>CM044555.2:7673568-10073568 GCA_024416835.2 Perccottus glenii | reverse complement strand
ATCTATTACGGCCAACTTTGTGATCATGCAAATGTATAGCTTAATATGTCACTTTTGGCATCATAAATCCCAGTCTATTGGGAGTTTATGGGTGGGTTGCGCAATATGCAACCACATCTCAATAACCAAATCCCAACTTTCTGCTAAGAATGTAATATTTTGGATAGAAATTTACTCCTTTAAAAATAATTGTCCAATCAGAGCTTGACATAAAATTGTGACCAAAAAAAAAAGTTTAAATTTGGTTTTGTCTGTGTTTAGTTTTAAATTGAGTCCTGGTCTAGATTAGATTAGTTTAGATATTGTATTTCTTTAGGTATTTAAATTTAAATTATAAAATTGAACTCTTACTCAAATTATTCAATTATACACCGCTCATAGCATTATCACTATATTTAAAATAGTAATTGCAAATCACATGTTTTGTTTTTTCTTATTTGTGCATATTATTAAAATCTATTGGTCTAGTCTTTTTAGGAGGCTTTCACACGCCACTGTTTGTGCCGGACTTTCCAGCACAAACTTTGCTTTATTTAAACCAAATCTTCATATGAGGCATGAGGCACACCCCCGTTGTCATGACGACAGTAATCACACAGTCTGATTGTCCGCTTTAAAAAAAAACTGTGTTGAGTGAACCTCACAAATACTGCGTAACTATTGTGAGTTCTTAGTGCGGACCTTCAGTTTATTTATTTAAATGTTTTATTGGATTACAATTAGAATGAGATCCTTTTTATTCTCTTTCAAGCAGCCTTTTCACTAATGTTAAAGTTTCATTTGATAGAAAGACACCCCTCTTGTGCATTAAATTCCACTGAGGTATAGTTCACTTAGCCTTGGTTTGGAGGAGATAATTTTCCTTTTGCCATCTTGTCATCTTGTCGTCAATAAAACACTACTCTCAGAAGGGTCCTAGTAGCTCTTCTCTCATGTTTTCTGTTGTGTACCACATGCTTTTCTCACCACTCTCCTAATGTCGAAGAGGTTACAGTGCTGTCAGACTCCTCTCAGTCTTATTAAAGCATGTTTGAGTGTTAATTTAACACAAAAGCACAGACACAGCTCTTTCACTCACATCAGTGTCACACAGAAAACCAGAGAGCCCTTCTCCAAAACCTTGAACTGTTTTCCACTCTCAGTAGTAAAGTAACATTGCTCACTCAGTGGGCAATTGCCACTATTTGTCCTTAACAATGCGCTCAGCCGAATGAGCAGTGGTATATTGACAGGAATTTTAGCAGAAAATAAAAAAGACCAGAAAATAACAAGAAATCATGCAATCACAGACATTTCCTCCACATGAAGTCACTCTCACAGTCAGATTGTGGAATCAGTCTATGCAGTCAAAAGCTGCATAGACAAAAGTAAAAACATGAAGCATTTAAATCATGTATATTATTTTCATTTGCTCCTAATTTGTTATTGGAGAAAGACAATGTCCAATGTGGAAACTCTCACAGCACTTATATCTGGACAGACCAGGGCTTGAATTATATAATCTGGCATTTTTTTACTCTGCACATAAAAGAATAAATAGGATCTAACACCAATTTACAAACATTTCACTTGCACAACAGTATCCTAGGACCTTCAGGAGCATCCTCAGTCATTGTAGGCAACTGACAGTTTTTGCATTTGTGCAAGTATGCATTTGGACTGCTTATGCTAAATCGTTTAATTGTAACAGTGAATATTCATTTACAAAAATAATTATGGACATTATATGTTTAAGCGTTTTTTAAATGGAGGATGTTTCAGGGAATCTCTTTTTCTTTATAGAAATCATGAGCACAGTCAACAAGCACAGTCAGATTTCAGTTTTATTGTCCCAGATGTGCCTTGTGTTTGTGGTTTATTTGGGCCGGGACAGAGGCCAGTGCAGCCCTCATCCTTCAGCCCGGATAAAAATCAGGTATGCTTCATTTAATCAGAGGATGAAACCTGAGACTTTAAAGCATTGTTTCTCTGCTGTGTTCGAAGGGATTACACAGAAACTGCATGTCACCACTTCAGCTCGTGGTGAGAATATAGTGTTTCAGTCAAGAACACAGCAGACCAGGACCAAGACCTGACCAAGGCAATGTCCACATGTACACAGGCATTTTTAAAAACTAATATCATTTTCCAGTCCACCATGATAAACAGTGTGCCATGAGCAATGACCAATATTTTGACTCAATTTTAAAAAAGGGACTGAGGTTTTATTGTTTTTTAGCATTGCCTCACAACAAAAACTATAGTTTAGTAACATAAATATAAATAAAAGAGAAAAGGGAAGCAAAGTAAAACGGGGCATACATTTTAGAAATGTATTCACACAATGATTATTGAGCTAGAGAGAAATGCAGGATTGCAACAGTTTGACACTGAAACCAAAGCTGAAAGTTTAACTCTAATCTTCGATTGGATGTAATGTATTAGTAATGTGCAGCTGTGAATGTGAATAAAGGAGTGGGTCACCTCTGCACCTGTGTATATGGGGGATTTTAGCTTTAGTTAGTTGGCTATAAGCTCTAACCCTTACAACCGCTAATAAAACTTTTTTTTTTTTAATAAAATATTGACTTTTTGAACAGATAAATAGCCCAAATTTGCTGCTGGCTTCGAATAAGATGTTTTTAATGGTTGTTAGGTCTCATAAAAAAAAAGCCTGAATTCAAATTAGCCTCATTTTTTCCCTTTTCTGTTGGTTGGATAAAAACATCTATAATTTGAGCTCCTCAAAAAGAATCCTAATTGCTCGTATGAAAAGGACCATGATTGGATGCTTGAATTTCTTTATACAGAGATGACTCACAATTCCTCCGCTTGAATGACAAACAATTTTCACTGGCAAATGATGCCATATGCTTCTTTGAGTGAAAAAAAGAATAGGTTTTATGCATGGGCACAAAACAGTGACCGGGTGCAAATGAAAACACCATCCCAGGCAAATGTCACCACCCTGTTTTGAAAATATGAACCAAACTCTGCAATCAAAATAACACAGGATTGTATAAATGATATTTGAAAAAGGAAACTTTAGCCAACTTGGCATTATCACCAAATGTGCAAATGTTGGCCTTTTAATGGTTTGAGCTAAGTCTGCAGACTGCATTACAGTCTTCTCTAAATGAAGGCTGAAATGCTATAGGCAATTAGAAGAGTCTCTTGAATTTCACTAAAATGAAGTGCCAAATGAAACGTGGTCAGACTGACAAGCCGTTCTCTCTTTTCACTGAGCCGCACTGTCTTCCTGCAGCCGTCCGCGCTCAGAGGAACAGTATACATGTCTCTTTTACCAAATCAAGTCAATGCATGTAAAGCTCTGCAATGATTTCCCCTAATTATGCTTCGGGGTGATTTGCAAGGTGCATGACACAATGAGGACATAATGTCACTCAAATCTTACTCATTTTTTTTGAGTTGCTTTGATTTACAATGTGCTTTATTAGATCTGGCTTGAGTTTGGGAGTCAAGTCAGCACTTTCTACGTAGGAAATAAATGAGGACAAGCCACTGGTCTAAACATTGTTTGTACTGACAGGCACAGGGGTCAAAGGTGGCAAGACATGCCCAAACTTTTCCCAGGTAATTATAGTATATCTTTTTAAGGTTAGAATTTACCTCTCTCCAAAAATAAACCTGCTGCTGAATGTCTTAGTAATGTACCCAACTACAAGACGTAGGCCTAATATTATTTACATCTGCCATACAACCCTACAGTCCTGATCACATTAAGATTCCTCACATAATAAAAACTCAGTGTAATACCACCAACACTAAATGACTGAATTTAAAGAATTTTGTCTGTGTTTTAGTCAAGACCCCACAAACTAACACAAAAGATTTGTTTCCCAAGTTGATGGGTGTATCATCATGATCATCATCATCTTCATGATCATCGTCATCATCATCATCATCATCATCATCATCATCACGGTAAAAAAGTAGTTGCAATTGGAAAGAAAGCTGATGTTCAATCTTCTTTGAAAGCCAAGTTAACACAAAAAAATAACATAAACTAAGTAAAATAAGTTTTTTTTTTAATAATGGACAAATTGGCTGGTCTTGATTTAAAATCGTAAGCCCTCTATGTACAGGAGCAAGACAATAGTCACTAAAATAAGAATATATGAATTTTTAAAACAACCGATCTTAAAGCATCCCTGCGTAACTTCTTACCAGTAGAGGGCGCAGATCCCGCGCAATGTTTGTTTAAAAGAAAAGATTATCCAAGCCGGCAAGTTTGGAAGAATGAACGTGTCTTCTGAAACATTGTACATTGTGTTTTTTATACAAATATGACTCTTCTAGAGTCCAGTAAATCGGCTACTTGTCTTTATTAATATAATCATGGTGTCACAGGCCTCACTCACTAATCTCTCACAATAAGTCATCGCCCCTGTTAACTTCCCAATGAAACAGGAAAGTTACAGAGGTTGGAGGTTTCTGTCCAGTGAGCGTACAATGTCCATGAGGTTGGCATGGTTCTATCAATCTCATGACTAAGAACCATCAGAAGGATTTTAAGAATACTGAAAAATATGTTATGCAGTACATATGTACTAAGAGAAGTGTTTTATTTTATTTTATAGATTCACTGAACAGGTTTTATATGTTTTGTACAGGTTTTGGATGGATTTGAACAGGTTTTGGATGGATTTGAACAGGTTTTATACATTTTATAGATTCACTGTACCCCTCCTTGAACCGCAACCTTATCGTGGTGGAGGGGTTTGAGTGCCCGAATGATCCTAGGAGCTATGTTGTATGCCCCTGGTAGGGTCTCCCAGGGCAAACAGGTCCTAGGTGACGGGCCAGACAAAGAGCGGTTCAGAACCCTTTATGAAGACAAAAAAATCAAGGACCGTGACGTCGCCCGGTATGGCGCAGCCGGGGCCCCACCCTGGAGCCAGGCCCGGGGTTGGGGCTCGCATGCGAGCGTCTGGTGGCCGGGTCTTTCCCCACGGGGCCCGGCCGGCTCAGCCCGGCGAAGGAGCGACGTGGGGCCGACCTCCCGTGGGCCCACCACCTGCGGGAGGAACCGTGAAGGGCGGTGCAAAGTGGATTGGGTGGCAGCCGAAGGCGGAGGCCTCGACGACCCAATCCCCGGACACGGAATCTGGCGCTAGGGACATGGAATGTCACCGCTGGGGAAGGAGCCTGAGCTTGTGCGGGAGATTGAGAGATACCGACTAGAGATAGTCGGGCTCGCCTCCACGCACAGCTCGGGCTCTGGAACCCAAATCCTCGAGAGAGGCTGGACTCTCCACTACTCTGGAGTTGCCTGCGGTGAGAGGCGGCGGGCTGGTGTGGGCTTGCTCATAGCCCCCCAGCTTAGCCGCCATGTGTTGGAGTTCACCCCGGTGAACGAGAGGGTCCCTTCCCTGCGCCTTCGGGTCGGGGATAGGTCTCTCACTGTTGTTTGTGTTTACGGGCCAAATGGCAGTGCAGAGTACCCGGCCTTCTTGGAGTCTCTGGGAGGGGTGCTGGAAAGTGCTCCGACTGGGGACTCCGTCGTCTACTGGGGACTTCAACGCTCACGTGGGCAGCGACAGTGACACCTGGAGGGGCGTGATTGGGAGGAACGGCCCCCTGATCTGAACCGAGTGGTGTTCTGTTATTGGACTTCTGTGCTAGCAACAGTTTGTCCATAACGAACACCATGTTCAAGCATAAGGGTGTCCATCAGTGCACGTGGCACCAGGACACCCTAGGTCGGAGATCGATGATCGACTTTGTAGTTGTTTCATCTGTCCTCCGGCCGTATGTCTTGGACACTCGGGTGAAGAGAGGGGCGGAGCTGTCAACTGATCACCACCTGGTGGTGAGTTGGATCCGATGGCGGGGGAGAAAGCTGGACAGACTCGGCAGGCCCAAACGTACTGTGAGGGTCTGTTGGGAACGTTTGGCAGAGCCCCCTGTCAGAAAGAACTCCACCTCCGGCAGAACTTCGACCAGATCCCGAGGGAGGTTGGAGACATTGAGTCCGAGTGGACCATGTTCTCCACCTCCATTGTCGATGCGGCCACTCGAAGCTGTGGCCGTAAAGTCTCGAACCCGGTGGTGGACACTGAGGTAGTTGGGAAGCTCCTCAGTGGCAAGGCACCGGGGGTGGATGAGATACGCCCTGAGTACCTCAAGTCTCTGGATGTTGTAGGGCTGTCTTGGTTGACACGCCTCTGCAACATCGCGTGGCGGTCGGGGACAGTACCTCTGGACTGGCAGACCGGGGTGGTGGTCCCTCTTTTGAAGATGGAGGACCGGAGGGTGTGTTCCAACTACAGAGGGATCACACTCCTCAGCCTCCCCGGGAAAGTCTATGCCAGGGTACTGGAGAGGAGAATGCGACCGATAGTTGAACCTCGGATTCAGGAGGAACAATGCGGTTTTCGTCCTGGTCGTGGAACACTGGACCAGCTCTATACCCTCTCCAGGGTGCTGGAGGGTTTATGGGAGTTTGCCCAACCAGTCCACATGTGTTTTGTGGATCTGGAGAAGGCATTCGACTGTGTCCCTCGTGGCGCCCTGTGGGGGGTGCTCTGGGAGTATGGGGTCCGGGGCCCTTTGCTAAGGGCTGTCCGGTCCCTGTACGACCGGAGCAGGAGCTTGGTTCGCATTGCCGGCAGTAAGTCAGACCTGTTCCCAGTGCACGTTGGACTCCGGCAGGGCTGCCCTTTGTCAACGGTCCTGTTCATTATCTTTATGGACAGGATTTCTAGGCACAGCCAGGGGCCGGAGGGAGTCTGGTTTGGGGACCACAGGATCTCGTCTCTGCTTTTTGCAGATGATGTTGTCCTGTAGGCTCCATCAAGCCAGGACCTTCAGCGTGCACTGGGACGGTTTGCAGCCGAGTGTGAAGCGGCTGGGATGAGGATCAGCACCTCCAAGTCTGAGACCATGGTTCTCAGTCGGAAAAGGGTGGCTTGTCCCCTTCAGGTTGGTGGGGAGATCCTGCCTCAAATGGAGGAGTTCAAGGGGTCTTGTTCACGAGTGAGGGAAGGAGGGAACGTGAGATTGACAGACGGATCGGTGCAGCTTCTGCAGTGATGCGGTCGATGTACCGGTCTGTCGTGGTGAAGAAGGAGCTGAGCTGTAAGGCAAAGCTCTCGATTTACCGGTCAATCTACGTTCCTACTCTCACCTATGGTCATGAGCTTTGGGTCATGACCGAAAGAACAAGATCCCGGATACAAGCGGCCGAAATGGGCTTTCTCCGCAGGGTGGCGGGGCGCTCCCTTAGAGATAAGGTGAGGAGCTCGGTCACTCGGGAGGAGCTCAAAGTAGAACCGCTGCTCCTCCACATCGAGAGGAGCCAGCTGAGGTGGCTCGGGCATCTGTTTCGGATGCCTCCTGGACGCCTCCCTAGGGAGGTGTTTCGGCATGTCCCACCGGGGAGACCCGGGAAGACCTAGGACACGCTGGAGGGACTATGTCTCTCGGCTGGCCTGGGAACGCCTCGGTATCCCCCCGGAAGAGCTAGATGAAGTGTCTGGGGAGACGGAAGTCTGGGCGTCTCTGCTTAGACTGCTGCCCCCGCGACCCAGCCCCGGATAAGCGGTAGAAGATGGATGGATGGATGGATGGAGATTCACTGTAACAAGCTTTTTTATATTTTTACCCTGGAAGAATTACCTACCCAAGCTTTAGTTTATGTTTATGGTTTATTAGGTTTATGGCATTCAATTGAAAGTATTGTGTTTATGTCCAAATGATGATATTCAACAAATAAACAAAGCTGACATTTAGTTGTGGTCCTTGATCTGAATTTATCTAAAATTTATCTTTAACCGTTTTAAAAAGCATTAAACAATAGTGATTACACAGAGCATCTACATTACAACAACAAAACACTACTGGGCAATAAAAAGAGTACACAATGTAATTAACAGCCTGTGCAACAAATACATAGATATTACATAAATATATTGCATATAGATTCATATTTTATTGCTGTGCTTTATTGAGGAAAGTAAATTTAAGATCATCTATCATTTGCATGTACCTCACTGTGACTGGCCTCAGGCTTAGCATTTGCATGAACAGATCAAATTATGCCAGATACTGAAGGCACAACATGTCCTGCTCCTCTGCAGCTGCGTTATGGGTTTATGAAAAGAAAGACTGGTCAGAATGAATATATATACAGTATTGTTCAAAATAATAACAGTACAATGTGACTAACCAGAATAATCGAGGTTATTTGTATATTTTTTATTGCTAAGTGGCAAACAAGTTACCAGTAGATGCAGAAGATTCTCAGAAAACAAACCAGACCCAGCATTCATCATATGCACGTTCTTAAGGCTGTGCAATTGGGCAATTAGTTGAAAGGGGTGTGTTCAAAAAATATCAGTGTCTGGTGTTGACTGTACAAACTCAAAACTATTTTGTACAAACGTTTTTAAAACTGCTTCACATCTGTGTGGCACCAACTTGTGGCACCTCTCAGCTGTTATTCCACTCCATGATTCTTTAACAAAATTCCACAATTCATTTACATTTCTTGGTTTTGTTTCAGAAACAGCTTCTCGATTGGATTAAGGTTCGGGGATTGGGCTGGCCACACCATAACATTAATTTTGTTGGTTTTGAACCAAGACTTTGCTTGTTTACTCGTGTGTTTGGGGTCATTGTCTTGTTAAAACCAACATTTCAAGGCCATGTCCTCTTCAGCATAAGGCAACATGATCTCTTCAAGTATTTTGACAAATGCAAACTGATCCATGATCCCTGGTATGCAATAAATAGGTCCAACATCATAGTAGGAGAAACATGCCCATATCATGATGCTTGCTTCACTGTCTTCACTGTGTACTGTGGCTTTAATTCAGAGTTTGGGGGTCGTCTCACAAACTGTCTGTGGCCCTTGGACCCAAAAAGAACAATTTTACTCTCATCAGTAACAAAATGTTCCTCCATTTCTCTTTAGACCAGTTAATGTGTTCTTTGGCAAATTTGACCTCTTCTGCACATGCCTTTTTTTTTAAACAGGGGGACTTTGCGGGGGATTCTTGAAAATAGATTAGCTTCACACAGATGTCTTCTAACTGTTGAAGGCTGTCTTCCGTTTTCTTCCATGTTTATCTGGTTTTGCTCTCCATTTTAAGGCATTTGAGATCATTTTAGCTGAACAGCCTATATTTTTTGCACCTCTTTATAGGTTTTTCCTTACTCCAATCAACGTTTTAATCAAAGTATGCAGTTCTTCTGAACCCATTTTCCTCAGGCTTTCAAAAGCATGTTCAACAAGTGCTGGTGGCTTCATCTTTAAATAGGGGCCACCTGATTCACACCTGTTTTTTCACAAAATTGATGACCTCATTGATTAAGTGCCAAACTGCTATTTTTTGAACACACCCCTTTCAACTAATTTCCCAATTGCACAGCCTTAAGAGCGTGCATATCATGAATGTTGGGTCTTGTTTGTTTTCTGAGAATCTACTGCACCTACTGGTAACTTGTTTTCCACTTAGCAATAAAAAATATACAAAAAACCTGGATTATTCTGGTTAGTCACATTGTACTGCTATTATTTTGAACAATACTGTATATAAACTGTATATATACTGTGTATTTGTGAACATTTACAATGAAAGGCTAATTAGTGACAGGGACTACAATAGACTGCAATAATAGGTTACTTAAGGAAGATGAAGTAATGTATATGTCTGGTGAGTATAAAGTAATGTAATGTAATGTATCTAAAATGTAAGGGACAAACCATTGTACTTCAGATCTGCAGTTCCAAAAATATTTAGTGGAATCTATGCAAACGGAGCTCTTTCAAAGTGTGATCAATAAATGTGCAAGTGGTCTATTTAACACGTTGTGATCATGAGCCGACAAAACAAATTAAATATAAACACATTTTATTTCAGGTAAGTGTTTTCTCTATGATAATGATGAAAAAAAGCTGCACTAGCACTGTTTGGTTTGATCATTAGAGAAGAATGTGATCAGTATGGCTAAAACAAAGTTAATGAACTGTTCAGTAGCAACACAAATCAAGAACAGAGTCAACCAAACATTGGCCATTAATGGTACTGCAGCAGAAATGTACCCTTTGTTTCTGAGAAGTACCCCCAAAGATGTCTTTCATATTGATTTCTCTGTTTATTGTCAGTTTATGAAAAGAATAAGCTAGTAACGTTTTCATTTGCAGCAATTAGTAACTTTGTATAGACATTATTAGTTCCAGGGGCATATGTGCATTTAAAAAGCTCAAGGACTAGACTGATTATAATAGCTACACTACACTAATAAAACTAATTTAATTAGACTGTATATAACGTTTAATCTATGCAAACAGTTCTTTTATAATCCTACATACAGTTTCCTTAATATTTGATAATAATACACAGCTTTGCTTTAAGGGAAGGTGTTTTGTACATTATGGGTTTGATTTGAGAGCAGTTTTCTTGAAGACATCTCTCTTGCACAGTTTTTGTCTAAACCTTGTAGTATATATAAAGGTTCAGGCCATGGGTATTTAAATTAAGTCATACCTTTTTAACATTGTTTGCAAAATCTGAAATTGAATAATTTAAATCTTTTAAAAATTTAACTTAAAAAAAATAAAACTTTAAAAATTTAATTTAAATAATTTTAATCTTGCCAAGAATTTGAAATAAAGGTTCATTCAAACTGTTTTGAAATGAAGCAGAGAGGTTCAGAGCAATTAAAGTCAATATGATGCACTTAAGACTTGGTCTCTTTGTTGTATTGAAGAAATGTGAATGACACAAGCTACAAGTATAAAAAGTGAACTTTTGTTCTAACTTGCTGTTCTTTAAAGAGGCTCCTTAGAAAGACATTGTTGACTGACATCAAACTTTCTGAAAAATGTTCAGTTTACATTTCTTATTTATCTGTCCAAGGTCACAGGCATCTCATAAAGATTCTTTTTAGAAAGGTTTTCTGATCTAAATGAGCACAATCCTCAGCACTTCTTTTGTTCTCCCACACGTTTCTCAAATCAGCCATCATTTCCCCAAAACGAACCAAAAGCCAAATTATCTTATCTACCTTTCATCTTCCAAAATTTTTCATCTGCATCACATTTTACTTGAGATTAAAGTAGGACTGTGTCTTTGTGCAGCTCTAATTGCCATAGAGCTTCAGTAATTAAAGGACAATAAAGCCTTAGTAGTAATTAGTTTCTCTTGTTTGGTTGCTAGCCCATCAATTGTGCTTCAATAATACTGATCATTAGCATGCGCCTGGGCAGTGAGGGATGCTGGGAAAGGAGCCCTGCACACACAGCACTCCACATTCCATTCCCATGAAGCCATGGCACAGAGCCACGTGGTTAACCCTGCGTGCGCCGGCCCAAGAGAGTGACAGGAGAACACATAGTGGACCAAAGGTGGATGGAGAAAGTCAAACTAAAGTGAGGGCTGGCTCCTTTAACACTTGTTACTATTGGCTGTCATTTGAACTCAGTATGTATTACAGTTTTAATTCAAAGCTCATTGGCCCTCATTTATCAAAGTTGCATAAAAATAGGTGCAGATCTGTGCGTAAAAGTGATCATATGACAGTGCGCATTGGGATTTATGAAACTGTGTGCACAACCGCATGTAAATCCAGCGGACTGAAACTGGCGTGATTTGAATAAAACATCCCTGAATATGCACTGCTCAGCCGGATTTGTTCACGGAGTTTACGACATCGAGGCACAAAACATGGCAAAAAGAGACCCTTCCTTGAGCTGGAAATGACAAATAAATACTCCAAGATAAAGGTTAAATTGTTTCTCGTAAGAAACGTGACAAATAAACGTTTTTTGCTGACAACCAAACCACATATGAGGCTTAAATATTTGAAGAATGTGTATCTTTTAAGCATACACGTTGTAATAAATCTTATTTTGAGGAAAAATTTTAAATGATATTACGTTAAACAATAAACATGTTAGAAAGTTGTCCCAAGACCATCTCCCAGACCCAGTCCCAGACGTAGTCCCAGACGTAGTCCCAGACCCAGCTGCTACAATCCAGTCTGAGGTTAGGAGAAAGGGGGGGCTTTGATAAAAGACAAAATAAACAGATTGCAGTGATGATGATAGATTGTATTGATAATGTACACACAATCATCTGAAAGCTCACGCTGCACATGACCCTAAGTATATAAAACACTAAACTATTGTTACAGAGGACTGTAACATGGAATATGTGCCAATGCGCGTTAGTTGTAAATAATGGTTTTGCTGCTCGTGCTGACTTTAAACTTGTGTAGCCTATATACAACGCCTCCTGGCCTCATGGCTGTACACCCAAAAATTTGCCATGTGCAAGCTCGATAAATGAGGGTCATTGTATTTATATGAAAACTTTTATTTGAACACCTTATAGGACAATTAACTCATAAGGGTTTCAATTGACCGTTGTGATTGACAGCAATCGCCAGTAGCTTCTAAGATCCACTTGCCAAGCCATTAGATGGATTAAATTGAAGCAGACTCCTCTACTTTGACTTTGTCGTTACAATGTTACCTTAGCTAGACCATGTCCTTTGTATTCAGTTTTCTTTTCAAAATGTGCCTTACTGTATATAAAAACCACGGGGGTAAACTTATTAAGAGCAATGGGCCACACTCAATGACCAACTTCCGATCTACAAACATCTTTTTACTTCAGTGGTGAAAACTACTGATACTACAGACCAAGCCTTTTTGATCTTTAAAGACAATAAAGTTAATTTATTGTATTTTTTCTTAAAACAAGGTTTAAGACCACATTCTTCTGTACCTTCCCAAGTCTTTATGTTTATATAAGTGACTTATTTAACCTTAAATTAACCTGGAAAGTCCCATTGAGATTACAGATCTCTTTTGCAGAGGAGTCTTGGCCCAATGGCGATGATAGAGGAAACCGGAGCACCCGGAGGAAACCTACGCAGACACGGGGAGGACATGCAAACTTCACACCCAGGACCTTCTTGCTGTGAGGCAAGAGTGCTAACCACTCTGCCACGTGCCGCGCAAATGTCACAGTCCCTTGGTCCATTATTCTTTTGTTTATGAGCAGGACATGTCACCAGCCAAGGCCTATGCACATTCTCAAATACTGTGCTCACTTATTGGGTCTCTGTGAATAATCTGCAGCGTTTTGGTTTCTAAAGGCAGAAATACTAGTGCTGCAGCAGTGGGCAGATGCTGCTGTCATATAGTTTGTGGGAAAACAATTGCACTCTTCTCATGGTAGCATGCTCCTTTATTCACCTAATGAAAGCCTGTCTGCGGAGCTGTTAAAGAGTGATAACAAGGAAATATTACCACTGTTTAATGCTATAGGGCATCCTAGAAACAGATCAAATTATGTGCCTCCAAATAGAGCAGCACCATTTGAATAAGGAAGGTTTGTGTGCAGACAGGGGGTATGGATTGTGCTGTAAACTGTGGCATAGTAATAACGGTGGGCAGCAGAAAATGTGCTCTGTTCTGTACTTTGCCTTGACATGATTGAAAGACAATGGTCCCATGGATAGGCCATTTCAACATCAAATGTGCATGCACATCACAGGGCAAGGGTGTGCTATCCATCACATTGTGAGAGCTGTCAGAGGCGGCTCTCAGCCCTAGTCCTGCTCTACACATATTTGCAACTGGATAGAAATGGAAGATTAAATCTCCAAGTGCATATTCACCTGCTACACTCTGCACATTGTGATTTCTCTGTGCTTATTTAGACTTTCAGAACTTTAATCAAACTGAACGGTAGTGCTTTTCAATGGAAAGATAGTCCTAATAGCACACTTTTTATCTTTGCCACAAAGTAATGCAAACTTAAATTATTCAAAGCTGATTTGCAATAGTTGTGCCTATAAACAATGACAGTGAGAGCAAGCTATGTCATCAAAACATGTGCCACAACAGAGTAAATATTACATGTAAAGAAATACTAATTGGATGGTATAACAAGAATTTAATAATATTCAGAAAAAAGTGTTGAAATGTTCTGAACTTTATTGAGATGCTGTAGGAAGTTAGCATTAGGAGATCAGGATGTTATGATTTTTATTGAGAAGACGGACAGATACACAGTTACCAGCACTCTCTTGTCTAGTATTAGTGTATTTTACATGTATTTTTTCTATATAAAAAAACACAAGTTACACATATTCATAGTGTTACAGTCACACAACTTACATTTGGATTGGTTTGTTTTTGTTCTTATGCTTTTTCCATAACTGTGTAGTTCTTTGTAGCTGTTTCATCACATTTGTCAACTTTAAATCCTATGACAAACACCTGCCTCTTAAGTTCACATGGGAAGAATACAAGTTGAATTTAGTGGCAAATAAAAAGCATGTTTTATTTTTAGTGACAGAAGAAGAGGGTTAAAAACAGACCTGCATCACCAAATACAACGTACTTGAAGGAGTTGTGTACATTTGCCTGACTACGTTTTGTATATCAGTTAAATGAGAGAGGTGCAAAAAGACAACTCGGAGGCCATTGTGCTGTGGCCCGGGACTGACTTTGCATGACCAGGTGATGTCTAAAGAGAACATAACAAGTCCAGGTAATAAAGTCATGCAAATGTTAAAAATCTAGACTGTAAACGGACTGGGAGCAGGATGTGCGAGCCTCCTCCCATCCGCCTTGCCACAATAACCCAAATGGAAGCCTTTATAAAGCTCTGATGGAAGCGGCTCCATAATGCGTAGCAGTGCACACCGCTACATTTGCAGCTAATCAGAAGCGCGCAGTTGCAGAAAGGAGAGCGGTTGCCAAGGCAGCCACCAATCTCCCCTCCCCCTTCTGCCTCCGTTTCTCTTTCCCGTTTATTATCGGCAGAGGTCGCATGGCAGAGGGAAGTCCGCGCACTTCTGTACTGGAACCAATGCGAGAATATGCAGCTCCGTTACAAACCCAGTGAGGAGTCCTGAGAGGTGCGTTTATCTAACGCAAACTGCAGCAAAACACCAGGATATTTGTTTGGAAGAACGTTTTTATTTGTTGTGGAGCAGCTGGATAGTTTTGCCAACACGTGCTAGTCCGTGCGTTTGTGTTGTGTCTGCTCAGAGTGAGTGTTTGGCATCCCATTCTGCGAAGAGGACTAGCATCTCCAGAGTTGGAGCTGAAGTTCGGCAGTGAGCGGATGTTGAGGGCAGAGCGCACCGACTAACACCACACTGTTTCCCCGTAGCTTTGGCAATCTGTTTGTCAAACTATAGCAAGTCCCGGACGCTCAGAGTGGTTTCATGCCTTCAGTCTCGCACAACCTGAGATGGACGTGAGATTTTACCCTGCTCCCCCGGCTAATGTGGGTTCATGCTCTCTACCGACTGACCCAAGTTGTCTGAGCTCGTTGGACTATTATCACTCAAACAAGGTAAGACGCACTCTGTGCTGCCCCTTTGCACTGAAGCTCCTAGTCTCACCTGTCATTCTCTGCGTGCTCCGTGCAGGCTGCGTTTACGCACTGCGCGTTTTACCACTCGGTCCAAACAAACACCGAAGTGTCCAAGTTAGAGAACTGGTTTTATTAGCTGCACTAGATACACTTTGGAAATAGTTGAAACAGTTACAAAATAAGCATTAAAAAGATCTGGACAAAATGGCTTATTTCTTTATAAATAAGCTCTGAGGTTCTGTCCACACATATTTACATCTTAGCTGCATTCTACAAAAGGATCCATAGTATGCATTTATGACGTATATAAAATGAGATATGTATTCTGTCATATTAAGTTCATTTACTCTAGAGCCATGTTGTAGTTTAGTAAAAAAAAAGATTGCTTTTGTAAAAACTGATGCTGTGCCATATGCATTGTTTTGGGGTCTTGGACATCAGAGGACAACAACACAGTAACCGTGACAACCAGGTCATTCCAATTCAGATGACTTTTCAAATGAGCGGCTGTAAAAGGAAACATGTGGACAGAAATAGTTTTCACTCATAGACACTGTATGTATTTTGTTTTTCCCAGTTGTGTTAAATGCTACATTAGAGCAAAGTTATGAGTTTTATTAGAATTTATACCAACAACAACTGCCCACTCTCACTTTAGTCCTGAAACATGACAAAATTACTCTCCACTCATCTTTCTTCTGTTGCTTTTCTGTGTTTCAAACCCAATCTTACTTTCCCCTTGTACCGAACACGTCTGTCATTATTTTCCTTGTGATATTGCGCAGTTGTGTTTTGCACAAAGCTGGCATTAAGTGTCCCAGCCGATGTGGAATACCAAGGCCTGTATAGAATCCATACTGCCCCTCTACCCTGCTCTGCTTTCCCAACATTATCTTCCCTCTCAATGATTTCTTATGGCTTCCATGCTTCTCCTCTGGGAGTTCACCGATTAAATGGATGTGTGCCAGTAATGTACTGTTAATTACTTTGTAACGAGAAACCACACACACTGCTTGGCACAAGTCTTGCTCTTTCTCTGTCTCTCCCTTTTTTTTTGTTTTGATAGCCTCAAGGCATTTGGTTTGTCATGTTCTCATTTTAGGTGGCATGTATAGCTACAGTAATGAGAGAGGAAGAAAAGGGACAGTATCTTGTAATAATACTGTAAAGACTGTGGGGATTCAGACTTCATTCAAACAAACTCACAGTTGTTTTAATCTTAGTTAAAAGCTCGACGTAAAACTCTCATAAAACATCCATCAATGCCACAAAATGAATGCAGAAAGTCAGTGTATGTTCTCACTAATTCGTGCTCATTTTCAAACATTTAACCTTTGCCTGGTTTCTTCCAGCATCCGCTCAACTCAACGCAAGAGACTTCCTTTTAATTTGCAAATACACAAGTTGCACAGCAACTTTTGCAAATACACAAGTATTTAATACTGGTTGCTTCCTACACTGATTAAAAAGAAAAAGACATTAATGTGGAACCAGCCTAAAACTTGTCATAGGCCAAATCCAAAGCAAGATAAAGGTATGAGCTGATCAATACCAGACTAAAAAAATGTGCAGAAGTAAAAATGGTCCAAAATGTAGCTCTATAGTTGTGTTATCTTTTGCTAAATCAAACTGTTGTTGTGACTCACCTGAACCGGCTTGAGAATAAGAGAGTAGCACCTCTTCTTCTTTCTCAGATGAATTGGTTTGGAGTGCTTCGGCTTGTCTTTTTTTTTTGGAAATGAAAAGAACACAAGCAAAAATTGAAAAGAAACCGTTGGGGATGTTTTTCTTTCATCGTGTGGGCAATGGAAAGTATCTGTAACTGAACCTAATCTTTCCACGAATCAAGATCAAAACAACCCTACTTATGTTAGCAGATCAATGCACATCAACGATGGGGACACATTGTCACCTATGTATAATGAGTTCTCTGTGTTCGGATTTTAAATATACCTCATTTAAAACAAATACAACCGATCAAAGATTATTTTTATATTGCATTGTTTTCTATCATCAGGCATCACAAATAGACTCATATCTTGTCAGAGAGATAGTTTAAGATCATCTTTGTACACATAATTCCCAAGAATGTGCTGATATTACAAACAAGGGAAACAATGCCACATTTAAAATGAAAAGATCAAAGTTTGTCCACAAAGCAGAAAGTGACAACAAGATCGTGACAAAAGTGCATTGTCTTGCTAAATTACAACTGTACATTTGAGTTATTGTCATGCCAGAATAGTCTTTCCTGGAGGGGAAGGGGAGTGGAAATTCATTCTCACAAAAGGAGAGATAATTTGCCATCTTTATACGTGTAACACTAACTACCTCCACTAGAAGTGCAAATGAGGCTGGGGGCCTGTGTAGAGGTGGGACTCGTTCACTCAGTGTCATGTTAACACGCTGGTCAAGTTAATTTCCCAAAAAGCTTGTCAGAGCGTCTGTGGCATTAAAGATTTGCTGTAGGTACTGTATCTGAGCAGCACACCTGCATCAAACCTGCTCTGACAGAATGGACTTGGCCAATTTTACGTTCAGCCCAGGTCTCGTTTTTAAGTGGCGCACAGAAAAAAAGGTTAATCATAGCATTGCAGTCAATTTTTATTAGGGGCTTTCTCTGCTGCCATTTGGAGTGGATTTTTGGTAGCTACTTATTTTTTGAAAATAATATGATTTATTTTATCTCTACCTATTCACATCCCTTTATGAATATTAAGTATGTTATGAAGGTTTTAGAAAAGTTCCACACATTTATCTCTAGTTAATGAATCCAAGATCTGTATGTACTCTTTAGAAATGACAATATGTCTTTTAATGACCCTTCCAACCTAAACTTGCAAGAAGAGTTTTTCAGTAAATTTGTCTTGTCTGTCACAATGTCTTTCTAAAAGTGCATTGTGACAATTGTGTTTATCCTGAGTCTCAGTAAAGTCTTTAAAATGTCATGAACATGTGAACCATTGGTGTCTTATGTTATTGTAAAGACTAAACTCTTGACTTAAGTGAAAAATATGCTCTGAATACACGTTTAGCAAATACTGCAGCTTCCAATTTGTAAAAGAAATGTGTCTTGAAGGGGTAATTTAGACAAAATAATGTAGTTGTATTGTAGATTTATAGTCTATTTATTTGCAAACGCCTTTTTGTGGGCTTCTGAGTCACTGTGGCTCCCGCTCAGCCACAGACCTCGTTTGAGTAATTACTAACTTTATGTGACTGTGAGCGAACATGTGCAGTGCTGCGACTGTGGCAGTTTCCAGCAGCCCTTTCTCACACAGAGCCCATACAGTGCTTTTGGATTCTGTTTTACTTATTACGGCGGATTAAATCACCGGAAATCCTTTATGTCTCTCTATATTATGACGGTGATCTTCAGTGTGATTCCAAATAACAAACATTGAAAGGGAAAACGAGGCCGTGCTGCATTTGTTATTGACTGCCTTGTATAATTCTCCTAAAGTCTAATGACCTTTACTGTAGTCTGCAGAAGTTACACACTGTAAATCACAAAATGGCAAGAAAGAGAAGGATGAAATGAGCAGGAAATGTACTTGAAGCGCAGATTTAGCCGATTTCTACAGAGCCATAAATAACCCTGAAGACGTCGGCTTTGATGCTTTCAATGCTCGCTTTTTTCAATGTGATTGTGTGTGTGTGTTGTCCTTTTATTACTTACCGTAGGTGCTCTCCTGCAGCCAAGGAGAAATGACAACACAGGATAATACCATTACAACAGCTTTGTGCTTGATGTTTTTAATGTTGTCTGCTTCTTTACAGCCTCCCAGCACTTATACTTCTCATATACCAGAGCAAATACTGTACTAATTTGCAGTGTATTTAAAGTACACATGCTTCTTGATACATAATGTATTACTATAATTGCACTGTGGCCATGCGTTTGTCCAGCCCTCTTGGTTTGCTCTGCGAAATGGGAACACAGTGTCTGCTCCTTTATTTGAATACCTTAATCAAACAGTGCTGGCTGCTGCTCGCTGTAGAGCAATAGCAGCGAGTGCAGAAACTGGGCTCTGTTTATACACCCAGGCCCCACCCAGCTCATATATCCTCCCAACAACTGATATCTGCTTAGATAGGCCTCGGCTGAAGAGCTGCCTTTGTGGGATGGTGGTCTCTTCAGATAAGCTCTGAAATGATGCGCTCCATTTGAATGCCTTATCTGGCTTTTGGTCTTTTATTACAGGACTGCATTTGTTTATGCCGGGCAAAGGTTTGATTACTTTATATTAACATTCAGACAGTTTCCGACTGTCAACATTGACCTGGTGTAATATTGAAGCTTTGGAAAAACTGTACATGATCCACTTTTTATGACAGTAAAATGGGTTGAATGTAGCCTCTCATCCGAACATCTTTTTCATATTTATGGATTGCTATGACCACAACTTCCTAAGTGAGAAACCGTTAACACCCATAACCTCACAAATAATATTTTTTTCCAAAACCCAATGTACTTGTTTTGCTTTTACTGTGTTTCCCTTCTGATGATTTACAGCAGGGACAGTGCACAAAACAAGAGATACTGTGCTTAGAGACAATAGTAAATATATTGTCTGGAAAAAACATTAACTGATAGTAACAGACAGTAAAAGACAAACTCTACCACATGGTCACAAGCAGCAGATGCAGCTTTATGACCAAAGTGGGAAACATTTATGTTGTCACAATTAAACCTAAATTATAGTTTAGCGCTATTCTTTTTTCCACTTTTCTGTCTTTACTTATGTTCCATTGCTGCAGGAATAGTAGTGCATGCACAATCTAGCATTAGCTTAGCTCCATGAGAAAACAGTAGCCTGCTTAAGTAATTAATCCTGATAAACCATCAACAACCATCTCACAAAACTACAGTTTTTCCAGATACCTTCTTCTAAATCTATTTCAGGAAACATGATCTGGAAAACCAAGAACCTTTACAGACAGCTGGCTTAAAAAAAATAAAAATAAACTAATGCAAGTTGTGTAGTAAGTTAAGGTATGCAGTTCACAATGTCTCCTATTAAATGTGTTTTTGTAAAGTTTTGTTAAAGAAGATTTTTTTTTCTAAGGTAAGACTGCTTGTTTTGCACAATGTTAGTGCTGTAATGAAATTAGAAAAGAAACCAAAGAAGAAAATGTCATTTAGATTAGATTATTGATCCTACAATGGGGAAATTCACATTCAGTATCAAGTATGTGACCTCTCATAGTAATATTCAATAAGAAATGTATCTTCAAGTATAAGAGGCATTTACCGGCTGGAGCAGGCAAAAATGAATGACAAAATGCAATCAGATGTAGGTTGTAGTCGTATGTTGATGCCCCATGGCCGGCAGTGTTATTAGCTAATGACAAACTCCATGGTAAGTGACAGAGGGACAGAAAAAGAGAATAAAAGGATGAGTGCGAGTCAAATGGGTTGAAGTAATCACTGGCCCAGCATGGTGTGTGTTTGTGTGAGAGTGAGTGTGCTCATGTTAACTCAGGGCTATTCAAGCGTTTTGCTGACTACAGAATCACAGTCACAATTGCTTTCATAGCCCTGTTCAGGGGAAGGCCATGCATACCACAGTAAGGGCCGGTGACACACAGCAGAGCAGGGCCAGAGTAAAAACAGCCACTAAATCATATATTCTCCCTGCCCCGACACTCGCAGCAGCCTTTTAATAGGGCTTCCAACCATTTGAAATCGTTTCAATAAAACTGGGATTGGCTCTGACATTGGCTGAGTCACTCTGCATACATATGGCAGTGAGCGTTTTGGATGACTGTAAGAATCCCTCTTCTATTTATTTGCAAATGCATTTTAAACCAGAAGAAAATGATCAATCATTATCTATAATGAAACATTCTGGATATTGACTTGGGCTCTAAAGATAAATGGAAAATCCTTTGTACAAATGTTTTAAATGCATTTGTGTTGTAGAGGTGCTTTGTCTGCATTTGTTTTCTCTTTCCCTGCACTTTTGTTTGTTTAATGCAGCTTTTGAGAAAGTCTGTTTTCATTGAGCCCCTAGGTTTAACCACATGCTAATTATTGGCCCAGTCCCGCGCCGCTCGCATGTTGGTGGGCACCAGTGCATCCCCTTCAGCGTCTGTTTTCATAATTAAGACCAGCCGTCCCGCTGCAGTGTGTGCTTACATTAGTCAGACCTAGGCTTCCCATGGGGCACAGTGGTGGCATTTTCATTCTCACTGCAAAAGAAGAGAAGGAGAACAGAGGCGATGCCAGCACCTGCTGCAGAGCGGGCCCCTGGGTGCCTGCTAAATGTTGATTATATTTGTTAATGGCTGCGAATTCTCAGAAGGAGACCATCGAGTTAAAAGTAATGCACTAATAATCTTCGTTTGGGGAGGAAGTATTTATGAATTCAGTGTAAAATAATCCAATCCACTCTAAGTAAAACAGGTTTACTGCGTTCTCAACAGTCTGTGATAAACTTTAATACTAACTGCACCATTTGAAAAGCAGAGGTTATGAGTGTGATTCCCCAAGTACAATACATAATATTTAAACTATGATGTTTAGAACGTTCTGGACAATATGGCAAAGATGTCAATGTGGTGGGAAACAGTGCAGTCAGAAATGTTGTCCTGGTCGTGTCACCCATAGTCCACTTTAAATAAGACTTTTGCCACATTTGGTTCATTTTCTTCTTGTTACTGGTGTTTGGACAGGTATTCTCTGGTATTTGTAGTGACAGTGAAGTGTAATGCGGACTTCTGATATTTGTTGGTAATAAATGGAATCAAAACGACAAGTGTTCACATTTAAACAAACATATACATTTCACTGTGACTCAATAAATTCCTGGCATATTTTTCCACAACAAGCCTCTACATACTTCCCTGTCAAAGTCAGATCTACTGCGTCAAATTAGATTTAGATTTCTTTTGTCTAATGTGTTTTGTTGCTGTGCATGAAATCTGAGTTATCTACTCTCTCTCTATCTTTGTGAAAAATGTGTCTATATTTACAGTGCTGTATCCAGTGTGTATGTATATAGCGTCTCCATACTGTGTTCATGTATGGTCTGTATGTTTGCATGCATAGAAGAGGCTGGAAGCTGGACAAACATTCCCAGTTGTCTGAGCTTCCTGAGGTATGTCCTGTGCAAACACTGCGGGCCATAGAGAGCTGCTTGCCAGGGATTTCAGCCTCCCTCCCTCCCTTGTTTTCACTGAATATCCTTTACAAATATTATCAGCCTATAGTGTCAGTGCAATGTTTGCACTGCAGCCTGAGGGGACACTGCCCATGTGAGCGTTCAATTAATTCTTTAAACCTTGGCTAAAGCTGTGAATGTGGCAGACAGACAGAGTGGCACTACAT
Source organism: Perccottus glenii (assembly GCA_024416835.2). Lineage (NCBI taxonomy): Eukaryota > Metazoa > Chordata > Actinopteri > Gobiiformes > Odontobutidae > Perccottus > Perccottus glenii. The sequence continues at coordinate 10,050,888 of CM044555.2, read as the reverse complement.
GATATCAAATGCTTTCATAATGATGTGCTAGATTTTTGCGAAACCAAAAAGAATAAACTGAAGGAAAATGACAGGAAGAGTACTCAGTTGACACAAAAACATGCTGGGCGCCCCCTGGTGGCAGCTGCAAACAATGAATTTCCCCACATGGATAATAAAGTTATAATAAAAAAATATCTATAAAACAAAAAAGTGGAAAAAAAAGTCCACTTCTTTCTCTGAATACTCAGCTCATCTTATAGTATTTACACCTAGTTTTTACATGTGTCCACCTGACTATGGGGTGCACTAAAGATTTGGTGCATATACAAAGGACAGTTTAGGGAGCACTGGAAGGAGTGCTGGTATGGGTGCAGGCCTGCAGGAAAAAACTGCAAATGCATTCTATGAGTCCTGGCTTTGCCAAAAAATACAACATCTCTAATGTATGAGGACTCTCATTGCGAGCCAGGACATTCACAATTCCACAAAGATATAAATACTTTTAAAAACTTTTGACCCAGGACACCTCCAAAACTGTTAAAAAAGTAACAAAAAAATCTACGTAATCATTTTTTGCTCTAGAGCCCAGTGATGACCATCCTTCACTGGTTGCCATTCACCTGCTGATCATTTACGTTTCACATTTGATCAGTGATGCCTTTGATTAATTCACCACCATCGTGCATCAATACGATCTTACTCTGCCATGACACCTTTGATAAATCTATACCATGCCGACTTGGCTGTTTCCTCTCTGTCCTCCGTTTAGCTGCGACTGTCTTGCCCTGTCGCTTGTCTGTCAGGAGCATGTATTTATTACGTGTGACATATTTAGCAGGCAGATATAATTGCCCGTGCATGGCTGTAATCGACTGCATCCAATTCAGTCAACGGAGAGCGCCGGAGCCCGCAGAGCCGCCAGAGTCATCAAACTGTGGCTCATTCATTGTGTTTGAGAGCTGATTATGTGCTCTTTGATCACAGACAGTGGGCCGACAGTGTAAGACAAACGCAACAGAGTGGTAATATTAAGGTGTAATGTTGTTAAAGAAGAAGTAAGTAATAAAGTAAGGGTTGTTAGCAGTATTTGCTTGTACATGCTTTTAGATCTGAATTAACTACTTCTCTCTATTACTGCTTTTCTTAACAGCACAAATAGTTGCATAAACTGGGATAAGGTTAACTAAAATGACTGAATAAAGGAATGCATAGAGCTTTTACAGCAAACTTGTAAATATAGAAAATTGAGGGAAAGTGCAGAGAGAGGCCCACTCTTTGTGTAGACGTCCTATTTAATCCTGACTTGGCCACATGCCCTGCCGTTGACTGATGTCGCTAACAATAACAAACAAGGGAAAGAAAAGTAGGATTTTGGAAATTATGACAAATGGTCAACAGCAGTACGCTATCAAGAAACTCTGACTCGACTCAAGTGCACTGTTCTGCTGTTAACACCACAATCGCACAGGAAAGGAAAACTTGAGCAGAACTTTTTATAGATTTGTTAATAACACAGTAGACAGTAGTGAAAAACCATAGCCTAAAGCAGCACTTACTGGCACAGGCCACACCGACCAACTGTGTATGTGTGGTACCAGCCTGTGTTTGTGCATATAGACAAGTACTGTATATGAGCAGAACAGATGGAAATAATATAAGAAAAATAATAGACTGACATCGTAAAAGAGGGTACAACAAAACTGTAGACAGACAGCTTATTGAAAAATAAAGGCTTAGCCATGTTAGAGTTTAATCAGCTCATTTTTTTAAATTTTTTAAAGAGGCCAGATTAAAAGTGTGTAGAATCTAATTTGATCTTCTTTATCTGAATCTTTATCTGAAGAGCTACTGATAAAGTGTTTTGAGTGGAGTACCTTGAATATGTAGTGCTGAAGTCCAGTGTGCACATTTTAAATTACTTTACCAGAAAATGATGTTTTATCTGTTTTTCCATGAGATTTCTCTGAGAATTGCCTTATATAAATGAGACATGTGCAGAGATTGTCGGTCATTCAGGTCAGCTTATGATAAAATGGTTAAGAGGAAGGCAGCTGGACGGCTGAAGGTGGGTCAATCCTGGCTTGACAAAGTCGCTTTGATAAAGGACAAAATGTCTTCTACTTTAAAAAAAAAACTGTCAATGTCCAGATGCTTTCTTACTGTTTTGTTATAAATGTTTTGTTTGTTTGTTGGCTGGTTGGGTTGCTAATCATACCTAGTTCTCCTTGACAAAACAACAGTAACAGTTTGGATTTTTGAGAGTCACATTTAATTGAAAGTAGACAGATGGATGTGGAAAAAAACTTTGGCTACTCAATTTACATGTATGTGCTCCATGAGGCGAGCCACCATAGCAGCCTGCAGCTTAAGACTTTTGATTACACTCTAATCTTTTGTCGAGAATAAAAAAGTATTGTGACGTTATACCTGATAATGTGATATGAATAGAATGTTCCACGACAGCTGCTGCTCTTTGTGGCTCTTAAGGTAAAAAGACTTTGTAAATACTCAGTTCTGGCTCTATTGTGGTAAGTTAGAAACTATGTTTATTTGTAATTCATGATCCGTTAGTCTTAGGTGTATTACCCAGAGATCACTGGGGCTTTGGGACTTGAGCGTACCTGTTGCTGAAGTTAGACACAGCCAGGCCTCTTACATGCAAAACACCACTGGGAATGTCATCAGCTCGAGCAACTGTTTGTGTCGGCAGGCCAGAGAAAGGGAGTGAAACTGAGAGATGGTCATGTTTTATTAAGCCTGATAATGCAGCCTAATCTGTGGGTAGAGTTACACACTGCTTTGTGGGTAATTAGAGATCATGTCGTATGCCTGCCCTGTTGAAAAATTGCACTCCACCCTAATCCTCTCCACTCCGCCTTGCACCCGCCACCTCCTTTCTCCTCCTCCACCACACACTTCCCCACAAGCTGACAGGAAGCACACAAATAGACAAACATTGCAGCCATATTTCAGGTAAACTTAGTTGTAGTTTATTGTCCATAGGGAAGATAGAAAAGTGGTTGCATGCTATGAATTGAATAAGAGGAAGTCTACAGTTAAGTACTTTGTGGTTTGCTTTGTGAAACTTGTTAGATGAATGGCTTATGCCTCCTGGCAAGTGCACCAGGTTTACTGTTACCAAAAACAATAGCACTTGATACAGAGCACCGTACTTTTATTTTTCACACAGACAGGAGCTCAGGCCTCTGTTTTTCTTCTGAAGCTCTAAATGCTGACTGCCCATTCACGCGACACCCACCGCCAACACAAAGGCAAATTCTCAACTGACACTGGTGACTTGTTACAAAACGGCCGCCTCTTTCATCGCTCATTGTGCTCAGTTTTTCCCCATTGTTTCATATGCTTTATCATCACCACGTGTAAAGCCGTGTCTGTGTTTGCATCCATCACTTTAGCTTTTACTCTGACAAGAACTCCATTAAACTGTCGGGTATATCAGTGAAGAAAATAAAAATTGTAAAAATGATGCAAACGCTTTACCATTTTGGGGCAAACACATCAGCTGTCTGTCACGTTTAACTCCAGGTGCAAAGACTGACTGTAAAACAGGTTCAAACAGTAACCAACCCGAGCAAATGTTTGCAGTGCTTCCTCTAGACTTTTGTCACGCTTGGTGGTTAAAGCTGAAAATCCCCTCTGGAGATGAAAGTGATCATAAACTTACCTTATAGAAACAGTTTAGGCGAATCACTTCATCATCTCTGTGCCATTGGACTGTACATTGTCTGCAAGGCTTTATGTTTATTGCTTTTTAAATAATAAACAGTTCCTCCACTAAGTTAGTCATTAACCTTTTTACCCTTACAGCCCCACCACAAGGGTTGTATGAATGATTATTTATCCAGTTCAACAGGCACCATAATGGACCGTACTATAGGGCTGCTTTCATGTAGCCTTGAAAAAAGCTTGTTTACCATCATGCACCACATTTGCATAAAAATATATCAAAATGCAAAACTGTGTTGTGTGTTCAAAGTGTTCTTTAGCACGGCAATTTCTCTGCTGCAGGTCTTATAGATGTGTTTGAGTGTGTGTAGGTGTGAGCATACTTTAATATTTAGGCCATTGTTTCTTTGTCTGGTTTCAGGTGGTTTTGTTGGGTGAACTGGTTTTAGTCATTACATCTGCACATCTGCTGTTTTTTATATAACAGTCAGAATGAAATAGGTTGATACAACAGGGGTTACATAAGGGTTTCTTTGTCTAATGTTTTTGACTTTCACTGACATTCAAGTCTCCATTCATAGCCTTAGGGTAAGACTTTGTTTAGGGTTTGTTTATTTTAGGGTTTAGAAAATACAGTGCTCCAGATAACAGTATTTTTACAAGAATGCAAAACAAGTTTATTGCCACAAAACAATTCCTTAAAGGTCCTGTAGCAAATGAACCTCCCATTTGAGTAGGACTGAGGGCGTGCACTGCTGTAGCTCTCTACTCCATCTAGTGGTACAAAGTGATACACAAGCAGCAGTGGACAGCCCTTTTAAACCTAATGTATTTAACTGGTGAGTGGTTAGCACTCCTGCCTCACAGCAAGAAGGTCGTGAGTTCAAAACCCGGCCGATCAAAACTCCAGTCTTTCTGTGAGGAGTCTGCATGTCCTCCACGTGTTACCGTGGGTTCTCTCCGGGTACTCCGACTTCCTCCCAACGTCCAAAGACATGTATGTATAGGTTAATTGGCAACTCTGTGTCCCTAGTGAATGAATGTGAGAGTGAATGGTTGTATGTCACTGTCTGTCTCTAACTTTCAGCCCTGCGACTAACTGGCCATTGTTCAGGGTGTACTCCACCTCAGGCCCAAAGCTGCTGGGATAGGCTCCAGTCACCCGCGACCCATAATGGGACTAAGTGGTAGAAAATTAATGAATGAATGTATTTAACTTTAAGGCAGCTTTTATGTTATATTTGTATGTTATGTGTTATGTATGTTTTATGTTTATCCATGTATATTGATGACTAGTCCCTAGAGCCCTGTTACAAAGCGGTTTACTTACTTAAAAACAAAAAAAACAAAAAACATTTCCTGGTCTAAATCAACCTCTCACAATCCCTGATACAAAGTTAATGCATAGTTATGTGTGGTTGCTTCAGGTGCTTGCTGAATTTCTTTCCTTTCACACTAATAATAAGATGATCCTAAATCTGTTTGAGCTCACTACTCTAGCTGTTCCTTCTTGATTCATCTTAGGTTAATTTGTCTTTGAGTCATGGAGGTCTCTGTCATTTAAAGAAATAAAGAAACTCTCACAATCCATAATGCATAGCTGACGGAACATATAGAACATCAATAAAACAATAGAACATTTCTTTCGGAGAAATATGTTTAATATGTGATCCATTTTAAACACACAAACCCTCTCTTTTACTCCTCAGACTCTACCCGCCCTCCAACCACACACAGTGCAAAGCTCTGAGGCCTTTCATTTCCTCTCTTCCTATGACAACATCACAATATAATGGGACATGTGTCACGTGACCAGAGCGAGTACACAGAGCAATCAAATCCCTCTCTGTCTCTGTGGGTGAAGGGCAGGGCGGTCAGTTGTTACATAAACTCCACTTGGTACAATAACACAAAAATAAAACTTACTGCCCATGTCATAAGAAAGTTAGTTATTCCTGTCATTAAAATGCACCTGCTTAACACAGTCGAAAAAGTACAGCCCGGGGTCCAATCATGGCCCAAGATGAGATCATATGTGGCCCACAGCTTCTATGATAAAATGTACTGTTTATGGCCCCAACAGCAGCAGCTTTATACTAACAAGTTCACCTAAAACCTGTCCTATTCAAATAAAACCTGTTAAAATCAAGCTAAAACCTGTTTAAATCCTACTTTGACATTTTAACTCTAAATAAAACATGTTCAAATCCATCTAAAGCCTGTTCAAATCCATCTAAAACTTGTTCAAATCCAACTAAAACTTGTTAAAATCATACTAAAATATATTCAAATTAAAATAAAACCTGTTCAAATCCAATTGAAGTTGTTTGAATCCATCTAAAACCTGTTTAAATCCACCTAAATCCTGTTCACATTCATCTTAAACCTTTTCAAATCCACCTAAACCCTATTCAAATTAAATTCAAACCTGTTCACATCCACCTAAAACAAGTTTAAATCCATCTAAAACATTTTAGTATCCAAATTCACATCAAACCTGTTCAAATCCTTGTAAAAACTGTTCAAATCCACCTAAAAACTGTTCAAATTCATCTTAAACCTTTTCAAATCCACTTAAAACCTGTTCAAATCTATCTAAAACCTGTTCAAATCCAGCTAAAAACTGTTCAAATCCATTTAAAACCTTTTCAAATCCATCTAAAACCTGTTCAAATCCAGCTAAAAACTGTTCAAATTCATCTAAAACCTTTTCAAATCCATCTAAAACCTGTTCAAATCCAGCTAAAAACTGTTCAAATCCATTTAAAACCTGTTCAAATCCAACTTAAACCTGTTTATATCCGAGTTAAACCTGTACCTGTCAGCCTTTGGAAATTTTCCTCTCATCAAATGTGGGCCTCTTTTCAAAACGTTTGGACACCTCTGTTGTAGACAAAGCTGTAAGGTTTCCTGTAGGGGACCACATTGCTTTGTATTTATTTATTTCTTCATCTTTAACCACTGTTTGGTAAGATGTTCTGAATTCCCCTGACTCTTTTCACTAGTTTTATGTCTGTGCCTCAAGCATCAGAAATACTTTTTTTTTTTTGCATTTCACTTTTGAGTTCTTTCCCTGAATTACTCAGTCAAAGCCAAGTTTAAAAGATGTCTGTGACTTCTTGTTTTAGCTACATTTAATTGATTTACGGCAGGAAGAGATATTTGCTGAGGTTAAATGATTTTACAGCCAACATGAACAAACTTAGTACTATATATACAGTATATTTGTCCATTAAGAATGCATGCATCACTATATGGTTAAATAGACTATGTATTTGATTTCAAATAGCTGCCATGTTGGATTTATTGATTCCTTTGATACACCCTAGACACTCACCACGAGGCAAATACTTACACACAGACATTGGCAGACTCACATTTATTCACCACAGGCTTTTTAGATTCACCAAATTCACCTGCACGTGCATGTTCTGGTGGGAGGAAGTCAGAGCGCCCACAGAGGACCCAGAGTAGGAAATGGAGGGCATACAGACACAGAAAAGTACTACTCTGCCACCTTGCACCCCAGATGGAATAATCTACTAAAACATATTCAAACTTATTTTTACTCTTATAAACTTCTCCCAATTTTGTTGCCTACTGTGCACATTATGATCACAAAACTGAAGAGTTGTTGACACCTGGGACAGTTTAACACTTTTAGGTCAGATTGTTTAAATAATATAAAGTCAATTGTGAGACAGTAAGCCCCACGGTTGATAACGAGTTGCCAGAAATCGACAATCTCTTGTTTAAAATGATTTATTTCTACTTACCAAAATCATTTCACCTTTTTTTTAAATGAATCTTCCGCAAGGTGGCTCTCACTAATTATTCATGCACTTGATTCTTTTATCCTAAACACACAAATTAATATTTTAAAAACTCCGACATTCAAAATCTTATCAGAACTAGAAGTGTTAAGACTTTATTAAATTGATTGAACCTTTTTGTCGCTGACCCTCTCTGCTGTACTTGGTTTACACTGTGCACACCGTCTCTGTAGCAGCACACATTTTCACTTGAGCCTGTAATTAAGTCATTGCCGAGCCTTGAGAGCGCGGCTATAACGCACTGAGCTGAGACCAATCTGCCACTAATTGTCCCGAGTTTTAATTTCTAATGGAGTAAGGGCCAGAGGGAATGGGGCTTAATGAGATGCAGCTACTCTCTCTTGGTGTGTGTGCGTTTTTTTTTATCTGTTTACTGTAAGTGCTGTTGCCCCAGTGTATAGAGAGTTCCCTTTTGATTTACTTAAACCTCGTTTCTTTTTATTCTACAAAGCACCGAAAAAGCTCTATCTCTCCAAACAGTACTTTTATAACTAATGACTGGCAAATGTTCCTTAAAATAAGCACATAATTGATTAACGGGAGAGTTAGACTGAGCTTTATAGGAATAGCTGAATCAAAAAACACAAGGCTTTACAAAAAGTGTGAAGTGCTTGAGCCTGTGGCATTGTGAGTCAGAAACTGAACTTGTCGACTGAACATGGAGAGGTTGTTTACATAGCCTTGGGAGTGTTTGTGTCATGGTTTAGATTCCAGGCATTTCAACATCCAAATAAATCAGTTTAAACTTCTGAGAACAAGTAAACGTCCAAATGAAATGGTCCAGCTGTGTTTAAAAGCTTTATATGTGATGCTAGAGCTGCGTTTGCTCAGGTGTTAGCAGAAGAATAGAAATGTAAATGCAAGAAACACTGCACAATCTGTTCATTGAGTGATATGATCACTGTAACCCTGCTGGTTATTCTCACAAACAGTGGGTCACCATAGATTTTATTTGAGTTGTGACTTCTTACTACCAAAATTAAAAAGCATGTTTGAGATAAAATGAAAAATAGTTTACAGTTTTGTAAGACAAGGTTAAAACAGCACAAAATGGTCAGTGGTTTTACACACACAAAACAAAATGTGCACATGTTTGCTGGGATGTTATTCACTTTAGTGTATTCACTAGAGTGTTAAAAGAAACTCTGGGAAACATTGTTTAAGGCCATTTTATTGACCCCTAATTTGCTGCATAAAGAAGAAAAATACTGACTGCATTGGTTCATGAATGTATGAACAGTGACTTCACTCTAATGCATCGCACCTTATCTTTTCTGAGTGGAGTTTGCTTTTGCAGCAGACTCAAGCCCCTTCCTCTTATTGTTTCAATATGTCAGAGCATTGTTTGAATGAGGTCACCCATTACCGATCTGGCCCCGGGCCAGTTTGAATTCAGCTGATTTAATTGAATCTACGACATGAGTCAAACTCAAACAAGCAGAGACTGCTTTGCCATGACAGCCTCATTACTCCACATTAAGAACTCATTTCACAATGCATTGTGACTTTAGGCTTGACAAATGCTGAAAATCAAATAAGGAAGTAGATTTTCGAGGACTGCTCTTGAAAATGCTGCAACATCTATTATCAGAAAAGCTGAGAATTGGTCTTTTTCCTATTTTGTGTAAGTTAATGTGAATGCCTCCTGGGTTAAAGCGGGCCTGTGTTTGTCGGCTGCTGTAATGGAATGACATTCAATGCCATTTTCCTTTTTAAATGGAATTTTTGTCAAAGCATTATGAATCCAACCTGCCTTGTCACTCAAGCCACAGACAGTGCAGAGCGGCGAAAATATGCAACTGAAACCTTTGGGTGAGATTTTACTGTTGGCTGTGAGTGCACTAAATAATGAAGCTTTTATCAAGACGCAGCACAAAAAAACAAAGAGGCCTTTCTTGTGACATACCACACGATGTGATATCAGGCCGTATAATGACATACATTATACACATAACACATACGCAACATTCATATGGGTCTCTGCAGTATTCTAGTTGCATTTAGTTTAAATTTCTCAATTACGCATGCATTCTTTGAGAGCCACTGGCAGCTCGGCCACGGTGCACAGAGAAATTGTACGGCAGCGTTACAGTGATCCACAACCGGGAAGGAAATGTAGAGAGTGAGGGCTGCACAGTGGAGATACGGCCATGTTTGCTTAGGGCTAGGTATCGGGCACGAAAACAAACATGGTCGCCCTTAATGAGCCTGTTTGCCTGCCAAAGGTAAAGACAGCTGTTGTCCCTCACAATGGAACAAGCTACGGTGCCATAGTAACGCTCACCTCCTGTGTACTTACGACCAAACTTATTAAGTCCTCCTAATTCACCACGGATAAATACTGAGTAAAATGTAAAGTGTGAGTCCAAATGGCACTTTCATAAGGTTTTACTGAGAATTGAAAAGATGCATTAAGTCTTTAGTGCTAAAAGTGATGTGGGAGTGTGAATGGCTGTGTGAAAGCAGACATTTGACTTACTCATAGCATTACTGACTGTTGATAAACCGTAGCTTTCTTTGCTTAAGAAAACTAGAAAATACAAACATTTCTAAACTATGAGCCTTTTTAGCATTTTTTTTAAAGCATCTGTCGTAAAAAAGTAGCGTCTCCAAAGGACTCTAATGCACAGTGATGTAGGCAAAGTACAGGGTACAGTGAAACCTCGAAAGGCACTTTTCCCCCTTATGAGAAAATTAATACATTCTAGCTGTACCTGTCCAAGTGAATCAGCGCTAACAGCCTCTGCACTCGGCTAAATTTAGAGTAAAGAACATGACTGAGAAAGACTGCTCTCAGACTAGAGAGCAATGAGAGCCAATTGTTAAACAGTAATGACAATAAAGTTGAATCTAATCTAATCTAAACATTAATGGTATGACTGTCAATAGCATTACACAGGGGCTTGTGTTTGACAAAGCCCCCACAGCCCCTGCTCTTTTACAAGAGATATTGAACAGATCACATTTTTACATCTTTGATTACGGCAGTTTGATAAATGCTTAAGTAAGAAAGGGTCTTTCTGTTTGTACAGTTTGCTGTAATTCTCATATTAAGTGTTGGATAAGTATTTTTGTGATGCCGCAAAAGGTCAAAGTACTTCTAGCTTTGACAATTTCAAAGAAAGCGTTGTGTAACATGTAACTGCTGCTGTATTGTGACCGGGCTATAAATGGCCCAACCACACGTTTGACACCTCGGGCCCACCAGAGTGAGGAGTGTGAAAAGAAACTACATTACTCTAATTTACAGTCTGTAGGGGAAATCTGTCCTTATGTGTTGTTCACCCGTTTGAGTAATTCATTAAAGGTTATTTTTTTCCTTTTGCTTTAACCCTTAACTAAGTACCTTTCAATACCCAGTACAGATATGAATCTTATTATTTATAAGCCATATGCAGATCTTTTCTCAAGGGATTTTTAAAAGTCAGTTTTATTCAGCCTGATCAGAGCTTTATTTGCAGTTTGCTCGACTGTTATCAAACTTAAAATAACTCTCTGTGCAGTGCAGTTCTTTACATTTCTAATATTGACATCTCTCAAAATGTTTCTTTCATCATTGTATTTGTATTGTATTGTAAAGTAGACGATGTTCCTGTGTGCTTTCTGTTCGGATAAGATCAAAAGTGTCCCAGGCCAGCAATGGATGAGTCTTAAGTTCTGGGATCTGAGGATCACACCTGTATATTAAGAAGTCTGTCTGTATGTGATTGGCTGGTCTGCACAGGGCCTAAAACAAAATGCTCAGAGATGTAGCCCTGGAGGGACTCCCCTGAGAGGCAGCAGAGGAAATGGCTGAACACAGGAGACACATTCGTCTTCTGTGCTTACTTACCTCGCGGGGGAAAAGATGGCGATACCCATTTCCTCTGTGTAATGTGTTTGCTTTGCGCCCGATGCCAAGTGTCAACACTCTGCTTCTTGACAGTCATTTTTCATTTGGGGTTTCCACATTGGGAGGCGGGCTTTTTCTTTATTATCAGCCATGCTTTTCTGTTTTTTAACTTTAAACATGCTTAAGGTTAAAAGTGGCGTAGTCAGAGATTATTAGTTAATAGCCTTGGCGGGTTGTTGATTGAGAATAAAAAGCCAATTATCATAATAGGATATGGGACTTAATGACAGAACTAAATGAGTGTGACAGGCACACAATAGGCCTGCTCTGTCATCGCCTTAGCCCAACTCGCTTATTAGAATTAATCTGGCCTGATTAAAAATGCAAATGGCTCTAAGTCATTGATGGAGTTTACATGTTTTTATAACATTTACTGATTTAATTACATGGAAAATGAAATGCTGGGATGTGCGATTGATTTTCTTTCATTGCCTCGCTGCCAGTTTGCAGAGAAATGAATATTCGCTCATGCCAGGAAGACAAGGTAATGAGATTAGTGCTCTCCTCTGGGTGTGTGTGTGTGTGTTTCTCTTTTCAGAACCTTTGCTTTGTCGAACCAAGGAGAGCTGTTTTATTGTTATCACTGAAACATTTTATCTCAGTGCACCTACTGTACTGTGTGGGCTGGTGGCTACACAACATTTAAAGAGTTTCCTCCTACAGCAGATCATTCAGTTAGACGTATCATTTAGAGCTGGAAAAACACAGCGCTCTTCTCAAACTGGACCCTGGGCCTTCACAGACTGATTTGCAATGACTCTTTTAGGTTAGAAAGTGTACGGCAGTGGAAACTTGGACTAAATCCATGAAAATACCTTGACTACCATAACACAAGATGAACACTCAGCCTAACCGTTCCTCACATGCTTCACATTTTTTTCACACAGACTTGTAACAGACAAATTAAAGATGGCACCTGGTAGATGATAGACCTGTTTTTGGAGCAATGAATAGACAGTGTTTTGGTCCGATCCACAAGCACAATAGGTAAATTAGGAAGAGGTCCATTTGCAGATCCACTTATGGTACCAGACTCATTTCCTGATGGTAGGGTTAGGGTTACTGGAACAGGAGTCCACTTAAATTGCTTTTACTTTGCTCTACATATAAAGGCACTGTCACATTTACTGTTGCTTGAAGGGACTAAGTCTTACTCAAACTTTTGATTTCCATGAATTTACTTTGAGAACCATCTTCATTCTTATTCAGAATTTGCAGAATGTGACTTTGAGGGACTATAAAGCAATGAAACAGTAGTAGGATGGATCTACATTTATTCATTTAGCAGACGCTTTTATCCAAAGCGACTTACATTACATTACATTACCAGTGTTACAGTCACTGGAGGCAAGGTGGGTTAAGTGTCTTGCCCAAGGACACAACGACAGTATGAACTGTGGGTAGAGTGGGAATCGAACCGCCTACCTTCCGGTTGAAAGACGACCGCTCTACCCACTGAGCTACTGCCGCCCCGATCTACAACTACATGGTCTTAAGTGGGACAATCAAAGTCAGTCAACCTCATCTAAATCACACATGTCAAACGGAAGGCCCGGGGGCCAAATACGGCCCTTTTGAAAGGTTTGATTTGGTCCTATAATACATTAATACATGGTAGATTATATTTTTGGCACTTTTCACATTAATCAGAGCCAAAAGGCACTAAACTATTCTTTAGATATGTAATAGGGAACAATGCCACTTTAAAAAAGAGTCAGAATGACACCAAACAAGTGTAACCATTTAAAGAAGCCAAAATGGGGCTTAACCTGAGGCAAAATTTCACAAACTGAATTTACAAAGTGATGTGTGAAAATGGGTCATAAAAGGAGAAAATTACAGTTCAAAAGAAATGAAGATAGAGACTGAAGTTAAGATGAAACCTTACATACAAACTGTAAAATGTAATAAAAGCAACCCAAGTGTCACAAACTTCAATCCCTAAAGGTTTTGTCATTGACTATTATGGCCCCGCACCACTTTTGAGTTTGATACCACTGATCTAAATGGACCTCAATGCATCTTTAGTTGTGGTCGTAAAAGAAGCTAGCGTATGGTGGACATCCTGAGAGGGAGGAAATTGATTTGGTTCGGTTTGTTCAGTACAGGACAGGCGACAAGCATTGTTTGCACGTCTCCTTTGTACTTTACATTTCAGACAGTGATCCATATTTGTTGTATCAATATCAACATGTTGTATGTTTTACTTTTAGAGGCTGACTAAAGTAAAGATAAAGAAAACACATGGAATGAGCCAGATGTACAGTTTTGAGTTTGTTGTGCCTACGCCATTGATGTCATTTGCAAATATTTATCTGGTCTGAATGTTTATTAATGAATCAAAAGGCCAGAGATTACAGATAAAAGGCTTGAAAGCTGATGCAAAACCCAAAAAGGTTGTTGAGCAAATGGTATGTGATAAACAATTTATTCAAACGTCTTCACAGCCAAATTTATATATAAAAGCCTACCAATAAGGCTCTTAAAAATGATTCTTCTTATTGCGGCCTGTGGTGAAATTGAGTTAGACACTGTTGGACTAAGCTGTTGCACTGTCTCCCACCCACTTTGCTTTACACCAGTTATCTTGTGGTTAATATAGACATGTCAACACGACGCCGCCGAGGTGTGTGAACAACCTGGATAAAAGCACCATTTGATTTTCTAAAGAGCATTTATTTTGCAAGGCCGAGCGAGAAAAGAAGACATACCGATGTAAAAGTCTGTGTTGACAGGGGAGGATCAATTCCAACTGTGTGACCGTACCTCAGCTGAATGTGTTGAAATGGAAAGTATGCTATCGATCGGTGTGCATTAGTGCTCTACAGTAACATAAGCAATGAGTGGCAGAACAAAAGAGGCTCTGTGCGTCGCGGCGGAAGAGAGGCGCTACACAAAAGGGGGACAGTCAACTCCACGCAGTCTATTGGCATTTCATTGTTTATGGTGTGAAGGCCAAATGTATATTTTTATAAAAGAATTCCTCTCTTTCGAATACATCTGGAAGCTATTTGAATCTCGTAGAGCTAATATACAGTGTAAGCCTGCGGAGGAAGGAGACATTTAAGTATGTTGTAGGTCTGATTCAGCTTGACATTACAAAGCTACGAGAGCCACTAAAGCTATACCATAATAGGGGTCAGGAAACACGCTTACTGTAGAAATCCAGTTGCTCATTTACGTCTTGGCTCTGGGTTCTCGTATAAAGCTATATACCCTTTACTGATATTTTTCCACTTCTAACTCTTTTTCTCCCCGAAGGGACAAAACACAATTACTCCATTGTGGCACATAATACAGTAGTAGATCACATTCTGCACATTTCAGCTGCAGAAAGAGGCAGCATTGTGTCGTGGCATATGGCATTGTGATAAATACGCCTTGGAAGCAAAGGGTAGGGGTTTGGGACGAGGGTCACTGTCAGGGCATAAATTCAATGAACTTTAGCGTGGTGATTGGATTAGTCTCTCGTAAACAAAGGGTTATTTCTGTAAATATCCTAATCCCAAAGGCTTGGATTCAAAACAAGCAAAAAGAGTAACATGAACTGAAAATGTTTCCAATACCTCAGTTCAGTTTAATTAAATGAACATACAAGCTAACATATAACAAAGCAGCAATACAATGTATAGCTCATAAAGATGTCAAACTCACAGATGGGTTGAAAACATCTGTGGCCACATCTATGAGAAAGAAACAGACTAAATGTGTCACTAACTGCACTGTTCGGGACTGCAACAACACAGTGGTGACAGGAAACAAGACCGTGGCAAGGAAAACCCTGAGGTGCCACAAAACAGGGGTAAAAATAGGCCACTTGGCAGAAGAGACAGTGAGTAAAAGTGGGGAGATGAATGTCTGAGATGAGACTTATATTTGCATGTTTAGTTTTTGAAATGAATCAGAAGAAATTATACAAGACAATACCAGACAGTTATCGCAAAATGGTACAGTGTGATCTGGTTTTGTAATGAGAGAAACACCTCTGACATCTTTACAGTGAGAAATCTGACTCGAGGCTTATACCCACATCGTTTGGAGGTGTTACATGCAGAGTTGTGAACAAGCTCATTTTAGTTAAACATAATTAGCTTGGTATTTGCTTTAAGTACTTTGCGCCAATGTCATCATTTCTGGTCATTTATCAATACCTCCAGTTAGAAAGCACAATTGTTTTCCCAGGCTCTGCTGTTTCTGTGGAGAACATGTATGACTTCATGTAATGCTGAATCTCTATTGCTCCTTGGAGTGAATGAGACGGGTAATGGTTGAGCTTTTAAGTGTCTAAGCATGGGTCAGTAGTAAAAGGTTCTCTCCAGCCTTGCTTTAATGAGGAATGGGGCAGGACATAGGGAGTACTCACACAAGTGAGTCTGAACTCTGAAGTCTGCTTGTTAGCCTCGTGACCTCCCATTGGCCTTGTCAGTGTTTCACAAAGTGGGCTATAGCATAAGGGGAGCGTTTGTGATAATCCCATGTACACGTGGGGTTTTGGTTTGGGCAGGCACCAATGTTTAAGATAAAATTAAAGCAATGTAACACATTAGTCTTCCTCAAATCAGAAAGCATGCTTCATTACTGGGCTATGTCTCAATGGTCAAGCTCTGACACCTAGCTTGAGACAATCTCTTTCTGCCCTTAAGCCATGATAAACGATGTGTGCTCAGGCCTGCCCTCCTCTGCATATCTGCTCGTTCATCTGGGCCGCTCATTAAAGGGTAATTACCTGTAATTAGTGAATCATGTCGCTTTAATGGAGATGTTGAAAGCTGTTGGAGCCAGAGGGGCTGCCCTTAATTCTGAGTGATGCTCAAAATTTGCAGTGGATGAGAACTGAATAAAGCAGCTGAGGTTTATAAAATAGCTGTGTTTTTTTCTTGTTACTGAATGTTGATATCTCAGATTAATTCACGCTGCGTCAACACCTGGCTCTGGAGGGTGAGTACAGTAACATCCTAATAGCAGCTCATGACCAGGCTCAGTGGGTGTGTGTGTGTGCTGTTTGTGTCAGCGGCTGTAATGTGTGTGTTCCCTGGCGGTGTGGTGAGTGTTTAATCTGGCCCGGTGGCGTGCCGTTGGCCCGGCTAATCACAGCGTGTCTGTAGAAGTGCACTGAGCCAGGGGAGCACGCCGTCGCTAACAGCGCCTGACAGACTCATTAGAGGGACCTGGCATTGAGCTTGCAAGGCACACACACACACACACATATACACTCGCAGTGGGAAAGGCACTCAGGCTCAACCACACAGACACTGGGATAAAAATCACACTCCTTTTTTTTTTTTTTGAGGCACGTTCATTCATATAATCACTCAGTGTGTGCGATCCCCGCTCCTCGTGTGAGAACAAGCAGGCGGTGACCCCTCGCAGTCGCAACCCAAACACTGACAAGAGCCCAAGGAGCGTCTGGGAACAGGGGAGGGTGGGAAAAACCAGCGGAAGACTAAAGCCCAGCCAAGTGGATGCCATAGCAATACAGTGGAGGAGAGAGAAAGTTTTAGAGAAAACCAGATATAATGGCATTTAGAGCACCAAATAAATGGGATAATTATATTAAAAAAAACATGCTGTAGTGGGTTATGAGCATTTTGTTGATAGACGGACGTATGTTGGGTTTGACTTTATGTGGTTATGTGGGCATTCATTTAAACACAGTCTATCATTATTACCTAATAACAGATCATATACCAAAGAATAAAGTGTCACATGGTCAATGACATGATGATAGCACTTTTTCCAAAATGACTATGAGTAATAAACTTTTAGTACTTGCCCACACTGAGTACAGATTCCCTTTACTTAGAGCTGTGATGTAAAATAGCCAGTTTTTGAACCTTTTGACACCTTAACAGGGTGCAATTTAAAGTTTTCATGCTGTAAGGTAATTTATATAAATTTGTCCATTTGCTGTACAAAGAAAAGTGGCAATATAAACTCATAATGCAGTGAGTAACCTACTTTCATGACAGTATCTGAGGAGGGTAAATGAGTAAAAGAGGCTCAGATACCACCAAGTATGATGAAGTTGTCAATATCTGCACAATTCTAGTTACAACCTATTTTTCTAATTGAACCATAAACTACAAATTGTCATAAACAGACATTGAAACAGTGATGTTAGTTTTTTAGTGTGACATGTGATTAGAGCGACTGGGTTGGACACAGCTGCACTTCTTTCTACCTTTAAGGACTTTACAGAAGCTAATTATCTGCAGTCATCTCACCTGTATCCTCTTGAAATGTGTTAAAGCTTGTTGCTGTGACAGTCTTCTGTTTACAGCTTTTTCTTTTTTTTTGTTTTGTTTTTATCAATGTGTGAAATTAGGCTACAAAAAATTAATTTCTCAGGATGACATTTACCCAAGTTTGCCAAACAACTTTGACAAATTGCCTAAGACTGGTGTGCCTGGCGCTCGCAGCGAGGTTAATTGGCGCTCAGCTGCAGCGGAGCCAAGTGGAAACATTAGGTTTGGCTGAATAACAGGTGAATGCAAAGCAGGTCAATACGTAGTCAAGTGTGGGGCTGCCAGCTGTTCACTCCCTCTGCTCTGCTGCCACCGCACAACAGCAAGACACACACATTCACGCTACGCACACGAGAGTCAAACATGTAAACAGACCATGCAGCAGCCTCTCTTTGTTTAATATATCCCACTCATTTTCGTTTCACATCACTGAAGATTCATGGGTTTGACTGAAAACATGCCACCAGTCGATAAACAGTGATGGTTCAAAGACAATCACAATAGTTCTTGCATCAAATTAAATGACAGCTGTCGTATATAATTACACTAAGGATATGTATTAGAACATATATATATTCAACCTATCTGCCATGTTGTCAATTCTACTCAAGGTCACTCATTGTATTGCTACAAAATCCCTTTTCCTTTGATTTGCTCAATGCTACCCTCTTTCCCAAATTTCCATCTTTCAATTTCTTTACAACAAAGGGATTTCGTGTTGAAATGTATATATATATATATATATATATACAGATGGATTCTCTTTAGGTTTGTACTTAAAACATGTTATGGGCCTCATAATCCGGAAGCAAGACACATTTTACTGTATGCACCAAAAAGCTACTATGATTTGCAAATAATGACAGCCTTTTTGGATTAAGGATCATGTATTAATTCATGAGCGACATCTTTGGGGTGAAAATGTCTGCGGTTGCTATTGTTATGATGGTCAATTAAAAAAATGCATATTACCTAGGACAGTAAAATTAAATGTCAAGCGCAAAGAAAAGCAGGTTTTCTAATATCCCCATACAGTCAAAGCTGATATTCCAGTTTTCCAAATGAATATCATGCTAAATCTAGAAAAACTGTACCTTCTGTAGGTAGTGCACATCTGGATTCACTAACAAATAACAGAAAAAAAACAATTCAGACCACAGCAGCATGCACTCTATCACACTCCACACGCCTCCCCTTCACAATTTTAATCTACTTTCAGCTGTAACTGAAACTCAGTGACAACCTTGTTTCACCTAAAAGCCAAATCAAACCCTCTTTAATTTTCCCTCTGACTGTACCCTCTCTCTCTCCCTCTTCAGAGCACAATGGCTGTTTCGCTTTGCTCTGTTCTCACTCGTCTCTGGCACAAGGCTGTGACATTGAGGGAATGTGATGTGATGTATTGTAGTGAATAATGTATTCTGCGTGGTTCGTAGCGAGCGCGCGGAGCAGATGGCAGCAGGTTGATCTCTAGGAGTGTGTGTGCGCGCGTTTAATGATAACTGTGTGTTTATGTGTGACGTCCAACGCAGTGGGGGAGGGGCCGGGGGAGAAGGGGAAAGGGGCGAGTGGGGGTTGTATGTTCACTGTGTGTCTATGCCAGCCTCCTTTGTCAGATAAAACATGCAAATGGTGGATTATTTTAATGCATTTTTTTTTAGAGCCCTAGGCCTTAATCCCTAAAGCAGTTGAAATGAAAATAGTATAGTATATTCTCTCAAACTCTACCCTTTCCTCTTTTTTTTTCTACTACCAGCTGTCTAGGAATGAGCTTTAATTTGGCTATGCTGTAGTTACAGACAGCCACTGATGATTACATCCTCCCAGAATGCAATTGAGTAAAGCTAGTCAATCCCAAACTGATCTGTTACGCTTTGAGAATATTATGGTTGGGAAATCGTCCATTGGAAGAGCTCATTGTGTAGCAGCAAGAAGTTTGAGGGGAGTGCATTATTATATAGATTCAATATAATGCCGTACAAGGACAGCGCTGTTTTGTTTTGTGGGGTTTGTGTGAACTACTGAATATACCGTATATACTGTGCAAAATGTGCAGTATCTGCTAACAGATCCTTGACATAATGCTTCCTATTGAAACAGTACAATTGCAGTAGCTTTTGTTGCTCTTGAGATGCCTTTTGGAGCTACATTGTAAACCCAATGTCCCATTAAAGTGCTCCATATCTTTGACTGTGAGTCCTTATTAGACACAGGAAGGCTTGTTTGTCGTGGCGCTGAAGGCAATCACATTATGCTGAAATTTACAGTAGGAAAAGAATTGCTACCCTAGATCTGACAGATGATTGCACAATTTGCATGCTTATTGGATATATTGTAATCAGAGCAACATAAAAAACATTTAAATTACCAAAATAAGCCCTCTTTCCATTTGTCAGTTCACTCAAATTTATTGAAACAGTAGAAGGTTGTCAGGAATAATAAATACGCTACAGAAATGAATAAAAACTGCTGTAAAAATTTCAAACACCTGAAATGCAGCTATCTATAAGTTATGCACATCTTGAAAGAATGCATCCAATTTAGCACATTTATCAGTACCATTAAAAATATCACAGTATAGACCTTTTGTCATTTCCTTTGTGGTCCATAAAAGCACCTGAAAACCCACATGAGCAAAATGTTGTATTATAATTTAAGGGTAAAGCATGTTAGACAGACACTTCCATTTGTACACTTCTTTGCTTTTTTTTTTACATTATCTAAAACACAATTACTGCAAACCCTCTCATGAATGCACACATTTGACCAGTATAAAGACGTCCCCTATAGATACTGCCAACAGATGGTGGAATCTATTTACATTCACTTAAGGTGATGAGTTTATATAGTGAAGGTTATTCTGCAGTTCACTGTTCTCCGTGGAGCAGACTTTTGTCAGAGGACTTATCTGTAGGAGGTTCAGGCTTTACAATTATTCAGATTATTGTCAATTACAGCTTGGTATTATTTCACTTTGCACTGAATAACTTTGAGCAGAAGCTTCATTTAGAGCTTCAATATTTCTGCTAAGGTCTTTTTTGCTGGTTTTTAACTTTAATTTGTCAACACAGTTACCATTTAAATCTAATGTATTGTATATAATTAATAAGCAACATCACTCGTATATACTTCCAGCTTAAATTAAAGTAAAGCATTTTCAGCTCCTGTACAAAAGCAAACAGTTTTTAGGTCAAGGAAAATGCACAAAAAGTCAGACTATTTTAAATATGCACATCTAGAGATCATGAGAATAAGGACATTTTGTAAAGCTCTAAAATAACTACAACACAGACTCAAACTCAAATGGTCCTGAGCAAATCAGATCTGGGTCAAATGTGAGCTAAAATATGGGCAACAGTCTGAACACGGCCACATTTTTATCCTTTGCTGTTTGTTTTCATCTGTAGGAGCTTTTATTTCCGGGCCAAAAGGCTCTTTGTTGGTGTGGCAACAGAAAGACACTGTAAGTGGCATGTTTGGCTGCAAAGTGCAAAGCCAGGTGGATGCCTGGCAACTGGCCTGCACTACTGTTGTTGCACTGACTAGACGCCGCGGCAGCCACAAATATCCTTTTATTGTATCCTCCCACAGCACAGATGCACGCAGAGAAAAAAGTCAAGAACCTCATTATTGCTTTTTTCCACTAAAAGGTTTTATAAATTAGCCATTATCTTGCTTTAAGGAAAGCGCAGTTGAGCATATGAGGTTTTTGAAATATCAAGGCCAAATCTGAGCACATGTAACAAAAAACAGACGGAAGCTTGCACGTCCTTGTCTTGTGAATATTAGGGACAGTGAGCATAACTGACTAAATGTATTTGAGTGAGTCTGGCTCTGTGGGACGGTTCAGATTATACTTAGTAGAATATGGCCCAAGGCAATTCATTAGTGGTAAATAATTGAGAGGCTCAGATAGTGCGAAGGTGAAATGGTGTTATTATTTCATGGAGTTTGTGTTCATTCAGTTTAAGAATATTAAAAATGCACAAGCCTTTCCCACAAATTACTCACTCCAAAGACTCACAATGGGCCCTAATGACTAACCATCCATCTTCCATTGTTTTCATGTGCTGTGAAAGTGTTTCGCTGCACCATTATCCATCCTTTTTTCTGCTTCAGTAATGTTCTTCTGGCAATATATAAAAGAATGTTATTGTACTCTGACGTATTCTTTTCTTTTATGCAAATTTACATGAAATAATTAACAGACACCATTAGGACATTTAAAACCAACATCTTATACATGGCATGGGCATATCTTAAATAATTAGATTTTGTACACTTTTCTATACCAATCTGTTCTTGGTACTGCTGAGTGCATGATTTTACTTGTGTTCATATTTGTTGTGGAAAAAACGGTGTTAAGATGTCACCATAAAACGTATCCGTCTTTTTGTTGTGTATGTATATTTTTTATTTGCAATGCACGTTTAGCTGTTAAAAATGCTCTGGTTTTGTTGGCTTTCCTTCTGATGCAACTTAAAGGCCACTCACTGAGGTTTTTATTGAGCATCTTTTCCACCCACATGATGCCACGTGACAACCAAGAAACAGGGGAGCATTTCTCGGTTTTACAGCTCTGTATGTATTTTATTTAATGCAATGGCCTGTGGTTTGGGCAGGGGACTTTTTTTTGTTGGTTTTTTGTCCTTTACAGATATAGTATCTCGCGATAGGGTTCACATGTGGTTGGGCGAGTTTTTAGCCATCATCCTGTGTATATGACTAAGAAGATGTCAGCGTGTTCATTCAAGAGAGTATAAAAAATTAACATTACTTAGTTTTGGCCAAGTGAATAGTATTTTGAAAGTGGAGTGATGAAGGTTATATTACACATCTTGTTGGGACCTTACTGTGGAAAATCTGAGAGAATTGTGATGTTTTTGATCCTGTTTGAATTGCCCAGTTACAATTTGTATGACAAAAAATACTCATAGACTTTGAAAAACCAAGTGTTTCCGTTTAGTTTGATAGACTTTCTTTGTAAACTAAGACTTTTATTGCAGATATCACACCCGAAATACCATGAATATTGATAAAGTAATCACATGTAACCCTCAAAAAATCAGTCTTACATGTTGCTACATTCTTCAACTGCAGTCTTTTATCTTTGAGGTTTTATGGTACAATATGACTTTATTAACTTAGAAATAGCTGCATTTTTAGCCATAATATACTTGTCTTTTTATTGTACAATAAGTGACACTGACAGGCTTATTTCTGGAAGGTCTTGATTTAGCCGTTTTTACACTGTATAAAGTATCTTCCAAAACTTTTGCAAGGTTAGTTGCAATGCTTTTATGGCACATACTTTCATTTGGAATCTCTTTTTATAGCATATTTAAAACGATCATATTTCATATATTTATTCAATGCTTTCTTACAACTGTGTGCTTAATATTGTTTGCTATTGTGCCTATTCTTGTTTGTTGTCATGTCTGTTTGTTGTCTTACTTGCTACTCAATTTAATTGCCCCTGGTGGGATTAATATAGTCGTCTGAATCTAAATGAAAGTGCTGTGATTTTTGACCATTCATGTTGTATGAGACTGGATTAAACATTTATAATTAATGTTCAGACTCCACTTGGTTAGCTAGTCTCTTTTCTTTAATCCTGTTGCTGTAGATGCTTCCTTAAGTGAAGTTCACAATGTTACAGGCTTTCGACCACACAAGCTGATGTTTGCAGGTCATATTTATAATAAGAAGATTATATTTTGAGACCCAGACCTTCATTGTTGCACATTTTCTGAGCATGGCTGCGAGCGCAGTGATCTGTACATGGAGACAGTGTAAATCCAGTCATGATCCTGCTTTAGTCTCAGCATCCTTGGCTCCGCTCCAGTGTTAGGCCCTGTGTCTTGCGGGGGGGCTTGTGTGTGTGCTCTGTCAGTGTGTGTGTGTGTGTGTGTGTGTGGCCGGGGAGGGGGTTTGGGGATAGGGAGGTGGATACGGGACGGGAGTGTTCGGGGTGGAGGGGATGTCAGCTCATTAACCTCCATTCTTCCTGCAGCACAGTGCGGCGCAGAGTCACTGTGTAAGTCTCATGTCATTACTCCGCCTCCTGCACGCGTGAGCTGAGCATGATGGGATGTGGCGAGAAAGAGGTGGAGGTTCCCAAGTAAAGGGGAAAAAGAGGGGGGGGCTTTTACATGTTTCTTTTACAAATGCTCTGCTTGTTTCTTTGCAAACTAAAGCCCCACCGTTTCGCTTCCTTCCCCACTTTTGTCTTTCTCTGTCTTGCTGTCTCTCTAACCACAGGCCCGGTACAGTGTGGGTGAACGAGGGGTGAGGCTCCACTCTGGCCCCCCTTCAGGCATCAGTCCAGCTAGGAAAAGACTGCCCGCTGCTGTGGTGAGATACAGTAGCGCAGCATTTGTCTTCTTTCTGTGTATGATTTAAAAGGATGTTCCTCAAGGTTCTGACCTGGCCCCGCTGAAATTTTGGAGATTACGTTTTTTTTTTTTTTTTATCTAAAACTGCAAAATGCAATAGACAATGTAGCATATACACATCTTTTGGACTCAAAATGTGATAGAAATAGTGCTTTTGGTGTTTTGTTGAAATTATGATGAGTGTGCTGTAAGCTAGAAGCAGCAAGTGCATTTTATGCATTTTATGACAGCATGTATGGCTATTCTGTTTTGGCATGTACATGACTGTGTTTGCCTGTTTTTTGGACCTAAAAGGTGTTTTCCGTGTATTCCGATTCTCTCCCAAATTCACATTTGGGTCCTTTTTCTTTTCTTTTCTTTTTAATTAAGTCACAAATTACACTTATTTCAGAGTGCAACTATTGCTTCTAAATACCTTTAACACAAAAGCATTTCCTGGAATTTACAAAGGATGTCAGAATGTTATGTTTCATAATTTCGTGGCCACAAGTGTGAAAACTCACAAAGGTGTGAAATACGCCTCTGTAGCTGTTGCATCAGGTTACACACTGAGGGCATTTTAAAATAAATTGTGTATTTGAAAGCAAAGTAAGCATTTTAGCCAACATTAAACATCAACCTTGACATTATTCCTTTATCCTTCTATTATCCTTGCTCTAAGTTTAGGACACTTTTTTTTCTTCAAACAGAAGAACCGGGTAAAATCATTTGAGAAAAAAGAACTTATTGTGTGTTTTAAAATGCTCATTATTATATGTTTTACCACAGGTAAAACAATGAAACTTTCTTCATTTGCTCTTTAATCTCTTTAGAAGCAAGTGTGCAGTAGATTTCAAAAAGATAACCAATTATATGCTAGAGGAAACCTGCAGCAGTTATCTGATGCTGCGGTAAGCACAGGCAAAGGGCTTGGGTAATGTGACATTCACTTTGCCCTTTATCTTCTCTCACTGCTGTTTACCTCAGTCAGTTAAAAGTGGCTTGTGCTCTGCATCCTTTCTTTTCTGCCAGAGAAACCTCACTGACACGTACCTACAGTAGAGGCACACGTATTGTGTACACAACCACACAATGCATACACTCATTCTAGACAATATGTCAGCTAAACCAGTGGATAGACATTTTTACTTTGTCTCAGTCTCAGACACAATACTTAAAAAAACACAATAGTGTAATCATTCCATGATCTTTAATTGAATTTTTCTACAAGAGTAACACTAGGACAGCTTTTGTTTAGTATAGCACTGCCGGGGGGAGAAACTAGTCACACGTGATGCTACTTTCTCAGCTTTGGTTAACAAGACGGCCACAGGTTAAAGACCACCATGACAGATTGTGTGCTCGTGTGGTTGTCACTTTGGTTGGACTAATATATGCACTCTCAAATGTCACACTTTTACAGTTATTGACGCAGCATTAATGACTTCAGTAGGGAGTTTAAAACCAATTATTTCTACTTAACTGTGTTCAAGGTTGTACTTTATTCACACTTAAGCTACTTTTGATTTTTCATAAACAAATATATGAGTACTATTTAACTTTCCTATCAATATCCTAGCCAAACAATAAATATTACATTGAAAAAGGGTACATCTTAAGAAAAATATTTAATATAAACAAGAAGTGATTTTAACCAGTTACGCAAGAACTGAAAGTGTGCAGCAAATATTTTCATTGCACTACACATCTTTCAGTTTGAGTATTTGCCTTTGTTTGTGTTGTATAGAGCTATAAATTCCTGCACCAAGCCACTAATAACTGCATCCAAAAACAGACCATAAAAGATGTTTCAAATGTTCTTAAAGCTTTCAACCTGTGAGTGTTGCTGAAACCGTCGCAGCTACCACACTGTAGATTGTTATCCTGTTGTGAACTCACCAGCACGTAGTCAACCTGAGTTCACAGTGGAAACAAAACCTTATTTAGCCTCAGACCCACCTGGCCTCGCTCCACGTCTCGACTGTTGACTGTTAGACCTGTCTTGTGGTCTCTTCAGTGCAACAGAGGAGTATCTTATATGTATTTTTACACATCAGTTGATAGAGCTATAGAGCCGGATGCAGTTAAAACCTTATCTTTTGTCACAATGGCTATTCTCTTTTTCTGGTACAACCCAATCTCCCTGATCAAATATGTGGCATTTCTATAAACCAAACATTAACTGTAGGTCTTTTGAAGGTAGAAATAGCATGTGAAGGCTGAAGTACAACAAATTACTTTTAACAATATGGAAATACTGTCATGGGTTTATTTGGGCAACAACTTCTTGAGGTTGGATCAAAATAACTATCGCATTAAGGAAAGTTCAGTTACATTGTATTGAAGAAGGTTTAGATATCAGGCTTTAACCCTTCACCAAATCTTTCTGACATTGACAGTCTCAGTCAGTGTCTTTCGAATAAATAAATAAACGATGGACATTTTAATAACAAATTTAAAATGTAACCTGGAGGTCAAATTCAAAATTGGAAAGTGGGATCTTTGCTTTCTGTTAAAGAGGCAGTGTGTAGTTTTGCTGACCCCTGCTGCAGGGAAATGTTGACGTCAATGAACAAAACCTAGAGGAAATTGGTGAAATAATGAGCTTTTTTTTATTATTTTAGAAACAAAACCTATTTAGTTTGGAAATTTCCAAACTAAATAGTCCAATACTTTCTGAGCAGCAGAGAGCTGTAAAGACTAATCACTGCTAAGAGCTACAGTTTTACACAATGCACCTCTAAAGCTATGTAAATAAATGTGATAGAAACACATTATTCTACATACGTATATAAGATTTCCAAGTCAGGTCATCTGTGGGAAATTGGAGAAGTGTCTTTGAAATGTTTCATTCCGACTTCAGACCAGTCAAAACAATCACTTTTTAGAGCAACATGGATCATTTTTGACAATAAAAAGTAAACATTTCTTTCCCCTGGCTTCATTAAGTTAATACAATTTGTCATTTAACAGCCCTTTAGGGAATGCGTTGCTGATTTGTGTGTATAATTCACTCTAAATACTTTACTGGATGGCCCCGAGCCTGCAGATTCCTAACTTTATTCAATCACTGTTTATCGTGAGATAGTCCGAGCAGTCCGAGTGTCTTGTCTATTAAGGTGACACCATCTGTTAAAGTGGACTGAAGAGTGGTGTGTCCAGACACTCACAGCACAGTTTCTGCATAGGTAAATGAGTTTGATAGTGGATCTGACCTCAAAGCTGCTGAAGCTGATTGGAGGATGTGTATTTTGTGTTGGTATAGGATCAGACTCTCACCCAGGAAGAGGCCCTGTTTCCCTTATCTAACGACAACAGAGCAGTGTCGCCATGGCCACAGGCTGCGCTTTTTATGGGCTTTGTGTACGTGTGAGAGAGAGTGTGTATGCCATGTTCATTGTTTGCTCTGGGCGTGGTGCAGCTCTGCAATTGTTACTATACAGTCTCTCTCTTCCTCTTCTGAACTCTACCATGCAACACTGACATATTTTCAATCTCCCAAATACTGTGTTGCTGTTTGCCATATCCCAAAAGTACAGTGAATTATTTATTTCCCCATATATATATATATATATATAATACGCAGTTATACAGGATAGCAGTGTTTCCTGCAGAAAACCTTATTTAAAGTGGTAGTTATCATACCTTCTACAAAGCCAAATAATATGGATAATTTATCACATGATACACACTGTTTTTCATTTATGCTGTATTTTATTTGAAATGGCCTATATTGAATGGTGGTCATGCTACTAACTTTTTGTTTTTGTCAAGGAAACTCATAGAAAATATTGGGATAGAATACATTAATGTGTGTGTTATTCTGTTTTCTTGATCCAATCACATAATAGCTTTATTTAGTGGACAGTAGGTATGTTTGGGCAGTGGATGGGACATCAAGCCCAGACAACTCACAAAGTAGTTTGCGCTCCAACACCAGTTGCATCTGACTCAAAAAGTGGAACAGAGTTTCTTCATATTTGGTCCTAAGCCTAGTCATATATTTTTGTAATATTTGTTTCTTCTATGAGTTTTTAGTTGACAGCTACACATTCCTTCCTAAAAAAAAAAAAAGCTGTAGAATGGTAAAATATAGGTAGTTTACTTCTAGATTCACTGTTTTAGAGAGACATAATTTATAATAAAGAGGATAGCCATTGTGTGAGGGTTCATTTATTTTCTATTCAGATCCTGCGCATTACACTTTAAACCATCTGATTACTTACCTTAAGTTATCTTTATTTTCTTTTTCTACTTACACTTTCACATTTTTACATATTTCTGATTCACAGCCATAATCATCATTAATTTGATTTGGAATGAGGTAAAAGAAAGAAAAAAAAAAGTACTTCTTCTTTCCATTATCTCATGTCTCTTCAGTCTTCTTTGCTTTTAACTGCCTCAATATACTAGATAGATATTTGTGCCCTCACTGTCTGTCTGTGTCTCATGCTCTCGTCTGGCTTTGAACCATTGGTGACAACTCGGGCACCATCTGAATTCAGCAGCACATTGTCTCAGGTTGAGCTTTGTTAGGCCTCTCCTACAGCTTAATTGAACAGAGGAGAGGAACAGAGATGTAAAAAAGACCAGTAGCGGGGGGTGAGGAAGATGGCTGCTCAAACAGACATACATATTGCATGAGCCCCCACCACCACCACACCCTTTCTTCACAAAAGGGCTGTGTACTGTTCGGGCTTATTAATTCCGCTCGGTGAGAGAATTATTTTTAGAGACTTGGTGTACTGGCAAAGGCTTTTAAAGTCGCAAGTATTACACAGTCTGCTTATAGATTCCCTTTTATAAAATGAAAAGTTGAAAAAGTTTAGAGTAGTGGCACTCTATACTTATTTTCTCTTAACGACATGTTACTGAAGACTTTAATTTTACTCTAGCTTCATGTCTGATAGCATTATCTTCAAAACGTATAAAACACAGGAGTCATAATGAGGGTTTTTAGCTAGGTATGTTTAGTGTAACTCAAATAATTGGAGCCTAAAACAAAACCACTTTAGTTGTGTGAGTTCAGATAGCACAAAAGCTTGGACCGTGAGGAACCGCTCAAGCCTCATCGTGAATCAGAAATGGTCAACTCAATAGCATGGATCTGACCAATGGACTTGTAGAAGCTCACCTTAATCTTTTGAGTTGTTTTGATCAAAATTTCATGTCAAATGGCCAATGGAGAAAAGGCTTTTAGGGCTGTAAAGGATTTTTATTTCATCTGCCCTCAAGTGACCTTTAAAGAGATTGGCACGGCAGCTTTTGGGCACATGGACCTGCTTTATGTGGCTTAATTTAAGACCACAAAGATTTAAGGTTGTTTATCTTACCGAAAACATATGACTAAATCTATGAAAAGATCCCTAAATATATTTTTGTATGGCAGTCTTTTCTTTGTTGGTAGTCAAGTAATTGCTCTGCTGATAATTGGAAACACATGTTTATTAGTTATGTTTTTAGATGGAGTTTTTATATCATAGCCAGGTCATTTTTCTCCTTAATTACTGGACATTTATGCCATCACACAGACACATAAGCAGTTCATCTGTGCCTCCCCCTTCTCCAACAGATGTTGCCTTGAAGGGCTTTATGAGGAGCTTATATGAATTGTCCATCAATCAAAAACAATCTTCCGTAGAGTGTGTAATTTTACCTCCCATCCTGGCATCAGCTGCCTGCTGCTCTCTAGGATGAAAAGACCCCAGCATTGTATCGCATTAGAACTGTGTAAATATTACATGTTTTCCCTGGATATGGTAGTTAGCATTACTTCCACCTTGTGGCTTCATTATTTTTGAAACGTTCAGCTTTTGTCGATGATTGCGAGGCATGACCTAGTTCTGGGACTTCTCTGTCTGTGACTCTTTTACTCATCAGTTCTTCCAAATATCTTTATTCACCCTGTCATTTTACAGACCTTTCTTCATTCATTTATTTACTTATTAATTAATTAATGTTTATGAATGCAGATACTTATTTACCTATAATACTGGCAAGGTAAAAATACAGTAGAGATCAATGCTAATGTACCTGAAAACTACACAGAAAAGAAAATCAAACATTGATAGGAAACCTAACCCAGTTTCTTAACAAACATGCTCTTGACCACTTTTGTGTAAAATACAGCTTACCTGCAGCACGTCTGAAAGTTAGATGTTTGGACTGTTCTGTCATTGTTGTCTGTGGGACTTGTGTTTAAGTAGTGTAACACATATTTGTGCACGCGATGTGGAGAACTGGCCAGGCTCAGAGACGCAGTGTTCAACTGTATATGAGATGTCTATGGTGTCATTTAAAGAAAGAAAAACTATTACATTATTCACAATAAGAATTCTCCCTGACAACATAGACAGATGTACACTGCTTTTCTTTGCCCTGCCACTTCTTCAAACTCTTTTTGAATGTAGAGCTATTTAAGTATTGCTTTATCAAAATGTGTAACAACATTTCAACCACATTGTCTTTACAAATTAATTACATAAATATAAAAGTAGATGAATGTTTTTCTCTGTTGTGCTATCTCAAACTTCTTTTTTTAGCATTTGTAGTTTGTAGAGATAATCAATTTATCCTTAAACATTAGTCTTCTACCTCTCAATCCGTCACTGCTGTCCAAGCTATTAGTATATATATTTTTTCTTTCATCTTTCAATCCAAACCACCATCTTTTTTGTGTTTTGCTTCTTTCTCGCAGCACCACGTGTGTCACAGAGGGAACCATTGCGAGCGCTGGTCCCTGCTGAACAATTACCATGCAAAGCAATCCAAATAGAGATGTTTGCCGAAAACAACATGTGTGTAATTACTGCTTAATGAGGCCCTTGTCTCAGGCAGAATGCCCAATTAGACGAGCGATGAGAAAGGGATGCCAAGGCCTACTGAAGAATGGGGGAATAGGGGGAGCATATATGCAGAAAAGTATTTAGGCTGTACAGAAAAGGAAAGAGGGGAAGAGAGGAAGTGCAAAAGACAGGACTCACAAGATCGAGAAAATGTAGCAACGGAGAGCAAGAGAAGATGGTTTTCTGCAGTAAATGTGGAGTAATGGCAGAGCTGATAGCATTGAGCTGAGGATAAATTGGCATTTTAAGTGGGAGAGTGTAGCTGTGCAAAAAGGAGAGCCATTGAGAGAAGAGCAGATGGAAACAGCTTTACATTGAAATATATGGGTAGCGGCCATGTTGAAGCACAAAATGGCTGACCTTTTGAAGTTTTTATGCATTTTGTTGCCAGACCATATTCATTGGCCCAACAATAGTGACACTCATTTTCTGTCTTTCATGAATATTAGATTAAAGGTTTATTGTGTGAAATGTAATTATACAAAATGAATGGTGAAACTATGAGTTCAGTCGAGTATATTTGCATCATAATTACTGTTTTGGAAAATATAAATCTCCATGAAACACAGAGGAGGCAGCCATAAGTTGCTTTACTTCCTATTTCCACACATGGCTTACAAACTGAGCACTACTGGAAGAGGAGGAGGAGTGTATTCATGAGTAATTTTTTACCACAATTTTTTATAAGAACCTTTTTACAGAGGTCATTTTAGGATACCTTAGAGTGGGTTTTAAAACAAGTTGTAGAGTAAACCCCAGATTACAATCTCATATAGACCCTGATAACTTTATTTTATTTAAAAAGTATGTGCTGTTGTGGCTCATCTGGTGGAGTGTGTGCTTCATAATGTGTCTTCCTTTCTAAGCCCATGTTTCTCTTTCAAGTAAAGAAACTAAAATTCAGGTCAAATATCTTTAAAAATAATAAATTGGCTCTACTGTATTTGAAAATGGGCATGGAAAAAAACACATGGTCCTATTGTGCTCTCCAGTCTATGGAAACCAGGTTTTTACAAGGATTACAAGTCGATTATAAGCAATGTATCTACAGTATCTGTTTTTATCTGAGTAGCTCACATGAATGGAGGGGATGCTTTCCATGTTTTATTGGACTGGCTTCATTTTTTTTCCTCAAAGAAAAGCTTTTAGGATTAGATCTAGTCATGTTTTGTGTTGAAACATTGCCATGACTCCTCTCTTTTCAAACCCTAGAAAGTCTTATCTTAAGGAAACTCTCATATTGGCTTTGCATCATCACTGGTATCAAAGTGGATTTCAATGGAGTGAAATTGCTCAGTTAGGCGAAAACAAGAGGCTTTTATGAGAGAGTTTACTGTATATATGTCACTAAGGTCGGCATCAGTCTGGCCCCTGTTTCAACGTCACTTCCCGCTGCAGCTTTAATCAGGTGATGAAACACCAGTGAGCCTCATTAACCACATTAGTGTCTTTCTTTGCGGCATGTTACATTAATTAATTAGCGAGCATTGACTTTCTCATGAAATGAACATTTATAAAGTTTAATCAGAATAATCACGATCGATGGCCGAGGTGTGAATGAGCTTTAAATTCTTGTCCCGGTTACATGTTTGCGTATGTTCTTGAATGTAAATGTGATCATTAGAAAAACCTTCAGAAGATGCTTCATGATATGCATCGTTAACCAACCATTGCCCCGAGGAAGACACTCATCTGCCTGGCCTTTCTCTCGCAATAATGTACAGTAATTTCTCGCCACTCTCATGCTCATTTAGCTACTTCGACTTTTCCAGTGTACATATTACGTTTCACCCTGTGGAGTTCTACCCTTTTCCGTCCATTAGTTTACCTCATCCGGCATTGTTTTGAGCAGGTATAATTAATTTGCATCATCAGTATGTGTTTATATTTCCTGTTATTTGGCAGTGCCTTCTTTTTCAGACCACACTAAATGGGAAAAAAAGGCCACACATATCTTTAAATCTAAGGAATTTGTCGAGGAATGCTGTCTAGTTTGATCATGTTCTCTGTGCTGCCTCGATGGTGTTACACAAAAATGACCTCAGCCTGCAAACAGAAACAGGCTTTATTATTTGACATCTTGAGGTTTTTTTGTGTGCGGTTTCAAAAGTGTTATTATCCAGGTCCAGTCCATTTTTCTTTTGAGCGCAGTCTGACAAAGCCAAGGGCATTTCATTATAAGGGCCTTCGTAACATGCTCTCCGTTTCTCAGTCACCTTCACACTGGACAAGTTCAGTTACTGAGTCATTTGTGAAGCAGAATCTCATTTTCTTCCATAGACATGACCCATATATATGTACTCAGCATGGACATATAAAGCTGTAAAATAAATAAATAATCTTTATGGAGGAATTACAATGGAAATGCAAAAAATCACTAGTTTCTTTCATACTCACCTTTTATTGCACGATATTCCTGTCAGTGGCAATATGGGGGGTGAAAAGGGGTTGCAACCTTATCCTGAAACAGAAAATGAGTTTATAAGATGCAGTATATGCACAAAAACAAGAATAGCATATGTTTATTTGAGGCATTTTTTCTGCAAATAAACCATGTGCTTTTTGGTTTTGATTTCAATTAGCATTTTCCTTTTGATCCATTGTGCTATGACCATATGGATATTTAACATCACAGTAGAAACTGGTCTGCTCTTTTATGGAACACCAATTATCATCACCGATGGATAATAATTGAAGCACAAGGCTGACCAAAATCATTGGAACAAAATTTTCACCAATGTCACATGAAGGACAAACGCATTTTATTGACACGTTAACTGTTGTTTGTAATGCTAACAGCCTTACAGTATCATTAAACATCATAAATAATTTGTCAAAACTACTATAGAGGGGTTCTGAAAGAGAACTGGGAAAGGCCAGATATTCTCCTTCTACAAATAATAAATGTATCTTTGTAAAAGCTAATGAGAGCCAGGTTTAATGGCGTCAATGTTTGCCTTTTCCCTTAAAGCATATGATATCTTGATCCAATAAACTGTCTTATGTGTAGGCTTCTGTCTGTGTATCTCCTCTGGGATGTAGTGCTGGACACAAGAGTCACTGAGCGGTGTTTCCAGTGTGGTGCTGGTCAAAGGTTATGTGCTGTTACACGACCCCTAACCTTGTGTTAAATAGTGTTGTGGCACATGCAGCGAGTCATCTTTCACTGCCTGATTAGCTGTGTCCCGCAGACACCGCCACACACAGCTCTTTAAGGCAGACCTGCTGTATCCACTCAGACATCCATTCACGCCGGAGCCCACAGGGAAAAGCCCATCTCTCGTCACTGCACTCGTGTGTAGCCTAATTACCGTCCCGCTGACGAACAGTAATTACCCACGCTGCCATGCCACCAAGAGGTTTAACCAAAGTGACAAAGTCATTAGTCTCACACTTCAGGCCGCCTAGGAAGAGCCTTCCCCCTTCACACCTCAGCCTCCAGCTTTTCTCGTTTACTCGTGATGTACTCATGATATTTTTCCTCTCAATCTTTCCACAGTTTGATGGTGACAACATGTACATGAATGACAATAACCAAGAGTTTCGGTCGCCAAACCAGGTAAGAGACAGCCTACGTCTTTTCCTATAAAACCCACACACACTTACAATAATAAACATCTGAGCTGGCTGCTATATTATTAGCTTGAATATATATCCCAGGTGTCAGCAAAAAAAAAGAGTTTATTACGACTAGATGTCTGGCTAATGCTGGGAAATACTGAATGGTCTGTATATATTTTCCTGCAAAGGTGCTTATTAACGACGGGAGGAGCCGGTTGTAAAGGGTTCAGTCAAACGTACAGTAAATTTGGAAATAGGTACATTTTTAGATTTATAGAATTGGAAAACATATGTGTGTGGTTTGTGTCTTCCTCTTTCACAGTTAATTGTTTTGGTTTATTTCCAAATTATATGTTTGCTACTCAATCATTTTAACTTCAGGTTACTTTTCAATGGTGGACTTGGTTCATTTCTGATTTTCTGTCTACCTGCTGTTTGGATTTCCTCTTCACATTTTCCAAGAGTGCATCTGTAAACTCTTGCAAGCTTAACACTGTCTTGAATTAAACATTGCCCAAATTTTGACTAAAATATGATTGAGTGAAGTTTAAACTAAAATGAATAGTCATATTTATTCCAGGTAAAAGGCAACATGTGAACCATCCATAATTAAAAACTGTTGTAAATGATCAAACTGGTAATGACAAAATGATAAATTGTCAGAATAAAGTCTTAGAAACTGAGTTCTTAAAAAGAGTGGGAAGTGCATCCTGAAAAACTTCTCTGTGCTGCCCACTCAATAAAGACGGATTAAACCATTGCCAGCCTTTGCTACAATAAACAAACTAATGAACTGAGCTTATGTTGTATAAATCATGGTTTTCACAGTTCATAAAACTAAGTACCTCCATTGTCTTATTGTAAATCCAGCTCTGTCTGTTCTGTGTCACATCACAACGAGACAGGCCTGACAACACGCATCATAGTATTAGTCTGGAAAAGTGCTGGACTCGGACGTCATGTCTCCATCAACACTGACTGCAGCTGGAGCCAATAAATACCTGCCACTGCTGCTCTACCATTTGAACCTGCGCAGATGACAAACAGATTGCACAATTTATTCAGTGATCAAAACCAGATGCAAGTGTTTTTTTGGGGGGCAATTGTGTGGTAGTGTTGTTGGGATTATTCCAAGGCCAGATTTAATACTGTCTCTTACATACACACAGCATCTTATACATCTGTTGCTTTTCCATAAAAAGATTTAGCAATTACAGTATTTCAAAATGCAAAAAATAAAACTCCCCAAATCATACATAAAAGTCAAAAGAATGATGGAAAAGCAGCCACAAGAAAGAGGAAGTGCTAGTTACCTTTACAAATCTCCCAAAAAGACATTTACCATAAGATTTGGAAAACAGAAACCTACAGCTTCCCATGTCATACTACTTCACAATTTCATTCTGTGACATAACATTTTGTGACATATCAAAATTTCACTTAAGATTTCTCTTTACATTTCACCCAACATCCTTAAAAACTGTTCTAAAACAGCATTAGTGAGTCACTTTAACACAAAGTGGGAAAAATATATAATTCCTTCTAAGCCAAAGGATCCTTTTAACCCATCAAAACATGAGCGGTTTGATATTTTATCCAGTAATATATCTCATATCTTGAACATGTGGGGATTATACCTTTAACCCTGACAGCATTAGAGCCACGTGAACTCACTGAGCCCCAGGCAGAGATCACAGAAACATTTGGTTTGGAGTGAAGTGGAGCTGTGAGGTGCCAGTGTGGAGCGAGGCAGTCCCAGTGACACAGTGGGACACAGTCAGGCGTGCAGCTGGTGGGTACAAGCACATGACAGGACATATGGCAGAGTCCAGAGCCCCGGGACGTGTTGATCCAGCAGTGAGGGCTTCATGTTCTGACAAAAACATGGAGGGGTCCTTGTCAAATAGTGGCTTACCAAGTAGGCCCAGAATGTAGAATAATGGGGCTTCACAGTTTTATTTGCCCTACCACTCACGTGTTTGGCTTTCTGTTCGATGTCCGTGTTTAGTGGACTTAAAAACGAGTACTTTCTGATACCAGGTACAGCTACAGATGCCTTAATGATTCATGATTTCCATGCTATTTTGATTTTTCAGGTGGTTTATCAAGTGACTTGTGTGAAGGAGCCCCCTTTTGAGCCTTGTGGCACCTCAACAGAGGATTATTTACAGTTTGCTTCACTTTTATAATCTTTCTTAGCTGAAATAAATATGTCCAAACAGGGCTGGATAGAGAAAAGAGAGAATAAAAGTTCACACTGCAGTAAGTAAGCGACTTAAATGGCAGTTTGTGAAGAGGCCAAATAAGTACCAAATATTGAGAAATAATGAGCATTGTTAATAAAATAAACACGGGGAAATTGAATGTACTCTCCTCAGTGTTTAGAATAGGTTCATCTCTCTAACTTAATATTTCCCTTTTATTGAAGAAAAAGGACTTGGTCAGAGCTTATCACTGTCCCAAAGTTTCATAAAGCAGTCTTTTAATACTAAAAACACGTGCCCATAAGACATGAGATAATGCTGTGGCCATCCGTTTGTCTTTTCTTTGAAGCCAAGATTGAGTGACAATAATGAGAGTCGAGGGGGAGCTTTAGGAGCTTATTGTCTCTTTACAGCGCACAACAAAGACACTTTTGCTGCTCCGTCCTAATTGTGTCAGTATCAGGAGACGTGTGTGTGTGGACTAATTGGGATAAATGTCCAGAGTTGTACTGTTTATGCTGCAGATGTGTCAGTTGTCCATCTGTTTACAGTATTTACAGAGCGAGAGGACATTAGAGACTCAATTGATGTCAGTCAGAGTAAATGCTTTGTTATTGGCATCAACACATCTTTTCAGTCTGTTCAGTTTTCACTTTTGATTCTTTAATCATGGTACATTTTGGGTAAGCAAAAATGCAAGGCCACGACTTGGCGCCTTCTGTCATGGCGTCACTTCCTTTTGACTTTGATAGGACGCCATAGGTGACCTTTTGAAAGACGTTATTTTGCTGTGGCCTCAAAAACAGGTCTTTCAACAGGTCACCTATGGCCTATTATAGACTATTATAATCAAACATTACTTTATGTTGGAGGTAGATAGGCACTTGCTTTGGGATTGCTTGGGATCTTGCCTTATATTGTCAATGCCATGAGTTAATCATTATGCCATGTAAAAAATAACCATTTCCACGCATTAAGACAGGGCCTTGTTTTAATTTATTCCCTTTTGTGGGTTTCTGTAACGTCCTAGATTCAAAAGGAAACGTTCTCCTCCAGCAGTGCTCAGTTTGCCCACTTCTGGCAGTCAAACAGAATCTAACTGTCTAAGCTGCTGCTATTGTGTGAGGTTTTAAAAGCCTTGAAGAGTGTTATTTTGAGATGATTATACACTATTGAAAACATACTGATCCATTTAGCTGAACCCAGACAGTTTTGTAACTCAGTTATCAGTAATAAGTAATTATAATGTTTTAATAAGATGACAGCTGTTTCTTTTATACTAGAGACGTGTTAAACAATCAATATTTAAACAAAACCACTTTGTTTCCTCTTACCAACCCAACAATGTCCCCACATTTACATACGGTACTTCCTGTTGACAGAAGGCTGTACCTTTTTGGATGTAGTAGTGACAAATGAGGTTTTCTGTGGCATTTCTTCTTGAAACTGGTTTGACAATGACTTACTGGAACTGCTGAATCACAGTGAGATATTTCTGAAACAGTATCACACCTATTTCTTGTAACTTAGCAAGTCAGTGGGAATGATAATTTCTGTAAAATAGTGTGGAACATGTCAGGAGTGGGACCTATAAATACCTCCACATCCAGCAGTGAGCACATGTTCTTAATGCGTCATGTAAAATTCATCAGCCTGACCGCCTGCTGCACACGTGACTCGCTCTTGGACTTATACTTAATCGTACGCAGAGGTTCGTTACATGCACAGTACATTTGAAGTCAGATTAGGCTGATCAAAGGTTAAAACCCTGACTAATTTTCTTCACACGTTTGGGCTTTTGCTTAATGAATATGCAGAATAGGCTTAATATATTCAGTGTGTGTAAAATATTTAGCTAATTTCTGTCACTATTGACGTTTTCCAGTTGTGTTTATATGAGATAAAGATGTGAAGGCAAACCACACACCATGTATTTTTCTTTGTGAATTCAGTTCTATATATAGTGTTGTGGTCAAGACCATGTGAACTGAGACCAGACACTGCAAGTCCAGTCTGAGACCAAGTTCAAACTAACTAAGTTCAAACTAATGGATGGCTTAGTGTTTGGTAAGGAGGGCAAAGTTTGAGGTGTTTTTTTTTTTGTTGTATTTCGAAAGTTTTTCATCTAATCACTTGCACCAATGAAAAAGTAAAACAGGGCCGTAATACAAAGCCAGCTGGACCTACTGTGCATATGTCAACATAAAGACTGACTTTAAACTCAAACACTGTAAAATAAACAGAACTGAAGACTGAATAAATGGCATACAGTATACGCATCAGATCGTGTGGAGACCTGTTGTTGTTTAGAAGAAGCAAAAAATGTAACACAATGTTTATAAAACATCTGTAAAGCTATTGGTTCACGTCTGGAGGGTATCACTTCACAAATACGCTTGTCAAAGTTCTTTGCACTCGTCACTTTGGCCCTAGGCATGTTAGGCAGGCACTTTTTTCATTCACACTTTTTACTTTTTTCTTCAAAGCCACACTGGAAGCCCAATGTCTTGTTGCTGATCGTGCAGTCGGCTGTGTTTCTTTTCTCTGTTTGAATCTTAACTGGCTCTGGAGCAGTTTAGACGTTTAGTGTAAATTTCCACAAAGACCTACCTCAATACAAAGTAAACCAGATTTGTGATACTAGAAACCCAAAGTTAACCCCAAAGTTGACTTGCTGACTCCTTACGTCATTGTTGTAGTAGAAAGGCGTTTTAGGCTAGGGCTACACAATATATGTCAAGTTTATCATCATAACAACATCAATGCAATATCTTGTACTGCAAAGTAACTGTAATAATGTGATTTGACAGAAATTTACACTGCGCTGATCTAAATCTAAAGTATGTTGTGACGGTGTGAAGGTTTAAATCCTGATTCTGTCCTTGGTTTAGCCATGGTTTATATTTATTTTAGACCTGACTCTGTCCTATTTAGTTCTTCTGACTTAATTTTGGTGTAGATTTGATTTAGCCACAATTTTGACAGTTCTTCCAGAGCCAGAGGATTGAACTTTTACCACATCAAAAGGGGTGTCAATACCATAACATAGCATATGGTATTTTTTCCTCATATTGCGCCGCCCTATTCAAGACCAAGACCTTTACAAAGTCAGTCTTGTAAATGTTTTATTTATTGATCGAGACATACACAATACTCCCTTTACAACATTTTAAACCGGCAATGAAAAAGAAATCCATATTCCTTGATGTAAGCTCAAATGCATTTTCAGGTGCCTGTACACAGTGTGGAGCTGTGAAAAAGGTGCATGTAGCCAGAACAGAGGGCTCTTTGTCTGGGCCGTCTGAGGTCTTCCACAGCGTACACACTGAGGTAGCACTTTGACACAGCTAGGAGATTGCATTACACATAACATCTCTGGGCTTTAAAAAAAAAAGAAAACCACTAATCAGATCCAGGTTTAAAGGGGCTGTTTTACTGTACACTCGGACACAATCTGTCTATTCAAACAAAACGCTGCCGAGGCGTTGGATACTGTATGGTTTCTGTATGAGCTCTGAGAATGAGCCACGTGTTTAGAGAGAGAGACAATTTGATGATGTATAATATCTGAAGAGGTTTTGGCCTCTGTGCAAACATGTGGGTGGTTATTTTGTTGATCAGCATCATTTTATCTGCCCACACTTAAGAAGTTCTGGTTGAATATGAAAATAAGCATATCAGTTGTCCCAAATGACAGAAAGTATTAGAAATTATTACTTGTTGTAATTAAATCGCTTTTTATTTTTGCTCAAGTAAGCAGAAAATGTTGGGGAAAAGGCTTGAATAGCTTCTTTATGGGTAGTAAATTTCCTTGTACCTGAAACCACTAAAGCAGTATTTAGCTAAACTGGGAACACCCCTTAGATAAAGATATAATTAAAGAGTGAACACAAGTTCTCCACTTTATATTATGTCAATAGTCACTCTAAATGTTGTCTGACACGTGCAAAGTATAGATCACATGACCTGTTACAGTTACGGGACGGGCCTGACCTGGACACTGAACGGTTGCTTAGATACAGAAAGGAGCACAATCAGAAATAGAGACAGGGTTTCGATGAGCACTTTTCTCAGTTCAACATGATTAAATGTATGAGTATCAGGCTGCCATGGCTTTATATATTAACCAACACAACATAATTATGCAGTAAACAGTTTTTCATTTTGAACTCACACGCCCCACATAACAACTCAATTGCATCTTTTCAAGGCATTTTTGGTTTTTCAAAGCTGGATTACCACCCAGTCTACACATATTTTTATAAACTGATATTTTTTATTTTCATTCTACATCAGTGTTTGCCAAAAATCTCTGTCCACACTACAAATGGTCCTTTGGGAAAGGACACTGCAGTACTTTCTGATTTTTAAATCAGGTACGGTTTAAACATGTTGTGTGAACTTTATTCTATAATTGAGGAAAACTCTTTTACCATCTTACAGCATATTGTTGTTTCTGTAAAGACTGTCCTGTGACTAAATCAAAATGATGCTCCAATTGGCTTTTCTACTTAGCTACATCAAAGCTCGTCAACATTGAATCAATGGTAATGGCTTTCCTATTTTGTCCTGAGTTTTATAAAAAATCCCACTGCAATTTACCTGCTTGTGTGGACAAGAATAAAATGTTTATTAAAATGTCTGTGATCCGGAGCCTTTGGGTACAGTAAGTGAACACTAATGTAGACGTATATTGGACGTATATGTTTATTGTATATTTATGTGACTACAGCTCAATACAGACTTCTTCTTGTAAACAACACTTATGGCTGTCAATTTATTTTCAACATAAATCATTTTAGAATCAGAGAAGAAACTATTCACAAAACCAGTCAGAGATATGTGGATATGTCTATAGTGACCTGTCAGGTCTCTCGTCACACTGCTCTGTGCCTTGTCCCTGACTTTTGTGCTGCATGTGCCTTGCAGAGCCATGTGTCTCTATTGATTTGTCCAACTGTGAGATTAGAACAGAATCCTCA
This sequence comes from Perccottus glenii, assembly GCA_024416835.2. Lineage (NCBI taxonomy): Eukaryota > Metazoa > Chordata > Actinopteri > Gobiiformes > Odontobutidae > Perccottus > Perccottus glenii. The sequence continues at coordinate 10,009,283 of CM044555.2, read as the reverse complement.
ATCTCTCCCTGTTTTTTCCATCCTCAGCCCACACTTTGGGATGTTTATTTTTGTGCCCTAAGTGACTGTGACACACCCCTACATTTATCTACCATTACCTCTCCATCTCTGTGGGTTTTTCCTCTATGTCATATTCTATCTTGTTTTATTTCAAATGTAATGCCATATCCGAATAGTGATTGTGTGCATCTTTCCCAATTCTTCTACTTAGTTTAGTGAAGTTTGCTGTGATTTTTGTTTTTGTTTGTGTCACAAGTGGTATAGGCTACGTTGCAAAAGACAACAATATGCCATAGAAACAAACTCCATGGTTAGTAAAAGACTGTACTTAGAGCTAAATTTATGTATGACATCCATTACTATTAATAATAAACCGACTGTGTTGCATTATTAAAACAGAGCGCTGGTGCTCAGTGTTTAAGTTTGCAGGTTGTTAACATCGTTTGGTTCCTTGACTTTCCTTTAACACACATAATATTTAAACAAATATGGCCAGTGAAAAGTCAAGGTTAAGATTTGTTGTTTGGTATTTCCTTGAAAACCAATTCATTATTTGTTATTCTTGATAGCAACATTCTAGTTGTCAACTCAGACTTTGATAAAAAAGGTAAAGGATGCTTTATTTTTAAAGATATAAGGCAACATACTCACATAACAAACACAAGAGTTGCCAGAGTGTGTCAAAATATAGAAATAAAAAAGTTGCTTGCTATAAATGTCAGATTCTCTAAAGACTCATAATCCAATCTGTCAATTTTTGTTTTTGCAAACATCGTGCAAACAGGTCAAGATAAGATCATATTGATCCTGCAATGCGGATATTCACATTGTGTACATACAATTTATACAGACTTAAGAATTATATTTTTATTTTTTTAAAGAACAAGAAATATTATATAACTTTTAAAAGTACAAACATGTCAAGTTAACATATCAAAAAGCAATATAAATGTACAATTGAATAACTAATTTTATTTTGTTGAGGACAAGTGTATAAAAAAGTTTGTTTTGCGATAAAATTGTTGAACTCAGGCTAAAATAATGAACTGGAAGTGGACTGGACTGTATTTTAGACAGATGCTGACAATGCTGCTGCACCAACATAAAGTATGTGTGTGTAACATCTTCTCAGAGGTAAGCTTAATCATCAATGATGCTAACAATAATGGCACTTATCTCAGGCAACATTCTTTGCCACAGGTTCTCCTTGTATCTCCCCAGACCACATATTTGTCTATACTATTTATCTCTGTTTCAAGCCATCACTAGCTGAAGATACTGTGTGACATGCATCTAAACTGATTGGATTTTAACAGTCTTAGTATTAAATAAAGCACTAATTGGCTTGTAGAGAGAAGTCTGTGGGTGTCTATTGTGGGACTAGAAGACTAAAACCTTGCAGTCCAGATGTTGTTGAGCTTGTACCAGCAGCTTATTGCCTCCATCTCTGTTATCCTCTGTTTGTGAGTGAGTCAGAGACACCTCGGTACACCCTCTGTGGGCGACGCTTGAGTGAGAAGCCATAGTTACTTAATAGTGACTCACTGAGCTACATTATACCCCCCACCACCATCTCAAACCCCGACTCTTTCCATCCATTCAACATCAGCAAGAAAACTCACAGGGATGGAGAGCAAGGAGAAAAAAAAATGAAAATGGAGGGTCTGAAAACGCCAACACACATCTCAATCTCTTTGAGCAGGAGCCTCTGGCAAGGTCGACTGAATGAAGAAGAATGTTATACTGTGTGTATTTACATTTTAGGAGAGTATTTCTGCGTCATGAGAGAAAGACAGTTCTGTTCAGTGCTCCAAATGGGCACACAATACTAGAGCAACATCTGAGGAACAACCACACCCAAACTACAAACTAACAGGCGACCCATTTCCAAGGAATTTCACTGCAATAAATCAGCAGATCCCCTGTACTTGGAATAATAACTTCAGTCTGTTTATTTCCAGGTAAAGAGACATTTGAACAGTACGAGGAATCTGTCTTTTGGTTTTTGGAGCAAGAAAGGTATAACATAGATAGATAAACAAAGACTAGAAATATTGTTTTTAAAAAGATCAAACAAAAATATATAAGAAATATTAGTGCAGGAATTATGTGAAATTGAAGTGACGTCTTTTGAGGTGATGTTTGGCAAAAGTAATTTATTCTTTACTGACACTTTTGGCATCCTGTTTTAACAAAGCAGCTCTAAACATTTTTCTTAAAGGGGAGGAGAAAAATCTTCAGATAGCATAGAAATTTAAAGCACAAGTAACATCCTGCCCCTGATGATATTGAATTTGTTTAGCAAGTAAGGACATTTTAAGTTTAGAAGGATTATGTTGTGTAAAGAAAGTGAAGTCCTTAGGTTACATTTAGAGAACTAAAATGTTTTATGCAGTCATTATCTGAAAATCTTACATTACACAGATCTGTAATTTCACCAGACAGTCTCCAGACCAAGCTCAGACTTCAGACAGATTTTGAAAAGTCTGGTTTTAAACTGAATTGACACGGTCTTGTCTCAGTCTCAGACATACTGTATGGTCTTTGGTTTTTAAATCAAGACTAGCCAAAACCACAGCAGGACTGGACTAGTGCTAAGGTTTGTAACTGTTCCCTTGGATATTAGGAATCTTACGTTGTCTCAGATCCCTAATCGTTTCAGCCCTGTCTTAGTTAGTGTGGTCTTGACTACAGCACAAACCAGGAGTGGTTTTATTTTATGTTATGATCTATTTTCATAGAAATCCACAAACAGCTGCTTAAGAATTTATTTTATTTATTTAATTATCTTCCATTTATCAGTGGGAGGTGGAAACATTTGATTTCTGGTTTGCAAAGGAAGCTGCACTCAGGGATCAGTAGTTCTTTATGTAGGTCAGTGCATTGCAGCCAATAAGTCCAATTACCATCAGCCTCTGAAATAGCACAAGCCACGAACCATGCTCTGCTTTTATCAAATGAATGGGCTTCAATGAGGATTCATTCAAATATTTACCATAAAACATTTGAACGCAGGTTTTACAGAACATCAAAAGTGTCCCATTCTGTAAACACATAGTCCCCAAGTCCCTCCTCAAATGCATGCCCTGCAAACGGTCTGAACAGTCCTCTCCAAAAAAATACTGCAACTTATCAGCAGCGAGAGTGCACTCAATGATTCATACAGTCTTTTAAGAGAACTCAAAACCATGGGTCTATTTCGGTCGAGTCTCTTCTGTATACGCTGCACGATAGAGCTCAGGGATTTAGCGGGACTAAGTAGTTTGATATTTCTATTGGGGTTTTTTTTTGTGAATTTTCTCTCTCTCACAGTGATCTTTCTCATCATATGGAGTCCAAGGTCATGGCTGATTGAAATATAATAGAAGTGTAGACATCTGGCCTAATACTGTGGGAAGTTAAATCTATTTTAATGGCCCCTGCTGCAGTGGATTCTCTCTGATGCACTCTTGCGCTCCACTGACAGTAAATCACAATGTTCTCTTATTACCCTGACTGGAATGAGGGCATAGAGAAAGAACAATGAGGGATCCACATCATTTGTTCTCACCCCTCCCTGCTTGTTCCTCCTCCACCACCGACACCACCACCACCGCCGCTGCGGCTCCTCCCCTCTTCTGTCCGACTCATAAAGCAAGGGCTTTAAACGGAGTGACATCATGAAAATAAAAATAAAGGGGCTTATGGGCGAGCTATTGTGCCATATGTGATTATACTGGGGCTTCCATGTTCCCTTGGGGCGGATGAGTGACTACGAGGCAACAGATTTTATTTATTTATATCCCTGTAATGAATAAGAAGAAGAAAAGTAAAATGTAAAAAAGGGTTTCTCAGATGCAGCTGGGAATATAATAAACATTTTGGAATTAAGATGATTTAAATAATTGTTTAAGGGATACTAGCAAGGCTGCACAATACAGTTCACTTGGGTTTATTTTAAGCATCTAAATGGAAAAGAAACAGATACAATCAGTTGCAGTTAAAATAAATGTGAAAAAACAAACATCAAAGACAAAGTGGAAGCTTAGTTAAAATTGACACAATCTGCTTAGCCTTTTTAACCACTCCCTAATATAATTCATCAGTGGAAATAAAAGTGCAACAATAGACATAACACTGTATGTGGGTTTATTTAGCTGATTTTGTCATTGTTTCAGTGTTGCCTTCATCTTGTGTCATATCTCAACGTCAAAAACAGACAAACAATCAGTTCCTGCTTGTTTCTGCATAATGTGTTTTTAAGTACATTGATGCAATAATTAATTTGCAATTGTGATAATAACATGCACAATTAACTTGATACATACTTGAACTACAATATTGTAGGTTCTGGTATTCACTCTGTGTATGTTATTTAAGTTTGGACAATCTGAATGCAAATTGTAAAACTTATTAACAGAAAATGTAGTATCCTGCGAAAATAACAATATATTGACTTTCACATTAATTATCACCCTTTGAATAGTTGAGCAAATTTATAGTTAGTGAAATATAAAGGCAAAAATTGATTGTTCATTAATCATAATCAGTGTAAAAACTTAAATTAATCACAATATTGGTTTAAAGCCCAGCTCTATTATCAGAGATGTTTTCCTCCTTTTGTCTTCGAGCTGCTTTCCGCCTACATCTGCAATGGAGAGTTCTTTTTTATCCACCTAAATGAGATCCATTTTGATGTGACATTTGAGAGAATTACCAGCGCATGGGGGAGCAGCGGAGAGGTTATCCCGCTCTGTCGCCATTGGCTGGAGACTATCACAGCCCACCTGTCCTTTAGTGACGAACGCTACCTATGACCCTGAGCTATACTGCGGGACCCCTCCTCCTCCTTCCCTCCACACTTCACTTATCCCAGTTATGTCTTCCTGTCAGTTTCCCCCATTCTCTCTTGTACGACACTGTTGATACTTCACCCAAATGGAGCCTCGAAGCTGGGTCAGATGGGCCCTTTGTGCTCCACTGTTCCTGTAACGGTCACTTGTTCGACACCTGAAGAAGACTGGTTTGATTTCCCGTCCCTTGCAAGGTTGATGTTTGAAGGTGAGACTCTCAAATCTAAATATAAGATATTTTTAGCAAGATTTACAGTAGCCATCCGTCTATTGACTCTGCACAAACTGGACGGGAAGACCTTTATGTATGCACGACCAGCTGTTGTTTGTCACCAAAACACACCGCTCTGTCACTTTTTCACAAAGAAGCATATGGCTGAAAGACTATATAGGACACTTACTACTCACTCAAAGTAATGTTTTTTTTTTTTTTTTTTAATAATGTAAACTTGCTACTGTATTTCCTTAATAAGAAGCATAGACTTAATCCTGGTGAAGCAGGCTTTTGGCTAGATTTTTTTGGTCACTGTGTCACTGTGGGTGTCCAAAACAAACCTACAAGGATGACTGCACAGAGTTCTAGCCAGAGTAATCTTTGCATTGAGCTTAATTAGAAACTAACAGTGTCCTCATAGTCGGACAAACATACTTCACATTTTACTGATAACAGACAGGTAATCGAGAGAAGCCAGAACCATTAGAGTGTGAAAGAGCATTGATTGAATGTTTATTTTTAAACTCAATCAAGTAAAAGTAATCATAATCAAACCTTATTCAACCATAAAACACATAATAACCATCTCTTTCATCTTCTTGTTTAAACTGAATTGAATTGCTTCAACAATATGAGTTGAAGTGGTTGAGAAAAATACAACAATCTCTGACATTGATTCATTCATTCTTCAATTATTACTCTTAAAAAGCTGCTAAACGTGGTACTGAACTGTCACAAAGCATTATTTAGTTCAAGTTCAAGTCTGCTTTATTGTCAATTTCCACATGTACAGTACATACATACAGAGAATCGAAATTGCGTTACTCTCAGTCCCCGGTGCATACAGATAACATTAACATTAAAGCCTAAAAAATAACTGGATCAAATATAAAAATGCAGATACAATTTATAGATAAATAAACATAGAAAAAAGAATATTTCCACATGAGTACTATTGGATGCCTCAAAAGCACGGTTCCTTTGTTTGTACTTTTAATTAACAGCTTACATTACTATTCTTTTGACTGTAATTCATGGCTTACATTTACTTGGTGATGGTAACCTCATACAATGTGTGCAGAGAAGCCAAAAGTAATTCCTTTAAAAGTAGTAAATGTATTTTGCAAAATTATTACTAGAGTAACAAAAAGACTTTCCAAGGTCTGAGTATATATTTATTTTCCAAAAAGAAGGAGCGTAAGGAATGAGAGACAGAGCCCAAACAAGTCTCTGCTTATGTTTGTGCTATATTTACCCTTATCTGACTCAGAAGACAGACAGACAGACAGACAGACAGACAGACAGACAGACAGACAGACAGACAGACAGACAGACAGACAGACAGACAGACAGACAGATAGATAGATAGATAGATAGATAGATAGATAGATAGATAGATAGATAGATAGATAGATAGATAGATAGATAGATAGATAGATAGATAGATAGATAGATAGGAACATAAGCTCTGCCTTTTTTGGCCAACACAGACATCGCCTTAACTATTTCCTAACTACTATCTTGTCCGCAGTAAGTCCTCTGAACACTAGTTGCTATACTTTTGAGAATAGAGTAAAGTATTATTTGTTCAAATTTTATTGGTGTGAGGTATTCCAGCTCCAACTCTGTAAAGTGCCACTCACTGAAGCTGTAAAAACAAAGTCTATCAAAGCCAGCCAGCGCTTGTCTTCGGACAATTTGGCCTCGATCAGCCATGACAGGCTGCGCAGCACTTTTATTCTCTCCCCTTTGACGAGCACATCATTGTTCCCCGATGAGCTGTCTTCCACCAAACACCTCATAGGCTGCAGTGACTCTATTACTGAGCTAATGACTCCAGCTCATCTTCCCCGCTATTTGTGTCAGGAAAACTTTTAGCTCAGATGATTCATTTGGCTCCTCTTAAGATAACCTAATTAGTCAGGATAAGTAGACAGTGGGAGCTTTATGGAGTCATACAGCTTGTGTTTGGGATGCAGGCAACCTACATTTAACCACTCAAGGTGAAACTATAACTTTTTACGGTCAACAATCAGTTTTCCATTAGCGTTTAGCTACATTTAGATGCTTCAGCCGTCTCCACAAAGAGCCCAGTGCCATATAAAGATTTGTACATGAAAAATTTAATTCAAGAGGTTTCCTACTGATATTTTCTAACTGTTAAATAAGCTCATCTTGAAAGTAAAAAAAAGCATGCAATTAACAGTCAAATACAATCTTCCCTAGTGTCGGATGCACAGTGGAACTCTTAATGAAAAAAGCCTTGAGTTTTATTGATCATGTGACGTTTAAATGTATTATTAATTCAACCCCATTGAAAATGGTAAATAATTGAATCTCACTGTAGCCACAACATCTTTTCCCTTTTGTGGACCATGTGAAGAAATGTACAATTCATCTTTTAGTAGTGTATATGTTGTATTTATGTATTGTATTGCATTGTATTACATTATATGCATTATTGCATCGTAACCCTAGTGTAAAAACACATAGTAACACATTGAAAATGTTTTTAAGATATGATTTTTTCCCCCTGAGAAGCTTATGATCTTCTCTGTCACAAAAACTTTGGTTTTGTGTCTTTAAGCTCCACCCCCTATGTCTAATTGGTCACATGGTCCAGTCTGTTTTACTTCTGGTTTAAATCCCTCAGGACAACTAATGCCATTCTCAGAGGCTCCTTGTGTTACGTATCTACCTCACTATGTAACATCTATCACCAAGTTCAAAGAACATAGATAAATCCAATGTGTAAAGTAAACTGCTCACATCTGACTGTGGCTTATGGATTTGATCTGAACATGTGTCTCACTAAAGCCTTAAGAAGAGTGATGTACAAACGTGCCACCTCTGTAGATAATTTATCATTTAAAAAATACAGTTGTAGATGTTTATTTTACTAAAAAAAGTTGTACACAGCATAGTGCCAAATGCATGCTTATGTTGATGACCTAAAATAGTCTAAATGTGTTGAGATGTTATGGGAAAAAAGGTTACCTATTAAATCATTCAAACTCAAAATTGCTTCCTTTATACACTTCATTTCCATTTTATGCTTGGCTTAGAGCTTTTTTTTTTCTGGCAGCAACAATGAGCTGAACCAGACACTTGAACTAAACAATTAATCTAAATAAACTATTCAACCCAGGTTCACAGTCAACATATATACTGTATTTTGAGCTTGTTAACGGTTAACATGTATCCCATTGTGGCTCAATATAACCATGTTTAATAAAATCTGAAAGCAGATTTCTAAAATAGCCTGTTTTAATCATTTTTGTCCACTACTAAAGTTGAAGCTATGTCACTGTCATTTCAGGACATGTGAGGTCTTGGCAGAGGTAGGGACCCCTCGAGTTATAAGTCTGTTATTCCATGTGTCAGTGTAGAACATGAAAAGTCCTACAGGTTTTGTCAGATTTGATCTTTCACAGATAAAAAAAAAAAACAACTCATTGTTGTTCCCTTGGGGTGAATCTTCTCCCTGTTTTTCAAAGAGGCAGGGTGTGCCTTATGTCTGATGATCGTCAATATGCCTCGGAGCAGCCTCTCACATCTAGAATCTACGTTAAAGACTGTGTGCAATATGTTGTTTTTGATGTTGTGGCTCACACATAGAGGCTTGATGTTGTTGCGTTTAAGTAACAGAGAAAAAAAAACAGAAATGTATGTATATTCATTCAAAAGGTCTAAAGTGTCGTCCTTGTCTGGTAAAATGACAGATTTGCTTACATTTCACCTCTGGAGGGAGGCGGGTGAAGGTTACAGGAGGAGGCTGAATCAACATTTGGTGATTTTTTTTTTTCTTATTTGACCCTGTCTCTTTTTATCCCCCCATGTCCTGAAAGACAGTTTATTTATGAATTATTTATCTGCGTTTGAAAATATTTAACTTGTGATGTCCTTGTCCCACGTGTTATCTTGAAGGGCATCAGAAGAAGCTGTAAAAAGGGAAAAAAGATTCACTTAAAATGTTGACAGTGTTTAAATCTTACTACATCGCCGTGACAACAGTTATGATTCATCTCAAGCTGCATTTTAGTGTATCATGAGATTAATGCTCAACTGTTTATGTTTGAGGCTGTAAAGATACATCAACAGTGTAATAGCTTTAAAAATATGTAACACCGAGGAAATTGCTGGAATAAAAACACATTGTGATACTAGTTCTCTGCCAATACATCAACGTTTAATGAAAACAACGTTAGTCCAATCACAGTCTTAAATTTGTTTTACATACATTATAATCACTCCAGTCTTTCTGTGAGGAGTCTCACTGTTTTATTGTGTGTTTTCTATGGATACTTCCTCCCACCGCCCAAAGACAAACATGTATAGGTCAATTGGCAAATCGAAAGTATCCCTCCTCGAGAATGAATGTGAAAGTGAATGGTTGTCTGTCAGTGTCTGTCTCTAAGTGTCAGGTAAAAACCGTCCATTGTCCAGGGTGTACCCCGCCTCAGGCCCTAACAGGACTAAGTGAAGAAAATGAATGAAGGTTATAATCATGTATTAGCACACGAGTATCTGGGCAGGTGCTGGTTCGATAATGGGACTCCTATCAAAACAAATAGACATAGTATCTCTCTATATGCAACAGTAATGCAGACAGATAACTAGCTTAAGTGGATTTGGTAAAGTTTTTGCACCGACTGAATCTGTAGAGTTTGGGTTTCCAGATATTACTTTTTCTCTAATCAGCCAATTATTGATTCTATCATGTAGACTTGAGAACCTTAGATTTACAGGTAGCCTCACATTTTGGGCCAAGACCAAGTATTAGTGTTCACAAAGTTGCAATGTAAAGAATTTTAAAAGGAATGAGTTTGACCATTGCAGGAATATGTAAATATGGCCTACAAGAAATAAAAGCTTGACTATGGAGCTACCCAGTCATATAAGAGTGGATGGGGTTATTTTACTTAAATTGGATTTCACAAAGTTATTATATCTGGCCTTGGTTTCAATGTTTTAAAATTGCTATATAAAAAAATCCATCCAAAAAATCCATGTTTTAACACAGCCCTACCATTGTTTAAATCTTGTTGGCTCCTATATGTTGGAAAATAATATATTACTATTCTAATAAGACATGTATCTACTCTAGTAGCTCTACTCACTACATTCACCAATATTGTGATGGTATGTATCCATCTTCGCCTCAGTTGTTGTTGTATGTCTCATTATATCTGCAGATATTTGCACAATCTTTATTGTGACAATGATATTTTCAGAAGAAACATTTCTGAGAAAAGCTCCAAGCAACAAGAGCAACAATTATAGAAACAAAAAATGGCACATTTTCCGATGATGGTAAACACACAGGCTTCTTTTATTATTACCATTACTATCATTATTATTATTTTGTCTCTAATGATAGTGCACATTATGAGACTTTTATCCTTCCTGCTGCTGCTTGTGGCGACATTGTAGCTGTTCCTCAACGTTTCTAGCCATTTGTTTGCTAAAAGTATTTGTTTGCAAGATGAATTGCCGCTCTGGCAGGCGAGATGACAGCCTACACGGAGATGATATTGAATTGATTTCTGAAATGTTGCAGAACGGACTAGTTGATGTGTACCACGAGACATGAATAATAAAAATTCTATTAAAAAGCTCTTGAATGGCTGACACTGGAATATTATTTGTGATGATTAATTTTCTTCAGTCATTATAAAGGGGAGTTGGCATCAGATTGCTGCTGACAAAATTGCTTTTCATTCCCCGGTGAATAGCCTCAGTATGCTTTTTGAGAGCTCCCAACCATATTTCTGGGCGCAGTGTTATGTCAAAGATAGGGAGCGGAAAAGACATGCAACACTTGGATCATGTATCACTCTGTTAGTGTCGTAAAACCTCAAGCCTTTTACCAACAAGGGTCAGATGCTGGACACATTAGCTTCCTTGAAATCCTGTAAACCCTCATTTTTAAATTGCCACTTGTGTATTTCTTAAAGAACACAATTAACTGTATTGAAAAAGTGGCATGCTCACAGTTTGTCTCTTGAAATCTGTCAACATTTTGGAGCTAAACAACTCTGTACAGCAGCTGTCGGCGGCTAATTAATTCGCTGTACATGTTTGTGTTGAATGGATTCTATACAGAGTTTGTTTTTTTAATTATTCCTACTTCCTGAATTGACTGCTGCAACCACAAATGTAGACAACATAATCCAACAGGTGCATGTAAAAGCCAATTATGGAGCTATTTAATTACCACCATGCCGCTTTTGTGCGTGCATCGTCGCTTATATGTTATTGCCTTAGTTCAGTTTGCTGTGAAATTGTTGTTTATTAGTTCGGTGTTTGTTTGTTTGTCTGATGGACGTGGCACAGCTTCAGCTAAACGTGGCAATAAAAGCTTTTTATGTCAACTTCATATTTATGTGGGTTTTGAGCTGTGTTAGTATAAAACACAGGTTATTGCATATTAATAGACTAAAATCGAAATCAGCTCATAAATCACAAACGCTTCAAACTGTCACAATATTAACGTTTTTGTTGCCAACTAAAGTGCAATGATGGGTAATATTATCTTTTATTCTTTTAATATTTATCTTAGTCTGTCATGTTTTCACCAACCCATTGCCCCTTCTCTGTTATTTAAAGAAAAATATAACACATTGCTTTAAGTTTATTATAATATATAGCCTCTATAGTTTTCTCTCTTTTATGGACAAGCTACATTGGGCTAACAAGATACTCCACTGAGAGACAGGACACTGCAGCACATTTCCTGCACACATCACCACAACTCCCCACACATAGATATAAATTGGAATACAACAGTGCAGTTGCAGACAGATTCTACTTTAGAGAGGGCAAACCTTGAAAAGTTACATTTATTGTGGACAGACATTGCACTACAACAATGCCATGGGGGACACTCCTTTTACACAAAGCATCATGGATCTCAATGCACTGTGTGTCAAAAGATCAAGATGCAGGTGAATATGAGGTTGCATCCACACTAATGCATTTTAAGGGCAAACTCACACCAGGAAAATGGTTCCATGCCAGGCCTGAAACACCCCTAAAGTCTGGTTTGTTTGGTTGATGTGAGGGCTCCCAGCTGTGCTTGAGAACAGAACACTTTTGGGTTTCAGCACGGCGGGTAGAGGTGTGCCACCGGCACGGAACAGTTGCTCACACACTAGCACTACTATGAGCCATGTACAGGACCCCTCCCCAATGGGCACCAAACGGTACAAACGACCATGTTGTGAGTACGCCTTTAAACAACATAAGAGATCTCTGTCTTCACAAGGTCCACACCAGACAACAAGGCAGGAAACTCAAACATAACCCTGGTGTTTTCAAACTAAAAATGTAAATCTTTAAAACATCAACATAGTATGGGCATGCTTTGTAGCTGTGTGTACTGTATGTGCCCTTTATGTTAAGAACCTTGTGATGAACATTTGCAGTCTGTGCTAAAACAAAAAGGACAGGGCAGAAACCTGTAATTGTTGTAATATTTCAATAATCCATGGTCCCGACCAACATTGTCTCGTGGGACGGGCTCACCGACTTTGGGTTTTGGGAGGACTTCTGCTGTGAAGCAAATACAGTTGAATTAAAGTGAATATTTGTAAAGTCAGTCGGAACATGTACTCACTTCTTGGCATATCTGAAATTAAGACAGCAGCAGACACAGCAGTAGACAGGATAGCTCTCCACTTTACATTAGCCACATTGTTTTGATGTATTTTTAAATAATATATTGCTTACTCCAGCAACCAACTTATTTACCAAATCAAGACAGTATTGGCAATCCAAACAGGCAATCACAAAAATGCAAAGTAATAATTGCTGCGTCTGATCATCTCTAACACAATATGTCGTCACATTCATCTGTTCCTGTGTTTTGTGCAGCTTTAAAAATTGATGTAAAGTTTAGTTTTGTCTTCACTCCATGTCTCTTCCTCTCCAGAATTACTCCAGTCAGGGCAGAGGCAGCGGCGGAGGAGGCGCCGGGGACGAAGACTATGAGATCCCCCCCATCACGCCCCCGAACCACGCTGACCCTTCCCTGCTTCACCTCATGGAGCACGAGCCGGGATACCCTTTCCACTCCCTGCCACATAACGGCTTGCTCAACACCTACTCGTACCCCGAACTGCCCGCCCTGATGATGTCCAACATGCTGGGTCAGGACACACACCTTCTCTCAGGGCCTATGCACTCAGTGAGTACATTGCTTCTCTTTTTTTGCTGTGGCTTCTTTGTGATTGTGTGAGTCAAGCACCGGCGAGAGGCTATTAGCGAACGCAGTCAAAAGCCTGGAAGTTGGCCAACAAGTCAGGCAGCTAGAGAGCATTTTAGTGAAGGTTTGCTGAATGTCTTGGATCTTATGACACTGCATTGAGGTGATAAACTCATCCGCAAAAAGACTAATTTGCTTTTTAACCATACCAAATATTCTGAGATAATTCTTCATAAAGATGCTCTTATATTTGAGTGATAATTAGTCTGGTTAGAGGCCAAGGACGCTTTGCTTTAAGACACTGAACTGTGAACAAGGTCTCTGCTTGCACATGCATTTTTTATAAATACAGAAAGACTCCTTAACACTCAGGCCTTCACAGCACTGCTCTTTTAATATCTTTTCAGCAGCAAAACTCCAACATTCATTGCCTCAAAGTGAACCACGAAAGGGAAAAAGAAATGCGATGCTGCAAATTCTGATTTGTGGTGATCGGCACAAGCACAAAATGAACTGGGGTTAAAAGGATTGAGCAGGATTTGAACAGAAAATCTAAGAGCCAAAGAGGATATCCCTTGTCAGCTTCTTTTTTGTTTCAAAAGGATGCTGAGGACCCCATTCCCTCTTTTTAGTAAAGGGACTTGTGTTAAACATGCATCAGACTGAACATGTAAACACCTCTGGCGAACACATTCATATGCTTTAATCATAGAATTGAACCAGATGAATTATAAATGGCCCGCATGGTAAATTATTCAGCATTATATACTTTCATCTGACAAAAATATTACTTTTTTTTTCTCTGCCTTACTATTATGAATATTTATGCTTTAATGTGAGCATCCGTGGCATTTATCCTCCGTTAATCAGGTCTTATGTGATTTTCAGAATCAAACTGCATAAGTTGCAGGCTCTATTTTTATTTCCGTGGGTGGTAGCTAAGGCCTCCATTAGAGCCGGCCTTCAGGATTAGGTCACACAATTTAGTGGCTCCTGCTGAAAAGGCTTAGTTTATGGGAAGAAGCTGTGACATAATGTGCCTTTACAAACTGTGAGCCTTCTCTATAAAATATGTTAAACCAATTTACAATATACATTTTAATAGTAAGTTTACCTGAAATCAACCACAATTGAGAAAACCTAGCCAGCCAAATCCTGTCAATCATAATTGTTTTTTCTAGAATGGGGCAGGCTTTATTCAATGTTTCTTTCCTCTAAATGAGGTATACATATTTATTTGTTTATACTAAACTGGCTGGGCAGGCTATACCTCAAAAGTATCAGTAGAAGAAGAAGAAGAAGGACTCTAAATAGAAGACTTCGAAGCTTTGTAGCAGAATTCTGCAAACAAATGTACAATAGTTTTCAGTTGAGTTTGTGACATAAAAGTGGCTCATGACTCCATCTACTGGCAGAAAGTCATGGCACGTATTGTATTCTGTGGATTCATCTTTAATGTAGTGGTATATACCATCAAGATATTTTAGACACTAATGATACACTGTCTAATAATAGACCTCTGTTGTATTTCAGAACATTCTAAAATAAAAATAATGCACAGGCCAATAGTCCCTCTGTAAATGGGTCTCTATATGCACTGTCTGTGTTTAATAAGTCCACTTAGGTCCAATACTGCTGGAGGAGCGAGGCAGCCCTTTGTGGCCAATAACATTTTAAAAGGAAACAGAGAGGGAGTGCCTAGTTTTTAAACAGCTTTTGTTTCACCTTTGCAATTATTTATTTTCAAATAGCCCTTCAGGGTAATGTTCCATTTTCTTATTTCACACCCCCTTTTCTCATAAATGAACCGTCATCGCCATAAATCACCCACAAACAGAGACTTGCACACACTGTGAAAGGTCCGGAGATTTATGTAACACATTCATGTTTCCCACTTCCACATTTTAGTGCTACTCTAGCAGAGCCTGGCTAATAATAGCTGCTATTAATATTTCTTGTTGCCTAGCAACCTCTGCAAGTAATAGCTTACTCTGGAAAAATAGATGACCGATAAGGAAAAAGAGGGGGGTAGTGGGGTTGGGGGGATTCAATTCATTTATTATCTCCTGGGACAAGAGCAGCTTATTTCTGAGGCTGAGAATAGGAAAGTAGGCTGGATATTGAGAAATATTATTAAACCAATTGAAAATGACTTTATTTTCATTTTGGTTCCATTAGGAATGTTTCACTTGATGTTTCCCAACAAAGTCAATTAACCTTAATTTCGTACTGATGAAGGTACAATAAGCCGCAGCCGCTGACTGCCTGAGCAATAATGAGGCCGGCTGGAAATAGGTTTCACTTTGAGTCGGAAATAAAGAGACAAGCCTTTACCTTTGTTGGTCTGGATTGACAAAAGCTTTGCAGTAAACCCACCAAATTGAAGGAGATGGCTGAAAAACCATAGTATTAATCGTTAAAACTCTCCTTTCACCATCAGTAAAAAAGAAAATAATAAGTCAACAGCATTACCTTAAGGATACAGTTCTCCACAATAAAGCTCTCCTTCAGTGCTCACATAAACCTCCTACAAATACTAGCTCAGCTGGAGCAGATACGCCTCTCCAGGGATGTTGTTGCTGGTTTTTGTACAACATTTAGCCTTAGGCTGAAGCTCTGTAAACTTCTGCCTGCTTTGGGATTCTCTTTTTCAGCGCACATCGATCCTACAGCAAACACAGTTAGATCATTACAAGAATGAGAGCAGTCGACTGGCCATCATCAACAGGCCGCATAGGTACAACATTTTGTTCACGCATGTAGGTGTGTAATTTCTATCAGTGGTCCGTGTTGCATTTTTAGCACCGTGAAACAGAAGTAGGCTCCAAAAGAGAGGCTACTTCTCTTGTGATTAAATAGTGATTTATTGAAAAAGTCACCATAGACAGTAGACAACTAGGGAACCAATTAATTAATTTCACTTATTAAGGGTGCGTGAAGCCACAATGAATGTATGGAATCCAATATCAATAGCAATATTAAAAAAAGGTCAGTTTGGGAATATGAAAGCATAATGGCCATAGAGTTAGCTGTAACAAGAACATTTATAGCTAGTGATGCTAATAACATAAATTAATTACACACTACATAAAGTATTAGGAGAACACATTGAGCGAATGACTCAAACCTGTCTTTAATATAATAAGTATTTTAAACACAACTTTAAATTCACATAAATCAGTCGTATAGCAGTCATTCAACACGACTGCTGTCATAGTATTGGCATACTCCTCTTTTTGGATCAAGGCAGAAAACTCTGAGTCTTGAATTACTGAATGCTGGGAAATGTGACGTGCTGTGGTGTGAACGCTGGCCGCTGAAGGGGGTTTCCCCGTGTCGCCCTCGAGCTGTCAGCGCCTCTGTCGTACTGCGTCCTGAGGGAAAAAGGTGTCACCCAGAGGTCTCGTGTTCAACAAGCCCTCTGGTTCAGGTCTCATTGATGCTACAGCGGGGTCCGATGCCTCTTACATCTCCTCGATTAAAAAACATAAAATAGAGAGGCCCACTCTGCAGCCGGCAGTAATGAGGGCTTGTGCAGTTTTGTGAACAGCCGTGACTCGGAGCCTTGGGGGGCACCAGCGTGTTTAAATATTGAAACTGAGTGCAAGCCCCTCGTCTCGTTATGGCTCTAATGAAGGGGCTTTGGGGAGAGGCCTATTCGGCATAAAGCATTTTTTTTAGTAACATGATTTTGGACGTTTTTACACATGTGGTCTAGGATTAAATATAATAAGATACTGTATGTAAGATGCTATTTATCACACATAAAGGTCATTTAGTGATACAGAAACTATTAAACCACACACAAATACAATGTCAGATAAAAAAAGAATGTTACAGAAAGACTTAACTGTCCACCGACACATCTTCTTTTTCGGGCGCAACACTCCATTCAGATGTTAGCAACTGTGGTTAAGAAGACGCTATCTTCTACAGAAAGAGGTCACAGATTCCTGCCATGACTTTTTTGATTAGTTAGATTGTGTTCATTTATTAAGACTGTGTGTATGATTATATCTCTATATCTCACTATTCCACTCTCCAATACTGCTTGAAACAATTTGTTGTTGAGACCTGCTTCTTGTTTCTAAATGATAAAACTTTTTTTTTTAAATCTCAATACCATCTTTTTCACAAAAACATATAAATTAAGTAATAAAGTACAATTTTAGAGGCTCTGCAATAGCTGTTTCTAATCAGTGGATACAATATCTGTGACATAACAATATTACTCATGTGTTTAAGCCTTTAATTAAGTCACACATTAAATAAGATTGGTCACCTGTGAGGTTGTAGAGGTTATTACCAAAGCTTATGGCCAGAGTTTTAGCTGTAGTTAAGTTTGGACAACTCTGGGGCTTTTAGATTGTTGTGAGAATAAAAGTTACCACTGCTTGTTAGTTTTTTCAGAGCACAGCAGCAGTGCACACGAGTCAATCTGAAATTTGACAACTGGTTGTGTATATGTGTCTATTTTCAGCATCAGTCATTGTCAGAGCCAGTGATTGCTGCAAGGTTATGTGAGCTTGACTTCATTTAATCTGCAAAAGAAAATTTATTTTGCATCACTTGGTATATAGGACATTGAGGGCCAGGGACAAGGCATAAATGTTTTAATGCACTTGCAGAAATACAGTATCGACAGAGAGTTATGGCCAGAGCTGGGACGAGTTCTAGCTGTGAAACATTTAACAGAAAGACTTTAGAATGTAAATTTAGAATTGAAAATATTAAAATATAAAAATGGAAGTGTGCTGTAGCAAAAGTATCATAGCTCATGTTACAATTTTTTATGAAACGATCATTGTGGATTAAATGGATTACATTTCTTAAGGCTATATATATATATATATATACAATCCAGGATTGTATCACAGTGGTCCCCAGACACTTTCTGCAGCTACTCTTATGATTAATGCTGTGCCTCAAATTCATTTTCCTTTTTAGAACCACATTGGAAAAAGGTGCAAGAATTCAAGAGCAAAGTCAACAATTAACAAAGACAGACATAAAACCACAAACTAAAAACCCAATAAAAGACAAAGTTAGGAGACATAAAAGACTATGAATAAATATACAATAAAAACGGGTAAGTAAACAATAAAGTGCATGTTTCCGAGTGTTTTGTTTAAAGTCATCACAGCCTGTGGGAAGAAGCTTTTAGCGTATTGAGATGTAGTGCATTTAATAGAACAATAATGTATTCCAGAGGGGGGGAGCTCAAAGATACCACTAGCTGGATGCTGAGTTGGGTCATTAATGATCTGTAATGCCCGAGAAGCAAGTCTTTGTTTGTAAATGTCCTCCAGGACCGACAGGTCACACCCAACTGTCCGGGTCAGGTGTAGATGCTCATAACCCTAGACTTAGATTACCATTACTATCCATGTCTCCCAAACTTTCTCCATTTAACCTGAAATGTAAAACACAAATCTAACAAATAAGAAAAATCTGGTAGGCTTAGTTCCTCATACCAACACTTAAACGTTACCAGTGTGCATCTGTAGAGAATAATAGAAACAAAACCTTCTCTGGGACTGGTTTGTCTTGAACTGCCTCCATCTAATGAGAAGAAAAGTCCAAAAAATAAACACTCTATCTCGCAGTTGTAAAAATTGCAGCTTGACTTGACTTCCCTGGGTCTGTGCAGCTGGATTACTTGTGTTTTTTAAATTGAAACAGCAATCTTTTTTTTTTTTTTCTCCCGGTGTAGGCTTTAGACATATCTCAAATGACCTGCTTGCTCGGCTGCCTTTCACTGGGATAGATATGACATCTCTGTGACGTTTCCAGATAAATCACTTTTGTAAAAGTAGAAATGTTTTCTGTTGCAGCTTTTCATTTCACCAAAAGACAGATGCCCTTCAGTGCCGCTCTCCTCAACAGGGGCGAACAATGTGTCTTGTAGTTGTCAAGAGAAATGACAGGGAGATAATTGGCGGGGCGCTCCTATTTCGTTTAAACCGAAACAAATAGGCTTCCAAAGAGAATTGTGCTTGAAAAAGTAAAGCTTTGTTTTGTGCGGCTTATTATGCAGGCTTCATAGCAAAGTAATGAAGAAGAGTATTAACGGATTGAGCATTAAAAACAAATGCACATTCATTGCACTTCATGAATATGCATGTCGCTAATTCAAATAACCTTAGGCGACTGTTACGACTAATGAATATTTAAAACAGCTTGGTCACAGAGATTTGAGCAGTGCATTACAGCTGACTTTCTGCACTCATCATGTACAAGGGTAAACAATTAGGAATGGCAAAAACACATTTCTGTGGTGATCAAAATACATCTGCAAAACAATATGTCATGTTGTCACATTAGTGCCGGGCCATTGGCACGCTGCTGAAGGCAATGACACACACCAGGACGACAAGGTGAAGAGCATGCAATAACCGTAATTAGAGCCCAAACTAATTGTTGATTAATCAATTAGTTAATCAACAAAATGTTTTAGCAAAACAATTTAACAAAGACAAAGAACGTCTCTTTTTAATGAGAGGAATCGTTGACAGATTATAGTTATTTTGGGATTTACATGTTCCAATTTCAAATTATGTGGAAAATAAAACAATGCTGCAGCTCTAACAGTAATAAAAATAGCTTGTTTTTTAGCCAATAAACAAGGCTTATAACCAAAGATGAAAAGTACTACATTATAAAGCCAATATATAATAACAGATCAGACTCTCAGCAGGAGCTAACAGAGGAGCTTACACTTAATTTACAGAAGCAGCAGCAAAACAGTACAAAGACAAAGGATTTCATTCACCTGTGTCTCCCAGTGTTAGCATTGTCTCTAGCATGGAGAATCAGAGATAACCTGGAAAAGGAAAAGTAACTGTATCCCATTAGAACAGAAATATGATTGATGATATGATGATTAAAACAAGGATTACTGAGCAGGTGTTTACATTTTTAAATCAAATAACATCTAATAAAATGCAACTGACAAATGTGCAGTACCAAAGTCGTGTTCATAAAGTTGGGCCTAATGAAGCATAAAAAATAGTAACTATAACATTTATCACCATGGCTACTACTAATGCCTTTGTGTCGGATTCAAATGTTAAATATTATGTATATATTAGTTGATACAGTGTAAATCACAGTCTAATTACAAATTGCAAGTATACATATGCATAAAAAGACAATAAATATAAAAATATAAGAATGTTAACACAACAACAGTTTTATTGAAGTGATCTAAAAGTAATAAAGCATATTCAGCCTGTTTTAATTGGATTATGTTACACAAGTAATTGCTGGGATAGGCTCTAGTACGGTGGCCGTGAAGTGCAAACAAAATAACAAAACCGAAAACAAAATAACAAATCAGACAAACGTCTAAAGGTAGGTATTGTTTGCAGACGGAATTCTTACCGCTGATTGCACTAAACAATATCCACTGTAAGGACAGCACATGTTTGCACATTCATATACACACACGATTGTACCGCCGCAGCAGGCTGTACTTCCTGTATATCTTGAGTGACAGATGTCTCTTCCAATCAGCTGTAAGAATTCCAATACCTGGCTTTTTCGGTTTGTCTGAATTGTGGTTGCGTTTTGGGTTTTGTTAATTTGTTTTCTGAACTGGTATTTTCTTTTTGTTAATTTGTTTTCTCATTTGTTATTATGTTTTTGGTTTTGTTATTTTGTTTTCACTTTACAGCCACCATACTCTAGCCCCTGTGACCCTCAACAGGACAAGTGATAGAATGGAATGAATCAATTATATTATTACATAACTTTTTATATTCTCTCATAGAAAATGTAAAATTGTCTTCAAGAATATAGTTTTAATGGCCCAAATTGTTTCTGTAGGTAATGGTTTTACACAGTTTAAATACCCTTACAGCCATAACAGCAATAAAAATGTTTGGTTACCACTATATCTAAAGGTGTGACTGTCCCCCTGTTTAATTTACTAACAAGGCAGGAAAGGGCTGTCCCATAATTGTCCCCATCATATCAGCTGGCCTCAGAGGGTCCCAACAGGCGACTAAACATGTTTACTGGGACCACGCTGGTTCTGCTTAAACACGCCGCCCTCACTCCATGAGTGAAAGAGTCCTGTACTGGCCACTTAAAAGGAGGCCTGTGCTGCTTCCTTTGAGGGATCAGTGAGACGACTCGTCCTCCTCACTGCCGCTGCCCCGCTGCTAATTAGACCCCACCACAAAGCCAGCCTGTGGGGATAATGTCCCATTATTAGAATCATTTGTTTCAATTAAACGCTCTGTGATTCTACAATAGCACAGCGCAGCCCGGTGTAAAGAAGCCATTACTCTCGCCCAAGGAACCAGCCGAGTATGGGACGAGACTGTTTGTGAAGAGGTTACAGATTCTGCCCCGGTGGTGCTGTCCAGCTGTGAACAGTAACAGCCTGTTGAGCTACTGTTGCATTTACAAGACACGACATTAGTAAGCTCATTAAAGTCCATTTGTGTCCCAGCCTAAATTAAAAATCACTTTGTGTTTTGACTGAGGACTGCTGGGATTATTGCTGACCACTGTTCTCTGAATAGAGCATTGTGGTTCAGTGAATTACTATTCCACTGCTTTTCAAGTCAAAGATCTGCTCTGCCTCTTTTTAGACTGTAACAGGGCTATTTTTATAGCTCTGGATGAACACTGTAAAAAGTTGCACAAGACATGGGTTTCACAATATTGTATGGTGTGGTAATAGTGGGTAATATTCTGAAGTAGATTACTTTGATCGGGCTTTCAATGCACTTAAAATACTGGTTTTCCTGAGCTACTGTTTGTATAACTTTGGTCTTTTAAGTCTGAGCATTCATGTACTCAAGGCACACCAAAGAAATGCTTGTGGTTAAAGCTGGTTACAAAGTAACAAATAAATAAGACTCTGCTAAGGGGTTTTAGTTTTATTTTAACTGCATTTTCTCAAAAAGTGTAAGACACATACATTACAATTAAGACATTGGAACCTCAAAAACAGAGAATCCTATACACCATCAAACTTCCAAAAGTAAGAAACACTTTCAACTGGAAAATAGTTGCAGAACTTTGGGAATCCATCTTTAAATGGGAGTGACTAGCACCCCCGGCTGTGAAGTTATAAGATACTGGATCATAAAATGGCAAAGGAGGAAATCCATTTATAAACACATTTTTGTTCTGCCCAGTAACAAAAAAAAACTAAGAAGCCTCTTAGAGCCTGGGATTCATTTACACTTTTGCATTTTTAAACAGCATTGTTGAAAGAAATTCACATTGTCTATTAGAATATTTGTTAGTGCATTATATCATGATCATAATTTTGTAGTCATTTTGATTTTCTTCTGATCCTGTCTTTCCCACAGAATTGGATGAGACAAGTAAACTACAAAAATGTGAGTCTGCATCATTGTCTTCAAAATCTGTCTCTGTCGAACCACACTACAACATTACACAGGAGTTCTCCAAATAAAACAGGAACCACATTGTTTTTAAATATCTGCTTTTGCTTTAGATCCTAATACACCAGAGAACTATCACAAAAAACACAAGTCAAACAGTTCTTCTCACAAGATTCTGGGAAATTACTAGTGATGAATCGTACTTTTGTATCCCTATGATACTGTTGTCAAAGAAGCAATTTTCCCTTTTCCTAATCCCTGACTTGTAACATGACAATTAGCTCAGCACCTTAATGGCCGCCAACAAGAGGCCCTTGATAATGACTGTTTGTACTGCTTCCACTCGCACGCTGCCTGCTGTCGCTCGCAGCTGGAGACAGAGAGACCTCGCTGGTTGTAGGCTGTGAACGGCACAAGAATAAGACACACTGTTACTGTGATTACTGTCAGCAAGTAGTGTTGTTTAAATAGCCTTGATGTCAGTTCTCAAGTGATTTCTGGAAAAAAAAGGAGAATTATGTCCAGCAAAATTAACTCAGAAATGATTCTTTGTCAAACGCTCCCTTCATCTCCTGAAAGTTAATAAGCAGAGCAAAGATATAACTCCCAAATATACAATTTCACAGTACTTTTTCCTCATCCCTTCAACGCTATAATGGAAATTTCGATTGATACCAAGAGGTTGCTGCCCTGTGATGCCTCTGTTGCCAGCTCTGTCATTGGCTTTCTCCCCCCGCTGTGCAGATGTTTACAAAGACACATCACCAGCTCACATTAAAGGGTTCAAGTTGTCCCCTCGGGCTGTTGCTATGGAAATAACCCTGCCATGGTCGCTCATTCATGTTTGATTAATTGTTTTTCCTCTCGGTGCTCTGTGCCTTTACAGAGACCTCATCATGAGCACATTTCATCTTCAAAACAAACGACGTAAATTAATGAATATGCCATTTTACTTTACAGTACTTTCCCATCCGGCTTTTAGCTCTGCACTGATGAAAAATGGCTTAATTTTTATATAGCTACAGTCGTAAAGCCTATTTTTATTCCCATGCAGACCTACCTGGGCAGAAGATAAGCGTTTTACCTTTTTTTTTCCACTCTTCTATTGCGCTGTGTAGTGTTGAGCTACAGCAACCCACTGGGGCCAATTAGGATGCCAGCAGAGCCAGGAAGTGCATAGCAGATGCTTTTGCCACTATTTATTAAAATCCAATCTGCGGGGGCCCCTCGAACAGCTCATTAAACTACCGTTAATCTAATTAGCTCACACTTGCCACTGTTTTCACCACATTATCAAATACAAGGACCTCAACTTTGCAATTTAGACTGATTAAGTAGGTCCAGCGCTGTCGGGCAAAGCTCGTCGGGAGGCACTCCTCAGAGCTGTCAGTTTCAGAGTCGGATAAATTATGCACAGCAGTTCAGCAAGGGCTATGGGCTTGAGTGTGAGGGAAAATATCCAATGTGTATTTATTCCTATTATGTAATATAGCTCAACATAGTGTAATAAATGTCCCTTTAATCTCCTCCCAT
Source organism: Perccottus glenii (assembly GCA_024416835.2). NCBI lineage: Eukaryota > Metazoa > Chordata > Actinopteri > Gobiiformes > Odontobutidae > Perccottus > Perccottus glenii. Next base: position 9,985,133 of record CM044555.2, on the reverse strand, counting down.
CTTTTTCAGTTTCCCCTCATACACAACAATTTCCCACACATCTCCTATTAGCTCAACATAAAAGGTCACTCTGCCAGATTGTCTCAGTGTGTCCAGCCACTCTGTGAACCCCCTTATGTTTCCTGTTGCTGGACTTTGCCTGTTTTGGATCTTAATAGGACATCCATGACACATTCTGACTTTGCAAGATTTATGGATACAAATGGTTCTCTGTTTAAAATCATTATACGTACAATTTTGAAAAGAAAGATCCTCAGTTATGGCAAAATCGTTTGTATCTTCAAAATGGTGATCCTAGGATCAAAGATGATACATTACTCAGTCCTGCAACAAAGATAATCTACAACAAATATCTGATATCTTGGGAAATTAAAGACAAGTAAGGACAGAGTGTAAATACTTCTAGGGCGAATGAAGCAGCATGTTGAATTATCCATTTATAAAAGGGAACTTGTTATGACCTAAAAACACTGGTAAATATTAAAGTCAGATGCTTCTATAAGTTTGTGGTCCTGCTTTTAATGTCCCATCCACCCTTTTGTTTTCACTTGTTTTGTTGCTCCAAAATGTAATCAGGTACATTTTTCAAATCATAATGTCCGTTTTAAGTAAATATATCTGGTCCAGCCCAGAATGTCTTGTAGTGAATTAAAACTGTGGTCCGTCAGCTTCAATAGAGGAGAGGCTCAGTATTTTACACGTTGGTATGAAAATGTGTTGAAATATGTGCAAATGGACATATTGAGTGTAATAAAATCCATATTACGAACCGAGAATGCAGAATATCCACATCATAAGGAGGTTGTATATTTGTTAAAGTATGAGGCTGGGGCTTGATTCAAATTCCACAAAGCCTTCTGTATGGATCAGGTCTATACGACTCCCACACACTGCTTTCATGTCTTTCCCTCTCGAACGCACACTTCCGGTTCATTATTGTTTGGGCTGGGTTATATTTTTATTTAATGAGAGCTGCTTTCTGGGCGAGTGCCTGGTTCTACTCAGAGATCGGCGCGGCGACTTTGACATGCAGCCGTGCTCATTGCTTACAGATGGGCAGTCTGACATGGGCTGTAATTGCTTCCAGATGAAGTGGAGCCCAGTATATATTTTAAGACGTATATTTCAAACAATCGGCCGTCACCGTGAGCCACAAGGACGGAAACGCTTATGGACAGGGATAACATAGGCCTGAATGTAAAGTCATTTAGAGAAAATGGGCTGGACAATATCAACACAATTAATTGGACATTTTTACAACCAATTAATTGCTCAGTATAAAGCCGAATCATTAAAATTTCGGTTAAACTGTATAGACAAAACATTAACAAGATAAACATGGTGCACCGTCCTATCTCCACAATCTACAAGCTGTCTCGGTTTACTTTGAGAGCTGAGTCACTCCCATCTCAAACAGCTTTGTTTGTATTCTCGTATTGCAGCCAACAATCCACTGTGTCAACAACATTACATACAGGTGCTCTGGCGGAAACTGATACGTGTAAATAACAACTGAATGCGTGTAATAAAAAGTCAAATGTAAGCCAGATTAATCCCAGACATCTATTTTGGAGCGTTGTGTCAGTTTGTTGAAGACAGCTTGATTAAAATATCTACACTGGAAACGTTTTAACATGTAGGCCTGCTTACTACCACTGCAACTAGATATATAGATTGTAAATAACTTAAAACTGTACAAAACGTTGATCCTTATTTAGTGGTCCAACTGTTATTACAATAAGGAATGTGATCGATGCAAGAAATGCATATAAACCAAGCTCTACAGTCCATCTTGCCAGGGTTTTTCTACACAAAGGATCATACAGCCCCCATGTCCTCACAAGCACAAGTTTTGGGCTCTTCATATTTAACCATTTTGAAGGTTGTCATTTTAGTCAGTCATTTAGCCGTGTCATTAGTTCCCTTGTGTTCTGTAAGAAATACCCATCACACTGCGATTTTGACCCGTGATACGTCATTAGGCCTCAATGTCACAAATGAACTGCTACAACTGTATATTAATAGTATATTAAAGCGGTTCCAACTTACCCCACTGTCTTTTTCCATCACCGAAACCAAGTTGATGACTTTTTACAAAGAAAAATTGCAAGTATTGCAAGTGGCCACTGGTGGAATTGGAAACACAAGAACCTTAGTCTTATTATTATAGGGCATTGTTTAAAGCATTGTCACTTCCTGCTTATCTCTAATAGCTGTAGTTACCATGGAAACTCTGTTGTACTACATTCATACAGTAAATGAAAAAACATAGAACATAGTTTTACATGTAGGTCCGCCCAAACACCCACAGTGTAATCTCATTTCTTATGTTACGAAACCCTGGAGTAAAGTAGATTGATCAGTATTTTTGCTATTGAATGCTACTTTATTCATTCATTCACTACCGCTTTGTCCCATTAGGGGTCGCGGGTGACTGGAGCCTATCCCAGCAGCTTTGGGCCTGAGGCAGGGTACACCCTGGACAGTGGCCAGTTAGTCGGGGGCTGACATTTAGAGATAGACAGAGACAAACAACCATTCACTCTCACTTTCATTCACTAGGGACACTTTAGATTTGCCAATTAACCTATACATGCATGTGTTTGGACGGTGGGAGGAAGCCGGAGTACCCGGAGAGAACCCACAGTAACACGTGGAGGACATGCAGACTCCTCACAGTCGGCCGAGAATGTTTGAGTCGGCCGGGTTTTGAACTCACAACCTTCTTGCTGTGAGGCAGGAGTGCTAACCACTCTGCCACGTGCACCCGATGCTAGTTTGTTTATTTTTTTTATTGTAATTATACAAGTTTATCACAGGTTCTCTTAGTAATAGTTATTATTCCAACAATGTATAAATGTTTCATGTAAAAACCACTAGACGTTTATCCAGACACAAAGTACATATGGCACAATAAGTGCTGTGTGATATTTCTGTTGCGGTGCACAGTCCTCAGGATTTTGCTTAAGGCTGCAAGTTAAAGCTGGTGGTGAAAATGGCAGAAAAATTATATATGGCATCTTGAAATTACATTATTCTCAGTGCTGCAGCTCTAACCATGGCCATTTATCTATTTATAAACCCACAAAGGCTCAGAGTCAGTGTAACAGCTGCTCTAAGCCTCTCTGTTCAAGGCTATAGCAGAGAGACAAGGCCAGCACCGAGGGTTATCTGTTTGGGCTTTTATTGTGTCTGCAAATATACATATTGGGTCCAACATGTCTTATACACATTTGGTAAAACGTTGACAGCAATATTATATTAAAAGAGAAATCAGTGTTTTTTGAGTGTGAGGGATTTTGTTTGCAGTAAATTACACTATACACTCTCTACAAGTCCCCTATACAACTGTTAACAATCACTTTCATATTTCACAATATCTACCATATCAAACCTTTGTTATTAAAGGTTGCACATTTAGCTGTTTTTGCTTATTTTTATGGGCTGTTTGAATTTAAGTATTTTTCTTGTTTCTGGTTTGTAATATATTTGCACAATGTAGTCACTGTATTGTTGCAGAATAGAGACACTGCAACACTATAAATATTGTCAGAAAATCTATTTAAAAGGCAAATTGGTTCAAAGAATGTATCTCTTTATTTTAAAATATACACAATGTAGCATAAGCATTTTGTGAATACCAATAAATTACACTGTAGATATAAAGTCTCATAGCTATAATTTAATATAAATATAATGGTAAAATATGTTTGATTTGGCAACCTACAAAATAAGTATGGATTTAAATAATTTGTGAAAAATTCTTATTCTGAAGCATAATCTATATTGTACTTCTAAATTTGTCCTAAAGGGGCCACTGTAGATGTCTACTAATGTTTTACTTTTCCCAAAGCGTCCACTTTTTTATTCTTGAGTGTATCAACATGCACGTTTTATGTCTTTTAATAACTTATTTAAAAGATTATCCATAAAAACATTTGAGAAAAAAAAACCTAAACGCGGCCCCATTAAAGAGACATTGTCTAGTTAAATCTATTTTTACTACTTTTTCCCCAGTTACTTCCTGATCAAAGATGTTTTTATGACTAATTGAAGTGTTGTCTGTGACTAAAGGCTTCAGAGTAGAGCTTGTTCCCCTGTTTTTTCAGATTAGTGCTGAAGCTAAAACTTCACAATGCATTTGTTTTTTTATCTTTGAAATGTGCACAGCATGATGTGAAAATGAAGGCTTTAATGTAGTGCTCTGTGTCTGTATTTCCCTTTACAAATGGAACCAGAGCTGTAGGTGTTTTTCTCTGGTGCACTTTATCACCTGGGCAAGGGTGGCCTATACTAGCTGGAAAAGATATTGATTACTGTTTACCCCTTAACCCTTAGGGTATATTAGATAAATCTATATTTGAGTATTGAGTATAAGCAATATGACACTATGTCAGGACTTCATTATCAAATCCATTCAGTTTACTCAATGGAAGTCCATATTAAGGCAAATCCATTTCCTAATTTTCACTGATACTTTTAGTCCAGACATAGACATTGTTAAGACATGGTTACAAGTGGTTTAGTCCGAGTATACAGTTGAGAAAGCTTCCACTCTGTTGCCCATTTATATTCAGGCAACCTTCCCTCAGTTGTGCGAACAGGTTTTTAATTATTCCGACTCAAACTTACATTACATTTGCCATATGTTATATTATATTTAATATTTGGTAGATTAAACACAAACACACTCGCTGTGTTTGGTGCAGTTCAGACTCTGGTGCTGTTGCTCTGTTAGCGCGGTTCACTTGAATAAGTGTAAATGCTCCAGATGAACCTCAGTGCACACCAAACAAGTCCGAGACCACTTCAAAACAGAAGTCACGGAGCACTTCCAAGTGAACTCTGGTACAGTTCGATTCAGGTGTGAACCTCAAACAGAAAGAGTCTCATAAATTAACATAACGCTTAGTTTTCCCGTGATTGGAAAAAAAAATAAACAAAACAATATTGTTCAACTAAATAATATTAGAAGTGGTCATATGTAAAGAACGAAATATATTGTTTTCTGTTTTTGTGTGAACACATCCTAAATGACAAATAAATAGCATTTCTTAAATTGGCTAAATATTTATTAAATATTTAGCCAATTTAAGAAATAAAAAACAACTATCTAATTATTAATTAGATAGTTGTTTTTTATCCAAACGGAGCCACCCCTGTTTTTTTAAATCTAGTGACTTCCCTGGGACATAAAAAAGTTGGAGAAACATCAACAGAAACTATAGGACCATTGGAGGAGCACATAAACACAGCTCTATTCTTGGTCTCACTCTGGTCTCAGTCATGACTTGGCCTCAGTTCGTACAGTTCTGACTATACTCTAGCTGTAACTACTGCTTTAGTTCTGTACCAAGATTACAGTGAAAGCCTTTGTTTTGCTGAAGTTATACACATTGTCCTTGTGTAATGCATTTATTCTGAGTGCCCAGACTCTTGTTCATGTGTGATGCCTGTAAAGACTGTTGTCAGCTGAGAAAAAGAGAAACTCCTATCACTTTATTATTATTTTTTCCACAAATCTTTCCACTGCGGTGCTTTCAGGTCTATTTTCTGATACTGTCACGACAGAGATCCCTATCAGCTCTCTTCTCCGATTGATTTTTGCTCTGTGTCATTGCAGAGGCAATGTGTGTCTGTGAAGTAGTGCTTTGATTTTCATGTACTGACACAAAACACCCTGAAGTTATCAGTCTGGGCCTACAGACATTTATCTGCTGTCCAATGACCTGGGTAGCATCAGGACATGCTTCAGCTACATTTATCCCAAATCAGACAAATGCTTGAATGTTTTCTAAACATGTTGAAGTATAATTTATTCAATTGTGGCTTTTTTAAGAAAGTCAGTGGATTATACTCAATATGACAGCATTTGACACATGCAAGTATATAATGTTTGCTGTAAATTTAATAATGAACTATTATTCTTGCCTTTTACTAAAAGACTGTCAGGTGATTTTACTTTACTGGAATTAAGAAGGGTATAGTTTGGTAGGTTTTTGTAAGTTCTAAATAGTTTCATTTAATCAGTTTCCCTTTATGTGCAAGATATATGGTGGAATCAAAATTATGTTTCCTCTCATATTATTGATAAAAGACATGAAATAGAAATTATAGAAATATATAGAAAAATAGGTTTTGTAGAAAGAAACATATCAATCCTATGTCCTACACAGCAGCAGCAGGAAGGAGGGTCTGTCTGCAGAACTGCACTTGCACTTTCAGACTTGCACTAACACTAACCCTAACGTCGACTGCATGTGACGTCACCTGCAAAGGAAGTGAAGGTGTGTGAGAGTGCAAGTGCAGTTCCGCAGCCAGATGCTACTGGCAGCAGGGGGTTAACACATTAAAACATCAAAGTGTATTAACTGTAGTTAAACAGTTTTAAATGATGATTTTGAACAGTAGCTACACTCTGCTTTTGCCTTAGTCTCTCTATTATTCTCTCTGTTAGTCTTTTTGTTTCTTTGAAATGATATGAAACAAAGCCAATACTTGGTGTTATACTTTTCAGGTGTGTAGTACAGTCAAACATAGGATGGCATGGTATAGTATAGTATTGTATAAAGTAGTATAGTATAGTAAAGTATAGTAGCCTATAGTAGAGAGCTGTTTTGGCCTCAGACAAAGATAGCACATGGCTGTTGCCAGGTAAGACTCCACTGTGTCATGTAAAGACCAGTGCATGTTGAATATACACTGCACCACATAGGTTTTTTCTAATAGACTTACCCAGAAAAATGAATAGAGCACAGCGTCAGCCCGAGCTCAGCGTCCAATCAGCATTTCTGTTGTCTGCGTGGAATAAAACGAAGGAGAGGGAGAGAGATGTGCTGTAATTCTGAATGGACATTGCTGCTCTGGCAAGACAAGATTAGGATTGACAGGCTGATAACTGTGTCACTATTAAAATAACAGAGAGGAGAGAGACCAAGGAGAAAGAGGAGAAAAAGTCTGGCAAATAAAAAAAGGGAGAGGAGCGGTGGAGAGATGTAGAGAGTGTTGATGGTAGAGAGAGTTTTAGAGACATGGAAATTAGACAATAAAACCAAGGAATAGACAATAAAAGTGTTTGCCCAATCAGAGAGCCCAGAAAATATGCATCATCATCATCACATGCAATGAAGAGCACAGTGCAAAGTGCTGCATCAATTTGAATGGACCATAAAAACAAACAGGTTTTCTCTTTACAGTGATGGGTCAGAGTATGAGGCTGTTTTATGAAGGCACAGTACAGGAAGCTATAAGCAAGGAGGGATGGGGGAAGGAAGGAAGGAACAAAAGGAGAACCGCAGGAATAATGAAGACTGAAAAGGTAGTAAGGAAAGAAAAATAAGACCGCAAATGAGAAGTGACAGAAAGAAGTCCAGGTGAATAGTAGATGTGAAAAAGAATTCCTTTTTTTTTATGTAAACCCCAAATTAAAATGATCGGATTAGGTGTTAGTTTGGTTGCCATTATTTATTAAAGAAATAAAGACAAAGTGTGAGAAAAAACAAAAGTTAACTGAAAGCCAAGATAAAAAAAAACATAAGCATTAAAAGGGAAATGGATAATTATTAAGAAAGGAAGGTCCAATGTCAGTCTTAAGAAGGACTAGGATTTTCATTATAGTTCTTATTAAGATGTCAAAACTATGTCCAGATGCCTACATGTAGGCTATAAAGACATTTTATGAGCAACACAGAACAAGAGGAAACAATGCAAAGATCATTCTACTTTAATAAAACAAATCAAAAGTCACTCATAACCATCGTCATTTTCATGTTTATACACGTTTTAATAGATTTTTGACAAATACTAGAGCCAAATTATTCTGGGGTGTGACCAAGTAAAGAAGAAGCTTTTGTTTTTACATTTAACACTACAACACCTTTGTCATCCTCAAAGGAAATCCAAATGTTGCAAATCTTATAGTCATCACAAAATCAGTCCGAGATATGTGTTTTCAGTGCTGCCCTAGCCATAACTACAAAGTACTTACGCTGCAGTTTGTAGAGGCAATCAGCTCAATAAATCCACCCTAATAAACCCTATATCAGAAGCTGGGTTTGTTTCTATCATCGTCACAATATAGAAGGAATAATATTGCTGTATTGCTTTCTGTTTTTTTTCCACGGTGTTGTATTGAATGAATGAAGTGCTTTTCTCATCCGTATTCCTCTTCGTCTTTAGTTTCATTGGTATTTTATCTTGCTCTGTCAGTTTTCATAAATTCACAAACATGAATCTTGAGCCATAAAGTGGAAAAGAGAATTGGCATTTTGCTGCTCGCGGCTCAATGTCAACAGTCTTTCCGTTGTGTTGAATACATCTGAGCTTTTTCCTGGAGATTATTTAGCCCTCTCTTTTTTTTTTCTGACTTTGTCATTTTATTAGCTCTACCTTCACTTTATTCTATTTTCACTTCAAAGGCTCGGAAGGAACAGATGTCATTTCAAATGCCTGTCTCCCGCCTCATTGCTTAAAATGTGAAGGGTGATTATTTTTTAATGAAACCACACACACAAAATGAATATTACCTGTAAGCTGTGAAATGACAAGCAATAGTCTCACATCACACTGAATAGGAACATTCACTCATATCACCAACAACACAATAGCCATTTTGAAGTTTTTCTTGAGCTGCCAAATGTGCTCCCGGACCTTGAATTTTGATTAGTTCATTTCATGCAGCGTGGGATACAGTTTGTCATTTAGAGAAACAATGCCGTTTTCAAAGGCAGTTGTTTCTTGTTTTTTCAAATCGAGTTAAAGAGTTGGAAACGTTGGCTGGGGCTTAATACCTCGATAAGTATGCATTAGATGGATGAGCCTTTAAATGTTCTCAAGTTGGTGTTTGATTCTCGCACAGGGACAAATCTGTTTCATGGTTTGTTCTTTTTTTTTTCCTGCTGAGTTTTAACACTGCGGCCCGACATCAGTGGATTATGAAAAGGCAGTATTCAAAGCTGTTTAACATTACTAATACACAACCAGAGAGTGTACAAATAGTGGACCTGGGGAGCAGTTGTTTTACATGAACGCTTGTGTAAAAGTGAGGGCCAGTTTCAATTACTGCAAAAACACCATGTTAGTCCATGTTGGTTGTCTTCATTCAAACATCTCTCTACATTTTCTTTATTACTGCTCCATCAAACAAGTCTTTAAAACTATTAAAGCTATTACATCAACAGCCTTTTGCCTGCCATTATCGTCAAAGATGTTCTGTCAAAGCTTATTTTTAAAGCTTAAGAGTAATTATATTGAAGACAGACTGTAACCTGACTGTAGTAATGTTCATTTTCTACCCTGGTCTGCCAACCTTATTCAAAAATGCCTTGTCTCACTAAAATGTGTCTGTAATTCTTTCCTTTTACATCCATTTCCACTCAACCAATTGTAACTGTAAAATGGTCAGTCTTTATGCATTGGTCGGTCTGTCTGTCAGTCAGTTGCACCCAGAGACAGTTCCTCATACCCAGACTAATTCTTTGTATATAATAAAGAATGTAAAGATGCAAGAGTAGATTTTCTAATCAGATTATGTGTTAGCACCACTGGCTTTGTAGCTACTGCAAACTATGTGTCTGTCCTGCTTTGCATTAGTTTCTCATCTTTTTCTAAAGATGGATATCACTTCAGGCTCCAACGTCTACCAACCTTTGTGGTAAAAAAAAAAGTCTCAATCCCAGTCTGTTTTATTGTTGACGCATACAATCTGATGAAACAGAAACTCGGCCTTTAATTATTTTTATTTAACAAAAAGTAAAAACTAAACTTTCTGTCGACCCTATCGACATTTGGGTAACCTTTTAACCGTAGATGTTGTGCATAAACATCCCACAATGCCACTGTATATCATTATATATTTAGTATGTCATTATATTTTCTATTATTGCGGTCTATAAGGATGGAAATTGGATTGTTTTCGGTGCCTTTATAGCAGCCATGAAATCAGGTTAAATGATGTTGTGCTGATGCTAATAGCAACATCAACATCCCTTCCTCTGCTGCGGCTGCTTATCTGTCCCTCCCATTCCCTTTGCTTTCCTTCCTCACTCTATTTCTCCCTTGATGCCTTCTCTCCTCAGCAAAGAAGGCAATTTCCATATAGAATCACAACCAGGATCAGGTGACCTGGAATTGACTCTGCGTCAAAGCTGTGCCACAGAAAAATGAAAATGCATTTGTGTGTGTTGGACGCGGTGCATGGTTTGGCTTCCTGAAAATGTAGTGAGATTGCAGTGCATTATTGTTAACAAACCAAGTAGGGTACATCCTATGAAAAATATAGACTGAATCTTTTTTTATGGTATCTCTGAGAAGTAGAATTGATTTGGTTGTGATTTACAAGATGGAGGTAAAATATAGAGAGGATTACAGACAGAAATCTGGAAAAAATGTCAATGGATTGAGCATTTGAGCTGAAAAAGAGAAGCTGAGGGTAACCTGGTGAGTCTATGACATGTTGTATTTAGCCTCTTTCATATTTGGCAGGTCTTTATCCATATCACATCAGGTCCCAGAGGGGGAGCTGTCTTTCCTTCTGACGTCCAGTTCATTTAAACACACTATTGTTGGCTTAATATTGTTCTATTCTCTGGTGTTAGAATCATGTGTTTTTGGTGGGGTTAAGTAGTTACTAAAATGCATTTAAATAAATCACACTAACTGTTTAAGGAGATCAGAGATTAGGAGATGGTGATAGTCCTGCATAAGTTCACTTTTAAGATGTACAAAAAAAGAACTATTTCCTTTATAATGTCCCAAACCTTTATGCAAGTATGAGTGCTTCTACTCCAGCAGTGCTTAGTTTGTCTCCTCTGGATCATTTTAGAAACCAGAAAAAGCTATGGAGTTATTTGAATGCAATTATATACAGTTATACAATTATACAATTATATATATTTTAGAACGCCACAAACTGAATCAGGAGAACGTATACACTGTTTATTCACTGCCATTGAGTTGTATCCATCAGTTATTTACTCATATCTCTTTCATGTCTGTTTCCAGATAAACAATGAGAAGCGGGGCTCGGCAGAAATGATGAAGCCCAAACCCAAACCCCAAAAGAAGAAGAAGAAGAAAGACCCCAACGAGCCTCAAAAACCAGTGTCGGCATACGCACTCTTCTTCAGAGATACCCAGGCGGCCATTAAGGGCCAGAACCCCAACGCCACGTTCGGGGACGTCTCTAAGATCGTGGCTTCCATGTGGGACAGCCTCGGAGAGGAGCAGAAACAGGTATGATGGATCGAGGGCAAAAAACAATAAGAGAGTTGTCCCATGTGAATACGAGGTCTTAGGAGCAAATACATAAATCAACTCTCAGTTCCCACCTGTAGATGGCGCTCGTGCCGTAGCAGCCTTTTCTTTGGCTTTATGGGCTGTGTAATTACCAGAACATGGCTGTGAGATACTGCTCACCTTAATGAGCTACGGCTTCTCTTTCTCAAGATAATCCGTCCGTTTATCCCCCAATCCCCTGACTCTCATTAAAATCATTTTCTCTCTAAATTTAATTCTAGCAGAGGGTTTGGCGAGGATTGGTGTGGGAGAGCTGAGCAACAGCAGCTGTAGAACTGTGCTTATGGACATTGAACAGAGAGAAATGGTCACTTAGACGTGGCGTAAAAGAGTGTTATTGCATGATGTGAGTAAATGCTAATATTTTAGTAAAGCTCAAGAAGAACACACTTGTTTCTATCTCTAACTTCTTCTTTTTTAAGCCTATAAAGTACACATATATGGATATTTTTGTAACCGAACATTTTCCTCTACTTTCGGGCTCCTTGTCCACCCACAGCTCACAAAACTGAGATTTCCTTCAAAGGGCTTTCAAGGTGAGGTTTTTAGAAATGATAAAGAAATTTAGACAAGAAAAGTGGAGCTTCTTTAATGTTGGGAGGATTGTTGAAATGACAGTGATGCCGAGAACAACAATGGGAGCCGTGGTGCCATCTTTTAGGACAAATTACGAGGTTACAGTGTACAATTAACCGCTTGTATTGTATTGCAAGTTAATGCTTAACAACATTTCAATGACATCATTGTCTGTCTACACAAATGAATAACTTGCTGTTGACTTTTTATTGATGTTTTGTATGGACAGAGATATGAGCCTGGGTTAGAATACGACTAAAAGTATATGCCTCCTTTGCCAGAGTTGAACTTTTTTCTCCCGTACTGTCCACACTGCAGCCTGAATGCGTAGCTACCGTTGAGCTACCATGCATCTTCATTGGCCTCTGACAAGCTCGGCTGTGTGAAGTTCTCATTTCCACTGTCTTTATTTATATCCCTCGCCCTGCTATTTTGATCCTGCCCAGAATACTGAATTAGTGTTGCCCCCCCTCGTATCGTCCTTGGATTACGCTCAAGGGCATCTCGACTCTCCAAGATCATCAGTCTATTGTTTTTGTTGCTGTTTAATGGCATATCTGCGACTGCAAGCAGCTATAGGAGGGAAGTTTTAAATTATGAGATGGGGGTTGTATTGAGGAGGATGTATTGTTTGCCTTGGAGATTGGACATTGGACATTTCTAAAATAAACACAACTATTAGGACGTACAGGTTTTCTAATCACTCCCTTCTGAACGTGTGTTGAAAAAGCTCAGGTACTAAAACACTGGAAACAGGTTATTATTTGAAGTTTGGTCAACACAGTTATGAGATGTTATATATTGTGCTATTGTTACATTAAACAAAGAATTCATGCACACACTTAATATACATATTTCCTGTTTGTTTTTATTTTCAGCACTTACAGTTAATAGCATCATTTTCATACCCATTATTTCATTGCTATTTTACATTCCTCCATACAACAAATACAAATGCAGACTTCCATATGCACTTATTCTGATACAAACACAGGCAGCAGCAGTTACTCGTGAAGCATCACCGTAACAATATCGGAGGCAGTTTTAAACCAAACTAAAGCGAAAACAGACATAAAGGGCGGGGGTTGCATTCTAATGTCGCAAATGACAACAACCATTGTGGTGCATCACTAATGTCAGCGCGGTGATAGAAGTGTTACTGCCGAGTTAAAAAGGAGAGAGAGACCGAGAAGAGGAAGACGAAGAGGTTCCAGTTCATTTCTTTAGGTGGATTGAAATGGAAATGATGTGTTGCTACAAAACCGAGACACACATTGAGATGAGTGTTGTCTTAGGGTTGTGTAATATTGGTTATGATTGGAAAGCAAATATTAACAGTATGTCTTTCGATCAAACTGTAATTTTTGTCTGGGTTACCATTGGCCCATAATTTCTGTAATTTTTGCGGTAGTTTGACCCTTTACCAGTTTTCATTGTCATTGAGCCAGTGTCCAATGTGAGCAGAAAGAAACCATGGTGCATACTGTCAAGGCTGACTTATACACGACGGCACAGTATATCTTCACAAAATGGTGCAAAAGCAATCAATAATGCAAAGAAGTGTAATCAAAATTGCACCTTACACGACTCATTTGCATAAATAATAGAGAATGCACACTATTCTTTAGGTTTCTCTTATACATACAGAGACAGAAGAGAATGGGAGAATAAAAAGGGTTTTATAGCGCATATGGCATTCAATGAAAGTACAGATGTATAAATGATATCAATCAATTTCTGTATCTAATCCAAAACTAACCGAGGCAGACTGCAGATGGAGCAACACTGAGCAAGAATGTTACCTTTTAGTTAAAGATGCAAAAAAAACTCTTAGTAATAAAAAAGTATTTTATCTACTGGCATTATAACTCAAATTTAAATAATAAAAAGATGGATAGATGTGAACCCATCACAACATGACTGGCTTTTACAAGCACTAGAAATGATAGGATATGAAAAAAATAGCATTTAGATTAGATAATAGTGAAACTGAGTACTTTGATACCTGGGGTCCATTACAGGAACTCATTACATCACTATCCAATAAACAATTGTTTTCTAAGTGTCTTTCTTGTCTGTGTGAAATGCACTTGTATAATTCATCATTCCTTTACATTTAGGTTTACTATATGAAAAAGGTTTGTAAAATCCATCATTCTTAATATTTGAATTGTTTTAGGTGGAGTCTATTCTGCTGACTCTATTCTCTGTTGTGGGGCTCTCTTTAAAATCAGTAAAAAACGCAACCTAAATACAGTCTCAATGTCCCCTACAGAAGAGATATCAACTGTTTTTAGAGAGTAAAGTTAAAGCTTACGTTTTAAAACATAATCAAACAACATTGTGAATCGTCGCTGTATTTTGTTTGTCCATGAAATGTGCCTTTTTCAGGAGCAGCACTTTTTTCAAAGATGCTAAAACAGAAGACAAACCTAAATTGCCAGGAGTATATGAAGTATTTGTTGTTGCTGTTAGGACTGACATCATGGTTGTCAGCAGTCAGTGTGGGCAGTGAGTCCCCTGGAATTGAAATAAACCCAATGTTTTGTGCTTTTTACAGTAACACTCAGTGACAGGATCAAAACAGCAGCTCATGTGTCGACCTCTGCTCTCTCCCGAGCACCTCTTTGTTTTGATTTTTTTTCTTCTTCTTCTCTGTCTTCACAGGCGTACAAGAGAAAAACCGAGGCTGCCAAGAAGGAGTACCTGAAAGCCTTGGCCGCGTACCGAGCCAGTTTGGTTTCCAAGGTAACGCTTATGACACACACACAAGGTCCCTAAAACTGATGATGGATTGGACGGAAAATCCCTGCTAATGGGATGGGCGGGGCTTACTCTGGACGGGGTGGGGGTGCGATGCAAACAGATCAGTCCATATTTGGAACAATACCTGATTTCCATAAGGTGCAGATGTGTGGAAGGGGCTGGTGTAGGGTTGGGGGGAGGGGTCAGCCAATTGGTGCACACAAGCATATGGGCAAGATGTTCATGAGTGGGGCAGGGTATGGGTTTTTATTTGTTTTTGTGTGATTTTAAGCTGGAGATTTGGCTGGGATATGAATATTAGTTTCATTGAGAAGTATTTAATATAAGCATACAGTGTTAATTAAGGTGTGCTTTAACTTTTCTATCAGGTATAAATATATGCAGGGCCGTAGCTAGGGTTTAAAAATATAAAGTAAAAAAATATAAAGTATCAAGGTTAAATATTCTGAAGCAACCAAAACTTCCACTTGAATAGAACCAATAGTAAACATTAATAGACGTTTATCTACAGCTTTATAACAAACACAACTTTAATATAGACTGTGCTTTTACAAAACCACTATTGTCATACCCCAATACAGCTCCAAATGTGTTATTGAATCACAAAGCAGGATGATCATAGGTTTTGAGCTAATGATTTACTGTTTTTTTTTCAATCATTAATTATTAATAATAATAAAAAAAACATCCTGGGCAGGGTAACATTATAGTCTTTGTTTTCTTTGTTCATACCTACAGATAAATATATATCACATATAGTCTTACCTTGGGATTGCAATCATTTGTTCCCAGTCAAATGTGTTACTGGTTGTTACCCAGCTGGGTGTCAATCAAGAAAAAAAAATCTTGTCTGTGCTAACAGAATGTTAAGCTCTCCATTTAATACAGGCTATAAGTCACATGGCTCCTATATTAGACCAGCTATTGTCACAGACATCATTTGTGTTGAGAGTCAGGGACTGATTAGGCGCTCAGGTTACATATGGGATTGCTTTGGATTAGATGTTAGGTTCCATACACACAGTACATTGCAAAGTGTACTGTGTGTATGCCTACGGCTGGGTTTTTGCTCTTTATTATTTTTTGTTTCCACTCCAGCGTCTGTATTTATTGTATCAATTCAAAATAATTGCAAAATCTTGAATAAAGTGGAATAAGGCTGATATTCCGTTATTTAAAATGATCACGGTAAATATTGTTGTTGTTTATTCTACAGCAAAACAAATCATACATTATAACCCTTTTTGTCAATCCCCAAAGTCTTCTGTGGCTCAGAGATAGAGAAGAACATGGATAGTTTCATTGTGTAATATTTTACTTTTTAAATCTTATAGCAGCTCCTTGTTATTTCTTCCCATGTAACATCCCTCGGTTTTGGTCTTGACAAGGCCTTATGTCATAAAGGTCATGGTCTTGTCTGGGTTCAGGTTTGGTCTCTGTTCTGTTACACAGAAGCATTGCACCATGTTGAACAGACTAAACCTAAAAGAGGAGGGCTGCAGATTGCATTGTTTAGTGCCGTTTTGTATTAACAGCAGACAGTGTAGTGTGGGGAAGATTTCTTTTGTCATTCCATTTGTTCTGCAGGCAAACAGCCTCATTTCTCCACCGCCTGCCGCATATGTGAGTGTATGTGAGTGTATTCCTACCCCTCTCCTATCTATCTGTCAAGGTGTCCATTGATCATTGCCCCGGCCCTACTTCTATTCATACAAATGGGCTCCATTACTTTCTAATCAACACTGATGGTTGGAGATGAGCAATCTGACAGCTCATCATTGGGGAAAGGAGAAGGGTAGAGGGAAGAGGGGGTGTTTTTTTTTTCTCTCTTTTGGAGGGTCCCACACCTGTGAAACGCCACAGTTGTTTATAGGAGTTTTAGGTTGGGGTTGTATAGTTAAGTCAAGATCAAGACCAGAATGTACAAAGACCAAGACTTTTAGGGATAAAAGCCAAGACTAGAGAAGATAGCTGGGTAAATGTGGAAATTCAAACAGTACTAATCAAATTATAAATGATTTAATTAATTAACAATGGGCAATGGATTTGAGAAATTAGAGGGAATATTAAACCATACACAGATTTTAGTGCCATGATGATTTTTCAGATATTTTATCAGACTTGTTTTGATAAAGACAGCTTTTGAGTCTCTTAAGAGAACATTAATTAAAGTTTGCTCTCCATTTATAATCTCTATCATTGTTAAAATATGTCCTAGTGCTTTACATAAGGAAAGGGAACAGAAAGTCACATTGCACTGAGTAAAGGACTTGTTTAGAGGAGCTCAAATGAGTATGAGTATAAAGAGACTCACTTACTAGTTGTAGTATTTGAGCGCATTCTTGGTCTTGAGGGACAGTCTTAAGAGCACTTTTTAAAAGTTTTCAGCCTCATGATGGAGTCAAACTCATTTTTATTCAGTCTTGTCTCTTGTCTTGGACACAAGTGTGAAGATTTTAACTTGAGACCATTCTGTTCCTCTGAGTCTGCCTCTCTCGCCAAAAGCTAACTCCTCTATTGGTTTTGACTTTGTCTAGGACTGGATAGGGTTTGGATTTGTGTTCAAAAGCAGATAAACACCATTTTGGAAAACAATTAACTAAAAACAATTAATTGAAAATGTATAAAGACGGCGTTATCTGCTTTTGCAAATTAATTCTTTAATTGTATCCTAGGACCACTTCCAGTGTATCATAGACCGGTCTTTGTGTTGACTCGGTTTTGATCTCTTAGGACTTAGTCTTCCCTTGAGTACAGAAATTGGTGTCTAGACATCCCTGAGCAGGAGCTTTTATTCAGTTGAATTAGTCATGTTCATAAATAAATCAATTTGTGGCCTTGGCTAGTCTGGGTCTGGCACGGTGGCAGAGTGGTTAGCACTCCTGCCTCACAGCAAAAAAGCCCTGGCTTTTATTCCCATTCAGGACAGGGCTTTTCACACACACACACACACACACACACACCCACACACACGCACACACAATGAAGTGAACGCTGT
This sequence comes from Perccottus glenii, assembly GCA_024416835.2. Lineage (NCBI taxonomy): Eukaryota > Metazoa > Chordata > Actinopteri > Gobiiformes > Odontobutidae > Perccottus > Perccottus glenii. The sequence continues at coordinate 9,967,498 of CM044555.2, read as the reverse complement.
CATACTGTATATGCAATCTCATTACTGAGCGAGCAAAGATCTGCTGTTGACTGCTGTGGGAATCAACTGTGGTGTTTAAACTGCATTGGACAGATGTTAATAATAAGAGCAGAGCTGAAGCAGAGCGTATTGGACAGAAGTGAATGGCACAGTCAAGGGCAACTGGAAATACATGAATGCAATGCTCGTCGTGTTTTTGTCATTTATGAGTTTGGTTATAAAAATTGACTCCTTTTCAGAAAAGCTGAGGATGTAATTATTAAGATAGACAGTGATAAGAAATTCCGGTCAAGAGGGTTAAAGTGTTAAGAGCTTTCAAACAGATTATTTGACTGTGTAATTATGAGGTGTTTTTATTTCCAGGATGTGATGCTAGTCGGCTTCTGTGGGTTATTTGTGCCTTCTAAAAGGGTTTATATTAGCTCCAGCCTTGTCTTGAGGGAAATAAATGGAGCCATTAAAAGAAATTGGAAGATGACATGTGCTGCTTTAATTGTGACTAACAAGATGTGACATAAGATTAAAATGATGTTTGTTTTTCTTCCTCAGACGTACAACGACCCTGAACCAAAAAGTGCCCAGCAGACCAGCCAGCCCTCGCACCTGCTGCCGCCGAAGCAGCCCCTGTACAGCGTGCCCCCCCAGCCCTCTTCACCATACCTGGGCCCGCCCGGCTCCTTCCCACTGTCGGACCTCCAGAGCTATGCCGGGCCGCCCCGCCACAGCCTGGGCCCGGCCCTGAGCCAGTCTCAGATGCTGCCGCCCAGCATGAGTGCCTCTCCCCCTGCCCCGTTCCAGATCAGCCCACCGCTGCACCCCCACGCCCAGCTCTCCCTGCACCAGAGCTCCCTGCTCAACCAGCCAATCCGCATGCAGCAGTCACAGCCAATCATCTCGCACCAAATGGGGCTGCAGTCTTCTCTGCACTCGCCCCCTCTCAGCCAGCAGGTCGGTCCCATCAATCGAACACATCGCACACTCTCCAGATACAACAGGATTCATTAACAGCTGTGTTTATGTTTACATTCATAACTATTATTAAGGTTCAATTTTGATTAGTTTATCAAAGCATACTTGATACTTTTTACAAATGTCAGATTTAAACATTGCTACAAATCAGTTATTCTCGAGTTATTAAGGTTAACTTTACTCCTACTCTATCAGAATAATAAATAAATAAACGCAATAAGTTTCATTGTTCTAAATATTAATACAAAAAATACTAACTAAAGACTGACAAAATAAAAGTCTAACTAAATGACTGTAAAAGTTGACAATAAGTAAATGACAAAACAAATAAAAAGATATCACTTCACGATAATAACTACGTACAATTAATCATTTGTTGAGTATTTGTAACTAATTGTTATTAATTGTTTTAGTCTACAACAATAAGCTCATGAATACTTATATCTATAAATAATATTTCAGCATCAATTATTTATTTGATCATTCTTTATTAACTACATTTATAAATGCTTAACTGTTGCTTAGTAGTGTGTAGTTATTTTTTACCTTAGCTTATCTTAAAATCACAATTAGGCCTTTGAAACTGCTCTTATCTTTACGCTTGACTATTATTTTGTAATTTTAAGGACATTATGTTAATTTACTCAGTGACAGGTGCCATGGTAACGGTATAATGTTAATCACGTCACCTGTTAATTTTTAATCAGTGCGTCTTCAAGGCTATATCTTCACTGTTGTCAAAGTATAATTTTAAAGAAAGACATACTTATACAATAATAATGATGGTAATAAAAAAAGTCATGACTCAGCAAACGATAACGAGTAGATCTCACAGGGTTTGTACAATTTTAACATAAAGTTTTGGTTGTCAGTGCAGTGTTTGATGTTGTTATAATGGGTCTCGTTGCTCTCTTCGTCTCTGCAGGGTTTTTCCCACATCCCGCCTGATTATCAGAACAGTGTGGGGGGCTCACAGTCTCCAGGAGCCCCTAACCCGGTGCACGGCCAGAACCCCGACTGGGACGGTGAATACTGCAACAGGGACTGTGGACCCAACCACTGCGGGTGAGCCACTGCTGTATGAGTCATTATGATGTGTGAAACCAGAGGGGACTGTTTGAGTGTTTAATGGTTAAAAGAAGTCACAGCAGAACAGAAACCTGTCAGTTTTATTTTACCATTCACGTTTTATGACATTAGGGCAAATACAGAACCAGTCACATTTTCCTGATATGAGGAGCAATGTACTGATATAAACTTAGTTAGCTAGCCTTTCACATTGCATAAAAAATGTCCAGTAGAGTTATAATAAGAAATAGTTCATTTATTTATTGTTTCGGTCAAAGGGCTGTTACTCTTGACTAAAGCAGCAATGAGGAGTTAATTGAAACTCTTATTATAAGCCTGGTTGACAGAGTTTCATTCTCTGTGCTCTACTGTTCTGCTCCCCTTTTTACAAACCGTGTGACAGTGTGCGTCTGTCTAACAGAAGAGTGCTTTACAATGACAAGAAGCAGGGATGTTTTTTACAAAGAGGCAAACACGCTAAGGCCTAGGTCACCTTGTGGCAAATGTCCTTTAAGGCAGTGTTTTCAAAACCTTTTTTTCAGGGGACCCATATTTCAAAAGTTCAAATGATTTGTGACCCATGTTCCTGGTTTTGTTTTGGAGAAATTTTGTCATTGGTCATTGTCATTTATTATTATTAATTTATATTTTTTTAATTATTATTATTTTATATAAATTTGCATGTATCCAACAACATAAAATTGTCTTATAATAACAAAATATACATGCTTCTATTGTAATCATTTAATTTCATCAAACAAATTTAATGAAAGTTTTTTTTTTTATTAACTATAAAAACACTATCTGCTGCAACAGTAGTGAAAAAAAGATTTTCAATTTTTATATACATATATTTCTTTTAGTTGTCTTATTTTCTGGTGCCATTCAATTGATTAAAGCTCTTTTGGTCAGTTATATCAGAGCTTTAAGTGTCTTTCGTTCTTTTTATAATTCTCAGCTTAATGCCATTACAAATTTATAAAAGCAGCTATATTTACTTTAAATGCCCATTGACGTTCAAAATCATTTGTATGGATTTTTTCAAATGAAAAATATAGAATAGAGTGGGGTTTTTTTAACCAAATAAATCGGTTTTGGTTTGGAAAACAATGCTTTAATGAGCAAGTAACCGGTGCTATTTAAATACTGTTAAATTGGAATTTTTAGTCCTTTTGAGAAAGCTTCTTAATATTTTTACTTATGTGGACATTCTTTTCCTTAGTGCAGTGGCAGAAACATCTTCTCAGTTTATAAATACGGGTTATTGTAAAAATAGTAAATTATTGTGAAAATAGTAAACTCTACTCTTGGCTTTGATTTTTTTTTTACATTAGCATTACAAGCTACATAAACTGAAGCTACTCCAAACTTTATGGTTATTATTTGCGGGTTAATTATACTGCCAACTTCTGCAGCTTCTCAGGATCATTAAAAGTTTATTTGAGTCACTGTCTATTGTTCAACTATTTGTCTTGATAAATTATTATTCTTTAGTGTCCTTTTACAGAAATACACTTGCACAGTCTATGAATAAAACACATCTTTGCAAAGTGTCTCTTAAAATGTAACTCAGGACAAATGATGAGTAAGAATACTAAAGAGTTGTCAGACTGCTGCTTAATTTCCAAACGGCTTGCTCCAGACCACTTCACTTTCACTCTCGGGGACTGTATTAATCAAAAACTGCGATTTTACTGACTAAAGCACTCGCAAAGCATCTCCTTGAAATTGAAATGAGTAATGCGCGAGAAGAACAATGCTATTACTGAACTGGGAAAAAAGTGTGACATCCAATTAAGTTGCCTGTGTTTCACTCAGTACACATTGCCTTATTGAATCAAACTGTTGGAGCAGGTACAAAGGCAGCGTTGTTGTGTTTCTGTTGTGGAGCTATTCTGAGAAGGCAGCAGAGCTCGAAGTCAGTGTCTCCTGTATTTAGAGCTGATTCATGTGGATGTCAAACGGGATCACGCCTCGGTCAAATCATGTTTTTGACGCTTTTAGAAGTGGATTGAGTTTTCGTAAAAACCTCTCCCTTCGATGTCAGATTACGCCGTGTTTGGTGATTTTGTTCTCGTGTCAGTAACGATAAGCCAAGAACAGACTTTGCATTTGACATTTCAAAAACCAAGTGATCTGCAAATTTTGACTTTTGTATTTTAGCTGTCTTCAGGCCGATTGATGCCTGTTGTTTACAGAAGGGCTTTAAAGTTTGTTTTGCAGCTTGTGTAGCCTGTCATCAGTCAGTTTACCAATGCCACAGTTTTTTCTTATGACTTTAGATTCGGAACGTGCAACAAAAAATGTTCTATTATCAAGTTGATGCCAAAATTAGCTAATTGTAGAACTTTGCAGTATACAGTTAAACAAAATTGAAGACAGTGTGTGAAAAAAAAAAAAGACATTTAAAACATAGAACCTTCAGCAAGTCCCTTACTTTACTGTTCCTACAGCAGCCCAGAGGGGACAAACTTAGCACTGCTTTTGGAGGAGTGCATTTTTATTGGAACAGACAAACTCATCTCCAGACACTTTTTCTTACATGATTTTATTTATTCATAACATAATGTCCCTGCAGGGCTAATGTAGATGCTTATATGCAGGAAGGAAGGTCTGGAAGTGCAATCTTTAATTCCACCACTAGATGCTGCCAAATGGCTACACACAGCCCCTTTAAACGCTGATAAAATGGGAATTTTACCTGAAGTCTGTTCGTTTACCTGCTGAAAAAACAGATTTCTTAAATGTTCAAATAAAAAATACTTTCTTTTGCATTAATAAAGCCCAAACTCTATGGTCTACATTGGTCTTGTGATAATTGCCCCTGTTCCCATTGTGCACTGACACTGTTCTCCTCTCTCTGTCTCTTTTGTCAGCAGTGGCATGAGTGCCCGGGACAAGCCTCTCTACCTCACTTGAATTTGAAAGACCTCCAAATGTCAGACTCCAGGGAGCTTTCCAACATCATCTGTGCATCTGCTTCAACACCATTTTGTTTTGCTTTTTTTCTGCTTTTTTTCTGAAGGATTGGAAAAGTCCCAAAGACAGCTACAGTACATTCACCTATTTGCCAAGCACTTAGATTGGACAGACGCCTGGGGCACTTCTCTTGCTTTATTATTTTTTTTTTTTACTCATCAGTGAACTCTCCTTTTATTGCGAGGGCAGTGGGCTTTAAGCTCATGCCAACAAACTGGAAATAAAGACAAAAAAAAGTCTTTTTTTAAAGAGGCTTTTTTCTCCTGTTCACTCCAGTGCTCGGTTTTTGCCATGAACTGCCCTCTTCGGGGAGATGAAATGCTCTAAGCAAATGTGGTGTGTAGAGGTCTTGGTTAGAAAGTTCAGATTTAGTTACCTCTGCTGGGGTGGATGTACTTCGGGACAGGCTAAACCACCTCCAGTCCAATTCATTTAGTCACCAACACATTTGTAAATCCTATTGGCCTCTATAAAGGACTCATCCATTTGCTTTTTTCCTCACAGAGTGATTGTAAATATCACCAAAATGGATTCCTCTTATGTGTGTATTTAGCAAAGTCCCTTACTTTAAATCTTTTTTTTTTTTTTACTTTTTTCTCTTTTTGTTCCTGTGGTTTTGTGCGGGCGGATTCAGTGAGGGAATACACACACTAAATCCAAACTGTGTTCAGTGATTATTTCTCTTTATGAACGAGAGAAATGCAAAAAAGACTGAGAGATGCAGCTCCAAATGCGCTCTCCACACGGCCTCAGGACTGAACTGAACTGCGGAGGTCAAAAGTTCAAACCTTTCCTTTTAGCTCCTCCCCCTTACCCCCACCGTTTGAACCCACCCATCGACCTTTAGCCCCCCGCATCACTTGTACAGGTGAATAAAAATAAGTTGCTAAATGTGAAATGTTACTAAAGAAAAAAAAATAACAGTGGGTTTTAAAGTTTTTGACTAGTTTTATTAGGTGTTTTAGAGTTGTGTTGAACTCAAACTTCTCATTTTTGTGACAAAAAAAATCTTAAATATTTTTATTTTTTTTTTCACTGTAGCAGGATTTGTTTTGGCGAAGGAGAAGTGATAGATATTTTAAGTTTGTGTATAAAACCTGCCAAATGTACTTCTTTAATTTGTAAAGCCAGTGATGGAAATCCCTTCTGTTTTGTTAAATATCATGTTTTACAATATGGTCAATATATTTAAATTGATTTCATCTATTTATGAATGAAATGAAGTAACATTTTGGCTTAATTTTATCAGGGTGCATTATTATTATTATTATTATTATTATTATTATTATTACACATTAGAGTAATAAATATTTTTCCAGAAATTGTTGTTGGTGCAAAACTGATGCACCAGCATTAAATTCATTTTGTGTCACAAATACTTTTTTTGTTTTCTTTTGTCTGTAATAAAATGTTTTAAGTGGATGTGTGCGTCTCTGTTTATTTTGTATTCAAGCATAAAATATTACAACAAATGAATATGTTATCATGTGATGAGCCCTGTAGCTCCTGCAGCAGGACACTGTCTATTGTAGTTTAAAGCAGCACAATGTAATCTTTTAAACCTAAAGACTTACAACATAACAGGGAACTTTACTGTACTTTTAAGAGACAGTGGAGAAGAACGGTTCTAACGGATCACAGGAGTATAAGGACTCCCCCATCCGCACTCACACTGCCCATTCGATCTCCAGGACAGTGAAACCAGAACAGCCTGGTCCAATCACAGTTTGTTTTTCAGGTTAAACCCCTCCCTCTGAGAGATAAAAGCTCAGCTCTCGTATCAGTTGAACTCAGAAATGACAAAGTCCCTTGGACAAAGGATGAAGCGTCTTCAACCCGGTAACAATTAACATAATATAACTGTCCCACCTACAGGCAATATAAACAAATTTAAACCAGGGCCTGTATGGCTTTAGTAAGAAGTGATTGACAATTAAATTGAGATGCATTTCTGATTTAAATCTCAGTTATTTGTTATAGTCAACGGACAAGTACAACTCAGTGTACCTGTGCCTAAGTAAATGTACTGATTATTGTATAAACCTTTAACAATTTAAGGTCACAGGCTTAAAACTGTTTTGCAACAAAATGTCTCAATGAACTGACCTGAGTGTACATCATATAATCCGTTAACATAAGTTTGCATGGTTACAGATTTGTCAGAGAAGTTAAAAAATATTGTCATTGTTTGTGTTGCTAGTTTACCTTTGCAGAAAAGCCATGAAGAAGCTAAGGCAATGCATAATTTGTACCTTAAGGCAACAGTAGATTTATCCTTTTTTAACCATGGTTTGTTTTTTTCACATAATGAAGATTTATATTGTTTGGTCAAAAATGTGCCACAGATTTCTAGCTCTAGGTAGGACAACTGTTAAGGACTAGTTATTTTTTATCATGTCTGTGTCCGTAACACAGAAAGAACAGAAACACTGTAAACAAACAGAAGTGTAACATTTGCATCTGAATATGCAGCGGCCCTGTTAGTTCTCGTCCAGTGCGTCCTGGTTTCCTCTCCGTGTGGAAGATAATTAGGCAAATGGTCTTGAGTTAATGTCTGTCACATGGATTATTAGGTGAAGGTTTATTTTCCACAGTGAGTCCATGATTTTCTGCAGGTTTTGATCCATATGAGATGATGATAGTCCATTAAGCCTTGTTCAATGCCCACTGGCTGTGTTTTCATCCCAAATGTGATGATGAAACCCGGTGCAGACGTACAGGGCGTTTTTACCGAAAAATACCTGAGAATAAAGAAAAAAATATGAAAAACGCCCATCTTACTTATGAATTTCACAGTTGGATTAAAGACAGAATAGAAATGAACTCACTCCTCCCTTCCTCACTTTCTCTTTACCTTTATCTGTTACTGTGGAGATGGGGACACAGTGGCCCCTAGAGGTCAGTTTGGAAATTATTTCTATTTTTTTGAGCAGCTAAGAATTTCTTGACTAAATAGTTTCACATTCTATTATTCATATTAACTGTTCCAAGCTGGATATGTTCAATAACCATTTTAAAGCTTATGTATTTACTAAAATACCTTATTTAAAGGTAAATAATTTATACATTTATGGGTTGACATTGTGCTTTACAAGTGAAATTATCTAATAATGTTTCTGTCAATGTCTTAAGTGAAACTTAAATGGCTATTATTGTAAATAATAATTGAGTTTTTGACTAAAAAGGCAACAATTGGATCATTTATTGGCAGCAATGTGCAATCATCTGGCGCCATCTGGTGCTGACTACTACAGGCAACAAAAAAGGCAAAATGTTTTTTCAGCTCTGGACTAGACTAAAGAATGTTTCTTCTTTTTCTGAGGATCCATGTTTAAATGAAATCAATAACTTGACAAAAAAGACGTATTTAAATAATCCTGTTTCCACATCTTTTTAACGGTTTACAAAGTGTTCAAAAACAATACGTTTACAGTAAAACAGCAGCACATTAACAGACAGAATGAGGAGAAGTACCGTGCAACTTGGTAAACACGAGGCTATAGTGAAAACAGTGAAAAGACAATATTAAAAGGTAATTGTAAAATGAAGATAAATGTATTGTTGAATTTAAATAAAGACTTAGAGGTATGTTTTAAAAGATGTCTTTTTAAAAGATGTCACATCTGGAATTGATAGTTTTTTTTTTATAAAGATAGTGATAGTGATTGATAGTTTTTTTTATAAATGCACTTTCACAAACAGAAGGAGTAGTTGGTGTGAGAGAGTCTCTGAGAAATTGTAAGCATACGTGCAATTAAATTTTTTGAAACTATGTATAAAACATGCAAGTGATACTTATTGTCTGTTTAAATACTCTTCCAGTAATGTTTTTAAGAGATAATTAGCAAAGTCAAAAAATTTAAACTTGATAAAGGCTTGATGTTAAAACATGTTGAAAAGAATTGTTTGTTACATTCATTATAACGTGACATATAATGTGAAGCTGCTGCTGAATCCCCAAAGAAACGGTAGTGCCATATGGTCAAATGTTTGCCTATGTTGGTTCATTTAGATTAATCAGTCTCTATGGATAATGCACTGTTTGTGTTTTCCTCTGCCATATGAACTGCGGAAAACCTTCTTTGATGTCTTTGCTCTTTGCTGGATGCTCTTAAACATTGACGTCACTGACCGGACCAATATTGACTTGGCCCAATCTCCCATCACTAATTTTGTAAGCAGCAGCTTTGATACTGCTTCTATCAGTGGAAATGAGAGTGTCTCATATCCTCTTCAGACGGATATGAATGGTCCTGGAAACACAGTGTCACACAGAGTCTGAGAGTCAGTAAACAAGAGGTTTTTTTAGACAGAATACTGGACCACATTTGTCTGAAACTTGTCATTGGAAAGACTTGTTATTAGTTATTAATACAAACAGACCCAGCATTCATGATATGCACCCTCTTAAGGCTGTGCAATTGGGCAATTAGTTGAAAGGGGTGTGTTCAAAAAAATAGCAGTTGCCGTTGACTGTACAAACTCAAAACTATTTTGTACAAACGTTTTTGTTTCTAGGATTTAGCAATCCTGTGAATCACTAAATAATATTTAGTTGTATGACCACAGTTTTTTAAAACTGCTTCACATTCCACATTTACATTTCTTGGTTTTGCTTCAGAAACAGCTTCTCGATTGGATTAAGGTCCAGGGATTGGGCTGGCCACTCCATAACATAAATTTTGTTGGTTTGGAACCAAGACTTTGCTTGTTTACTCGTGTGTTTAGGGTCATTGTCTTGTTGAAACAAACATTTCAAGGCCAGTCCTCTTTAGCATAAGGACACATGACCTCTTCAAGTATTTTGACAAATGCAAAATGATCCATGATTCCTGGTATCCCTTACCATAGTAAGGGAGAAACATGCCCATATCATGATGCTTGCTTCACTGTCTTCACTGTGTACTGTGGCTTTAATTCAGAGTTTGGGGGTCGTCCCACAAACTGTCTGTGGCCCTTAGACCCAAAAAGAACAATTTTACTCTCATCAGTCACAAAATGTTCCTCCATTTCTCTTTAGGCCTGTCGGTGTGTTCTTTGGCAAATTTGACCTCTTCTGCACATGCCTTTTTTTTTAAACAGGGGGACTTTGCGGGGGATTCTTGAAAATAGATTAGCTTCACACAGATGTCTTCTAACTGTTGAAGGCTGTCTTCCGTTTTCTTCCATGTTTATCTGGTTTTGCTCTCCATTTTAAGGCATTTTTTATTTAACATTTATTTAACCAGGATAGTCCCACTGAGATTACAAATCTCTTTTGCAGGGGAGTCCTGGCCCCATGTGTGTTTGGGGGGACTGTTGTACATGTTTTGGTGGTAGGGGAAACCGGAGTACCCGGACGAAACCTACGCAGACACAGGGAGAATATGCAAACTCCACCTGGATGGGAATCGAACCCAGGACCTTCTTGCAGTGAGGCAGGAGTGCTAATCACTTTGCCACTGTGCTGACCATTGGAGATCATTTTAGCTGAACAGCCTATATTTTTCTGCACCTCTTTATAAGTTTTCCCTTCTTCAATCAACTTTTTAATCAAAGTACGCTGTTCTTCTGAACAATGTCTTAAACGACCCATTTTCCTCAGACTTTCAAATGCATGTTCAACAAGTGCTGGTGGCTTCATCCTTAAATAGGGGCCACCTGATTCACACCTGTTTTTTTTTCACAAAATTGATGACCTCAATGATTGAATGCCACACTGCTATTTTTTTTTTTTTTAACACACCCTTTTCAACTAATTGCCCAATTGCACAACCTTAAGAGCGTGCGTGAATCTACTGCACCTTCTGGTAACTTTTTTGCCACTTAGCAATAAAAATATACTAAAAACCTGGATTAGTCTGGTTAGTCACATTATACTGCTTATTTTTGATCAATAATGTACATGATGTAGTGCAGGAAGGTAATGGTAAAAAAATAAAAAAAATAAAAAGTAAATTCGACACTTGATGAGTTTCAATCAAGATTATTTTTTTCTGTTAATAATTTTACCATTGAATGATAGAAAATAGTCTCTATTTAAGCTACTGTATTTAGCATATTTATTGCGATAGCTCTACACCCCTCTTGCACTCTGCCCTATATCCTTTATGAGCTATAATATAATACACAAGATGGCACTTGCAGAGACAAATATTTTATTAAATTATTCTAAGAATTTAAGAAAGGATATTCAATTTCAAATTGGATGACATTTTATCTACCTCTATTAAATGGTTAATTTGTCCACATTTTTGCACAATAGAAAATGATAAAGAAATTTTCTAGATCATTTTCTATCGTGCATCCTTTTTACAGATTTGTGTAATTTATAAAACATTTCAATTGTTGACAGTATTTATATATTGTGATTCCATCATTCCCTACTCCTCACTCAAGAAAGCAGGTCAGTCCAGAATAATCAAAGAAAAAGTGGGGTTATTCTGAAAAAGACTGTATTAATTCAGCCCGGATAGATCATTTTTTTATGTTAGCACCATGTTGTCTTGCTGCCGAGAGGAAATAAATCTTCACCTTCAAGATGAGCATTTTTGAAACAAACAGCCTTGAACTAAAATATTTTATTCTTGAAGAGTTACAGTACAGTTACAGCCGTTTACAACCAAGGTGCGCTCAACAGACTCTATTAAAAATATGCTTTTACTTTTGCCCATTAGCATACACATACACTTTGACTTTGTACAGACACTGAGGGGAGAGTCCATTTGCAAATGTTTAGCAATGATCACATGAGATGACTGTAATGTGCTTTCCTGTTTATGTACAGCTCTTCTGTTTTGCAAATTAACCCTCCAAATTGAATGCATAACCTACATTAAAGCATACAATGTTGAGAAAGCCACTAAAAATGATTTGTGACAGAGATTCACCGTGCCTTTATCAAAAAGGTGCTGTCTGTAAAAACCCTGACGAAGCATTGTGCTGTCATTATTTGTGCTCACTATTACTAGAAATGAATAATAAATGAAAACACGCTCACGGTTTCATTTCTGTAATTAATGCAGCCTAAATAACCGTCTACTCAAATCTTATGAGCAGATGAGATGGCACTATTAAGGATTAAGATTACAGATAAGGAGAGATTTTGGTTAATTGTGTCTGAGAGATAATAAGCTTGGACAAGTTATTGTGAAAAATAAAACCTGCTTAAGACCTGTCTTTTTTTGTGCTCTATTTTCAGTTCATTTCCTGTAAACTTAAAAAAAAGCTGTCTGAAGCTCTTTGTACACTTTCTATCTGTGCTTACTTGGGCTGCTTTCACTCAATTCTACTATACAGTTCCTTCTCAAATAATTTTTCAACTTAACTGCATGGAAAAAAACAGATACTCAATTTAAGTAAGACTTTTATACATTTTCAACAAAAATACAAATAATTTCTGTCACAAAATCAGTAACATTGACTGTCATGGTCTGATAGTGACAATAAAACAATTCAGCTGGACACTGCTGGCACATTATGTACAATACAAAATACTAACAATACTATGTTTTATTTTGACCAAGAATGACATCTATAGATACAGCTTTGCCTAAAACAAAACAATCTATGTATTTGTGATTGATATCGTCACATGTTCAGGGAATGATTAATGTACAAAGAGAAGGAACAGAGCTGCTTCACGATACATGACCTCGCACAAGGCAAGGTCATGGCAGGCAGTGCTGATTTCCCAAATACACTTTAAAAATCAATACAAAAGCCAACTATAACAGTTACATTTGTAGTAGAACTATTACATTAGTAGTATATTAGTAAGTGCTTTGCAAGTTTCTGTAATTATGTCCCTGACGCTTAAACTAAATCATTAAGTTTCGAGGTGGTTTAAATCCTCACTTTCAGGTCCTCAGTGTCCGAGTCCAAGTCCAAGTCCAAGCTACCAAAGACTAATCCAAGTCTAGTCATTCTTAGTTCAACTCCAAGTCCAAGTAACAAAAAAAAGTCCAAGTCCAAGTTACAAATAAGTCTGAGTCAAGTCACCATTATTTAGTTACAAATCAGATACTGTGGGAGAAAAACTGACAGAATTATTTAGATATTAGTTTTGTATAAGTCCAATTCACAACATATTTAATGAGTTTTGATCATGGAGTATTAATGAAGGCTCTAGCCTATATAGGCCTATGTTCTTTTATTTATCTATTTATTATTTACACAATAGTTTAGTGCAAAGTAAGCAGCTGTTTATGTTGAAAGCTGTTGGGCTTGACTTCAGCCGCACACGACCACACGCAACAGGCAGCGGTTGTGGAGTGTTGTCGCAGAGCGCCAGTGCATTGTGAACAAGTCCGAGTCTAAGTCTGAGTCAGTTCTCAAGTCCGAGTTGAGTCACAAGTCCTTGTGTCTGAGAATAAACGAGTCCAAGTACCAATCTGAGCCATTAAAAAAGCAAGTCTGAGTCCGAGTCAAGTCATTGAGGCTCAACCTCGAGTTGAATTCAAAAATCACTAAAATGAGCCTGATGACTCGAGTACTCCATCTCTGACTATATAATGAGCTCATATAAAGTGTTAATGTTTAATAAGTTTGTGGTTAGTAGTCTTTTATTTTTACACTTTAGGCAGGACACGAGAGTGCTGTAAAATGAATCCTAGCCTCTGATGTTGTGCTTGAGGTTTATATTTAATCAAAGTCTGAATGAGATGTACAGGCTTTTTAGACATTACTATAGCAAAGTAAATATAGTAAATAGCCAACTGAAACAAACAACTGGTTGATATTTATGAATATAATCATTTTGATTTGTAGCTTATTGACATAATCCCTTCTGACCCATGTGACCTGGTTAAATAAAGGTTTGGACAAACAGAAAGACAAGGTGAATGTATAGAAGCTGGGGTCTGCCATTGATAAAAAGAAAGTGCCTCAAATACAAAGCTCAAGTTTCTCATTGACAAGTTTCTCAAAATACTGCACTTCCAGAAAAAACATGTATAGAACTTGACTCTACTTCTAAGGATTAAGGTTTTTAAAAGAAACATTTTTCAATCGTAACAAGGTAAAAAAAAAAAAACATCTATATTTGCCTTAAAGCTCAGAAAGTCTAAATTGTGTTAATCATTACCCAATAAATGCAAAAAAAAGTCAGCAAAGTTCTTACCGTGGAAATATTAAAAAAATGGATTAGTTATTTTGATAAACCAACTTAAAAAAAAAGTCAATATTTTCACAAAATGTCTCTATATTTTGTCTCACAGGATCACTTTTCGTTACAGTGGCAGAAACCAGCTGGAGTGTAGTGTATGTAAACATGAAAAAGATGGACTCCTCTGTGACGTCTGCGCAGCTTTACTCCGCCGCCTCCTTCTCCTCCCTCTCCTCAGGAACAGACATCAAGATCTTCTGACAGAACGTGGTGAAGATTTCTGAGGAGAAACGGCTTACTACAGTCACTACAGGTCAAATCCTCACCTTCTTTTCAAATAAACTAAAATATCAGTGTCGGTTTTATTACAACGGTTTCTTAAGAAAACTGTAGGTTGTGCTTCTCGAGGTTCCGCTGAATAAACAAGCTGCTGTACTCACCCAGCATCTTCAGGACCACATGAGGTTTCTTCCACTTGTAGCCCAGTAGGTACGCCGGGATACCGGTGAGAATAATGCTGGTGCCGACCAGGCACTCGAAGGGAGCGGCCCAAAACGACACCACGATCATGAAGATGCAGCTCAAAACAAAAGTCACAGGGATGAACAGATACACCTGGAAAAACATATCACATATATGAAAGATTTAAGTACTGTTCGAGCAATACAGGCATTACACAGGTTATGGGTAAGGGTCTATTTATGTGAGAAAACACAATGCCACAAAATCAAATAGCTTAAAATGTTGTAAAAGAGCTAAATGTTTTTAGGCAAATCTGTCAAAGTTTAAACAACTACAACTCTACTTTCTGCTTTCACAACTGGTTAGAAAAATAAAGACATCCTTCACATGAGACTCTGGCAGCTCAGAGAAGCAGCTGCAGTAGAGGAGATTGTTGCATATCGTTGCTATAATATTAATGCGTTAATGCGTGTGCACTTTATCACTATTGCTAGTAACTTTTAACTAACTTTACAGCATATTTATTGTGTTTTTATAATCAATCAATCACAGTAACGGTATTAGTCTATTTATTTTGGTCACTTTAAAGTGATTCAATAACCCATCAAGTAAAAAACACAGACTGAAAGAGTTTAGGCTAATGTTCATACGCTCATACGACTTGGAGCAAATTCATAAAATTAAGAAATACAAACTTGTGATTTGATTTATGGCTCAGATTGGAAAGTATTATTTAAAAAGTTATGAAATGTGTAAATGTCTGTCACATGGAAGACTAGGATATTGCAATATAAGAGTAGCTGTTGATATTGTGATGAATATTAAATTTGCAATATATTGTGCAGTCCTAGTCACAATGTCTTTAGTGGGTCAAAGAGTGTTTGGTCAATAAAAATGTTAAGTATAAAAATAAAAATAGTGTAATATTTATTTTTTAACCACTAAGTTTCAAGTTAGCGTTGGTTTGGTTCGATTCAAAAGGAACCAATTAGTTCTGAATGTAGACATTAGTAAATATAAGCTAAAGGTAATGTTCAAAAAATAATGTTTGTGTTGAAATAAGCTATGAGAATAAACAAACAGTAGCTCTCTGCCATTTTCATTTTGTAGAAGTATCTCACTGAAGAATAAAGGTTGGAGACCTAGCACTAGATGGTGCTGTTACTCCAAATGCTAATACGGCATTTTACAATCTCAGTGCTCCACATTTGCCCTCTGCTCATTTTATGTTGTTGATAGACAATAATAATTGTCTATAATAATAATAATATTTTTTTTTTTCTGCTCTCATTAAAGCTAAAAGTTATATCACCAAATTAGGACATTCTTCGGTTTGGACTCGCCGCCCGCTTGGGTTTCACATTTTAATCAAACTGAAACAAACCCTAACTACTTAAACTGTTATTGTGTAAAAGATATGACAGAACTCTGGCAATAATGTGTCACTGAACAATGGACGGGTATAATTAAAGCGTAACTGATTTGGATAAAACCTGGTAATGGACCTTTATGACAAATCAATATTACACTTAAATTAAAAAATGTATTATTTGCATCTACATCTATAACTAAATGTGAACATTATGTAATATCTACCCATCAGCCGCTGTGAAGTTAGAGCTAAAGTATTGACAGAGGTCTATACTATATGCTCTGTAAGATTAAAACAAATGAGCCGAGAGCACACTGAGGCTCAGTAGAAAGATAAAAGATTCAGATTTTCTCATGATCAAACCGAAACAAAGGCTGGTCTATTCCTGCAAACACTGCTGCTTTTGATCCTGAAAACACAGTATGGTGCTACTTTTAGGCAATAATAAGGAGCAGGGACACAATGGGGCTTCTCTAAATTAACACCAGCCGATGTAGAGTAACACAGTTTATGAATATAAGAAGGATATATTAGGATGTACAGGACAGATGCTGTAGGTACCTTAATGGGCCTTCGGAGCTCGGGTTTGGTGAAACGCAGCCACAGCATCCCTGCGATGGCCATACCCACACACAACCAGGTGAAGAAGCTGAAGAGGTTGATGACAGAGAAGATGTCCTGAGAGATGGTGTACATCATGGACAGCAAGCACTGACAAGAGGGAGATACTTCATGTTATGTCTACAGACCCGACACAAAACTGGCAGTGTAGTTCTATAACAATATTAAAATGACTTTATCTGTTGGCTGTGTGCTGGATTTGAAATGAGAAATACATACTTCATACTTCAAGAATGACCTTAGAGTGTATAGAGACCACACTAAGCCTAAACCAAGATAAGAGCAAGACTTTAAAGGATCATCAAAGTCAAGACTATTAGTGTAAGACATTGAAATAATAAAATCTAAGCACAGTACCAGTTTTAGACCAAGTCCAGACCAAGACCATCCTGGTTTTCATCCAGTCACAAGAATGATATGGACAAATATAAGATGATGTCTTAATTTAAAATATTGAGTCCTTGATATTGTGAGACCCAGTTAAGATTTTAAGATTTTTTTAACGCACTTTGATAAAAAACAGCAAAGTGTTATTATATTCTGTTTACAATACTATTTATAAAGCGTGTGTAACTGTAAAAAGCTTACATAAGCTTTTCATGACTTATGAAAAGCTTATGTAAGTGTTAACCAAGCAGGAAATATGTATCAGAAGTGAAGAAAGATGGAGCACAACAAGTAATATCACCAATGGAAAGGTGAGACTGTTTAAAATACTGTATGTAGGTCACCTGAATAATCCCTGTGTGTCATTTGTGTGTAATGACTCTGATACTGTGTATGTCCCTCCATTGTTTTAAAAGAATTGTATTGTTACAGCACCGTAACACTCTCTGAGAACTGTGCTTTGTAAATGAACATTCCTATTGTATTATTATTATTATTAACACCTATTGTTTTAGAAATATTTTGCCTTACTGTGAAGATGAGGGAGGGCACTGGGGTAAAGAGATCTGTGTGGACCAGGCCCAGCGCCGCAGGGAGCTGGCCCACTCTGGCTCCAGCGTAAAACAACCTGAAAGACAAACAGAGAAGTTAGTCTCACAGGTGAAAATGGTTTCAGATGTTTGACAGAATTCAGCTGGAAATGTTTAACTTATTTATTTATTACACCTTAAATAGAAAGTAGCTCGGTCTCTATTTGAAAGCACTGTTGGAGGCTGTGTAGATGCCAACCACAAGTTTATTTTAGGAGTTGTAAGAAATCCTGGAAATAAATGTAATCTTAAGATTTATTTTTATAGTAAAAGGAAGTGTGGTAACTTTGCAACAATTTAATATATATATATATATAAAAAGATGATTTTTGATAGTTATACTGGGATTTAAAATGGGATTGTAGATTTAGTAAAGAATGAATTAAATAGTATAGTACATGTAATAGTATCCGTTTTGTTATTGTTTTTCTCTTCTCTTTTTATTTAAACAAAATAAATTTTGTCAAAAATAAAAGGTTTACTGTTTTAGTTGTATTTAAAGATATAATGTAAACATTTGAACAGGTTTTACTTAGTTTTAAACCATTTGTAGTCAGATTTAAATAAGTTTTACTTATATTTGTCTTTAGTTAGAATGAAACATATTATAAGATATCATGTAGGAAGTGACACTTGTGATACAAATGATTAAATACTGTATATCTGTATGAATGCAAGACAAATACATATTGATAGTTCGTTGTTTGTATTGCCTTTCCTTTTGAACAGTTTGTATATTAAGTTATAAACCGTAAAAGGCTAGGTTTTCCATTCGCAGTTATTTAGAGTAAAAACTGTAAATGTAATTGTTGTGCTGCTTATTCACAAACCGGGCTGAAGTGAAGAGTGATCCATTGACTGCTCCAAAACAGGAAAATCCCACAAAGACAGGAATGAGCCAGGACATAACACCAAGATGGTACTCTCCGAAACTCTGTCAAATGCCATTCAGATGATATGATTATGGGACATTTACACTCTCCGATTTCTTTGAATGAATATTTTAAAGCTCACCACAGCGACTGCCTCAGACTCCACCATGACTTCGGGGGAAATTGTGGTGAAGTAGGCCAGGTTGGTCAGAACATACACCACAGTCACTATTGGCATCGAAATGATGATAGACAGGGGCAGATTCCTGTAAAGAAGAGGTCAAATGTCATTCAAGTGAAGGCAAAATACATTTTTAATGCATGGTATTTAAACTGGTTAATTTGTGCTCCATGCAGTTGCATTAGCAAACGGCATGTTTGTTTATTAGCCGTAGATGTGTCCATTAAGGCTAAATTAGGGTTAATATCAGGAAATACAATCATCACATGCTTCTTTGTAACGGTTTAAAGGCAGAAATAGTGTAGCTCTAATCATTTTCAGTTTTCTTGTCACCATCATTTGTATTTGTATTTATACAGTTACAGCATTAAAGTCAGCAAGTTTAAATTTCTCTTTAACTCCGGTACGTTCATACACAAGCTGATTTAAATCTCTTCATGTCATGCTTCCACACACATCTCTGTTTCCATGCATTTTCCACACAAGCCTAAATCATGAGCACATGTCTTCATGCTGTAGTCATAGATTAATCTAGTCTCAACACAACCTTTATCACAATTAAGTCACCTCTCTGGATCGATCATCTCCTCAGTCACATAGTTCAGGTAGTTCCTAAAAAAAGAGAGACGTAAACATGAACGTAAGGACAGTTAAAACTAGTCAAACTGTATAAACCCCATGGGCTCCTCTCAGATGATCAACCAGTTCATACCATGGCCAAACAATATAAAAAAAAAACAGATGTAAAGAAAAAAACATTTTTAGAACAAGTAGCTATAATTGAGTGCTAATACTGAATGCAGAAACAGGTGCTTAATATTTATTAACCATACACAAATGTCAGTGCTGTGTTGTTTTTACGGGGATTTGTTTTAGCCTCTTGTCTCTTTGACATAAACAGAGCATCATTTACTCTACTTTTATAATGTTCACTCAGAGTTAAATATTTAAAAACAGTAGTATATAGATAGAAATGGCAACATAAACTAATAATACATTTACTTAGATATTGTTTAGTATCGTTGTTCTTAAATATACTACCAGCCTATTATAATGTATGTGTGCCCTGCCTTTCTCTGTCATATTCACTGTACATATATTTGTGTATAATTTGTGGGGGGGGTTTTTGTATTATTAATTAAACTTTTACTAACCTATTTACTTACACTGCTTTTGTTTTTGAATTTTTGTATTAAGTATTTTTTAGATTGCACATTTTTTGTTACCCTTTATTTTTCTAGTTTAATTGCATGCCCACTGCCTGTACATCCTAACACTGTTTTGCACTTGATCTGTTTGTGAGCTGATTTACACTGTGGGATCAATACATCTCATATTCATCATATTATGTCAGGATGTAGCTCTATGGTTATTGCTTTATTTGTATTTCTCCATAACATTGGAAAATATTCCAGTCCTTTATGCACTTAAAGCAAAAAGGTTTTGAAGAAAAGGTTAAAGCAAAAGCATCTTAGTTTTCAAGGTGAAGACGTTTTCTCTCTAATTCCAAGAGACTTTATCAATTCTGAGATCAACTGGTGAGAGAGCTGAGCTTATATCTCTAGAGGGAGGAGTTTCCCCTGAAACCAAACCTGATAGAACCAGACTGTTCTGGTCTCATAGTTGTTAGCTCTGAAAGGACAGTGTAACTCCTGATGTGAGAGTCGTTAGAGGCTCTGGAGAGCCGTTAGTGACATTGTTCCATTCAGGTGTTGTTGTTCTAGGGTGAAACTGTTTTGTTTTAGGTTTCACTCTAGAACAACAACCACAACACTTGAATGGACCTTCACAGACAAAAAAGGTTTTGATAACTGTGTGGTTGATTTGATGTTTCACTAATAAGAAGTAAGTTAATTAAATATTCAGCCAGAGCAAGGTATGATCCTTCAGTAATCATTAATAACTGCATTGATTTTAATTGATTATGTCTTACCAGCCTCCAAAAGCAAACAGCCCACTGTACAGAGCCAACACTATATGGTCCACGCCCCAGTTACTGCCTTCAAATGACTTCTCTGGCATCAGATACGGCACATCCCCTGGATATGGATAAGAAGACATTGCAAAGTACATTTAGCACGAAACCCACTTAAACAAGGACATCTGGTCTTGCTGAGGTCTGCTCTGGTCATTTTCTGTTTATTTCATTCTCCTCCTGCCTGTTGACTGACTTGACATTTTCAGGAAGCAAATCTGAACTGTTTAGGTTAAACCAGCTCTGCTTTTGATGTAAAGGAAACATGTTTAACGCTTATAATGTTTGCATTTACGTTCTTCTCTGGTGATATCTTTTCTATTGGAGACATTATAACACGTGCATTATGTTCACACTCTGTCCCTCTCTCTCAAAGACCACAGTGTGACAACAGCCGGCGAGCCTTGACGTCTGGTCGCCACGGTAACGCAGTGTGGAGCACAATGGCGGTAGGTGTGGCTTCAGAAAAAAAGGGTAAGAGAGCAGCAGATGTATTACACAAATGGTGCACAGCCTTCCTGCGCTGGTGAAGTTCAAGCAGAGAGACTAGAGCCACCATTTATCATATCATCAAGAGATTACACTAATTCTGAATGAATGAATAATTACTATATTTCTCATTAAAAGGATGTTTGGGTATACACTGCTGAATGTACACTAAACTGATGTCTGGTGAGTGAGATCTAAAATGATTCCTGAGTAGGCATGCTCATGGCTGCACACTTGCAGAGATGCAGTGTCACGGCGGCAGACAGACAGGTCCTGTGTTTGGAGTCAGCAGCTGAAAGGAGGGCAGTCTGCTTGGGTGAGCTCGTTAGCCCCGGTCAACAATTTGTGGATCATTAGAAACAAAAGAAATAGACTACAGTATCAACAGTGGCGACATTACAGAGCCACAGCAAAGACCAGAGTTTCCACAGATTCTTTGAGGGACACATTTTAATCACCAAATTAATTATGACCCATTTTCACAAAGAAAACTGTTTTTTAAGTTCAGATGTCTTTCCACACTCTTCCTCTTTAGAGCATGTGAACAGCTATGGTTCAGGGTTGTCTAGGAACAACCCCAATGGAAATATGTCAGACACGGATTTCATATTATTATATTGATGATTTCATATTAAATATGCCAAAATTCATGTAAATATGTGTCAAAAAAGAAACACGACTGTGCTTCTCCTCCAGTGGTGCTCTTTTTGTAATAACAGAAAAAAGAAGTAATGGCAAAACAGACAAATGTGTTTAAACTACATTAGGTGACGTAAGTAATTTTGATAGACTACAGTTAAGTCTTTGGAAACATTTGCTTGAAGTTAAAACATAAAACAAAGTCCTTATTTCCAATTATTATTATTTATTCAGGTTAACTTTATTTGAGTATATTGTAATTGAGCCAATCACAGAGAGGTTCCTTGCATTTTCTTTGTTCTTTTTTTTTTAAATGGGGCTCACCTGTTGAAATCTGAATGAATCCAAAGAGGATGATGATGATCAGAGCAAGCAGCTTGGAGGCTGTGAACAAATCCTGGACTTTGGTGGCTGCCCTCACACTGATGCAGTTTACAAATGTCAACGAGGCTAGAAAAGAAGTGAACATACAACTAATTACAATCAGGTGTTTGGTTAAAATTCTGTGTCACAAAATCAGAACCAGCACTCACTAAGACAGAGGCAGGCGATGAGCTTGGCAGCACTATCGGGCACTGGACAACTGGGGTAGAGTGGTTTGAGAAGGTACGTAGCAAACACCAGTGACACCACATACTGCGACGACGGCCTGATAATGAGCATCTCCACCCAGAGTTTCAGAAAGGCCGCCAGTTCGCCGTACACCTCCAAAATGTACGTGTAGTCACCCCCTGACTTAGCAATGGTTGTGCCTAGCTCCGCGTAACACAGTGCACCCATAGTAGATATCACCCCACAGACGGACCAGACGATGAGCGAGAGCCCGGCCGAACCCGTCTCTTTGATTACACCGGTCGGAGTGACGAAGATGCCTGAGCCGATGATGGTGCCAATGATCATTCCCACGCCATTGAAGAGTGTGATGCTGCGTTTGAGCTCGATCTTCTGTCCTTTGGCAGGAGCGCCGCTGGTCGGGCTGCTGGGTGTGGGAGCAGGGGTTGTCTGTGGGGATGGAGACCGCTCCACAATGAGACCATCTTGCTCCGGGTCGGCTTCAGCTGTTGGAAAAGAACATACAGAAATAAATATGGTTTATAAGGCAATATATAATATACATATATACTTATTTTCTTCTTGGATGTTGCTTTCAATTACTTTCAAGAATCATTGCTATTTAAATATATTGAAATTGAAATATCTTGAGGGCTATCTTCTCACTTAAAATGTGACTAAGGATATTTAAGACAGCCACATCTGTCTATTATCCAGTTTAAGTTCAAACTTGTCTTTTGTCTAGTTTTGTCACTGCTTGTTATTATTGTGTCTTTGGGTGTTTTAAAAGACACCAACAAATTGTGACTATTATTACTATTAAAATTACACTACAAAGCAAATTGGGTTATGCCTTAAATAACTCACATAACACAGTTTTTACTCATGACATGGATCAGACATTAACTTTGTTTAAGTACAGTCTATGTGTTAAACTTTGTCTAAAATATATGTCTATATTTTCCAGTTTACCCATCTATTTAAGTGAGATGTATCGCTATAGCAACCTGCACCACATCAAGCAATATTGCATCAGAGCGCATGGCGGAAAAACGCAGCCTTGCACCATGTGGTGTCTAGAGGTGTGAGAGAGTGCAACATGGTACCTACCCCCCGTCCTCTCCTGGCTCACCGCCTTGGCAACGTTTTCCCGGCTGCTCCGTGACTTCAACTCCGGTTCAGCCATCTTCACTCTTAATCTGGGCTCCCTTGTCTGCTATTTTAGTCTACTACCCCCCTTTTTATCCTTCCTGCCTTTATGTTCCCTTACTTCCTGCCTGAATATCCTTTCTTTGTCTATCACACTAACTCAAACTATCAGTGCCCCCAGTATATCAAACTCAAAATGAATGGTCCCTCTCAAACACATGCATCCACACGCTCCTTTTCATTTGCACGCACCGCCTTAGTCTCATCTAGCGCTGAGCTTCTCTGCGTCTCCCCCTCCATCCCCCCCTCCCTCCCTCCCTCCCTGCAGGGCAGTGAGCAGGGAGGAGCCGAAACCTTTGTGATGCTGCTGTTTCATGAGCCTACGCCCTATGTGATCCCTCAGTGGGGGAAGTAGGTTACTCGCAGGCCACCATTTGGAAAGGCGACCATTTGGACGGACGACCATGTGGCGCTATAATCTCTTTGTTGCTGCCTAATCCGGTGCAGTACTGTACAGCCATGTCACAGTGTATTTAAGAAGATGCTCTGAGGCTACAACTCCCTCTAGTGGCGTGAACAGAGCGGGACAAGCTTCTTTAATTTACAGAAAGGTGACACCAGAGGGAAAATAGACGACCCCATTCAGGGGGATATAGGGAAAACTTGTAACATTTATTAGAAAACTGTGTCACTTTTTGTGATTTTCAAACTAGACTGAATGTTAGGAAAGGGAAACTTGGTTGACCACATACTGTTTTGTCCCAACAAATATCTTTAAAGCAGATAAATACAGAACACCTTAACATTTGTAAGCGTTGTATGTGTCAGTCTAATGTGATATTGCAATTTATTGCAAATGTATTGTTATCCCAATATTCATAACTGCAATATTCATATATAGCAAAGAACTGATCGTACTGCGGTAAAATTTTGGGAAAACAATTGACAAATCAATCAATCCGATTATTGCACAAAGCAACGAGAAGTGACAGAGCCTTCTCAGTAGCGGCCCCTTAAGCGTGGAACAGCCTTCTACTCCAGAAATGCCCAGTCCTTGTAACAGTTTAAGACCCACTTCAACACTAGCTAGATGGGATTATCTTGGTTGTGTATTTTTATCTTGGTTTTGTGCATAATGGTTCTGTTTAATGTAGTTTTATTTCATATAGTATTCATACATAGCTGTATTATTGATTTATTTTATCTCTGCACTGCCTTTACAGCACTTTGGTCAAAAGAGGGTTGTTGTTTTAACTTTTACACAAATGCAAGTCTAATCAATCACATTATTCAAGATAGTTATTGCGTATCGCATGTTTTCCTCAAATTATGCATCTCTAAGAGATGCTATGTTTGTTCAACCCTATGCTCGCCACTAATTGGTTTGTTTATGCAGCAGTATATTTGTGTGACGATATGTTGGTTCACCATTAGTGTTTACTATTTTAAAGTAGAAAATAAAGTTCAGGGTTTTATTAGCACTTAATGGTCCTAATCTAAGTTTGATTGCATTAATACAGTTTTGTCTTGTATTTCAGTGGGTTTGCTGTAAAATGTATATGTCTCCTAGTTTGGAAATATGGTCCATTTACGTTAAACAGCCCTGTATTAAAGTCAAAGCCAATAGATAAGAATGCCAACAAGGCAAACTGGGCATTTTAAGATAAGCTGCTGGATGGATAAGCACTGCAAGTGGTTACCAATTAGCTGCTTCAGTTCAAGTATCTTGTTATTGCTGAGTGTCCCATATGGGGCATTTAATTGCTTAAGCTTTATAGATAATGTGCTAAGTGACACCTGCGCTTGTCACTCTACCATTAGGTAGGTAGGCTCACTCTACTCTAAAGGCCATTATCTTTTCAAACTGCAAAAGTCAATGTTTGTTTTATATGTTTTTATTGTGAATTATGGTGTTTGATGGATTTGTGCCCTGTTTAAAGAAGCAAGGAATTAAATCTTATAGTACAGTTGAAAATTCAAAAGTACGCTTTCAATAACATAAAAAATAAACACATAAAGCTCCAAAGAAACCAATGATGCATAAACTAAAAATATTTGGTTTTATATTCTGATCTCTTTAACTGGGTTTGGACACTAACAACACAATACTAAATGTTCAGTAATGTTTTTTCTTCTATATCTTAAATATTATTTCTTAAAAACATATATTTTATATCTTATTCATTATACTGTATATTCACAGGTCAGCTGACAGACTTGATGGGGCCTGGGAGGAAACAAGTAGTAACAAATAAGTAACTAAAGCACTACTAGTCTTAGTATTGGGTCCCAACCCTGAAACCACAAATGGTCCAGGTTACCTATTGATTTAAATTTTCATTAAGTGTTGAGTAGTGGCTATTGAGTAGCCTACCTTTTGTTTTTGTTTTTTGTAGTTTAGTTTTGTTGTGTTCTTTTGAATAAGTATTTTAGATTACTTTAGAATAAAGTAGCCTAAAATAAACTAGCCTAAAATTTTAGGCTATAAGTATTTTGGTATACGGCCTGTTACAATTAATGCCTACAAAAGGTAGGCATTCAGAGAATGAGCCCCGTTGTGTTGATGCGTGAACGCTTACTTGCATTACTCTCGCTGCTGACAAAGTCGACCGGAGATCACCCAGCTCGGCTCAGATGAGCGTCTCGGCTGATGGTGGTGGAGCTCCGGCCGACACTGGAATAACCCAGTGCACTTTCTGCTCCGAGTCCGGGGACTTTCCCCTGGGCAAGGGTGAGAAACCAGGTCCTCCGCATGTAGCCCAGAGTGCAAGTCTTCTGAATGCCCGGATGATTGGGGTTCGGTGGGAAGTAGATATAGGGCACAACAAAGAAGAGCTCGTCGGTCACGGTGTAGGCGTAATATATTCGGGTGGTTAATAAAGTGGATGTGGACGTTAAAAATGTAATCGCGGAGAAGCTAACGGAAAGATATTAGCTTCATCGCTTGTTAATAAGGTGGGGATTTGGACTGTTTGGCGCTAAAAGTAAAAAGTTTTCTATCGCGGTGCATTATGGGAATGGCAGTAATGATATTAATTAACCGTTATTCGGCTCCTTGTAAACGTGCGGAAGAAAGTTTGACGTTACGAATAATAATTATTATTGTTATGCCTTCATTCACATAAACAACAAAATGTTATTTGAGCTATAAAAGCGGAGATCTGAAAGGACCAATGAGACATTAGCTTCGTTTCCCAGCATGCCTTGCTTACTTGTGGCTGTATTCGTTTACTATTTCTAATCTATCATCCAAATCTTTATATTCTAGATTGCGATACAATTTTATGAATTAAACAATTAAAATATTTCATTACGAACATAGCCTACTACGACTGTGACAAACACTGACACCATGACTGACGCGCCTCTGTTTGTTGTCCTGATATTTATGCCTGCCGTACCACCCTCCCTCACTGTGGGCGGAAGCTCATTGCAGAGGTCACATGCTGAGTGCTCGTCACTCCACCAATCACCTCGGGGAAGGTCTGAGACAAGAGCCAATAGTCGCCCTCGCAGGGTGTCACCTGATGCAGGTGAGCGGGAGAACCAGCAACATGGGCCTGGTGAGCTGCTTTCACAGGAGACGCTGGGCGGCGCGCTTGAGCTCCTCCAGCTGATGTGAAGCTCAGCGGTTTGTAATCTCCCGCGGCTGGCAAATGAGTGCGATGGATGAGGTGGAGCACTGCTCCAGAACCCAATTCAGACTACTCTCCGCCCACACTTTTAATAACATCTTTTCTTTTGTCTTTATATTTGAACCTTTGTGCATAATTAGGTCATACTTGTGTCTTGTTCTTTTCTTTTCTTTTCTTAGGTCTGCAGGCTTACCAAAGGACTCAATTTTCTTTAATATTTTAAATACCTAAATATTACTTGTTGTATTCTAATACACAGAGCAGTGCATAAAATCAAAACTGGTTGTGAAGAACTTAGGGACATATAATGTTGCCATAAAATACAGTGAAACTATGTTATTTTGTCCAGTGATTACACATAAAAAATGCATAGGCTACATTCACACAGACGTGTCAGTGTCAGATTCTCCAAATGCTGCTGTCCCTGACAGGACTGTGGCCACTGCAGATTCTGGACGTTTAAACATAATAAACCTGTCTCAGTATCTTCAGTCATGAGACAGTTACATTGTCTAATCAGACAAATCTGATTTAAATCTCCTGTAAACAGACCATCTCAGACTTAAAACTTGTGTTGTCAGATCTTTTGGCAGTGGCAATTTTTTTTATTTTATTTATCTTTTATATGTAAACCACTTATTTATTCATAGACTGGATATTTCAAACAGCTTTGTTTGACCTTAACTTTAAAGTTTTTCCTATTTTAACACATTTATTCCTATTAGAAATGATCCCTTTTGTAATTTCACTATAGGACCTAAAAGCAATGGTAAGTGAATGGACTACACCAAATTCCTACAGCTTCAGCATTTTACTTTTGAGGGATGTTTTGGGTGCTTTGCTTTAGGCCAGCTTACATACATAAGAAAAAGTACTGGAAACTATGACATATATAAGATAATTTAAAGGATTCATTCATTCATTCATTTTCTACCGCTTTGTCCCGTTAGGGGTCGTGGGTGACTGGAGCCTATCCCAGCAGCTTTGGGCCTGTGGCGGGGTACACCCTGGACAGTGGCCAGTTAGTCACAGGGCTGACCAATTTAAAGGATTAAACTTGGATATCAATGGTGTGTTCCTCAAAAGCATGAGTGTGCCCACAAAATTGTAAACTTTATGGCCCAATAACTGCAACCCCCAGAAGAGCTTAACTTCCATAGTGAAATTAAAAGGTCACATCATCATTTTTGCAGTAAATCTCTTGTCTTTGCAATGTAAAGGTATGAGGAAAACAAGTCACATTGAAGAAATCTCTGCAATTAAAAGCTATAATAGAATTAAAAGTATCATGCTTCAATTCCACACCATGACCCAGTCTTCACCCCCTAATGCCCCGTATTTATGCCCTCCGCCGTACCCTCCCTCACTGTGGGCGGAAGCTCATTGCAGAGGTCACATGCTGAGTGCTCGTCACTCCACCAATCACCTCGGGGAAGGTCTGAGACAAGAGCCAATAGTCACTCTCGCAGGGTGTCACCTGATGCAGGTGAGCGGGAGAACCAGAAACATGGACCTGGTGAGCTGCTTTCACAGGAGACGCTGGGGGGCGCTCTTGAGCTCCTCCAGCTGATGTGAAGCTCAGCGGTTTGTAATCTCCCGCGGCTGGCAAATGAGTGCGATGGATGAGGTGGAGCACCGCTCCAGAACCCAATTCAGACTACTCTCCGCCCACACTTTTAATAACATCTTTTCTTTTGTCTTTATATTTGAACCTTTGTGCATAATTAGGTCATACTTGTGTCTTGTTCTTTTCTTTTCTTTTCTTAGGTCTGCAGGCTTACCAAAGGACTCAATTTTCTTTAATATTTTAAATACCTAGATATAACTTGTTGTATTCTAATACACAGAGCAGTGCATACAATCAAAACTGGTTGTGAAGAACTTAGGGACATATAATGTTGCCATAAAATACTGTGAAACTATGTTATTTTGTCAATGATTACACATAAAAAATGCATAGGCTACATTCACACAGACGTGTCAGTGTCAGATTCTCCAAATGCTGCTGTCCCTGACAGGACTGTGGCCACTGCAGATTCTGGACGTTTAAACATAATAAACCTATGTCTCAGTATCTTCAGTCATGAGACAGTTACATTGTCTAATCAGACAAATCTGATTTAAATCTCCTGTAAACAGACCATCTCAGACTTAAAACTTGTGTCATCAGATCTTTTGGCAGTGGAAATTTTTTTTATTTTTATTTATCTTTTATTTCTGTAAACCGTTTATTTATTCATAGACTGGATATTTCAAACAGCTTTGTTTTACCTTAACTTTAAAGTTTTTGTCTATTTTAACACATTTATTCCTATTAGAAATGATCCCTTTTGTCATATCACTATAGGACCTAAAAGCAATGGTAAGTGAATGGACAACACCAAATTCCTACAGCTAGTATACTTCAGCATTTTACTTTTGAGGGATGTTTTGGGTGCTTTGCTTTAGGCCAGCTTACATACATAAGAAAAAGTACTGGAAACTATGACATATATAAGATAATTTAAAGGATTAAACTTGGATATCAATGGTGTGTTCCTCAAAAGCATGAGTGTGCCCACAAAATTGTAAACTTTATGGCCCAATAACTGCAACCCCCAGAAGAGCTTAACTTCCATAGTGAAATTAAAAGGTCACATCATCATTTTTGCAGTAAATCTCTTGTCTTTGCAATGTAAAGGTATGAGGAAAACAAGTCACATTGAAGAAAACTCTGCAATTAAAAGCTATAATAGAATTAAAAGTATCACGCTTCAATTCCACACCATGACCCAGTCTTCACCCCCTAATGCCCCGTATTTATGCCCTCCGCCGTACCCTCCCTCACTGTGGGCGGAAGCTCATTGCAGAGGTCACATGCTGAGTGCTCGTCACTCCACCAATCACCTCGGGGAAGGTCTGAGACAAGAGCCAATAGTCGCTCTCGCAGGGTGTCACCTGATGCAGGTGAGCGGGAGAACCAGAAACATGGGCCTGGTGAGCTGCTTTCACAGGAGACGCTGGGCGGCGCTCTTGAGCTCCTCCAGCTGATGTGAAGCTCAGCGGTTTGGAAACTCCCGCGGCTGGCAAATGAGTGCGATGGATGAGGTGGAGCACCGCTCCAGAACCCAATTCAGACTACTCTCCGCCCACACTTTAAATAACATCTTTTCTTTTGTCTTTATATTTTGAACCTTTGTGCATAATTAGGTCCTACTTACACACTATTAGAAACAACTAGATTTGCCTTTATAAGCATGGGCTTATTTTATTAATCAATTGTTACTGTTTGTTTTACCAGTATGATGAACATGAGCCTAGCAGACAGTGACATGTTGTGTTGCAGCCCAGTGAGACAATATTCAAGAGGCTTTAATAATAAAGAGTAAAGCCACAATTAACAAATTCAGTTTGGATTTCATGACCAAGCTATATTGTGGACATGCATCTAATGGCTTGAGATCTGTTGCTGTTTGTTAAATGTGTCTTATTTAAATGTAATAATCCCTTTAACAGAACCTCTTCTACATATGCAACCCACATATGTCACATTCATTTAGCCTCCATATTGTTCTAATTATTGCTTCCTCACAGATGTCAGATGCTGCCTGTGCCGAACACCTTTTCATCCTCTAGGCCTCATTTCATCAGATGTTATTCCCTGTTTCTCAGCACACGTTTTCTGCAGCGCACTGTGCCAATTTACCGCTTCGCTCATCTTCAAAGAAAAAACATCTCTTGTTTCCAAAGTCCCGCCCTCAGCAGCACTCTTCTATTTCAAATGTCATTTTATTCTTTATCCATTCCCCGTCAGGCTGCCTTCATCAAAACCCTCCATCGTTTTACTCAGATAACCCCACTGTCAACCCACTCAGACCCAGAGAACCCTGTTTCTGGGAACTGTCAGACTCAGCTTTAGGTCTGTAAATATGCAATTGTAGTTTCCCATACTTGAATGCATTTCAGTGCAACATTGTCTTCTATTGTCTTACACTCATGAACATTGACGGGTAAAGAGAAGACTAATTAAGTAATTATTAATTTCTCTGCTAATATTTCTGCACATTTCACTTTGCCCTGCTTTTAGCTCATTTCTGTTTTCCTTTCACTCTGTAATCAGAGCCAGTGCTGGAATATACACGTTCTTAGTATGATTTTCAAAGAGCACTGTATAACTTTTAGCCCAAAATACTGTATATATTCACAAAGATTGGTAAGATGTGTATCTCAGTAGCTCAATGTAACCTTCCTGTCCCTGGGACAAGGATGTATCACAAGAGACATATGAGTGACGCGGTTTACGGCTAATACACTGGACCCTACTGATTCAGAAGTTTGCCGCTTGGATAGTCTCCACTTGTAAATGATTGATGTCCGTGAATATGGCGCCATTGTAGCCAATAGGAGCACCCCATTTTTTAAGAGCAAAAATGTGATTGGTCAAAGATTGCCTTCCCCCATTAAATATTCTCATCTATTAAAATCAATGATTATTAAGCCTAGATGATGTTTTAATGTCTTTTTTTTCACAGATCATCCTTACATTCGTACAATAAGGTTATTAAACAGTTTGGCCTGGTTTAATGCACTGGGCAATGTTCTGCTGTGAAATCTTGGATCATGCCAAACTTCAACATGTACCAGCCAATTAAATATTATTAAACATTTATCCTTTACAGAAACATTATTCTTGTACGGATGTGGCACTTTTAACAACATAATGCACCCTACCTCACTGTTACTTTAACCCCCTTGTGCCCTGGAGCCCTTCAGAGGTCTAGAGGAGTCCAGACCTTGAATCTGTAAGGTCTGGCTTGGGGCATAATGGAGTCCTCTTTCGGGACTGGATCAATAAATAAATCAAATGTTCACTTAAAGAGCAAAACTGTTTTGTCTGTTGTCATGAATCATCTTACTAATCAAATCCATATACTTGTATATACTGTATGTTTGGGATTTGATTGAGGTGCTTATGGCTTCTCTCAAACTTGGCTGCTTTGTCGGTCGAGTGCTTTTAGTCTCGTCATATTCAAGAGGGATTCAGTGACTCATTTCCGCGGTTTCTGATCTGAAGCAAATGAAAGGGTGATATTTTGTGATTGTACGTATTTCCTGCTCTTGGATTAAAGTGTGGGGTATAAAGGCGAGGAATAGTGTTCTTTTTTGCATCACTATGGTTACAAAGCAACCTCCATCGATCAGCTAAATAAAAGTGCCCCCTGCAGAAACCTGTAAATGTGAAGGCTTTTTTTCGTTTTACATTTGTATTTACTGGTGCAAATGGTACAGACATGAAAAGGATTGCAGTTAATGGTGAAATCTGAAATGTCACTCACTGATTTTGTCTGTGTTTGGAGCTGTACAGCCCTTAATCTGAGGAGACACATCAAACGCCCACTAATTCAAACACGTGTTTAGCCCGAGGCCTTCGAATGAATCCCTTTACAATGAAATAACTGCAAAATATGCATCAGTAAAATCCTAAAAGCTTCCACCACTGACCTGTTTCTGTGTGTGTGTGTGTCAGAGACTGCTGCTTTCTGCTTGGTTTTGTTCTGCTCTGGATGTGGCTTGACAGCTGACCCTGATTTCCTCGGCTGCAGTCATGCCTCTCCTCACTTCTTGCTTAAAGGGATAGTTCAGATTTATACCAATACATACATACAATCAATACATTGACAATATAGTCAATGTAAGTAATCCCAACATCAGAGAAAAGACTACATATATAACCATTTATCACAAACATAGGGGTCTCAAAACTCCTGTCATTGTTGGATATTGTCTAACTCAGTTTACAAAGCCTAGTATTGAGAGACCTGGGCTGTTCAGAGAGTAAAAAAAAAAAGATAATGATAATGAAAGGAGTGTCTGTGGAAATGGAGAAGATTCTAAACATTAAAGATAAAAGGTAACGTGGTCGCATTGAGGACATGTAATAAAGGAAACTAAATGCGTTGCTGACAAACCTCAGTGATGGACGAGCCAGAACCTTTTATTAAATATACGTAGGTGTCAGTGTAACTATGTGTCATACAATAGTAGTGCATGTTGTTTGAAAAATTATATTATTATAGAGCAAGAACATTTATGGGAACATTTACTTACTCACATATTTAAAGATAGGTTGTTCAAAGAAAATGAAGGAGAATGTTCACAGACACTGGACACAGACGTTTATCACATTCTGCTTCTAAAAGAAGAAGTGTTTAAGTCTCGTTGCTCTATCTTTGAGACTGTCTTCTGCCGTAGATGAGGGGTGTAAATAGTTTGTGTGCTGATGGGACACATCCTTCAGTACACTGCACCAGCTGATGTAAATGTCCTCCAGGGGAAAGAGGCTGCTGTTGGTTATTTGTTGTGCAGATTTAAACACTGCAGAGCCTTCCCGTCTGCAGCAGATGGAGGATGACAATGTTGGCCGTTCATGAAGTCATTTGATGTGCACACCCAGGTTTAGACACCATCTCTACAGCTGTTCCTCCAATGAAGAGGGGAAAGTGGTCTTTTCCATGTTTGTTGCAGTTTAGGCTTGAGCTAATGTCCACCTTCCCTTGAAACCACAATCTCTCTTACATCTGTCCTCAGCTGCTATTGTTTGTAGGTCAGCAAGAGAAAGCCCTGCTTGTGTTATCGGCCTCTGAACGATTTAAGTGGCTCCATTATTCCACAATGAATTGACTTGGTGACCATAACAGGCACTTATTAGTCAGTTCTTGCTGACATAGAAGGGTAAATTGACTGTTTGTTGGGTCATTTGAGCAAGAAAAGAGCAAGGAAACATCGTAATTGGGTCACTATGTATTATGGTCCCCTAATAGAAAAAAAAAAAAAATAAAGGTTTTAAAGTCACAATTTTAGACCCACAATTGTTTGTAGTTTGGGGCATTACACTCATCTGTATACTGCAAGGTTTTACACAATGTCCCTACTTTCTCTGCAAAATGTCAACCTAAAGATTTGTACATTGTCATTTTCACACAACATTTTTCATCAAGCTTTTCCCTAAAAAAAACCTGAGCAGCATGAGAGGATTAAAGCGTGAGATTTGAAACGCAGGAAGAAACACTTCTGTGAAGGAGAAAATGCAGCAGGAAGAAGCCTCCTACACCTTGGCCTCCTGCTGCTCCAATCACAGCAAAGCATTTCTGTGAATTTCTGTCTCTGCGGGAGTTAGTGGCAGCAGCTGGACGAGTCATTCAGCTGAAAAACACCGTGGAAGGAAGAGTTTATTGTATGTTTCAGGGCTATTTTTTTTACTTATTTGATGAAGGGGACAACTTTTTGATCTAAATGTTACTATTATCAGTGCACAAATGTTCACGTTTGTACTAAATGTAAAATAAATCCATGTTTGAGCAGCTTTAGTTGGATTTACTTTAAGCCCACAGCATTACATTTTCCATGCCTTAAGTAGTTAATTCAGTTTTGGGTGAAATATGCTGAGGAGAAATCCTTATGAAGCTGCAAATTCATAGTTTGAGCTTGAATGTGTTTTTTTGATGAGCAAAATGCAAATCCAGTGTTAGCTCAAATAACTAAGGTAGGATTGAATTTCAAGATTTACCAAAGTTGTGTGAGAATGAGTAATTTCTTCGTTGTTTATCTGTTTCTTTGACACAATAAATGGATTTGACTTAAACCTTTAGTAGATATTGAGAATAAAGAAGCTAAGCCCTGTGTATTTTTCTGATATTGCTGTAAGAGTTATCTGCTCAAAACTCAGAGGCATAAAATAATGATTAGTCTTTTTGTACTTTATACTAAACTTTCTGATGAAGTTTAATTTATTGTTGTGTGTTTTAGTTAAGCCAATACAGCAATTTCCTTTTATTTAGAGATATCTCTAATTCCAATAAACACATGGACATCTCTTTGTTCTCAACATAAAAGTAGATGTATGCTTTTGCGCATGAAAGTCTTTGCTTATAATATAATAATAGCTTCCATTTATATAGCACCTTTCACAACACACAAAGCAGTTTATAAAATGTAACACACACAGAGCAGGTCAACAAAGTCCAGATGACTTAGTGCATGGAGTTGAAGTCCAGTTTGAACAGAAATGTTTTGAGAAGAGATCTGAAGTGACCAGTGGTTTTAGCTGAATGTGTGGAGGGAGAGAGTTTCAGTGTTGGGGCCTGGACACAGAAGGCTCCTGGAACGTGGAACACTGAGCTGGGTGGTGGAGGAGGAGGAGCAGCGGTTCCAGGAGGGTGTGTGGAAGTGAAGCAGGTCAGAGGAGGAGGAGGGTCTTGTACTGGATGCAATATTGTCCTGAACCACAAACTGAAATATGGCAAAAGGCAAAGAAGAGTCTGTCTTTTATGTTTTTTTTTTCTTTACTCTGCGGAGAATGTGTGTAATATCTTAAATGGATTTGAGTTCTGTTTGGAAACCAAGAACCATGTTCTTTATCTCTCTAATTTTAGAGAGAAGGAGAGTTCTGCATCTGGATAAAACTGAGATACACGTAGAAATTAAACATGCAGTTTGTAAAGAAAGAAAATGATTGATGAATGATGAATTTTACCTGGCTTTGTATGTTACTCGAGACTGGTCTTAGTCTTGAGACCGTTTTGTAAAGGTCAAACATTTAATACTCAATAAAAAAATCTTCCTCCTTCACCAAACTTCCAAAAACTGGACTTGCATTTATGACAGTGTTGTCATAGTAATCAAATTATATTATACAGTATATTATGCTCTCACTCCTGCTCCAGTTCATATGCTTATCCACATACAAGTATGACTTAATGTCTTTAGCTGTATCTCCTATTGGTGCCATGCATCCAAACAAAACAAAGACATCACTTTGCACTACATCTAATTATTGTTCAGGGACACTGTCCTGTACACTTAGTGTCACATACACATAACCTTATTCACATCTATGACTGACACTTCAGCTCATTACACGTCCATCCACGACCCTGGAGCTGAGAGGCGGGCATAATGTACACTGATAAAAGCTTCATGTGTTGTAAACATGTTAAACAAATCACCATGTACCATTGTTGCATGTTGTCAGATTTGTTTCATTCTTGCAAGAATTAAACCTGAACCTAATAATTATTATTATTATATTATAATTATAAGTGTATTGTGCACTAGTCCTTGACTCTGTCTCAATACGCTCTGGTCTCAGGCATGTCTCAGTCATGTCGGTCTTTTTTTTAAAGATTATTTATTTTGGCCTTTTGAGAGAGGGAATTGAGCAAATGACTCAAGCAAAAATCAAACCTAGGTCAATGGTATGCCCTCCACCAGGTGAGCCTCTGAGACGCACTGTGGTCAGAACACTTAAAATAACATAAAATTATGTTTTGTAGTCCTTCATATTGGAGTAAAACTGACTCCAAGCCATGATCCATCTCTTCATTAATAATGAAAGGAACAGATTTCTCTGAATGTATTTCCATATCAGATCGATTTTCGATCAGTACATATTTATATATTTGGAAATTTCAGTTCAATTTCATTGTTTCCCGAATCTATAGAATCAGCTTCACGCAATATTTGTTTGTTGGGAAAACAAAAAATATAAATCCTAAAATGCTTAGTGCATATGAAAGAGAGACGACAAATCAGTCTGTTCAACATGTCATGAACTTTATTCATGCCAGGAAATAACCAGAGCATCCACATTACAACTGCATAATCCTCTTCAAATAATGATTAAAAAAAGACACATTTGTTCTTGATCTAATTTTCTGATGGAACTGTACAATCACCGAACAACAAATACTAACATCTCATTAACCTCACAGCTCATTAACTGTACACAATCTCATTGACTACAGTATCTCTCTAATGTACACAGAATGTTTTCTCAAAATATAAGATTCTATGTGTTTACACTGTGCCTTTAAACGCTCCTGAAAACAAAAAAAAGGCTATTATGGGTGTTTTATAGAGATGGCTATTCATGTGCTAATGTCCTGCTGCACTTTCTATTGAGATGCCCTGATACTGTTGAGTACTTTAAATTAAATACTCGCTGTAACATAATATTTATAAACCATGCACAAAGTCATTTTTTTGATGTTTCGAAAAGCCTTATTGGTTTTAACAGATCATTATCTGCAGTTGTTGTTAAATTGTTGTTGTTAAATTGCAGCATTATTTAGAAGTGTATCTCACACTGCGTTCTTCTGTGGTACTCAGGGGATCTTTGAGATTTGTTTTTAATACAAAACCTTAAAAATATAAGCAGAAAAAGTGTGTTTAGTGTTTGGACCATTATAGTTGTGGATAAACCCTTGGCTTAGTCCTAGTTTAGACCTTGATTTAAAAGCAGTACATTTGGAAACATGAGTGTGTTTTCAAGTAAAACAGTAAATAATAAATAACATTCAAATAGAGACAAATATTTTTGAGGTGCTAAAAAGGTAAAAAAAAAAAAAAAAGGTGGGATGAGAGTATATATGTATATACTATAATATCTATATCGGGACAACCCATTTTTTTGTACAGCAAATATATTTCTACAATCACAATAGACAATCTACAATAAACCTCTTTCTATCTACTTTCTACGTAGGTCCATTTTTCATTTACTTCTCTAAAGTGCAGGAGTGAAACACAGGTAATAATAGATTCAATGACAACTGTATGTTCGATCTGACGGTCATGTGACCCGTCAACAGAAACCCTGCAGGTAGAAAAGAGACGACGAAGTACAACATCACACAGAGAAGAGAAAATGCCCACTACCACGGTGTCGTTTTAGTCTGTGATGGATGGACAGGTCACTGCATCAGGTGAAGCTATATCTACTACGTTAGGATGAAGTCAAAGAAACAAGCAGATTTAAGACCATGCATTTTTTCTTTTATATGTTTCTTGTGTTGCAATAAAATCTGAAGAAAAAAGTGTGCTCTAAAAACAAACCGTAGTCATGTTTCCATAAGCTGGACTCTTTATTTGAGGTTCTTCTTTAAATAAATGGACATGAAATGGACTAATACATTTGACTAAAGGTCAGTTCCGAGTTGTTTGTAACTCTATGAGAAAATCTGTGCTCCTGTCCCGAAGTGTCCACTGAGTGACACATGCAAACCCCTGAAAAGCTCTATCTATGTTACCTCAGTCTTCAAAACCCATTTAAAACATTTAAAACAACTCTTCTCAAAACAAAATCACCTTTTTTTTTAATTTTATTGATTTCGTAACTTTCAAATTCACTTCATCTTTTATGGAAACACGACTACTCACATCCTGATTTCATCAAGTATCTCATTCCCTCGATTCTTTTTCTGACCATCGGCTCATTTATCCGAGCGGTAACTTGTTTTATGACCCACTTCCAGTCATGCTACTGAGGGGAAACGGGATATCAATATAAGAACAAAAAAAAACAAACAGAAGGGGGGAGCAAGAAGAAGCGGTCTCCTCTTGTTTTAAAATGTGCCGAGAAGCAGCCTCCTCCTCCTCACGTTGCTTTGTCAGTTGTTGTTCATGATCCACCAAGAGGCTGGGAATGAAATAATAATGGAGCATTAATTTTTCATTCACTTTGACATGGAAGCATTTGGACATTTTTCATCAGCAGCTTTTCTTTTGTTGTTTGAAAGTGAACTGTATCGATTAGGTCTTTATTAAGTATTTATCAGAGCAAGGGAATTGTTGATTATAATCTTTCTGTGCTACTGGATATGAAAACCATGCAGCAATTTTCTGCAAAGCTTAAAAAAAGTATAGTGTCAACTCTTACAGATCACATTAGAG
This sequence comes from Perccottus glenii, assembly GCA_024416835.2. NCBI lineage: Eukaryota > Metazoa > Chordata > Actinopteri > Gobiiformes > Odontobutidae > Perccottus > Perccottus glenii. The sequence continues at coordinate 9,928,764 of CM044555.2, read as the reverse complement.
AGTTATTTAACTATTCCTTGCAATAGTGTCATTAAATGGAGCCCTTTCTTTCATAAAACTCATGCCATATTGAGATGTTTGGATAATATAATAAACTCTACATTATTAGTGAGAAATATCAATACAAATGTGTAATTATAGCTGTTTTCTGGCATTGATTAAACACACTAAAGACTCGCCATTACCATACAGTAGAAATATTATTATTATTAAGTTTTATTTGTTCAATCTTATTGTATGCTCTTTTCCCACACACAAAAGCGAACCCCTAGTGTCTTACTGCAAAGTTTATTGTGTGCTGTATGACAGTGTTAGGTTTAAGCTAGTTCTGTTTTATTCCAGCTTCACTGGGGATGTATTTTTCTGCTTAAACTGACCACAACTTCCAACTGTGTGCTTAGTGTTGTTTGCTATTGTGCCTGTTTGTTTGTTTGTTGTAAGACCTGTTTTTTGTCTTACTTTCTGCTCAAATTAATTGCCCCTGGTGGGATTAATAAAGTCATCTGCAATGAATTGAATTGAACTGAACTGAACAGTGAAACAACAGATACAGGAGGAGACAGTCTTTGGCTCTGTCCACGCAAACACTGCTAGGTTATGGTAAACAAATTATTTCTCTTTTATATTTCAGTTTAGGAGCATGTTAAGCCTTGCTTTAAGGTCATAATGTACAGTCGTCACATAGACTGGTTGGGTCTGTAACCGATGGTACAGCAGCTGCCTCCTCTTCTCTGACGCCAAGGTCGTAACCTGGACAGCCACTGCTACACTTTTTTTTCCCTTCAACTCGACTCTTTGTTGTCTCTTTGCTACGGTGCCCTACATTTGTTCTGATGCAATACAAGGCTTTATATAGTCTCCAGATTTTAGATGGGTCAATACTGTCACACTGTGTTTACTGTCTCTGGGTCCCGTACTGATGGTTAATGAACTTATCCGGAAAGACTCCAAAGAAAAACTCTCTAAGGTCAGCACAAAATTCTCCAACCATTTCTTAAAAACTCTGAAGACTTTATGTGTAACTCAGGTGTTAACCCTTAATAACTTTGCATTAACAGGAGGAAAACCCTGACAATGCCACAGTCCAGACTAAATCCAGACCACACAGAGCAGACTTGGACTTGGACAGAGTCTAAGGCTGTGACTGTCCACTATTTAAAGCCACTAATGTAAAGTAGAGATCGTTTTGGGTGTGTGCACAGTCTATTCTATTAATACCTTTGTTTCAAATATCTAAGATACTATTTGGAAATATTAGAGAGCCTTGATTTAGATACCGTACATAATTTGTGTTTTATTTTAAGTCTGCTAAATAGATAAAAAATGTGTTGAAGCTCCAGTACTTAAATTAGTTTTTGCCGTTTCTCCCTCAGCCACACCACTCTCCCCCAACAGCAGCCCAGTAACATTTTCTGCTTCTTTTATAAATGTATACCTGGCCCAATTTCTTACCACAAAACACTACATTAAAGTTTAGAGCTTATCTGAAACTTTTAGTTTTGAGTTTACCGTTAGACTGTAGAGAATTATCTCTATGTCTCGTTAAACTTGTTGTTGAAGCATTGCCAACATTTATTTGTGTTTCATTTGCTGCTCTATTTTATTTTTTGAGTTGTTTCCCTCTATTATATGTATTTCCTTGTTTATTTTTTTTTATTGACATCAGAGGTCTCTTTTTTTTTTTTTTCCAGCTGATTCCCGTAACAATACTAAACTAAAACTATTAGGTAGTCTCTTATATAAGTATTATAGTAGTATTTTATAAGGAACTTTTTCCTGTCAAGAAAAAAAAATAGTGACTACAAAAACATTTATAAGTAGGACTGAAGAAAAAGGTAAAAGTAGTTATTTCTCATCATCTGTCCAGTGATGGAACGTTTATTGATGTAATATTTAAGCACTGTTGGAGAAATATGATAAAAATTTGCTACAGACATAGCTTTAGTGTGAGTGTGTACCTGGGAGCAGCATCGTGGACACCATCTCGGCCTCCTCCAGTGAGTCGATAATGCAGCGCTGGAAGGTCTTACTGATGGACGACTGCAGGTAGCTGTGAACAAAGAGGCAGCCAGTGATTACACCTGCTGTCGGGTCTCAGCACAACAAAACCGTACAAATGAAAATCTATTTTTGTACAAAGCCCTGTTGATCCTACCTCATCCACGAGAGACGGTCCTGCCAAAACTCGTACATGATGAAGCAGGATCTGTCTGGCAGGTTTTGGACGGAGACGCTGAGAGACAAAGAGACAGAGGGCAGTCGGGTTAGGGTTAGGGTTAGAGGTTAGGGTTAGGGAGAAATGGACGTACTGCAGGTTTTCGGGCTGGCTGCTGGTGGCTTCTGTGTAAATTTTAAGAGCCTTTTGGAACTGGTCAACGTCTCTCTCTTTCACGGACATTTGTTTCTGAACCAGGAGGATGTTCTGAAGGAAAGAGCATAGAAGAACAAACTGTGGTCAAATGTCTCTTGTTTTCTACATTTATCTAACATTTCTAACATCAAGTAATGTCTTTAAAATGATACACATCAAACAATAACAGTGGTATTTTCCATTTATTCACAGTAATAGACCAAGAATAGTTGTCATCTCATGTTTTTACACTACTTGTCTAATGATGGACTCAATATGTTGGCTGCTGTGTTGTTTACCATTAGCAAATGGAGCAAGAATACTAACCTTAATGACCTTAAAATATTTTTCCATTGCCATCAAGTTGTATGTGTGTTACTTTAGTGTTTGTATAATAAAGTATAATGTCTATAACGATTAAGTTACAGCTTTCCGTTTTGCAGTTTTAACAGTGTTCAGCACTTTATGGTATGTATTATAATATTTGTATTTGTACAGTGTGGGCTTAGCAATTTTATTTTAATGTTACCTTTCAATGATTTGCTGAAACTGCACATTTGTTATAACTAAAGAAAATATCTCAACATCAGAACTAAATCTTTTATAGGCTATATTATATATACACCCACCAGTTAAGGATATGCTAATCTTGTCAGACAGGTATCAGTTTAACAACACCCAAAACATTTGGCTCCTTCATGTTCTCAGTCTTCCAGGTCAGCTTTTCAATTGAAAAAGTTTCTTGGTATGAGAGACAAAACGTCTTCACCTTGTAAACCTAGTCCAGATGCCTTTGTTTTAACCTTTTCTTCTCCTTCATGTTTGTTATTCGAGCTCAATATATGTCTATGAATAACATAGCCTTAAGCATCTGTGACTCATAGCTCATTGCCTTTAGCGAGTGTTGCCTAAATGCTGGATTATAAAGAGCAGCTGGATATTAAGTCACTTGCCAATGTTCTCTACTCACTCACTGACAGCACATAAAATTACTTCATTATACAAGATTTCCCGATTCATCCATTAAACCTGTTCTGTGCCTAACGTCAGACATTTACAGGGTCTATACTTGTGATGAAATACTCACCGATTTATACGTCCCCGCTAACGTGTCTTCTTTGAGAGGCTCGAGATGTGGACTCTAAAAAAGGACACATACATATTTCAGCAGCAGAAAGAGCTGGTTTTACAGAACTAAAAAGAATATTTGGCCTCTGGTCTCTAAGTATGTCACAAAGAATTGGCTTCAACAAGACACTAGTCGCCTCAGTGTATCTCTGAATAAGGCGTCTGTGGTTTACAGGTCGGTGGAGCCTATTTTTATCTGTCTGCCTTTGTGCAATTCTATCCTATTATGCACATACTTTACACAGAACTGAACACAATAAATACACAATACTTGCGATTTTCATGTGCAAACACTGATAAATTATCATTGCACAAGCCATTTGAACTAATTAAATTATATATTTCAGAAATTATTGAAGCACTGTGCACTTTTCACCTGAAAGTGGTATTTATACAAGACTATTGATCTCTGCAGAGGTTTTACAAAGATGAAGAGTTTTATTGCGTGGGATCCTTGTGTTTGATTGAAATTCTGCATTCTTCAGTTGAGACAGAGGATATTTTCTTTTGGACTCCAGGTTTTTATGTACCTTGTAAAAACAGTTGCAGTGTACAGCAGGATGGATTCAATGCTTCAATAAATATCATGTGAAATGTTTGAGGTTTTAGTTTAAAACAGCTGAGCCTGTGTAAAACCAGCAAACTGGTTCAGAAAACTGCTTCACTGAGACTACAATTTGAACAGCTGTGATGGCCGACTAACATCAGAGATTATAGGAACAATACAGGACTTGTAACCAGGGCTTCAGTTTGTGAGGAAACACGCTGGAACAAGTTTACGTGGCCTAAAAATTCCATCTGATGCTTTTGTTTTTGAATAAATCTAACACTGATATAAAATTCCGGCTGTAGAAATTTCCCATTGGTCTGTTACAAGGACATTGTTTAGTACTTTCTGGTATCTCAACCAAAGGAGAGACAAAAATTGGCATGCAAAAGATCAAGCTTTAACCGAATAAATTGTCTTGTCTTGACATTTGAACAATGGAGGGTATTAGAATGCATCACCGGGAGGAACTGATTTTTGATGTATTTTCAACATGGCTCAATATAAAAAGTACTTATTAAACTTTAAATGTTGTGTTCTTCCTGTTGATCTACTAAAATGATCATTTCCATCCTTTAATGATGTTTCTAAATGGATGTATGGAAACATTAATAGTAGAGTTGTGGTAAAAACAAATATATGTCACAATGAAGTACAAACCTCACACTCGAGTTTGTCCATGAGCTGCTCCAGATCGTTGACCTGTGAGCTCCAGTGGTTGTCCGGCTCCACACTGACCCCTGTTACCCAGAAAAAAACAGAATGTCAGTGAAGTAAACGCAAGCTTGTATCACATTTTCAAAGTCATACTCGGACTTGTGGCGACCTGTGGTGAGCATGCCAGAGTAGGGGTCTGTAGGGGACAGACACATGTTCTTTTGGATGCGTCTGTTCGGGCGTTTGTTGACCCTTTGGATGGGCAGGTCCTCGGGTTTTCTCACGACCCTCCTCACTGCAGAGCTCTGGTCCAGGACGGCATTCATGGCGCAGTCCAGTGACGACTGGAGCGACTGCAGCTGAGTGGAGGTCTCTTTCAGGAGGAAGCGAGTCACAAACTGCCCCAACACTGACGAGCCCTGGTACTCCTGAGAACACACAAGATATTATTCTTCAATATTGTTATGTCTTTCATTTTCTCAAGAGGTATGTCATGTTTAAAAAAAATGCTTTACAGTGTTTATTCCTTTTTAAAGTTGAGTTTATGACATATTCATAGAAGCTTTGTACAGCTGTATATGCGTGGTCTACTGTATCAAGAAGTATTTTCTGAACAATGAACGCATGTGTAGAAGTGCACTACAGATCCTGATATGAAGCCTAAAAATTATTAACAATAGCCTAAATTTCATGTAGAGAGTTTCTTGGCATAAAAAGAAGACTAACCACTCTTTTAAAGTCAAAGTTTGCTTAGTTCAATAGATAGATCAATGTGAGTTGCCGTGCAAACGACCATCACTTGAGAACCCATATCTCGCCTGAAAAGTTAACAGTAACATGCGAGTACACAGCCTAAAAAGTAATATAGTGTTGCTTTTAAGTATTATAAGTATACTACCGCACACCCTTAAGTACCCACAAGAAAAGCTGTGGCCTACTTCTAAGCAGAATTTATACAGTTAGTTTTTGTTTTTTGTTCAAAATACACACCTGACACTAAAGATAATAAAGATAATAATAATAAATGTACTACAGGTAATATACTAACTGTTAGAGAAGTTTAGATTTCTTAACTATATGTCCTCAGCATCGAATGGGCCTATTAGGTCAGCACACCCTGTGAGAGATTGTAGAAGCCTTCCTTCAGCACCAGACCTTAGCCTGTTTAATCTAGACACTAATAAACACCATGGCATGGCCCGATCCTAGGAAGCTATAAAGTGATAATAAGTGCAGCACAAATCTCCACTTGTTTGGCACCAAAAATGTCCTCTTTTACACAAAACGTAGGTCCTTAACTTTATCGGCTGCACACTCAATACATTGCATTTATTTACAAGTCAAGAACTAATCACATCAATTATTCCCTAAACGTTCAGAAATGCTTGGTGTTAAAAATGTCACTGTGCCAATAGACCTAATGAATTCAAAGCACACACAGAGACAATAGTTTCTCTGAAGTGAGAGGTGATATTATGATAATGTATGGATGTCTGGCACAGTTTACCGAGACATTTATGAGACACTTTGTTGCGTAGGAATTGAGTCAAGACAACTCCAGCTCAGTTTTTGCCGATTATAAACTCTCTGAGCTGCGAAAGAAGAGATTTGAGGAGAAAGTGAGTTTTGAAAAATAACCAGCGGCCCTCAAAGGGGAACCTTATTTCTTATTTTCTTTTTGTCGTCAGCAGAGATCCAGCGCTATCATGAGTTATCTGCCCAAGTGCTATTTACGATTTATTCTCAGTCCTTTCTCCCCCAAACACACCAAAAGAGAGCATTGTTTTCTGTGGAAACGACCAAAAATGATTTAAAAACAGAGCAGTCATTTTGAATCTGACAGTTAATGTCCAACCGTGGGCTCTTCCTGCTCTAATAGGTCACACTCATTAGCCGTCATTATGGCCCCGGCTCAGGTAAGTAACAGTCTTGTTGCCATGGCCGCAGTTAAGAGGTGGAATATTTTAGGAGCAAGTAACCATTTTGTCCACAGTTTGAAAAGATTTAAGTTTAAGAAGACGGTACAGTTAAGTGAAAGTATATCTAAAATATCCCAACAGTTGCTGCATGTTTTTTATTTCAATTCTCATTTCTTTTCTATCGGCCAAGTCAACCTTTTACTGTACTAGTGCTTCATTTGTAAAGCTGCCAGATACAGAGAAGGTATTTTGGGGGTGGTGTGTTCCTGCGGCACTAAGCAGGAAGAAAAAGTTGCAGAAAGAATATTGCTATGAAGGCTACATACAGTAATAACTATATAACTATAATAACAAGGCTCTTTTAACAGAACAATGGGCCATTTGTACAGCCTGAGTCATTTTAAAAAGAGAACTTAGCACATCTGTTTCCGGGGACAGGAGAGTGCACGTGTGGCTCACAAAACATAAAGATAAAAAGACTCATAAAGGGCAGACAGAACAAACTGCACAAAAAAAGACACCTATGATCTTTGCACTTCTCTTTTCAAACTAGGAAAAAAGCTAAATAAATAATTTGACTGTAAGAAAAGCAGTAGTTTCCTAACTACATCTTCAAAAAATATAAAACATGAATAAAGAAAGGTCTTGTTAATTACAAGACTGTGTAATAAAGGCACACAGAATAGTTCTACCCGCTGTTTCACCATTATGTCTTTTTAATGTTACTTTTTATCACCTCTTTTTAAAATTCATTGGAAAGACTTGATGCTCTGTTGGGTTTAAATTTAGACCAGAAGTGATACATATTGAAACATGAACCAGTAAGTGGATGGAAGTAATAAATATTTACATGTAAACGGATGAGAAAGTCACACAGTGTACTTTCTGTGCCAATGAGCTTTATATTCTCGTCATGATCTCATGTTTCTGTTTGATTTATGATCTCTGTAAAACCGCTATAAACCCAGGTTCATTTTACAGAAGCCCCGAGTCAAACACATTTACTTATGGCCCCAGAGCACGACTTTATCTTGGGCTCAGCAATAAGTTCTCTGCATGGGCTCCTTGGAGCAAAGCAAGCTTTTTCCACAGGCTAATAGCAACATAAAAAATGCATGAGATGTAGACCGAAAAGGGTGATATATATGAATGAAGTAAAAGTGACAAAAGTAAGATAGAGAAAAGCAGAAAGATGGAGAAGAGCTGGAGAACAATAAACTTACAGGATATCTGATCAAATAAACAGTTCAGGTGTCAGACAGGGTTGTAGTTTCAGGCTAATGGTCTTGGTCTTGTTCAAAGTACATCACTTGGCCGTGGCCAGTGTGGTCTTGACTATAACACTAGTTTTAAGCTTAATGAGTGAAGAGATGGAATAAATGGCTGCAAGTGTCATTTATGGAGATTAAACATTGTTACCATTACGAGACGGCTCAATACAGGTAAGTTTGCATTGTCAAGAGAGAGCCGCAGAGCCCCACAAAAAGCAAATCGTACCAGTTTGGGTACACTTTGGCTAAACACTGCAGTCTAATAATAATCTTACACAAAAATCTTACACACCAGTGCTCTCTTCTCCACCCGCAAAGCACCCGGTCCAGACGGTGTCTCCCCCGCCACCCTGAGACACTGTGCTGATGAGCTGACTCCTGTCTTGACATTTTTAACACCTCTTTGGAGTCTTGCCAGGTCCCGGCCTGCTTCAAGTCCTCCACCATCATCCCTGTCCCCAAGAAGCCCCGGATCACAGGACTTAATGACTACAGGCCAGTGGCGCTGACATCTGTAGTCATGAAGTCATTTGAGCGCCTGGTTTTGTCCCACCTCAAGTCCATCACCTCCTCCCTCCTGGACCCCCTGCAGTTTGCCTACAGAGCCAACAGATCTGTAGACGACGCCATCAACCTGGCCCTCCACTTCATCCTGCAGCACCTGGACTCCCCGGGAACCTACACTAGGATCCTGTTTGTGGACTTCAGCATTCAACACCATCCTCCCTGCTCTGCTCCAGGACAAGCTCTCCCAGTTCAACGTGCCTGACTCCACCTGCAGGTGGATCACTGACTTCCTGACGGACTGGAGGCAGTGCGTGCGGCTGGGGAAGAATGTCTCGGACACTCTCACCATCAGCACAGGAGCTCCACAGGGCTGTGTACTTTCTCCTCTTCTCTTCTCCCTGTACACCAACTGCTGCACCTCCAGCCATGATTCCGTCAAACTGATTAAGTTTGCGGATGACACCACCCTCATTGGGCTCATCTCGGACGACGATGAGTCTGCCTACAGGAGGGAGGTGGAACGGCTGGTGTCCTGGTGCAGTGGCAACAACCTGGAGCTCAACGCCCAGAAGACAGTGGAGATGATCGTGGACTTCAGGAAAGTCACAGCCTCCCTGCCCCCCCTCGCCCTGACAGACCTCCCATCACCACTGTGAACTCCTTCTGCTTCCTCGGTACCACCCTCACTCAGGACCTCAAGTGGGAGCCCACCATCAGCTCCCTCATCAAGAAAGCCAAGCAGAGGAAGTACTTCCTGCGGCAGCTGAGGAAAGCCAAGCTGCCAGTGCAGATGATGGTGCAGTTCTACACGGCCATCATTGAGTCCATCCTCACCTCCTCCATCACCGTGTGGTACGCTGGAGCCACAGCCAGGGACAGACAAAGACTGCAGCGCATTGTGCGATCTGCAGAGAAGGTGATCGGCTGCAGCCTTCCATCACTCCAGGACCTGTACATCTCCAGGACTCGGGGACGAGCAGGTCGGATCACAGCCGACACTTCTCACCCTGGACATAGACTATTTAAGTCACTCCCCTCGGGCAGGAGGCTACGGTCCATCCGGACCAGAACCTCCTGCCATAAGAACAGTTTCTTTCCCTCTGCCATTGGACTCTTTAACACTTCATAACACTTGTCACTTTATTAAGCACATAAATCAAGAACTATCCATTGCACTGCAAATTTTGCACCATATCCAACAAACTGTAAATTGTGTGTACATATTCAAGTTTTAGTCTGTATATTTATATATATATTTATATTATCTTGTATTTTATTTTATATTTTATGCATGGCCTTCATGTTGCACCTTATCGCCGAAGCAAGTTCCTAGTTTGTGAATCTTGTTCACTGACAATGGCAATAAACATTTTTCTGATTCTGATTCTGATTCTTTGTGTTGATTATTGGCAACACATCCACATTTCTAAAAGTCTGCCCCAAACCTCAAACTTGTGCACTTTTGCAGACGTTGCTTGACCCAGCGATGTCGAAACACAAGTGTCTCAGGGGTTACACAAACAAAACTGACCTGTACTGATCCAACCTGTCCTAAACCACTACAGTGAAAATAAAACAGGTCAATTAGAGAGCTTAACTGTCTGCTCAATACAGACATTAAGATCGATTTTAAAAGGTCTCATTGTCAGATCAAATCAATGAAGACCAACCAAGAACACAGCGGGTTAATCTAACAACACACTCATTGTTGATTGGACGGAAAACATTGATTTTTTTTAAACAGATCCCTATTATCTCTTCTCATTGAACTGTGCCACACTGCAAGGCTTTGTGTTTTCTCTAAAAATTTTTAAATATGTTTACTCCTGGCTAGATTAGATAACTCACATAATAAAGCTTGTTTCACATAAATGTCATTTTTTGTCTTAAAAATATCTATGAAATGTAGCTCTACTTGCGTTTGAGACTCCATATTAGTGCAGAATGTATAAAGTGTATAATAGCCACTTTTATCTACTTTTACATGTATCAGTAGCACCTGCCTTTTTTTACTGCAGTGAATCTAACTCATAACATGTGAGTCTGTATCACATTAAAGCCGCTCCACAGAGTTTTTTTCTGGATTGAGACGGTTTTATGGCATGGTTCGATGAGGAAGGAGCAGAAATACTGATATCGTCTTAGAGGATGTTCTCAGACGTCGACCTTGTGTGTGTGAAGAATGTTTAGATAACAGTGAATAAAGCCTGGTCCTGTCGTGTAGACTCGCTCGTCACGAGAAAACCTTTTAATCCCGTCGACAGCTTCTGTAAAAACACTGTACATTGGAGTTTAATGAGGCTCACAATGCTCTAATTAGCATGTTTCATAATCCAACACTGACGCCTGGTAAAAAAAAAAAAAAACGTAGGAATGATACTTGGATTAGATTTTTCTTTGAACTGAGCAGCACTGATCGTTGAAGTTTATAAAGGTGGAAGTTAATAAGAGTTTGCAAAAGAATATAATGAGGGTGGGTTTTAATAATGTAAGTATAAGTTTTGATCATTTCAGATGTTTTTTTTTTATATAAATGTTGGAGGCTGTTAGAATTTAATTATTGAATGAAGGAGCTGACTAATTATTTGTAATCAAAAAGAAAAGGCCAATCTTTGCTTTCTATGCCAAGATTTGAGTCATTCATCTGAGCTTTTGATACCTTCAGACCCAACTTTAATAATCCTCAAGGGTAAATTCAGGCTTCATCTGCCACAGACTGACTGATTGTAGAGTCTTATAACAGTCGTGAAGAAGGATACAGTTGGTGTCATTAACTGTACAAAGGGACGTTAGTTTACTTTAGTTACTTTCGTTGTTTCTGCACATTTTACTGTTAACATTGACCAGGGGACAGTGTAAACCTCTTGCAGACTTGTGGCTGACACACACCTCTCACAATAGTGTATATAGTTTATATTTCTATATTCTATTCTTTACATACTGCCTTTGTCAAATTTTTTCTTCCTTACAATTTAAACATTGGTCTGGTCTTTTTCTCACAGCAAATACCTTCACTCAGCGATTTTGCGGATGGACCAATCACAAGCTGTTTGTCTGCAGCAGGGTGTGGTTTGCTGGCTACGTTTCTGCTCTCGCCTCGGTTTTGAATATCCAGCAACGTATCAAAACAATAAAACTGCTCTGGTGTCCGCTCTACTGACAACTGGCTGTGTAGTGTTGCTTTTTCTTGCACCACATCATACAAGCAACAGGGTACCAGACTAACTTCTTTGTATAGAATAGGAAAAGAGTTAATTGCGGCTAGCCAGGTTAATTTAGACCTTTAATACTCCTAATATTCAAATTTATACAGAGGTGTGACAAGACATAAATCCCACGAGAAACAAGATGGGGTTCATGAGATATTGTTACACTATTCACAGTTGTGGCTGGTTGAAAGCTGAGGTTGCTCTGTGTTCTTGAATAGCGCTGGTATTAGCCGCACTCTTTTGCCATTTCTTATTTTCACTGAAAACCAAAATGTTTACCACACAGATGATTAAAAAATGTCAGGGGCATCTTGAATACTCCACCCTCATACTCAATCAGCTGATGTCACCAGAAGGCTTTTCACCTTTAAAAGAAAACTAGTCACACCTTAATCTTAAGATCTTGTGGTATGAGATTTTGACACATCCCTACTGATATACCTTTTTTATATTTTATATATATATATTACCAACAGCATTTTGTCATAACAGTCCTTTAATTTAATGTCTTACTACTCAGTTTAACTACACTGGCATCATGAAGACCCAAACTACGGGATCCTCAGAGGGTCAGAGGAACTTAAAATTTCCAATTTAAAAAAAATAGGATATTGCTTTTGATATTTGTTGCTTTTTTTTTTTTTATCAAAGTCAATTTTTTCCACAACATTAGCACTTTTATTCACTTTGTGGTAGATGATGTAGATTTTATTTCTAAAATAGCAAACTTTGTGAATAATTTATTAGTGAATTGTTTGATATGTACACTCTTTATCTGTTATTTTGGTTATTTGCCTGTTATTTAGTGACATCGTAAAATACATTGGACATTGTTTCTGAGCTTCAAGACATTCTGCTATTAATTTGGAAGTATTTAACACAAAGTCAACTGTCCGTGTCAGCTTTTTCTGTATGATACTGAATTTACTGCACAGCTTGACCTTAAAAGGTTTTGCAAGCTTGTGTCTGACAGTGTTGAGTCAGTGCTGAGAGCCAGAGTCAGTCACGTTGGGCAGGTTTCCTTTATTCTGCTACAGCACAGAGCGTTAGGCTGACAGCTGAGCCACAAACAAAGCGCCCCAGTGAACGCTCCGAGGAATAAACACCGCATACAGATGTTAAGAGAGCTGCTCAAACACAGTGGTAAAAGGGGGTTTATGTACCAGAGGCTAAATCCTAAACACAACAGTGATGTACAGATGCATCAGTGTGTACCTCTTTAGTTTTATCCATGGCTTTTAAAATGGCCACGTTGAGCTTCTCCAGCGCCGACAGGACGTTGACGTATTCACCGACATGTGGACTGAAGTGTTCTGTACAGAAAAGAGACACTCAGGATATTTATAATGACAATGATTCTTTCTTAATATCTGATGATACGAAGTGTAAAGGACAAACTTCAGGTGGCTCTTTATATTTTTTATGTATCCATAGCCATTTTGTGGACTAAAGTGTAATGTTGCTGCTTACGTCTGCACTCATCTTGTCCACAGCTCGAACCAGTCCTATAAACACGATTCCCAAAAAGTTGGGACACTGTACAAATTGTGAATAAAAACAGAATGCAATGATGTGGAAGTTTCAAATTTCAATATTTTATACAGAATATAACATAGATAACATATCATATGTTGAAAGTGAGACATTTTGAAATGTAATGCCTGATATTGGCACATTTTGGATTTCATGAGAGCTACACATTCCAAAATAGTTGGGACAGGTAGCAATAAGAGGCCGGAAAAATGTAATGTTTTGTCCCAATTTTTTTGAGATGTGTTGATGCCATGAAATTAAAAATCAACCTTTTTTCACTTAATTTTCTCAGTTTAAACTTTTGCTATGTCATCAATGTTGTATTCTGAATAAATATTCAAATGAAAACATCAATGCATTGCACAATTAGTACAGTGTCCTAACTTTTTGAGAATTGGGTTTGTACTTCTTATGCCCTATTCTGATGTCCACGTCCAAATAAAAACCCCATCCCAACGTTTTCCCTTTTGTGTCTCACTCTGCAGACTATTGTGTAACTTGTATGACTGTGTGACCTTGGATTTTTCTGATTGTCTTCATTAGAGCTCTCATCTTAGTTCAAAGTAAAATTTCTAAAAACATAAACTACAAGAAGTGGTTATTAAATTTTCAAAGATTGAACCAAAGTTTTTTCCCCCAAAGAGCTTTAAATTCCAACTAACTTGACAGTAGCTGGCTCCTTTTTATAGTTTAATGATAAAAGTTTTATGTGTTATGGCTGATTATGCCATAAGTTGAGATCTTTTCTTTTCAAAACTATGGGTAAAAAACTAAAGTGGGCTCAAACTCTCACATTTATAGACGTAGTTCAGTTTATTTATCTGAAGTAACATAAATACACATAAATACGTATCAACATCAAAATAACAGTCTTTGCATTTCTGGAGCAGCACATATTTCTCTTTTGAGCACACATTCTTGCATGAGGGTTAAGATATTTATGAACTAAATTGTGTGTTTTGTGTGTTTATAGACAACGATGTGTCCCTGCGAGGCTGCCGTAGGTGCTCACAGACTGTAGAAAGGAGGGATGTGAAGTATAAAAAGAAACTTTTACCACCAGTTCTTGCCAAAAACTAAAAACTATACCTTTAATTAGTATGATCAAATAGAGATATGAGTGTGTTTCTATATATTTTGGTACAGCACAGCAAATATTGAACGCTAGCTCCAGATTGGGCCGAAGGACTGTGTTTCTGTGTGTTTTCTCTGTAATAAAGCAAGATATTGATTCATTTAAACAGCTCCATTAAGTGTCATTTAAATTCATCTCACCTGAGAGCTGGTCAATGTCCAAGTTTCTATAAAGAAGACAAAAAGAAAGACATGTTTAGTCCACTGCAGTTGAATGATGCTGCATACATATATTTATTTGATCCTGGGCATTTATTGCTTCATAACTTTTAGTTGTAAAAGTTTGATTATGAGCCAGTGCTGCGGGTTGTTTATGTATTTCCACGTCTTATCTGTGCTCATCAGAGTGCAAACCGAGTAACTCTGGGGCGGTTGAGGCAGAGTGAAGGCTCCAGGCTGAATATTGACATAATCTTTATTGAAGTGCGATAGCTGCGTCTGGAGCCAGGCAGGAGCCGAGCAGCAGGTGCACCAGATGGCATCAGCGCCAGGGTAAATCCAAAAAAAGAGAGAGACAGGGAACTTACTCTGTTTGCTGCCAGTCGATGGAGTAATACAGCTCCTGCATCTGCTCTTTGGTGAGGATCCCATCGGTGAAGTAGGACTGAAACTCCTCCAGCGACAGTTTCCCATCGTCTGAAAAATACAGCAGGAGGACACTTCACAAAAGAGGTTTTATCACTTTACCGGAGAGGCTTGATTATCATTTTGACCGGACAACTCTATGAAAAGTGCTGTAACATTGAGTCCTCATCAATGCTGTGAGCAGATATGAGTGCCTTATGTTTATAAACCACACATGTACCAAAGGCATGTTGATTTTTGGACACTCTTGACTTTACCAAAGCATTTTTTACAGTTTGTACCATTACAATATTTGTGCCATATGGAAAAAAGACTGACACTGCAGTGAGTAAAGTATCTGTGTTCGAGGCGGTCAAACAGCAAGTAACCAGGATTGGTTTTGGTATCTCAATAAGCCCTTTCATTTGTAAAACATTTACAAAACTCTTACAACTAAGGTCACCCCTGTCTGTTGTTGCTATGGCCTTGATTTATGCCAGGACACAACGTGCTTAAATTATGCTAAATAAGAAAAACACAGGACCGAAAAGGACAAAATCAAGGTCAGTAAGAAAATAAAAGGGAGAAATAGTGAAAATGGCACAATAGGTCAATTAATATTATCCAAGCAGAACTTACCCCATATAAAATGTAATGCTATGATCATACAGTATATGCTATATATTTCCAAATCGAGTGGGACCTGAATGGACCCAAAAATGGACTAACCTTTTTGCCCTGTACTGAAATGAATGTAATCTGCAGTAATTTGGTTTTTTTGCAGCCCATTACTCCAGGAGAACAGTGGTTTTAGTCACACCACAATGATGGAAAAAATATACACCCATAGGAATTATAGTCAACGATGCAGTGTCTTTTTAATGAGTCCTTATCTCTGCTGCTGCTGGTTTGTACGGCAAAGTAACACACCCACTGTTTCAATTTCAGTTCTAATTAAATAATCCCATTCAAACATTTGCCCTAATGTAGTCGTGTCACAGTCGTGCAGGAAAAATGACAGCTCAAACAGTACAAAGGTAGGCGTCCGATAAGCAGCGTCTCGGGCCGAGTCTTGAGTAAAGTGTTAGCAGCGACTGAGGGCTGTGTAGGAGCTCACTTCAGAGCGTAATGAGATCTCGCCGCCTGCTTTTCTCTGGAAGCACTGAAGCCTTTTGAGACCTGGCTTTTTTAGTTCTGCACCAGGCAACAGAGCACACGCTGATGGGCCCGAGCCAACACTGAATCACATCATCTGCCAGTTCATAAGAGCAATTTTGTGTTGTGGCCAGCGAAAAGGACGAGTCGATGAGAAGTGCTGGCAGGGAAGGTACAAATGAAGTTTTCAGAGTAAGAAGATTATGGTTCAAGCTAGTTTCAAGTGTCACTGAAGACTCATCTACGCAAAGAAAAAAACACAAAAAAGCTTTAAATGTCCTTGTTTTGTTACATATCTTTTAATGTCATCCTCACACACTTATTGTCAAAGGGACCCACCAGTTTACTTTTCTGTAGTTTATTCAAAACAAGATGTGTTGCACAAAAGTGGTTTTTAGTTTTTAGTTAGTTTAATGTATTACCAAAATATAGAGCCTTTCATAACAATAGATACATTTAAATTTTCCATATTGCGCTTCTAGAGCTACAAGAATAGGAGCTTCATTAATCATTGTACTATTAACGCTCTGAGCTGGCTATTGTTTGTTTTTGTATTGTCTTGTTGCCACACATTTATTGAAATGATTTACTATTTTTACATTGTCTATATTTGGAATGTAGTTATAGTATGTATGTAGTTATATGTAGTTAAGTGTTCCCGTTACCAGGTGCATTTTACATATCACAACCCCTCAACATAATTATTGTCCTGTATATTGCTTTATTTTTAGGCAACTCCATTTGAGCACATATTTAACATTTAACTATTTATCTCCCTAAATATAAAAATGTTTGTATTTCATCCAAAATATTCTCTGTGCTGGTGCAGTTTGTTTTCATTACAGAACATTGCTGAACATGTTGTAAACTGGCCAAAGGCGTTCACACTCACCTCGGGCAAAGACAGAACTGACACCTGTGTTACCATGGCAACTTAGTAGCCCATCAGGGTTTCTTTTAAACCTAACCTAAGTACATCTTGTGACTTTTTCATTTACAATTCAGGACAGTGTTTTCTCATTTATAATTATGTAAAATTATAGCAGACCTAGTTTTATTCCTCGGGTCATTATCATTCTTTAAGGTTTATGTGAAAAGCATCACCGGGAATTATTCAGACGAGGCATGGGGTGAGATGTAATTATAATGGTATAATAACCTTAAGAAAAGGTGTATGGCAAAATGTATGCTATTAAATTCAAACAGGCAATAATTATTCTAGATAAAGTTGAGTTGTGTTAAATAGAGAGGCTATTGTCTGTGAAGGTTCTCAGTCATCCAGGTCATCTTAAAAAAAAAGGTTAATGTAAAAGCATCTGGACTCAGTTTTTTCAAGATGAAGACGTTTTGTCTCTAATCCCAAGAGACTTTATCAATTCCGAGATCAACTGGTAGGAGAGCTGAGCTTATATCTCTAGAGGAAGGAGTTAACCCTGAAACCAAACCTGATGGAACAGGCTGTTTTGGTCTCATAGTCGTTGGCTATGAGCCTGATGTGTGTGTCTATCAGCACCACGGCAACTCAATGTGCTTAACAACAACAACAAAAATAGAAATTAATAACCACACAACACAGCAGCATAATAAGAAGGTACAGGGGATAATAATAGTTACAATACATTAGGAAATAAAAGCATGTTTAAATAAAAAGGTCTTCAACCTGGACTTGAAAACTGCAATGGAATGCAATGTGTAATTTTAAGATCCTCAGGAAGCCGGTTCCAATGTTTAGTAGCATAAAAACTGTAATGTAGGAGGAAAGACAATCTGCTGCACCTCTGACTTCCTCCAGTCTTCTTCATTTAAGCAGCTCCTGTTTTTCAGATTGACACTCAATTAGACACTCGGCTACAAGTTACCGAGCAGCTCAGATGGCATGTTATGCAAGTTCTCACAGTTTTATCTTGAGAGACTGAGCTGCATCAGGAAAATGGTTTCTGGCATTTTATTATATTTAACTCCCAAAAGTACAGGCAGTATTTGACATTGGCATGTGCTGCTTCTGGAAGAAAATCAATAGGTCACAGTGGCATTAGTATCGAAGGGTTTGTCAGGGTTACTGGACGAGGACAGTCCACAGCTGAGAAATTACAGCACTTAAAATAATAAAATATGTGAAAAGAGGGTGAAAACAAAACAAATGTAGATAAACAAAATGGAGACTCAATTGAACAGTAACAAATACAGTAAATCAGATCTGCGTGTGTGTGTGTGATGTGTTTTAATAAAATAGGGGCTACAGTAATTAGTTCTATATTAAAAAAAATACACTGGCTTTATTGGGTGCTTAGTCAGTAATATGGCTGTTCCAGGACTTCAACTTTGAAAATAACAGGGAATGCATTTGCCTTACCTTTTATCCAATCAAAACTCTGCAAACAGGCTGTCTTTACTTTTACTTAAGTCCAAAGGGTCAGCTGTATTTGACTCTATAACACACATATTGATCTTGTTGTACTGTACTTGATGGGTCCAGCTATTCTTTGTCTGTTTTATTTTTTACATATATTTACTGATGCAGTCCTAAACCACTACTGATTTACTTTAATAAACAAGCTTAATTAACTGTATATTTCATAAACTAGATCTCAGACGCACCTACGAACAATTAGCGAGAAAAATAAATAAATAATTTGTAATAAAGCTCGTTTGGGGACCAAAACGTTTCCAAGTAACATGTGCATAAATCTAGACATAACATTGAAAAGACACTATTTTCTAAGTTCAGTTCTGGCTCAGTGTTTAATATCGCTGAAGCAAATCTGATTGGATCATGACATTTGAGGGCGAGGCTTAGTGACAGGTCCATTAATCTGCAGTGCACAGGTTTGTTAACAGTGACGTATCTGTTTAGAGAGAGATGAGATTTAATTATGGAATATCCGGATTTTGCTGCGATTGACTGAGA
The DNA here is from genome assembly GCA_024416835.2 of Perccottus glenii. Taxonomy (NCBI): domain Eukaryota; kingdom Metazoa; phylum Chordata; class Actinopteri; order Gobiiformes; family Odontobutidae; genus Perccottus; species Perccottus glenii. The sequence continues at coordinate 9,909,882 of CM044555.2, read as the reverse complement.
CTCACTGTTGTCAATACAAAACCTCTGCAGGGAAATTCAAGTGTCGCTGAGACAGACGGGAGATTGTTACCTGTGGGCCTGAAGAAAGCCAGTGCTAGTTTTAACTGTCTCACAAACAATGGCTCACTGTCACCTAAATAAAAAGCCTCCCACTAAATTAAATGATTGTGTCTTTTCAGAAAATTGTCTTTGGCGTTTTATTTTTCCTCAGCTAAAGCTGCTAACAACCAGAACATGAGTAATTATTCATAAACCCAGCTGTCGATGTGATTATTTTAGGAGAAAGGTGAGTAGGATCTGTTACATTCGAGGACAATTGATTTTCTTTTGGGACATCTGCTTGTATGTGAGAGCAAAATCAATTCAGTGAAGGGAACAAAATTGTAAAAGGACATTTTTAATCAGACATTTCCCTCATTGGATTTTGAGTTGCCAAAAATGTGAATCCCCCATCGAACGAATGTCTGCTGCAGAAAATAATTGACATCTCAAGACATTATTTTGAGGTTTAACACTGCTCTGTCAGCTCGAGCCGCAGTTCTGCAGTAATTCTGTACAACTCTTTGCTTTAGGGTGATTTCTGCTGCGGTTTACGATCCACTCGGCAGTTTTAATTAAATTCTGAAATGAACAACTACTGTGTGTGGACCAAACTCAAAGTGGGTTTCAATGTCTGCAAAACAAGATTATAGCTTTTACTGTGCGAACGTACAACAGTGTTACAGGGCCACATCAAAAGAGTATTTTAGTTTTAGTGTTAGTAACTTTTATCTCTTTTGCTGTGCGGCAATCCAGTGACTATATCTTATAATACAGTGTATCTCAAACGTGGGATGGGTAAAACTGGTGGTACTCTGGCTTTTGTGAGTGACACTCAGGGAGCTTTTGAGATTTATTTTGAAGATTGAAATAAACTTTTTGGGTTTGGACCAATATTGTAGCACAAAGTTAAGCATTAGTCCTACACAAACCAAAGTGTAGACCTTGTTTAATCTAGTATTTATTTGTAGTACATTTGGAAACACTTTTAATCTATAAACCAGGATGGCCCCTCAGCTCCTCTTAACCTTGTGCTGCAGCTTGATTCTCACAAGATTATTGAGTTTACAAACTCGTGAAAATCAATCTTGAACTGCTCCAAGCAAAGTATTTGCAGTCCGAACCCTGGCCTTTCCGTATAAGTGGTAGAAGATGGATGGATCGATGGATGAAGCCTGGCCTTACGTGCTCGTTGTGTCCAATGATGTGGCAGCACTGACATGTCTGGCCTTCTTTTAGGTTTCAAGATTTAGCAACAACATGGAGCTGCTCTGATTGGATAAAACTGCGGGTGATAAATCCAATCACCGACCAGTTATACATTTAAAGTTCCTGCCAGTTCTCATCTCTCTAAACAGATATATGACTATGAGATGCATGACTCTGCTTTTAGCCTCTATGCACCGAGACGCTGGAACGGCCTTCCATGGATTGACATTTTTAAACAAAAACTGAAAACTTATTTATTTATTCTGGCTTTTATGTAGTGTTTTATAAAGAGTATGGATTATATCTTTGTTTTACCTTACTATTTATCGTTTTTAGTGAATTTTTTATGGTTTGAATGTTGATGTGTTGATGTGATGATATGTTGTAAAGAGTTCTATTGTGTTGTGAAAAATGCGATATAGATAAGTTTTGATTGATTGAAAAAAGATGTCCTTTCCTCATTTAATTAGCATTTTATTCTTTCAGTATGTGCCTAAACTGGTCTCAGTGGAGTTAAAATATTGAAGTGTGAGACTCTTCTCTTTATTTTGTTGTGAGATAAACGACATGTTTGCTGCCTCTATTTTATTTAGTGACATCCCTGAAATGGTTTTGTTATAACTTATGTGGGTCAGTGCAGGACAGTTTGATGAAATCTGACACTAGAGATGATACATGAACAGAAATGACACAAGTGGCAATAAATCTACACAGAACTAAGGCCTGTGGTGTTGACCCAAAATGAAACACTGCAGAGGCCGTTACTTTGAGCTCAGTACAGTCTTTTAAATACAAGTGTGTTGATTTTGTTCTGTATTGTAACAATAAAAGAACATTTAACAACATAATATATCCAAACAGAAAATGGGTTTTGTAGTGTATAAAGAGCATCATGATTCACTTGTACACCATAAACCCCAGCTCATTATTTTTCTCATGAGACTAGCTTATGTCTTTATTTAGGTTGATGTTAAATCTGCACTAAATACAACTCGCTAATTGTCTAATATTTTTTTAATCTATATCAAATTTGTTCCACAATTCTCGTGATATGGACAGGCTGCATGGCACAATAACAGTAAACTCTGGGGAAACAACCTCAGCTTAATGACAGCCAAATATGAGGTTAGCTTTTGTAAAGACACATCTGATATCCATAAATGACAGTGAATATTTTACCTTCTTTTGAGCACTTTGAATATTTTTAATTTTTGTTGGTGTACAAGTCCTAAAACTTCTTGCTGCTGATTACTTATGAGTTCTCAAGAAATTCATAGGACATTTACAAAACAAGTTGCAATTTTTTTTTTTTTCCCAAAAAAATGTAATGTTGTACACTTTTGAATAAAAACAAGCTTACCTACAGTAGCTTGTGATGTGTTCATGTGCTTTTGGAAGATGCAGTTGCTGAGTAAGGGACTTTGTGTGAGAGTGAAAACACAAAGAGAAACACACTGGTGGTAGTACAGCCCAAAAAAGACAACTAAATGTACAAGATCCTTTGGGAAAGGTTTATGAATTTCTTTAAACTTAAATGGTACTGTCAAAATAACAACGTCCAGCCTTGCCAATTTTAAAAACGTATTATAAATGTTACACAGTAACATAGAGAGGAGCCCGTGTAGTGGGCAGCAGCCGGCTCTTGTTTTGTGATAACTGCAGTGTTCGCGGCCTATAGCAGCAGCCCACTCTCTGCTGATGGTAGGAGGCACCTTCCTCTCGGAGCACGACTCGAGAAGCAAGCACTGCTCGGCTGCAAATGGAAAATAAGTCGCACAAACACACTTCTTTTTTGCTGTTTTGTGTCCGTGTGAGTGCTCAAGTAAAAAAACACAACATTGAAGGAGGAGAGGCCTTAGAGAGAAAAGCATGTGTTTGTGTGCAGCTGATATCTCTGACATTGTGTGGTATTTATTCTGTGGTTTAAACCAATTTCAAAAGGCATTATGAACATCAATAGAGAAAAAAGCCTCCCACTGTTTCGTAATGTCTGTTGTACCATATTTGGATCAGATACATTTTAATAAGCTGTTAAGAAAATGAGTGATGTACTGTAGTTTTTGTATACTATAGGCTAATATCTTTATACAAAAAACAGGCCTAAAGACTAATTTGTACTGGTTTCACTAACCTTTCTGCTTTGGTTTTAAGCTTTTTTCAGAAGAGTGACTACATAGTACATGAGTACAAAGTACATTGACTACATACTGCCAATATTACAGTTCTTTGCAACACCCATACTCCATGTGTATTGTAATTCGATCACCGAGATTTCAATTCATTGTCTTCAATGAAAAAAACACAGGTCTAAAACAATCTCTGCATAACTCTAGGTCTCTGTGTGGTATTAAGTAAACTTAAGTACAAGACCAACATAACATGTGTCCAGAGACCTGTAGCTTTTAGCAGGTGTCGCCTCAGTGCTTGTATTTGCCAGAATCATGTTGCATTATGAATAAATTGAACATGTTTGTGGCTAATGCTTGTTGGTCTGTTTAAAATGTGCTGCTGATGGCTCAGGTTGGTTACAAAATGTCTCTGAAAACAGTAAAAGGGTATAATGCAGACTTTTTTCCAAAGAGCTTTGATAATATAAAATGTCTAAGGGCCGACAGCTGAGAAAGTAAGTTACATATAAATGCCTTGTTTTATAAAAAAAAAAATCTGTCTTCAATTATCATTCCTTTAAACAGCCTACTGCAGCCTACCTAAATATATGTCTTTTGTGATACATATATTGCACATGTTGGTATGAAAATGGCAATACCTTTTGACATATTGTGTAAAAACTACAACTGTTTTTCAATTCAAGATTTTTATCACATTATTTTTAAACTGCAAATTGTTGTTTTTTTTTCCCTGAACGTCTTTGTAGAATCTGTGAAGCACCTCAGACAGCTTCACCTCGTGGTTTGCATCATTAATGGAGCTGTTACATAACTCCACCATCCATCCTCAGAGGGCACTGAACAGAGTTTGTAGATACTGCATGCATTAATGAGCTGCCACTTTTGCATTTTAGATTTGTTTTAACACATTATCTGAATAAGAAATTAAGAGGAGAAACAGATTTCGGTTTTGTCATCTCTGTTTTTCTTCACAGGATGAATGTTTCCTCAGGAGAAATTGGGATTTCTTTGAAGTAAGCGGAGCATTTAGGCGTAACATGGAAACACATTTATCAGACACAGCACTGACACGTTTGGAGGGAAAGACATTAAACTCACATTAAGTGGAAGCTCTCAATGATACAATACATCATTTGAATACAAGATTTCTCAAAATAGATGAAAGTTAGATGGTTGTTGTCATTATGTAGTTGAGAATATATGGATTTCAAAGCCTCTCAAACACATATGACTCTGTTATTTTGCTCGATAGCAACAAGAGTAGATGCTTGACCTTGGATATTTATATCACTGTGTCCGTGAAGAGTCGAAGAAGCAGAGAGATAAGCTCGACTCGGGTTGAAATCCCCTCGGACAGGAAGCCGAACCATCACGGCTGCATTTTTATCTAATTTTAGAGCAACCGCTCCTTCATAAAGGAGCTTAAACTGAGTTTTAATTAACCATAAAATCTAATTAAAAACATGTTTTTTTACTTACCGTTCTTGTCTGCCCGTCGAAATATCTGCAAAAGACAGAGGGAGAGCGTGTTTAAGTTTGTGGGATGTCTTGCTGCTGAAGATTTCTGATAAGTTATACAGACATGTTCCAGTGAGACGGACACTGATGGATTCTGGGATGTCATGCAGCACAGAGCAATATCTTCTTTCAGGACATTTAAGAGGAGTTGCAGTTTTATGAGCATTTCAATAACATAAAAAAATACCTCCAGTGAGGAAACGAGCCAGTGACATTTATCCCGAGAGGAGCTTTATATAGTTATTTTAATCCAAAACCTTCCAAAAACAGGAAACTATCCTCCACTCTGACACTAAATTGAATATCTGAAATGGCATCCCCAAACAAAATGGTTACAGCTTTTTAACCACTCTGTAGGTTTCTGAATATGTCTCACTGTGACATTTTCAGCAACAAAGACCTTTATCCTTTTCTGGTGAAATTGAAACCTTTACGTTATTATTAGGTTCATCTGATATAAGGATGAAACTTTCACACATCTATTTTCTGGGGCAGGTGTAAAGAAAAGGAGTGAGCAGCCCAATATGCATCCAAAAATAAGTGAGTGATTTATTTATTTTTCTGCCTTTATTAGAAAGAATAGATAAACAGGACAAAGCTGAGACTCAAACCCAGGTTGTTCCAGTTTTGTGGTACTTTAAGGTGATCTGATAAAGAACTATCTAAGTCCTTAATATCTAATACCTACAATCTATGACCTGGTTATGTCATCATTATGGGAAACTGAACGTTATCTATGGTGTTTGGGGATATCAAGACTGGTCTATAAGGTTAGACCTGCTGCTTTTGCACTTGAGTTTTATACTGTATGTAGTTGTTTAACATATTTATTTTCTATTACCTCTTTGTTTTCTACTGTTCTGTTTCAAATAATAATTCTTCAGTAGACCGCTTTTTTAATCACTTGCTTCTGGGTGAAAAGACCAATCCAAGGCCATTAGGAAACACTATATGAGCACATGGTACCAGGTTTTACCCAATAAGTCTTTCCTGGGTGGAATCTATTAGATGTTTGACAGAGACAGCCTTTCTAAAACCACATGCATAACTTCCTCTTATTGAAATCTACAGTTGAGAGAAGCTAAAGACCCTGAGACACAATAGACAAGCTCTGAATGTGGTAATAAACTCATCGCTGTATCAAATTAAATCTGTGGAGAGTGGACTGGTCTGTGTCAAAGCAGCCGCCTTCTGCAGTGTTTTTTTTTTTTTCTCGGTTAAATTGTCCGCTGCCGTGGAGTGGAGACCAGACAGAGGCTGTTTGATTAACTGCTTTATCAAAATGGAGAGCTGAACCCTCATCCTCATCCGTCACCTTTTACCAGAGTGTGAAGGCTCTGACTCGCTTTGATAACAGTGCCTCATTATTAACAACATCCACACCTGAGTTTAAAGCACATGTAGAAGAATTTAGAAACTAGATACCAGCAGTAAAATAAATGATCAACTCTGATCTAGCCGGGTAATTTTTCATCTGTAAGTCAAATTAAAACCTTGTGAAATATGTTTGTACTTTGTAAAATATGTATAATGCTGTAGTTATTATATTGAAATCAACATAATTCCCCCAGAATAAATTTGACATACTAAGTATAAAGATAAGCATAAATGTTTTAGCCAATGGAACAATGACAATGGAAGTCTGGTGTTGCACTTTGGTCATGTGACTGGAATAAATGGCAGGTATTTGTTGGAAATTGTGTTAGCATTACTAGAACCAGTGTGTGACTGTGGAGTGAATGGATAATGGGCGGTCTGTAAGAGACCTTTGAGTCCCTTGGTCCCTTTGGAGAAAAGCGCAATATAAATCAAATCCATTATTATTATTTTTACTAGAACCACTGGTGCAAGAAAAGAAGCTTAACTGAAGATTTTAATAATAGACTAAGAACTCATTGGGAATTATGCAAAAAGAAATAAATGCAATGTCAACTACAAACAGTAAAAAAGAACTCACTGGATCACTGAACTGCGACCTCTCCAGCTTGTCTTTTATTAAAAAAACCTAGCTGGACCAACTTTTATCAACAAATTACTAACATATTACACCAAAATTAAGTTTAGAGTTTAGCGTTAGCCTAGCTGCGAGGACGGTAATCATCTCTGTCTCAATAAACATTACATGATTGAATTTACAGTATTTATCCCTTTTTTACGTTGCCTCCCTTTTTTCTGTTGATGCTTTTTTTTTAACTGTTTCTGTGTCTCTGAGTCCTAAATACTGGTTCTTATCTACGTATTACAACCCTTTATAATAAACCATAAAGCCTGTTTCTTTAACATATTTTTGCTTTTCCAATTTACTATTTGGGGTTTGAACCTAGTATATGCTATCATTGGTTTAAACCAATTCCTTAAACAAGAAAAAATATCAGGTATAAACTTGTTTAAGGACAAGGAAATCTGTGCTAAAATATTAAAAATAGGGACAGAAAGTAAGAATGACCATGTTTAATTCTTGGGGCTTGTTTGCCTTGTAACCACACTGTGCAGAAGCTTGGGCCAGAAACTAAATGAAGGAAGGTAAGATAAGGGTGATAATAATTCCCCAAGTTGTTTAAATGTTGTAATTAGTAAACAAATAAAATCAATACAATGTAAAGTGTGCTGTTACAGGTACCTAACAGTTGTGATGTGCAGCACATTTGAAGTGACAGCTACAATAACTTATGGAAACTCATAATAACCTTAAACCTGCAGAGTCTTCACTCTCAATTGTCTCTAAAGCTTTAAAATGCCAATGTAAGCATCTGTTGACAGTGACTCAGAGGAAGCAGCTCCGTTATGACAGTAATACAATATGAGAGCTATCAGCAGGGACCTGAAAGTTATTGACTGGGCTTTAGTGAGAGGTCAGCAGGTGTAGTTTAGACTGGTTAGTTAGTTTAGAAGCATTTTAGACAAACAGAATTATATTTAGTATTTGTTTAAGTAACTTTGATAGGTCAGTAGTTTCTCTGTTGTGATAGGTCCACAGCATTTTTCTTTTGATGGTTTTAGTGTGTTGAAGCATTTTGCCTAAACCTGTTTTTTAATGACAATTGACAACGAGTTTCCAAGTTGTTATTCCAAGTGTGTATGTAATGTAAGATTTTTTTTGTCAATTTAAGTCCAGCCTAATCATCATTTAAAGTCTACACATCCAGAAAGAACACTGGCACCTTCATACTAAAATAGGGTCCACTGTGTTTTCAAAAAAGGACTGTTTTACTTTTCAATGGTCCTGGGAATAGTTAAAGTATTTCAGTGGTTTCAAAAGGGTTGAAATAGTAATGTTTTAGAAAAGTAGCATGTTATCTTCAGCACTGTACACAATAATTTCCAATTTGTTGTTGTGTCTAGTGTGACCAATTTAAAACTACAACATGCTAACTATTACACCCACTAAGTAGGCTATTTTTAACAACTAACAATACTAATACTGCAACAAATGGGCTTTTGTATTGCTCCTTGTAATTTTGACTCCCTGCCTTTCTGTGAGGAGTCTCCCAGTGTTACCGCGTGTTCTCACCAGGTCCTCCAGCTTCCTGCCACCGCCCAGGTGTGTCTAGGTGACAGAATGAATGTCACCTGTTTCATTAAGAGATGTTTGTGGTTAGTGTGTATTTGAGTGGGTAATGATGACCATAGAGTGGATAAAATAGTGGGGGTTTCAACATTTTTTTCAGCTAAAACACTGCAGGGATGCGGACACTAACTAACAATGCATACTATACAAACAGTCTAGTCATTGTGAATTTCAGTCAAATTTACAGGGAGTAGTAACAATGGACACAGGCTAAACTAACTCTGGACATATTTGGATGGACATACAATCAATCAAAAACACAAAGCACTACATATATTTATGTTTTGAGTGGTCCAACAGGATTTATAGGAGGAGGGATTCCAGACCCATTTCACTTTGACCAATAAATAGGATGGATTTCCTAGAGTTCATTGACACAACAAGGGGGCGGCTGTAACTCAGCGGTAGAGCGGCCGTCCTTTAACCGGCGGGTGGGTGGTTCGTTTCCCGATTGTTGTGTCCTTGGGCAAGACACTTAATCCACCTTGCCTGCAGTGGTCAGCTGTAACACTGGAAAAGCGCTATATTAAAAAAATAATAATAATTTCTGTGCAGTTTGGCCATTTGTTTACACAAGAACGACTTTCACACTCCACAAAAATCCAACCGAGGAGACATAGCAAACGGCATGCTTAATAAAAAGAATAATGAAAAAAAACATATCCCAGAAAGCTATGTGGCTGCTGCCCACAAACATAAAAAAAAAAAAATAATTCAGTGTTTCTGTGCCTTAAAAACTTATGAGGAGCCAAAGCCATCTTAATGAAACAGACCCCAGAGTAGAAGTATTCAGACACATAAAGACTGCTTATGAAATCCCTTTGTCTTTTCCCCTAAGGCTTTTTACCTGCCACAGTGTGTGTTATTTAAACCAGTAAACTACCATGAGTCCCAGAGCTGACAGTACACAGGTGTAAATTGCCTTCTGTGACAGTCTTTGAAAGTATTTATCAACTCAGAAAGAGCAGGAAAAAGCTGTCAAGGTTGCACCATCTAAGAGTCTACATCTATTAAATCAAACAATGGGCCCACAGCTGGCTATAAATAGAGGCAGGTTTTGGGAAAGAGGCAGACAAATGCACAAAACCACTTCTTGAGTGAGTCTGAAAGGCTGTTAGCAGCTCTCTAGTGAGAATGGCACAAGAGGAGGTCCAATCTTCTGGGAAATTGGCGTGAAGAAAGGTGAATGTTCTGAAATGGTTTAAATAACACTCAATAGAGTGTTTTATTTAAGCAGCATGTAAGGACCGTTGTATAACACTGACAGTTTAGCATTAGCCACAAGCAACCTTACCTTTAACCTTTTACTTAAAACTAACCACAAATGCCTCTTCTCTTTTCACTTCTCTATTTATTTCTGCCTTTCAAACCTCAACTGCCCTGTTTTAAAAGAAAGAGTAAAATAAGTTACTACTGAGATAACACATACAACAGCAGTATTGTTAAGTGATTATAGCTGAGACGAAGCTAATGAATCTTTGGTTTATTGAACACTGAGCAACACAAAGACAAAGATACCCAGAAACCTGTCAATAAATGTCACCAGATGCTCAGTTCTGGAGCGTAAACTGAAAGTCATTGAAAATGTACCGTTACCCTGGATAACTTTGCTTTGGAGACCAATAACATCTTTTGCTTCAGGCTGTAAACATGTTTAATTCATCACTCTTAGGTTTGATAGGCCGCAGAGGCTCAGGTGGTTGAGGGGTTGTTCTATAACCAGGAGGTTGGTAGTTCGATTCCTGCAGCCCCCCATCTCTGTCTGCCCCAGGTGTGAATGTGTGTGAATGGGGTGAATGGAAGCCATCTCAGTCTAGGGAGATGATTCTTCCTTGGGGTGCGAAAGGTCCCAGATTAAATACAATGTGTTATGGAGCTAACAGGGTGTTTCTCCTTTGGATTCGGCTGTGCACCTTTTAAATGATGAGTCACATCGCTTCATTGTGGAGAAGAAACGTAAGGTTTGGCTTGAAGGACTTACGGCAGCCAGGAAAATTATAACTCAAAGCTCCTTGCTTCAATGCTTTATGGATAATGCTTACTTGTAATTGTCATCACCTCAGATCTACAAAGCAACTTCAAACACAATCAAAACCTGGATAAACTTGATAACTGATTGAAGTGTAGGTTTCTTACAGGATGAGTCCAGTGGAGGCTGGGGATGGGGCATTAGCCTGTATGTGCCTTATTTTGTACATTATGCTCTTCTCAATAAAAAAAAAAAAAAAACAATGAGAGAAAAAGAAAATGAGCAGCTGTCAAAAGTGGCTTCTGTGTTTCAATTTTAAGGTGCATACGCTGCTCCAGACTCTTTCAGCTCTCATTGAGGATTTCCTGCACTACACTTGTGACCGGTACAATTAACCACATTTTTCATAAATCCCATCCAATCGAAAACCCACAAACAAAAAGCATTATTTTTAAAACTGCTCTCGCAATATGGCCCCCATTTTTGGAGCTCTTAGTAAATCTAGCCCTTAGCCCTGTCTTGCTCATGACTTGGACTTACTCTGGTTTTGACAAACGATTACTGTGCGTCAATAACACAAGGAGGTTCTAAATTAGGACAAGAGCCAAGTTGAATTAATGACACCCTGCTGAAATCAGACTCTTAATTTCCACAGCAGTAACGCAATAAATTACTACCCATTAACAAACGTAATAGGCTCCACAGAGGAAAACCCAGGGCAGTTTGGAGAAAATGTATCCTAACTGCGTTTAAACCAAATGTGCTCTTGCTCCAGTGTAATGCTCAGTTCAGTGCAAGTCTTGTGGAAGCGATGGGATTTTATTTACAGCCTGCCATGACGTGTGAAGCTGCTGAAATGATGCTGCTAATACACTGTCTTTAGTTTGCTGCACTGTCTTCTGTAAACCACAGCAAAAAGGGTGTAAGGACAAGTTGATTTAAATGCTTGCTTCAATTATAGAGAGGGGAATTAAGTTGAAAATCCTGCAGATATTTCAAGGTTGCAGAGTTTTAACCAACCTGCAACATCCTGTTTGAACAATTACAATGTGAGGTGGTTATGTTTGGACCCAGGCCTAAAAGCAGGGTCACATATTTTGAGAGCAGACAATAAACCTTTTTTTTTTTTTACGGTGAGCTGTGTATCCATTAGTCAACAGAAATGGTCTCCTGTGTATTTTACTTGGATGAAAGGACATCAGCCATCAACAATCCCAAATTCTACTAAAACAAGATTATTTCCTCAACTGACTGACTAATGTATGTGCTGCTTTACAAACAGGCTACACTGGCCAAAGTCTATGAGCTACTAATCATCGAATACTTAGGACTAAACGTAGACAATGCTTACTTGTCAAATATTCTTAAACCAATTCGACTGATGAAGCATCAAAACCAACACTGAGGTAAAAATCACTTTTGGAGTTATATAGGGCTGCACAATATCAAGAAAACAATAAAATGAGGTTGTTGAGTATTGCAATGATCTTAAGAGATCTAGACTTCCACTGGCCACACATTGTCATTGCAAAACATTCAGTCTTTGTGATAAAGACATTGTGCTTTTTAATATTGCAATAATACATTTGGGATATAAGGTGCAGTCCTAATAATGAATATTAAAATACATTCATACTCCATTATGACTATTGTCCTCATAATGCTCAAACATACCTTCATTGTTCAAAGAAAAAACATGTACTGTGATGCAGAGATTTTTCTATAAAAGAGTCTATATAATGACTATATTAGGGTTGTTTTCTAAATATTAACAACAGAGAGCAACTATATTTAACCTAAAAGTAGAATCCTGTTTAAATGATGGTAAATATATGGTTTTAAAAGATGATTATCTTTGAAGCTACATCTGAGAAGCGTCACTGGTTTAAAATACACTGTAAATGAATCTGTCTGTGGTTTCATCCTTAAAAACACATGGACAGTGTAAAGGACTGCTACAAACATTACATAACTAACTTGTTTATTTACTGCATGATACTAAATGATACTAAACATAAAAAATACTGTATAGATGTTGTTATGTATTCCTTTTTACTGTATATTGACACAAACACCAGCTAAGTCTGTAATAATGAAGAAAATTGGTGTAGAAACCATCATTTTGTGATATTTTTACATAATGTATCAGTAAAAAGGCCTATGTTATAACTGTTTCTTGATTTAAAGTCAAATTAAGGTAGTATAGCTTATTTATTACAATAACATTTGGATTTTGTAAGAATCTACGCCTTGTTTGTATTTCACTGTAAATATGGCAGATCTTTTTAACACTGATGTGACATTACATTCATTCATTCATTCATTCATTCACACTTATTTGAATCAATGCCATCAGTTACCATTTTAACCTTTGACAAAGAGAGGTTACAGTGAAGGAGGAGGAGCTGATGTGGGACAGGTCTCCTTTGTCATTCACGCACTGATGCCCAGGCTCTCACCTTCTTACATGATACTGAATGAAGCCTGACACATTAACAATATGAGCCATTCATAAATTCCAGCCTAGTTTCAACTGAATACTGTAATAATTGTTAATAGATTATGGGTGAAATGTGTATAAATGTATGTCAAAGTGATGATAAGATATAAAGCATTGTCCAATTAAAAAGAAAGAACATAGGTTACTTACGTCCTGGAAAATGGAAATGCCTTGGTTCTGGTTGTGGTCAAGCTGCTGTTTCCGTAAATGTTCGTGTTTGGCAGATTGGAGACACATGGTGATCATCTCTGTGCACGCCAGCATCGTGAGGACTTGGGTGATGTTTTGGCTCTTTTTTGATAAATGTGCTTTTCTGTGGTTTGTCCCGGAGGTCGTCCTTGTCAGAGCAGGTTTGGAGCTGGTCCTGGAGATTTTCACGAGGAGATGGTCTGAAGCCGCTGCTGCCTGCCTCCACTACGACAGCGCATAAACTCCGCCTCTTCATCTCCACGACCTCCAGCTCCGCATGAAAACCCGGAGACTGCGCCATCTGCTGGTGACAACACGCTTCATCAGACGAGGAGATGTTTATTAGTCCAGTATTTTCTAAAAGGGATGAGATATTTAGGGAAAGACAGTTTACAGACGCAGACAGGAGCAACTAACAAGGTATCTTCTGACAAAAACAAATTACATAGAAGACATTTAGAATAAATTTATTTTGACATATGAGGTTTTTTTTTGCTCTGTTTCTCATTTTTACCCTGTGCAAGCCATTTTTTTGCTCCAGAAGAACAAGCATCAACATTTGCTAACCTGATGCAAGAGTTGCTCTTTATTTGTTTTCTAATACATTTCTGTGGTCATAAAAAGTTTGTGAAAAGGCAGATGCAATAGTATATACCGTATGTGCTACAACTGTCTGTACAAAGTGTATTTAAAAACATCACACTTATTGTTGTATAGTTAACTTTTGTTTTGTTTGTTTCTCCATTTTTATTTCCACAGATCAGGATCTTATAGTATCTTAATAAGACTTGTTAAATAAGTGTTTTATTCAAGAATGTGAATTGTTGTTACAAAGTCAGAATTTAATACTCTTTTCTGTGTAGATACCAGTCTTGGCTTATTATATCCATTTCCTTTGTGTGAGTGAATGATATAAGTAAGAGATACAGACATGTACAAATTGTAAGAACTTATCATTTGGAATTAAAAAGTTAGATAAGTGCTTTAATAATTATTTAAGTTCAAATGTATTTTCTCTTTTTACCGTTTTGTCTTGTGTTGTTGCATATGTGCAGTAAATACAGAAACTCAATAAAACTAAAAAGTTATTATCCGTATATGGTTTATTTAGGTTTTTCAGACATTGACAAATTACAACATATTACTTTATATGAACATCATTTTTACATGTGCAGTTTTACTCATCAGCTCTTTTCTTCATTTGATTTTGGTAATTGAAATATAGCTTAGTAGTTGTTATAATTGCATTCAAAAAGGTGAGATTATTGTTATTGTTTATCGTTATCACCACAGTAGACCACTCTGCTCTCGACTCGTGAACGCTCGGCTTCAAACACCAGCAGATGACTGAGCAGTGTCTCCTCAGGACCAGAGCGGATGAAGGACGGATCATTGTTCTGCAAACACACAAACAGCACTGTTTCTTTTTGCCTCCACCATAAAAAAACTACAGTATTTGCACATATACCCTTTAGAAATGACTGATTGAATGTGCAGCTTTAATTATAAATAATAAATCTATAACTGAGGCCAAATCAAGACCAAGAAAACACTAGATTATTTTGAGCAACTTTCTGGCATTATCACAGAAGTGCAAGAAGAAGAAGACTATACAGAGATATCAGTTTAATCAATAACACTCACAGCCACAGCAGAAATAAAGGCATTCATGAGGTGGTAGTCTGCTCCTCCGTGTCCGCCCATGCTAAAGTGCTGTAGGACATTACTGGACAGCTTGTGCTTTGTTGATTTCTGAGACAGGAAGTCGAACACTCGGACTTCATGGCCATCATATGAGAGCTCCCCCTTTGAAAAAAAGTGACATTACAAATCTTAAATTCAATCCTTTACTAATGAGACAAGAACTTTAATCCTTAAGTAAGTACCTTGCTGCCGTAGATTGTTGTTTTCCTTTCACAGAGCTTTTCGGTGAAAGCCACCATAGAAAAGGCTGCAGTCACTCCACCTTCAAACTCCATATTCACAACCTGGAAATATAAAACAACAGTAAATGTTTAAGCATATTTTACCTTGAAAATGATTAATGAATAATCACTGAAAGGGTTTGTGTTATTTTCTAGGACATATCTATCCAGAGCAGTGTTTTCTATACTTTTTTCAGTGAACATATATTTCAGACCCAATTCCATGGCCCAACATTTTTTTGTGTTTGATCTTTGTTATTTTAAGCCTATTTTTCTTTTTTGTTGGTACTTCTTTTTATTACTGGTATGGTCCTTTTCATCATAGTTTTAGTCTTATTTTGTTTTACTCTTTAATACTCCTGAAATGATCCCTACCAAATTACAATAGACCATATTTTTGTATTGGGGCAGCGTGTTGGCATTAACCTACAGCAGCCTCAGAAGGCTCTATATGCACGTGTCAGTCTTGAGAAATGTAAGAGGTTTTTGGAATGTATTTTAACATATTGCAATGTAATAATCTTTTAAAAATGTATTATCATGTAATGGTTTGTAATCATGTAAACTGTGAACTTATTTTCTAATGGACCCCAGGAAGATTAGATTAGGGCACAGCTAATGGGGATCCAAATAAATAAACAAATAAGATAGTAAGAACTGTGTTCCCTGTTATGAGTTTGTTTTGACCTGGTTAGTGCACACATCGTTGTCACACTCGTAGACACAGCGACCGTACGGTCCGGTCTTCAGAGCCTCTGTCACTGACTCAATGTCTGGGTAAGAGTTTGGACAAATGACAGACACAGGCCAGCCAGTGTGACCCTACAGAGACAGTAAACAGAAACTACGTTATTAATACATTGGTCACAGCAGAGTACAAATGGAAAGTAAGCTTTACAGAAACCTGTTTGACTCTGTCCAGGTAGATTTTACAAGCAGAGTACGGACATTTTGGCTCTATGGCACAATCAACGCAGCGATTCCCGGCTCCTGTTGGCTGACAAAAAAAACATTAGTTTGTTTTATACTTATTAATGCAGTTCCTATGGTACAAAAATCCAACTAAGTTTAACTATACACACTGCACTTTTAAAGTAATAAACCATTAAGTAAGATCATAAGCACCTAACTATCCCTTAAACAAAATGGTTGCTTGTGTTTTTTTATTAAAATCCCTACCTTTTGTGCTTTTGTAAAATGGCTGACACACCCAAATGAAGACACCTTGACACACCTGGCAAGAGCAACACTACTGTTAATGATTCATCTCTGACAAAGCACGTTAAGGATTGCAACATAAACAGAGATTAAAAAACTATTTCCAGCATAAGTTACCAACAATAAGAGTACAAACATTGGTAGATCAGTGTGAGACAATGAAGAAATGCATGTATAAAAGGAGGAATGCAATATTCAACAACATGGACCAGCCACAAGTGTTAGAGCCACAAAGACCAGGGAACACCTGATATCTATAAGCTGCAAGCCATAAAGCTGCTTTAAGGCTTTACAACACCTTAGCTTAGGGTCAATGTACGATTAAAAATGACTTTTTAGGTCAAAGATTCAGTTGATTGTTGTCTGTCTGCTGTGGTTTACCTCCGAGCTCCGGCCCAGTGATGTATCAGGTCGATGTCGTGACACGATTTGGCCAAAAGAGCGAAGGAGCTCTCTGCCTCGTTTCTCCAGTTCCCACGAACAAATGAATGCGCAAAATGATAAAACCCAACCTGCAATGACAAATCAACTCAGCAAAATACAAGTTTTGTATACACACATTATATCCAGCTTGTGCTTTTAACCTAGACTAAACTTTATTTATGTGTTGCAAAAAACACAAGAAAGTGGATCACAGTTAAAATAAATGCATATTAAATTTAACTTTAAAATAAAATCACTCTTTTATCAGTCATTTGTCATAGGCTGCAGTCACTAACCAGTCCTGTGTTCCTGTTATCGCTGCTTTTGTGCCTTCAGGGTTTTATTTTATTAGAGACATTTGTAACATTGGAGACAGATCTCTTTTCTGTGTTCAGTATCTTTACTTAAAGAGTTATCATTACTTCTACTACTAAGAATATTATAACATTTAAATTATTAGTAGTAATGTCCCAGAAACAAAATATTAAAAAGGGAAGAAACTAAGGTTGTACTACAGTGACATACAGTATCTGGGGAGGTCAAATGAGTAAAAGTACAAAGTAGCCTGATTTGCCAAAAGCCTAGCCAAACTGAATTCCAAACCCCTCAACCTCTTCCCAGACCAGCATTAAGGCTACTATAAGCAATTAGGACACTGAGGGACCCTGCTGTTCCAGGACTTTTCATCAAAATAAACCACTTATCAAACTGAGGCCCTGGGAAAGAACACTCCCCCCAGCTCCACGCTCTGGACCTGGTCATTACTGAGGCTGTTCAAATTTCAGATGTCACTGTGACTGATATTGCTCTAGCTGATCTATTCTTCCAAAAGTCACTGGACCTACAGTTGTTCAGAACTGGGGCGGCAGTAGCTCAGTGGGTAGAGCGGCCAGTGGTGTTCCAGCTGTAACACTGGTGAATAGCTTAATGTATGTAAAGCGCTTTGAGTGCCTACTACAGTAGGTGGAAAAAAAAAAAAAGAGGCACATTAATGATAACACCAGGACATAGTTTATAGAGGCAGTCCGGTTTGAAAATGCCTCATTATGTCAAGTTGATGATTTGCTGAATTGTTACTTAATTGATACTTCTGTTTTTTTTTTTTTAATGTTAATGACACCATTGCTGCTGTTAAGGTTAAAGTGATTAGGAAGAGCCAAAAACATTGTGGAGCAATGCTCACTCAGTCAGGGCACAGAAAAGGGAATGCAAAAAAGCGAAAAGAATGTGTGGTCCCACAGGGGTCTATCTTGGGACCCCTATTATTCAGTCTTTACATGCTTCCTTTAGGCCAGTTAATACGCAGCTGTGACGTATCCTACCATAATTATGCAGAGGACACTCAGATTTACATTTCACTCACAGCAGGTGAAAATGGACCGATCCATTCACTGTGTCACTGCATCAAACAGATTGATGGGTGGATGCAAAATAATTTTCTCCAACTGAACAGAGACAATACTGAACTAATCATCTTTGGGAACAGAAACAAAGAGAAAGTGTCAGCATCACCTCGAGTCTCTTTCTCTAAAATCTAAAAACCAGGTTATAGATCTATATTTCTGACATGCTAGTTGCTAATGAACCTTCTCAGACTCTGAGAACATCTGGGACAGGCCTTCTGCTCGTGTCCAGAGTTAGAACTAAACCTGGTGAAGAAGCGTTTCAGTTTCATGCAGCAAAAATCTGGAACAGCCTCAATTTTAACAATGTTCAAGGGGAAGTTGAAAACCTTCCTCTTTAGCTCCGACTACATTACAACTTTTCTTATGTTTCTTATTATTAGTCTTGCAAATTGTTTTTTATTTCTGTGAAGCACTTTCAGTTACCCAGTGTATGAATTGTGCTATATAAATAAAATTACCTTGCCTTGCTACAAAAAGGGTAAAAAGGGTATCCACAGACAGCATTTATAGAAAGGGTAGGTAGAAAATATCTGGTTGGTGATTAGATGAACCACTTGCCAGTAACTGTCTACAACACGGTACATTAGTAAACTGTGTCAAACCTAAAATACATCCATAACTGCCACTATTGGTCTAATCATCTAGTGGGTCGAGAGAAATTTAATTTGAAACCTTAAACCTTAGCCTTAGCGGAACAAGATGATTTCAGTGACTTTGTAAACTCACAAATCTTGTGTGGATCCAGCTGCTGTGCAAGGTAACGTACAAAGACCTTTGATAAAGAAGAGGACTGGTATGATATTAAAAGGGGAACATGTAATCCCTTGTATTTACTTACTGGTTCAAGATGCTGAATATGGATCACGTCACCAATGGCTCCTGCCTCTATGAGCTCCTACATGAGAAAAGCATGCATTGCGAGTGTCTAATCTTTTTCTGATTACTGCAGTTTACAGCTCTGGTAACTAAACGGATGATATTTATTTTATTCTCAGACCTTAATCTTGTGGATGGTGGGATCGTAGCGGAGAACGTGACCCACTGAAAGCATTACAGCGCTCTGAGTACAAGCCTCAACGATCGCTGTGCAGTCTTCAGCTGTCGTCTGAGTGTGTTGAATGTGGTGAGAAAAAGAAAAGAGCTTGTTAGAGCTAAAGAAGGCCAACAGCTAAATGTTAAAAAGAGTGTCCCTGCCTTTTGGTATAAATAGTTTAGACCATTTAGGGTTGTTATAAAGTTACATTGACATTACTCACTGCCATTGGTTTCTCCAGAAGAATATGATACCCCTTTTTTGCAAAGGCCACAGCAGGATCCTGAAGAAACATACTTGGGTAAATGTAAGGCATTAAATATATGGTACTCTTTCGTTTCTCAGTAACATTACCTTATGAAGGCGGTCTGGTGTGCATATTAAGACAGCATCTGCAAACTTCTCTCTTTCAGCCATAGTCTGCCAGTCTAATTAGAAGAGTGTTTCGTCAATAACATTTTACTAGTAATAATTTTATTTTATAATACCAATGTATGATACCAACCTTCAAATATATTTTCATCTACAATTTTGTGTCTCTGCTGAAGTTTTGTGCGCGCAAATTTCCTTGGATCAGCCACTCCCACAACCTGAAGTGGACAACAATATGTGATCACTAATGAAAAGCACAACAATAGAAACCAGTGTCTGAAATTACCATCTATAATTACAGCTATATCAGACAAACATGCAGCTTTTCCTGACCTTCATGCGATCAGGATGGACAGATGAAAAGTGGGAGTAGTTTTCACCTCGAGAACCTGCCCCCACCACAATGACACTGACCTGGGAAGTCATTCTGGAGCCCTGTGAACTTATACATTGAAGTAAGACACAACCTCAAGATATTGTTCAGTATTTTCTAAATGTGGTTCTATTAAATACTTATTTATGTTTATTTTAAATTGAACTCTTAAAATCTCTATCAAACTGAACATTAATGTCCATTTTTAATATGTGGTCTATGTTGTCAAGTAAATAATATGTAACACACATCTACATCTGGTCTTTAAATTTAGTCTTAGGATCATTTTCTAAAGGTGTTGGTCTTGTCTCAGCCATCAAGTCCAACCAAGACCACAAATAGTCTATTTGTCTATTCTTGGGATTGATCAAAAACCTCTACCATTTTATATTCAAATTAACAAATCTCAGCCCAACTGTACTTCTTTTATCAAAAACTGACCCCTCCGTAAGATTGGACTTAGACTGTATTTTATAACTATATCTATATCTATTCCAGTGTTTCATTCAATGGTTTGTGTTTTGACTGGGTCTTGATCTCAATAATCTCTTGGTCTTGACCTTTGTCGCTCGGTCAACTAACATAAAGCTGAAGAGTGCCTGGGGTTTTAGAAGTTGTGAGCTGTTATTAAAGTTGCCCATCTGCTTCTCTAAACTGTGAGTTTGCTGACAATTAGCTATATAGTTTCTCATAAATCCCATTTGGCAAAATACTGAACTATACCTTTGAGAATTATGTGGCAAGACACACTCAACTGTAATCCCTGTTAGACCCAACACATTACCAACAAATAAAGAGGATATAAAATAGCTTACTTGACATTTTCACAAAGAGAAAAACTGTATACACTAAAGCCTGGGCTATTTTACTCTCGGGTAAAATAATACAATTAACCTTTTTTTCAAGATGTATGACTGAGAACCTTCACAGAAAAAAAGATACTATAGGTAGTAGTCGCTAATGTAGGTGTCACTATTTTGATATATCTACCTGTTTGGTCCCATAGAGCAGTCCAGTCCTTACGTCGCTCTTCTGCGTTTCTTCTGTTGGTCTGGATCACCCATAAAGCGGCGAAAGAAAAGTAGCTAATATAAAAGAGCAAGAACTGTTGTAAGACTGGTAAACATCAACAGAGGTTCACTTCCTCGATGACTCTGAGGATCGATTCCTAAAGAATGATGCACACTGCCTCCCTGTGGTGCAGAAGGAGCAGTACCATCTTCTTCTTCTTCTTTTGGCTTCATGGCGGGTGGCACCAACGTTAAAGGTGCATTTCCGCCACCTACTGTGTTGGAGTGTGAACCAGAAGTTCACCAGAAGTAAGGGTGTTTCTCAATGTCAAGGCGCCTTCTTTTGAAGCCAAGGTCAAAAGGAAAGTCCTTGGTTCAAATTAACGCCAGATGGAACAAGCCTTCTATCTACACCTTGTGTTTACATTCAGGCCAACGGTAATAGTGCCTACAGCAGCAAGACCAAGCTGGAGATTTAATTTTTTATTTGAAATTTTATGAAAACGGGAACGAGAAAGAGCAACGGCGCCTTGTGGCCCGCAGAGATTAGATTAGATTAGATTAGATTCAACTTTATTGTCATTACACAAGTACAGGTACAAGGCAACGAAATGCAGTAAAGGAGGCATCTAATCTACCGATCTAAGCCTGTGACTCCTACAATACATGTTCGACACTAGTTCGAATCTGATCAAAAATAATATTCGTCTGAAACTACTAGTACATATTGTGTTTTCTTCACAATTTTTATTTTAATGAATTTATCAAATAATCCAACAATAACCATTACTGTGGGATTTGTGCCCGTCCTGCAGCATGTCCTTTTTGGGAAAGACACCAGAGGAACAGGCAACATTATGTGTTTTATGTCACATGTTTATCTCATTCCAGCATATTTTATTATATGTAAATATTGAATTGAATGATCGAATTACTTAATTGTTGTCTTCTGAGCACAAACACACACACACTCATAGTTTTATGAGCAAAATACAAACAGACTAAAAGCCAGGCAATCTAAGTAGAATATTTATTTAATAAAAAGATATGCCCAGCCCAAAGTCAGGAGCAGTAGCCTACGTCACCCCGAGCTGCACTCACTGTGTGTTGTACACTGCAAATCTAACCATGACTAGCCTTGATTTATACTGATAAATAAACGTCTAAATATATAATTAATTATATGTGACAAATTTTTACGTTTGGTTTTATAATTTAGTTAGGTTTACGTAGTTAAGCTCTGTTGGCGAATATAACGTTTCACAGCAAACCCTGTGTGAATAAATAAGGAATAAACAGTATAATTTGACCCGACAGACGCAGACTGAGCTTTGCCTGTGTTCGGACATTTCCGGCCTTTTCCGGCAGGTTTGTTACGGAAGTCACGTGGCGTTTGGAACCAATGCGTGATCTTTCCGCTGCGTTTGATGATGCTATAAACATTGTTTTTTATGGCAGTAAACATCTTAAACAATTTTTTTGGGATCTGAACTCTAACTGTGGCGTTCTTTTACAAACTATTTTTTCTGAAGACTTGCTAAATGAGCTAAATATAATACCCAACATTTGTTTACAGGCATATTTGGACATTGTGTTAGCTCGTTAGCTAAGGTTAGCTCGTACCTACCGCTCAGCTGCAAAGGAACAACATAACAGCATAAATATGGAAAATCTGTCTGTCACAACTGGAGTGTCATCTACGACTTCTTCAACTTCAAGTAACTGTATCGCAAATGATAATTCTTCAACCAATGATAGTAGTATGCCATCGGTCACGAGTAATGGTAACGTCGTGTTTTTATTGGCTTTGATTGTGTTTTAGAAAATAGGTAAACATTTTATACCATTGTATTCTAGTCGTTTTGCATTCTTACAATTTCCTTTTTAAAAGATCGTTCTCCTTCATTTACAACTATTAACTTCTATTGCTTAGTGTTGTACAGCTTGTTGCTGTTTTAGACTTAATTTGCTTTGTCACAGTAGCTTAGCTGCACACAAACTCATGAACTCAAGTGATTTGGAGGTGCATTAAACAGGAGATGGCATATGCGGATTTTCAATTCAATTTGTGTTGCAGCTTCAGCCTCAGCCACCATGGTGACACCATCATCAGACACATCTGTCTCCAACGGCGTCTATGTTCCCGGTGGCATCACGAATGGAGATGTAAAGCCTGCGATCCCCACCACTCCTCTGGCGGATTTTCTCTTGCAGCTGGAAGATTACACACCTACAGTGAGTCAACTTGGCTTTTTATTTTTAATTTGTTTTATATAGTCCTTGTTTAATGTATTTTTAAGTTTCTAGTTTTTCTTTTTAACAAAATGCTGCTGTAAATGTGTAGATGATGATCTGACTCATGCACAACAGTCAGATATAACCTTACACTTCCCAAACCTATGTTCATTTTTAGGATGTTATTGTTGTAGAAAAACTGAAACCTTAAATAGTTAATTAGAAGCCTAAAGTGCATCTGTGATTCTTTCAGATTCCTGATGCAGTAACTGGCTACTACCTCAACCGGGCTGGATTTGAAGCCTCTGATCCAAGAATGCAAGTCTAAAACAATACATTACATTAAGCTATCAAACACTTAATATCAACTAAAACTAGGGGAATCTGGTCATGTATTTCCTGATTATATATATATTATTTCGTTAATTTACTATGCCTAGTATACTAATTGTTATATTCAACAGATTTTATAGTATGTTGCAATCTTGTGTCACTGTGGAAAGAGACTATATCTTCAGATTGACTTGGTATAGAAGAAAAAAAATAATGACCCTCTTCTTTTTACAACAGAATCCGTCTGATCTCGCTCGCCTCTCAGAAGTTCATCTCAGACATTGCAAATGACGCTCTGCAGTATTGTAAAATGAAAGGCACAGCTTCTACAAGCTCAAGAAGCAAGACAAAGGTGTGTGCTTTCATAAGAATTAAAATCTATTTAATAAATTTAACACTTGTACATCTTCCAACACTAATCTTGTCTGGACCAAACTGATCATATTTGTTTTTTCTATAGGATAAGAAGTACACTTTGACAATGGAGGACTTAACACCTGCTCTTTCAGAATACGGTGTCAACGTCAAGAAACCATATTACTTCACATAGGACTGACTTTTGATAATGTTAATTTTATCCCCTAACCCAGTAGCGCCTGTTCATTAGTTTCGCTAAATGTTTAATTTCGATCTTGGTGCTTTAGTACAGCTTTGACAAAAATCTTTAAAGTCACTCTGCTATTTTTTGCGGAAACATTTCTACATTTTGTTAAACTGTAAAACAATTATGTTAAGAAAATAAAACTCCAAATCAAAATGTTTGGGATTTTGAAGTAGACCTGATCATTTCACTGCAAACTAAATTTTACAGTAGCAACCAGTTTTTTTTTAATTAATAAACTTGCAACGATATGCATAATATTTTTTCAAACTTAATGGAGTATTTGGTATAATGTAAGTCCTTATTTAACATTAAACTTTATCACCTACAATAGTAGCTGCTTCTTGAAGCTCTAAATCTTCTCCCTACAGATTCACATCATTTATACACTTAATTTATTATCGTAATGCTCCATAACTTACACCACACTCATTTTACCTTTTACTATCTCAAAAGAACACAAAGCTCAGTGGTAGAGCAGTCGTCCTATAACCGGAAGTTTGGCTGTTCTCCCCACAGTTCATAATGTCGTGTCCTTGGGCAAGACATTTAACCCACCTTGCCCATAGTGGTGTTCCAGCTGTAACACTTGTGAATAGAAGCTTAAGTAAGCTGTAAGTTGCTTTGGATAAGTGTTTGCTCATATTTGTTAAAATGGGAAGGCTCTCTTTAAACAGAGGAGATGACCTCAGATTAATTTTGCTTAGTATGTATAACTGTCTTAAAATCTAAATCAAAACAGTTTCACTCTAGAACAACACCTGAATGGAACAGTGACACTAACGACTCACCTGAGCCTTAATGACTCACATATTTTTCTAGTTAACAACTATTAGACCAGAACAGCCTGGTCCAATCAGAGTTAGTTGCATGTCAAACCTCTCCCTCAAGAGATAAAGTTCAGTTCTCTTACCAGTTGAACTAAGAATTTAAAAAGTAACTTGGTATAGGAGATGAAACGTCTCCACCTTTAAAACCTAGTTTAGATGCCTTTGCTTTTACCTTTTCTCGATACACACTTGAAAAATATGTCCAGTCTTCAATGACTTGAATGCTGCTGAAAACAAAACCTACAAATGATAGTAAAACCTCTATAAACATTTGCATATTAAGAAATTGCTAGAGAAAAGTTCTACAGGTGAAACACTAAGAAACTTGGTGACGACGGTCGGAAGAAGTCACCATTTAACTGGAAATGAGAGATGTTTGTGGTTGCATTTGAAGATTCAAGTTTTCCCATCCAGTTACCAAAATTGTACAGGGTGTAATAGCAAACCTCAAACTTATACTCTCTTTTCTAGTTTCTAGCTTTAATCCTCAATTGTTTTTGGGGAGTATTTTCCAGGTCCTGACTTGAGACTACTTGGAGCTGTTGTTTGTTATATACTGTAGTCTATGATGCCTTGTAAGTAAAGCTACACTGAAATACGAGGCTATACAAACCTGGACTGACACTAATTATTATACAATCTATGACTGACACAAAGATTGCAACACAGGCCAATTCCTAGAAAGTTGTAGAATTCTCAGAGTTGTACTCCCAATGGCAACAATAATTGGTCATTTATTCTTTTCACTTTTGGAAGCTCTGGAAGTTTTATTTATTTATTTATTTATTTATTTTTTGCATTGGGCAGCTAATAGAGGTTTTAAAATAAAACAATAGGTTGTCTTCTCTAAATTGTATCAATGTCATGTGAATAGTGTGAAGGTTAAAGGGTCACATGACAAGACCCCTTTACTTCCTGCCTGCCATCATTTCTTGAAGGAGGTATCTGCCTCAAACGTGTAAGAAGTCATTAAAATACCTTTATTAACAGATACAACTGAAATATATTTTATTACTACTGATAGGATTACTAGGATTACTACTGCATGCATTTTTTGATCATAAGAACAAATTTAATGTAACAATTGTTGATAAAGCAATACACATTGCATGTAATGCACCCTGGATCTTTTTAAGAGATATGGAAAACAACCTCTTGGCCAAGGCAGAAGATCTGCAATTGTAAAATCTCAAGAATCCACATGATGTGATGGAACATCACTGGCCTGTCAATATGGAAAACCCTTAGGTCAGATCCTACAAATGATAGTAAAACCTCTATAAACATTTTCATATTAGTAATTGTGTTAGTTTAAGGAATTCAGACCACCAAGTCAAGACCATCCATGAGAAGAAATACTAGAGAAAAGTTCTACAGGTGAAACACTAAGAAACTTAGTGACAACGGGCGGAAGAAGTCACCATTTAACTGGAAATGAGAGATGTTTCTGGTTGCATTTGAAGATTTAAGTTTTCCCATCCAGTTACCAAAATTGTATGGGCTGTTTCTGATCACTGAAAGAGTGGTCTTTAATGAACCGAGGAGAGTGCACATAACTCCTCTCTTCATTAGGTTACACTGGCTCCCGGTTGACCCCCGCATCAAGTTCAAAGCAATGCTCTTGGCCTACAAGACCACCACTGGTTCCGCACCCTCATATATAATAATACAGACTTATGTTCCTGCCGGATCCCTGCGCTCTGCAAATGAACAACGTCTGTTGGTACCATCCCAAAAAGGGGAAAAATCACTCTCACGTACCTTCTCTGGGTCTGTTCCAAACTAAACTTTGATAAAAAAAAAAAAAGAAGAAGACATTTTCTTTTTTATTAGAAGTATGAAAATAATACAAAAAAAAAAACCCTGCACTAACGGTTTACTGAAGATCGTCGATTTATTTCCCATCAGCGTCCATTGCGTTTGTTCTAGTATGTCCGTTTTGGCGTGCCGTAGCCAGTCTATTCCTGGCCGGCCACCGTAGGAATTTGAGCGCATATCTTCTACGTTCAAAAGTCGGCGTGTAGAGGGGCTTATTCATTGTGTAAATAATTATTGGCTACAAGAGTTATTTTTAAGATGTCTGTTCAGCTTTCAAACCCTAATAACCCCGTAGTTTTCTTCGACATCACAATCGGAGGACAGGTGAGTGAAACACAGCACTGAGCTAACAGCGGCTAAGCTTACTTTACGACACTCTTCACTGGACTACTACACTATACTGTTCAACTGCTATAAGGGCTAAAAACACAATATATGGTGACAGCTCACGTGATAAAATAGTAATAAATGTGGAATAGCTGAGTCAAAAATAAAAACCACGCATGGGTTCTCTAAAAAGCTTCCAAAATTAAGTGTGCTCCTTTAAGGCTAGTGATGCAAACAACGGTGCGCAATAAAAGTACAAAACCGATTTAGACAAAAGATTACAATTAAAAAAAGGAGAAATTACATGAGAAGTGCTTGCTTAAAATCTAAAATGAAACCTGAAGCATGCCTGGTCCTTGTCCAGTTTAATACATTAATATTTGTCCAGAAAATGTAAAAAGTGTCTGGGCATTCATGAAGTTACAACCGACTTAATAATTTTACTAGAAATTAAAGATATTGGGCCAAAATATATTTATATCATCTAATTTATAAGGTCATCATCTAGCCTTTAACACTTATTGTATTGTATCCTTCTTCAAGAATTAAATATTTTCTCCTTGAGGTCTTTACAAGTAAACACTGCTTAATTTCATTTAGCACAAACTTTTCAGCTTAGTAAAATTACATTGTAATAGGAACACGTTGCGTAATGATGAGCTTCATTTAATATTTTTTTGTTTATTCAGTAATGCTTTGTCACAATTGATCCCTCATAATCTCCTTTAACTATTATCAGGCAATTACTGGGTACAGTCAGTGTGTACTTACTGGGTGAAGTGTGTACTTACAGGGTACAAGGTGTACTTACTTATACAGTTAATATACAGTAAACAAATTAAATGGGTGGAGAACACAAAGTACTAACAGCAGTGCTTTAAGACTGTGGACTGTAATGCAAAAATTTCACATTCACCGTACTGGCACTTCTTAGATCACCCAGTACGTTCTATCTGGTACCACAACACAGAGGCACTGAGTGCCGCCACTTCTTGAAGTCCCTCTCTGGTGTGTACTTTACAGCTTCTCAAAATCTCCCTGCATGTGCTCTCAACCAGGGGCCACCCCTTGGATAATGGACAATATACTTAAATTGAGCTCTGTTTCTGAGCAATAGCGTCTCCCCTTCTCTCTCTCTCTGTGCTCTTTAAGGGCCACCCCCTTTCCTTCTCGCAGCACTGTGACTGTAACCTGTCAATCATCTCACTCACCAGTGCAGACCATTGGAGGCAGACCCACTGATGGGGAGGGATCAGGGTGGCGATGCCGATAATAGGCCATTGTTAACAATTAGTGACACTTACATTTCCTAAACAATCTTGAAGTGTTATTACTGAACAAAGTAATTTCACTTTGTACCCAGTAAGTACACCCTGCTTCCAGTAATTACCTCCGGAATTAAATGTGTTATGCTGTAATTACGCCTGTAGGAAGTGGTCTGTAATGATAATCTACAGTGTTACCCAAACCTTAAGTGCAACCAGATCAAGTTAAACAATACAAAAGAAAAAGCACTCTATGTACAAATTTACAATAACAGGGTGAAACATTGCACGAGTTTATAGCTATACATGTGAGTTGTACAATCTAACTGCAGCAGGTAGGAAGGACCTGTGGTGGCGCTCCTTCCTGGCCTGAGGGTGTCTCAGTCTGCCACTAAAGGAGCTGCTCATAGCCTCCACATTTTGATGCAGGGGTGAGAGCTGTTTGTTTATTTAATGTAGCTTCAGCTGTTTTTGCTGTCAAAGTATTTTATCAAACATATTTAGTTTTATACAAAGTTCAGACAGAGGCTGTGTTCAAAACAAATGTGAGTGCGCTGCTCAAGAGTCTTGCTTAGAGTCCTCGTGAACAGATTAAAAAGTCCAGCTTAAGGAACTACATTCATTTATTTGGAAGAACTCTTACTGTTGATGAAATATTTGCTTATGGTCCGTTTACCGAGAAATGAAAACAAATGAAATCCGTAATACAGTGTTATCCCATCAATTATGCAATGTTTTTCATCGAGGTTATCAGCGTCAGAATCTCATTGTTCATAGGGGCGGCAGTAGCTCAGTGGGTAGAGTGGTCGTCTTTCAACCGGAAGGTAGGCGGTTCGATTCCCACTCTCCCCACAGTTCATACTGTCGTTGTGTCCTTGGGCAAGACACTTAACCCACCTTACCCCCAGTGACTGTAACACTGGTAATTACATTAGAACAATGTAAGTCGCTTTGGATAAAAGCGTCAGCTAAATGAATAAATATAAATATATAAATATAAATATCATAGTGGACATCGTACTAGATTAAGTTCTTGATAATTGGTAAAATATCCAGTTTAACTAAAGAAACATTAAACAGGCTTATGTTTGAGGTGTGTTCAGTGTAACCTATAAAAGGCAGCAGGTGGTGTCTCGTTCTGATCTAATTTAACTACCAAATATTTAACAATGGTCGGAATAGTATTGAACAGACTCACTCAGACGTCGGTCTTTTCTGTCGCCAAATGTACAACCTTTACAGGATTGTAACTATTACAACTTCTGCAGTTGCCACTATAGTAAGCAAATACCAGTTTAAGTCCTATAGTCAGTGTACTTTAACTAAACCATGCATCAGAGCAGCAGCCTTTTAGACACAGCACCCTGAAGGCAAACTAAAGTACATTATTTTTCAGGATTGCAGTCTGACAACTCTGCGCTTGCCCTACTTAGCAGTATATTTAGTAATTTGACATTGTACAGAATTTTTGCTCTTTGATAGCGTCCCGTGTTTGACAGGTAAAGTAACACTGTACATTTTAATTACACCTCAGAAGAAGGGAAAAAAATTCATTCATTAAGAATATATTTATTCAGCACTTGTCAAAAACACTTAGAAAAAAATAGATCATTTAAAAGATTTAGAAAAAGACATTTAACATTTATAACATTAGGTCAAGTTCACAGTATACATGTAGTCATCTGTCAGAAGTATTGCACATTTTTCATTGGCACTTCTGCATGTGAGGTGTGGTTTAGCTAATTTATGTACAGCCAATTTACATTTCCCCCACAGATGTGTGCAACAGTTTAAGTTTGCCGTCTTCATCAGCTGAGAGTTAAAGTCCTCAGTTTGTTTTTTTTCCCCCCAGAAAGCAGGGCAACGACTAAAAACATGTATTCTTGGAGTTTACAGCTCCTGACATTACTTCACAAGAAAGTCAAGACTGAGAAAGAGTCTCCAATTTGATTCATTTTGCTACAAACTAAATTTTTCACTTCCAGAGATCTAGGTTTGCGTTAGTCAGTCTTAGGTGCAGCAGTTAAGTACATTGTTTGAGTTTCTCTTTTAGTTCTTCAAATATAGAATAAAGTGTTTCTCTTTTCTTTTGAGGGGTTAAATACAGATATTGGCAGCTGCTGAACATTTGTTCCTGTGCTTAAGTGCCAGTAAACGTGCCATAAGCAAACATTTTCAGGTAAACTGTTGTATGGTCCTTGAGTCTTGCTCCTTAGCCAGAACAGTGTCCCGACCAGTAAACTGTTTATGCACTGCACCCAGAGAAGGTTGACGCTGATGTAAGCTGGCACTCCGAAGTCAAAGACCACACAACCAAAGGTCACTGCGAGGTACGGCAACCAGAACACACTGTAGCCCAGAGTCAGGCTGAGCCACATTGGTGGACGTGTCACAGTTCTCTCCAGGAAACTCTCCTTTATGCATTTACTTTCGGAGTCTCGTGTTAAAATGTGTCTCAGGTCACTTGTCTCTACAATTGCTTCTCTTGTCGCTGAAATTTGGTCGGCCTCTTTAACCCATCGAGGAATCATCGGCCAATACGGCAGCAGAGCACAAACCACAAGTGTAAAAAGCACTACCACTGAGCATGCGATCACCTTCGACTCTTTAATTTCACAGACCAGATACCTCACGTTTGTGTCTTGCTCCAGCAGCGTTGCTTGAACCGAGACAAACGCGTAAAATCCTGACAGAGTCCACAGCAGCAAAGTCAAGACACCATTCCTTAATAATTTACAGCGTTTGCTCCCAGTGCAGGTGTCTTCTAGATAGTAGTCAAGCACACCTAGGCCAATCATGGGCAACGGCAGTGCTGAATATGCAGCAGAGAAATGAGCCATAAAAAAGCAGAGGGCCATGTGCGATGTGTGGGCCTCCAGCCATATTGTCGCGACCATGAAGAATGCAAATATGAGGTCGACAAGGACAATTGACACACTGCACAAGTTTAAAAATGAGGCGAGCGGCCTTTGACAGCACAGGTACAAGGTGCCACTGTCTAGACACAGTTTAAGCAGCATTAGCAACAGAAACTGTGTCGTGTTGTCGAGGTTACAGCCGGTGTCCGTCTGCTCGATAATGGCCAGCATTGTCTCACTGGAAATCTTCATATGGATTATCTCAGCCTTTAGTTCTCTGTGAAGATGAAAACAAATTGTCATGAACCTTAAAGCCGGAGTATCTATTCTAGAGCAGCACATTGAGGAAAAACTTGATACCGTTATCGCAATATTGCACGTTAAGATTTGTAGGCGTATAATTAATTTTGCCATAGTTAAAGTTGTATTATATTAAAGACAAGGCTGTACACTAGCTTCCATCTGCACTGATCAAACTAATAAATACAGCTGATCAGAATCAATACTCCCAGGTTCAGAGGAGAGAAAGAAAAAAACCCAAAAACAACTGTCCTTTTAAAAGGGGTTAAACGTTCAGAATAATGTATGCGGTGTATGGTGAGGACTGAAGTTAATTCGTGCATTAAAATAATAAGACATTAAATATATCGATAGATCTTAAAAAAACATTTTTTTTTTAGTTTAAGGGACTGAAAATGAAGCCCCTGCTTTAAAAAAATAAAAAAATAAAAAATCCTAATTAATAGACAGGGTTAACACCGGTGTGAAGAGTGGAAAAGTGAGTTCAGCCCTGCCTTAAGGAAACCTCCATTTATTTGGAAGTATGTGGTTTGTATGTGACTGATAAGATTTCATTTTCCTAAACCTGAAAGCATTCAAAGTTGTAACCAGTCAGAATCTCTTATCATCCAGATGCTGCTACAAGCAGATTGTTACTTCTCAGTTAATATTTTTTGTATTCAAGTTGCAAGTTGTCTGTGACAGGTTCTGCCTTTGTCTTTGAAAGAGGGGTTATATACAAATACCTATTGCATAAAGAATCTAGTGGTGCACAAAACAGTACTTTGTCTAATAATAAATACCTAGTACAGATATTAGTTTGAGAAAAGCAGAAACCAGCCCAAAAAGTTAATGGTGACTTAAGACATCGAGTCCAGAAATGAATGGAAAAACAGTCAATTTTTTTTCAAGCTAACATTTATCTTTAACATTGACTGCACAATTTATTAAACTAAATACAATGCCTAATATATAAAATAGTTTGAGCAAAAGAAAATATTTAGACTTTTTAGATTAGCGTAACAATAGTCAAGGCCACTCCGTGACCAACGCCAGTCTATAATGCTGTAGCTGAGGGGCCAGGGAACAGTTATAACATCCAAAATCATAGACCAAGTCCAGACTCAAAGGGGTGAGCTTTTGGTAAAGAAGGCAGAGTTAGAGGGATATTTCAAATTAAAGACAATTCAATAAAAAATTCCAATAGTTCTTTATTTCCAGCAGCAGTTGCCTCAAAAAGGGAAGTGGTCCCTCCAACCATTTTTGGACAAGACTCAGGACTCAAGACTTAAGACTTTTAAGATTTCTTTTGGACCTTTTTGACTTTGATGACAGTCGGTTGATAAGAAAGAGGGTGAGATTAAGACTTTTAAGATTTCTTTTGGACCTTTTTGACTTTGATGACAGTCGGTTGATAAGAAAGAGGGTGAGAGTGGGGGTTGACACTGGACTAATGACATGTCCGAGATTCAATCTGGGTCTCCCGGGTTCTTGCATAGTTTTTGCGAATACTCTACCAACTGTTTGTCGTTTAAGAACAGGGGAACAATGACTTCTCTTTTTATATGGTTGTTATAATTAAAGTGTTTTGTAATGCTACTTTCAGGCTGGATAATCTATACTAGTTTGTATCTGAATGATTACATTAAACATTATGAAGTTCAACTGCATTATGTATGCCTCAGTAAGTAATAAAATAAAGAAACTGTTGAGTAGGTCTAAAGCCAGTACCTGTATGCCAGTGCAGAGTAGTCCACGGAGGCTGAGCTGTAACAGGACTTAGAGCATGCTTCCTGCCTTCACTGCTGTGATCTGTGACAGTCCTCAAGTAAACTAGCTCTCCTTTTCAGTGACTCTCTGGCTCCTCCTCCTCTTCTGTTTCCTGGAGCTAATGCAAACAACTGATGGGCCACACCTGTGAATTCAAGGAAACCCAGCTGTTTTCTGTCTTGTTTGTCCCATTGGTGGCTGTTAAAACTGTTGAGGCTGGTGTAGGTAACCCCTAAAGACAGAGACACAGCTCCAGTTTAACAATACCAGGTATTTGACACCCCGCCCTAGTACTGGGTTTGTTTGCTTCAATGCATTACACCTGAAACCTTGGGAGCTTTCAGAGCTGGTCAAGAGGTTTACAAACTGGAAAAACTTGTTCACAGAGTTGCAAGTACCTTGCGCTTTAAAGGTGTAAAAGAAGGTCTGTCACATTCCTCCCCTGGTTTTACCGGCCTTTTCATTCATATATATTCATATATATTAGGATTTTTTTATTTTTTTATTGGGTACACTGCAGTTTGATTTAAAGCTTGGTTTAGACAATGTTGACAGAAAAAAGTAAAATTCTATAAAAAAAAATAAAATAAAAAAAAAGGGTATACCATTATTGAGATACAAGTTATTCTTTGCAATACAGATAATGCAATCAATTTTGACATGTTGTGTAACCCTTTAATAACAACTATTCTTCAAAACCAGGAAGCAAAATGCAAATTACATTTAAGGTATTTAGATGAGCATAATGTGGCCTTTGTCTGGAAAATGACAGTAGGCTCCATATCTAAAAACTTGGGCCACCGATTAAAATGTTCTGACCCTATTTACTGCAGCACATAGTTTAGTGTTTGCTTTTCCAAAGTCTAAGAGTTGAGTGAGAACTGTAGAAAATAAATTGTCTGATAAAACCACAAAATACTGAGCTCTCAGTGAGGTCACAGTAAACGTAAATAAGATCTTAAGGATATACTCAAAGCTGTTGTCTTTACAGATTTAGCCTTGTATCAAACTCTTGACGCTGTTTAATTTTGTTATAGATAAATTACCTGTTTGTGAGATTCAGCCCCTGGGAACTCAACAGGTTTATTTTAGGTTTGTTTGCTCCGCTAGATGTCTTTATCAGAGAAAACTTACTTGTTCACAGGCTGTGTCCCAGTGTTGACTTGTAGCCACTAAATCTAAAATAACAGAAAATAGGTTAACAGTGTTTGTAGCAGATACAGGCAAAATTATTTATCATATGTGACCAGACACTAATATTCTAGTCTGTCTTCGCGGATGTCAAATCTACTAAAATGCATCAGTATTGTACTCAAACTGTAAATAATTGTACATGAGGTCACTTTTAAAACACTGTAAACACATTTATATTTTTGCTATTTCATAAACCTTTGGTCTGTTGTTTAACTAAACAGTTGATATAATCCATTTGTTTTCGTATTTGCATTAATTAATAAGTTCACGCTTCTTGAATGTTACTTAAAGTGACATGACACCATATACCTTTAGTCAAATATTTATGGTGTACCCTTACTATTCTCATTTTGTCTCCAGTTTAAAAAATTGTAACTTTTGGAAATTGGATTCATTCGTAACTCCGGATTAACCAGTCCAGCTTCCTTCCTTCCTTTTTTTTTTTTTTTTTTCTCGTGCTGTAAAAATGTTGCCAAAGAAACGCAGCAGTGGTCTTACCTGTTCTCTCTGAACTTTGTGACTTTCAGTCGAGATGCTGTAGTGTCTTGTTAAGTGTTTGTAGCTCGTGTCGTGGTGTTTGAAAAGCGGCTGTCCTTTTGGAGGCAGTGCATGATGTCACAGGGACAAACCATTTCTCGACACACAAGAAATCATTGTGCCAGTTTCTTCAATTATGAGCACACAACACACATGTTTGTTAGAGAAAGTGGGAGGCCTTCTTAGATAAGTATAATCCACTCACATGATGACCATGAACGGTTTTATTGCATGGTGATATATTAGATTAGATTAGATTCAACTTTATTGTCACTGCACATGTAAGGTACAAGGCAACGAAATGCAGTTAGCATCTAACCAGAAGTGCAATAAGCAGTAAGTACAGAATATACAAGGTCTATAATATGTACAATAACTATACAGATAAGTATTATGGACATAATTGACAGATTCTAAATACTATAAGCATGATATACAGGTAGGTGTACTATGAACATACTATACAGATGGATTATGAACATACCGTTATTATCAACATATAATGTGCTGCATTATGCTAATGACACATTTACAACTGCAAAAAATGTATACTTTGACTACTGGAAATGCTATCTGCAGCAGGACAAAGACGCCTGTATCTGGTGATAATGAAAATTATGACTACTGAGATGTAAATGTGAAATCTCATGTTGTTCACAGAGATAAATAAAACATTTCAGAAGTGGACAGAATGTTTG
Organism: Perccottus glenii; assembly: GCA_024416835.2. Taxonomy (NCBI): domain Eukaryota; kingdom Metazoa; phylum Chordata; class Actinopteri; order Gobiiformes; family Odontobutidae; genus Perccottus; species Perccottus glenii. The sequence continues at coordinate 9,874,256 of CM044555.2, read as the reverse complement.
TTTTACAGATACTTGGTTACAATTTTCTTTTTTTTTTTTTTTTTCAAAGGCATGATTAGTATGTGTAAAAGGACTTCTTGTTGCTAGGGGCTGACCACTTTTCCTAAAGTTGCCACTGTGTCCTGACAGTAATATGTTTTGTTACAATGTATTATTCACACTATCTTTACTGTTTGAACTCTCAAGGATGTGGGGCGGATGAAGGTTGAGCTGTTTGCAGACGTGGTCCCGAAGACAGCAGAGAATTTCAGGTGACGTACACTTCCGGGGGCAAAACGCAACCTTTTAGATTTTTCTAAGAAGCTTCCATGAACTCTTTCCCCACTGCATGGAGTTCATACCCCCCACCTCTTCCCCCTCCCAACCTAAACAGGTGGGATAGGCTCCTGCGTCTGTAAATGATAACCAGAACAAATACAAACACAATACAAATATAAGCTTAAATAGGGAGTAGACTGTAACATCTACTACTATTTACCTTAGTTTTTAATACAATAGCAACAAGAGTTCCAGGCCAACGAGCTGAGGAAGTACTTGTGGAAGGGGAACAATGTGACTGGGTAAAAAACTGAAGAAGGCTCCACACATGCAGGGCAGGGCCTTTCTGTGTGGAGTGTTCTCCCTGTGTCTGCGTAGGTTTCCTCCGGGTACTCCGGTTTCCCCTACCACCAAAAATATGTACAATATAGGACTACAGATGGAAATTAGCTGTTAAGCTAATCTGGTACAAGCATCTCGGCTCCTACTTAATGTACATTGTACACAGTCCTAAAGAAATAAACTAATTCTCTCTCTGTAGACAACTGACAGTTATTAAATAACGCTGCAAGACAAATAGATTAACATTGTGTTCAGATATAGAAGAAAAATCTATAATTTTTATGACGGGAAGTTAGTGAACTAAAACTGCTACTGCAAAGAATAACTGGCTCTAATTTAAACTTTGTTAAACCTGTTGCACACGTAGCAGCTTCCTTTTATCATACTTTGTTATTCACAAACTTCAATTAAGATGGTGGTGGATTTAAAAACATCTCATTTATGTCATGTTTATAAGCAGTATGATGTTATTTAACCAATACATGTTTACCGTAAATTTGGATTATATATTTGTTTTGTGGCAGAAAAACTAAATTCATAATGTTCAAACCAAAGGAAAGCTACAAAGACAATTTTATACAAGTTCCAGTAATCAAATACTCGGGTAATGTGAAAAATAATCGTACTTTCATTTTCTTTTACAGACAGTTCTGCACTGGAGAGTTCAGGTAAGACTGCTTCCACTTTTCAAAAATCAACCCATATTATGTCACCTGTGTGTGTTGGGTGTGTTCTAGTTCACACTCAATGAGACCAAGACCTTTATTGAATGAGGCCAAGTCAAGTCCATGATAAGTGTATTATACAATGGAGGAAACAACATGGATCAGATTTGAGTCCAGTCTTTGACAAGGTTCAAACTCATGAAAGGGTTAATGTTTAGAGAAGGCGATAGGAGAGGTAGTTTTTATTGGCTTGATTCAAAATCCTGACACCTTTTTGTTTTGAAACTACGACTTGAAATGAAAATTGAGTCCGAGGCGAAGGTTTGAAAATGTAGTTGCAAGGGCAGTCTTGAATATGACAACACTAGTCTCTGGTTAAGTTAAAAAAAAACACATAACAGCCAAGTATTGTGTTCAAGGTGTCTCTTTGTTTTGTGTCTGCTTTGATTGTCCTATCTGTCCAGACTGAGGATAGGAATGCACTATTTCCTGTCAGAACTAGTATAAGATTAGATACAATAATGAGAACAGGGTATTAGATCAAATACATAAATCATAAACCCAGTGAGCATTTGGCTGGATATGTTTCATTTGTCAAAATCTGAGAGCTGCCAGATCTACAGTGTGTTTCTAGATTATTTGAGTATACATTGACACATGATGAATATGAGGTGCTGAACTGTCTTTCTGCTTAATTGTGATGAGATTTTGTTGTTACAGGAAAGATGGCGTACCAATTGGATATAAAGGGTGCACATTTCACAGGTAGAACTCCCAACACACTGAAAGCATGTCAAGTAAAATATTTTAATAAACATAGGCAAGAAAACGTATGTGAACCTTTTTGGAATTTCATGGTTTTCTGAATAAATTTGTCTTAAAATTGATGTGATCTGATCTTCATCTAAGTCAAGGGTATTGACAAACATAATGTGTCTAAAAATAATTACACAAAACAATTCTGATCTTTTATGTCTTTTATTGAACACACTCATTCAACATTCAAAATGGCAGTGGAAAAAGTAAGTGAACCTTTAGAATTATTAACTGATTGACCCCTCCCCTTGGCAGCAATAACTTCAACCAGACGCCTTCTGTATCTGTAGATCAGACCTGCACATCGTTGGAGGAATTTTAGCTCATTCTTCCTGGCAGAAGGCTTTAGCTCTGTCATATTTGGACTTGGCCACTCCAAAAGGCAGATTTTGTTTTTCTGAAGCCATTCTGTTGTGGACTCGCTCTGGTGTTTTGGGCTGATGTCCTGTTGCATCACCTTCTACACAGTTTCAGCCGACGTACAGACATCCTCACATTATCCTGAAGAATTGTCTGATATTCTTAGGAATTCATCTTCCCCTCAATGATTGCAAGCTGGCTATGCCCTGATGCAGCAAAGCAGGCCCAAATCATGTTGTTTCCTCCACCATACTTTACAGTTGGGATAATGTTTTCATGATGATTTGTTGTGCCCTTTCTAAGCCAGATGTAGCACTGTATGTTTTTTCCAAATAGTAGAGTAGCAACAGTCCCATTTGTAAATTGTTTACCTAACTGTTGACTGGTGAAATAACTTTGTAACCCTTTCCAGCTTTATGTAAAGCAACAATTGATTGTAGCTCCTCTGAAAGCTCTTTTTGGCGAGGCATGGCTCACATAAGCGTGTTCTTGTGCAGAGCAAACTCCAAAAGTTTGAGTGGTTTTTATCAGTTAAAGTATCTACAGTATACTCCACACCTCCAAGTGTATTATCTTAACAAGACTTGACTCCAGGTGTGCTAAAACTTGACTCCAATTAGCTTTTTTGAGGTCATTAACTCAAGGGTTCACAAATTCTTTTGTGTAATTATTTTTAGACACATTATGTTTGTCAATACCCTTGACTTAGATGATCAGATTACATTTTAAGACAAATTTATTCAGAAAACCATGAAATTCTAAAAGGTTCACGTGCCTTTTCTTGGGAGGTATTTTGACGTATTTTGGGTATTTTGACGTAGGGCTGCCAAGGTATCTATATTATTACATTATTGATCGCAATATTTGTATTGCAAAGAATGACTTGTAGCGCAATAATGCTAGCCTGGCATACCAGACTGTTCCCGGTCTGGTCCCTTTCTCACAGTGAATCCCTTCCTCGTCGATTTTGCGAACGAACCAATCACAAGCCGGTTAGTCCTAGTATAATCTTTGATACTGATTGAGCTCCTGTTTTGACAAATTGAAGTTAGTCCAGAGTGTTATATTATAAACTTGTATAGACTTATTCGTAAGTTCATACAGTATAAAAATATTTTAAAAAATTGTAGTTTCCATGCATTAAACTCCAGGCCAAGCTCAGCGTCATTGACTTTTGAGTTTATCACACTTCATCAATCGGGTGCAATTTTTGCTGATTGAGATTTTAGAAGCTGTTAAATTCTGTTGCAACATGACCAACTATAGTCCACAATCCAAAACATAAATTGACCAAAAGATGGCAGGTCCATGGCTCGACTTCCGTGTCGGACGGGGCGTTTCTGGGTTAAGTTTGCATGTTCTCCCAGTGCTCCGGGTACTACGATTTCTTCCACCAACATTTAAAACATGTTGGACGGCCAAGGTGTGGCAGCCGACTAGAAATGACCTCACAGGGATAATAAAGGGATAATAAACATAATTGCTTTAGTTTGCTGTGCTCATGACAAACAACATGGCAAATACTGACTTGTCTGTTGTTGGTCAAGCAGTAAGAAATAAGGAGCTTGGCAAGAATCAAAACCCACATTTTCATCACATCTAGGTTTATTTTTAATCCACTGTTGTAACAATTAAATTATACAAATTTCCAAAGTTCAGACACTTAACTGCAGCCTGAAGAAATTAAAATTGTAATTAAAGGTGTACAATCTGAACAAAAGGTGTGAACAGTATATATACCTTTTGTTCAGATTGTACACCTTTTAATACAATTTTAATAGACTTTTAATTTCTTGCATGTGTTTGTGGAGGTTCTTGGTCATCCATGACTTAAGCCTTCACCTTCAACTTTTATTAAAACCTTTTCTTGAATTTCTTGCAAACTCACGTTTTCGCTTACTGTTCTTGTCATATTTCTGCACTTAAACTGGTTTTGAGCTTTGGTAACATGTCCCTGGCTGCTTAGGGCGCAATATAAATCATATTTTATCTCATTTCACAGTTTCCGGTTTGAAATTATTTATTAATGTTCTTTGTACTTTGCCAGAGTCATCAAAGACTTTATGATACAGGGGGGCGATTTTGTAAATGTAAGTATACAACCTGCTTTTATGCTTTTACAGTTTATTGTAAATTGCACATATCTCCAGAAGGATTAGTTTTTTACTACCTTTTTAACATCACACATTTTAATACTTGTATTTTTATTGTAACTTATATCTGTCTAAATAGACTGTAGTTCACTGCAAAGGAAGTGGTTTAAATAAAAGAATTAATGCTTTTCTTACACCCTCTAGTGGACATAACATAGACCACAGGCCTTTCAGACTTGTTAACAGGACTTGTCTTGTTTTTCTTGAAGGGTGATGGGACAGGTATCTGCAGTATCTATAGAGGTCCTTTTGCAGATGAAAACTTCAGGATGAAGCACTCGACGCCGGGTCTGCTGTCCATGGTGTGTATCTAAAAATAACTACAGATCGAAAGACTGTGTACTTTGACTGGATCTTTACCACTTCTTTATTTTAACGTCTACTGCTCTTGTTTAAACAAATCTATTTTAATTATGATGAATCTTTTTAAAATTAATACATCAAGACGTCTATAGACGTATTAAAGTGATTAATCCATTTATACTTATTTAAGAGGCTAATTACTTAACTCTGTAATCCTTTTATTTTAGACAAAGCTATTGTGACATGTTTTCTTTCAGGCCAACAGTGGTCCAGGAACAAATGGCTGCCAGTTCTTCATTACCTGTACCAAATGTGACTGGTTAGATGGGAAACATGTTGTGTTTGGTAAGTTTCAAGTACATGTAATTAAAGCTTTAAGTGTAATATAGATGATGCTTACTGAATGTTTGTGACTGACTGCTGCAGGAAAAGTGGTTGATGGTCTTCTAATCATGAGAAAAATTGAGGTATGGCTTAGTTAGTTTGACATAATAATTGTTAGCGTTTATTTATCTGAACATTCGTTTTTTAGGATGACAGCAGCATTTGTTCAACTTGTGAATGTTTTTTTTTTTTCACAGAATGTTCCCACTGGACCAAACAACAAGCCCAAACTCCCAATCCTTATATCTCAGTGTGGAGAGATGTGAACCGACCCAAACTGTCCAACCTCTGTAAACGACAATTATTAGAATATACTTCTTAAATATGGACGCCTTTAAAGTGCGCTAACACATACAATACAGCTCAGTACCAGTTGTGTTAGATTTATCGGCCAGATTTTGAGAAATGGCACACTGACAGAAAGTGTAGATAACCCCCAGATAATTTTATGTCTTTTGATTTATGATCAATAAATTGTTTTACATTTTTATAGAAACCTATGTTGGACTTTTTTTTTTTTTTTCAAATAAATTATTCTGGATTTTTTTTTTTTTTTTTTTATGGGGCAGTATAAAAGAGAAGTTCTCATTTCTACTTCACAATGTCTGTATTCTCTTTTATAAATTTAACAACCTTATCTGTAGTTCAATTCAAAATTCTGCTTCAATTTATTTTTTATGAGTCATGCTCAAGGTTTGGTAATGAATGAACTTGTGTTTAAGTGTCATTAATGATTAAATAAAAATTGATTCTAGACCACACAAAGTCCATGCCCAAATGAATCCTAAAATGCAACCTAAACCTAAATTTTTTTTTTTAATTTATTCCACTGCCATAGTAAGCATCCATTGTATATAATAATATCCATATGTGTATAATAAATTGCTCTACAATAAAAAAAAAAAAAAAAGATAAAATACCCTGGAAAATGCTGGAAGCCACTTTTTGCACTCTACCAATATATCATCATTTACATATCTCTTGATAAAATGAAAGGAAAATCAATAAAGTTGAGAAAGACAAGGTTGACCTCATTTGGCTTTGGCTATAGGCACAGGCTAGCATTCAGACATGGTGCCCAATTCAATGGCTTAAAGTAGATGTAACTATAATAAAGAATGATGGCATAATAAGAAGCCAAGAGAAGAGAAAACGTCATGTAAGGTCTGCTTAAAAAGAGGATATACAGACGGTTTTAATATGGATTTGTTGAAGAACTTCTCTTTTTGTATTTGTAGGACATTTTGTTCCCACTGTGATACCGATTATTTTTAATCTGCTGGTGTTATTTGTACAGCTTTATATGCTTTCTTTACGTGCTATTACCAGTCAAACAATACAAGAATATGGTGTTCTTGGTGCAATGGTAAGACCTTAGTAGATGGTCACAGTTTAGAAATGGTTTTGTGCATGTACAGTAGATGGATAATTACCAGTATCGGCCCATCACTGCAGTGTAAAGAGGGAATACACTTCAGGGAAAGGCACGACAGTCCGCTCAGCGAGCACTCGGAGCCAAGCAATCCTCTGCTGAACTTATGCCTCTTCTCTTATCCCGTCCATCCAGACCCCCTCCCCCCACCATGCACTCCTCGTTCTGCTACCACAAAAGATTCCTTTCAAATTAAGACTGTTCTTCTAGAGGCAGGAAGAGTTTTATATATATATATAAAAGGAGAGGTATTACTTTGTGAGAAGGCTTTCTGGGTGCTAAAGCCCATCTTTGTGTGTGAGAACGTGTTTGGCCATTTACACTGAGCGTTCACACATCAGCCAGCGGGACATTACCATGACAATGGGGGTTCTGTGCTATGAGGAATGGTGCTTCTCTTGACACAAAAATAGAATAGATTTAACCACTTTACTGCTAAGGGTATTTTGAATGAGCAACCAAATTATAGGTTATTCTTAAACATTTAGACATGTCAGACAGGTCGCTTATACATTTTACTACAACTACAGATGCAAAATAAATCTCCCTGGGGAAAAAAAGGAAGCAGTTTTTGTTCTATGATGAGTTACTTGAGTTGTTACTGTGTTGTAAGATGTTCAACTACAGCATTTAGATAAAGTGTAATAAATGCTTTGTGATTTAGGTCAACTGTCCAATAAATTTAGAGGTCAATGTCACAGCTCATGCATTTCTTTATGTTTTGCATTTTTCATTCAATTTGCATATTATATTTAATTTATTTAAACATAATTTTACAACTTTAGTACAATAATGTTATTTCTCTTTAAGTTCTGACTCCAGTCAATGTTTAAAAAATATGTAAGGAGAACACTACAAACTGCAAACGTTTTAAAACGGACCTGTCTGGCGTGTCTGGCTTTGACATCACCACTGGGCGGATACAAAGAGCAGGTACACTACCCATTAGCCAATAATTTGGAGCTAACTAGTGTCGCAAGAAAAAGTGACACCTGGCTCAGCCAATCATAATACGCTTTTGTTTCCCTTACAGAGTCCAACCAATCGGAACACAAGTAAGGCGGATCCTCAGTAGGGAACATTGCCCGGCACAGTTTCGTATTCTGCCCAGTTCGATCGGCAACGGGAGCGGAAAGAGGAAAGCAGAGAGCCCGAAGGCAGTAGCCCCCACCACCGCCGGCCCAGGTTACCATCTAGCACCGGGAAACACAGCAGAGAGCCGCCGCCGCCGGCAGAGAAGCCATTTCCAACCAAGTAGTAACAATGAGCAGTGAGGCCGAGACACAGCAGTCACCACCGCCGCCTGCTGCCGATGCGGAGAGCCCATCCAGCCCGGCAGCCGCAGCTTCCGCGGGGGATAAGAAGGTCATCGGTAAGGCTGCTAGAAAGGAGCTAGTTAGCCAAGTGAGCTAGCGTGGTTAGAGATTGGGACATCGTAAAATGGAATAACGCAACAATCGCCAATAATGCATCCGAAGTTAAAAAATAACCGTTCACCATCTAATATTATGCTGTTATTTATTTATTTATTTACCAAAGGGAAATTTGAATTTCTAAATTATTGTTGACGGTGAGTTAAAAAAAAAAAATGTAAAACTCGACCAATTTCACATTTTTACCCTTTATTTCATATATAAACTAATACATTTTACCCAAAAACGTGTCAAGCAAGTTTTTTTTAGGGTGATTTAATGTATCACATTTAGTTTGAAAACATTTCAATTGTTAAAGTTCTTTTATAGATTTCATTTAAATCAACGTTTGCGTATGATCTGAGCCTTTTATCTTTTACAATAAATTCCATGTTATGTTATGTCACTGCAATAACTGGTAATTTTGTGGGTAGTGTGTCCACCCGGCCTCTAAATTGCTGATAGGCGTCTCACAGCTAAATGTAGCTGGACGTTTTACTCGTATTTTTAATGGACTGCGCTTTGAATCTGTACATACTGTATTGTTTAACTTAAGACTGGGTGTTGAAACTAGGATTTTAACTTGGTGATTGTTGAAACCGTTAAACACCAATAATGCCAGCTAGCATTAGCTGCTGATCCCCTTTGTTCAAACCTAAGAGCCTGGCTTAGTAGTTTTATATGCTAAACAAAACGTTAACATGTTCAAATGTAAGTTATAATATAATACGTCATGGATAGATTGTAGAGGGGTGGAAATAAAGTACACACGCGACCAATTTGGCCATAAAGTAAAAAAGATAACTCGTCATTACGGCCTAGATGTCTCAAGAGCCATGCCAGCTCGTTGCCTAACCAAGCTATGTTAGCTTAACCAGGCTAATGTATGCTATTTACATGGCTTCGTAAGCTGAACAAGCCACCCAAAATGTCCGCCGTGTGATTCCAAACCAACTATTATTAAGTTTGCTTGTCGTTGGCCATAACTGTCGACAGTACAACTTTCTTCTATTGCCAATGAATTAGCGTACTAATCGCCGTGGAAGACAAATTTCCGCTGCTGGCTTATTTCCAACCACATGGCTCTAAGTGTTAGCTGGCTATGCTATCGGCCAGCTGGGCTTACAGCTTTAGCGTATCCGGGCGCGACGTGACCACGTGTGAACAGCTGAAATGGGGCAGTAGGTCTGTTGTTGACTCACATGTTGACACTGGACATATTGTACTTGCATGTATCGATTTGTGTTACTTAACAACTACAAAGGGTATAAAATTATTATATGCATTAACAATCATGCCAATGATGTGTAGTAATCACTGGCTTATAAAACGCCTTATTTAAACCCCTCAAGTGCAGCTGGCACTGGCCTAACGAGCATCAGTCTATAAAAAGAATGACAGTTGGGAGTTAATTTTAACTTAAACATAATCTGTGACCGGGTTACATTTTCATCATCTGTTGTGGATGGATTACATGATATTAAACCAAGTTGTTTTCGATGCGTTACAACAGGTTTCAGATTGGTCAAACGTTTTACTTTTGTTTTTCTATTGCAGCAACTAAAGTCTTGGGTACCGTCAAATGGTTCAACGTCAGGAATGGCTACGGTTTCATCAATAGGTGAGTGAACTTCCACCCCCACCAGAGTTTACACAAGACCCTGATATCTTCTGTGTGTAAGGCCCCCTTCCAATCCAATTATAGCTCTGATTTGCTTACAAAGCTAGTCAGACGATTTGTCTGCCCATCTTCATGCTGTTGTTACGTGTCCAACATAATTAATCCCAACCCTCTCTGGTTTAGTGGCATTCCATCCATAGAAAGTTACTGGGCAGGACTGTGTTAACTAGACTTAACAAGTCTGTTTTTATTTCTAGGAATGATACAAAAGAGGACGTATTTGTACACCAGGTAAGCTTAATGCACAGTGACCTATATGTAGATTTACATTTTAATTCCTAAACCCATTGTTAAGCCCATTATTTTGTCATTTTTAGACGGCCATTAAAAAGAACAATCCAAGGAAATATCTTCGCAGTGTAGGGGATGGAGAAACTGTGGAGTTTGATGTAGTCGAGGGGGAGAAGGTAAGGTCGTGTTAGAGTGACTGAAAAAAAATCTTAGGTTTTTTTTTTCCTACATTCTATTGTGTGCACAGGGAGCAGAGGCAGCAAATGTCACTGGCCCTGGAGGTGTTGCAGTCCAGGGCAGTAAGTATGCTGCTGACAGGAACCGCTACAGGCGCTACCCCAGAAGGAGGGGCCCACCACGTGGTGGAGAGTACCCCGAGAACTACCAGAGTGACGGCGAGGGGGAGACCAGCAGTGGAGGTCGTGACAAAAACAGGGAAGGAGGAGACAGCGCCCCCGAGGGAGACGGGCAGCAACAGCAGAGAAGGCCTGCTTACCCTGGCAGACGGCGCTACCCGCCTTACTTTGTACGTAGACGATACGGCCGCCGGCCCCCATACACCAACGCACCACGCGGAGAGATGACTGAGGTACGCCGCCATAGGGCTACTCTCCTGGACAAACTCTCTTTGCTCTTTAACACATACGTGGTTCAAAAAGTCAATCTTGGTGTATCGGGGGTCTAGCCTCTATTTCAACTCGTATAGACCCCAACCTCAATAGATGCACCAAAGGTGCAACAATCCTATTTAGTTCTCTGTGAGCAGCCTCGCGACATGAGCGTGACCTGTGTTTGGTTTCAGGGAGGTGAAGGTGACGAGAACCAGGGAGGTGCAGACCAGGGCAACAAACCAGCGAGGCAGAACTACTACAGAGGCTTCAGACCAAGGTTCAGACCAAGGTTTGCATGTTGGCTTCAATGATGCTAGGCTAAAACAAAAGGAGTCTCAAGCTGATAAATTGAAAAGTTCCATATTCAAATTGGTCTTCCTTGAGATTTTCTTTTTTTTTGCAGCCAGAATTGATTGCAGCGCATTCAAATTTTCTTTTTCTTTTTTGCATTGATCAAGTGAATTGATTACAGCATGGGCTTAACTTTTATAATGTAACATTTTTAAGCATTTTTTTAAATATTTTTTTCTTTTTTACACAGGGGTCCACCTCGTCCCAGACCAGTGCGGGATGGTGAGGAGGACAAAGAGAACCAGGGCGAAGGAGGTCAGAACCAGCAGCCCCGCCAGCGGCGCTACCGCCGCAATGTCAACTACCGCCGCAGACGCCCACAGTCTGGAAGCAAACCCGGCCCAGAAAACAAAGAGGCCAAGTCAGGAGGTGACCCATCTGCAGAGAAGACGTCCGCTCCCGAGGCCCAGGGTGGGGCTGAGTAGGAACAACCTGCTCACCGGCACCTACCATCTTTTACCATCGTCCGGGTCTGTGTTTCACACTAATTGGCAGCTCTAACTGTTGCGTGTAGGAGAACGGTGCATTTAATCTACGTCTGTCTCTTACAGTTTTTTGTCAACAAGAAGAAACATCAAACAAGATCTGAGCAATAAAAAGAATTGACTTGACAACAGTCACAAGCTTGCACCATGCATTTGACCAGATTACACCGATTGCCTGCAGAATCTATGCAGACCTGCTTTTTTTCTCCATTATTTTTATGTGACAGTTACAAATGTTTTGGGGAAACAACAAATGTTTTTCTAAATCTGTCCTAAGTTTTTACACCAAATGGTTTTTAAAGAAAAAAAAATGGGATTTGATATCTGGTCAGTTTGACATTTTTAAATAACTTTTTATGTATTCAAACATTTTAACAAAATGCAAGCTCAAATAAAAGTCCAGAAACCAGGAAACGAGTGATGGCTTTATTCTCCAAATGCACATTTAGACAAGTGGCTTTATTAAATACACTGCTGTAATGTCTAAAATGGAGTTTGTAGTCGCACATCTAGTTTGGTTATAATGCAACACAACTCACTTTTGATTCAAGTTCACGTTTATAAAGGATATAGAAAACGCCAAGAATAACGCTTTTGTTTCAATATAAAATTATATTCACACACTTGAAGATAACAGGTGTCCTTTGATGTCTGTCGTCGTGAACTATCACACATGCTCATTATGTACCAAAAGAATAATTACAATTAAGCTAAAAATTCTCTAAGTACAAACAATAAAAACTTGGCTGTTCTGCTTAAAAATCACAAAATGGCACCGGTACAATATCACATTTGATCATTTCTTCTTTAGTTGGGAGTAAATGCATCCCTGTTCAGTGATCTGCTAATTACATAATTTGACTGGCATTTACAGTACACTGCACCGATGTCTAGACTGTCCTTTACACATTAGTCTCTTTGCGCAGCCTCTTCATACGCTGCACATTGTTCTCCATGGCACTGGGGTCTGTGATCTCAGTAGCACAGCTGGCAGGAAACCAACCCCTTCGTCCGTCCCGCATCCTTTCCCCATAGCACCACCCTGGAAAGAACATTACGGTCAATTTTAGACTTGCTTTTCTACAAACGATAATGCAAATAGATAAGTCTTTACCGTCTTCTTTCTGTAGTAGGATTACCACTTCAGCCTGCTTCAAGCTTAGTTCATCAAGTTCCTTAGGCATGTAGGCTTTAGTAGCTTCGTACTGGGGCAGACCTAAAAAAATAAAATATATATATATAAATTGTGCCTTTATTGTGTCAGTTCCAGCTTGAGGCTATAAACTCAAACATAAATTATCCAACACCAGCTCAGATATCTGCAGAAAGAGGGAGACTGTGGAGCTCCCAAGTTTGAATGATAAACTGTCACAGACTAATTTGAATTGGAAAAGATGTCTACCATTTGTTTTCTGTGAAGTACACTGTGTTCTGATTATTCTTTTTCAAAAAGCCCACTTTTCATTGGCCGCCATTTTAAAAACCAAACATACTCACCGTCTTTACAAGTGAAGACACCACCTTGTTTGTGTTCTGTTAGAGCAACTATCCACCGAGCACGGTCCGCCCTTTATAATAAAAAATAAAAAAATAAAAAAATTGAGACAACAAATGTGGTTACTATGTTTTGCAACTACAATCTCTGCCAGTAGAGGGGGACATTGACAAACACGGGGTGGCCTCAGCTGACAGGGGAGTGGGGTTGTGTGAAGATACTGCTGCACTGTTAACCCCGTTTAGAGGCGCAGACAGGAAGAATGAGACAGAGATATGAAAGATTTAAAACACCTGAAATGAACCATTAATTGTGCAACTGCGTATTTCATGGACCATATATAGACTGATATCTCTTGCAGCCAGACAGTCAGGCTACAGATGGTCTGATAAAGGTGCTTGTGTTAGTCCTAGGGCAGTGCAAATGTAGTATAAAAATGGCACCCACTGCAAATGTGTAAATGTATTATGTTCTATTGATGCTGTTATTTGGTTGATGTTGCCATTTTCTTGTTTATTACATTGCTAATATTCATTATCCCTAGTTTTTGTAATGCCTTTATATACACAAGTATTCTGTGTTGCACTAAAAGCAACACTATGCAACTCCTCAGGTTTTATATCCACCAAAAGACTAAAGGAGATAAATACTGTGGCAAAACTCACATTGCACTGATATTTTCATAGATATCCAATAAATATCCTAGTTATAATGTGTTTTTTTGCATTGATGTGACATGTTTTGGCTAGATATCTGTGTCCCTAAACTCAGAGTTACAAGGTGGGTTATCTGTTCAACCAGGCCCATTTTGTCCTTAAAAGAGAGTTTATTTTCCTTGTTTTATAAAAAAATAAAAATTTTGCCCCATTCAGGGTCCTTATGTTTAAGCAAAAAGTTACATAGTGTTGCTTTAAACAAACTGAAAATATATATTTAGTTATAATACATTTTTTTGCTATCTTTAGTATCCATGGAAAGTAAAAGGTTAGCAGACCTTGTTTGCAGAACTTGTGGCTTATAAGAAAATGACAATGCAGAAGTAAGAGCTGGGTCCAAGAAATCGAACTCTCACTCAACGTTTAAGTATGAATTAATAATAACAGTAGACTGTATAGCTATGTTTTTGCCAAAATATTGATATAGTCTCTTTATTTCTAATACTACGGTTTGAGTTAAAGGCTAATACTGATAAATAACCAATAAACTACTATGTTGTGAATCTGATAATCTCTGAAAAAGCCTATGCAGTGTTTCTCACAGGACTCTATAGTAGACACCTTGACACACAGCCACCAAGTGTAGTGGTAGAATCAGTCTTTTTGTTTTGCATCAGTGCCAGATCAGTTATGGAGAAATATGTGTTTAATAAATTTGTAGCCTCAAGAAGTCGCTAGCCCCTTTAATAGGAAAACAAATGACACTCATTTCCTGTAGGAAGCTCTGCTGTGTCTTTACTCTTGCCATTTTCTTTATTCAGCAATGACAATTGTGGACTATAGTATCGATTAATACCTCATACAAACATTTAAAAATTACAATAATGGTAAAATCTTGTGTTTTTGAAATCAACTTTAATAAAAAACAGTAGATTTAAGAGTGGTAGTGTGTATGGCAGTACCTGGAGTCCGCCACTAGAGTGATTTGCACCGTCCTCCCGTCACTGTTTTTGCTCATCCGCAGTTTGAAGGACAGATAAAGGCTGTTTTTGGGGGGAGGCGACATCTTTCCATCTGCATCCTCTGGCACCTCCACTTCCACTTTATCCAGAGCGGCATAGTCCATCACCACAAAACTCTCCTCACTGGACACAGACAAACACGTCACTGCATTAATTAAAAACATACACTGACAGAAAGTGCTCATATTTTGTACTACACAATACAAAAAAAATGCTAATAACATTTCCCAGATACTAAACTAATGACTACTCCTGTGTTGTGGGTAACTCCTCTCCCTGAGCTCACATTCTTTGGTTTCTCCCCAACGCAAAACAGAAAGCACCAGTTTGTTGAGCTGACACATGCTGAATGTGAAATTTTAAAGAATCTCAAGCATGCACACACAATACCCGTCCTCGTGTTTTTCTGTCCCCTTTGTTGGTCATTCTAGTCTGAAAGTTTCCTGACTCGTGGATCAGTTTAATGTTCAATATGTCTTTGCTACATATTGAATATTAAAACTACAGTATCCAGATTGTTTTGTGATTTCTCTTTGAGAGTGTGTCTGTGTTGATGTATTGCTCAAGTCCAGAATAAAGAGTAAGTCCAGATTAGTGGAGCTGTTTTTTTTCTCCCAGATTTTTATACAACTTTCCTGTATTATCTGGCTACATTTCAAGGTATTGTAGCTATGGTATTATGGTGTAATAGAGCTGACCTTTTTTTCTTGGTGACAATGAGCACGTCGTTGAAGAGAAACAGGCAGTAACTCTTTTGACTGAAGGCTCTCCAGAGGCTGAGCTCCTCGGGGGAAATGCCCAGCTCTCCTTGTTTTTTGAGCCACCGCGAGGACGACACCAGTGGTAACGGCTGGAACGGTACAAAATACACCAACTGTATTATAGCATGATGTATACTGCATCTTTATGTCAAGACTGCACAGGAAAGTTTTCTACATGTTGTTTTTGAAATGACATTATCAGCGTTGTCAAGTTTTTGTAAAAATCTATTTCAGGATATTTCCAGGACATTTTATTGACAATTCAGGGCAGTCTTTTCTCATTAACAAATCACACACCCCGCAGTTAACCCAGTTGCCATCAAATTAATTGATTATGACTGCTGTCTAAAATACAGCAACCTCATTGGGTCAAAACTCAAACTCAATATTCCCAGTGGGTTTAGGAAAAAGCATATATGTTAATATGCATTGTTTTCTAATAGGGTTTTTAAATGCAATGTGCACTGATATTTACAGACCTTTAAAATGTAAAGAGTAAAAAATATTAATCTTTACATTTCCAGGTTTTCTAGGACGTATGGGAGCTTTACTAGTTAATTATTCAAGATAGATTATTGTATCTAAGACTTTTTGGAAACAGGAGTTGTGTCAGTATCTAATCTAATAATCAATAATAGGTTCCAGATTTCTTTTCTTTTTCTTTACTGATTGGCATGCTTTTAGACTATAAGCTTATTTTAATGTGACCTACTGGTGTGAGGCAAGTAACACAATGGTCAGACAAAGGTAGGACTAAAGGGGGACTCAGTCACAGTTGACCAATTACAGAGAGAAAATAAAGTCATACAAAATTAAACAAACACCAGCAAGTTAGTAGTTAATTCTTACATAAACACATTCAGATTACCTTAATTTTACCAAAGGACATCTGTTTCTGAATGGTGTACATCTGCTCTGTCCTCTCCATCTGCCTCGCTCGCTCATTGCAGTTTGTGACCAACTGTTGACGTGACATTTCAGATGAAGATATTGAAGGCTCGAGTAATGAAAGTGGTATGAATGTGTTTTTTAGCATCCATACCTTACTCATGGCGTGGAATGCCCACATTGCAGCAAAGTACTCGGCTGTTTTATCTGGAGTTTTCTGGCAGATTGTCTAAGGAAGAAAATAGTTTAATGGTAAAAGAGACTTTTTGGGATTGAAATGATAGCAATCAGACATAACTAGGGGATTAATTAATAAAAGGACTAGGTATCAGTGCAGAGAAAAATGCAATCAGATTATATTTACAAGCAATTATTACCTTAAATAGAATAAAAACAGCATAGACTTTGGTACTACTAAATATTACTTAATCAATGTTCTGCGTATTAAATAACA
Source organism: Perccottus glenii (assembly GCA_024416835.2). Lineage (NCBI taxonomy): Eukaryota > Metazoa > Chordata > Actinopteri > Gobiiformes > Odontobutidae > Perccottus > Perccottus glenii. The sequence continues at coordinate 9,857,496 of CM044555.2, read as the reverse complement.
AAAACAGCATCTTAGATCTGGATCAAACAGTTTAAATTAAGGTTTATGTCCTTTAATGTCTCATTCTTGTACATGTACTATTTGATACATGCTGATTATGGTATACTTTGCAAATCTATACATATTAAACCTAAAGTTTATGTATTTATACAACAACAAGAATCCAACTGAAGTAATCCAAAAGTAATTAAAATTTGGATTATATTGTGTTATTTTAGTACTTTGTAATAGTAAATAACCCTCCCAACCCTGGACATAATCTTATGACCAACGCAGATAGATAACAGCCTACGTGCTGGAGATGCTGTCATATGTGACCTTTGTCCAAGTTATGTTTATCTTTACACTGCTATTATTTCTGCTTTAAAGACTTGGTGGTGTCCAAACTTTAAGATGTGAGGTGGTGTCCAAACTTTAAGATGTGGGGGGCCGTAATAGTATATAAGAAGCATTTCAGGGGCCAAAAACTGTGGCAAAACCTACTAAAACCTGTTTAAATCCAACTAAAACCTTTTCAAACCTGACTAAAACCTGTTCATACCAAACCAAAACCTGTTAAAAATCTAACTAAAGCTGTTCAAATCCAACTAAAACCTGTCATAAAATGTTCACTTGTTACACACATAAATCTCATTTAGTATCAGCTCAAAAGTGTTCACGAGACAAGAAAATAGCATAAATATGAACATGAATAAAGAGTAGATAGATTATTTAAGGTGTTTTATAATTATGTGTTACCATTATAAACCCGAAGAGGCAAACAGTTTGAGAGACAGATATAAAACTTAAGGTCTACTGACATCGAGGAGTAGGGGCAGTCTGGTGACCCGCTGCATGGGGAGGATGAGGAAGGAGATCATGGGAAGGCTGCCACACTCACTGCTCGACTCAATCTGCTTCAGCGTCTCCTTAAAGGCTGTGTTTGTGTTTCTAAATTCACAATATATCATAATATTAAACAACTATAAGCTGTTTAAAATACAGTGCGTTTTTATGTGTTGTTGTCTCTCACAGTAGCCTCTGCAGTGTCCTCTGCTGGAAAGTCTCATTAGAGCAGTAAACAATGTAGGGCTCAAAGTGGTGGGCAGCGTGGTTTTGTACAATGTCACTAATGTCCCGGATCACTGGGTTGTCACAGTGACGCTGTTCAAGATCCTCAAAAAACCTGAAAAAAAAAAACCAACAAAGAGCAGAGGGAGGAGGAGGATAAAAAGGATGGTTAATTTACGCCCACAGACTAATTGCCTGAACACGTTAAGTATATAACCCAGAGATGAGATGATTACTGTGGAAAAGGTGAAGAGCAGGGGATGATTGGATTTTAAACGTAGACGTTTTGAGAAAATAAACAAAAAGCTGAAACCAGGAATTGGTAACAATTTGTAACGCAATCAGTGCTAAAACTGTATCTACTCTGGTTTGAGTTAAGGACTAGTGCTATACATTTTAGATAAAGTAAAAATAAAAAATAAACATTCTAAACACATGGTGGGATGGTCAATTTTAGGTCAAGTTTTAGGTTCCTAGTTCTCTTTATAGCTATCATGTTGTTGTTATCATGTAACCTAGAGCTTTTGTTGCCATGGAAACATAGTTTAAGTGCCCAACTGACAAAATGGTGGCAAATATGGCTAACAATGTCATTTTTGTTGCATAATAAACAATTAAATAGACTGTTAACATGGATGTGAGTAAAAATCTGGATTAGTAGAAGTTAACATATTAAAAAACAAAATGAAATTAAAACATTTTGAGACAGACTACTTATTTTAAAGTTGTGATACATCAGACAGACGTGTATAAAAATGGGGACACCTCGGAGCTAGAGCTACATAGACCAGGATAAGCTTGAAGCTTGAATGGTAACTAGGGTAGGCCTAATGAATGCATAGTTCAATAGACAGCATCATGACAGAGCAGTAGCAGACAGAAGACTGCCCACTTGTGCCATAAAGAACTGAAATAAACCTTAATGCTGTTTGGAAAATAAAGCTATAGCAAATATAAAACATATAGTCATAAGTTTACATACCCAGTAGAATTTGTGAATTTTATTGCCATTGATAACACAAAACCTTTTTTTCACTCATAGTTAGTGGTTGGGTAAAGCCATTTATTTATCAAACAATAGTTTTTTTTTTTTTGTTTTTTTTTTTATATATAGTGCTCTTCCACCTAGTAGGCACTCAAAGCGCTTTACATTAAGCTTCCATTCACCAGTGTTACAGCTGGAACACGACTGGAGGCAAAGTGGGTTAGGTGTCTTGCCCAAGGACACAATAACAGAATGAACTGTGTGGGAGAGTGGGATGTTATGATGTTTTTGGGATGTTTGGAGCCCACCACCCACCCTCCAGTCGAAGTACGGCCGCTCTACTACTGAGCTACTACCGTTACTCTTTTTAAATAATTATGACAACAGAAACTACCCAAATGACCCTGATCAAAAGTTCTTAATAGTGTGTATTGCCACCTTTACATTTAGAAGACACTTTTATCCAAAGCGACTTACATTAAGCTTCCATTCACCAGTGTTACAGCTGAAACACCACTGGAGGCAAGGGGGGGTTAAGTGTCTTGCCCAAGGACTCAACGACAGTATGAACTTTGGGGAGAGCGAGAATTGAACCGCCTACCCTCCGGTTGAAGGACAACCACTCTACCACTGAGCCACTGCTCAACGATGGTGTACCTTTCATCATAGGCCTTGTTGACTCCTCTCCAAATGTTTTCAGTTTTGGTCTTATCACTCTAAATGACTTTTTTCCAGATGTTTTGAGGTTTGACAGTTTTGTCTCTGTGCTGTGTGTAAACTTATGAGCACAACTGTACATTTCTGTTCTGTTTTCCAGTCTCTCCAGGCTGTGGGTTGTTTCATTTAAAGAGCTCCGTGTGTCTCCCTTCACAGTTAAATGCTAAACCAGCAGACTTCTTGGTCCCAATAACAACAGATTTTTTCAAAAGGAGTCTTGAACTTTGAGTCTTTTTTAAATCAATGTCAAAATCTTTGTTTAAGGGATAGTCCAGTATTTTGTAAACTATGTTCCATTGTTACTTTGGAAAGACCACTTTTAAAACACTGAACTGCATCAATGTATATGCATAAACGTGGCCTAAAAGGGATATTATTTGCACAGTATATGAGGCAACAACGTAAAATAAAAGTCACTATCAATCATATGATGTAGACAATGAATGTAAACACTCTATGTTCAACATGCTTGCATTACTAGTTGATTTGAAGTTGCAGATTCCTTGTTAGTTGTCATGAAAGTGTGTTTTTTCTGGCCTCATTTGCAGCCATACGCAACAAAAAACCTGTATCATTGCTCCTGGCTGCTTCTCCAAACTTGGGATGTGCCAAGTATTAAATTACTGATCCAGAAATACCCCATAGATCCTAATTTAGAACATTCTGGACGACAGAAACTACTTTGTGAGCCTTACCCTCAGCCACACCCATATATATATATATATATATATATATATATATATATATATATATATATATATATATATATATATATATATATATATATATATATATATATATATATATATATATATATATATATATATATATATATATATATATATATATATATATATATATATATATATATATATATATATATATATATATATATATATATATATATACATACCACCAGGAAATATATATATATATATATATATATATATATAAATAAATAAACAAAAAGCTGTAAACTGACACCAAACGACAGCCCAAACTAGAAAGCAAAAGGTCATAGACAGATACCGCGAAATCAGAAAGAAAAGAGCCCAGATTCTCAGAAGCGCAGTACTTTTTAGTGCCGCACCCAATCAAAACATTTTCTATTTTAATGCAAAATACAGTTGCTAACAAGATACAAGTTTCTTTTCAAACCATTATCATCTTAAAACAAGGGAATACAGGCAGAAAAACCAGTTTGACAAGCGTGTTTTAACATGTTGATGGGGCCACCAGGAAACGAAAGACATACTCCCGGCAAATACTCTGCCTCAGACATTTTACACCTGATACAAATCTCTTTGGGAAAAAAAAAGTACAACCACCCATTAACACAAAATGCGCACACGGCAGATTAAACATAAATTGCTAGCTTTCCCCTAATAAGGAAATCTCCTCAAAAGGGTCTTACACATTAGATTAGCAGCACTTACTTCACTCTTATGTTTGAACAGTGGATTTATTTGTCAGTACAGTTTGAGTTCAGTTGTGTGTATTTCTAAAGCTCTTGTAGCACAATCTGTGGATTAAGTTTGTCTCTTTGGAGCACCCTGTTCATTTATTTGAACCATAAAGTGTGTTCAAACGTTCAGACGTACATCTTTTTCTCAAAACGTTCTCTCATTTCAGGGCTCAATGTTTTGGAACAGTATTCCACTCTCAGTGAGGGAATGTACAACTTTACTTACTTTTAAAACAAAATACACACTCAAGACACTCAAACGTGTGATCATATGTGACCTGCATCTTATTAGCAAATTATGTTTTGAAGATGGGCCTGTGCAATATTCATAATTTATACTTAAGCAGACTTGTAGATTCAGCGCAGTACACATGTAATTGTAAATCATACTTATGTTCTTGTTCTGTTTCTTTCTCTATTATTAACTTTTCTTTGTATGAAATAATATTGACTTTGTTGTATTGGGGTGTCTGTACTTGTCCTTATTGTGTTATGTATTTCTCCCTTTCTATCTTTTTGTGTAACATCTACCTGCCATGGGGGTCTGCAGATGGAAATTATCCTAGGGCTATAATCTGGCATATTTATATTTATTTTAATGTTCATTAATATGCATTGTGCCCCCTTTTATTTTCTTAAATAAATAAATACATTGTCTTATTAGATCTCTTTTCTTCTTTTAAGTGTGTTCTCTCTTCCAGGCTATAGTGAGTTAAAATAAGGTCCTTTTAAGTCCCGTCCATGTTTTAATCCTGGTCTTATGTCCCACACAAAACCGGTTTTCTGGTACACTGTCCACCATAATGCTAATAGATAGATAGATAGATAATGCTCAGATAGAACCATTCTGCAGACATTCATTTACCTCCACATCTATATCTACAACAACCTCACATTAATGTATGTCAAGAGGAAAATGTTAAAGGATATGTTGTCTTACATCAAGTTTTTTGTCCTGGTTTGACTGTGAGTTTAGTAAGACAACAATACCAAGTACAGCTACCAGTGCCTAAGATTCATGATTAATACAAAAATTTTATATTAATTTTTTCACAAATTTTAGACTCTTATCACTTTAACAAAGCATTATTGACAGTTTGCAGCACTCTGTCCTCTTCATTTACAATAAAATATGTCCAAACAGTGCTATATAGTGAAAAATCTGCATATGGCAGTCTCTGATTACTAAGGTATCTGGAGCACTCTTAGTTAGTCCTTGTTTAGTCCTGGCTTTAGCCCTGGTTTAGTGTAACATGTTAAATACTGTGCCAGATTTAGTCCCAGTTTAAAAAGTCTCTGAATGTACAATACTTTACTTCATAAATAACCCATTTAAATATTAGGTCACTGTGCCTCCAGTATATTATAATTTCGTTCTTGTACTTACCGTTTGCTGACTTGGTGAATGACAGAAATGTTGGAGAAGAGGTGGTGATGCTCGGTGGTCGTCATCGTCTTCTTTAGGGCCTCACTGTGTTTGAAGTGGCTCACCAGGATGCCCAGACTGTGGAGGTACGAGTGCTCGGAGGTGATGATCTCAAAAATGGCCTGGAAATGAAAGCACATACAGCACAGACACCTTTCATTAATGACATTTCAGCAGTAAAAAACAAAACATTAATCTGTTATTTGTTATTGGATAAACTTGGATGTATTTTAAAGGGTGTGTGAGTGATAACTACATGTGACCAACTCTGAGTCCATCTCATAAACGAAAGAGCAACCAAAAGTGCACTTGTGATATTCAAACAGTGAGTTACGTCTATAGTCAACAAGTAGGTATTAAGTTATAAATTAAATCTGCTTTTCTTTGGTATCTATGAAGACCACACCTGATTACGTGAGCTTTTTACAAGAGACCAGACAATGACTTAACATTCCCAACAAAAAAAAAGCATTCATACAGCTGAAGGGATCACTAAAATGCAAACCACATTTTCATATATATTTTTTATTTAGCCTTTTGCTTTAAAATCATCTACTATAGTAAATATATAATTTCCTCTTTAAATTTATAAATTGAACCCACTGGGGTCTTTGAGTAGAAAACCTGTGTTTGCTTTTTAGGGTGGCTACAAGATTAATGTCAAAGCGACTTGTTGGAGCTTGACTTGCCACCAACTCGACAAGAACTTTTCAGTGCTTTAAAGGAAATGAGAACATGTCACTATAAAGACAACAAGTTACAAAAGAGATTGATTTTAATTACAGCGTGTATTGAGCAGTTTCTGACACACCTGCACAATGCTTGGGAAAGGTCAAAGTGCATTTGGTGTATAAGTAAACTACACATGTTTTTGATCATGACTAACTCTGACGCTATGGGATACAAAAAAAATATAAGCAGCACTGGAGTAAAGACACTCAGTACGTCTTCAAATTCATAGTGACAACATGATTTACGCTTCCTACAGGCTGCATTCAACTTAAAATCAGCTCAGAAAGTCCTTGTGCGACAAAGGGTAGGAAACAAACAGCAGTGTGAGAGTGTTGGAGTGATTACACTGGCAGGGTGTGGCTGTATTCAGAGCTTGTAGAGCACACAGGGTGGACCACTGCTATTGACATATCATCTGCTCATGAACATTACAAAGAAAAATCCACCCCTGGATAGAGTTACAGTGTGTCCCACAGATGTAAGACTTTAAAAAAAAAAAAAAGTATTCTGTAGTTAAAGATTAATTCAACAAGATTCATCAGTTTGATTAAATCGAGCACTCTTATTGCAAACTTTAAAATGTTGTTTGGCAAATTCTGTAATGTTTTTACTACTGCATAAAAAAAAAAAGAAAAAAGTTTTGAGTACATGAATGAACCTGTTCATTCTTGTTTGACCCGGAAATTGTGGCTGTACTAAATACTAGTTAAGAAAGGTTGTGTTACAAGAGGTCCTACCTCTTGTCTCTTTCGCTCCTGGGGTGTGATCTCCGACAAGATTCCTGTGTCTTTCACCTTTGAGAGAAAAACGAATAAGTTAAGGTCACAGAATAAGTTAAGGTCACATACTATTTATTATAAATAAAGAATGAAACGGTAAACAGGAATTCTTGTACCTGGATTAATAATGACAGAATTGATGGGGCCCTAGACAAACCCCATGGCTTGAGGCACCCTATATAATTTAACAATATAAGCAATATAACAATATACGTAAATGCAACAATATATGCCTATAACAATATAAGCATTGGTTTATTACTGAAAAAATGTTTATATTGTTTCAGTGAAAGAGGGTATACATACTTGCTCTATTAATATGCAAGAGCCTTGATTCTGAGTACAGGAATGGGCTTATGACACACTGAGGGGAGAAACAGATTTGGTCACGATGGCACAAGGGATGGGATCTGGACTCTGGTCAGTTTACAAGTATTAAGTATTTTTGAGTCAGAGCCCAAACCAGTTCCTGTTTAGTAGAGCCAGACTTTGACCTATCAACGCAGTTCTAAGAAAAACAAACAATACTTGCATTCAAGTAGACACAATGTTATGGTTGATAAGTGTATTATGTAGCTACTGTTTATATGTCTTGTCCTGGACCATTTTCAACATCCTATTTGAAGTATTTAATTCTAGCATATCCTTCTGTTTAGTCATCTGTTTTAGACACACCCAGTAGTATTAATGTTGATATCAATGATGTAGTTCTGCACTATTTGCACTATTTATATTACAATATGCTTTTGTCATTTATATCCATACTAGTTAATGACCATATATTGTAAATACAGTCTATACTCTGCTTTTTATTGCACCTCAGGGTAGATGCTAAACTGCTTTTTGTTGCCTTCTACTGTTACTTGACAATTAAATTAAATGTACAATAAATCTAATTTGTTGAACCAAGAAACAAATTCACAGATTGACATGGTTATGTAAACAAAAGACTTGCTTTGGGTTTGGAGGCTACTTTAAAGCAGCACTTGGCAGGTTTGGTAGTTTTTCCTACAGAGCTCCCCCCACAGCTTTGATGTAATGTTAAAAAACACTGTTGTAAAAGCTCCCTGGTCGAGCATCTCCCTGCCCTCCTCTCTTCTGCCCGTTTGACCATGAGCAGTGGTTTTCTCAGCTTTTACTTCTTTTTTAACGGCTCTGCCACAATGAAGGTCTGACACTGACTGAGCCAAGTGTTTGTGTGTAGTGTTGTTAAGCAATTTGTTTTTCATGAGACCCGAGACTCCCGCGAGACTTCTTGACTTGAAGGCAAGGTAGTCGCGGCTGGTCTCTGACTAATTCTTGCAAGGCTGGTTTTACCGCTAAGAGGTGTTAGAGGCAGTTGAGACAGACCCCATCCACCACAAAATAAGTCATTAACCCATCACAATCACTCCGAAGCTGTTATGTTAAGGTGAAAATCCTGCAAAGTTCTTCTTTAAGTGTCAAATAATCGAAATAAAAAGACATACAAACCAGTAGATGTCAGATTTCAAATGTATAAAAAGGAACCACTTTTATCAGCAGACCCACATGCTGTCCTTTTTAGTAAAATAATGTATCTGTTTACTCTTTGCAGAAGTCCTGAATTAGCTAAAACACATTTTCTTCACATTTATTGTGGTTTCACCTGTGCCAGCTGGCTCCAGGTGAGCTGCGCCGGACGATAGCTCTTCACCACGATGCCCTGGTCGCCCTGCTCCTCAGGGGCCTCCACCACCACAAAGTCATCCAGCAGCTCATCCTGGTTTGTGGAGTGCAGCCCCCGCTCTCTGATCTCCTGGTAGAGCTGCGGCGTAGCTAAAGAACAAAGATTGAACTTTCAATTTCACTCTCAGTTTTTTTATTCAGTTTTACTTCTGGTTTTCATGAGAACATTTTAGCCTTGCCATCATTGTAATTGAGTTACCTGTAACTTTAAGTTAACTCTAAATATGTAATGAACACACTTCATTAGACAATCAGCCTTTTTCATCTCAGCCAGGGTTTATTTCACTGACTGACACAAAATGTTTGACAGCAAAGGTTAAGTGCTGGCTAAAGTGAAACCAAAGCTGCACCCATTTTTTAAATTATTGACTCAAGCAGGTCAGTAATACTATTTTTTGTAATGTCCATCTGTCGTGCCTGCTCTCACCCACATCATCAACTCATTTCTCTCCACTGGGTCATTCCCCACAGTTTTCAAAGAGGCCCGCATCACACCACTACTGAAGAAACCCACTCCACAACCCTACACTGTTAGAAAACTACAGACCGGATTCCCTCCTTTCCTTCATTGCCAAAGCTCTGGAGCGTGTTGTGTTTAACCAGCTCTCCTCCTTTCTCACACGGAACAACTCCTGGACCAGAAACAGTCTGGGTTCAAGAGCGGACATTCCACCGAAACTGCACTGCCCTCAGTCATGGAAGCCCTGAGACTGGCAAAGGAAACATCCAAGTCATCTGTACTCATCTTACTGGATCTGTCTTCTGTCAGTGCGATGGGTGTCTCTGGAATGGCGTTGCAATGGTTCAAGTCTTACCTCTCGGATAGGTCATTCAGAGTATCCTGGAGAAACGAGGTCTCTGAGTCCCAACATCTCAATACAGGTGTTCCACAGGGCTCAGTGCTTGGACCGCTACTCTTTTCCATATACATGACATCCCTTGGCTCTGTCGTTCAGAAGCATGGCTTTTCCTATCACTGCTATGCAGATGACACTCAACTCCACCTGACGATCCGACGGTCTCTGCTCGCATCTCGGCATGTCTGAGTGACATCTCACTTTGGATGAAGGACCATCACCTGAAGCTGAACCTGGCAAAAACAGCACTGCTTGTGATTCCGGCCAAACCACGGACCTGCCATAACCTCTCCATTCAACTAGGCCCATCAACTATTACACCGTCCAGCACTGCCAGAAATCTGGGAGGGGTGTTTGATGATCAACTAAACTTCACAAGTCATGTCGCCAGCACCACCCGGTCCTGTAGATTCATCCTCTACAACATTAGGAAAATTAGACCTTTCCTATCTAAGCACTCCACACAAATCCTATTCCAGGCTCTTGTCTTGTCCAAACTGGATTATTGCAATGCTCTACTGGCTGGACTCCCTGCCTGCACAACCAAACCTCTGCAGATGATCCAGAATGCAGCGGCAAGAAAGGTCTTTAATGAACCAAAGAGAGCGCACGTACCTCCTCTCTTCATTAGGTTACACTGGCTCCCGGTTGACGCCTGCATCACGTTCAAAGCTATGCTCTTGGCCTACAAGACCACCACTGCTTCTGCACCCTCACATCTTCACTCATTAATACAGACCTACGTTCATACCAGATCTTTGTGCTCTGCAAATGAACAACGTCTGGTGATAGCATCCCAAAAAGGAAAAAAATCACTCTCACATACCTTCTCTGGATTTGTTCCACATTGGTGGAATGATCTACCTGCTGCTACAACATCAGCAGATTCAGTTGCTATCTTTAAAAAAACGTCTCTTCCGTCAACACCTTACTGACAAACACTGAATTCTACTTCCTTTCTATCTATTCCTGTTCTTAAAAAAAAAAAAAAAAATCCTATTCTTAGCTTTGTATACTGTGCTGGGTTTTAACTGACTGGTTTTTGGTGCACTTATGCTTTTAGCTACTCTGTATTGTTAAAATTGCTTCCATTGTTAAGCGTCTGCTAAATGACTAAATGTAAATGTAATGAATTTGATGTAGTTTTATAAATGAATGTAGAGTATCATGCCTTTAGTACAGGTTCATTAAAGTTTGTCTATGAAAAGACCAACATGGACAAATGATATTTCTGCAGTACTTCAGTTGCTTTTTGAGTCCTGTATTCAACTTTATTGTCCTTTTTAAACAAACTTGAATCAAACTGATGACTGAAGAATGATGATAAGACCATTTTTGAAAGGTTTCAGTCTAAGTTGTCTTGGACTCAAACTCGTTCTCACTGTGGGACTGTTGGACAGGCCAAGACCCCAACTAGTTTATTTGGTCACATCATCCTTTTGAATAGATGAAAGGTCATATGTACTGTATTAGTTCATCTTGGACTAAAACTGGACTAGTTTATGGGTTTTCCATATGTAGCATACATTGGTCTTGGTCTCGACTTGCTGTGGTCTTTTTTTACAACACTACAACAATATCTAATGTGCATTCTTTACTAGAGACATCTCGTTAAAATAGAAAGCTAAGGCTGAGTCAAAATCTGGCAATAAAACCCCCAGGTCTCATTAAGTGGGATGAAAGCAAGAATCTGCTTTGAATATAGTTTAAAATGCCAGTTTCTGCCTGAAGCGCTGTTACTGGAGTATCAATAGGAAACTGAAACCTTTAAGTGAATAATGAAGGCAGCTTTGAATTTCATAATCAAGTAATAAACAAAGAAAGCTGCAAAAACATAGTCATTATATTTACAGGATGAATTTTAGGTCTCTTCAAGGACACATACCTTCTCAACAAAATGTTCAAAATAACATAATAACAAATAAAAACACTATATAATGCATAACAGAGTCCAAAAGGAGGAGTTTTTAGATTCAGAGCATGGTTTCCTGTGTGGATCTGCCTCAGGGCAAAGTGACTTTTACACAGGTCACATATTAATTACTGTGAACATTTTCGTTGTCGTGAAACTCAATGACACAGTTCCAACACAATCTCAAAAGGTCATTGTTATTTTTCCAGTTGTTTGTAGCTGGCGGCTAAATTTAGAGAAGTAGTGACACATACCATCTTTGAAGGAGCCACGTTGTTTCTTGTTCCGCTTTCGTCCCAGTGTGCGCTGCAGAAACATGAGTTTACAGCAGGTTTGTCAATGAACATATTTTCAGTTACAGTTACAGGTTTTCCCCCAGTCTAATGTCAATTTATGTGCTTTAATTCTACTTAGGTGGATGATTTATTAGGGTTTCAGAGTTTAGTGTTAAAAAGTTGATCCAGGTTTAACTGAGGATGCTATAAAAGCAACAGCATAATACGAGTTCGTCTAAAGTTTGGTACAGATTGACATTCTTCTTATAAATTTAGTTATAGCTGTGGATCAAGGCTGTATACATACACAAATGTATAATCTCAAACCAGGCACTAATCTGACATTGCTACTGTGGGTTCTCTTAAAGTGTCTTCCCTTTGTCCAAAGACATGTTTATAGATGAAATGGTGATTATAAAACTGCCCAAATAAAGGAATGTTAGTGTGAATGTTTGTAAGTGTTAGCCCTGCGATTATGACCCCACCTCATGGCCAAAGCAGCTGTGACCCGTACATGGTAAAAAATGAATTTGAAAGAATAAAACGTGGTTAAAATATGGTAACATTGCATTAGACATTGTTTTAAAATTGGACGAACCCCTGAACACATTTACTTTTCAACACTACCACTAAAAATTCTATTGCCTCTCATCAAACTAGTACAAAGTACAAATGTTTCTGTAGAACTGTAATGAGGAGTCAACTGGTTGTAATTCAGAGTCAATATTAAACTCATTACAAAGCTTATTTATTTCGTTAATTTAGGATTGACAAAGACCCCCTAAACAACAAAGAATAACAAAACAAGTTATTAGAAAGACCTATAAAAAAAATCTCTACTCAATAGACTGAAAGATCTATCTATTTAGTCTTCTAATGTACAAAAGACTAGCCTAAACTTTGTCTGTAGACCTTTCTAGGGACAAGGTTTAAGTTACACTTTTCAGCTTTATAAGAAATTAATAAAACTTCTGTTGTTGTCTTTTGTTTGACCTCACTTCAAAAGCCTTTAGAAAGTCAACTGAAAGACTGGAGGTTGTATAAATCAAGCAGGTTTTTTTTTTGTAATTCTTTTTATATGTTTGTCAGACATTTGCTACCGACTGACCCCTATTGTGTCACTCTTACCTTGCGCCCAGGACTCCGACTGGAAGGACTGGGACTGACAGCTCTCCGGGCAATAACAGGACGCAGCGTGTCCGTGTTATCTTTCGAAGTGGCTTCTGCGGTCAGAGTGGTCACTGCCGCTTTGTACGACATGTTCCTGCGGTTCTTCCTCAAAGAGTATTCATCTCCGTCACTGTCATGTTCGTTCCAAGACACGTCAGAGCCCTGGGCTGAGTGTCGACTCTTTGACTCATTTCCACTTTGGGTGAGCTCTAGTCCCACTGGAAAGGTTACTACGGTTGTGTGGTAACGGTTCTTAGGACGGCTCGGCACGGCTAAATTCTTTGGGATGAGCTGCTGGGTGCCCATTTTTCGAGCAGCTGGACTCTCAGTGCTCAAAGTCACCTTCGGAGGAACAACTATCCTCTCCACTACATCCACCTCACCCACTGTGGGGGTTTCTATTTGGGGCGAGACTGACTGTTGAAACTCGTAGTCTTCATCTCCAGGCTCAGAAATATGGAGCAAAGTAGAAAAGCAGCCCTCCATAATCAGAGGGATTTGGTCGCCCATTGGGCTTTCCGACTGGGACATGATATCGTCTGACTGGTGGACTAGTCCACTTAATGATCCTGGAACAGCATCAGTGAAGCCTGGAAAAGATAGAAATATATAAATGGTATATAATGGTCAAGACAGTAGTATACAACAATCAGCCAACATTATGACCAACTTAAACAGTTGTGAGGCCTCAAAGGGTCAAATCTCAAATTATAGAGGCCTCGGGGGTCTCGGGTCTAGGGGGATTCTCAGGGACCCTTCTCATATTGCGCTGTGTCGGCTGTAGGACCCAGAGGAGGAAGGCTACCTTTGTTCCTACGGTCATCCAGCTCCTCAACTCTGACCCCTCCCTCCCCCGGAACTGTAACATTACAGCCCTTTGAAGGTGCTGTGATTGTTTGTTTGTGTGTGTATGGGGTTGTGTTAGAGATTTTATTTATTTATAATTGTTTTATACTGTGTCTATGCTACTCTCTGTGCTTGAATTGAAAAACTCAAACTACAGGAGTCTTAGAGGGTCAAAATACAGATTACAGCAGCCACAGAGGGCCAAAATTCAATCTATAACAGCTTTAGAGGGTCAAAACTCAATCTATAGCAGCCTTTAAGAGTCAAGACTCAAACTTTAGAGAACTCAGAGGGTCAAAACTCAAACTACAGCAACTTTCGAGGGTCAAAACATCCCTTTGGGTTAATGGAGTTTGAAAAGGCTCATATAAAAGGACCAAATACAATTACAATTTACATAGACAATGTGCATTATTACCAGGACATTTGCACATTTATAATAATTTTCCAGGTTATTTTCATGTTTGAAAAGATGCTGGAAAGCTTAATTCCTCAAGTTTTTCTTTTAGTTTTAGTGGGAAAATGTTATGTAAATGTTAATATTGAAGCAGGTTTCCTTCAATGTAATAATAGAAGAAAGGTCTCCATACTAAGACACATTATCCAAAAAGGACACACGAGCTGAATTTTAGACAATATGATATGATTAATTCAACATAGTCACTCAAAGTGGTTTGCATTTATTCCAATCATAAAGACAAAACTAGGGCTTTGATTTACTTAGTCACAGTTTCTACTACACACATTTTAGAAAAAACTTGATAAACCTGATAAATTATTACTGGACCATTTTATTAACTAATCTGAAAAGTAAACACATACTGCATAGGCTTCATTCAAAACTAAACCACACATTATAGGGACCTTAACTGGCTCTGAGGGCAGACTAGAGATATACAGGATGAATGTTTCTTCTTCTTAGGTGACCTTTAAATACCAGAGGTGACCCACAGTAAAGCCCGTTGGATTTATCTCTATTGGAAAACAAAACATAACCCCTGATATTAATTCCCAACTCAGGAGCAGTGAGTTGTGTCAATCCTTCAGCTCATATCAAGGGACTAAACCCATGACTCACCGCTTACTCCTACACCAACCGCACTTGCCCACACAAAGCACACAACAGACCTGCTGCTGCTGCAAATCTGCAACACAACAAGAAAACAAACTAATTTCACAGGCTTTTATCCAAAACAAGCTGCTCGCAATTAGTTCACAAGCATGTTATTAAGCAGAGCAAAGTCTAACATGTTATTACAGACAGAGTGAAGTAGTTTTGAAGTGTGTGTATTGACCAAGACTTAAATTCTTAAGGAAAACAAATCCAGATGCCTCATTTTTTGGAACACTATGTCCAGATGACTACCTAGTATAGTATGACCTGGTTGATTGGATCATATAAAAACATGACAAAAGCAGTTGTTTAACATTAAAGAAAGTGACAAACTGATGTAACTTC
The DNA here is from genome assembly GCA_024416835.2 of Perccottus glenii. Lineage (NCBI taxonomy): Eukaryota > Metazoa > Chordata > Actinopteri > Gobiiformes > Odontobutidae > Perccottus > Perccottus glenii. The sequence goes on along the minus strand of CM044555.2, from coordinate 9,842,116 downwards.
GCTGCCTGAAGAAGGATTAGGGTGGGAAAAAAATGTCTGCCTTACATTCCCATGGTTCAAAACTGCGAGTTGACACACAGTTCAACAAGCCTAGAGCCTGCTGCATAACCACTGTAACTTACCTGTACGTGCTGACTTCTTACGCACAACAGAAAACCAAGCGGTTGTCCTACACCGGGTCCTGTGGTTTCTTTCTTCTAGAGGCGGTTGTCCGGTGGTGAGGCTTGGCTGGCCGCTACTTCGGTCTCTACCCTACAGTCTGACACATTACGCTATTTCTCTTTACTCACTTCCTACTCTGCAGGCGCTCATTGAAGCTGTGCTGCCTACGTCACAACAGGTGAACCAATCAATCACACCAGACGCGCCAATTGATTTGGAAACAGATAAAGGTTTGACTTTAGTTGTTTTAACCAACTTTTCTTTTGAATTGATGCATAAGGTCTTTAAAGCCCATAGTGTGCTGCTACTCATGGAAGTAATAGGCTACCTTTAAGACATGTTCATGGATATATTTATCCAAAGTTCTTTCTTTCTGTCTTGAAATGAGCTTTTTTTCTGATCCTCCTCTTCTTTGGATATTTGTCTACACTGAGTACTGAAGGCGGGTTGGCTCTTCTTTATGGTGTTTGACGCTCCCTCGTGGCCAAGTTGAAACATTACAGCATTAATCATTTAAGATAAGATTGATATCATCATTAATTTTACGAGGACACAGAGTACTGTAACATTTCAACACTTTGAAGGGGCTCTATTTGCAGTGTGCCTGTTTGTTTGTGTGTGTATCTGGTTGTGTTGGAGATTTATTTATGTATGATTGTTTTATACTGTGTCTATGATATGCCTTTTAATTGCCTCTAGGGAATAAATAAAGTGATTGAATTGAATATCAAACCAAATGTATGGTTATAGGCAGCCATTATACAGTGAATGAACATAACTTATTTGTATTTAATAGCATAGAAGTTTCAGTCACATTTTTGGGCTATTTTTTTTTTTTACCAGCACATTGACATTCACACACTTTGTTGTTAGATTTTGAGCCGAGTAAACTATAATTTCCTCCTATTTATGATATTGAAAATCTATTATATTTTTGTTCACAGTCACTATCCAAAGGAATAAAGCTAGTTTGCTTAATAATTCATACATTTTTCACACATTTTTTGTCGGTTTCAGTCACATTTATGGAATAGGATCAAGACATTTTTTATTTATTTAATTACTTAATTAATATGTCTTCTATTACATTTTTTCTCCACAGTCCTTATATAGCAGGTTTAAATCAAATCCTGGTCTGTCAGAAAATCTGTAAATAATTTACTCGGTTGTGGTCCATAAACATGAGACAGCTTTTTTAGGGTGTTTAATTCTAAATATTGTTATAACATTATTATATCAGATACGTTTCCTTGTGGCATGTTATCACTGTTTTCTTAGACAAGCTTAAACTGACAATTTTGATTAAAAGATTTATTTATTTATTAATCATCATGTAACAGTCTGAAAATATACATGTATTAATCCATCTTCTATCTACGACTTTATAACGCAACATGGAAACAATGGAAACTCACAGAGGGTCACTATGTACAGAGTATATCTTATAGTTATATAGAAAATCAAATGGCAATGACGTTAGCATCACTTAAATTTCAACATCATATGGCATCCGATGTAATAATAATTAAATGGTTCCAAATGAGGAGCGTGTCCTTTTTTCACATGACGTACACTTGAGGCTCACATCTGTAAAAATGTGAGCCTAAATTATTGTATTATAGTAAACATCAAGGGTATTTAATATCGAGTGGGAATATAGTATTGAATATAGTAAAATGGCAGTGACAAGTTTATAGTATTCTGCTGGAGTGTGTCTATAACAAAACACTCAACACTTATTTGTCAAAAATTACCATAAATATGCAGTGTTGTAAAGTCATAGACTAAACAGAGATTGAAAAAACATGATTAAGGCTATGTACACACTATCAGTAACTAATTGAAATCAAATGTAGCATCCCATAATGCTGTTGAACTGATGCCTAAACATTCAAAAACTTTAGGTTGTGTTGTAGTGTGGACAAAAACACAGACCTGATGCAGTTAAATAAACTCCTGTGATTGCGTTCTGATCATAACTACAGTTTTAAATTCAAAGTTAGGTGAGGATTTTCATGTTAGAAAAGAACCATAAATATCAAAATCCTAAGTTTTAATTTAGTGTGTACATAGCCAATGATTAACTGTAATAAAGTCAACTTTCTCAAAGTGTCAGACTCTATGACACTGACTTAACACGTGGCGGTGTATGAGGGACAGTAAATGTTTGCTGTTATGTCTTTCTCGGTCAGACAATGGCCGCTGCACATTGTAATCAGATCTACTCATCAAAGATTCATCCTTCCTTCAGGTCACTGGAGCAAAGGCTGGAACAGGACACAGAGCGTTCAGATGAGATGTAGATGTGTGCTTTTTCTTGGCCCGGAGTTTAAACGTTCATTATTATAACATACATGGTACACATTATTCGACACATGCACACGACACTTCACATTCATGATCACCATAGCTTAACATTTAGGTCATATAAAGAAAAAATTTCTTCATAGATGATTAATAACATTTTCAGCTACATAAACCTAAACCTTATTATATTTCAACTCCCACAGCTTTCTTTTTCACTTCTGGCAATAAAATAAAACCAATATGAAAGTGCAACTATGAGCCTGTTACAGCGATTAATGATTAACTTTTTACTACTGATGACATACTCTCCGACACACAGCTGCAATAAGCCGTTGAGATGTTAAACTACTTCATGTATCTAATTAATAGGACTGTGTAATATGATGATATAGGTTCTAGATGCTGCCCGACTGGGATTCTTATCTGGAAGTGAGGGCTGGCTTATATTTATCAAACATTGCAGGTCAGTGTTTTTACACATTATATACGATGAGTGCCACACCGTTAACGCTTGTCCACTCTTCTCTGACATCAACATCTATTGTGTCTCATAAAGCTCATTTATTTTGTCCAGAGCTGAATATTCCATTGTGAAGTTAACCAAACTTGAAAACACTCCAATATCATTTGATTCTATTATGTTAAGATTTTCATTCTCAATATTAAAAAAAAAAAAGTCACGTAGTGCTGCTTTAAAGCATAAAGACACTACAGAGAGAGTGGCTGAGGTCTTATAGTCTGTCGTACTTAAGCATTAGGAGTTCACTGCTCCTGTATAAGCTCCTTTAAGGATTGTGGAGAGCTGGAGTCTGTCCCACCTGCTTTGGCCACGAGGTGAGTCACACCCTGGACATTTGCCAGTCAATAGCAAAGTCATGCATTCACATTAACATGCATGTTTTGACCTGATTCTGCATCTTTTGATCATGTTATTGTTATTTTTCTGCGTATATATAGCATGACCTATATCACATATTACACAGTCTAAAGACTATACTTAAAATGCAATGTCAAAAGCCTATCTCATCTACATCAGACCTGTCTGTCACAGAAAATCTAACTCACAAGAAAGATTGTACTGACTTGCAAGACAGAATATTACTAAAGATTTGATACCTAAATATGAAGTTTAGTTCACATGCAGCAAAGCAGACAGGATCAGTGCATGTCATAATAGCTGTTAATGTTAAACACTAGTGTCCACATTTAGAGAGATGTCACATTGTTTTCTTGTCAAACTGGGCTTTTGTGAACAGCAGCAACCACAGCATTGAATCTGGAGATCAAAGAGTGTGAAAAGGGGAAAGTACTTCCCCAAAGTCCCAATGATAGAAAGAGGATGAGGGGTGCTTAAAGTCAAGGCCTTGGGAATGTTGTAGCAGGGCAGGATGGGATGCAATGGGATCAAAAGAACAGGATAAACACCCAGTTCACTATTTGGCTAAATCCCCTTTCTTCAGAATGATCTGCCGCTGCCAGGGGGCCAGCTTGGTCTCGTCATAACCCAGGGTTCGTAGACGCTCAAGCTCCGTTTTCTCCTCCTTCTCTTTTGCCTGTTTGACCTGTTCCTCTGCTTGTCTGGATAAAGGTAAGAAATATGTAAATAAACATATAGGCTACAGAGAAAATGGGTGACAAGAAAGAGCTATAGGCTACTGTCAACTAAAATAATTAAGGCTTATTGTTAATAATCAACAATCTACAAACTAAATACTATACAGTCCATGCTGTTTGTTTGATGTTTATGCTATTTTTCCACACTCAACCTATAAGTGAATGCTTTTGAGGTCAAGCCACTAAAAATGGTTGGTGGAACCAAATAAACAAACTTTGCTAAAACTAACTAATAAGCAGCATCCAAAAAGAGCAATTAAGCTGAAAAGCAGGCCAACGTCCAAGAGTGCAAAAATAAATAAAATGGATAAAAAAATGGAAATTAATGATGAAATGAATAAATGGCAGTTGACACATATTATGATACAAATGGCAAAAATAACTGATATTCTTGCGGTTTCTTCTTAGCTTCGTTAGCTAACTAGGATAAGCAGTAGTTTCGCACAATTTATGGCTTTTAAATAAAATAAATATTAGCAACTAGTTACTACCCACTTTAATTCACAAAAAGACACTCACATGGCAAAGAATTTATTTTGTGACCAAAAACAGGTAGGTTAAAGTTTTAGAGTGTTTTTCTTTTAACTAGCATGAGCTTTTTCCCTATTACGTTAGCATTTGACCAAGCTAACGTTAGATTACCGTTTGTCGTTTGTTTTTCCAATGCTATCTTTAGCTAGCTTACCCGTTTGCCTCATTTTATTAGAAAATCCAAAATCCACACCTTTTAGCTACAGTAATCTATCTTTATGACTCTTTAACAGTATTTTATATACTGCTAGTTGACACCGCCCATTGAAGTTTAGCCATGGTTAGCATTAGTGTTATTTCTTAATTTTGCCAATATTGGTAACAGGAAACAATGAGTAACAATATTATAAATTATCTGTCTAGCTAACTCTAACCCATTTCTAACCAATGATATGAGGGTTAAATGTGTCTTTCAATGTATTTCAGGATAAGTGCATGTGAGGCTATCAGCACAATGCATAATAATAAATACCATTGTTTCATATAGCTTATAGCTTATTAACAAATACTTATAGCCTACCGGAATGTAAAACCCATGTTGCACATATTGCCATTGTTATTAAATCAACCATGTCTTTCTTACCGTTGTTGTTCCCTGTCACATCAGGAGAACATAAAAACAAGGAGAGAAGAGTAAATAGCTGCAACAGGTAACATCATTCACATAGCCTACTATGAAACTGAAATATAATTAATCACGTTTTAAATGTATTTTAAATGCGTTAAGATGGAAATTTACCTGCCTACTATGTTTTATGCAGACCTATTTAAACATAATATACAGGTAACATATTCAAATCAATTGGTAAACATAAACACTGCTTTGTTACTCACCTCTCTTCATCCATCTTCTTCTTCATCATGTCTCTTCTCCAGGCCGGCATCGAAGCCAGACGTGCAGCCTCCTCCTCGTCCTGCAGAGAGCCAGAGGAATAAGGATTTTGGAACTTAACAGTAAAAGTCTCATGTAAGAGTACTTCCTATACTGTGCTTATTCTAACATATGTTGAGAGACGCCCTCCTTAAAATGTAGTTGTCCTGTCTGTCTAGTTTCTAAGAACAGAATAAGAAATATCCTCACGTTAGATGATTTAGCCAAAACCTGGTGGAAACTGCCTCTTATATGTACATTATATGGTATGCATGTATTAACACGTCTATGAACAGGAACGTGTGCAGTACGGATGTGTTTTGTGGCTCAGTAAAAATGTGATGTTGATGGTCATAAATAGCATTGTAGTAAAACAAGTCTAGCTCTTCAGATTCATACACGTTTTCTACACGGTTTGTATTCTGTCTCAGAAACAGATGAGACAGAATCAAAACTTGCCAAGTTTTCAACTAAACAACATTCAACATTTTTTGTAATTAAAAATTCTAATATTTTATCTTGTTTTGTTAAAAATCCCTCTAATTCTGTCATTCGCCTTCACCAAACACCCCCCTTCCCTGAAATTGAACTGGGTTTTGTAACAGTTCCCTGGCATCTCTCCCAATACATCATGCTATGGTCTTGACTTGGTCTTATATAGCCTGTGGTCTTGACTACAGCACGTCAGTGTATGCAAACAATTTATAATATTTACTCCTCTCTTGTTACTCTAAAATAATGCCTTCGACCTGACAAAACACTGAATGTACACGTCTTCTAACAGAAACTGGATCTGTCTCTTTCCTTAGGCTGTAACTGGAGGTGGAGCAGTGGAAGAGATAGAGAACTGCCATCTTGGATTTCTCATTTTCACTTGACAATATACGTTACACTTTTCCATTCTTCTTTCTAAGGCATTTCCCTTGTCCTTGCAAACATTACTCAAGGTAAGATTATTTTTACATTGAATATTCTGTCTTTCCCCTGGAATAATAGATTGCAAAAAAAAAAAAAGCTTGTTATAAATCTTTCACAATATGTATTTATATTGCCATTATGAGGAGTAACCACCAAAATGATACAAAAAAGGCCACACATATAATGAAGCTCTAGTTCTGTTATACTTATGTATAGTTATTATTACTTAGTTCCATTTAGTAACACAATAGAATACCATTTGTGCAAAAGAGTCTACATTTTAAACTGATATCCTCTAGTCTAGCTCTCTGTTTTGGGGTTGAGAAAACAGAGTACCAAAAACACCCACTAGGTGGCAGAAGAAGGGATAAATGTCTTCTATAAAACACAATTAAACAAAGGTAGGATTGTTTCAAATGTATGTCTGTGTACAGTTTATATTGTCCTTATGTCTGCTTCTCCAAGCCAGGGGAATTTTACTTTTGGTAATACACTGTACACAATACATCATAAATTAGTACTTCATATTTAATTTACAAAATAAACTATCTGACCATTGAGTACACATTAGCACTGTTAAATGTGTTCAGATGAAGTGCCTACATGAATTAGGTTATAGGCTATATATATGTAGGTAAAACTGTAAATGTAAAACTATATAATGTATAGTGTGGTGTACAAGCTGGGAAAATTAAAGGATTTGAAAAGTTAAAGTTATTCTCTGACAAACTACATTTAATGTACACTACATATCTATAAATGTCCTTAAAATGTAAATACAAAGAAAGTCTCAATCCACAAATGAACTTGAGTTTATGATCTGAACTTTCCTCTTTGAGTTGATCAAAGGCTCACTGTGACCTTCTTCTGTCTCCATAAGCCACAGATAACATGTCAGCGGGTGGTGCTAATAGGGTTATTTAACACTAATCTGGACCAAAGGGAAACGTCTTGAGAATACTGCTCACATTGGCTCAGATAAATTTGTTTGGTTTATCTCTTAACCAAGATATACCTACAATGCATTATTTGTTATAACATTTAATGTATAAAATGAATAAATTGAGCATTAGAATCACAAAACTTTATTTGTATAAATAATGTAGAAATCAAATAATAAAGAAGCATTGCAAACAGAACTATTAGTTAAGGTTGGGTAGCCCTTTGATGTGGGAGTTCATTCTCTCAAAAAATGTTATTATAACTGGGTGTTCAGTAGTTGTCTAATATTGAGCGATGTGAGTACAAAATACCTTGTAAAGCCTTGTAAATGAGCACATTAGAGCAGAGTTTACTGAAATGCACACATTGTATATAAATAAATATATTATATAATATATGATTATTACATAATCATTTGTGAGCATCATAGCTCAGCTAAGACCTTATTTCTACCCTGTTGAGTAGATGTAGAGTAATGATATGTAATCAATATTCATTAGTGTGCAGACCATAAAGTGTGAAGTCTAAAACCAGTCACATAAATAAAAAGCTTGTCAGAAATTCACACATCATTTTATGGCAAGTAATTTTCTTCCAAAGTCCATAAGTATCATGGCATTGAATTGCAATAGTTTAAAGGCTTTTCAAAAAGCAAAATAAAGTCTGTGTGTGAAACCATTTAGATTTTACCATTCAGTTTTCTTCAGTGGTTTAAATAGGCATTTATCAAGTTCATTTATCAAGTTCACAAAAATAATCAAATATCAAAAATCTCTGCCTCCTTTTCTTTCCAAAAGGCAAAGCTGCGGTCAATGTATCTGATAATTTCCTCATTGCTAAATTCTTTTAGCTCATATATTGTCTTGATTGAGTCAGAACCACTTTTTGGTAGAGGTTTATCATCATGAGGCTCCTTTGTTATTTTCCCACTAGCAGCGGGAACTTTTTTCACTGGGTCTGGTTTTGACATTTGTTTTGTTTCCGGCTCTGTCTCAGTTTTGCCCATTACATCACTGTTTTGTGAAGTCTGTGCAGTGGCTTGTTCTAAACAGCCTCCATTGGTAACCGCCGGCTCATTAGATGACGTCTGCTCCGTGGCTTTTGGATCCCGCTCAGCACTGTCATCCAATGTCTCTTTTCCCAGACTGTTATCAGATACACCACTGTTGACAGAAGGAGGTTCTGCTGACAGGGAAACATTTGACCGTGGATCTGCCGCGGCACTTTGGGATGGTTCATGTGGACTAGGCTGAATATTCGGAGGTGGGGGCGCTGGGTGAGATGGTGGGGGAGGTGGTGGGTGTGAAGGCGGTGGTGGAAGTGGCTCTTGAATTACAGACAGCTCAGGAGACATGGAGTTTAGAGAAGCAGTCATAACACCTCCACCACTATCTGATTCCCCAAAATATTTAAGCTTGACGTCCTCAAAACCATCTGCCCAGTCTCTCTTGCCTCGCTCAATTTCTCCCATGACCTCCTTGTGAAAGTCTCTTATGACCTCCCATTTTTGGCTTCCAAGACGATCAAACATCTCGTAGCACAGGAGGTGACGAAATTTGCGTTCGCTGCGGGACATGTTCATTTCCAGCAATTGAAAGTATCCGAGCATGAAAAGGTCAAGGGTGAGACTCTCATAGCTCACAGGTGAGCCATTGATATGTGGTAAGAAGTGTTCAGGCCAGTAGATCATCTGAGCTCGACTCAGCCTGCGTATCTGCCTTGTGGGAACTTGGCTCATGATTATCCGCCAGTGACCAATTAGGTTTCCCACTACGTGCTTTGATTTCATGAAAAGAAAGAGCTTGTCGTCTTCACTTTGCACTCCCTCACCAAGCTCTGCACTGAACTGTCTGTAATCTTCCCAGCCCACATCTAAATGATTTCTTTTCTTCCCACTGTTCTTTGGTTGGAAGGGTTCAGACATGGTGTATTTCCTCCAGTGTTCAAGGAAAAGAAACACAATCCTCTCTTTTCTCATTTCAATGCATTCCTGCACAAAACTAACATCAGTCTGAACCTCTAAGCTTCTGGTGAGTTGATCATTATTTAGAATAGGGTCAGTGGACAGAACCTGATTAAACTCCTCCAGAGCCATTACTTCAGGTTGGACATAAGTCTTAGGGGCATTAGAGGCAACAATTATTGGCTCCTCCACAAATGCTACTTGTGATCCCTCAACTGGAGGTGGATGTCCATTGATTTGGTACGGAGGGACATTGGCAGAAGAACAAGAGTTGTCGTTCTCACACACAGCCTCATTCACCACCGGGAGTGACCTTTTGCGTTTGTACACTCTGTTTGTTTTGTCATTTGTAGTCTGTGACTGGTCCTGCACTTCATAATTGGCCTTAAGGTTTTTTACAGAAACCCCACATTGTCTGATTTCATTCTCCACATCTTCTCTCGTTGAGAAAGAAAGAGACCGTTCCATCAATCCATTGCTTGAACCAGCTGGCTGCGCAGGAGCTGTGGTCCCATTTACTGGCTCTTCCTGAGAATATCCAGGAACCACAAGGTCCAAGATGTCTATTTTTTTGCCCCCCAGGGTGGCAAGAAGAACAGCCATACTCTTAAGGAGAGTGGAAATTTTGTTACACCAAGCTGGCAGATCCTCAGCTTGGCCATGAACCTGCTTTGGGTTTACTGAAAAGTGGCCTTGGTTCAGAGCAGCAGAGACTGGTAAGAGTTGATGAAGCTCCCGCTCCAGTGCTTCCAGTTCCCTTTCCACCTCTGAAACCTTGTTCATCACCAGCAGGTTTTCAATCTGCTTCTCAATGCGGTTTAGGTCAGCCTCTGTCATGAGTTCCCCAAATGGGCCCAAAATGGCATTGTGGACATGGGAGTAGTGCCAATCCTGAGACTGGTAGTTTCCATTGGTAGAAAACTACATCAGAGTTCAAATAAAGATGGAAAGACAAAAAGACAAGAAGGAGGGATTCCTTCAGTGTTCAGAGTTCCTGTGTTGAACATGCTTAAGTGCAAATCCTTCTCCACACACAGGACTTACATGGATTTAGTGGTGCAATGGCACTGCCTCAGTACAAGCTACAAAACTACTTCAGTTATAGTCAACAAGAACAAAGACAGCTTTGTCCTTTGTCATAAATTGACAACTGGCAGCTATACGGATCATTCAGTTCACTTTACAGTCTACATTTTTATTTTAGGCACTTGACACTGCAGAGTATTTACATTTAGTTTAATGTCTCTATTTGTTTATAGAGTGACTATTATTACTCAAAGGCTTTCAACCGAGTGTATGCAGCCATCTTACTGCACAAGTGCAATAATGCATCCCTTTTGCTTCTTCCAGAGCAAGAGATCAGAGGAAACTGTGCGGGTGTACAGACTGTCTGCCTGTGGTTTAAGTTTAGGATTCAATTTTGGATATAGAGATGGCACATTTTTTTTTACAAATTCAGGTTGCTTAATGGTTATCACTGGTTGACTGTAGTGTGAATGGGCCCGGCATCACACCACTGAATCGGCATGTAACAACTTGGAAATGCAAAACGCCATCACTCAACACTAGCCACACTATCAGTCTGTATGAGTGTGTCACTGCTGTGCTGGACATTGTTGCCAAGTGATTCACTGCAATCCAAGTCATTATGCTTTAACCAAGGACACATGCAACAAACATGCTAGAAGTACAGAAACCAGCACATCAGTGGCCTATAGACATTAAAATACAATATACTTTAGTGAGGAATTTAGTTAGTGTGTCAATATTTTCACAAGAAAAATTTACGGTACTGCAGGTACGATGAAGAGTAAAGTCATGTACCTAACAGAGTTACATTTTTATTTCACAAATCCCAGCCAAACTCCTTACAGGGTCCCGATTTGATAAATAAACCCGCAAATCAGCTATCTCCAAAATAAGTTTATGACCAGTTCAGAAAAACAGAAAATGTTTGTCATGCATTTTTTTAGCAAATGATTTTAGTTTAGAACACAAACAGAAAAAAATCACTCTCAGTTACAAAACAGCTATCCCCTATGTGTTTTAATCACTTTCACTAATAAGCCATAATTATATTGTAAAAGTGAAGTGAATAAGTATAATCTGATGACATTTGTCAGTGTACCATGCCAACAAATGTCATTGAGGTTGATATTTTAGGAACAGAAATATGGACTTGCATTTACTGCTGATGTGTGAGCTATGGCAGACCAGGGATATTTTATGCCAAAAGCTACCTACATTTAATTCTGATTGTATGTGTAGTTGGTGTAAATGAATAGTACACAGTGTGAGTTCTTGGACTTTCAAGACCACAAATGGGATAGCTAAAAGAGGCAAACATTTGCTGTACTTGCGTGTGAACTTTTCATTCTTACCTTGCGCTTCTGTTCCTCCTCTTCTTGCATCTTGGCCTGCAGCTTTCGCACCATCACCTGCCTCTTCCACTCAGGAATGGCCTTCCCCTGTTCATCGTGAGTGGGAACTAGCGCCTCCACGTCCGCCAGGCTCGTCTTGCGTCCAGCGTCTCCCCCCGTCCTGCTGTTGCTACTGTTCCCATTAACCACAGAGTTGGTGGACAGATGCTCATTGCTTGAAGAGTTTGACATGGTCTTAGCAGATCGAGAGCTCGTCGGGCTAGGGCTAGGACTTGGGGTGGATCGGGGTGAGGTGACACTGGCGTTATTATTATTAATGGAGGGAGGAGGAGGAGATGGCGACTTGGCAGGAGGAGGGCTGGATGGACGGGTCTGCGGAGGTGATGTTGGGCTTCCCTGGAAAAATTACACAAAAATTCATATAAGATAAGTTGTGTTAGTTTTTTATAAAGTGAGGGCCAGGATGACAATGTGTTAATTTGTCTGTATGCCCATCCCATGGTTGGCATAGTGATTTTTGCTATTGTGTTTATAGAGCATTCTCAGTCAACTGACTTTTTTCCATTTTTTTTGTTTAAAATATTGTACATTGATTGTTAGCCTATAAAACCTATAGCCTAAACTTCACATTAAACTACATATATTGATATTTCCAACAGCTGCAGCCCTAATATCAATCATTTATTTTAATATGTTAGTCATTTAAGGGAGACAATTTTGTTTTGGTGCTTTGTTTCTTCATTAATGACTTAGAATTAAACGCTAAGCTAGTAGTTTTTTTTTGCCAGCAGCAACATCAAAGTCACACAAAGTACTGTCTGTAGCTGTAGCTGTTACTTTCTGAATATTAACAGCTTTTACCTGTCTTGTCTTCATGCCTAAATGAAAAGTCCATATTTTAGGTCATGTTTTGTTTTTCTCCATTTCCTGTTTTATTTTGTCAGTCACACATATCGGCTACTTCCTGTTTTTACTTTGTCTTCCTACTTGGCCTTATCACCTGACCCTCCTGTTGTGTTTTACCTGTGTCTCCTTGCCCTCATGAGTATTTATACCCATTCTTTCTTTGTCTGTTCAGCCCAAAGGGTCTTTCTGTGCTTGTGTAGACTTAAATGTATTTCGACCTGGATTATACCTTTGCTTACAGAATTTAATACCATTTGCCATTTCTCCTGAGGCAACCATTGCAGTTTAATGTGGAGTTAGTTGTATATATAGGAACAATTGAAAATATAGTCATTTTATTATTTAAACTTTAATTTATACACAGTGTTATCTTCTGTATTTAGATAGGACTTACATTGTTGCCTGTGGGTCCACTGCTGGAGTACACAGTGGTGTAGCCTTTACTTTGAGGTGTTGGCTTTAGGCTCTTCCCGGCTTTGATCTCTGCCAGCAGCTCCGAGTTGTCACCAGTGGGGGACATCATGTTGAAAGACTTTGTGCCTGCGAATGAAAGAAAGGAATTGAAAAGTGAAACCACAGTTTGAAATAAAGACAAAGGTGAGACAAAGACGAATGGCGAGAGTAAAGAGAGCGACACAGAGCACTGAGCGAGGGAGCACACAGAGGCTGGGTGGCATTTCAGTGTTAAATATTTTATCTCATCTGCCAGGCTTCACAATACTGACCTAGCGCTTGTGGGGCAGGTCATTAAACAGTTTCTAGTTTAGGGTTTTATTACATTACATTGATAATATAAAAACGCATCTACTTGCACTAAGCCAGAATGATTCAGTAAACAGTGGATCAAAATGTTTTCAAGAAAAGGAGCCCTGAATGACTTTATTATGTTTAGCTAAGCTCCTGCAGACATTTCAGATTTTAAATGTAGGCCTTTGGTAAAAATCTATACATTCAATTTAACTCTTATAAACCCTAATCTGCCTAAAATCAACACTACCTCAAACCGGCTTTTAACAAAACCCTTATTAACTATTTGAATACTATAGGTACTATTTTATGTTTAATATAATAAACTAGTTTATAATGCAAACATTACATTTAATGGATGTTAAATTAAAGGAAAACAGCACATTCCAGCAACTTTATAGGATGCATACCCCAATATCACAAACAGAGTTGTATTAAAAGCCTTCACAGTTCAGTGCAAATCTCTTTTGTAGGGTGCAATAAAGATAATCTATCCTCGTAGTTAAGAAGTTCTCAAAACTACAGCTTTACAAATGTAAGTTAGATTTTAAACTATAACAAATTGAGTCAAAAACAAACATCCTATTAACACATCCCTCCAAACATTATCATTCTGCTCCAATAGCTGACCTAACATCACTCAACATGATTTAACCACCAGCAAAAAGCGGTTTGTCCCTCACCTGATAAACGGCTGTAAACCTTGCGTGATCTGCCTTTAATCCCTCATCAATCACTCATTTTCTACTGTCACATCAGAAGAAAATGTCCCAGTGAATATAGCGTTGAGGCAAGTGCAGAAGTGGAGCCGGACACGGGGCCTGTCCGCCCCTCCTCACTCTGCCTCCCTCTCCTGTGCACTCTCTCGGGGAGCAGAGCGGTGCTTTCTATTCAGACTCCATCATCACAGTTGGGGGAAATCTAAAGGAATCACCAGTAACTCAAAGTGACAGCCAGCCATTGGCAAGCCGGCCACGAATTAACACACACATGCATGCGTGCACACACTCAGCACAGCACTGTCACCTTTCAATCCCTTCCCGTTAGTCCTCTGCAGTGACCCAATCCCCCTCACAACACATACAGTTCACACGCATATGACATTCCAGCGTTCATTCACTTTGCTTGTCTCACTTCTAATTAACCGGATTACACACTGAGACGGTGGTGATCCCTGAGACTTGTATGTGGCTTTTTACTGTGGAAAATAAAATGGCCATGGGTTCCTGATTAGGGCTGCACAATATATTTTGAAAGTATTGCAAACACATCAATATCAATATCGCGAAGTACTCCTTGCAATAACGCTAGTCTTCCATTTGACACAGACACTGTGTCATTGTCAAAATAATTGTCCAATCTTAAAGCAAAGTGTGTTGGTTAAAATAAAATAAAAAAGTCTTTGGTTTGGTCCTGGTTTAGTCTTTGTTTAGTTTTTATTTAGATCTTTGAAGTTAGTCTAGTGTTATGTATTTCTTCATACATTGTTACAGATTATTTTCTACATTAAAAGGGGTATCCCAATATTGAATGTTATATTGTTAATGCAATATTCAACATAGTTATTACATCTTTTTCTATTATTTTGCTGCTCTGTTCCTGGCCTACTTTTAAAATACAATTTTCTGACAGAATTACATCTTGTCACTGCACCTACAACATCGGGTTTTAAGTCAGTTAAAGTAGACTCATTATACATTTTTACACTGAATATTCAAAGAAAACTAAAAGAATTTTGGGTGTTTTAATAATTATTAAATGATTAAAAAGGCCATAGCTCTTTAGGTTGTTGAGAATTGTTGAATGTACTAGCATATACTGAATAATATGCCCTCTTTTTTATTTTATTTTAGTGTATTCAAGCCTACTTTTATCCATTCTCTGTGACCATTCTTAATGGCAAAACACTGTTTATCCACAACTACATGTGTTGGATTTAGATATTTACAGAATTGGCATACTTAGCAAATTTTATGTTTGAACATCATGAGTGGATTATGACTGAGGTTCAGGCATAGATTGTATAAATATGGATGATATCCGCCCATTGGTCCCCTATTCACCAATATTGTCATTACGAATGGGCAATAAAATGGCCGTTACATCCGGGCTTTTCCATAGTAAAACAATAGTTTTTATATAGCATAAACAAACATATTAATCAAAAATTCACCCCCCCCCCAGAGTTGTCATGTAATAAAAACTTAGCTCTAGAGACCGGAGCCATCTTTTGTACCAGGCTGTAAACATGAGTTTTACTCTTGTAAAGTCGCCATTGGGTTTCTCCTTATATTTCCGCTTTTGGAGCCTGCCCTCTGGTGGACGGAGGTATATCGCTGTATTTCGCTGTAAAATCACCGTATGGCGGCGCCCTTACACGTGGACCATTTTAGAGGTACCATGGGAGAGGCTTGGGTTCAGGTAAGAATAAAGAGAGTGCAGCTGTGACAGGAACCCAACACTTGATAACTCAGCCTTCAAAGAATTTAATGTTGTTTCTTAGGTGACTACTTTTGTTAGGACACTGCCATAAATCAGTTCAGGATATGTGCCTACAATCAATGCAAAGTGTGCCGTGTCATTATGTCAATCAATACAAAACCACAAGATACGTTGTGTTTGAATGGCAATTAATTTTATGACCACCTTACTGCCTGGTTACCGCTGTTGTACAATTCATGTCTTTAGCAGATATTTACGCCAATTCAGTAGAAATTGATTTTTTTTTTTTTTTTGTTGCTAAAGGACCATGAGCAAATGAGATATTTAGATACATGTCAGAAATACATCAAATACACAATACAAGTCAGAGGTTTATGGTTTGATTGTGTTAGTCCTGAATTGTAAGGGCTCTATTGCCCCAAAACCTGCTTGATACTGCAAAGCACTGTTCCTGTTCAGAGTTGTCTGACATTATGTGCCCATGATATAAAACTGAGGGAAAATAAGATAAGCCTTTATTTTTCCCGCAGTGGGGAAATTGCATTAATATTTTGTACAGAATAAACATGAGCTTTACTACCTAAAGCAGCAATATGCTTATAAATAGATGGCACTAGAAATAAAAGGTTAACATGTCTTGTGCTGTTTTACAGTTTATTTGCCTCTTTAGCCTCTTAAAAGCTTTACAAAGTGCATGTGTTCACACACACAAAAAAGTGTCCCACATTCACTTATTTACTTCTGTTTTTGTTTTCCTTTTGACCTTCCCATTGGACCAACGGGGATAGCTAAGCTACTAGCATATTGGTATACATATTTTATTTATGTATACAAGTCTTACAGAATGAGCTAAAGGCTACATTGTACTTACACTTCTTTTGTTTTAGTACCTCTCCCTCTGCTTGAGAGGCAGAAAGATCTCCACCTTAATAGTTCAGTGAAGAAAAAGTAGGTCCACAACAAGGGAAACAGAACAAAACAAACAGAGGTAGACATGGAGCAGGTGAAGGTAAGAACATTTAGACATAAAGATGAAAAGACTACTTTATTGTCTATTTTAACTATAGTTTAAAAAATGAAACTATGCCAATTTAACACTTACTGTAAGTTGACACAGGCTTGTTGAACCGCATTTGGACAAATGCTATGCATGGGCCTCACTAAAACAAATCACTAATAACTGTGTTGATTTTGAATCTTCAACTTTATACTGTATATGTTACATGTTCCTAAAACAAGAACAGAGCAAACACTATAGCAACCAGGGCATTAAGTGCCCTGGCACTTAAGGAAATGGCTGAACTCTAAACCTGTGCTCTGAGTAATGCATCTGCTTCATTAAATGTTAATAAGTTATTTAGGAAGCTGGGGTCAGACCGAACCGAACTCATCTTTATCAAGTGAGATTACTCTGACCTCTATAATACCAGGAACGGTGCTTTCGAAGGGACAAATAAATCCAGTTCAGAGTACAATAACAGAATAAGTCACTACAGGTGAGAGGAGACTAAAAAGTCTGACACTCACTTCCTGTTGAGGAGGACGGCCGCCGCTGGTTGGTGGAGGAGCTGCCCATGGTGTGGTTCTGGGCCGGGGTCTCCTGGGGCAGCGGAGGAGGAGGTGGAGGGGTTGGTGTGGCGTTGTTTGCAGGAAGAGGAGGTGGAGGCGGAGGAGGTGGGGGTGGCACCGTCTCCTCAGTCGGGCCATTCTCTGAGCTGGGGGTGGGGTTATCACTGGGCTCCTCCAATAATGCAGAACCCTGTCCAGAGATAAGCCAACGAGATTATACAGTGAATAATTAAATAATATTCAGTTCAATACCATTGTTTTTGCTCATGAACTTGTCATGTAACTTTGTAGATGAATTCTCTTTTCATATTTTTTACGTTAGTTACACTTTTTGAAACACCACAAACTGAATATGTTTTTGCCATACCAACACCAGACGATATAAGCTATTATAAAGCTGAAGCTAGATATACTGCATAATCAGAAAATGAATGAAGAAATAAATGACTATTAAACAACAAAAGCTTCAAATGTATACATATATAATAAATAAAAAAACGAATACATACATTTCACAAAAACCTTCTTAATTGACTCATAGGAAGCTTTGGTCATATTGCATGTCCCGCTTGTAAAGGCATCCCAGTTGAAGAGCCCGGTGGCCTTTCACAGTGACAGATGTAAGCAGTGCTGTGTAATGTGTCCGCCCTCTTCCTCCAGCCACGGTTAATCAACTCATAAAGACATAATGCCCTGTTGCTAATAACATGGCTAATATGACCTAATCTCTGGGGTAAAACTTTGAGGGGAAACAGAGGGAGGACACCATCTGCCGTTGCAAGTGATAGCGCTTTGACCCCCCCGCCCCCTGCATGCGCCTGGCACACTCTCGACGCGTACCATAACTCAGCTTGAAGGGGAGTTAATAGGCCGTGACATTACACCCGACCCCGCCCACTCCCTTTATTCCTCAAACGCGTGCTTATTATTGCAGGCCCCTCTGTGTTTTGAGCCCCCCAGGGAGTTAAAGGGGGGGGGGTCATGTCCAGATGGGTTCTGGCAGCACGTGCCGCTGCGGCCGTTGATTAGCCTATCCATCTGCCAGGACGCCTCTGAGACCAGCACAGGCCCCACTGAGGCTTTAATTGGCTCAATGAGGATTATACTCTTGAACACCCCCACTCCTGACATCCCTGTGCTAATAGGAATAACTCCCCAGGGATATTATTACATGTTTAAATAGGCTCTCCATTCACTGACTGTGCAGCTATGTGGCAGCAAACAATTTGTCCCCAAAACCACTGCTGAAGCCAATTTAATAAAGCTCCATGTTTTCTTTTGACATAAATTGGCCTTAATTAGCTTTAAAGTCATGTCAAATCTTTATTCTAATTGTAAAAATATTCAGTAGTAAGTTGTATTTATCTTTCTGTGTGGCTCCTTTCTGTGTAACTTTTTGAACAGTTTCCACAGTTGGCAGTCAGAGAGGACATGGAAATTAGGGGATACTTTGCATCAAGTGGCACACAAAAGCTCAAACATTATGTAACATGGACATGAACGACACAGTGCCTAGGCAAATAGTACAGGCAGCAAAGAAACAACACACTGTCACAGAGTTATCCTTGAAGTGACCTTATAAGGAGCTTTCACAACCTATAGTGTTGGGGCATCTGTAGGTAAACATGGCAGATGTTATAAAGGTTTCTCAGCCAAAACTTTAACTTAAAATACGTAAATGTTGTTGTTTTGACTATGGCACCATGTCTATAAAATTATTCTCTAAGACTTTATTAATTTATCCACAATTTAAGCCATTTAAGTAATTGTTTTCAGGTTGCGTCTTTTAACCCCAGCACTTAAACGAATTAAAAAGTCAAGCAGAAATTTGATTCAATATAACATACATAGTCGAGGTAAAGAGTATGGAAAAGGATTAGGGCCACTGTCAATTGTTTTTTTTGTTTTTTTGAGGGTAGACTTCTGAGATTAAAGTCAGAATTCATCCCTTTAGCCTCATCACAAATTATAGATTAGACATTAATGTGCTTGGAATTATTGTTATTTGTTGTTGTTTTATTAGCCACACGTTCAAATCTCACTCTTCTATGCACAGATGTTCTTATTGTTAAAAAGGAAAAAGGAAAGTGTATTCAAACATTTTTCAATTGCAGTTTATCAATTGTTTTATTAAGAATTAAAAAACAAAACAAAAAATTATAGGTCTTTATTATTCATACATCTAAAATTTGCGACAAGGCTATCGGGATGAGTGGGAATTGAACCTGTGGCCATCAAAATGTTAGCAGTTCAAAGACTGCCTCCACTTCCATTACACTACAGAATCCAGAATATAATAATAATATGATAATATTAGATATTTGAACTCAATTGATTGATCAGGATAGTTTATTTCTTAACAGGGACCATGTACAGTTACATTAATCATAAAGAATAGATGCCCTGCACCAGACTGTAGCTCTCCAAACTAATTTCCATCCGCAGTCCCTCAGACACATACACTATACATTCTATTAATAACATTTAACAGTTAATCACTTTTAACAGTAAGACTTCTAAATAAAAAAATCTAAATTTTCAGTTTATCAATAACATTAGCCACTAAAATATAAAGTTACCATTTTATCAATGTGCATAAATAGCTATAGCCACTAAACTATAGTTACAATAATTACTAAAATAGAGTTATATTATCAATTCATTAATATACATAGTTTATAGCTACTTAAAGATACATAAGCAAAATATTATAATATTGATTCTTACTAAGATTTCACAAATTCTAATACATTATTTGTGAAAGAAATAGACAATAAAACAATTCATCAATGGTCTATTAATCTAAGCTCAAAGTATTTGTTACATTAAGCAGTTTGAGAATCTATTGTGTGCATGACTGGTTCAATGATAACCAGGTTTTTACCTCTTTTGAGAAGGTTTTAAAATCTTGTGAGTGTTTAGTCTATGTCATTATTTTTCATAAGCTCTGACTTATAAAAACCTAAAATAAGCCATTTTTTAAAAATGCAACGTCACAACCTCACCAATAAGTGTTTAAATGCATTTACATAGTTTATTGTATAGATTTTTCTACCACAAAGCCTGTTTTTACAAGCACCTATACTTCTGACTTTAGAGTCAAAAGTCTGACTTTAATCTTAGAACTCTTCCCTTAAAAAAATAAGTTTTTCTGCAATGGTCCTAATCCTCTTTCGTAAAAGAGACATGTCTTTTATGTTTAATGTTATTTACAATTGTTGCCTTTGAAAAGTCAGAATTGTTGTGTTATTTTTATTTTGTGGCTCAGGAGATTGTTGTCACTCGGGTCTTTTTTTACACACAACCTGCAGTATGTAAGTGTTTGGTCACCAGTGTTTTAAAGCCACCATAGTTTTTTTTTTTTTTTTAAGAAATTACAACATTATAATTGGTTGTTGTTTTTAAGCTGTACCTCTTCGTTGGGGGCCATTCCTTTGCTCCCACAGGGCTCGGCCGTGTCGCCCAGAGTCTTGTAGTAGTCCCCAGTGCTGGGCTGTTTACTGAAGCTCCTTGATCTCCTGTTTGAATCCACACGCCGTAGTTTATCGTGACCTTCTCCAACAGTGAGCTAGAAAAAACAAACAAAGCAAAGGAATGAATTAGCAATTACTTAAATTAAACTTGGAATAGTGCACACCTCAAGAACATAACAAAAAACTAAGGCCACTAAATGATCAAGGAAGTAGTCACTAGTAAAATCACTTACATAAGAGGAAATTGCATTTCAATTATATGCAAACATTTAAATTAGATAAAAATAGTGACGAGTAGTTCCCCATAAGTAAAAACAATGGGTCAATTCATGGCTAAAACAGCAGATTAACCACATAGTGTGGCCAACTTTATTTGAATAATAGAACACTGCCTTTATTCAGCTTCAAAATAACATGATCAGATGTGTGTCATGTAAAGACTGTAGAAGAGACCCTTTAACCCACAGACGAGGATCAGTTGAACACTCTTACTTTCCACTGTGACGTCTATCTCAAGCAACTGAGATTTTTGTCCTTTCAGCCTTAGATTTACACTGTTTATCTTTATTATAACACAATCTGTAAGAGCAAAACCTATTTGCATTTTGTAAGAAAGATATATTATTAAATCTTTATTTAGCAGGTTATAATGTTAAAGTTTCTGTTAAGATTGCTACTTTCTCTACGGCAAAGGTAAAAGCTGGGTCTACATGTTTGTAACTAGTAGGATTTAGAGCCACTTTGCCTTTCAAATCCATGCCAACATCCTTTTCCTCATTTATATTTGAATGCCATGTTTTCTCACGAAACACACACATATCAGGAAATAATTGACAGCTGACCCCTGACCTTCCTTATCTTGTGGTGTCATGTTCAGAATTTAGACAAGCCGTGTTAGTTTTGTTGACTCATGTCAGCCGTCAAAGAAATGCTCTCTGTGTGTAGCAATCATCAAGTGGGAGCGTAACGTGAGCAGGGAACGCTACAGATGGTTTGATTGTCCTCCTCCAGGGAGGTGGGAAAACAATGACAAAAGTACAATGCATTTCAGCTGCCCCCCACTCATCCCCTTGTACAAACATACAGACACATGGGCTGCTTTTCTGTCCATTAAATAGATCCCTCTGTCAGGCTAGTGCTGTTTTACTGTCTGAACATTCGGTATGCATTATTAGAGCAAGGCAAACCAATTTGTGGCTTGACACGGTTCGAAACATTTGCAAGTTTTTTTTATTTAGAATAAATAAATGGTGATGCAGAGCTGTCACTGTTAAACAAAAAAATGTCCCAAATATAAGTTGAAATGGCAGCAAAATGTCATAAAAATGCATAAAAGTATATACTGCAGATAAAATGACCATCCAAAAGACAGAAATACACTTAAGTATCTGATACATTAGCTAAAACTAAAGAGCTAATATCCAAGGATCATTTGACAATTTAAAATAGTTTAATGATAACTCTTAATACCTTACCTTGGCGTCAGAAATCTTCTCATGCACTCTCAATAGCGGCTCATCCGCAGAGCCCACAGAGCACAGAAAGTAGCTGTCACCAGATCCACCGAGTCAGCCTACCTGCCCTCTCACTTTACCCACAGGTCTCATGAATTACCTACCGGACGGCCGCAGCAGTCCCAGTAATGTCACCGCCAGCCCACAGCCCAACCACTCCCTCGGCCCAGCCCTGCCCAGTGGCTATTATGCAAAGCACCGAGACCCAGGCGCTGCCCTCAACATGGCCAACAACACTCGAGTATCTCTATATCAACCTTGCATATTATTTTATGGAGTTTAATATAATAGCCATAAGAATACACCAAATCTAAACTACATCTTTTGATCAATCTTTTCCTGAGGTAGATAGGTTATAAGGAAAGTGATTTGTTTATAATTAACAAGCAAATGAGGAATCTGTAAAGTAACCCTCACTTGTTAAACCATGGCTTATTTGAAAGGTTTCCTAAAAAAGACATCAATTTACAACTAGCATTTATATGTTTTAGTTACCAGTACAATTGTAGCTTGAGAAAGGTCTCCATCTAATCTTCTCGGTTGCTATGGTGCCCAGGAGAGATTGTTTTTCCCAATGTATATGGTGCACGCACGTCCTAATTGTGTGTGTTTGTGCGTGCATGTGTTCTGAGCAGTAGGTTTTGTTTAATTGTTAATGAGAGGTAAGTCACCTGGGTGCGGAGAAGGAGAGTAAGTATCCCCCACATGACCGACAGCGCAAACGTGCCATACATAAACACACACCCTATGGCAACAACAGCCTATGGCAACCGGACACACTCAACATAGACTTTATATAGACTTAGACAGAGCAAACACAGCCCCCTGAACAAACTGCTTATGGCATCCTTCAGCCCACAAAAGGACTATAATGTGTGCAGAAACACCATTCTTATATTACATTATATCTTTCCAAAAGTAATCAAAACTTTACTAACTTTATTTAATATTTTGTATATGCATTAATATTGCATTTTTATATAGTCAGTTGTTGAATAAAGTACCTACCTTTTACAGATATGTTGACATCACATAATGTGGCTATTTATATAGCTTACAATGTTTATCCCAAAAATGTTTAATAGCCAGGCTTTGTCAACTGCCTTTACAGCAACACAGTTGTATATATGACAATATTATTGCTTAATAATACTCTATATCAGTGTTACTCACATGTGACTTTATAATTTGTAATGTGAGTGATCTGATCTGTTCATACTAGTGGTTGGTCATGTGGATCTAGTCGTTCAGTGAGACAGGCTAAGAATGAGGTAAATACTTCATGAGGTGAAAGTGATCCCTAAGGTTGATTATCTTTGTCGTAATTAAAGTCTTCAGTGATCCTCAGTCTCAGACGATATGGATTTGGTCAGCAGCAGGAAATGACCACAGCTATGAAACTAGTTTTAATTGGTTCTCTTCTTCAATGCTTTCAAATGTTGAAAATGTCCTGCGAGTGATCCTTGGCCAGGTTAATTAATGGCAGTATGAACAAACCCAACTGTTTTCCAAACCGTGGTCCTGTCCCGATAATGAGCATCTCGTTAAGCCCTTAAACAATAACCTGATTGTGGGCGCTTGGACAGAACACTTTGTTACGAGCCACTGATTAGACTCAAGGGACAAAGAGACAATGAACACTTAATTCCTTTTCTGTTTCTCTTCAAAAAAAAACCCACATTCAACAAACACAAGCGTCTTACCTGTTTCTTGCCAGCGTTGCTCTCCACGTGCCGTAGGTTGCTCTTGACTTTGAGGAACTCGGCTGAGGCTGGCTCCTTGGGTGGCTGTGGAGCTGGGTACTCGGGGGGAGGAGGGGGCGGTGGGAGACCCTGTGGGGGAGGAGGCGGTGGGTAGGTCGGTGGTGGAGGTAGCTTTTGTGCATTGTTCTTTTTGTGGGTGTCAGCACCGATGTCTGGGTTCAGCATGTCCATATAGGCCTGCATTTCTGAGATGGCTGTCTCTGGGGCATCTGGAATAAGGACATGTAACTTTAGCATTAGTCTTATTGTTAGATTATTTAAGTTTGAATCTGTCTGTCTGTGTTAAAGTTTAACAAGAACTTCCACAAAAGAGTCCACATACATTCAGACCACTAGGGTGCAGCACTAGTTTGACATGAGCTCAATACACAAACACTACTAGTTAGCATGTTTTTACTTTGGTTTCAGCTGTCTTTACTTAAAATTTTGATATTCTGCAAATAAATTGCCACAGTAGAATAAAATTACAAAAAGGATTATGTTCATGGTGATATGTTTGTCTAAATTAAACAGAAATGGTCTTTATTATCAGTGGTTTAACATTAACATTTAACATTTGTGGTTAATTCATTCATTTTTCTACCGCTTTGTCCCGTTAGGGCTGACATTTAGAGACAGACAGTGACAAACAAGCATTCACTCTCACATTCATTCACTAGGGACACTTTTAGAGTTGCCAATTAACCTATACATACATTTGTGGTTCATTTAGCAAATTACTAAACCAGTAATTCATAGCACTCTGTCATGTTTGTATTATCCTGTCAGCTGAATTTTGACTCTTATTTAAATACTGAACAGACTTATTTCTGAGTTTTGGTTAAGACCTGTGAAGCCAGCCCTTTGGAGCCTGTACCTGTGTGTGCAACAGTGTTGAGCTGAGGGGGCGGTCCCCGTGAGTTGGTCAGGCTGCTCCTCTTCTCCCCGGTGCTGGACTGGCTGGAGTTGGCTGAGTCGTAGTTGGACAGAGAGCTGGACGGTGACCTTATATCAAAGTGCGCTGCCTGGTTCGCTGGGGGCATGGTTGTGTTTGGAGATGAGAGACCGGAGTCTGGCTGCTTGTAATCGAGCTCTGTTGAGGGGTCCCGGGACAAGACACGGTGCTCCACACTCTGTATAAGACATGGTTTAAGTCTTTATCAGAATTTCAGATTTTAAAAAGTATTGTATTGAGTACATAGTGTTTCTTTTGTACTAAACATTTTCAAGGACTGCATTACAGGTTTAATTACTCCACACTAATGAAACTTCTCACAGCTGATCAAAAGGCCTCTAGGGAATCCTGCTTTTCCCACAGCTCAGGGCTCACTTGGCAAAAGCTCCCTTGAGAGAAAAGTGTGTTTCCCACACATTCACAATGGAGGCGTTATTATTCTCTTTGGCCACTGGGGGTTTGAAGCAGAGGGAGCCACAGTGTGTTCAGTCTAACACATCTTTTAATTAGTCAGAGAAACAGATGTCAGTGGTTTCACAGTGAGCTTTGGCTAATGTTTTGTAGTGTGGCATTTTGTTTTGGATGTGTGCCAATAATGCTCAGGTTCTAGCATTGCATTGCACAAAATGTTAAACAATTAGGACATTAAATACTACCTGTACACCTTACAAACTAGAATTGTACATATACTTTAGTCATGTTTTAGCTATTGTTGTTTGGAAACTCAAACAAACCCATTTTTTGAGGACAACATGACACTCAGGATATTACCATGTTCTCCACAGTGCGTAGGTACTTGGCACACTGGGAGTGACCGTTGTACTCGGCCAGGTCTGTTGCAGTGAAGCCGTCCTGGTCCCTGATGCCCAGGTCCACACCATTCACCACAAGGATTTGACAACACTAAACAGAGACAAGAGAAAATCAGTTATAATGGATTTATGTATACCTTATGTGATAAACCTCTAAACACTCTCCCTTTTCAAAATAAGACTGTGACAAACACACACACCTCTAGTTCACCATTCTCTGCAGCGTCGTGTAGCGGAGTCCCACCCCAGTTATCAGTGACAATCTCACCACCGTGCAGCAGCAGCCAGCTGAGCACTTTGGCATGTCCGCGACTCGCTGCAAAGTGCATCGCTGTGGCTCCGTCTCCATCACGGTCTGTCAGGCTGATCTCTGTGAAACTCATCTGAGGAAAAAACACATCTGTATGAACACAATATGGAGACAACATGACCTGTATGATTTTTAATTAGACATACCAGCCATACGATGACTGTGGTGTGGCCCATCTGGGCAGCAGCATGAAGAGGAGTCATCCCATCATTGGCCCTGATGCTCGGATCCGCCCCACAATCCTTCACCAGGTATTGGACTACCTCCAGATGGCCCTCCTGACAGGCCAGGTAGAGCGATGTGGCACCAGTCTTAGTTTGTGAATTGACAACACTAAAAGGAAAGGTCAAACCATTTCAGTTTAGTTTAGAGGAGGAAAACGGCCTGTCCTTCACTGAACTGCACATGGTTAAGAGCGTATAAAGCTATTTAAAAAAGCCAAATTTTCACATGTTTCCTGTATTTCCTAAAAGAATATGTCAATATTCAATGTCAAAAGTCAATACTTGAAGCATGATCATTTTGTGCAGTCATCCCAAGAGGGCAGTCCAGGTTTCATATTACTACTGTAGATTTAAATGAAATGCAAAACAAAGTCTGATGAAATGAAAGTCACAAATCTGCTGCTGTTTTATAATCGCAAACACAGACGATGTTATAGTTGTAATTTATGTTCTGATAAGTCACAGCTGAAATAAAAGGATATACAGTTTTAGCAGTATTCGCGTTGACATTGGCTAAGCTCTGTGTGTGTGTGTGTGTGTGTGTGTGTGTGTGTGTGTGTGTGTGTGTGTGCGTGTGCGTGTGTGTGTGTGTCAAATGTGTAGACCAATCAAATTACCTGTTTAAACTAATGGGTCACTGTATTATTTTCTCATTTAGAAGCAAAAAATGCAGCAGGTTTTATTCAGTTTTCAAATTTAGTCTGAAAGCGCTGTGGGAGGTCAGGGAGTGAATGCCTTGGGCTAAGTCCCATAAGGCTAAGCTTTATTTGGACACTGACAAACGAGCAATGAGTCACATAAGAGGATTACTCCTCCACTGGCTTTGAGCTTAATGACAGTTTCCTACTGGTCGAAGCGGGCAGGGATGGTGAAGGAGAACAGAGGAGGTGAGAGAAAAACGTAAACATGATCCTAGTATGTTTTCTTTTTCTTAAAATACTGAGCTCATTGAGACTCTGTAATACAGTATATTAAATATTTTACAAGTATTTACTGAAGACACATAACAGTACTCACAGGTATTGTAGCTTATTGTTATCATTTGTCCTCAACAAATACCTCCATACGTATTTACTGTACTTTACTCAATGTTGTGCAAGTTTCTATTTGTCGCTTCTCTTTATACAACACTATGTAGAAATGTTGTACTGTAAATGAAGAGGAGAGTAAATTATAAATAAAGAACTGATGAAAATGAATGAAAGTGTTAAGATGCTCAAATCCTACATGGCTGCTACAATCCAAGAAGACACAAGTGATCATATCAATCTGGCCCTAAAATCTTTGGATGGTTCATAAATATTAAGTGAGCAACAAGTACAATGAGCTGAATTTTACATATTAGAAAATGTGGTATTGCACATCTAGTATTTTGAAACCCAAATGATAGACATTAAAGCCCAAAGAATAGACAATCGATTTTACCAGTTGCCATCTTCAGACAAAAAAATATATCATAATCTAGAGAAAACATGGGCTCCAGACAAAATCTTAAATGCCTTACTGTGTGACGTCCTACCTTTATATTTGCTTCAACTTTGACTATAATTGAATGATGTAAATTAACAGCATAGGTGAAATCTAGAGAAGGAATATCCCCCCCTCCCCCTCTCTGTTTGGGTCATTGAGGGAAGTTGTAGGTATTAAAACAAACTAACTATTTAAAATTACAAGAGAAGTAATTTACAATTGTCTCATCAGGAAGTAGGAAGACAGGTAAATTATTCATGTTGTAACAAAACCTGCACATTGGGGTTTTAAAGGAAACACTTTTGTCACATTGTTGAATCTATTGAATAAGACAGAGTTAACCATCGAGGAGCATTGCCAGGCCTCTCCAAAGTGAAGAGACTCAAAGATCCTCCGGTAAGTGCTGCTTTTGTACATTTCAGCAACCGAAGAAAGTGCTTAACCTTGTGTGACAAAACAGCCAGAAAATGACACAATGTGAACGTCACTTGTCAATTACTCAAAAGGGGAAAAAACAGGTATTTGATGAATTTCAAGTTGAGTTCCATTGAGTTATTTAGCTCAGTAATTATGCCTCTTCCCTTCTCTCCATCTGCAGTAACAGAGGTTATCTTGATTTACTTGGAGCCTAATTGATTCACTCTAATCGTTGTCTTGCGTGATTAAGACTTGTTATCGTCTCAGTGACTTTTCCTGTCTAAATAATGAAGAGTGTAGTGAAGTGATAAAGCACTGTTTACTTTTTGGAAGGTGATTAGAAAAGCTTAAACAGAAAGAGACCAAATATAGGCACCTTAATTATTCAGGGTTTAAGAGATTTAAGAGACTTATATAAATAGACCTAGAGGCAATTTATGTTAAAGAAAAACAGACTTGAATCCACGTGAATAATAGTGCCCATGTGGCCCAGCTTCTCACTTCCTGTTGTGAGTGTGGTTGGAACATAAATGACTGACTGGTGCTCTAGTCACTCATGTTGCTTCCATGTGAATCTAGCAATAAAAGGTCACAAAAAGGCTTCTGGACGTAGGGTTTCAAAGTCTAGAGGTGCACAAACCTTTTTGGGGAACATTACATATACACCATGCAACTTGTTGTTTTGATGGTTTGTTTACACAAAATATGAAGAATGACCTGTTTTTCATAAATACCAGATCAACAGAAAATATATAGTAACACATTATGGTCCCATGAGAGTTTGCAACCAGGCAGTTTCAGAAGAGTCCCTGGGGCACAAATCTGGCAAAGTTACGCAGTGTTGCCTTTAACTTGGCAACAGACAACCTTAGTAATACTGTGAACTTTGCCCTGAAGTATCTCTAAGTGGCACACAACTTTACATTTCTAAGACTAAACCTCTCGGTGTACAGGAACACAACAGGATTTTTACCCAACCTGTACCAAGGGGTTATTAAGAAGATTATCAACAGGGAAAGCCTGGCTTTTGCTTGATAAAAAAACCCTTTCTTTCCCTTATTCAACAATATACTGTAGGTGCAACCATTATTTGTTGTACCAATGCTACTCTAGGAAATGTTTACAAGCTGCAATACTGTGCTGCTTTACATAAATTTCTATCAATAATGTTGCTATAATTACTGTAAATGTTCAGTTGTACAGATTCAGTTTATTTATGTCATTGGACTAGTTGGTTCAGTATAAAGTCTTAAGGTATAAGGCTTTACTTGGGCGACTCCTAGTTGTGTGACAGCTAACGTTCTAGAAAACCCTGGAGCAGTGGTCTCTTCTCACCGCTTCAGAGAATTATGCCAAAGGCCAAAGATGTTAATCTGCACTGATTGGTTACATAACCTGTCTGAGGCCTTTCTCCATCGGTCGTTCATTCAGCTCTTTGTGTCCTGTGGTTATCAGCGGACACACAGCACATGAGCCTGATGGATCTAGTTCAAAGCTAATGGGCTGCTGAGCGGACAATAAATTTACACTTGTCTCATAAGGTGAACAAACAATATGTCTGGACAACAAAGAGACACATTTGATGCCCTATTTGCAGAACCGAAAAGCTTTAATTATTATTATTAGACCATTAGTCAGAGCTGACAGTGATCCAGACTGTTACAGCATCTTTTTTTTGGCCTGGGTTTGTTGAATTTATTTGCCATTTATTTATTGTACTTGAAAGTTACAGCTCAATAACATTACAGATGTGACTCTACATCACCAAGCTAAAATAAAGTTTGTTTTTATTTACGTAGCTTTAACGCCATGTATTTCAGTAATTCAACTTGAATAAACTGTATCTTTAGAAATTTCTTACAAACCACAGGTGCATGAAAAGTCAGTGTTTTAGAGGGGCCAAAATTGGTATGTTCTCTAAAATCTGTGTTTTCTTCTCTACCTGCAGAAATCACCATCCACACATTTTACATTGTCACTGCAAATGTTGATTTGTGTTTCATAACAGCATTATATTTACTGCTATTACTATTTGCTTAATGTAAACAGCCACCATTATATACCTCTCTTTCCATTCTGTAGCACCCTGATATTACTATCATAACTCTGTAACACAGCGGGTCATATTATCCTCGTCGTTATGTTGAAAGAACATACCATAATCATCTAATTACCTCTAAAGGTATGAGATACTGATAGATTGTAATAATCCTGCAACAATAATGGTATCTCTCAGCTGCAAAGTCCCATTATAAACAAAGCCTGAGGCTCGTGACAAGGAAGCAGATGTCTATTTGTTTCCCTCATTATCTTATCACCAGTTGGCGCTACCGTGCGTTGCCGTGGAGATGGTGGTAAACAGTGGCAGTGGGAGGAGCCATGGGGAAGAGTGAATAGGGCCCGGGTATCAGCAGTGCACCATGTCCCTGAGACTCATTAAACTTTCAGCAGCAATGCACCTGGCTAAACACAAAATATTTCACCTCACAGCTGAGCATCGCTATGGGTAGTGCAATATGTAATGTAAATACTGCTGTATTTCTTCAGAAGAACATATCAGCAAGATGCAAAATTGTTTGTTTATAAAATATGTGAAATATCAACATAGTGCTCATTAATTATCATTTTATTACACAGACATGTGGGAGTCAGGAAACAAGACATAAAAGAATCAAACTTTACCAACAACATTTAACTTAACTTTAACTTTGTAAATATTAATGATTTATAGGAATTTTGGAAAAGCTGTCCAAGCTGTTGAAAAGATATGTACAAAATACAATAATCAGCCTCAAAATTTAAACATATATAAATACATAACCTTCCTCCAAACTCAATCTAAAGACGTTTTATTTTCTAAACACAACAACACATGTGACA
This sequence comes from Perccottus glenii, assembly GCA_024416835.2. Classification (NCBI taxonomy): domain Eukaryota; kingdom Metazoa; phylum Chordata; class Actinopteri; order Gobiiformes; family Odontobutidae; genus Perccottus; species Perccottus glenii. Next base: position 9,810,966 of record CM044555.2, on the reverse strand, counting down.
CATGTCTCTGAAACTACCAGAAACACTTTAATAGGTCAAAGGTAACTGCTGTGTCTCTAGATGCAACACATTTGGCAAAGTCCTATGTTTTGTGTCCCATCCTTTGCCCTAACCTGTATCATCTCAATTATTTTCACATATTTTGTACATCTAACACAGATCTTTATTATGTGTCACTTTATTTATTTGCAGACATGTTTTAAAAAAACATCTGTGACATTTGATTAAACACATATGTTGTATATAGTAAATATGCTTTATAGCTCAGTTTCATTATCACTGTTTTTTATTTACCACAATTTAGGCCACCCTCTGTGGTATCTGTTGTGCAGCACCCCTAATCCTACTCATTTCCAGCCTGTTGTTTTCTTTTTATTGTGTCAGTGCTGCTATCTCAAACAAAACTGTCCAAAGTGCTCACTCTTTCTAACGACTTGCTTGTGTCCAGTCGACAACAGTCAGTTATCTCTCGAGTCCGGGCCGGTCTGTGTCTAACCCAGCACTGATTACCACCAACATCCATAAAGGTCTGAGACAATAGCATACTAGCAATACCTTATAAGGCAACTCTGACTCAAACAAATGCTGATTCAAATAGGGAGCATACTTTGTTGTTTCTTGAGACACTGCGCTCTTGCAGCTGTAGACACTTCTGACAACATTATGAAAATCACACAGGGTCTATTGTCTAAGCAATACGTAAACTTCTAAGAGGATAATTGCTTCAAAAAGTATTCAAAACACATTATAATTAAATTTGTGTTTCAAACCATGATTAATCTAATCTTGATTTGGAGCCAGCCTCTTTTTTTTTCTAACACTGGGTACATCTTTCCCAGGTTGTTCTCTAAAGAAAGGGCTTTGCATTACCTTCGCAATTAAGAACAGCTAAGCCCTAGTTAAACAGCACAAAGTGTACACAAAAAAGCAAACACTTGAATAAGTCACACTGTATAATCAACTAATAAACTGCCACAATATCCTTATGAACTCACTGAAGTTGCCAGAGAGAGTTTGTGGAGCAAAGGGTGAATGTTTGTAGTGATGTAGCTAGTGATGCTAACTGTGAGTAAAAGAGCAGGAAACCTAATGTATAAAAAACAATAAGGAGTAGTTTCTTCCCGAATTTGACCATATCCTTAAAGAAGACAAACTACAGTTACATCTATAAAGTGATTGGCAGGTAAGCAAGCTGTTGGTTGCACAGGTCACACAATACCCCACACTTTCTATACCCCTATCAAAATGTTGTTTAACGGAGAAATACAGTAACAGACAGATATTAGGACTATAACTTATAACAGTGAAGAAATATAGAATTGTTTTGTGTGAAACCTTTTAAAAATGGGCTTTAATGAAAGAGTATATATATAGCTTTATGGAGCTTGCAAGACTTCTGTATGAGATTCCCCTTGTCTCCTATAGTTTTTTTTTTTCATTCTTTTTAAAGTTGGTCGATAAGTTTTGTGCTCTTACTTTGGGCTGTGTCCCAGTAAGAGGCGGAGAGAGGGCAGGTCTCCCTTGGCAGCAGCGTAATGCACCGGCAGAGCACCGGTGTCAGTGGTGGCCCCAGGATCCCCCTCGCTACTTTTCAGCAGCCAGTCTGTGATCTCAGGGTGACTGAAGCGGGCCGCCAGGTGAAGGACAGTGGCCCCAGAACTGTCCTTGTTCTGTGAATAAAATATAACTCATCAGTGCAGTCATTACAAAAATACAAAGCAGAAAATGGATGCCAGCAGTGCTTGTCCATCGAGTAGATTGAGCTATTGTTGTGTGTTGTAAAGCAAAGGAGTTTCTTATCAGATTGTTGCTGGTATGGGGCGCTCCTTGTCACTCTTCGGGCGGCTATCAAAAGTAATGGAGACAGTTAAAGAGATGAAGGGGTTCTTATTACAGTCTTAAATTTAGACTTACAGATTACACATGGTCAGATTGAGTGGCCGATTGACCTAAGTTTAGTTTTGCTCTGACATGTACACTTAAGGTTACAATTTGTAAAATGAGTGCTATTTTTAGAGGTTAACCCTATTATCTCAGATCAGGGGGAGTGTTTGGGTTTTCTGTAATATGTGCTTTGTGTTGAGGATCTTAGTAAATGTGCAAAGAATCTGGGCTTATGTTTCAAAATAAAAGCATGCAAGTAATTAACTATATTTGGTGATGAGTTTAGGCTTGTTGTTTACATTTGCATATTATATTATTTTGGAGGATTGTGTGCCCCCAGTGCCCCTAATAATTTATGACTTGTAGCTCAAAGTACAAAAAAGTTGGTAGGTTGAGTTTATGCTTCATTAAACTATTTGATTGTTTGATGTTATTATTCATTCAAGGCATGGTAAGTTTGTCTAGAAGGAGTTATCTCCTTCAATAGAATACAATAGAAGCTCAAAAGCATTCATTTCTCAGCATTAAAATAGTGCATGCCCAAATCGTAATATATCCTGACAGGTCTGAGAGTGTAAACAGTTTATATCAGTTCCTGGTCCCAGATGGGAATGATGCAATTGAAAAAAATGGCTTAGAGCTCATTAAGCAGCTGAAGGATTTTGACAAACACATAATTTACCACCACTTTTTTTTTATATTGTCTGGTTATATGTCCAGTTGTGATTATATGACTTTGCAAGCTTAGATTTGCATACTTTATTAGCATGGGGACAGACCATGATGTAGCTTAAGGCTGGAACAAAAACAAAGGTCACATAGAACGGTTGTTAAGTTGTTTCGTTTTATGAAATATGTATAGTTATAATCTAACCTGTCTGCTTTATAGATGTCCCACTTATCATCAGTATAGCACACATTAAACTCCTGTGAACATATCTGTGTTTTCAGGCTCATAACAAACCACCAATGAGCTTCTTTCTTTTGCAATAGGCTTATGGCTGGTTATTAACGCTATATGAATGCACTCCCTTCTCAACTTGGCACGTGTTGAAGTCAGCCTGTCTAAAGCCTAAAAAAAATCCAACCCAGATTTTATTTAAACTGGCTTCGTACTAAAGTTGAGGCTAATGTTGCATTTACTGTTTATTATAGCTACTATATAATAGCTCCGTTTGTGTACATAACATGCTATTGTGTGTTCATTAAACCACATTAGGCTCACAGTCCTCATGTCCAAGTCTGTAATGATGGACGTATATGGGCCAAGATAAGACACAGAGCTGGTAAATACAGTCATGTCAGAGGAAGTGGGATTACGGTTCCCTCCACGAGCCCACACCTGCGCAGGCGACTCACCTCTGGCCGGCATCCTCCTTCGGTCAGCAGCCACTGGAGGCACGCCAAGTGTCCGGTGGCAGCCGCGTCGTGAGCAGGGCTCGCCCCGTTGTTGGCCAGAGAGTTCCCGGGCAGCCCTGCCTCCTCCACCAGAAAACGCAGGCAGTTCAGCTTCCCCGAGCGGGCTGCATGGTGAACCGGTGTGGCCCCCAGTGCGTCTTTCACATCGGCCGTCAGCTCTTTAGCCGCGAGCTGCACTTTGAGAGCCTGTACGTCTCCCTGCCGCGCGGCCAGCAGCGTCCTGTCCCCCTCCGCAACCATGACCATGACGGGACAATGGACACTCCGCCTCGGTTTGCTGCTCTTAACACGGCCACTCACCGTAATGCGCTCACCATTGTCCCGCTGAAGCTAAAGTTATCCCAATGCTCCGTTTATTCCGTAACTTAAACAATGCGCCTCATCTTGGAGTGGTCCAAAACTATTCCGGTTTATGAGCAGTACATCACAACAAAGTTATTACATGTTGAAACACGTACCCGCTCCTCATCTGACTGACAGACCTGCTTTGTGTGAACGGACTCCTCTGAGGCTCAGTTGACGCTCCTTTACGCTCGTGAACAGCGGGATGCCCCGCACGTGTTCCGCCAACACTACACTTTTATCGAAACGCTGCCTTCTAACTTTCAGTTTTAACTGTTTATTTAAAAATATTCACTGCGTGTTTGATGCTTCAGAAAATATTCCTCTAGCAGATGGAGACATGGGACTCGGAGCCTGTTAAATAATCCAAGAAGGGGAGGATCGCAAAGCCTCAACAGGTTGTTGCTGAAAATCGGCTCACGAGTTAAAGGGGCAGTAGGCTGCTTTCAAGTGGCACACAGACTCTTTTCAATTACAAAAACTTGAACTTTTTAATTGATGGTTGGTAGGGGAGATGCTATTGAAATTACATAAATTAAGTTCAAATAATTCAAACTACAATAAAAAGACAGATGTACATCATTTAATCAAGAATTCATTTGGATTTATATAGTGCTTTTTAAGGCTCTCAAAGCGCTTTACAAAATCCGTTATTCATTCACACACTGGTGGTGGTAAACTTCCTCTGTAGCCACAGCTGCCTTGGAGCAGACTGATGGAGATGTGGCAGCCATATTGCACCTACGGTCTCTCCCAGTTCGACCCCCACCGAGCACACTCACACATTCATACACCAGTGCTACGACTACTGGAGGCCAGGTGGGTCTTGCCCAAGGACACAACGACAAGGGATGTGGGAGAGGGGGAACCTTCCGGTTATTAGACGACTGCTCCACCAGAGCCTCTGCGCCCCTTTGTCTAAAAAAACTACAGTCATTCTCTAAGCTATGTTTTGACAAAACATTTAATTCATTTTCTACTGCTTAGTCCTGTCAGGGGTCACAGGTGACTGGAGTCTATCAGGGTACACCCTGGCCAATGGCCAGTTAGTCATTTAGAGCTAGACAGAGCTAACATTTAGCCCTGGGAGTGAATAGTGACAGACAACTATTCACTCTCACATTTATGCACTAGAGTTGCCAAGTAACCCATACATGCATGTCTTCGTGGGAGGAGGCCGAAGTACCCAGAGAGAACCCACGGTAACACGTCGAGATTATACATACTCCTCACAGAAAGACCAGAGTCAGCCAAGAATGTTTTAGTTGGCCGGGTTTTGAACTCACAACCTTCTTGCTGTGAGGCAGGAGTGCTAACCACTCTGCCAACATTTCAAGCAAAAATGTTTGTGGACTGAGCATCATCCCAAACTTGAAATACACAGTTTGTTCACACATGTTCCTTGCATGTACAATTCCTTTTTTAGTTGCCAATGAAGCAGTTCTTAAGTAACTCCAGAATTTTTAGCAGCAGGTCTGCAGAGAAAGTCTAGAGAGTCAAATGTGGGTCTGATCCTTCATACTACAGTGTAATTCTGAGATGGAGGCTCTGAACTCTTCCCAGTGTTGTTTACAGCCTTGTGTTCGTTAATTATACATTTGACAGTGAAACTGGCCTCACTGGACACTAAGTGTTTATGGACTGTAGCCCATCAGCCGGGGTATAGTAGACCCCCACTCTGCACCGACTTGTGCTTTTCTCCCCTGCTGACGAGTATCTCAGACCACTTGTGTGGATTAGTTCAGCTTGGACTGTTGTTTTATGGTCAGTATTCTGTGTGTATTGTGATTAAAGCCAAGTTTATCCACCTCTTTTTATATCCATATGTACCTTATACTTAAAACTTGTCACAATGCATGGCTTAATTATGTGTCTATTTACATATAATATGATATAATAAAGGTGAAAAGATAATGACATGGCTTGTCATTTTAAATGATCAAAGGTCATAGGTGTCTGGGAAAGTTCTCAGTCATCCAGGACATATATTCAACAAAGGCAAAACAAATCTGATAGGTTTGAAGGTGAAGAGGGACAAAACGTCTTCACCTGTCCTGATGCCTTTGTTTAAACCTTTTCATAATAGGTCATATATAGACTCATATTTCAGCAGATTCATCATTACGCTGTGTTGTGTGGGATTCAGTGACACCTCGTGGTCAGTTCTTGTTTCAGTTCTTCTGTATTTGTGATTCTCACTGTGACCATGTGAACAAGACTGCTGAAATCACCTCTAAGAGAAATAAAATTAAAATTGGTAAAATCATTGAGTCTGCACTACGTCTGTACACTTTTGACCTTAAAGGTTTGATTTTTTCACATTTATTTTAGTTACACTTATTTTCAAGCACGTTTAGTTGTATTATCTTCTAATCCAAAGCAGTAATTTAAGCCTAGTGCAGTTCTTGTCATGTCCAGGGGATGGCAGGAAAGCTTCACTGTTGTAAGCATCACCTGTAGCGTTCTCAGGTGAGCTGTAATAATTTACCCTTTCTGAATTATTGAAGGCTGGTGCGTCCTTACTTTTCCCCAAGACAAACAATAATTCAAATATTTTGGATGAAGACACTTTACTGTATATATAATCATGTTTAGTCTACATTTATAGCTAAGGATTTCAGATAATATAGTATTTTAGATTGGCCCAAACTATACTTATATAGTGTGCCCATTTTTTACAGACTAATTCAGTGGACATGTCTGAATTTAGCCGTCCTACCTTGTTCACTTTTCAATCGAATCTACAGTAGACCTACTGCGCAAAACACAGACTAAGCCGAGACTTTTACCTCCTTCTTCAGAGCTGTCAGATTAAGACATTGATTTTTTCCGCTCAGTAGCCTACAGAATGTGGAAGGGGGTCCTGGGGTAGAAGGAGGGGAGGGAAACGGGGGAATGACTGGGTCTCGTGCTCGACGCGTGCCTCTCCGGACCATCTGTTGTACGAACATAACTGTCATCGACACCAGGCGCTAAGTCGCTAACCTCAAACCTGGGCAATTCCCACGGGCCACTAATGGACTACAATTCCCAGAGGAGCAGGGCGTTAATGAGCCACTCACGTTCTTCAGGTGGACGGCATCAGGCATTAATAAATGGCATTTTTACAGGCACTATATAAATTCATATACATTTTTTTGTTGAAAAAAACAAAAGCAATTTTATATATGGCTGCTTTTAGTGATGCTTTCTAATGTATGTTTTTTATTTCATAAATTTAATTTATCATGTTTTTTCATGGCAATAAACATATATAAATTCTAGCACAGATAGCTACATCTATTACTTTACTTTTATGTAAAAATGTATCGTCTTGATATAGAGCTTGAGTATTAGGTCTACTTATTATTTAAATTTATTGCAGGGTACTTTAAGTTGCTTCCTCCTCCAAAGCCCAGCTCATATTTATATTTTCATATTTCTAGCCCTATCTGTAAACCGTTTCATATAGTGACAGATAATGAGCCCCTTTAGTTGTCCCAGGTTTTCTAGGACGAAACTAAATCTTCATTGAACTAAAAAGAGATCTACTTAGTGTCAACGGTTTTTTCTCGTGGAGCCTGGGAAAAGCAGGGGGATTTCTTGCACGCGTCGTCCATGCGACAGTTATTCAAATGGGGGGTAATTATTCCGCATGGAGCCCGTCTATTGTTGGGTCACATCTGCTGCTGCGCGGGAAGATTCAAATGAGGACGAGTCACACAAGTTCATCCTGATGGGACCGAGGCTGAGGCATGACAACAAACTGCTGCCGGATGCAACAAGTCGAGGTTGTAAAGCATAGCAGCCTATATTTACTGGACAAAAACTGAAAGATGGTACCCTAAACGTGGTCAGGACGGTATAGGACTAGGCTCTCCATTTAAAAAATAGCCTTTATTGTCAGACCCAGACCTCAGAGTACGACCGTTGAAAATTGTTGAAGGGTTAATGTCCTGTCGCCCATCTGCAAACGAGCAGGTGGCTGACGCGTGCAACAACGATTACATGCTGGACGCGTGCAAGAAGAAGCCCATGATCTCAGTGAAGCTCATATATGTACTATTACTGTTACTACTAATAGTTTATGATATAGTTTAAGATAATGTGAAAAAATGAACGAAACAAGAAAAAGATCTTTATTGACAGTTTTAAAATAAGACCACACACACACACACACACAGAAAAATGACTTTATTCAAACACTTCTCTCCTCCTCATCCCTGCAGCTTTCTGTCTTTCTTTGTAAGCATGCTATTTCTTAGTTAGCACAATCTAAACAGTTGTTCTGGCACAATTTGTATGCATCATGTATTTTATCTAATAACTATAGAGTGGTTTTGACTGTGGTATTTGGCATCATCTTAAAAAAAAACAATAATGATTTCAATGTTTTTTACCCTCTTTTTTGGGGGGTGGGGGTGGAGTCCACCACTCTCTTCTGACTCACATTTGTACAGTTAATATCATATAAGCCTGATTTTGACTGACTGTAATGTCTATTACTCGGCTGGTGTTTTTGCTGTGTCGCCTGAGGAACATAAAAGGCACACAACCGGAGACAGGATATTCAACAACAAATACCACAGGAAGGAACATAAAAAAGTCTATTGCGATATGTGGTACTAAATATTTAAACTCAATTTTTAATCAATTAATTTTTCAAATTGGTGGAACACATTGCATAAATAATACATAATGTTGCACTTAATAGTTCTGTTGATGAAAGAAAATGGACTAAAACAGTAGAACTTTATGTGACACTAAATTATTCTTAGCTAAAGAATTAAAATGTATGTTTTATATTTATAATCTATCACTATCTATCTAGTTTCCCCATCTAACTGCAGTAAAATAATATTTTAGGACTATGTTACACAGAAACCAGTAGAAACATCTTTGATTGGTCTATTTTCTGTGGCTCTCTCTTCCATCCATCCATTTTTTTTTTACAATATCTGACAACCTGTCTTTATGTCTTAATGTAATCTCTTGTTTATGGTTTTCTCCGCTGTTCTCTGCATGTTTTTTTTCTGCAGTTTGTGATATTAGGTACTTACAAAACACCTGACTATTTGCTTTGTGTGAAATTTTGCAACATATTTTGTCAAATCACTCGATCAATCAGTTTAAAGGTGATACCTGCAAGACATATTTTCTTATTGAAAAAAATTAAAAAAATGTTCCTGTATTACTGGCATTAGCATTGTTCCTGTAAGACTGGACAGTTAGTCTTACCTTCATGTCACTATCACTAAACATAGATACGGTTAAAACATTTAATAGGACCCAGAGTTGTAGCTTTACTGACTTTTAGCTAAGCTCTTTACTGCACTGGACTCTCACTCTCTCCGTGCCTCCGTCCCAGCCCTGACCTGTGTCCGTCTCGTGTCCTGGTGAACCCGCAGAGGGGGAGGCAGTCTCTGCGGAGCCTGTCCCACGGTGGCCCACTCATCCGTGATCTGCAGTGAGAATGACACACTCAGACTTTCTCACACTGGCTCTCATTAGCGACACACACAAACTGGGCTCAGGGGTAATGGGACAAGACGTGAGGTTAAACAATGCATTGTCCACATTGGGCTTCAAAGACACTCCGACATCATTCATACAGAAAATGAACATAACGCTACAAAGAATCAAAGTCACATGCACATTTTGTTATTCATTTTCTCACAAAAGCCCTACATAAGCGTTTAGGTCATGAGAAACTGAACAGACTAGGGTTTAATTATAATGTATAATAAATTATAATGTAAGAATCTTTTTTTCTTTTTACATTTAACATTAACATCTAAACTAATAATTATAATATGGTTATAAAGGCTGAATGGTTCTAGTTAAGTTATATGACTAGGAAAACTAATGTATCCATAAGTATGTGGACATACTTTCTATTTTACATACAAGGTTGAAGTAAAAGCATCTGGACTCTGGATGCTTTTACTCAATCTTTTTTTTTTCAAGATGTCCTGGATGACTGAGAAACTTCACAGACATTTTTTAAAATCCCAAATAACACTGAAGGCTGGGCATTCATTTACATGTTGTAGATTTAAAATAATACAAGAAGCAACGCCAAATACGAATAATATTGTCATAGCTTTGCATATTACATGAAAATCCACAATGATGTTAACACCTCACATACAGTATAGCCTACTGTCAACTTCGCAGCACATGTCACGTGTCACGTTTGGCTACGTTTACAGTTTTAAAGCGTTCAAGCTAAATTAAATCTGATGCTGACACGTTCATTTACGGTGTTATATAGTCTAAGAACTCATTTAAATCAGATAAACACTGTAAACTCCGAAACCCTAGTAAGCTTCTCTCGTTACGCTTATGCATAGCCTATAAAAGTGTAATATTTATAATAATTATGTAGTAATAGCCTGTTACCTGTTCGAGTCTAGCCGTGCCCTGTTTCCTCGTCATGCGCAGCTCATGCGGCTCGTGCAGCTGAAGCCCTCTCTCGTGGCTTGTATTCAGCGCCCTTTTGCTGCACGAGACTCATGGATGACAGAGACGCGTTCAATGTGTGGGCGGGGCCCGAGCACAAGCCACGCCCATAGAAAAAAGGCTTTGGCTGAAACAATGTGTCATAAAGCAAGTCATAAAAAAACAAAAAATAAACGATGCAAATGTAAAATAGAACAGATATAATGAGGTATTATTATTTATTTAGCCATAAGAGCATTTATAGGAGATATGGTATATTTATCTGTACTTATATGATATAAAATTATATTCAGTTTGGACTAAAGATTGTGAAGACAGAATAGAAGCAAACAAAAGCTTTACAAAATAATGACTGTGATATCAAAGTATAATATGCGGTTATAAAACAAGACAAATTTTAACTATTTCGTCTCCTTCCTCCTTTACCTATTCACTGTAGGTAATCTCTCACAATGAGACAGACACACTGTTCCCCAAAGCAGTGGGTTTGGACACAGTAGGTCACTGTAGATTTTAATGAAATGTCCACAAACCTCTATCATTCAAAATCTGGAAAGTTGGAACATTATAGAATGCAAAACCAGATATTCTCTTTTCCATAAGATTATATATTTTTTAATAATTATTATTAAATTATTAGATTATTATTCATTATTGTCTATAAACTTATAGATGTCCTAAGGTTATAGGGTAGCCCTTATCAAAATAAAGCTACTATTCAAATAACACATATATTCAGACGAAATGTAGTAACAACTTAAAAACCTAAAAGTTTTATCCACGTTTAGCATCTAGAATTAGTCTTAAAACCAATACAAAAGATATCATCATGTTCAACAATGACACAGTTAGTAAAATATGATCACATCACACATTTTGGACTATCTTAGGCCTTCAAGCTCCCCAATTTTAATTGATTGGACCCCCACTCAGTAATTTCCCATCGGACCCCACTTAATGGCCCTTGTGTCAATGTAACTTCGCAAATAATTCCTTGGAGCAGCAAAGCCATCTGCTCCCTTTGTTCGCGTGGCTCGTGCTGTTCTCGTGCCCCTGATATGGCAACACAATGGGTCTGGCACTCAACAAGAAATCCAATATTCAAAAAAACCCGCCACTAAGCCTCGTGCTCTATGCGTCCAATCGCTCCGAAGGACACTGGGATCTGGACTAGCCTCGGTCCTTTAGGGATAAATACAGCCATATTATACTGTTTTTAAGGTTTAAATCCTCACATGTTGTTCCAAATTGGGTTTTTGATTATATGCTATAGCCTTATTTACTGATGGTGGCGTCATATTTCTTGTGGCTCACGCTTAAAGTGCAGAAAGCTGTCTGGAGAGATTTGCTATTGGTGGAGGAGCTTCTGTGACGCAGCACATAGGCCTATACCTTTGACAACTCGAAGCAGCACCAGATGTTTTATTTGATGTGTAGCTTGGCATTTGGCTTGGTATAGGCTTGTCTTATTTTTTAAATCCTGTCTGAGACATGTGTTGTTGTTACTTTTTTTTTTTTTTTTATTTCAAATTTACTCATTGGTTAAATTACGCAAAATGTTCCCTCCTCTTGAGACAGAAACGACGCCAGACTCGATGCTTTGTCGCGTTAGAAACTTTACATTAAAACAGCAGAATAATAAATAAAACTATTAAAACTCAAGTAATGCAGTAGTAATAAATTTCCCATAACAATTATTTCACCTTTACACGTGAACATAGCCTACTATTGTTTAACTCCTCTCTCTTTACAAGAACAGTATAAGAATGTCTGCTTTATTTTACAGTTATTTCAATAGTAAAAGGATTGTATAAGAGACATAGGAAGAGTAGTTTACACTCGCGTTTTAGACATATTAGCGCAAACACACTTCTTTCTTCAGGTAATACAATCATTATGTGAACAATGATAGACTTAGCGGATCTTACACAGTTTTCAAGATCAATATACAATATATTGCCTTCATAAATGGAAGAGGGGTTTACAAAAACGAGTTATGTTGCGTGATAGATTTTATTTTTAATTACTGGGCTTTGTCTGGGCTTCGTTTCCGTCACGTGACCTGTTTGAGATGCAGACGTCGGAGACAGGATCAGTGACGTCAAGATGCAGTGGACAAAAAGTTAACATTTTGCCAGATGCTTTATGAAAATGGCGTTGATTTGGGCTTTGGGAAGCTTGTTGTTGGATTTTGAGAGTTTGGTTTGTCCTCCCCAGGGACAACAGCACAGGCATACAGTCATGCAGATAACGCTCTGAACACACAAAGGAGGCATTGGTATTGGAGTAGTCACAGTGTTTTACAAGAATCCTTATGCCCAATGAAGCCCAAAAAAGTAAGATGTCTGTAGAAATTTAATTTACAAGAAAATAAGCTTCCATAACGCATAATATATTTGCACGTTCAGGTGGCAGAGAATGTTTTTACGTTTTTGTTAAATCATTACTCAATCACAATCAGAGCTAAAGTAAAATTAGAAAACTCCATTTAATCATTAAAATCATATATTAAGGTTCCCCAAACAGATCTATAAGATAAAGATGTGATTTAACTAAAGCAATTGTGATTTAAATAATCAATTGGTAAGTATGTTTAAAAGTAGTTTGTATGATTCAAGAATTGGGGCAAAAACAGGACTAGTATGAACGCCTGCTTGTGAGACGTATTTTGCATGTTTATGGTGCTGTAAGAAAAGAAGTGAACATTACAGCTTAAACATTTAAACACAACTTAGTGTATATTATTAAAGAAGCAAGAGTTACCCCTAAAGCTGTATGAACTGACATTGAGTATGATAAGTATATCAAGCTGTCTCTTTAGTTGATCTAATCTGATCTGTGTATTAGCTTTTACAATGTTTTACTGTGGCCTAACTTAGCAAAGAGAGCAATTATGAGGTTATAAAAGTTATATTATAAACATTTAAGCTACTACTGAGGTCTGGCCTATTGAGCAATCCATCCTTAACATTTGTGCTCATAAGTTTACATAACCTGGCAGAATATGTGATTGTTTGGCCATTTTTCAGAGAAAATGAACGATAACACAAAAAAAAAGAAAAAAATCACTCATAGACAATGGTTGGGTGAAGGCATTTATTGTAAAACATCTGTGTTTACTCTTTTCAAATAATAATGACAACAAAAACTACCCAACTGACCCTTATAAAAAGTTTACATACCCTGGTGATTTTGGCCTGATAACATGCAAAAGTAACCATCCTCACCTCTAATCTGTTTGCTTGTAATCAGTGTGTGTGTATAAAAGGTCAGTACATTTCTGGGCTCCTGACAGACCCTTGCATCTTTCATCCAATGCTGCACTGACGTTTCTGTATTCTGAGTCATGGGGAAAGCAAAAGAATTGTCAAAGGATCTGCGGGAAATGATTATTGAACTGTATAAAACAGGAAAGGAATATATATAGATATCCAAGGAAATGAGAATGCTAATCAGCAGTGTTCAAAATGACAGATTCTGTTGAAACCAAACCAAGGTCAGAAAGACCAACAAAAACAAGAGTGTTTTAAGATGCACAATAAGGAGGAACTGGAACTGGAAAATGGTCGCGCCGCCAGAAGAAGGCCATTAGTACGCAAATGCCACAGAGCATCCCACTGACAATACGCCAAACAGCACAAAGCCTAAAGCTACTGGAGCGGCAGTAGCTCAGTGGGTAGAGCAGCTGTCCTTCGACTGGCGGGTGGGCGGTTCGATCCCGGCTCGAAACATCCCAAAACATCAAAACATCTCGCTCTCCCCCACATACTGTCGTTGTGTCCTTAGGCAAGACACTTAACCTACATTGCCTCCAGTAAGTGCTCTGTAACACTGGTAAATAGCTTAATGTATGTAAAGCGAGAGAGTGCCTACTACAGTAGGTGGAAAAGCGCTATATAAAAATAAAAATTATTATCATTATAACGTTACATTTGGAGAGGAGTCAACAAGGTCTATGATGAAAGGTGCACCATTCCTTCTGTGAAACATGGAGGTGGGTCGCTGATGTTTTTGGGATGTGTGAGCCACAAAGACACAGGAAAAGATGAATGCAACATGTTATCAGAAAATACTGGAGGAAAATATGCACTCATCAACACGGGACATACCTGGACGTTCCAACATGATAATAATCCAAAGCGCAAGGTCAAGTCGACCTGTCATTGACTACAGCAACATAAAGTGAAGGTTCTGCTGAAGGCTTTTTGCCAAGAAGAATGAGCAGCTTTACCATCTTAGAAAATAAAGAGCCTCATCCACAACTACCACAAAAGACTTCAAGCTGTCACCGATGTTAAGAACTGGGGTATGTAAACTTTTGATTGGTCATTTGAGTAGTTTCTTTTGTCATAATTTAAAAAGAGAAAACACAATAAATGGCTTTACCCAACCACCAACTATGAGTGAAAAAAGTTTTTTGTGTTATCATATACTCTGAAAAATCTAAAATTCTGCCAAATTCTTATGAGCACAGCTGTATGTGCTGCACTGCTTATTGTCAGAGAGCATAAACTCCAGGTCAAGTTTAGTTTTTTAAAAGTTTGTGTTTTTTGTTCTGTCCAGATTTAAGCAAGCTATTTATGTATAATATTTATTTTGGTCATTGGTTTGCCAAAGAATTAAAACAACAAAGGATTTGGAAGTATATTTATTTTTTGGTGCTTTATGAGGTGAGCACTGTCCAAAGGGTCTGAAAGGGCTGAAGATCAATCGTATGGCTTCCGTTTTACTACTTTAACTTTAATTTGCCTCCTAAATACACAGAGAGAACAAGGCTGAAAATGGATTTGTGACCTGTGTTCACTTAGTGACAGTGGAAAAGAAAGACATTTATGGTTTTTGGATTATGGATGTGTGTCTCCTGTTGTTACGTCTGAAGACAGTGATAGTCCACTGCAGTCTTTTGTTGGTTTTAGGTGATCCTTTATTAAAACTGTATTACTTTGTTTTATTGCTGATTGAGCAAAACTCCCTGAAACATCAAAACTGCTCTATGACTTAGCTACATAGTGTTGTGGCATGCCATATACTGTAGTGTTAAAGTCTACCACGCTAAGACCAAGTTGTGACCAAGTCATGACTGAAACCAGAGGTTATCCTCACCAAAACAAGACCAAGACTTTCATGGACTGAGAACAACATGGGAGGAGACACCAGAAGAAGTTGTGAATTCAAAAGAGTCTGAAGAGACTAAACCTTGCTAAAAGAGGTAGTGTAGAGATAAAGGGTATACTTAATTTAACTGGTATGGACACAAATCACTTTTTGTCTTGGTTTTGGTCTAAAATCCTGAGCCCTCGATGTCTAAAGCCTAGGCAAAAAGCTTTAAAGGATGCCTTGGTGGTTCATCTGATATATCACATAAATAGAAAGACCCGGGTTCAATATGGGTGAAAAGAAAAGAAACCTTTAAAGACCTTAGAACTTAAAAGTGACCAGAGATCAGCACAGCACTACAAAATAATAATAGATATTTTCTGGATTATGAAAGGGTCTGGATTATGAAAGTCTTTTGAAATAAAAGGTCACAGAATAGACATTAAGGCATCATCATAATAGAAGAAAGAAAACGTATACCAACATCTGCAATCCTTTGTCAGGCACAAAGTTACATCCAAGTACCATGCTGACTGCACAAAACCGGTGTTGTGAGAGAGTTTGAGAATGTTTGAGAAACAAATGTTGTATTTACCAGGAAACCGAAATACAACATTGTGAGACTAATTTGTCTGTTACTTCCATAATAATGATGTACCACTTAATGCAAAGAAATGACTTATTGTTTTATTTGTGAAACAAAGTTTACATTGCAATGCTACAGTCTCAATTATTCATTTTCAAATCCATTGTGTAAAGATGATTTTGGGAAACAACACAAAGCACATTTTATTCTCTTGTATAGAATCAAATCATTCCAAATTAAAATAATACAAAATACAACCTCGATTACACTGTATTTGGTATGTTCATTTGTAACAGAGTAGTTTCATTCACTGCACAAATGTCTGAGCTTTGACAAACCTCAGCAGCTTTTCAAACAGCTGTAAATAATGTGGCGTAGATTTTAGCTTCCTGAAGCCAAACACAAGCCTTCGAGCTGTTTGTCACGAAACGGGAGCTGTATACTTCTGAAACCTTTTCTGTCGCGGCGCTGGAGACGAATACCTTGCACAGCAGACACAGTCCGCACTGGACGCATTTGGGTTCATGCTTGAGTGCGCGCGCTCCATCTGGCTCTGTGCCGTGGCTCGTGTCAGTCTCATGCACGACAAAACTTACATTGCAATGATACAGTCTCAATCATTCATTCTCATATTTATTGTGTTAATGACGAAGAGTTTTGGGAAACAACATAAAGCACATTTTATCCTCATGTTATAAAGGGGTTTTATGGAGCAATCGAATTAATCATTCTTAAAAGTAAGAGTTTGTATTATTTTATTTATTAATTCGTATATGTTTTTGATATTTGCGTAAAATATAAATATTACATGAATTCAAATGCGCTATAGAAACCCAAGCTGATATTTGTATCCATCTAAAAAAATCTCTTCCTAATTCCACTTGTTGTATCCGGACTCCAACAAAGCCTCAGAGGCTGCACAGATGGAGACCCACGCGAAAACCGGGACAAAAAGCCTCCCAACCGAAGCCTCTCTTGAAGTGTTTTTTTTTTCTTTTTTGTCTTATCTCATGCAGGACCTGGTTCCCAGACTGGACTTGGTGGCAGTTATTTGGGGCCCCAAGGGGCAGGGCAGGGCGCGTGCACAGTAGCGCATAATGTATGAAATCGAAGGCTGGGAACCCAAAACTCCCTCCAACGAGCAGCTTTCAGCAAACCGCGTCTTTCACAAAGACCTGAGGAGACACGGGCTCCGGGACATGTCCCCACTGATGTCTTCCCTGAAGTGTCCTCCACTGTGTTTTATTGCTCAAGTGTGATTGGCTGGTTTTACGAGAGTCTAGTTATTCTTTACAACAAGAGACAACAATACAGTTATTTATATAGTCTCCTTTTTAGGGCACATACATAATATCCCACATATCATTTGTCACAGCATATTTTTTATCTTCCAAAGTGAATATCCGTTTTAGTGACAACACCTTATGTTTTAAAGTATCAGTCTCGGTTTTATTGTCTGCGTTTTGTCAAACTCCCTCCAAAAAGAGACTCGCTAATGAGTTGCTCACTGTGAGGGGCACGAGCACACCGAGCAGGGGCCGATGCTGGATGCTGATGAGGGGACGATGGTGGGTGGGGGAGGGGAGCGCGTGGACCGAGGATGGTGAGGTTCCCATCTGTGGCATATTTCTGACGCGTGCCAAACGCGTGAGATCCACTGCGGACTCAGAGCGCAGTTTTTTGTTGTTGTTGTTGCTGGTTACTTATAACCTATATTTTACTGGCTTTATTACAATATTATTAATAATAATCACCAAGTAAGAAACAAGGTTTTGGTTTGTTTTCTTTATTTTAAACATGACGGAATCCAGTGATGAGAAATTAAGGAATATCTTTAAGAAACTTTTAAAACACACATGAAACCTATAAAAAGACAAAAAATATGACATTTAAAAGGCTCTAAAAAGCTCTAAGATGTTCATTTCTTTGTTAAACGCAGCCATTTGACTCCGGTGTCTGTACTAGTCTCTCCAGGCTCCTCCCCCACACAACTCCAGGTAGAAACAAGACAAAAACGCATAAACAGATGTTAATCCAAACATAGCGTGGCTTGGGTCTGTGCTTTATTAATTTGGGGAATACATTAAAGATTTGTCACCTCACAACCATCACGTGACCCTGCGTTTCTGTTTGTGGGGCAGCCAAAGCGACTTCATGTCATGAGCATTAATTAAAAGACTGTTTTCATCACACTTTATTCATATTTACTTATGTGAATAAAAGTTTTCATAATAATTCATCTTTAACTCTTCGTGCAAAAATACAATATTTGGAAGTTAAGTCATGGTTTGCGCGTCAAATGTGTTGTTAAGACAATAAAAAACACGACTACAAATGGTAGTGGCAAAACTCGAGGGAGGATGAAAAAGTCGTTACAATAAGCTGTGGTCTTTTATCAGGAATAAATGGACAAAGGGCTGTAGCTCATCTGTTTGTAACCGGACTCTTTAATGAACGTCAACACAATGTATATGGCTTCACATTTTTAAATGGAATAAACTCATCATCATCATCTTCAACCTGCGCATACCAGCAGATGGTCCATACTCCCAAAGGCACAGCCCCCCTTCGCTTGCCTTACCCCCAGCCCAGTGCCGCCGTGTGTCCACGCCCCCGTGACGCGCCGGAGCTGCATAAATAGCCGCCTCTCTCACTGAGCTCCACACTCGAGCCCAGCCGCTCCACGAGAAAACATCTCTCTCACTAAACAACACAAACAGAAAACAAAATGAGCCCCAGCAACACAGCCGAGTCCAGGCAGCCGCTGCCCCGCACCGTGGCCCAAAGGAAACAGGCCCACGAGCTCAGAAAGGTAAGGGCGTTTCTGTCATGACATGACTCACTTATGTTAATGTGATGTTACACTGTTAAGTGAGTTTTAAAAACATCTGACTAATGTTGTCCATCTTCCCCTCCAGACTTTGAAACCTCTTTTGGAAAAAAGACGACGCGCCCGCATCAATGACAGCCTGAGCCACCTCAAGGGTCTCATCCTGCCGCTGATCGGTAAAGACAACGCGCGTTACTCCAAACTGGAGAAAGCTGACATTTTGGAGATGACCGTCCGGTTTCTCAGAGACCTGCCCTCCGCTAAATCCAAAGGTGAGCCTCGTCTCCTCAATTTAATCTTTCAACATTTACCCATGTCTAGTTAAACAATGAATGTTGAAGTGTTCAAATCCACTAATGTCTCTTTATCCTTCTCAGATCCCACAGACAGTTACAGAGATGGCTACAAAGCCTGCCTCCAGCGCGTGTCCACTCTGTTGCCCAGGACCAGCCTGGACCAGAGCGCGTGCCAGCGCGTCAACGACTTCGTGCAGCAGTCTATGTCCGCGAGCCCCACCCCCACGTGCCTGAATTGCTGCGCGCAGAGCTCAAAGACCCTGCCTCAGATCCAGCAGCGGCTCCAGAGCCTCAAGTCCAGCTTCAGCTCTAGACCACAGCCCCAATCCGCGGCCCCCGGGAGCGCGCAGCCGCAGCAGGCCGTGCCCGCGCCCATGTGGAGGCCCTGGTAGAAACACGGGCACTTATGTTAAACCTTATTGACTGTACAGTATTATTTATTGATCTTGAACTTTTGTAGCTGTAGCTTTAAGATGTATTTCCTGATTGTTAATTGTGACGGGTTTTGCTAATTTTATTTAAAAAGCAAAGCAGAGCACAGATCTCACAGACACTGTCAAAGTTTAAAATGCAATCCTCTTTGGGGTTTCAAAGCACGGGTTGTAGTCAACACTTTTGTAAAACCCCAAGGGTTAATATGTTTGAGGTTTGCACGAGGGACTTAAAAGTATTTTGGTCTGTGCAAAGAATAGTAAACACTGTGTGTTCAGTAGAATAATATTCAACATGACTTGCGACTAAAGCTGTTTGTGACGGTTGTTTTTTGTTGCAAATGATTTTTTAAATAAAATGTAATATAAATTGATACTGATTCACGTCTCTTTTTGAAATGAACAAACACCAATACAAAACTCTTCAAAACCTACATCCGTTTGAGAAACATAAAGGAAATGAAGGAAGTGAAAAGGCGCCAAACGCATAAAGCCACGGGTCAGTCTCAGCCGCAGCGAGAGCATTGAAGCAGCAGCAGCTGCTCTATTGTTGCGGATGAGGCGCCTCTCGTTGCCGCCAAATCTGTGGAAAAGCTGCACTGTTGAGAAACCGACTCACCCTGAGAAAAAGGCACTGGACAACCATCACATACAACACACATTAGTTTTTTTTTTTTTTTAATAAAATGATATATACGCACTTATACTGCAGGACAGACAACCTCATGTATTTTTTTTTCTTTACCAATCAGCAAAAATGCACCTTACTAACCATGTTTTTTGAGGATGCACTGATGTTTCAGACTTGCTTGCCCAACCATTTGCTGCCAACAATAAACAATTTACTAAAGTATATTGCTAATAATAGAGACATTATTCTTTTCCTTCACAACAGAAACTATGTTAAAGGGAGAAAGGGGTTTAGCTGCAACAAACAAGTATAGCCTTCATTTACTCATCTTTTTGGGCACTTCACCCAAATAGACAAAATATTGTTAGACCTGATCACATTACATCTACACAAAAGGGGATTCAAATGTGGTCCTCTGGGGTGGAGTTTTTGGTAATTTCTGGATGTATAGTTGAATGATTAAACCCATTGTATTTGTATGATTGACAGTTTTTACCACATTGTTGCCTGAACAAACTGGTGCTTCTTGAAATAATACCACATGTTATGTCTGGTAATGTCTCTGTTAATGTTTATGTCCCTGTGTTGTCTCTATTTTTTACATATTATAGAAATAAAACCAACATTCTACTTACACACAGTATAACCAGCAGTTTGTGTGAATATGTAGTTTCCTTAGTAAGTTCTATGGATTTGTGTTTCTGTTGGGGGTGGGTAGACCCTTGTTATCTCTATGTTATCATCTATATGTGAATGATGTTAGAATTCCTGTTTTGGATTATGTTGAAGATGCATGGGTCCAGGCAATAAAGCAAAAGGGATTAAAAGTACCTATAAAAATCTTCCTCTTTTGCTTTTTTCAGAAGCAGGTTTTTTGGTTTGTTTTGATGACAGAAACTAGAAGTATTCCCCACTGTGAGTGCATGTTACAATATTTGAACACAGACTGTGTCCAGGGTGCTGGAGGGCGCAGGTGCAGAGCACTATTTTGTTGATTTAATTTAAAAGGAGCTCAAGACACACCAAAAACATGTACAACAGTCCCCCCCAAACACACATGGGGCCAGGACTCCCCTGCAAAAGAGATTTGTAATCTCAGTGGGACTATCCTGGTTAAATAAAGGTTAAATAAAAAAATAAAAAAATATTCAGACAGGCTTTAGTTGATGAGATTTTAATTATTTGTTTGATTGTACTTTCTATTTTCTTGTATTTATTGTATGCCATCTGTGCAGCTTTTTGTGATTTTATCTGTGAAGGGTGCTATAGAAATAAGTTTACTTACTTACTACTGACTAAAGTAAGAGACTGTGTGAGGTATTCCTGGGCCGAATGACATTATCTGTGAGTAAACCACAAAGGGCAGTGTCTCTAAAGTAAGGTAAAAAAGATTTTCCCTTTTTCCCTTACTAATTTTATTTTTTGTTTAAAAACCCTCTAAATGGAGTATATATCTGATTAAATTGCGTATGCATCCTTTGCAACAATAACCTGATGTAATGATTTACTTTATGACTTTATCAATATGACCAAACAACTCCATGTTAGTCTGGTCTGTCTATACTGTATTGCTCCAGAACTCTTGTGGTTTGCTTACTGTAGATGCTGTTTGGTGAACCTTGTTTAATTGTGCCTCTTACGCTGAGGTGCTCCTTTGTTGGTGAGGGTAGTTGTTGATCAGGACATGGTGCATAGCAGTGTGACATATTCCAGGAACTTTCTTTTTGTGGACACAGAGGCAATACAGCTGAAGTTGTGGTGTTCTATCGGTTTTGTTGAAATTTTGGTTTGGTTGTGTTTCCGGACGTATACATTTCACTGAAGCAGCAAGGCAAGGAAATTTTATTTTTATAGCACAATTCAGAAGGCCTGTCCCAGATGTTCTCAGAGTCAGAGAAGGTTCATAAGGAAGCAACAGCAAGCCAGTGCAGAGATTTTAAAACTGGCGTAATGTGGTTGTACTTCCTGGTTTTGGTTGGAACCCGAGCAGCCGCGTTCTGAATAAGCTGCAGCTGTCTTAACCCTCGTTTTGAGAGACCAGTGAGCAGGCCGTTACAGTAATCTAACCTGCTGGAGATAAAAGCATGGATAAGTCTCTCTAAGTCTGGTTGAAACATTATCCCTTTGACTTTTGGAAATGTTTTTAAGGTGATAAAATGCTGATGATGTAATTGACTTAATGTGACTGTGGAAATTCAAGTCTGAGACCATGATGACCCATAGATTTCTAACCTGTTTTTTAGACTTTAGAGAAAGAGACTCGAGGTGACTGCTGACACTTTCTTTTTGTTTCTGTTCTCAAAGATGATTAGTTCAGTCTTGTCTCTGTTCAGTTGGAGATAATTATTTTTCATCCACACATCAATCTGTTTGATGCAGTGAATAGATTGGTCCATTTTCACCTGCTGTGAGTGAAAAGTAAATCTGAGTGTCTTCTGCATAATTATGGTAGAATACGTCACAGCTGCGTATTAACTGGTTTAAAGACTTGAACCCTTTAAACTCGAGCCTGTTTTTTGGTGTGTCTGCTTGACATGTCCACAGAAAATTGACTGTATTTTTGCAACTACAAGGTGTATTTCAATAATTCTGGCAAAATGAAGGGGGCACTTGTGAGATTCCCCAGAAGGGAATTTTTTCAATGTGAATGTTACAGTTTCAGAAAACATCAAGATGGAAAACAGCAAAATAACCCCAAAAACATTTCCGCCTAAAAAAACAAAACAATATTTGGATTAATATCCCTTTAGATGAAGGCAGTTGCAGCTCAAACACTATTTTAAACTACAGACACACATGTCAGCATTACCTGCACCAAATATAGTTCTTCTAATGTGAAACAAACCAAAACTGTTAAAATGTATTTATGAAATGGTCAGGCGGAGTCTCCATTATAAAGAATAGGGCAGAATTTGCATATATTGGCACCACCTGTTTTTGTTTGGTTGCTGTCTGGTCTGTGTTTTGAGAAAAATACAAATGGCGTATATGTGCTTGTAGCTGAGTCTCAGCTGTTCAATTTGATTTGCTGCTTTGACATTATTTGCTGAATGTGTCAAGCCCTAAAGTCTCTTGGGCTTAAAATTAATTACTTGTTCTGTCTGGGATTAGCCCCAGGTCTAGATTAGGTTCTTGGTTTGCCCTGGTTTATTACACATTTTAAGGCTATGTTTAGTTCTTAGTGTTTGGTTCTGGTTTAGTCCTGACCTGGTCTTGGTCTATAGTTCTGTCCTTATTGCGTGCGTAGTCCTGGTTTAGTCTTGATTTAGTCCTTGTTCAGTTCTAAATTAGTCAGGGTTCATGGTGAAACTTTTGTAGTAGTAGCTTAGCTTAATCTTTGCTTAGTCCAGGTTAAGTAATGTAGTCTAGACTTAGGGTTTTATTATTATTAATGAATTACTTTGCTTGGGACAGTGCATGTTGATGAATGTAGATAAGAACCAGTCACATGAATGTTAACATCCCAGATAGCCTTATTTTTATCAGTTGTGCCATTAGGCTACTGCAAAATGTAAAAAATGTCAAATGATGATTCAAATTCTTATTTATTTGCAATTATCATGACCAGCCACCTTTCACCAAAGATCAATAGAAAAGACCCCCACTATAAGCTAAAGGTCATTTTTCTTCGTTGTCCCGTTTTCTTTGTTGACATCTGTGGAGGATTTAGTCATCCAGGTATAGTCATACTGCTGAAAGGTTCAAAAAGGAAGGCACATGGACAGTGTTTCCATCATAATCACTCCACACTTGCGAAATTAATGTTTTTTTTTTAATTGTTTAATTTGAAAGAGTAGTCGCCTTAATGTTTGAGGCTCTCAAAAACGCTGTACCCCACGTCCCAAGCCCACCCCAAACCAAACCCCATCCCGTCCCAGACCCAGAGCTGCATGTGACTCCTAATTCCCATGAAGTATCAGAAAATGTCAGACAAAGGCTCGCTGTTATCCGGCCCGCACAGATGGGTTACCGACGCTCAATTTGCTTGAAAAGACAAAAGAGGACTCTAACCGTAAGAGCAAAAATGTATAGATGAAGTTGACCCCCTCCCATCGTCCCCACGGCCCTGCGGGCCACTCAGGGGCGCGTGCAGCAAGTGTGCCTCTGAACGGGAGCAGCTTTGGCTTTTCCGCAGCAGGACATCCCTACATTTTAGGCTTGGTACATTTTGTATTATTATTGTTACTTTACTTTTAACAAACACTTTAAAGAAACATCCAAAATCCAGATTAATAGCATTTTTAGAAACAAAAAAGTACCGGGGAATACAGCGACTTTAGGCAAGGCAAAATGTATTTATACAGCAAAATGTATACAATAAAGACAGGCAATATAGTTCACAGTTGAATTTAGGTTTAGGTTTTAGAACTTCCTTCGTTTATCCTTTGGTTCTTTTTTCTTTCTTTCTTTGTTTCCTTTCCTCCTAAAGTTTTATTATAAAATAAATGATCACACACAATTCCCAGTTTTCCTGTATTAACTGCCCCTTAAATTGTCCCGGTGAACAAAAGGTTCATTGTAATCGTAATGTAAACGCCTGCGTTAATGTTGTGTAATGTAATGCCAAATGCGTTAAACTAAATGTTGAGTCCTCTCGCGTATGGTTTGGGGGTTTTCTTTGTCCATATAAGCTGCAGACATATCATCCATAAGCGACAGATTGTAATTCCTGTTCCCATCTAATATTAATAAACAACATTTGATGGAAGCTTGGACGCTTTACACAAGAGTCAAGCCCAACGAGACATTGTGTGTGTTTCAAACGTGAGAAGGGTGTGTTACAGCTGGACTCTAATAAAGCACATGCAGATGGGGCAGCCACGCCAAAAGCTGCACGGAGATCATGTTATGTGTGTTTGCTCCGTTTGAAAAGTGTGTATCTCTTTCTGTTGGTGTCTGTGTGGATGCGCGCGCGGAGGTGGATGCGGGATGCCGGTGATGTGCAGAGGCCTGGTGTATGCGGAGGCGGGGTGCGGACCATGTGTGCAGTGGGAGAAGGAGGGGGAGGTGGGGTCAGTAACAGACATCTGGTCCCCGTGGCGCGTGCTGTACGCGTGGTTCCCCAGAGTGCAGTGGCATTTGAGGAGCTGTCATTTAGCGCCAAGAGGGTGTTGCGCACTGGAAATGTGGTTTGTATTTTTTTATTACAGTTTGGTGTAGCTACTCACAATTAAACTTTATTCTTTAATACAGCCCTATACCTCTTATATCTCAAACCTTTTAAATTTTTTTACAAGTTATTCTATCCTTTAATGGACATACGTGTTACCCTTTAAGCTATGTGCCTCTTTGTTATTTTACTGTTGATGCTGGAGCATTTTCTTTGTCTAAAAACAAAGATCTTCAAAGAAATGTTTGGTTTGCTCTGTTAAACAAACTTCTGATCTATTCTATTCTATCCATCGACGTTAATATCGTTTTTGAATTTTTATACTTGTACTATCATTTTGAGACCACAATATAACAGAACGACATTTTCGGCAACGACAAAATCTTTATGTTAAAACAGTAATAAACACTTTTATAACGTTAACATTTTTATTATCCCCATTTAAAACTACCATTTCATAAAACCTCGGTATATACGGTTTTAGAAACATAGACACGTCTCCTGATGCTTTTGTGAATAAACACCTCTCCTCCTCTGTCCTAATCCCTCCGTCCACTCAAACACAGCACGTGGGGCGTCACCATCAGATACCCACAGCCGACAGGTACAGAGAGGGTCCCCTGGGCAAAAACTGCATTGGACAGTTCAGATGCAAAACTATTGTTGTCGAAATTAAACAGATGTCATTTAGAAACAGCGTCGCTTGGGTTTGAGAACGTGGTCCGGTTCTGAGGAAACTTCGACAAACACGCAAGCCTGCCCCCTATCAAATCCATCTGTGTACTACAACCCTTTGTGTTTCACTAAGTTTCACGCAGTGTTCTACCTGATTATGTTCATGAGGTAGAGACGCACCGTTGTCACGCGTGGATTAAAAACAAGACAGATGGTTATCTTTCTAAATATGACTCCTTTGTGTTGTTTTCATCAAATTCGTGGCCGGTCCGAATCGTTTTGAGATGGCTTGGGGGCGTTGCCATGACGCACGGGACCGACGCCAACGGGCCGGATATATACCGCGCGCACTGGCCGTTACAGTCACATCCTCACTCCTCACTCCTTCTATACATCCAACAAGAAGCTCCTGATGTCTCCAAACATGAGCTGTGACGTGCTGCCGGCGTTAGAGCCGAGCCGTTTGGCCAAAAGAAAAGAAGCCCTGGAGCTGAGAAAGGTAAGCCCTGTCACTGAGATATATTTGCTCGATCTTGCATTTTTATCATATGTTCCATTTTGTGGAATAATACTAACTATTGTTCTTCCCTTTGTGCAGACTATAAAGCCTCTGATGGAGAAAAAACGGCGTGCTCGGATCAACGAGAGCCTGAACCATCTGAAAAGCCTCATCCTCCCGCTCACGGGCAGAGATGTAAGTTACACAAGGATTACATTGATCATGATAAACCTTCTGCCTATCAGGGACCTTGTGTGCAATCATTGACTGCATTTTTAAAGTATTCCTCCTTTTTCTTCAGAAATCCCGTTACTCAAAGCTTGAAAAGGCGGATATTCTGGAAATGACTGTCAGATTTCTCAGCGATATGCCTCCTGTCAGCTCCAAAAGTAAGTCCTCTGCTCTTTTTAACTGTATCTATCTGTGGTCCGTGTTTGATCATGACCAGTTTTACTCTAACGCTCTCCTCTTTTCCTTCAGACACAGCAGACAGTTACAGAGACGGCTACAAAGCCTGCCTCCAGCTCGTGTCCGCTCTCTTGCCCAGGACCAGCCTGGACCAGAGCGCGTGCCAACGCGTAAACGAGTTTGTGCAGCAGTCTATGTCCGCAAGCCCCACCCCCACGTGCCTGAACTGCTGCGCGCAGAGCTCGAGGACCCTGCCTCAGATCCAGCAGCGGCTCCAGAGCCTCAAGTCCAGCTTCAGCTCCAGACCACAGCCCCAGTCCGCGGCCGCCGGGAGCGCGCAGCCGCAGCAGACCGTGCCCGCGCCCATGTGGAGGCCCTGGTAGAAACACGGACTTTCTATAGACTTTAGTAGACTTAAGTATGGATGTGTTCAACTTCGCTGTAAATACGTTTAAATGTGACTTTTTACTGTCTTTGATGAACAAGGTTCATCGTGGAACCGCTGTTGAGTATTATATACTCGCCTTTGCGCGCGTCTTTTGTCCGGTATAAGTTGACAAAGTTAGACTGTCGTATTATTTTAAATCCGCATGTATGTTTCGGTCGTGTATTCAGTCCTTGCCGAGGACTGAGTGAAAGGGCCCTGAACCCGCCCTGTAAGACCCCAAGGGTCATTGTTTTAGGATCTGCCAGAGTCCGGCAGATGCATTGTAGACTCTGTGCGTCTTTGCCCAGTATCTCTAATGGGATGTGCTCATTTTTGCTTTTTTTTAGCAACTGTTGTATCTGTTATATATGTTATATATCATTATTTTTGCTGTTTTCAGCAACTGTTGTATTTATGTCATGTGAGATTATTTATTTTGCTATTTTCAGCAAGTGTTGTATTGTATTGTATTGTAGTGTTTATAGTAAACAAATAAAACTGCGATGTCGTGGTTAAATGTCTCGTGCTTTGTCTTCTCTTATGGTTTTAGGATTAACTTGGATGGAAAAGGTTACTTTCCTAATCTGTTCCTGGTTTTAATTCATTTTCTAAAATCCTAAATAGTAGTCACTGCATCGTCACTTTTATTCTAATAACATGGGTTCCTGTTTGGACACAGATGGTTATGTCTGTCTCACATCTGTCATAGTTAAACCGTTAGCCGTGCCTCTATTTAGAGAAGGATGCTGTGGTCCAAGGCGCCCCCAGTGGCCCTAGAAGTAACAACTACTTTTTAAACCGTTGGACTGTGCTGCCCTCTTGCGTCGGGGCTGAGGAATAACCCAAAGTTTCTGTTTCCGTGTGAGCATGTCGTCCACATTGTCCTTCCCCCATCAGATGCAGCCGGCCTCAGCAGCAGCGAGCGCTATGTCCGCGTTGTGCTTATTTATACGAAACTGACTATTTTACAGATGACAAAACAACAAAACGAATTAGGCTAATCTTTTATGCGCTTTTACACGTCCGTGGATATTTTCTGGTTGATATTACTGAATTCTTGAACTGGCCTACTTCTCCTTCAGATAAGCGTTTTGAACGGCTGCCACTGAGCCCTGTCTCTCTCTACCCCTCTCCTCACACAGAATCTCGCTGCTAAACGAGACCTATCCACGAGAGCTGTCTGGTTGAGGACGTCATGTCGGGACAACAGCAGCGCGACGCAGCAGCACCACTTCAGCTGTGCAGGTAGGACTTCTGATACCATTCATTAGCTAACACATGTACAAGCACCATCCAGTCACTTTTACTGCGCCGTTCACAGCGGATAATGAATGAATGAATGAATGAATGACGAGAAATGCGTCGTAATGCTCCCGGCGTCACGTCAGGCTTCCTGGTCTGAGGATGGTGACCGGTAATCCGCTTTCATACACAGCGTCCACCGAGTGCCATAGATTATATTATACCCCAAAGGCCCCAGTGTGGATAATTCTGTTTGTAGGTACTGTGCCTTATAAGACGCTCACATCAATGTCGTAAGTGTTGACTACAAATGAGGCATCCACCAAAGGGAAGTACTCACACAAGGGCACACTAAGGTCGCCACCATTTCACGGAAAGTACAGTAAAAGTTTGAACTACAGTGTGAACTTGAAAAAAGTGTCTATTATTAAGACTATAGGCAAAAGAAAACCCCATGTTCTTAAAACTACACCATGCGTGACACTATCGCACGATTAAAGACTCAAAGGTAAGACACAGGCAGCAAACCTCCTCATCTGGGTTATATTAACAACAGCTTTTAAAATTCCTGGGCAGTGTGTAAGCATCTACACCAGCACAAATACTGAGGTGTACCTGGGGTATTTGGTCAATAGGTGTCGCCAAACTGCAGCATCATAGTTTACAGTAACCGCACTTGAACCTTGAACTTGAAGGTTCAAAATCTATATAAAACACTAGGAGACTGCAAGATGTATAAATGTGTATACAATAATATGACTGGTGTTCCAGTAGTTTTCAACTTCACCCACTCCTCATCTTGTCGTTCTTAGACACTGATACAAGTACAACCACAAACAGATAATAGGGCCATATTGATTTTTAAAAATGTTTTATCAGTGATCTTTTAGTGTGAGATGTTTCCGATCCGGCTACATTAGGCTACAGCTTCATTCACAGTAAGCTATAAATGAAAAATCCCCATGTTGATAAAAGGGGAATGGGGAATGTAAAGTACTCCAATGGTTGCGTTAGAGGATGTTAAATGAGTACAAGTTGCTCTGATACCAACTTGCATAAAACATTTAACAGTTGTAGTGTATTGTATGCCACTCATAATGTTTCTGTATTTCTTGTCTGTGGATAATACGGATGTGAAAATACATTCAACTGAGCTGGCACAATGTTTGACAAATACCTGGCTTCCCTGGAAATGTAGGAGTGTGTGAGTGTACCTGTATAAAACCCACCACTGTGGTCAGTTTGTATTGTCTTTTTCCTATGATCAGTCTGGTGCTGGGGATAATATGACACTGAGAGGCCGACTGCTGACTCTTTTCCAGTTTGTTAAAAACAGGTAAAGGAGGTTCTTTTTGTTTTGATTTAGTTAAAGCTTCTGTGATTGGTTCACATGTTTCTGTTTGTTCCAGTTTATCAATATGTTGTTGATGTTCAGACTTTTTACAACAACATGGTCAAAATTACATTTACGTTTTTTGTACCTGTAGGCATAGCTTCTTGTCGAGGCAATCCCTGAGATATTTTCTCATGTGTCAGTGAGTGTGAAACCTGATGATGTCACACTTACACTGTCTGACGTATGCATCCTTGGGTGCATTATGGGGATCCGGTTTAACAAGTTTCCACGTCTAAATGTTCTCAGGATGTGGATGTTGTAGTTCATTCAGAGGAAGTCAGTCAAAGTGAATAGTGCACTGCGCCGCACTTGATAGTGTGTCAAGAAGATGCAGCACTTTAGGCCACAAAGCAAGACAAGAGTTGAAGTGTCAGATTGTGACAATAGAAATAATAATGCAAAGGATGGAGCTAGTCATTACCTGGAGCCTAACATCAAAGATCAACTCAGAAGGTAGAGACATGTTGTTTTATTATTTCTGCATGGTCAATAGGGTGCTCAGTTAGCAGTAGTTTATGGTATTGTATTTTGATGTTCTCTTATTATCTGAGTAGTATTGTGTAGTCGAAGCGTAGTTTGTTGAATTGTTTTGAAATATCCAGAGAATAGACAGATAGATAAATTGATTATGTAAGTGGCAGACAGTGAAATTATAAAAAAGACAGGAATTGGAGCGTTTTCTATTTATACGCGCTGTAGGTCCCGTTCAGGTACACATGGATCTGAAGAATCATAATTATGGCTTTATGTAAAGTCAAGAATTAGCTTCCTGGAAAATGCATAATGAATTGTGTGCATTATCAGTAGGTTTCACAAGCTGAGTCACTCAATGGCGTAATAATGTCACAATTAATGTGATGCATGCAAGTTTGCATCTAGTGTAACTGGTAAGACTTGTTGAGTTTACCCACACAAATAGTTTGGATCAATCAGCTGAGGACTAGTAGCGAGTGGAAATCAACTCATTAAGATTTTATATTCACACATTGACCTACAATTGACCTGGTTTATTTTGAATATTGCTTCCTTGTTTATCCCTGTTTATCTATGCATCAGACACAAAAACTATTGTTAATTTAGATAAAATAAGACATGTTGGTCCATTTTATCATCTTTAAACATACCTGAGCTGTCAAGACCTGCACCCAAAGTGTAATGTGGTATTTGGAGCCAATATGTTAGCAGCAGATTAATTTTCGTCAATTAAAGTTCTACAAACTGACTAAAATCTAAAACAAAGAAGTTACTTAAGTGTTTACATTTGCTCATTTTTGTTGCTTCAAACACATTAACATCAAGGAGAAATTTGCACTTGTGCCCTATGACATGATAATTAATGCTAGACAAGGTAATATATTTGCAAATAAAATGTGTTAAAAAATTGGGGAGATAGCAAATGTAAATGGGGTCTTTGAAATTTGCTATCTTTAATTTTTTGAATGATATGACTGTTTGCTGTATAGTTCTAATAGTGGTCATGAAGCTCACAAATCATGTATTTGTCCAAGGCTTATGCGCCCAGACGATGCCAACATTGTGGGGAACGTCCACGGCGGCATCATTCTGAAGATGATTGAAGAAGCTGGATGCATCATTGGCACACGACACTGCAACACACAGGACGGGGTGAGACTCTACACACAGCCCTCAGACACAAACAAGTTCTCCAAAAGTCCTTTTCACATGTCATGTTACATTTATAACTTTAATATTCTTTCTGTCTTGTGCAATCCAATATCTCATATCACTGTTATTGATAAGTACAGTATTGTTCAAAATAATAGCAGTACAATGTAACTAACCAGAATAGTCCAGGTGCAGTTCTCATAAAACAAACAAGACCCAGCATTCATGATATGCACGCTCTTAAGGCTGTGCAATTGGGCAATTAGTTGAAAGGGGTGTGTTAAAAAAATAGCAGTGTGGCATTCAATCACTGAGGTCATCAATTTTGTGAAAAAACAGGCGTGAATCAGATGGCCCCTATTTAAGGATGAAGCCACCAGCACTTGTTGAACATGCATTTGAAAGTCTGAGGAAAATGGGTCGTTTAAGACATTGTTCAGAAGAACAGGCAATACTGTATTGCCTCACTCTTCATTGTAAGTACTGTATGTAGGATCTAAAGTTCTAATGCCAGCCCACAATGTAAACAATGCAAATATGTTGGTGTTTTATTTGTCATGTTTAGCAGAGAGATAGTTTTGTCCTCTTCTCGTTATACAGAAAAATGTGTTTCCAGAAATAACTCTCTGAAACCAGAAACAGCTGATAAGTTGAGCTTCATGTTTGTTACATAAAACTGCTGTTGCTATTATTCTCACATCATGTCTTTTTCAAAAAATACTAAACAAAGTGAGTGAACTTGAACTCTGTTGATTTTTTGCAAATGTTATTGTTACCATGAATCTCCCCAAAAAATGCAACTCATATCTGTTTGAGTTGCATTTGCAGCTTATGACCCTTGTTTATTGAGTGCTATCACCCCACACTTGATGTTTTATTAAAGTTTAAAATCTGGATGTTTCTTTTCTAGGACCGCTGTGTGGCCGTTCTGGTTCGGGTGGAGAAGACTGAGTTCCTGTCTCCTATGTTCATCGGAGAAGTCGCTCATGTCACAGCGGAGATCACGTACACCTCCAAGCACTCTCTGGAAGTGCAGGTCAAAGTCATGGCTGAGAACATCCTCACAGGTACAAACTCAACTTTGGGACATATTTATGGACACTCAATATGCTGAAGCAGGCCGAAGAGACACTGACATTCACATAACATTATTACACAAGAGCTCTGGATCTAAATTAAAAATCATTGTTAAAATTTGAGTATTTCACCCTTATTTTGGCCAGGCATAATGCAACAGACTTTTAAGTTATTGAAGGTATTTCCTGATAAAAGACAGACACTGAAATCTCTCACAAACTACTTACCATTCATTTAGCCTCACTTTATTGTTTACCGTTTGCTTGCTCTTTAGTTTGTACAAAGACTAAAATCCAAGGTTTGTGAAATGTATAAGGCAGTCTTTTATGAAGCTTTTACTGAAACTTTTTTTTTTTTATGGGAGCAGTATCCAGTGAAGGTAAAACAAGAAGTATGTTTTGACTAATGCCTACAACCAGAAGGAGTTTGCACTTGTTGTATTTAGAGATTGCTTGCTGAGACTTGCACTCAGAAAGCCGAACGGTAGCACACCTGAGTGGCAGTAAATATGGGATTAGAGAAGTTGAAACTGTTATACAATTATAACAATTATAGCCAGAGTCAGTCAGTGTGCCTCGGACATCTTTTTTTCTTTATTGTGTAATGGCTTATTGTGTAACATTTTTAGTATCTTTAAACTCAGCTTCCTCCACGGCAGCACTCACAGTACTTTCTGTTCTACTGATGAAGCAAAAGGGTTAACTAGGACCCTAATGTAGTCACGTGTACTGTAGATGAGGTCGACCAGCAGTATTTGTAAAAGCTAATATACTGTAGATTCATGAATATCAAATCAACCAAATCTAAAAAAACATAATAAACAAATGTCATAGTACGTGATATTCCTTATAAGACCATCTGTTAAAAATCATCTGTAAAGTCTTCTCAGTAGAGCCAGCTCGTTCCCAAAGTCTGCATCTGGTCTTTGTCACTATGTTCAAATAGACACCGCTTTCAGAATTTGCAGTACAATCATTGATTTTTTTTTGTTATACAGTTGGCTTCACATATTTGTTCTTTTATTTTTCATTTGGATTAATCATCTATAATAATTTAATATTTTTTTTATTTTTAATATTATCTTAAATTATTCGGCAACTCTAAAGTGTCCCTAGTGAATGAATGTGAGAGTGAATGGTTGTTTGTCACTGTTTGTCTCTAAGTGTTAGCCCTGCGACTAACTGGCCACTGTCCAGGGTGTACCCCGCCTCAGGCCCAAAGCTGCTGGGATAGGCTTCAGTCACCCATGACCCCTAACAGGACAAAGCGGTAGAAAATGAATGAATGAATGGCTGAGAGATTCTTATCAATGGACATGCTTATTACTATGGTACTTACAAATCAACAAAAGACCATTTGATGGTTGGATTAATAAAATGTATCAAATGCAGTAAGGTTTGCATTTGCTTTCATTGGCCATTTAGTTCTTTTGTCCTTCAACATTTTTGTTTTAGATTTTCTTCTGAAAAAAATTTATGTTGAAAGTACTTCATTGCTAAACCTTCTTGTTTGACCAGAAGAGGGCAGCAAACATTAAATAATGTATGCATTTCTTTTTAATAAGCTGCTACTTCACTGGCCTTGACAGGAATGGAAACTACAGACCCATGATAGTTTCCTGTTTTAGAAAATCTGCTAAAAGTTACCTCTAAGTCATCATATTAGTAATGCTTTTTGGTGTTCCACTTACAACGGCTTTACACAAACACTCATGCACACACACACACACACACACACACTTACACAGGCCCTTGAGTAACGGCAGTCGGAGGATCACATTGGACTGACCTAGCGTTATCTCTGAACCCTTAAATGCCAGTGGCAACAGTGATGCACAGAGTCTAACAACGAAATGTCAGCTGCTGACCATTTTGAGACTGATAACTTCATATCAGAGAAATCTCAATACAAAGAAGACTTATGATCAAATACTGTTTTATATTATCATTTTAAACCCTCTTAGTTTAAAATGAGAATGATTGAGAAGTAATTTAATGAGACGTTAAAGCTACTTGTCTAGGTCTAGAAACAGGAAGAGGGGAAACCCAAAGAAAGTGAGACAGAGGAGACACATCAATGGGTAAAAAAAGAAAAGAAAAAGACAGAGCAGAGGGATTAAAAGAGGAAAAAATTAGGGTAGAAAAGAACATAAGGAGGAAGGAAAGTAGGTGTGAGAAACAAAAGAAGTATCCCCTCGATAGCAGTTGCCCAGGCAACAGGCTGGTACTGGTTGGTCGGCTGGTTGCTGGGCTGCAGCAGGTTGACGGAGGCGGAGGCACAGATATTAGATGACAGGTGGAGAGTGGTTCAGGCAGCAGCTCGGACAGCCCCTTACAGCGCCAGGCCCTCAACAAGGACCCCGGTGTGTGTGAGTATAGCATTATGAACTATATTCGAGTGATATGAAAAGAGTTCGAAGAGTACCTAATTAAGCTGGTGTTATTCAAAGATCAGGCCACACAGATTAATGAGGTAAGCAAAATGACAGTGTGGCTTAACTACTAGACCAGTCAAAAACCTATGGCTCACTCAGATGAATAAAATAAAAATCCTTTAATACATTTACATTTAGCAGATGCTTTTATCCAAGGTGACTTACATGCAGCTTCTATTCAACAGTGCGACATTTACATTTTTAGTTGATGCCTTCATTTTAAAGCGACTTACATTAAGCTTCTATTTACCAGTGTTACAGCTGGAACACCACTGGAGGCAAGGTAGATATACCTTGCCCCATATACCTTGCATACATTCATTATGTTGTATAACCAGATTGTAGAGTATAATCCTGTGACTGCTGAAACCTG
Source organism: Perccottus glenii (assembly GCA_024416835.2). Lineage (NCBI taxonomy): Eukaryota > Metazoa > Chordata > Actinopteri > Gobiiformes > Odontobutidae > Perccottus > Perccottus glenii. The sequence continues at coordinate 9,775,742 of CM044555.2, read as the reverse complement.
GTAATATTCAAGCCTCTCTCATGGAACTCCTTAAAATGTCCTCGAGTAGGGGCGCCCCCATATAGCAATATACCTCAGTCCACCAGAGGGCAGGCTCCAAAAGCAGAAATATAAGGAGATATCAAATGGCAACTTTACAAAAATCATGTTTACAGCCTTGTACAAAAGATGGCTACGTTTTTACTACATGACAACTCTGGGGGGATTAAATTTTTTATTAATACGTACGTTAATGCTATCTGATGTAACTGCCATTATATTGCCCTGTCGTAATGACAATATTGTTGAATGGGGGAGCAATGGGCAGACGACATCCACGTTTATGGTAGTATTATGGTATTCTGTGGGGCAGACATTCACTCTGTAAAACCTGCTGGAAATATATCACCTCAAATCAATGTTGTGTAAACAAAAGAAAAAAGCTAGTAGCATCATTATGAAGTCCAGAGCCTTGTCTTTATCAGCTCAACCAGGGGACATTCAATAATGATTACCTTTAAAAGTAGGTTAGCCTGTCTGATTTTTTTTTCTTTGTATCTTTGTATTGTTGACTGACATTTAACTCTGTAGAGATATGTATGTTGTGAATGCTCCCCTTTAGCCTAATGTGCAGATGTGATAAAACAGAGATACAATCATTTTGCAATTGATATATTTAACTCAGTTACTTCGATAATAAGCCTTGGGTGGTAAAATGAGATAAAGACATTGCTTACAGTATGTTACATGAAAAAATATGTTCTTTTAAGTTTAGAAAAGGAGTATGATAAGGATGCCGCCTGGTGATTTATTGGTCATATTGTGTTTGTGTTAGGATGTAGGTCAAATGAGTGTATAGGCTTATCTTTGCCTCTGTGTGTTACTGTTACATATGTTTATAAAAGGAGGACTGTACATTAATCTTTTCAATGTGTGCGGTAGCATTACAAATGTTTGCAGTCTTTGAATTTGATGTAGGAGTCAAGATTTTCCACAATATTGAAATGTTTTTTGCAGGGTTTTAAGCAGTGAGCACAAAATGTATAATGTTTATTTTATTATTATCAGTTCATGCTTTGTATGAGACTATATTTCAGATGGAGAATGTACCCAATTCCATGTGCTCTAATATCACACAACTCTTCATTTTTGCTCCCTGTGTACGAATTTGTGTTTTAATCAGCGTTTGGCCCTTTAAAAGGTTTCTGCGGGCCGAGGGGGAGCAGAAGATAACGGGAGCAGACATTATTTGCTTCTGTCATGTCGACTTAGTGTCAGAGCTCACACAGTGTGGCCCAGTCAGACGCAGACGCCAAGTTGAAGTACCTGCCCCTGTGCAACAAAACGGCACATCCTGACACAGACTCACAACACTGTGACACTGTTTTATTCACAGAAAAGTCACACTAATTATGGATACGATATATGATTAGTTATCTATTTTATATTAGTAACAATTCATACATTCATATTAGGGTTATGAAACAGAACAGTGAGATTGAAAATCCACTGTAGTTAATATTTAATGCACTTTTACTTTTAAAGACAATATTATTTTACATGGCCGTTGTGCAGCCAGGCTTGTGTTATCCAGTTTCCTTGCAAAGTGAAACATAATGCCTTCAAAGCTCGCTCCGCGCATGTCCGCTCTTTGTATTAATGCATTCATGTTTATTTTACATGTGCTTTGGTTCGTGTTGCGGCAGGAGGAAGAGGGGGAAAAAGCATCCAGGTTCCACAATCAGTCAGGCGGCATCACGTCAGGCAGGCCTCAGTCACGCCCCCCCAGGGGAAGGCTGCCTACTGTGGGCACGAGCCGTGATGATTGTCCCCGCCGGCTGGACTGCACATGCGCTCTGATATACACACATACCCACTTAAACACACACACACATACACACACTCACTGTTGTATTTGCATTTGCCCACAATCTCTACAAAGTCCACTGTCACACAAAAGCAGATCCACCATGATCCACTTTAGAGTTGCATCAACATGCGACCAACAACAATATGAGAGAAAATACTTTATATACATTTATAACACAGGAAGTATCGCCACAATTCCAATAATAATACTTTTATTGCATGCATACTCAGGGGCTCACGCGCACACACACACACACACACACACACACACACACACACACACACACACACACACACACACACACACACATATTCATACACAGAGCTGAGAGCAATGCATTGTGGGTGAAGCTTTAAATAAGCATAGCTGTTCCGACTGTCACCCTGGTGGGCCACATTGCGGTGCATGATGCAAAACTAGTGTGCGCCATTTTACTGTCATATCTTTGTTAACTGCACAAACAATACATCACAACCGAATTATTCTTCTGGGGCGGCAATAGCTCAGTGGGTAGAGCGGCCGTCCTTCGACCGGCGGGTGGGCGGTTCATCCCAAAACATCATAACATCCCGCTCTCCCCCACATACTGTTGTTGTGTCCTTGGGCAAGACACTTAACCTACATTGCCTCCAGTGAGTGTTCTGTAACACTGGTAAATAGCTTAATCTATGTAAAGCGCTTTGAGTGCCTACTACAGTAGGTGGAAAAGTGCTATATAAAAATAAAGATTATTATTATTATTCTGTTGCTATTTGGTCTAAAATTGTACTGTAATAATGTCATTCTTTTAGGTTGGGCCAAAACAGTAATTGATCCATTTAGTTCAGGTCTACATTGATTCATTAGATGGCGCTGTTAGTGGAGTGTATTTGGATAAGGGCTAACTTGACATATTCTTACAACATTTTTGTCTCTGTTCATTTAGTTTTATTCCATCAGACATCTCTCTTCCAGTTCTCTGGAAGTTTTCAAGTCACATGATTTTAGCTCTGTACCTTTTGACCTTCTTTCGGTTTTTGGCCTGTTTAGATGTCGAAGGTTTATAATGTGTACAGTTCAGTAGGAAGTGGGCTGTGACCCACCTTTTAAGGTGTCTTGTCTCATTTGGTTCTCACCATAATTTGTTTGGCAGTATTTGTCCATGAGCCGTACATAACATAGCACAAGAGTTTGTGAGAATATTAAACATAGCACACATCCCTCATTTACAAAACAAAATGTCAAAGTAGTCTGCTTTATTTGGACGGGATGGAGGAATAATATAATGATGTCAGAACCAGATTGACTGTCACTTTTCTTTGCTTTGCCTTATGTCAATCTTTAAACATATATTTTTGCCTTTATTGGACAGAGACAGTAGCTAGACAAGAGACGGGGACCAGAGAGAAAGGGGTAATGACCTGGACTTGAGTCGGGATTTGAACTCTCTGTTTATGTGGTACGGGCTCATACCACCAAAATACCGTTATGTCACATCTGTCTGTTTTGTTCAGGGATTTAAAAGTTTCTGGGAAATACATTTTTATTTACTGTTAATTACGTGGCAGACCTTCTTAGCAATCCTGCCTCACAGCAAGAAGGTGAAGGTTGTGAGTTCAAAACACGATGTTACCGTGGGTTCTCTCCGGGTACTCCGTCTTCCTCCCACTGTCCAAAGACACATGTATAGGTTAATTGGCAACTCTAAAGCGTCCTTAGTGAATGAATGTGAGAGTGAATGGTTGTTTGTCACTGTCTGTCTCTAAATGTCAGCCCTGTGACTAATTGGCCACTGTCCAGGGTGTACCCTGCCTCAGGCCCAAAGCTGCTGGGATAGGCTCCAGTCACCCTTCACCCCTAGTGGGACTAAGCAGAAGAAAAAGAATGAATGAATCTCTATATCTGCTGTATGACTATAAAAGTCAAAGACAGGCTGACTTGACTTGTGTGGAGCGTTTTATTTCCATAAGGAAATAAAAGCAGCCTTTAACAAGACAGATTAGATTGTAGCGGAAAAGGTCAACTGAGTTTAATACAACAGTGTTTATGTCAAGCAGACCTGCACTTCATCAGTTCTGGAGCATATTTAGGCCTCAGTCCATATATTACAGCATGTCCACTCAATGTATGTTCAAACTGAGTGATGGCCCTGACACTACACTTGGCCTGACTTCAGCTTGTTCTGTTAGTGCTGCAACATCCAACTGTGGGACTGTACCCAACTTAAAAGCAACAGAGTCTTGGCTCAGTACAATGGAAAATCTGTGGTTTTGATCATGAGAATCAGTCACTAAAAGTGTCTCTGGCTACACTGTGTGCGAGCAGGAACAGGCTGCTCAGGAAGTGAAACTCTGCTCCTCGGAGGCTATGAAGGGGAGACAAAGGAGAGAGCAGAGGAGAAATGAGTGTATGACGGCCATAAATCAAGTGTAACTGCCCAGAAGTGAGAAAAATGGATGATGGTGAATTGGCTGGAAAGCGAATAGATAGGGAAGGGATCTTGGACTAGAACTGAGGGCTGAGTCTTCCTGATAATAAGACAATTCATCTACTGTATATGTGAGCCCTTTGTCATTTATGTTAACACACCAGGCTTGACATAGACCTTGTAGAACCTCATTTATCACATTTTGGAAGCACGAGGGTTGACTGTTTAGATTAATCTTTTTAGAGAAAGTGCTGATGTTTGTGTCTAGTGAATGAAGAAGATTTGAACTGGATTTTTTCTCAATCCTGAATAAATAACCAGTTCCTACACAGTCTTACAAAGTCTAAGAGCAGTAATCACAAAATGCTCTCACTTGTATTGGAGTCTTACTTACAAGAAAGACCATTTTCTTACTTGTAAGTAAGCTCCTCCGTCAAGATGTTATTTATTCCAGAGAAGTGGATAAATTAAATTGTAGTTGCTGCATTCTGGCTTTTTTTTTTCAAACATATTGCGGTCTGTCTTGGTAACATTTCTCGCGCGCTGACACTCACACACAGATGAGCCACAGTGTACAGTCTCTAACCTTTCAGAAATGAATGGCAAAGGTTGAAAATGTAAAACTACTAGTGGTTTGATATTTTGTCAAAGGTTCTTGTACTACCCTTTTGCTTTGGCTTTGTCGGGCTGTTTTTGTCTGTTGCATTATATTATGTAAACACTAATAAACTGTGTAGGCAGCGAGCTTAAGGACTTGAGTTTATGATCTTTAGAGAAAAGACCAACTTAAAATGTCTCTGAACCCAACAATTGCTGGTCGTGGGTTTCTGAAGCCCAACAGTGTGCAGTGATGAAGTACATGTCTTGAATAAAGTAATGATTGATGCCCTAAACTTAGATTAATGTGGATTGTATGATGTTTAAAGTAGTGCTGAAGGGAAATTTCTCCCACTTAAGCACCTCCATAAATAGTCACTCAACCCTTTAAAATGTTCTAATTTATAATTAATTCTGACCGAGCCCCGTCTTTAGAAATTCAGCTGTCAATCAAGGTTATAAAATAACTCTCTGCTGTGTGTGCTGAGGGAAGTGTGCTCGGCAACAGCTGCTATGTGTTTCATGGCCAAGACTTGTGTTATTTGTTTAATATGTTGAATATATCTTTTATTGACTATATTGAAGTGTGTGTGTCACAGTTTTACAAAGCCAAACATGCATCAAGTTTCATGTGCATCCCAAAAGTTACTAAAAGTGACTAAAACTGAAAATGCCTTTGTTTTTTATTCTCACTGCTACAACAATGTAGAAATGAAAAGATCTGTCCGAGTCCTGGAGTGTACTTTTAAAACCTCAGGGTTGATGGTGCATAAATTGGCCTACCGGGAACAACAAAAGGCATACTCAAAAGCACTTTTAAAGGCCAGGTCAGACCACCACTCTAAAATAATTAATAATAGCCCTGGAAATTCAAAACAACTCTTCCTAACCATAAATCACCTATTCAAACCACAAAACTCTTCAAATAATAACCACTCAGCAGATCACTGTAACAAGTTCATTGACTTTTTCACATTCAAAATACAAAATATCCGTTCCTCCCTACCACCTTCAAAAAGCTCTTCTCCCTACCACCTTCAAAAAGCTCTTTTCCAATAAATAACAACCCTGTTACAACCACCCCACCACATCTATCTCACTTCTCCCTCAGCACGCAGCAGGAGGTCGAAATCATCATTAATAAAACAAAACCATCCACATGCACCCTGGACCCGCTCCCCTCCCCCCTGCTCAAAGCACATATTCACTCCATCATTCACTCTGTAAGTCCATATCAAAAATTTTAGAAAAAAGTAGTCTCTGCACAACTCCACAACCATCTCAAATCACACAGTCTATATGAAAAAAATTCAATCTGGTTTTCCTTCTCGACCTCTCTGCTGCGTTTGACACTGTTGACCACCACATTCTCCTCCATCGCCTCCAACACTACAGTGGACTCTCTGACCGAGCCCTCTTCTGGTTTCACTCCTACCTCACGGAGAGGACCGAGTTCGTGGCCCTGGGGGATGCTAAATCTCAGCCCCACATGGTCACCTGTGGGGTCCCCCAGGGCTCAGTGCTCGGTCCCACCCTCTTCATCATCTACTTGCTCCCTCTCAGTCGTGTCATCAGCAAGTATGGAGTTTCATTTCAATGCTATGCTGATGACACAAGCTATTCAAGGTCACCCCCTCTGCCACCGTCACTTGTCTTACCTCCTGCCTGGAGGAGATAAAGGCCTGGATGAGTCAAAACTTCCTGCAGCTTAATAGTTCAAAAACTGAGGCCATTCAGATTGGCACACCTCACCAGCTCCACTCCTCCCCTATTACCTCCATATCCTTCTCCGGCCACAACATTCCACTCTGCCCCTCCGCTACTAACCTGGAGATCAAATTTGATCCCCAGCTCACTTTTGACAACCGCATCAATTTTATTTGTAAAAAATCCTTTTTCCACCTCCGCAACTCCACAAACTCCGCCCCTCCCTTTCTTTCCCCGCTGCAGAGAAGCACGCTAATGCCTTTGTCTCTTCCAGACTGGACTGCTGTAACGCACTCCTCATTGGGATTCCTGGCAGGAGCATCCAAAAGCTCCAGTATGTACAAAACAGCGCTGCCAGGGTCCTGATGAGGGTGCGGAAATATGATCACATCACGCCCATCCTCCGCACTCTTCACTGGCTCTCCATTCACCTCCGTATTGAATACAAACTCCTCCTCCATACCCATCACTGCTTGCACGGTGATGCCCCCACTTACCTCACAGAACTTCTCACACCACACACCACCTCCAGAACCCGGTCTGGCCAAATGCACCGTCTACGTGCTCCCAGGACAGAGGTAAAAACCATGGGTGACAGGGCCTTCGAGGCAGTTGCTCCCCGTCTGTGGAATGCCCTGCATGACCACCTCAGGGTCCCACAGATGGTGGATGCTTTTAAAAGAGGACTAAAAACCTTCCTTTTTAAAAAAGCGTATTTTAACTTAACATAATCTCTGTCCATATAATTATTTTTATAGTTGTTATACTCTGTTTACTGCATTTTAATTTATTTACTTTTATTCATTTTATGCTGATTAATTTTTATGTTGCACTTTGAGGTTTTGTTTAAAACAAAAAGTGCATTACAAACAAAATGTATTATTATTATTATTAAACCTGCCTGCTTTTTTTTTTTTTATTAAACTGAACTAATTGTCCACCTCAGATTACTAATACATTACATCAAACCAAAGTCTAGAGCTTACCATAAACCTCTGTAGCTGTAGGTTTAGCGTTAGACCATGTGTTCTCGGTCTCGTTTATCACTGCATCAAAGCATTTACTAATAATTATTTTCACTTTGCTTTTCATTACTCTATTTGTATTTATCTGTTTTTTTGCACATTTTTGTTTTTGTGTAATCAGTTGTTTTTTTGTGTAATCATTTGTAGCCAGTGCAGAAATAGACACTTTAGTAGGATTTTCTGCCGCCATTGTTTCAGTGTTGACAAGCCTTGTGTCAGCCAATGGGATTATTTGAGGACTTTCTATGTGAGCATGTGTGACATTTATTTTGACTGTGAAAATCCTTGATAATAAAGCCTCAAAGACAACTTAATTTTTTTTTTTTTTACAGAACATTCCTTATCTTATTACAGTTGTCCTAAAAAAAGCATACTGCACATTTAATAAATGAAACTCGATAAGGAAATGCCTCTCAGTCATAAAACCAATCCCAGAAATGGTTGATACAGCATTTACAAAGAATAAAGCGTAGAGGCTGCAGGTTTTTAAAACTGATAAGATGCTATTCTACTTAATGCTAGTGTTACCCTACTTGGAGGGTTGGGGTTAGATATGGGATCATGCAGGCAAGGCAAACTGGTGAAACAGCCACTGCAAAGGACATTAGTGACCATACTCTTTTTACTGCTTTTCACTGTGCACAATTTTAAGCATTTCAAGAAAAAAAAAATACACAATTTAAAATCCAACCAACTAATTGCAGCCATACAGCCATTAATTTGTTGACTGTTAGGTATGGCTTTTGTACTTGTTACTGTTTTATATGATCACTGCACTTTTTGATGATCACTGCAGTTTTATCCAATGCATTTTGCTGCCTATTTGGCATTCAGTCTCATTCCAGCAATACATCATTCGTTGCAGCAGGTGCCATTTGTCTCAACTGTCAGAGTGGCCTTTGCTCTCATTCTTGAGCTTCCATCGTCGGATGAACTTCAAAAATTGACACCAAGTTGCGGTGCTATTAGATTTTTCATCATTGGACTCTCAGTCTGTAGACATTTGTGGGAGGAGATATTTGAGGCTCGGGTAAAGGATGTTCACATAAAAGAGGGAATCTCCTTTTTCTTTTCTATGAAGTTTTCGTTATGTTTTTTTTCCACACACAATAGACAGAAACTAGACAGGATACAAGGGGTTAAACCTTTTTTAAAATTAAAGATACTATTAATTTGGGACCAAAATTACTTATGCACTATTTATGCACAGTACTAAATGGACAGACTGTATTTGGTTATAACATTCAGTGTTTAGTCTTAATTTTTGTTTTTCTGATTTGTTTATGTGCTCTCTGGATCAGGGGTTTTCAGTTTTCTATAGACATGACTGAATACTGTATTTATGCCGCTAATAGGGAACATGAGAGACAGAACCATGAGCTGTGAATTTGAATCAGTCAAAATGTATCATACAGTATGTACTGTATATGATTTTTTGCAACCACTTAAACAACATTGGCCCCTTGAAATATGTTGCACCAATCACTTCATAATCTTGGTTGAGTCCAAAACAAAAGTGTGTCCTAACAATGTGTCAATAAGAAGTCTATTTATTGTGGATTTTTTTGTTGAAACCCTGAATTGTAGGTGGCTGAGCCTGAGTCTAGGGAGGACATTGTTATTTTATCATCTCTACACCTAGGTCATCCTGCCATAACAATTTAAATGTTTAATAGTCCGTCACATTACTGAGGGAGCTTGTTGTGACAGTTTTTAATAACAAGCGTGATGCTCTGTTGTAGTGGCCTTGCTGTGACGGTCAAAAGGGGTGAAGTACATGTAATTGTTGTCATGGTCAAAGATTGACATTGACCTAAGTTGCTGCAGTGGGTTTTGTAATTCTCTGCTGTGTTTTTAACTTTGACTGTGTCCCGGACAGACAAGGCAACTGTCAAAGTGAGAATGCTTCTCAGTGTAGTCTAACCATTTTCACTTTCTTCATTGCTCTTTTACTCATCCGTTACATACCTTCACCTCAGTTTGCTGTTGTGCTGCAGAATCAAGCAGTGTTATTATCCCTTTATTATCCCAGTGGGGAAATTCACTCTTACAATTAGAGAAATGCAAGCACTGAGTGAGCTAATTTTTATCTTTATGCTGCCATTTTGCTCAGAGGGGAGGAGAAGGTGGCATTTGTCAAGCAAGATAGATAGATAGAAACTGTTGCAGGTACAAAGGCAAACAAATGTACTGTGTGTAAAATCCAGTCTTACTGAATTTACTTTTCTTCTATGACTGTACAGTATTGGCAGAGAGCTACACACTCAGAAACAACTCTCCCATTTAAACAATTGTGAAGGATAGCCTAATCTTTGCAACTGTTGCTTTGGGCTGCTGTGCAGTGGGCCTCATATGTAGATAAATAGATAAACTATTCTCAGAACATGCCATGGTAGAAGGGGAGCATATTGTACTGAAAAGACACTTAAAAAATATGGGGTTTAAATGTAAATGTTCCCCTCTACTTCCTGGAGTGGTTGGAGTTCAGGGCAAGAGCCAGGGGAAGGAGGAAGGCAGCGCAGTCGGCATGGCAACACGGCACAGCTGTCCATACTGTTTTAACTTGGATGTAAAATGCAAATGTTATTTCCCTGTAGCTTACCATAAGCTGCTGCTCCAGCTCTCATTTCTTAAATTCATGTTTCCTAACAAGAAGAGTCTCCAGCTGTTTCTGCTTCTGCTCGCTCTGCTGAGAGAGTGCTTTTATTCGGGATTTTAGGTTTCGTAGGGAGGTTAAGGTATTTCTGGAAGGTGTTAATATTTTAGGAGCTAACATCAGTAGCGTATATACGTATATTATTTCTGTATGCAGCGCTGGAAAAAATTAAGAGACCACTGTAAAGTGATATGATCAGTTTCTCTGGTTTTACTATTTATAGGTATGTGTTTGGGTAAAATTAACATTTTTGTTTTATTTTATAAACTACTGACAACATTTTTCCCAAATTCCAAATAAAAATATTGTAATTTAGAGCATTTATTTGCAAGAGGATAGCAATGACCACACAGTGTTTTTTTTAAATACTTTTTCTTATTAAATAAGATTTGGTTCAGGTGATCACCTAATCAGTAGAATGAGATGTACCTTTGTTGGGATTCAACAGACATTGGAATGGAATGGTTTCCATACTTGTAGAGATGTTGATTGCTATTAAAAATTGCAGTGGTCTCTTAATTTTTTCCAGAGCTGTATATACTCATTGCTGGTAATAGACTATGTTGTTCCACTTTGAGTTCCTCAGATACTTTTGTTCCAGTAATTTCCTCAGTGACGTGCGTGTTTTTGGTCCTCCTTTTTCTCCATATAGTGCTGTTTGAACTACTATAAATAAAGCTCTGTTAAAGTGTCAAGAGGCTCCTTCAAAACAAGTCACGGATAAATCATCTGAAGAATCCACATGTGCATGGTTTTGGCAAAAACTATACTTGTAATACTTATATTTGTACACATCTTAAAAAAGTGCTAGTGAAACATTCCTCTTGTTGTGGAAATGTTGTTTTCTGGATTGTGTGATGGCAAAATAACATGTAAATGTGAGCTTCAATTAACATTGAGCTTTTATTAACAAATCAATTGTGCGATACATACCTTATGGGTCAGTAGCTTGATGATACTGTTGTTGACAGTTTTATGTTAGACACCCTTGTATAATAAAACAGTTAGTTTATACTAAGTTAAGGATTTATAAAGTTCATCTTCATCACAGCAACAAGTAAAAGCACTTCCCACAGAGTCTTTTCATCTGAACCTTTGGCCCTGTGTTGTCTTAAGACCATATGCCTCCCATGTGTGCCATAACAAGGCCGCCTTAAAATAGCCCTCATCTCTGTTAGCGAATTAAGTGAAAAGATGTGGACAGAATTGAATCGATTGCTATGACAACCTCGCCGGCTGATTGCTATAAAATTTGATTTCCACAAGTTTTTCTCTTGTACTGCGAGGAGTCAGTGTGAACAATGTAGCATTTGGTTGCTTTGTGTCTAAGTTCAAGGGAAAAGTTCCGAATTAGTGGGCAAATATATATAAGTAATAAAGTATCATAAAGTATCATAGTGGGAAGATTTTTAAACATAACATATCTTTTACTGCAGCTTTTGTGACAAAATCAATAAAAAACCATAAACCATTAATTACTTGTCCTCTATGGAATAATATTTGGAGATAGTATCACACATGGCTCAAAACAAATATATATTGGAGTGAACAGACACACAACAATGCACTCACTCCCATCAGGTCCCTGTTGCTTGGAGTAACCTGATTGTTTGATAGACGTCAGTTAAGCTACTTGTTGGATAGAAACCTTTCTTCCCACTAAGAGAAAGAGACATCTTAAGACTCAAAATGTGGAATTAACAAATGTACTTTGATATGATATGCTCTCTATAGCTGCTCTAGTTTAGTTATTTTCTGTTGATTATATGAAAAGATTGATTGAAAGTTGATTATTTATTGATTTCTTGCTCATGATGTACAATCCAGGTTTTTTTAACTTCAGTGTGCAGCAAATGAGAGCTTTTAAATGCATGCTTGGCGTAAATGTACTGCCTTTAAATGGAGTCTGCATTTGTTATCAGCTGCTTTGTTTGTGGAACTAAGCTGTAATCTTCTGGCAGCAGTGGATTTGTTGAAAAACTGCCTGAACCTTTATTGGGTTATGAATTAAAGTGACAGCTGCTTTGACAACAAACATTTCAAAGCCACTGGGTTCTTTTGTTGCATTTTTTGTGAGGGATATTTTGCATTGTCAAACTCACAATGTCTGGTATGGTTAGCTATTGTGTGAGTGGCTTAACTTTGTCAGGAATCATTGTAGGGACTCCAAAAAACAGCTAATTTAAACAGGGAATGACTAGATTACACAAGATGGGACAAGCTGCTATAGTCTCCTGCAACATGGATACATAGCAGAATATGATCGAATGAATAAATAAACTATGAAACATGCACAATTCTATTAATATTAAAGCAACACATTGTAACCTTTAATGTATTTGTCCCCTCTTATGCTGCTGCACACTCAGATGGGACGGTTTCCTCTGCATAAATAACTTTTGTATTTAATTTGTGATGTGTAAATTTGAGTTGATGTGATGGTCTCTGACAGGATGTTCTTGAGAAAGGGTAGTGGGCGCTGTCACTCTTAGTTACAGCCTGAAATGTCTGTCAAACAATCAACATTAATGAGACTATAATTTATCTAATAATTTTCAGGTAAATAGATACCAAGTGTTTAAATAAAAAAAAGATATTTGTGGGAACTCACTGAGCCTTTTCTCTTTTTCTCTGTGTTTGCAGGTAAAACCAAGCTGGCCAGTAAGGCAGCGCTGTGGTACGTGCCTTGCTCTCTAAAGAACGTTGAAAAGATCCTGGAAGTTCCGCCCATTAAGGTACAGTATATAAAGGGCCATTTATACAAGAGAGGCCATTTCAAACAAAGGTCATGACTTCTCCATGAAATACTCCCTGCATGAATCACACAAAAGCCATTGTGATTAAACCTGTTTATGCTGTACTTATGATATATGACCTCTTACCAGGGGCAGGGGCTCTGTCCATCCGTGTTCACAAGGCTGTGTTTGATCTGCCCACAGTACGCTAGTGCAGAGCAAGAGGAGGACGGCAGGAAGCGCTACGAGGCCCAGAAACTGGAGAGAATGGAGTTCAAAGGCAGGATTGAGGAGGCTGTGTCCAATGCACCCAACCTAGGTAATAATAACATGTAAAAGTGCATATCGACTGTTGAATGTTATAACATACCCCAGTTGGTACAACTAAAAGTCCTAAAACTGAAAAGATAAAAAGTGCTAATATAGCATGGTTATTTTAACAAAATGATCAGATTATTTATTTCATGAATTATTCGAAAAAAAATTATTTATGATAAATCTTTTTTTTTTTCAATCCCCACGTAGTTTTGAAAGGGTAATGTAACAAAAATTACAACATTTGAGTGCTGTTTCAAAGACAGGTTGATAAAGCAGGCTCTACCTCTGCACAGTAATAGTCACAAAATAAATCTTTGTGCATCTTTGTGCAATGTTTACTGTTGTTGCTCTTGATGAGTGACACAACCAAACGGAAAGTTATTATTGCACATTGTGAGATATCTGTGTCCTTCCCTCTGTAAGGGCTGAGTGGATCAGGACAGGCATTATTTGTAACTCTACGTGGGCAAATATGTGAATGTATGTTTCATAGCACAGACACATACACGTGGCAAAATAGAAAATAAACCTCTGGTCTTAGTTAGGAAGAAAGTTCACAGATAACTTACACGTGACTTTTCACATGAACTTGGAAACATCTTTTTAAAAAAATATAATAATGGGTTAGGGAATTGTTAACCTTAAAATACTAAACAATAGCCACTAAGTAGTTTATAGCTATTCTATACAACTTTACTTTTTTTTGCTATAACCCAAAGGATTTACTCAAAACTCTCAAAGGATGAACATCAGTACCTTATGTTTCAAAGTACTACATTCTCCTGTTTTTCTGCTCTTTGGTTGTAAAACATACATTATCATACAGTACTGTATGAATTCCTTTATGATCTGAGGTCTGATCAATTACTCACATAAGCATGAGATATATGTTATATATTATGATATATGTTTTTGCATTACAGAGCAACACACAGTTGAGTTTAGTCAGTCCAGTCTGATCCACCTGGTTGGCCCTTCAGACTGCACACTGCACAACTATGTTCATGGAGGTAAGGGCAGACACATTTCCTTATTATATTTTATTACAATTATCATTTTAAAGGTTTTGGTATTTTTTGATTTAATTTGATTAACAAAGCTGAGATAATACTGACGGTCAAATTGTTGAAGAAGGAGAGTCTGATATTATAACAGAAAATAAAAAAATAGTAAATAATATACATATATACATATAATGTTTTATGATTTTATTTCACAAAATTATGTAAATGCAAAAGCATTAATTTTACATTGTGAACAGCAAATGACCACTGAAAGTGTTGTGGTGATTGCCATTGTCAAAGATTTTATGGTTGGTATGCAAAGTCAGAAACACAACATCTCCAGCTTCTAGGATTAGTGTGGCTCCACTGGCAGCGTGGCTATAATTAACTCTTGGCTCGCCTTGACTTCTTGGCTCTTGATATGCCGTAAATATAGGCTCTGTATTCTTTACCAACAGAGCACTTGAAGTCGTACCTCCATAAGCACCAAGGTGAAACTCAAAGTGGTAGGCGCCTCTCACTGGCGCAGTAAATATCCCTAAAGGATAGATATTTTAGTAGAATCAGAGGCATGAGCAGCAATACCGTAAACAGTTACATGTTTGAGCTCATTTACCTGTTGCTGGGTTGTAGGCATTTCCAATGTTTGTGACAACATGTTTATAGACAATAGTAGTGACAGTGTTGAACGGCCCCAGGGTTTTGTCACCTGAAGTCACCAAAGCAGCTGAGAAAGCTACTTGACTGACTAAAGTCAATAAAAGACAATACTTATGTTTATTGATGTTAGTTAATATTACAAGGTTGTCAAATGTTGTCAGGCCTTACCTTGTCTGTTACTCTTGATAGACTCCACTTCGTTTTCAGTGATTTTTATATTAGCCTTAACATTGTTCAGTTCAGTTGCTTGTGCTAAAAAAAAAAAAGATAATCAGTTCATATCGTACACTCTTCCATGGTGCACAACCTTTTAAATAGTTGTTGCTTAAGTGTATCCACCTCCACCTCAAAGAGAAAGGCATTCCTTTGAGGACAGGAATGTCTGAATTTTGTCCAGAGTTATTTTTAGGTCAAACTCCTCCCTCTAGAAAGGAATCGTATCAGTTGAACTCAATTGAAAGTCTTGGAATAAGAGACATAACATCTTCACCTTGAAAAGTCCAGATGCCTTCCCTTTAACCTTTTCTTGAAGATTACCTAAATGACTGAGAACCTTCACCTTTTAAATCATCTTTCATGTGTTGTTGTTGTTGCATAAGTGAAGCCAATTCTGATTTCTGCTCTTCTATTTTGTCTGCTTGTGCTGAAGATAAAGAGCATACATAAAGAGTGATAATGTTTACCTTGGTTCTCCGTCTGCAGCTGCTCAATCTTTACACCAAGTACAGCGAGTGCAGCACTCATCTGTCTCAGCGCATCCTGAATGTTGTCAAGATGACATTCCCCAGCTGGTGTGTTCTCAGCTGAGAAATGAGGGCAGATCAGCAGCAACAGCAGAAAGACCTTAGTGTTCTCCATCATTGGACTGACTTGAGTTAGGATGTTGTCTGCCTTAAATAGTGTTGGCCCCGGGGTGGGGTTTGTAGGGGGGTTGCAAGTTTTGTGTCCTCTTAATTTTTCCCAGAGTAAATGTACATATTAAAGTCATTTTACAGAGACAGTGTATTGTTCTGGTTTTGATTGTTTTGCTTTTTATTGCTCTTCAGAATTCTATTATATAATTGCAATTATTTAATGTTTATATTTTATTGGGTGGTAGAGCAATCTAGATAGCAGCATTAATATACTGAAACAGTGAAATGAAATAGTTAGAGGCAATATAAATCAGTATTTATATCAGAATGCACGACTCAAGGTAAGTGTTTACCTTGGACCTTTTTTTTCCAGTGTGCCTATTTGATATTTCAGTACTAATAACGAGTATATGATGCCTGTAATGCACTGTGATATCACTATGTGATTTGCAATAAGAATTCAAAATGAAAAAAATCTTTGCCTTGAAACAAAGATTGCCATAGGCTTTTTGGTACTATTACAGGGAATACTCGTGATCAGTTTTAGCTAAATATTACATTTTGACATGAGTTCAAATCAAATGAAACACTGGCAGTTTTATACATGGGTCATTGTGGCTTCTCATGAGTAAACTTTATTCATTTCCCCTTTGCCCCTGTGGAGTCTTATGTAACAATTGAGGGGACTGTGGGGTGCCAAGCAGACGCACCACATTTGGACAAACTATGCTATCATTAAAGGAAGCAAATATTGGAATAGCCTCCCACTTCTGTTCAGCTTATGAAACTTTTAAGAGAATTTTGAAACAGTGGATCAATCAAATCTGTGACCACTTTTAGTGTTTTATTGTAGTGTCTTGTTTTTATTTATTTATTTTTATCTATTGTTACCTGCCTGGGGACTGCTGACGTAAATTACCAGTTGTGCTACAGTCAGGCACATTTACAGCTGTGGCATTTGTTACAGATGTTCATTAATGTGCATTGTCCCTAATAAATAAATAAAATAAAAAAGGTGTAGAACTCTTACTACAACTCTCACTGTAGAATAGGCAAGCAGCTTAAAGACAACATACTAACCATTCCCACATAATTTTTATGTTTTGTTTTTTTGGCAGTCAGTACAAACAGTAGTGTTTTAGATCAGATTAGATTTTCATTGTCCTTTGGTTGAAAGGAGGCATGGCGAGGCGGATTTATGTGCACACATTTCTGCTTCACAGTGCTTTAAGTGCACAAAAAGAAGTGCCAATACTCTAATTTGTCTTGGTTAGCAATAAAAAAAAACAGCAATATAATACATGGATGCACACTTTTTTGCTTGCTTTAATTTAAAAACATTAACCAGAAGTCAATAACCTATTTACTATTTACCTTGATTTACAATAGCCTATTATTAGCATATTTTTGCCTTTCTCACTCTCTAGAAGTACTTATACAGTCAGGTTCATAAATATTGGGACATCTAAAGAATTCTAATCTTTTTGGCTCTATACACCACCACAATGGATTTGAAATGAAACGAACAAGATGTGCTTTAACTTCAGACTTTTAGCTTTGAGGGTATTTACATCCAAATCAGGTTAACGGTAAAATCTGTTAATGGGCAGAAAAGTTTCTCTCCAACAAGGAGCTTAACTAACGTCTATCAAACAATCAGGATACTCAAAGCAACAGTGATGTGATGGGAGTGAGTGCATTGTTGTGTGCCTGTTCACTCCAATATATAATTGCTTTGTGTGATACTAGCTCTCCAAATATTATTCCATAGAGGACAAGCAATTTATAGTTTGAGGTAATTTTTAATGATTTTGTCACAAAAGCAGCAGTAAAATATATGTTATGTTTAAAAATCTTGCCACTGTGGTTATTACTTATATATTTGCCCACTAATTCTGAACTTAAACCAAATTCAACATCGGTCTTCTTTTCTTTTATGTCAATGTCCCCCATTCTCTTTCAAGTGGTACATCTTGTAACATCACAACACCAGAAAGAAAAATTTAATTTAAAGTTAAGTGTCCTTGGGAGATTTTACAGGCTTTTTTTTCTGCTAACTGAATGAGCAGGGCCTCTAAGTACAAACATATTTGTGGGTTGTCCAAGTTCGTGTGTGTCTACAGTAGGGTTGTGTTTCTGTGGTCATAAGTGCACTGTAGCCGAACTAACCTCTTGGCTTGTTTTTAGCCGCTGCGTTGACAGGACTCTGGGCAGTAATGAGCATGGCTGTAATGGTGAGAAACTGAGTGACAAGGCCACTGCAGGAAGTGGACAGCCATTACATTAAGTGAAAATAGAAGGACTTTGTGACTTGAATCATATGAAGCACAATTCAACAACAAGACTTAAAATGATTTTGATTGATAAAGCTTTTATCATGATGGTTTAATTACGTTAGAGACTTTTTGTTCCACATATTCATGATGTAAGTGCTATTTTCAGTTTCTGCTTTAACACAGGAAGCAGTTAATGGTATTTTAATGCACATTCATATGCATTTACATTACATTTAGTCATTTAGCAGACGCTTTTATCCAAAGCGACTTACAAGTGAGGATAACAATGGAAGCAATTTTAACAACACAAGGTACAAAAAGCATAAGTGCACAAAAAACTAGTCAGTTTAAACTCAGCGCAGTATACAATGCTAAGGGTAAGAGAATTTTTTTTTTTTTTTTTTTTTTTATAAAGGAATCGATAGAAAGGAAGTAGGACTCAGTGTTTGTCAGTCAGGTGTTGACGGAAGAGATGTGTTTTCAGGTGTTTTTTAAAGATGGCTACAGAATCTGCTGATCTTGTAGCAGCAGGTAGATCATTCCACCAATGTGGAACAGATCCAGAGAAGGTACGTGAGAGTGATTTTGTACCTTTTTGGGACGGTACCACCAGACGTTGTTCATTTGCAGAGCGCAGGGATCTGGTAGGAACGTAGGTCTGTATTAGTGAGTGAGTGGAGATATTATATGCATCATAATTTGAAAGTAATACTCACTTTTCAATTTTTCTCATACCCCTACATGACAAAATATGTATTATTGAGTATTGATACTTGGAAATACATTCAAATACGTTTGGTATTGTTTGATGAGCTTCTTCCTAAGGCCCGTGTCATCAGAGAGCAGATAGTGTTGACACTTGAGATTTATATGACTCATAATGCAGCATAATTGAAGCATTCATTTTCCATAAGTTTAGCCGATTGTTCATAAAGCATAATAACATAAACTGTCAGATGTGTCATTGATGACACAAAGGAAAATAATGGTGTTGCAAAATAACATGGGACATTTACCAATATACCAATATTTGTCCTATTTCTGGTATTTAGGTTGTGATGTTTGTGTAATTGTGATGAATTCTGGGTATTTCTCATTAAATGCTAAAGGATAATGTGTTTAAACCAGCAGTATTGTCTAATATTCTGAGTGAGTTAAAAGTGTATCTTTAAATATGAATCTACTGAGTTTCTCTATTATTTTTCCCTAGCATTAGCTAATTATTAGTAAAACCCATTTGACAGTGTTATTTGTTGTAATATAGCATTGTGGCATGGTTACATGACAGCCATATTCACAAAGTAACATTTCCTTTAGAAGACCTGGCTTTTTTTAGTCCATAAATATAAAAGCAAGCATTCACAAGATCAGTAATGCTAAAACTCTCTTGGCTGTGTCTGTAATAAATCCAACATCTTATCAGCACAAAACAGATGCTTATAATCAATGAAGGTATATTTTTTGTGGCAGGAGCGTCCCGTCTTATGCTGCCATCTTTATTGAGGTCAGAGATGTAAAGGAACAATCAGAGAGACACCAGATATAATCAGAGGAGGAACAGGGGACACGGTGCATACAGTGTAGACAGAATCGAGGCAGGATGAGAGGTGGGAGCGGGGTGGGACACATAAGTGCTGCACGTGTCATGCTTGCCTTTTTAATTTGGAAATCTTGCGGAGAAATCTGTCCAATTAAAAACTCAAATGTGAGAGAAGCATGCAGGTCGTTTAGAATACACACGTCCCGCCACACGCTCCGTGAACATGCCACCGCTCATTAGACAATGTTCCCTGTTGTTCGCCGCTGCTCTCACTATACTTATTTGTTTACATAACCGAGTCAGGACAGGCAGCCAGGGCACGCACTCCTTCTCCCCGCTGTGTCTTACTCACTCGACAGCCCTCGCTTTACACTCTTGACGGGTGAAACGCTGCCTTTTATGTCATGACAGAATATTCACTACTGTATGTGGAGACTATAAACATTTACTTTTTAACCCTAACATAGCTACCCTCTAACCAACTTCCTTTCATAAAATACTTTTATTGTCTATACTTTTAATAATTTCAATCCGTGGTCTGGTCGGCTTTTCTGTGTGGCATCATGGTTTCTTTATGGGTACACCAGCTTCGTCCCCACCCTCCAAAGACATGGATGTGTTAATTGAACTGGTGAATCACAAAGAATAAATGTAATTTGTCCTTGTGTAGTCTGTGTATCCTGCAGTTAACTGGGATGATCCAGGTTGTACCCCGCCTCACGCCCAAAGCCGCTTGGGTATGCTCCAGCCCCATACATCCCATAACATGATAAACACTTGAAAATGAATGAATGTGTCACATTCATTGACATTTACATTTATTCATTTAGCAGACGCTTTTATCCAAAGTGACTTACATTACATTACCAGTGTTACAGTCACTGGAGGCAAGGTGGGTTAAGTGTCTTGCCCAAGGACACAACGACAGTATGAACTGTGGGGAGAGTGGGAATCGAACCGCCTACCTTCCGGTTGAAAGACGACCGCTCTACCCACTGAGCTACTGCCGCCGACATTTGTTTGTGTACTAACCCAACTAAAATTTAAACATTATATTAAAAATGTCACATTGCTTTCATAAATGTAAAAACTATGTCTTAAGAGTGACACACATGTGACTGTTACTTCTTAATCTATGCAATTAAGATGCCAGTCGAGTTGATGTGTAATGTGTTAATGTGTAATGTCACAGGTTCTCAGAGCAGAGTAGCCTGCCCACCACTCAGAGTTACAGTTCCTTTCCTATATTTCACGCCAAAAATGATTCACGAGGCTATTTTAAAAGTGAAAAGTTGGTGTTGCTTTAATGCACAAAAGAAAGGAAACATAAATGGAATATGTAGAGCTTTAATAGAGCAGTGAAAAAAATACAGTTGTCTCAGTCGTGCGTAGGCGGTACCTGATGTGAACTATTTCTTGCTGCTTTTGCTAAAACTGAAGCAGTGCCTGACTAAATTATCCAATGTCCATGCTGAAAAGATCAGAGGAATGTAAACTTTGACTAGAGCCCATTAGAAAAACCTTTACTTTGTATAGTATTCTTTGTTGTATACCTACCTCTCCTCATTATTTCAGACTCTGCCTTCTCGTTCCTGTTGTAAGAAAACGCATAACCTGTTTCCATAGGAACAGCGTTTGATTACAACAGGTAGAGATTACTGCCCTGTGATTAAATTTCAGTTCACAATTTCTGTTTTCTGGATCATCTCAAAGTCTAAAAATACAGATATTTTTCAGTGCAATATCTCTTTTAGTGCAACTAGAACAGCTCTCATGCCAGAGTATACCAGACCATTAGTTAGGTCAGGGCTTGGTGAAAAATCTAATGTTCTATTATAATTATAAAAACAGGATAATTAACATGAGATGATAATTGTGTCCCATGCTGTGTGTTAGTGTCTAGTTAGTGTCTGTTAGAGTGGTTGGCTGATTGTTTTGTTGCGTTTAAAAGAAGTTTAATCTATTGGTAATGCTCAGCGTCCAGGTCAAATCCACAAAGCACAGACAATTGTTTTGTATACTATAGAAAAAAACAGTTAAGATGTGTGGCCAGGCTAAAGAGTGTTCATTTTAGGCTGAAGGCTAAATCCCAGTTTTGTGACAAGATAATGGAGTTCCTTAAATGTGAGAATGTTTAGTGATTGTGTATCTACTCTGTGTGCTGTTTGCTTTATTTTTCTAAACCCAATATTGAGTCAAGGCTACATCCTTTATGCTCTTGATGAGTATTAATGCAGTGCAGATATAGGCCTTTTTAGTTCATAGATCTAAAGCAGGATGCGAGTGTCAGGGTTTTCCGAGCACAGAGCCACATGTATCACTTTGGCTCTGTATTCCGTGTCCCCTGCTCTGAGTCTGTGTATAAACATGTCACCACCAGAGATAGAGGACTTCTGGGATGGGACATGTTCGCTGCAGCTTGTGTGTCCTTTAGTGAGGTGCTTCCTCTCTTTTGTCAGACTACTCCAAAGCCAGAACTGATCCAGAAATAAACGACATCTGGTTTTATGACAGTGGGTCCAATGTGAACCACAAAGTAGCATACTTACAGGACAGACTCAAAAACACACCTTTATCATAATAAAATTCTACCCTTTCATGGCCTGTTTATTTTAATACAACTTCAGATTTCTGTGTATGTCAGGAATAGGTGTTTTACTCAAGCCTCAAAACTGGATAATTGCACTTAACACATCATCATTACCCTGTTAATTTGCATTAAAGGTGCTGTGGATAACAGCGTGGTGCCCTTTTGTGGTGGTTGACACATCTCTCGTCCTGCCTGTAAAGTCCT
Source organism: Perccottus glenii (assembly GCA_024416835.2). Classification (NCBI taxonomy): domain Eukaryota; kingdom Metazoa; phylum Chordata; class Actinopteri; order Gobiiformes; family Odontobutidae; genus Perccottus; species Perccottus glenii. The sequence goes on along the minus strand of CM044555.2, from coordinate 9,753,320 downwards.
ACAGTAGACCTACAGGGACATTCTGTTGGAATCTTGTAGAAGTAGTTATAATAACGTGTTTGCTTTAGAGATTCAGAAACAACAATTACATTAGTTCACCTAAAGCCTTTATCCAAAAGAGGTGTTCAAAAGAGAAACTTGTAATATGTGCGTTTCCTAAAGCATTACATGAACAGTAGCAGGATTTTTCAATGTATGCAAATACTAAAACACATCTAAATCTTACACAATCTTACACTGTGTAAGATTTTGCACTACAAAATCTTAAACAATGTAACTTTAAACAAGCCTGTATGCACTGAACCAAAAAACGTCTTGCTCTAAGGCGTCACAGAGCTGCTTTTAAAGCATGGACTTTATAACAAGCCGTTTGCAATGCAACAGATAGTTTTTAATAAATTTGCCCTTCTTTTTATTCTTATTCTCTCAAACTGATGCCCTCTATTTAGAGAAACTGAAAAAGCTAAATACATGCACGCACACATAAAAAAAAAAATATGACTTATTGGGCTTTCTGGTAAGATGTGTGTGTGTGTGGCTGCTAATGTTAACAAGAGCTGTTTCCATAGTAACATCTCATTAGAGGCAGTTTGACCTGTTTGATACAGTCCATGATTAAAGCACTTGTTGAGGGAGAGGATTAGCAGGGCAGCAGGGAACGAGGAGCTGTCAATGATGGATCGAGCTAAAGGTAGAGGGAAATCCTGATAAGAGCGTAGTTAAAAGGCGAAGGGTGAGTTGGTGGTGACTCTCCAGGGGACAGTTTTATAAAGGCAGAATTTGGCTCATGCTTAGATCTCACTAATAATTGGACTTTAGTTAGATACCGGAGTAAAACCAATACAAAAAGGTACTTCATTCATAGCTGATGTTTTATGGCCCAGACTTGATATGCATCTGTATATTTAAAAAGTGCAATCAATTTGGGGTAACAAGAGATTTAGAAGGATGGCTGTGTCCAAACCATATAGTCACCATACAGGCCTCTATACTGGTTACGCCATTTTGTAGTGGTATCCAAATGTTCACTATCCTAATTTCCTAAAACGCATCAGGAAAATAGTGAACAGCAGGTCACTTGACAGAATAGACCTTAATGCTTTGCGCAAAAGTGCTCCATTGTTTGAATACATCAAGCTACAGGCACAGGTCTAAACCAATTGTGTGGCCACATAGTAATTTTATTGAAATAATTAGTGTGACTTTGCTGTAACATACCAAACATTGGTTTGCCTGAACCCACCCCCAGAGTTGTCACGTAGTAAAAACTTCGCTCTAGAGACTGGGGCCATCTTTTGTACCAGGCTGTCAACATGATTTTTACACTTATAAAGTCGCCATTGGGTTTCTCCTTATATTTCCGCTTTTGGAGCCTGCCCTCTGGTGGACGGCAGTATATCGCTGTATTTTGCTGTATTTCGTCGTATGGCGGTGCCCTTACGCGAGGACCATTTAGGAGGTTCTATGGGAGACGCTTGGCAGCCACACCTGTCAGCTTAGGTCACATTACCAAGCAGTAACCACAACACAATCAAAGCAATTCTGGCTCATGAAAATGTAAAATGTAAGGTTCAAACAGCATAAACAAACAGGCTGGATCATACCACTCATATTGTCTAAATGAGGAATTAAACTTTAATAAGGTAATTTTAATAAAAGCGTTTGGAAAATGAGTAAATACTAACTAAAATAATGGAAAAATTGTTACGCAGCTGATTTTGTTGAGAAAAATGAACAATAGCTATTAGTCATTTCTTTCTGTTTTGTTGCTGTCAGATAGCTAGAATGTGGCACTTGTTACCGTGGTAACATAGGCCTGAATTGGTCTTGGGGTTGTTTTTGTAAATATGGGGTTGGTGAAAGGTCTTCAGTGTTACATCAGACTTAATTTTGAAGTTACACGAGTCTAATGGAGGACATTTAATGTAATTAATTTAATTAAAGGCCAAGGCTGCACTAAAACCTTTGGTTGCCATGGAAGCAACATTTTAGGCTTGTAAACATGGTTAATAAGCATTTGGGCAATGATTTCGACCGGTTTAGACTGGTATTATGGCTGGTGCGTCAGGCCCCAAAAACAAGTCCTGAGCATGTTCTTAAAAAGCATAGTGATTTATAAAAATATATTTTGTTTGTTAAAATGTTCGGCTAATGTAAGACTTTTATTATGACAGAAGTCTATGCATGATGTGTAGTGTCTTGGCTTTGATTTAGAGATAATACATGTTTAAGATATGTATGGCAGTATATGCCATAAATGTTGGGATGAAAATATTTGTTGAAAACCACTTATTTAGACTAGTGTTGGAATGGTAACTTAAGACTCAGTCTGGTTTTATTTTATATGAATAACTTACCGTAACTTACAGTTTAAATATCATCACTTTTTATCCAAAAATTGAATTAACACACAGCCATAGTTCTAAATGATTTTTGTGAGACTGGCTACTCTCTTTTCTCTACCTACCGACAGAGGGTTTTTAAAAAAGGTTTTATAAAAGTAGGGAGAGATGATGTGCCACAAGAGCGGCCTGCGAGAGTCCCTTTTTTATTCTTGTCTGTTGCCGATGGACAGCTTTGCACACAAAGATTTAGGGAACCGCTCCCAAGAAATCTAATCAGAGGTATTCTGCCCTGTAGCAAACTGGGCTGCACTGGGAACTTGGTCACTAATTGCCCTTTTTTCTTCTCATTTGGAGAGCACTGTCGTTTCTTTTCACACACCATCTACAGCCCCAGCCCCCACTTGCCTTTCGTGTTCCCAGCCCACGGCAAAGGGAGAGTCATAGTGTGCCATGTCACTCTGCGAATGTGTAACGGCGGGCCCAGGGCTGCCTTGGCCTCGCTTCTCCTCGTGTGCAGTCTCACATCAAGCCTGGCTTCAACCTTCCCGTCCATGGAGAGGGTTTTCTGCAGGAGTTGCATTAACAGCTTCACTAATGGTAGTAATTAGTAAAGACAGGGATCTTAAGTACTCAAGGACAGTGCAGTGCTTTACATGTTGGACTCCTATTAATACTGTTTAAAGTTTATCTGCTGACTATATTTATTAGTGCTTTTGCTCTGATGCTGATGAAGTGCAGTTTTATGCTTAGTCAATTAAAACAATATATTTAATACAATTTATTTTGCATGTTGGAACTGCCCCCTGATCTCTAATTGGTTGTTTTGTTTGCATTTAGTGGCTGTTTAATCTGCTCCTTTTGGCTACGAGACTAGACAGAAAAACAGAAACATAATTTTACTAGCTGGCCAGACTATACTTGCATTTTAAGGTGTTAATGATAAAGGTGATTTGTTGGTTTAACTTGGAGAGCCACTTTGACTTGGTTCACTTGGTTCATAAGCAATGAACCAAGTGAACAAATAAACCAAATGTCATTCATCCCAAAGATATCTTTTCGGCATTTAGCCTCTATTTGTCAAAGACACACTAAACAATAAACAGAAAAGTATCTGCTGTGGGTGTTATCACGAGGCAAAGTGGCCAAAGCTGGAATTTGAACATGAAACACAAAGGCTCCCTTACTGAGTACTGTTTTAAAGATTGTGCTTCACTTGAAAATAGGTTACTTAAGTCCATAGGTGATTGTGGACCCCAGGACTGGTCTGAGTGATTCTAATGCTAAGTGTTGGTGCATCTTCATAACACGTTTTCTGGATGGGACTAATGGTTTTGCAACACCTCCAAATAAGCCTCAAATGCTTAAAGAGAATGATTATCTACTACTACTGTTGCTACAGTGTTGATGTTTTTGGAATAATAATAGGAATAGCATTCTTAAATAGAACTTCTCAAGCTACAACAGACTCCTACATTTCCACTGCTCAGAGCTACTGCTACTTAAAGCTTCTGGGAAGCTGATGACAACAAAACCACAGACCACACTCTCATCACTTTACTCAGCCAGGAAACCCACAGTTGGCCAGGAGAAATGTATTATTTGTTTCCCCAAAGTTAAAGATCTCAATTTTTCAGCTGGTCCAAACTTATATTTTTTGTCACAGCTGGGCCACCACTGAAGGCAAGGTGGGTGAAGTGTTTTGCCCAAGGACACAACAACAGTAGTTGGGAAAGCAGGAAGCCACTATGCCCACAATTTACTGGCGGTATTTGCTGAAGTTTAGTTAACGGGAAATCTCATCATCAGTGATTATTAGCCACTGCTCAAACAAGTAGTGATGCAACAATGCTTCATGACCTCCACAGTTCACACAGATAGAAACGCTAACAGTCTTAGCCAGCACTTGCAATTTGCAACAGTGTGCATCAGAGACAGATTTTTGAGGGCTGGCTGGGTTAGTGTCTCTCATACCTCTACAATACCTACCTGTAGATTAGCATTGCAGACACAGCTGACAGTGACAAAGTGTACTTAGCTGCATGAGTTTTACTGCATATCAATTTGGGTCTGCAACCGGCTCAAAAAAAAAAAGAATTAATGTGTCTGTTGTCCACCCACTTAAAGCTTGACACAGTATGGACATCTTTGCATGAGCTTTACTGCATATCAATTTGGGTTTGTGAATAACTCCTACTGTTTGAAGCCATAGAAGATTGTTGATATGGAGTTTTATGCTCATTTGTAAACTATACAGCATATTCAACACATTAGGGAAAATACTTGATTACTGAATGGTGTTTTCCATCTCCCACACTGTCAGTAAACTATAGGGACTAATAGTTTACTGACAGAAGCTAATGTTGAGGAACTTGCAAAGAGATGTTTAAATAATTTAGTTGTTTAGCTTTTTAATGGTAACAGAAAACTCATTAGCTTCTACTCTAAACATTTAATCTCTTAATTGTAGTAAAATCACTAAAAGGATATTATGCTGGCTCCATACTCTTAGTTTGGTTGGTTATAAGTGCTACAGCAGGCTTCAGTTCTTCTGTTCCATCCCAATCCATTCAAGGCATTCAACCATATATTTCTCTCCACAATTGATATAACTATGAACATCTTAACCCTAGCTTAAACAAATCCCATATTTGATTAGTGTTAATGATTATGAGCCAGAAGGAGGTTAGGAGGTCTTGCCATGGTCTCAATCCCCAAGTCTTGGTCTTGTCTTGAACTCCTTCTTAAAGATTTTTATTTTTCGGCCTTTATCCTTTATGAGCAGAGCTGAAATCAAACCCAGGTTGCTCAAGTATTTGGTATGTGCTCAATCAGGAGAGCCCCCGAGAGGAGCTCTTTGAACTTTTTTTATTCTGTCTCGGATGTTAAGACCAGCCAAGACCACAAGTGGCATTGTTGTCTGTTCTTGGAATTGAATGAAAACCTTAATCATTTTATATTCAATTAAAAAGCAACCTCCTTCACCAAAAACTAACCTCCCAGAGATTGTTTAGGTTGTTTTATTGTTCCCTTGTATCTATTACAGGGTATTAACTTCTCATTCTGATATAGTCTTGGTCTTTACATGGTACTGAACTTAGATACTCGCTGGTGTCGGTTTACTACAACACTACTTGATATATTTCTGTTTCCTTTAATGTGATAAGGAATTGGCAGTTGTGAGTTTCATCATTTCCTTTATGATCCGCCTCCATTAAGTTTTACATGTTCAGGCACAATCACTACCAGCCTTGAATAGCTGCAACCTGCTGTGGCCCAGGCCCAGGGGAAATCTTCCATCTTAGGTGAGACCCCATCAATTTTTCACTCAAAAAAAAATGAAGACAGAAAAACATGCTGGGTTTCGGAAAATATCTTGCAACTGGCTTAAAAAAAAAGAATTAATGTGTCTGTTGTCCACCCGCTTAAAACCTGACACAGTGTTGACATCTTTGTGAACTCTGGTCACATCAACTTCAGTCATGCAGCGTTGTAATGGATTTAAAATGGATTGTTACCTACAGTACCTCTAAGTGACATTTTTTTATGAAACTGACAAATAAATATAAAGTGTTGCTAAAGACTTTTGGATTGAGAAAGTAATAGCATGTCTAGTTCTTAATCAACTTGGCAACCCACTTTTAATCTGAATGCTGCATTTTGGAGCTGCATCCCATTCTGTTTGTACTCCCACACATTTGGCTGTCATAAATAAGAGGCATGCGGGGCAGATGGTAGGGGCCCATGGGAGCCAAGCCAGCCATTTCAAAATAGACTTATTGATTTTCTGTATCATGAGGAATACAAAACGCTTCTCAGAGCGAGCTTGTGGACTAAATGAAGTGTCTAGTAGAGAGAAGGATATCAGTAAATGAGCATATATTCCCAACTAACATTACATACTGAAGCAGATGCCACCCAGTTTTTCCTCATTTCCAACCCATATACTGCACACGAGATGTTCACTTTCTCTGAGACCATGGCAAGAGACACAAATAACTGGTTTCCTGACACATAAAACACAATGCCTTGGCATATGACATGGCACAAAACAGTCCATTAGTGAGGGTGTGTTTTTGTTGATTTAGAATTTCTTTTCCCTGCATTATTTGTATAGTTATAAGATGAGATGCCAGCATAAGACTAAGAAAAATAGCAAGGTTTGATCCGAAACCAAGTTGGATCCTTTCTACTGTATGAAAAGCATGTAAACAGGGTGATCAACCAAACAAAGAAGTTAAAGAGTTAAAGTTAAAGAGAAATTACCCAATTTAGTTTTCTTGCGTTTGAGAAAAGATTGGTTATCATCCAATTGCATATTGTAATGGGAAACAAAAAACACTTTAAGAAGTCCTCTAGGTGTTATTATGAAGTATTTTGATAGGTTGGTATGTTTGGCAAATAGTGAAAAATTTGACCAATCACATACACGCGTGTTGCAAGATGTCTTGTTGGAGACAGTCACATTGGTTCACACTGTTAATATGGAAGCGATAACTATAGTGAATAAATACAGTAATACAGAGAAATATTGTCTATTGCATACATTTGTTTACTTAGAGAAACAGCTCAAAAAAAGAAAAACTTAAATAGACAGATTAACATTGGTCACACAATATTTCACGAGGTGGAGATAATAGCGGGATCATAATGGTCTGACACCAAACTCAGCGCTAAAAGTTTAAGGTAAGCTCTAAACTACAGTTTGGTGTAATGTAATATTTTGCGTGAATAAATTGATCCAGTGTTACAATAAAATAAAAGCAGTAATGGTTTTTATGTTGTTGTTGGGTGTTGAGTGGCTGGATTGATGACTGGGACAGAAGAAAATTTTAGGTAATGCATCTTTAAATGCAGAGTATGTGTCCCTGGCTAGCTGTTATATCACTTTTCACCAGTAGATGGAGTGAGTTATAGCAGTCCTTAGCTTCAGCCCCTTTTGTCTGACTCAGTTTAAGAGGTTACTTTTGTACTTTAGAGTGGGGATTTATGTTGTTGTGCACTGCTGCAATCCAGAGACAACTTTTGGGTAGACAGTTTGAGTAGGACAATGAGAAGACAAAACCTTTCCCCTTCAAAACTGACACTGCATATAGTCTGTTACTGTGTTTTTTGCTGGCATAAAAACAGAGAGACACAGCCTTAAAAACAAATGAGGCACTATCCTAGTATCCACACAAAATTCCTGAATAGCTATGTCTTGTTTTCCTTAGACTTCTACACAATCTATTTAAAACCAGAGTCTCTGAAGTTAATTTGCTTCAACAGTGAATTATGGAAAGGCCCCTAATTAGAATTTTCTTTCAGAAAAAACAAAAAACGTGCTGCCAATTTGCTTTATATTTCATTGAAGCATGACTAGTCAAAGACCAAATAACCATCCTCTTGTTTGTTGGCTCTTTCTAAGTCAGCTATGCCTGCGTCACTACTTAACTGCCCCCTGCATTTAAATACGCCCCATTTCTATTCATCTGCTGACTAAAGAGTTCTGTCTCATTCCCCGTTACCTAAAGATTAGCATTGCAGACGAAGTTGACATTGACAAAGTGTACTGAGCTGCAGGAGTATTTACTGCATTTCATTTGAGTCTCTTTCTGCTTGAAATAGGTTTGTGAATGACTCTCACAGACTAGATTTATAGCTGTAGCCATAGAATACTCCTAAAATAGAGTTACAGTTGTGCTCATAAGTTTACATAACCTGGCAGAATTTGTGGTTTTTAAGAGAGTATGAATGATAACACAAAAACCTTTCTTTCACTCATAGTTAGTGGTTGGGTAAAGCAATTTATTGTCAAACAACTGTGTTTACTCTTTTAAAATCATAATGAAAACAGAAACTACCCAATAAACCCTGATAAAAAGTTTATCGGGGTTATTTGGGTTTATCATACCCTGGTGATTTTGGCCTGATAACATGCACACAAGTTGACACAAGTTGCATCTTTCATCCAATGCTGCACTGACGTTTATTTTGAGTCATGGGGAAAGCAAAGAAATTGTCAAAGGATCTGCGTGAAAAGGTAATTGAACAGTATAAAACAGGAAAGAGGTATAAAAAGATGTCCAAGGAATTGAGAATGCCAATCAGCAGTGTTCAAACTCTAATTAAGAAGTGGAAAATGAGGGATTCTGTTGAAACCAAACGAAAGTCAGGTAGACCAACAAAAATGTCAGCCACAACTTCCAGGAAAATTGTTTTAGATGCAAAGAAAAACCCACAAAGATGCATAATAAAGAGGCACTTGAAGAAAAATGGACTGCATGGTCGAGTTGCTAGAAGAAAGCCAAATGACACAAAGCATCCCACTTACAATACTCCAAACAGCACAGAGACATCCTCAAAACCTCTGGAACAAAGTCATTCTGCGTGATGAGACCAAAAATGAACTTTTTGGTCACAACCATAAATGTTACATTTGGATAGGAGTCAACAAAGCCTATGATGAAAGGTGCACCGTTTCTAGGTGGACCGCTGATGTTTTGGGGATGTGTGAGCTACAAAGGCACAGGAAAAGGTGAATGCAGCATGATATCAGAAAAAACGTATGAGACATACTTGGACGTTCCAACATGACAACAATCCAAAGCACAAGACCAAGTCGACCTGTCATTGGCTACAGCAGCATAAAGTGAAGGTTCTGGACTGGCCATCTCAGTCTCCTGACCTCAATATCATTGAGCCACTCTGGGGAGATCTTAAACATGCAGTTCATGCAAGCCCAAAACCTTATGGGAACTGGAGGCTTTTTGCCAAAAAGAATGAGCACCTTTACAATCTGAGAAAATAAAGAGCCTCATCCACAACTACCACAAAATACTTCAAGATGTAAAAGGTGACAGTACATGGTAATAAAAACTGGGGTATGTAAACTTTTAAGCAGGGTAATTTGGGTAGTTACTGTTGTCATAATGATTTAGAAAGAGTAAGGACAGTGGTTTTACAATTAATGGCTTCATCCAAACATTATATTCTCTGGAAAATCACAAATTCTGCCAGGGTGTGTATGAGCACAACTGTATGTGCCCATTTGTAAACTATTCAACGCATTAGAGAAAGTACTTCCTAAAAGGTCCTGTTGTTGCCAATGTAGCACACTGATAGGACTAAAAGCAGGGCTGGACTGGTAATCTGGCATACCGGGCAAATGCCCGGTGGGCCGACGCACTTGGGGGCCGGTCCATATAATATGATTTTTTTTTTTTTAATTGGCCAATGACCGGCCCATAAAGCAGGGACAGCGGCCCATTGGTTCATTTTTCATACTGACACTGGGCTGGCCCAATCATCTCTTAACAGGCTCCACCCCTCCTCCTCTGTTTCTTGTGTCAGAGGCAGTTAGTGGCTCAGAGCCAGAAATCTGTGGATTTAGGATGGAGAAACAAAAGTGCAAGAGGGGTGCGGAGAAGTTGCGGGCCAAAAAAATAAAAATGCTAGAGGTTGATGCCTCAACATGTGCAAAAATAACAGACATGTTTAGAGCTGTAGCTTCAGTATCCAAGCCTACAGTAGGCTACCTGACGACATTTTGCAGAAACATGGAGAGTGTAATTGAAACGGTAAGCATGTTAGCTACATCGTTGTTGCCATTATATAGTCTGTCAGATTGTCACCCACTGCACTAGCCACTCAGTCAGCTAAAGTCAAATAACACAGCATAAGCTAGGTTAGCAGAGTTAACTTATTCAATTGCAACTTTGGCTGACTGTTCTAATGTTAACCCTTTAATACCCATAATGGCCGTACGGCCCTTCTCTAGAAAAATGTTTCTAATGAATTTCCAACATCATTAATATGCAATATTTACAGTGAGTGAATAATATGAATATCATATATTTTTAGGACGTTTTGTGTGAGTAATTTGGTAGTATAGGTTGGTTTTCTTTTTTTTTAAGGGGAGTATCTCAACAATGAGAGGGAAATCTTGTTTGGTGTCATATTAAAGAGGGGTTTGTGCTCTTTAAAACAAAGTAGCCTATACTTGCAATTGCAAACTAGTTTTTCTGCTGTCCGGTTCATTGGAAAAAAAACAAACATTTATTTTTAGAATTAGCAGTATTCTACATCCACATTATATTGGGTTCTAAAGGGTTAACTAGCTTTTATAACATGGAGCACTTTGTCCATCTAGAAATCCTGCTCTTCAAGAATACAGGACTATATAACCAAAATGGATCCTTACTAAGTGTACTTTTAATAACTCTTCCAAATAATTGTAATCCTCTCTCTCTCTGTCCTTATGTATAGTCAAGCCAGGTTGAGTTAGCAGTGGAGGAGAGAGACAGGGAGGAACCTTTGATCACCAGGGAGTCTGTCAAGGGAGAGTGAGTACACTGGTCCACTTGCACTGGTACACTGGTCCATGGCACTTAGTTCTCAGCTTTGTAGGGGTTTTTGGAATGGAACAGTAGATATGCATATCTACAGGGACCGCAAGGATGGTGTACTAGTTGGTTGTGTCTGACCGATTGTGGTGGGCCGGTCTGAGCAAAAATGCCAGGGCCTTTTTTTTGTCCCAGTCCAGCCCTGACTAAAAGAGAAGCCAATGTTGAGGAACTTGCAAAGAGATTTATTAATAATTAAGCAGGAAACCCATTAGCTTCTACTTTAAATTAATTATCTCCTTGTAATAAACTCTCAAGGTCTTAAGCCATTTTGCTTGTTCCATTACTTTAGTTTGGCTTCGAAGTGAATGAAAATCCATTCAAGACACCTGTCCTCTGTCGGAAAAGTGTTATAATTGAGTATTTTACTTTTTCATCCTTTGTGACTCCGTGAGGTGCAGTGCTGGTCTATGGGTTGGTAACTTCACTGGTTTAGTTTTGTTCTTTTGTTATATTCTTCATTATGCATTAAAATAGCTTGACACTGGGCCATCAGTTTGACATTTTGGCTTCACAATGAAACATTTCATAACGTGGTGATTGACGTTGATGCTGATTCTTTTCCCATAACCTCTGTGATCCTCTGACTTCCTGTGTATGAACATCTGACTAAATTTTTACTTTGCACAGTAAAACATGACTAAATACAGAACAACTGCTAATTAACACCAATTAGCACATGTTCCTGTTATCACGCGCTCTTCGGTGTTCAGAGCTACATGTAAAGACAAAGTGCCTTGCAATCACACTTCTGAAAAACAAATGGAAAATCAATCACATGTAAGGTTTTTAATGGGGTTTTATTAATAAGAAGGGATGAAAAAGTGGGAAAAATGACACTGGAATCGATTGGGTCATCACAGCTGGTTTACTGCAGCAATGCCACTATAGACACACACAGATGCTATGTACAACTAGGCAATAAACAGCCCTCTATCATCAAGGTCTGAACTCCACTAGACTCTAAAGGAGGCCCACATTAATTTAACTTGATTAAATATCCAATTCCCTGAAATTACTGGTCCTTTTTTCCACTGCTTTTTAACCGCTAGAGTGAGAGGTTTGGAGATGCTTTTGTGTGTAGGGGTATTTTGTCACAAAAAGGGTAGCTACCTTCGCATAACTTCGAAAGATATTAGCACAACCTTGTCTTCTACTTCTCTGCAGCTACATGAGCCATAAGTGGTGGAAACGAGAAGAAACACAACTTTAGGCTGACACATACAAAGAAGAAGTCCTTGTTTAATGATACAAGTGGCAAAGCATGTGCTTTTGTGAAAGACAGAGACGTGAAAGTGTTGTATTCTAAGTCTGTTGGAAACATTGCCCTTGTCAAAGTCACTCAAAACAACTCAAAACATGCTCTTGTTGCCAATAATAGCATAATCACTGTTTCTCTCTTGACCTGTCATAATGCTTCTGTGTGTCCAACAGGTGTGACCATGAAGATGATGGATGAAGTAGCTGGCATTGTAGCAGCTCGACACTGCAACACCAATATTGTCACCGCCTCAGTGGACGCCATCAACTTTCACCGTAAAATTAAGAAAGGTAATCACTCTGGATAAAGCTAAAACTACTAAGTCCTGCAAAGTTTGGAAAAGTACAGCATCCTTGTCTCTCTGGGCTGCTTCATGTACTTCCTTAATTAACAGTTTTTCTTCATAAAAAGTTAATTACACTCCGGAAAACTCTGCAGTCTATAAATCTGGTCCAAGACACCGCTGCTTTCTTTTGGGCTGGGCCAAAGTTAACAGCTGTCACGTTGTTGCTAATCAGGACCACTTGTGTTGATGGTGCCGCTGTCGCTGCTGCTTATATGGAAAAAATGCACCATTGTTATGATTTAACAGTTTTTCCATTACCAAGCTCTGTCTGGAGCTTGTTGTTTTCCTCGCTCAACCTTCAAACTCTTTTGTGGGGTCAGCTGAGATTATATAAACAATTCCTAGCTTAAGTCCAATTAGAGCGACAAAATGTTTTGTATTTTCCACATAAAACACAATACAGTGGACATATGAGGTAATACAAGGTGGATAGACATTACTAAAAATTCACAATAACTTTTTTACTCGATTCAATTCCATTAAACAAACCAGATTCCATTAATTCACACATAGCCTCAAAACTATAAATGCTCTGAAGTTGCATTAATGAGATATGTTTAGTTTAGTGTTTTATCTTTTCCTGAGCTCAATGTGATATGATCCAGATATACAGCCTTCAAATCCACACTGTTATGATTAGCTTAAGACGTGATGTTAACATAGAGCCAAGTACAGCACTTCTCTTGTCTGAGAAATGAAACAGTGGGAAAGATAACAAGTCGCTGTGTCTTTGCCAGGTCAGCTGTTAGAGTACTGGGCTGCAGATTGGAAAATGTTCATGCAGGTTTATCATTTTCCAGTGTGCTTTGTCTATGGGCAATATACAGCTTCTGTGGATGCTGTTATGCTGTGTTCGTGACCTGGGATTGACAGAAAAGTGAGCAGCAGGACGAGGCCTGAGATCTGTGTCCAGTGCTCCAGCTCTCTGTTGGTGTGTCCTCTGAATTTATCTGGTGTTGACATGATCTCCTCTGGCTTCCTCTGGGTCGAGGTGTTGTGTCACCAGTACATTTTCCCATTTTGCTTCAGGTTGTGAGACAAAAAGGCAAAGAAGCATAAAAACTTTGGATAATATATTTGACAGAAGTAGCAGCATTTCCCATTTATTTCTAAAATCTTACGTACACGTGATGACTAGTTTTTTAATAAAGTGGTAATAAACTAAATGTAATTAATGTAATTTTTTCCCGATGATGATGATAATGACGATGGGGTGATGTTGATGATGATGGAGATGATGATGATGAAGATGACAATGGGATGATGAGGATGATGACGATGGGATGATGATGATGATGATGATGATGACATGATGATAATGATGACAATGGGATGATGATGATGATGACGATATGATGATGATGGGATGATGATGATGATGATGATGGGATGACGATGACCTTAATAATGGGATGATGATGATGATGATGATGATGATGATGATGACGACGATGATGGGGTGACGATGGGATAATGATGAAGATGATAATGATGTTGATGATGATGATGGGATGATGACGATGACGATGGGAAGACGACGATGGGATGATGACGACAATGGGATAACGATGGGATGATGATGATAATGATGAGATGAAGATGACAATGGGATAACGATGATGATGACGATGGGATGATGATGATGACGATGGGATGACGATGACAATGGAATAATGATGATGATGACAATGGTTTGATGACAATGACAATGGGTTTATGACAATGGGATGATGATGATGATGATGATGACAATGGGATGATGATGATGATGATGATGACGATGGGATGATGATGACAATGGGATAATGATGATGATGACAATGGTTTGATGCCAATGGGTTTATGACAATAATGATGAGAATGGGATGATGATGGGATGACAATGATGATGATAATGACAGGATGATAATGATCTTGATGATGACGATGGGTTGATAATGATGACGATGATGATGACAATGACAGGATGATAATGATGATGATGACAACGACGATGGGATGGCGATGATGATGATGATAATGGTTGATGATGATGACAATGATGATGACAATTGGTTGATGACAATGGGATGATGATGATGATGATGAATATAATAAAGACGATAGGTTGATAATGATGATGATGGGATGATGATGATGACAATGGGATGACAATGGGATAACGATGACGATGGGATGATGACAATAGGATGATGATAATGATGACAATGGGTTGATGACAATGGGATGATGATGATGATGACGATGGGATGACAATGGGATAATGATGGCGATGGAATGATGGTTAAGCCTCATCAACACAGACCAGACTAAATGAAAACAAAATTGATGACTGGGGGAACATTAAACAGACTGTTGTCTCAGTCTGAATATGCAATCTCGCCCTAAAGGCAACTTCTGTTGTGGTAATTGTTTGAAAACATGATAAAAACAGACACGTTTATGGATATATTCAGTAAAAAAGCATCTTCTTTCTATATTTAATAGTTTCATTAACTGCAATGAAACCATATGGTGTACCGCCTTGTGGATGCTCAAAAGGAGGATCAGAGCCAGGTAGCATAGATATGCCATCCATTTCTAAATCTAAATTATTCTGATGGATAAGCATTATTTGGATGTTCACAATAGAAATGACTCCACCTTAAAAGTATCTTGCATTGAAGTCATCACCATGGATGCCAGAGGTGGGGACAGAATCCATCTCCTCAAGCAAAGAGAAGCCTATTGGATCTATGTTCTAAAAGCCATAGTGTACACAGGACTAAATGAAGGCTTTGATCAGTCTTGTTATTTATTATTGTAAAACCATTCACTGTAAAAAAAACAAATCACAAGTGTGACTTACACATTACAGATCTCAGCCACCTAGCTACACACCTGCAGTCAGTAAGTACAAATGAGTGTTTTTCTGGCTTTGTAGTCACACCCTGAAGAAGGCGCAAGCCGACATGCGTTGGAGTGTCCTAAATGACTTTCAAAGACTTTTAAATGAACACGCAACTGGTATTAGAGGATACCAGTTGCTCCCTGTTTAAAGTTTATGGATCAAGTATAGTTGGATCAAGCAAAGGACGTTCTGCATTAATTTTTAATTTTTTGGGGGAGGGTTGTTGATTTACTAAACAGTCCACTATACAAAAAAAGTGTAAATGGGATTTGTATTGCAATGTACAAAAGACAAACTTTTCACTTCTGTCGCCCAGTCTTGTAGGATGGTCTAAAAATTGTCTTTCAAAAGTTAGAGCAGTTAGAGTGAAGTTAGACTCCTTTATATCAGAAAATAGAATAGCTGTCATGGCTTCTGAGTCACTTGTTTATTAGTGTCTCTTCTTGTGTACCACCTACGCTGCACAAACTTTTATGATTTTTCCCCATCAACCACAGACTCGGCTAATCCTCTGATCTAGTATCCAAGCACAATAAGCATTATTTGGAACTGCAGACCTCAACATGTGGGCCTCTGATATCAGAGTTCACTCAGTGGTCTGCTACAAAATACATTACAGCAAAACTTCAAAGGTGGATGCCATGATGAGAGGAAACACTGCCACAGGTGGAAGAAAGGAAAAAATAAGCTTTGAAAAGTCATAGTTACTTTATGTCAGTGTAATACATAAAGCATTAAGAACGTCTTAGAAGTTGATAAACTGTAAAAGGTGCTGTCATAAAAGATTAACCAAATATGTAATATTGTCAAATTAAAACCTATTTTAGAGAAATTCTGTAGTAACTGCAATGAAAATATTTTTCATATTATCATTAAAGGTGTGTTTATGTGGCATGTTTTGTAGGATTTGTTGATTGTAGCTCCTTTTATGGATTGCTTTGTGATGTTTGTTTTTCTTTCCACCAATACCCTGTCTGAGTCAGCCTTGTGTTCCATTTTTATTCCATGAGATACTGCTCCTTTTTATGTTGCATTCTGGCATTCTGTAAAAAAGCCAAATAGCTTTTCTTGTGACATATTTGGCTATTCACACCGTCATAAGAATAGATTAATTTATTTGTAAGGGGACAATGCAATTTCATAAAACACATAAACAAACATGAGTAAAAAAAAAAAAAGCCAGAATTAGCTTAGCTGTGTAGTCTACTGGCCCGGAGGTTGTGAAAACTGAGTCATATGGTCATTTTTCACAAAGCTTTTGGATTGTGTTTGGACCAAAAGTGTCATTAAGTTTTGCAAAGTTTTGCTTGCATCTATCGTAATTGGTAATTGATCATCTACTTATTATAGCAATTGTTCTCTACACATTACGTCAAAAGCCCTGTTTATTTCTATAATCTTAACCAGTTGTTGCTGCTGCATAACTATTACCATAAGTAATCTTTTATTGGATAGTCTGTGTTGTCATAATAGACGGGTCATCATCATAATTATAGGTTGGCCTAAGTCATTGAACTGCTACTCCGCAATTTTAATTTATTTCTGTCACAGCTCTTTGAAGACTCTCTGGTTTTTCTCCAAAGAATAATATACCAAACCCTAAACTGTATTTGTGCTCTAGACAAATAGCTCCAGTGTGCCCCAATCCCAGCTTACCGCGCACAGCCGTGACTCAGACTCTCCTCTCAGCAGATTAGCTGTATTAAGCCGCTCCTCTGAGGCTCAGACCTATACTGCTAAACTTCAGTCCAGGATTTTCTTTTTGCATCTTTCAATTACATAAAAATATTTTTAAAACATCTCTTAATCCTTGTTTGGTTCATTTTTAGAATGACATTTACCAGACAAACAAATTGCCCATTTTCTGTGGAGTGTCACTTAAGTAATATGGTGCATTGTAACTGTTAACCCAAGCATTAACAGTGACTTTCTTATCTTCTGTTGGAATTTTATAGTTCATTGTTGTCGCTATATCTGCATTGTTAATTTTCATTGTGTAATATTTTAATCAGATGGATTTTCATTATCAGCCTGATGTCAATTGTTAAACCTAAAAGGTGACAAGTGAAAATA
The DNA here is from genome assembly GCA_024416835.2 of Perccottus glenii. Taxonomy (NCBI): domain Eukaryota; kingdom Metazoa; phylum Chordata; class Actinopteri; order Gobiiformes; family Odontobutidae; genus Perccottus; species Perccottus glenii. The sequence goes on along the minus strand of CM044555.2, from coordinate 9,736,024 downwards.
GGATTAGTAAAATTGTGTCTCTGCGTTTCCACAAACGAGCTTTAGGCAAATATCATGAACATCAATGATAAAGCTATTTATTTATGACATTTTGGACACACAATTTAGTAGTATATTAAATGACAAAGCTTCAAACATTTGATAGTAAAATGATATCTGTTTTCCAGATTGTTACTGTACCACAGCTTCTACTTAAGTCTGAACCATAATCCAAACTAGATCTAAGCCTTTGTTATGATCTACTTGTTTTTTTTTTTTTTTTTTTGTTTTTTGAATATTTGTTTGCAAAGAATAACCTAAACCATTTACAGAGAGAAAATGAATGAATTATTTTCTCACCATTTTTTTATTAAACAGTGTGAAGTTAAAGGGATATTATGGATATTTTTCGGAAGCATGGTAGTATTAGCCAGTTACTACTTGTTAAGGCCACAGTCTGGGAACAGTCAGGCCACCCAGAGCTTCCAGAGCTGTGTTCACCCAAAAAGACAGACCTAAAAAAACTATTTTTATATATTGCAACATTGGGCATTTTCTTGTAATATTCCAAGGTTTTGTTGAACTTTGGAGAAAACTGGGTCATCCATGTTTCACTTGTCGATGACTTTCTGTTGTTTGAAGTTGCGCATCATGGTCATATGGATCCAGTTGGAAAGTCACAATAATTCAGACTAATGTTGTGTGTATAATGTATAATCAGATAAAGTGACTACATTTTTTTGTTGTCTAAATTTTGTAATTGAGGAATTTTGCCCAAGAAGCAGGATGTGTTTTAAAGAAATATAAAAAGATTTCAAAGTAACTTGGAGCTTCTTTCCAGAAACTTGTCTGGTGAGTCACTGAACCACAGCTGGGGTCAGTTGAGCTGAAATGACCTGCAGCACACACTTTGATAAAAGCCTTTTCAGGATGTTCTATAATTTAAGACTAGACCGTTTTTTAAGATACTCGGCATCCATCTATGACTGCGCAACACCTACCCTCCTCGTCGCTATGGTAACCTGTAGTAATAATACAGTCCAGGCAGATCAAAGAGAATGGAGAAGCATATCAGTGATGCACAGTCCTGTTAGTCAACTGTTTTCCACTTTCCTGCTGCGACAAAATGAAATGAGCACACTTTTGTGACGAGTCTAAGTCAGCGGGGATTAGAGCTCAGGTACAAAGCAGTGCTAGCATTGCAGTATATTTTAACACTTCATTAACTGGGAAGACATCATAAGGTCTTTTAAATACACAATAAATGTACTTTTCTGTCTGATCTCTGACTTAGATCTCTGAATATATTTGTTTTCTATTGTACTAAATAGAAATGATTTGTTCCTGCAAAAGAACAGGAAACATATTGTATTCCCAAATCTTTTCCATAAATGACATCCTGTGCTAGAGTTTGATGATGCAAGTTTTTAAAGAGGATTGTAAGTGCAGATTTTATTTTGAAAAGTTCAGGATACCAACCAACTTTGTGTTTGTGTGTTGGTTTGTCTGCAGTTTACATCATTTGTCATTCTTATTTTACTGAGCATGTGCAATGGGACAATAAGAACATAGATTAGTCAGGTGAGGAGACAAGTTTGAAATTTCTTGTTTGTCAAGAAAAATGTTAGATACTAATGGTCTACCACAGTTTAAAAAAAAGACTTGGTCCAAATCAACACTTTAATCAAAGGTGCACTATATAGTAATTACGCTATTTTGTAGAGGTGTCCAAATGTCAGTAAAAGTAGTGAGCAGGGATGGTCATAATGCTTTCTGAATTGTCGGAGAAGAGCAGCCAGAGCAGAGCAACGTCTTTAAAATGAACACAACAGGTTTGAATAAAACGAGTTACAATTTTGACCTTCTGTGGAAACTTATTCTGTCGTCAATAGTTTTTAATAAACCAATTCTGATGTTAAATTACTAACGTTAGCTGAACATGACCTGATGGAGATGGCATAAATGAGTTGCAATAATCCAGTCATTTTAGGTCATTAATAGGACAAGAGTTGTTAAATAAAACACACAAGCTTATTTATATTATTTTTTTATTTTATTTTCACTTATCCAGGGGTGCTGGGGGGTCCCAGCATGTTGTTGATGTTGTGGCAGTACCCGGCATTAGTCGAACTTGCTGTGAGGCAATTGTGCTAACCACTATGCTATTATTAGTATTGTATTAATGCTTATATTATTAGTCATGCAATTTATACAGAAGTCTATTATCAGCTTTATTTTTTTTATTCCAGAGTCACGTGACTAAGCTCGACGGATAAACAGTCATGTAGTGTCTGAAACTAACTAATTGAGTGCACTATATAGTAGTCCTCTATTAGGGACTGAGTGGATTCGGACACAGCCATAGTATTACATGTACCCTGAACAACCGGTAAACTGTAGTAATTTGTGTGTAAGTTGTCTGTAGACTGGAGAAAAAGAGTGTGAACATTCATACTGAGACTCAAAACAAAGATGGTGAGTGATGCTGGTGTTCTGTAGGTCCTTTCTCCGGGTAACTTGTTGATGTGGACAAATGAATGGGCCACTATTAACAATGCAACCAGTGAAAAAGTTAGTTAGCCTTACCTCAAAGGACTCTATTTGTACTTTACTACAACCATAATAATTTCTTTATGTTCTGTTTACTAAGACTGAACCATCTAGTGTTGTCATTATATATGTATACAGTATGTATTACGTATCGTATAACACCATATTCTTCTCTTGTCCCATCAGGCTGCGTGCTGACAGTGACCGGGCGTCTCACATTCACCAGTAACAGGTCCATGGAGATCGAGGTGTTGGTGGATGCAACGTCACTGATTGAGAAAGACGAGGTGAAGTACCGCGCTGTGTCAGCCTTCTTCACCTACATCTCCCTGGACAAAGACAACAAGCCTCTGCCTGTTCCTCTTCTGAAGGTTGGTGCAATTCATGGCCATTAAAACCGCTTCCAGACACAGATCCAGAGTCATATGTCGAAAACAATAAGACCTATAAGACCTTATTCAATAAAGATATATTTCAAATTCAATGAAATACTCAAAATTGGAAAATAATTAAATAGAAATCCTTTAAAGGTGACATTAAACTCTCTTTATGTTCCGTAAATTACAAGTGGCAAGAGGAAAAAAATGTCTTCTTTGAATCTACTCTGATAAAACATCTGGAAAAAAGGCACTGACGGTCTGTATTTTTCATCAAGTACTTGTATCTGTACTTGGTCTAGACCAGTATTCTCAGTTAAACGTGAACAAATCCAAAGTGGATAATGTTTTATAGGCACTGTGATGTCTGGTGTCTCCTCCCATGTTTCTTTCTTTAATTTGCCAAAATGCTGCACTCCTTGAGTCAGCACTGTCCTGTACGGGGCAGATTTGTGTCGACCTGTGGGTGCCTGGATGCTGATGTCTGGCTGATTCAGCACTCTGTCTTTGAGGCTGTAAAGTGTGTGTGTGTGTGTGTGTGTGTGTGTGTGTGTGTGTGCGTGTGTGTGTGTGTGTGTGTGTGTGTGTGTTTTTAATGTGGAGTCAGGAGCCGGGCCGCCGCCTGCTGTTAGATCCGATGCTGCAGAACACAGTCGTCCAAGTTGTGCCTCGACACTCTGTGCATGTTCAGAACCATCTGTTCACCTCAGCAAATTAAACTTTTTTACTTGTCTCTGTTCATCTTTGTGACAGTCCCACTCACAATCATTTAAAACTCTTGTTAGGACTGCTGTATATATAACTTGTCATCTCCCAATACCACCCTTTACTGAAGTACTTAAGATTAAGTACCGATAAGAGCACTTAACGTGAGTAAATGTCATGATCGTGACTTGTTTTGAAAGAGACAGTTTTTTTGTTCCTCTTGACACTTTAAGAGAACATTATTTACAGTTTGTTTTACTTTTTATCATCTTAATTCAGAGTAAATATGTCCAGAAGGTAACAAATAGAAAGAAAGGTAAACAGAAACTTACACTACATTTAATTAAGTACCTGTATGTTAATATCATGTGAGGTCAAATGAGTCCAAGTACAATAGTATTGGTATCGGTTGCTGGACAACCGCACATGGAAAGGTCAAGTCCAGTATTTGGTTTAAGAAGGTCTATAGTACAAGTAAGAGTCAGTAAGAGTAAGAGTTTGGAACGTGTAACCCCTAAAAGCCCTGCATTTCTCATATACCCCCTTTTTTATAAAATGTGACCCTCTTAATAGGAACTATTTTACTGTGACATGTTTCATTGTTAGTAGTCACAGCTCTTCTTCACTTTTTGTTCACACAGATCCAATTATAAACTAATTTGAACATTGTGTCAGAAGTCACTCTGACCTTGTGTCTGCTCCTTTCTGTTGAACACGTTGTTTTAGAAACACTTAGTGGCAGTTTCATTACAAAGCAGTGCCCAAATGCCAAAGAGAACATTTCATTTGGCAGCAGTTCTCTGGCTCCTTAAAAATATCCTGAGTGGTGCCTGCTCCACGTTTTAACAGAGCAAATAACGGGTCATTATTATTCACTCAAGTGCATTCACAGAGTTTGTACTGAGTTAATAATTATACTTTTAGTACTTTCAGAGAGAGAGAACATTAAAAGTAACACAGCCCTCAGCACAACATATTTTCATTGATTAGTATTTTAGTAATTGGTCCTGAGCCTGGTCTTGAGGCCACTTTGAAAATGTCTTGAAGTCAGTCACGTTTGTTTTGGATTTAGACATAGAGCACTCTTGAGTTTAAATCAGCATCAACTCTATTGTTTCAGAAGGCATTGTCATATTAGTCATGGTGAGCCAATACATTTCTGTGGAAAATCATGAAAGAAATAATATTGGTTATTTTGTGGTAATGAACATTAATAATGACAAACCTTAGGTTTCACATTTTAAAAATGCGTCATCACTGTGTTTGCCTTTAGAGCTGTCAGCGTCCACATTTCCATTTCACAAAAAAATATGCTTTTGTTGGCCATTGTCTGCCTATCTCCTCCTCATTCATTACCTGGCTCTCCCTCCGTAATGATCAGCTTTTGTTTTAATGACAGAGAACCGCTTTGATAAATAGAGTCATTATAATTTTGCTGTTCACCTCGATTTTATGAAAAGAGAAGCTGGAAAAAGTCCCTCCTGGTGATTTTAATAATTCATCCTTCAACACTATAAATGGGAGTCTAAATGGAGCTGCTGTGGCTGCCAGGTCTGTGATGAAACATGTCAGATAAACAAGGACTAGAATAGAGAGTGTTGGACTGAAATATAGTGGAGGCAGAATTAGACCAAATGCTTTTCTGTTAGAGACAAACACAGAGCTGTTGAATGCCTGTGTAGGTTGTAGGTTTGTGTTTGTAACAGCAGGCTTCGTGTGTAGCTGTGCACGTGTTTGAACAGATCACTGAGCACAAATGTGTTCATGTTTATTTATACGGGCGAGAGAATGAGGACGAGGCTATTTCTGGATTAAACAGTTAATTCAGGGCTGAGACACACTGAGATTGACAGAATGATTCTGAATGACTGAGTCTCATCCTTTGTCCCTGTCTCAGACACCACTCTCCTCCAAAAGCAGCCGAGAGACCTCCTCCTCCTGCCCCTCTTTTATCAAAAAAGTAAAACGGTCCCATTTTCCCCAACAAACTAATAACAAACTAACAAACAAATACTAATACATTACACCAAATTGAAGTTTAGAGTTTAACGTCAGCTTAGCTGCGTCTTCAACGTTAGAACAACATTTATCTCAGCCTTGTTTAACATTACGTGATTGAAAATTCAGATTTCAGACATAGTTCAGTTTACAGATGCTAAAAGCCATCTTTCAATGTCCTTTCATGTTTTTTTTTTTTTCTCACAATACCAGAAGGTTTGTATGAGGGAGATACTTTTGCAGCATTTAATACCTTTGGAGGGGATAAGGGTATGCACTTGAATATACATAATATACGTACATTTTGGGAGCCACTTCATCTTTAAATTATTTGGCGCGGTGGCAGGGTGGTTAGCACTCTTGCCTCACAGCAAGAAGGTCCTGGGTTTGATTTCCATCCAGAGCAGGGCCTTTCTGTGTGGAGTTTGTATGTTCTCCCCCGTGTCTGCTCCGGTTTCCTCCGGATGCGCTGGTTTCCCCAACCACCAAAAATATGTACAAAAGTCCCCTTCACACAGGACTCCCCTGCAAAAGAGATTTGTAATCTCAGTGGGACTTTCCTGGATAAATAAAGGTAAAATAAATAAATAAAAAAAAGTAAGTAAATTAAGTCAAAATGATCCTTTTACAATTGTTTTTTATCTGCACTAATATGCCAACCTAGATATTTAATATTGCGGGTTTGCTTTTACTTTGGTCTATTGCCAAGACAGTATTTATGCGTGTTTTGCATTGCTTCCCGTTTCTCTGTTTATGTTTTCCTTTTTTGAGCTGTTTCCCTGTTAAATGACATATTGAGCGCTGTATATACTCATTCTCTGTTTTATCTCCAGCTATTAAACTTCCTGGAACTTCATATGACAAGCCAATGGGAGCGCTCCTTTTTCGAGCATGTGATTTTTACAAGCATGTGATTGGACAATGGCCATTCTTTAAATCCTCTATAATAAATCAATGGCATCATAAAGCCTTTTTTTTTATTCTTTTACAATTTATTGCTTTTACAATCTTCTATTTGGCGTTTAAATCAAATTCCCACCTAGAAAAAATAGTCAAGTACAGTCTGTTTAAGCATTCTTTTTATGATTTTCAATAACTTAAAGCATAATTTTGGTGAACATTATCAAAAAATAACATTTGTTTGTGGTTTGTGGGTCATGTTGCTTTGAAAAGATTTCCAGTACCGGAAGTGGCCACTTGGTGAGAATCCAAGGAGCATTTAATGTTCATTTTATTAATAAATCTAAATTGTTTTATTTCCAGCAAATCTTGTGGTCATTTGAAATTATTCAGAGTCACAAATAGACCATATACTTTGAGTTTTATTCAAATTTATGTTTTGCGTATGTTAACCATGTTAATATTTGATTGGCAAAAATCAAATAGAGAGCATTCCTCTTTTTTATTCTACAAGCCTTTCACAATTAGAACAAAGGACAGTGGAAAAACATCTTCCTTTGTGTGGTGGCCTGTTAAAAACACCTCTAAAGGTCAGACATCTTCTGGGGAAATTTTCATGATATTGTGGTGCAGTTGTTTCCAGAAATAGTCCCTTCGAAAGGACATCTGTGGCTATTTTTGACTGCAGGTGTTTTTCCCCTCGTTCGCGCATCCTCACTTTGTCTTAAGTGAGCTCGCTGCTGTTACTATTTTTACACTTTCCCTTTTTAGCTTGACGGGGGCACTGTACCCGTATTAATGTGTTTGTGTGAGAGAGAGAGAGAGAGAGAGAGAGAGAGAGAGAGAGGAGGGTTGTGGATGGACTGTCACTAATGTTAGCACACTCAGTGGGGAATGCTGAAGTGGGGAAAGAGGACAGCCTGCGGTGAGGGGAGGACAAGGGGATGTCTCTGAAAGGGCCCATGTTCACGCTGCGCTGCCATGGAAATCATGGACAATGCCTCGAAGCTTCAGTGTTGGTTTTATTTCTAAGGCATTTAAATTGTGAAGGTAAGCCTTGAGGCGGTCAACCAAATCAAATCATACACACTGTGCCATACAACAAACCACAGATACATCGAATAGCAGTGTTTCAGTGGCACATTATATTGCAGATCAGTAATAACAGGGTAGTTTGTTGTTTTAACCATAACCAGTATAAACTCGTGCTGGGTTGACTTAGGTACTGTAGTAATAATATGTTACTGAACTGACCTTTTTACCTGGAAACATGATGGTTGTTTCTGGATAATGGGATTTCTGTGTGGAGTTTAAATGTTCTTATTCAAGTCAGTTCCTCTCAGTGACCTTTAGTACTCACTGTATTTTTGTACATGTATAGGTTTGCACCCTTAATCAAATGTAACTTTAAGTCCTGGGTATTACATTTAATCACCTGCCCCAATCTACTTAGTAAACTTGCATTGACAAAAAAATTTGAAATGATTACATCACAAAAAAAACAGTGTCCATGTTTTTTTGCCCTTGTAAGTATAGGCAGCCAACAGCTCTTGTATGTTGTATGATGCTCACACTGACTGTGGCTGGATAGGGTCATGACTGAAACCTTAGCTGCAGTGCTCACTTACACTTTCCAAATTAATAATACTCCGAAAATGTGTGAGTACAGCTGAGGTTAATTAATTTCTTCTCAACCCATTGCGGCTTAATCCACTGTGCGTCTCCTTTCTTGTCCATTTCTGTTTCCTTTCATCTTTCTCGCTCTCCCTCATGTCCCCCCATCCTTTGCAGGCAGAGACTCAGCTGGCCTCCCCTGACACGAAAACAAGCCCGGTTGTCATGGCAACTTCCTGTAGTCCACATGAAGCGATGCACAATTTATTTTTAGATGCCTTCCATTCGAGACAATCAGCAATGGGTTAACGGGTCTGCGTGTGCCGGAGTATTTCTGACTCTGTGGAGCAATCGGAGGCATGCCACGGAGCACAGCAGCATCTGTTCCTGGGCTTCATTAGGAATATTTCACTACTACTACTGTATTTTTTTTATTTCCATACAAGTGCTGAATGTGATAAATGAGGCCAAACCTAGCAGCCAGCATTGGTGCAATCTGTTAAAAGCACAGCAAACAGCCGTGGCCAATTGGCAGAGCTTTAAACAATGCAGATTTGTAAAGCAAACAACTCCACGTTCGATCCTCTCTCACAGTGGGATATCATTAGCCACAGTTCCTTTCCAATGCCCATAATGGCCCTCAACTTACCACAGAGGTAGTTTGTTCTGCTTGATTAAATGTGAGCTCACAATCTTATACATTTAGAGCAACAGTCCTGAGCATCAGTGGTGCTTTCAAATATAGTACAAATATGAAAACAAAACTATTAAAAACTGCATCACTGTAACATCTTTTCTGCAACAATCTATTTTCAACAAAGTATCTATCATTTTGTTTTTTATTACATTTTATTAATGAGAGTTTTGCAAATTTGTAAAGATAACTATATTTATTATTATATAATATTTTACAGAAATCCTTTTCAAAAGTAAATTTAGATAAATACTTGATGAACAAACTCTCATTAACCACATATCACAAGGAAATCTTTATCTGAGAGCAATACCACAGTCTTTACATTAGTAACAATATAATGGTCACTTCATCTTTAAAAAAAAAACAATTCTGTATTTTCTGGCCTTTTTGCCTTTATTAATAGTTTGACAGTAGACTGACAGAAAAACAAGGCACGAGGGAGAGGGGAATGACATTGGGCAAATGACTCGAGATTCAAACTGGGTCTCCCGTGTTCTCTTGTGTATTTGCAAGTGCTCAAATAAGCACGGTCACTTTTTCATCAAACCTTAAACACACCCATAACTGCCAGTGCTGCCACAATATTGGTCCAAACCTGCTGCAGTTTGAGTAAAATCTCAGAGCGTTGAGGGGAAAAGAACTGAACTCATAATCTCACAAAAAGCCAGCTGCTGTTAATCTAAGTGGTCTATGTCAACGTAACTTGTGGTTTTAGATTGTATAGACTCACAATATTTTTATAGTTTACTGATATATTCCTGTAAAATAAACAAACTGTAGATTCTACCAACATTTACTTTTAAGTTTTAATTGGTGAACTGAAGATTGTTATCCAGTGTCTCGCTCTATTTGGGCGGCAGTAGCTCAGTGGTAGAGCGGTCGTCTTTCAACCAGAAGGTAGGGGGTTCGATTCCCGCTCTCCCCACAGTTCATACTGTCGTTGTGTCCTTGGGCAAGACACTTAACCCACCTTGCCTCCAGTGACTGTAACACTGGTAATGTAATGTAAGTCGCTTTGGATAAAAGCGTCAGCTAAATGAATAAATGTAAATGTAAATGTATTTCCCACTTAGTTAGTATTGCTTCTCTCCAAAAAGATGCTATTTTTCTCCAGCAGGTCCCTCCGAGCCCTCTGCTGGTGTTGGGACACTTTGGCATTTGGCAGTGCCACCAATGCCCTGTGCCCGCTCTAATAACAGCTTGTGCCAAAACAGAAGAGCCCCTGTGGCACATCAGTGGCATTGTCTGAGCTCAACACTGTTTCAGGCCTCGCCCTTTCCTCAGATTTGCCCCTCTGGGTTTGTCACACCTCATTCGTCTGTGTACCTAATAACCCACCACACGCAGGTGAGACAGACAGCTGTTTTTCTTGGCTGACACTGGAAACACTCGCTTGGTTTTGGAAGACGTTCAAATGAATACTTCATGTGTTCAGTGTGGGCCATCCTGACTGTATTAGTGCCATGTTCATGTTATCCTAGTGTTTAATCATGCAGTGGGGAAAAGTCAGATGAACTACTTTTAGGATTTTATTGATGTGTTTAAGGCAAGAATTAAAACTATATAAGAAAATAATAGCTAGTTTGAAAATGTGGCAATGGGATTTAAATAAATGTATTGAATATTTAGCCAAAATATGACAAATAATGGCACAATGTCATTCTTTCCTGCAGCACTCTAGATGCAACAAGTACCTGCCCCCTTGACAACCATTCAATATAAGCTATATAAAGTTTAAATCAGTTTATGTGATAAATTTACTTTATTATGTGTCCTTTTGTGTTTATGTAGGTAAAGGTATTGGGGAATTTTGGGGTAGTGTAAGGAAGTGTTTAAATAACACAAGTTATCTAATGAGTTGTAACTGACACATTTTTTGCGGGAAACATAGTTATAGGTTAGTAAAGTTTAAAAGGTTCTTATTTCAAATATCTTATATAATGAGATGAAGGTACTACTAATGTAAATACTATTATGCTTTAGTAGAAAAGAAGGTTTATTGTATGGGAAATGATTGACTGATTTAAGCTGGGGTCATACAAAGAAAACCTGCCAAATTGGGAGGAGTCTGGTAACTGTGCAGCAGCTTTAATGAACATAAAGATGATTAAAAAACAACAAGTGCTGCCAGGTTACTAATCAAGGTTTCAAATATAGCTTCAAACTTCAAATAATGTGCTTTTATAATGTCTATCTCGTGGCTTGGTTGGACATGTTAGAGTCAGCAGCTGAGATTAATGATGCTGCGTAATCATTGTTATTAGACCCCAGCCGCTGTGGGAATTACATGTGGACGCCAAAAGGACATTTGGAGCTCCACATTGAGTTGTCTCATTACGTTATGCAAATGGGGCCTACATGAACATTACCCGCACACAAACACATGCTCACTCTGAGGGAAATGCACACAGATAAGAAGCATCCATTTGCATATGTGCATGTAATGTAATGTAGGTCAAAGTCTGTGTTTTAGGGCCTGTTTAATTTAAACACATTTAGATATTAATATCTCATTGGTAATTAAGAAATACAATGTCATGCAAAGGCAACAGAGCAAATAGAGCAAGACTATAATTGTGTAGTCGATGGTTGGAACGTATCAAAGCAATGCATCATTTGAGACGTTTTGTCTATATTTCAAGTTAAAAACCTCCAGAGATGTAGAATAATTTAGTTGTCATTATGTCAAATGGGCTTTTTACACATTTCTCATTTGTCTGAAATTGGGATGTAGGAGCTTTTTTGGGGGCTATGAGAGGAGTCACACTAAAAGACTTTCTGGAAGTCTTAGGCAAGAGTTTCTTTACCGTCAGTGCAGGACCTGGGGACAGTAACCACTGATCATCCTTCTGTATGTTACGGCAAGATATACTTTTCATCGGTACAGAGCCATAACAAGGAAAGATGTTGTAGTTTTGTCGTTGGCACTTCAGAGTAAAACCTTCGTGTGAGGAGGCAGCTGGAGGAGAAGGAGGAGGCAGCTGTTGTACAATATCTTGCTTGAGTTTAAATTGACCTGATCTTACTGTCCTGGCTGGATTTGAGTTTGTGCACTCACATGACAGACGAGAACTCTCCAACCACTTCACAACCAGCTCATTAAATGTGTGAGTCTATTGTAAGAATACGCTTGACAACCCGGTAATGCAGGGAAAAATGGCTTCCTTTTAAATTTAATTTCAGACAAATTGACATAACTAAATACCGTATTTTCTTAGCCAGCCCTCAAATAAAGAGACTTGTCATACTTCACTAGCAACTTAAAATCAACATTAAATCATGTGGAAGTATACGTTTTAAAATATGTAATTAAATATTGTTCAAGAGGGGCAAAAAGACAGATATGAATGGATTAAAGGAGAAGCAATTAAATGACTAAAAGAAGTTAGAATATCTTTATTACTAATATGAAACATTCACCAAAGAGGTTTATAGAAAATAGTGAGAGAAACGAATAATGCAATTACCTGCAGTGCTCAAATAATAAAGTCAACTTCTTGTGTTAAATGTAGTTGTTAATAAATCACAATGAGTAGTGTGGACAATGTAATTATCCCATACACTAACTCAACAATACCAGATTTTTTTATTATGTCCAATACTTTAATTATGGCTTAAATGGTATGTTCAGTTTAAATCACATTAGTCACAAAGTGTCCAGAAGCACTTTATATCAAAGAGTAATTGTTTGTCAATAATAGGTTTTATGGATTCTTTGGGTTAAAAACAGCAGCCACTATCTGCTGAACAGGTTATATATGATTAGATATGTTATAGTTTCTGTGTTTGTTCTATTAACGTGGCCAATTTAAGATCCAAAAGTAGTGAGTTAAGTGTGATATCCCCAGCTGCATGTCTCAGACTTTATTACCGTAAATGTTTTAAAATACTGAAACTATGTTTTTTAAAGTCAATGGACTGGAATTATCCATTTACTCACAGCTGAATGGCAAAAAAAGCAAAATTGTTCCGAGCAGTGTGTTGAAGATTATATAACCAGCAAACGACAAACCAATACAACAACAACTGCTTTAATTTTTAACTGCAGTGTTTTCTGTCCCAACATGGTGTCATTATTTTAATCTCATGCATATGTAAATAAAATACATGCATCTAATATAGCGTTGACAGCTGAAACTAAATGTACATGTAACTCACTAAAAGCAAGAGGGTAATTAAGGGTTATGTGTCCATCCAACAATCAGATGCATGATATAGTGCACAGCTGTTTCCAATCTGAGTAAAAGAACTAGTCATTGTTCAGAGAATCTCAACATACAACACACTCAGCTCAACCTATAAAGCCTATAGATGGAGGATCATAGAGTACTGTCACTGTCTCTGTTGGTGGTGCTGGTATTGAGGAAGTCTTAATTAAACTGTTCATGTGAGATGTGTGGTTTCCTCCCACAATTCAACAGCCAAACTGAGCAAAGTGAAGGCGGTGGATTTGTTTCTGGAAGTGATTTAGAGCTTGCGTCTGTCCTGAAGGCTTCCTCTTCCCACTGCCACTAAACTGAGACATGTAAATATGCATGACATCCTCCTCTGGGAACATCAGGCTGATGACACATGGGCGGCCGAGTGGGTTGGCCGTTTATTGCATCATTGATCCCTTTGGTCTGAGTCTGGGAAGTGGATTTTCTACTGATGGAGACACTGAGGTTCCTATGTGTTAATATTACCCTACAATTAGTTGAAGTTGTATTAATCTCTTGGACTATTTTACACCTATTTTCTTATTTGATTTTATTATGGCAGTCATACATTTTTATTGTAATTTGACATGTTCATTAGTGAATAGCTTGAACTTACTGTATTTGCACATTTTCTGGCTCTATCGCTCATTAGGTTTGGTCAGCTGCACAGAGGTATGGTATGGTATGGTAGCTGATATCCATTTTCCTCTTTTTTTTGTACATTTGCACTTACATTCTTACTTCTGTTGTGAGGCTTTCGATATTTGCGTTGTGGCTTTTGCGTTCATGTTGGGGCTATTGCATTTGTGCTGTAGGCTTTAGGGCTTCCCGGCCACCGTAAGTACCAGAAAAAAATGGTCCGAGTTTCTTAGTGAAAACATTTAAACCAATGAGAAAATGTCATTGGAGCCTCATTCCTACTGAAATTAAATATGACAATAACTTCCTGTAAATAAGAATGTCTGTAACCAATTGTTTTTTTTTTTCTTTCAGATTGAAAACGAAGACGAGCAGAGGCGTTTCGACGAGGGGAAAGCCCGTTACCTCCAGAACAAGGCCAAGAGAATCGGAGTGCAGAAGGCCCTGCAGTGAGGCATCCTACCCTTCAACACTTCGACATTTACCACCTCACACAGCTCTCCGTGGAAATAAAACCCTCAGTAATTGTAGCCTACAGTTAAAGCTTAACTTGTTATTATTTTAATTTATTTACCAAAACGTCGGCCTGTAGTCTTCGTGTAAAACAATGAATATTTTATCTATTATACTGATATATTTATCTATGTATGAAGACAGACAGAATGAGACACACAATGGCATCTAAATGTTTGCTGCACTCACTTGATAATTTAAATGTCGCTCAATACCCTCTGTGTGTTACGGCATCTCTTTGTTCAGATTGCTGCAGTGTGATTACATATAACTCTGTCATTATGAGGTAGATTAGTTTATATGTGGAGTTGTGGAGCTTTAGGGAAAGTGTAGTTCAAGTCCAAGAGTTCTGTAGTTTTTATTTGAAGAAGCCCAAAGATGTGCCTCAGCCTCCAGCTAATGTGGGCTGACTGCATTTACAAATCTTAATAACTAACTCAAAGCTCTACATGCACTTATGGTTATGAGCCAGATGACGAGACACATGCACATGACAAATTACTGCGTCCAGTATTCTATCATATAACTGAAACTGCAGCAAACCTAGCACTGTTAAATGGCAAAGTTGCTTACAGGTATGGCTTATTAATTACATTTACAGCATCACAGGGATGCTGTTGACTCAATTCTGCGAGTGTCCACTGGTATTGTTAATAGAACAGAGTGGGCAGTACCATTTCCAGGACTTATAATATATTTAAGAATTGAGCATAGACAACAACAAACATGACAACGCTCTTCACTGTTTTGATATTTTTCTTTTGTCCATCAAGCTAACATTGTGGCCCATAGTCATAGTTGTAACCCACTAGAGGTGTCAATTTATTTAAAAAAGGGAAAACTTGAACCAAAGAGACAATCTTGCTAGATGCAACTGATACAACATGCTACGCTAACTACGCTAACTTTGAGCTACCTATAATTCAAGTATTGTATTGTCAATGCTGCTAGATGCAGTCAAATACTACTGATCTATCTTTACTTATTTTATTAATTGCACTAAAACTCACCAAACAGTATGCTTCATTAATGATACGGATGAAGGGGATTTGGTTCTGAAAATACACGTGTAACTCCTTGTGACAGCTCAGTACGTGGCTCTGAGGAAGACTGTGCATCTAGAGACGTAGCAGTTTGTCAAGTATGAAAACGTGGCATTGAACGTCAGTGTAAAGCGATGAATAAGTGAGTGTATATTGTTGAATAAAATATTGTGAGTCCTGGCTTTCGTCTCGTGTCCTTGCTCGATGATTCAGGAGGATGGTGATGTCATTTTGTTGGGCAGGCCTTGGCGAAGAGGACACACACGAGTCGGCTTTTCAGCACTTCACAGAGAAATGGGGCGAGCTCGAGGGGTTTGAGTCAACTGGCTTCTCTCCCACGCCTTACTTCATCACTTCCCTCTGCTCTGTGTGCTCCTCCTCTGAGTGTGTCTGGCATGTTCTGACTCCTGCTTTAACCTCACTCTGCTCCTTTTCTGTTACAATTACAAGAATGTGTAGCTCTATAGCTTTCCACATAGTTTAGGTTAACACATTTAGACAGACCACACATTAAACTAGACTTTTGGTCACAATAGAGGCCATGACAGTGAGATAAATAGTAACTAAAAACAGTTTTGGTTTGCTTCTAGATTTTTGGATTTCCATATGTAGAATGTATGTATTTATGTAAGCCATTTTATCTTGTACTTGTTATGCAGTGGTAATTGAAACATTCATTCACACATTCATTTTTCTCCGCTTCTACCCGTGAGGGGTCGCAGGTGACAGGAGCCTATCCCAGCAACGTTTGGCCTGAGGCAGTCCTGCTACTGTCACTGTACATCCCCTGAAAAATGTATCATCAATTATCAATCATCACCCCCAAGTAAAGTAAACATTTAGTACTTACTGTACAAATAAGAATAAGGTAATGTCTTTGTTTATATATCTGAAAATATGATGAAAATATAACCCAATGACCCATGTTTTCTGACATTTTCTATAAATGCATAAATTAATGAATACATAAACATACATACAGACATGCATACATACATGACACAGCAATTATACTTATTCAAATCTACTGAAAATAATGTATAATACAAAAAAAGGCAAAATACAATAAAATATTGAATAGCCAGCTTCCCTAAATTAAACAACACTTCAGTTTAGTAAAACTTAAGCAGACTTATTGTCTAGAAGTAACCTTCTGTAATGCATCAACCCATTCTTAAAATGCTCATGACAATCAACTTCAGTGTCAGTATGTGATATTCAGATGAGCCTAACAAACTATTCACTGCATTCACCACAGGATCCTAGCGCCACAGTCTTCTCAGCTCTGATTTAAGCAGCTGTGGTTGACTCAAAGCTTACACACTTCATTCAAAACACAAGATTTTTAATGTTTAAGACTGAAACTTGTAAAACTCTTCACTACCTGTCGACTGTTCCTTACCTTCACATCCTTCTTTGCACACAACAGGAGGAGACAGAGCTGAGAATAACTCCACGTGTGTATCTTCTCTGTAATTATCACCTATAGAAATGAGCTGTGACACAAAAGAAAAGCCATAAAAGCATTTCCAAACATCAGATTAATATAGGGACATTACAACAAAGTGCTCATTAAACATCTTGCTGCTGCAGGGACAGTTCCTGAGTCATGTAATGTAGTTTAAGGACGTCAGTTGTTTGCAGCGGATGGTCTTTAACAAATGGAAACATTATCCATGGTTTTTCAAGCTGCAGTAGTAACGAGTCTCCCATGTTCAGTTATTTGGTTGCATTTGTTGTATTTGCTCTTCTCTGGAGCATTCGTAGACATGTCTGATTTATTGAAGGAGTGGCATGGACTAATTTGAGCTCAAACCCAAAATGAAACTATAACAGTTAAAGCCCACTGAGCCTGCGTTGCACAGCCACTTAATCTTAGTGAAAGCACTGTTTCCTCCTCCTGCGGTTTTCTGCAGTTGATTTGTCATTGGATCTTGAAGGTTATTGTTTTCCGTGTGTCCCTTAAGCACAGTATGTGTGCTTTTCATTCTCCCATGAAAATAAAGTTAGTCTCAAGCTGCACCAGGGGGTATAAGTCTATTTTTAACCTCAGTGAAGAGGAGAAAGGAGAGTAGAGGGAGGCAGAACACAATACAGGAGACAGTATCCATCTCAGATGGCAACACTAGCCTTGTGGGAAATACGAGCTTATTGAAAAGCGTCGCCATAAAGTGGATCATCAGCACAGACATCTCACCGGTCCCAAAAACGTAAAAGAGAAATATTTTCTAATCATTCTCAACAATGTTCATTGCTGTCCCCAGACATTTCAGCTGGTAGCAGCTGTTTTTTATAGACACAAAATGGTAACCATGGTTACTTATGTGAGACTTGAAATGGAAGAGATGACATTATCAGAAATAGCTTTCTCTTGCAGCACAAACCAGATATATTGAATATTAAAGGCTGTTAAGACAGCCCTGGACTGAAGGGGTCTCTTTTTGTCAATGCAGTTATACATTTAGGAACTTAAGTCAATGATCTAACCTTTTACAAGAATCCTTCACAAACCCAACAGTTAATATTAATGTTAATGTTTATCAAACTCAACAGTTAATATTAATGTTAATGTTTATGCGCATTGACCCTCTGTCTGTGGCCATGTTTATGTAAAGTTATCAAAAAAAAAACATAAAATATTTCTATTACAGCTGTGTTCATACTTTGTGCCCTTTATCCATTTTACCCCCCACTTTGTAAAACAGCTCCCAATGAAAACTGCAAAATCTTAGTTATTCATTTTGTTTTAATTAGAATGTCCTATGCAAATTTACATCTGCCTTTCATTGGGCCTTAGTTAGTCCAATATAAAATGTGAATACAGTTTGTAGAACCAAAACAATAAGGACATTAGAGAGGACTGTCAGGCTGTAAGCTATTTTCTTTCAACAAATAAAAAAAGTATATATATGTATATATATATATATATATATATATATTTTTATATATATATATATATATATATATATATATATATATATATATATATATATATATATATATATATATATATAAATAAACATACATAGGAATGGGCAAAGATTTCAGTCTCTTGATGTGCAAACTATGTTTGAAGCCTGAAATGTGGCAAAAGGTCAAAATAAGGCACTGTATATATATATATATATATATATATATATATATATATATATTATATATATATATATTATATATATATATATATATATATATATATATATATATATAATATATATATATATATTATATATATATATATTATATATATATATATATATATATATATATATATATATATATATACATATATATATATATATACATACTAAAAGGTAACGTGTCCTTGCATTTTAATGAATGGACTAGTGTGACAGACAGGAAAACCTGAAGATGAATGCTGATCCATGAGGAAAACCATTAAGGATTTTGAAGGAAGACTAAAACGAGAAAAACGATTTTCTTTCCAGACTAAATGACCTTGTTTCCATCACTTTTTTGACAGCCCAGGCTTTTATTTTCCACAAAAGACAAGACACAGAAACCTGATCTGGTGCACATTATACATCAAGGTCACCCGTAGAAATAAGTCTGTCGATATTTGTATGAGACGAGCAACTTGGCAGAGGTTGTAGATGCTCAAAGCCTTCAGACTTACTCAACAAACAACTGTGCTTTCTGTTGTTTTGATTCACCTTCACACAGTCCTACACCCAGCCCTCCTCTGTTTTCTGGGCTCTGAGCCAACTGGGCTTTCCTTTTCTGAGGAGTAGTTGATGGGACGTATACTTTGTCTCGCCTGGAACCTCCCTATTTGCTGCCACAGGGGACCGAGCGGGGAGTAGGCTACAGCTAAAACTGGCCTACAATGAGGCAGACAAGCTCCTCCATCACAGCAAGATGGAAATCCGGAGAGGACAAGCAAAAGAAGCCACGGCACCAGTGGAGCGTGGAGGGAGCAGAGCCAGTGGGCGGGAATGCCTTCTGTTAGATTTTACTTCCAGGTCACCAGCTTAACACGGGACAGGGCCAGAGACAGGCAGTCCCTTTATTTTAACCAACTCCAAATGTCTCCAAAGTCAAACAATGTTAGACAACAGAATTAAATATCAAGTAATTATCTTATTCATGTTCTAAATCATTCTCATTTGTATCAAATATGTCCCAATTTCTCCAAATGTATGTGTGGTACTAACATGTACATCTCTTTTAGGACTTTGGTCCCAAAACCCTGCTGTCAGTAAAAGTATACTGTAGTCTCTTCTAAACAAAATGCCAAAGACTAACCAGAATTTGGATTATTACAAAGCTTAAGCTTGTTTCCATGACCATATACAACGTATGTATATGTCTTTGTAAATGTGTACATGGAAAGGATGCAGCTTGTAGTTTTAAAATGTTTACATGTATTTGGAAAGTCTGTCACACATTAGAACATTATTATTCATGACCTCAGTGCTTTGTATGGCCTTTAGGTACAGCCTCTGGACCTATATTTAAACATTGTGTAGGTGGGGGAGGTTGTTTAGTTTCCAAGATGGTTTGAGGAAATAGGTGGTGACAAAATGAAGTGACTTGACGTGGCGCTGCATTAGTATCTTATTGTGTCTCTGTTCCTCGGTAATATGTGCATTAAAATCTGTAAACTATATGAAGGTGACAGAAAAGCTTCCTGATTGTTCATGATGCAGCCATAGAGTTATATCACACACAAGTATTGTTTAAAACACACACCTGGCTCCTTGCAATCAGCGCACCTTCTTATCGGAAAATGTCAAAGCAAAAATGCAAATCTGTTTGACAGTATTCAGTTAAAACTCCTTAACACTAGGTTTAGGGAAACAGTCACAGTGACCCACAGTGTCACCAGCTCAAACCTCAAAGAGATTCAGTTCCTTCAGCAGATTTATCCAAGAACATGAAGCACTGTCTAGAATAAAAAGTTAGAGTTCCTAATTTAACCATTTGAACATTTTTTCCAAAGCAGAAAGTCTCACAACATACAGCCATGTTGGTTCATTGGTTAACCATTTTTTATTGCAGCACAGCAACATTGTACTTTTGTATACTTAAGGTAGATGTTAACCGCAAATATATAGTCAGGTTGCACATGTATGGATGTATGTTAGAAGTATATTCGGGGCGGCATATTCGGGGCGGCAGTAGCTCAGTGGGTAGAGCGGCCGTCCTTCAATCGGAAGGTAGTAGGATCGATTCCCGCTCGCCCCACAGTTCATACTGTCGTTGTGTCCTTGGGCAAGACACTTAACCCACCTTGCCTCCAGTGACTGTAACACTGGTAATGTAATGTAAGTCGCTTTGGATAAAAAGCGTCTGCTAAATGAATAAATGTAAAATGTAAATATTCACCTCATTAAAAGCCATTGATAGGCATTGCACCACTGGCCAATGAAGGTTAAAAGGTTAAAAGGTTTCATTTCCCTCTTCAAACATGTATTCATTCACCAGTGGATCCACAGAGGAATCAAGAATCTTATAGTGTTTCCCTAATGCTCATTTTATCCTAAACCATCTCTTCCAAATTGAACTTGTTGCTGATGTAACCATTTTGTTTCAGAGCTGTTTTGTGAATCAAATAATATGAACAAAGCAGACCCTGGGAGTGCAGTAGCTTTAGTAGAGTATTGACCGGATCAGCTGGGAAGCCCTGGGGAAATATCCTTCCCGCCTGAGAATCCAGAGGAGCTTCTGACTGAGGAGTCTGTGGGCAGCTCCCAGGTGCGTCTGTGTAGGGGTCTGTTTTAATGAATGGAAGTGTGTAGAAGCCTCAGACCCGCCAGTAAATAAACTAAAATAAATAGAATCTCTATAATGGTGACAAAAAAAACAAACAAGGCACACACAGGACTGTTCTGCTTCAGCGTCTCTCCTTGCATGCACTGCCTGTTAGTTTTCTCACTGGGTACAAGCTAAGCCCTGGGGGAAAGGAAGCTGAAGAGCCTTACATAACGAGTCGTATAATGTCAATGGAAGGAGCCTGTTTGAAGAAGCATGAATAACACAGGAAAATAACATGCACTGATGTGATTAATAGCTCACACAAAGAGGTTCTTATGGCAGGGGTCCACCTCAAAAGAGCAAGAGGATGTTGGGTTTATGAAATATAGATGAAACAGTCATTGTTCATTAAGGCTTTGTTTATTCTGCCTACGCTGTTTTTTTTCATTCACATTTTGAAAGGCTCTAATTTTAGGATATGTATACGGAGCGTCTCCTGTGACCCATATTAAAGCCACACTCAACAACAATCAGAATGTATACTCACTAGTTTAGTTCAGTTTAGTTTAGATTAAAGGGGACAATGCAAATTCATAAAACACATGATTAAACATGAGTTGAAAAGTTACCCAAAAAGGCTGTAGTCCCCTGGCCTTGATGTTGAAAAGGCTTTAAAATGCACATGATTAAGAAGACAGCACACACACAGAACATGGACAATTCAAGAACAACAATGAACAGAAGCAATAAAAGCAGCAGTGAAGTATCCACATGGGTTCACAACAACAAACAATGGACTAAAGTCGTCAAATGGAGCTGAAAACTCTTGTGTTAATTCCTTGATATGAAACATGGGTTTCAGGCAAAATGTGTGGTAGAGAGTTACAGAGGATTATACTGTGTCAAATAAGATGAAAGGTATATTCTCCATTCTACTTCATGATAAGAAACCATCCTAACCATGGCTCTGTGGCAAATTTTTAAATGTTGCATTACATTTCAAATGGGAACGTCCAGGTACAATGCTATACAGTATACAGTATACTATCAAATGTCTAAATAAAGGTATTATTTAACCAGTTTAACCAAATAATTGCATTTAACATATGGTCGTATATCCACAAAGCATCAACCCAACCCTCTGCAGAACTCTAAATTACCATTGACTGAGACTGAGGTGTTCACAAATGCTCTGAAAATACCAATAACAAGACATTCTAATTACTTACTACTCCCTCTGGTGGTACAAAGTGATATGGCAAATACTTAATGATATTCTTATCCACTGTATTTAGAATGTTTTTTTTACTAAATTATCGACACATTCTGGATGGTGTCAATGTTGTTTGCCTCCTTTGCAAAATCAAATATCTTAAGGTTTTTAGAAAATAAAATTTCACATGTCAAAGGTCAAAGTGGTATGTAATGTGTGATGCCTGCCCTAGACAGTATGAGATTCAGGATTTAACTTTTGTTCTTTAAATGTAGCTCCTGCATGACCTAAAACATCACATGATAACACTGATAACACTTTTCACTCGGGTTAAATTAGATCCAGTCTTAAATAATAACCTATAGTCTACGTCCATATTTATGTCGACCACAATCCATCAACAGCTGCTTTTGGATTTAATCTCCACTGTTTCTCATTTAACTCGCCCAATTAAACGTGCC
Source organism: Perccottus glenii (assembly GCA_024416835.2). NCBI lineage: Eukaryota > Metazoa > Chordata > Actinopteri > Gobiiformes > Odontobutidae > Perccottus > Perccottus glenii. The sequence continues at coordinate 9,713,421 of CM044555.2, read as the reverse complement.
TTTACGCATTGTGTTGTTGAGGCCACTTAAACTAAACGCTGCGTTAACACTTGTTTAAATGTACTGTGCGTGAAAGAGCAGCGCTTTATCAAAACGCCGACCTGGTTTTCCATGAATTATTTCTCATTGCGGTTCACTCCCACGACCACGGAGCGTCTGACCCGGGAACGCGCCTCGTCGGGTGCGCGCAGCAGTCATGCCTCTCGCGTCTCTCGCATCACCACCAGCGTCGTGAAAAAACACAAGAACAAATCCCACCTTTATCTTCAAATTAGCCGCTTTTTAGACGCTTGCTGTGGCTGGGAACTTAACATTTTCCCTCCGACTCCGACGGTAACAAGTCCTTTTCCCTTCAATGAGACAAAGAAGGCAAGGCAAGACGATACAAAAGGAGTACAGCTGCTGTGGTCGTGCGTTTCATCTTTCATTTCCCACGTCGTTTTTTTTTTTTTTTTTAAGTTTGAGTTTGGGGATGTAGAAAGCTACACGGAGTCACTTTGAGGGAGCTGGACCAGTGTGACACAACAAGAGCGTCTCCATAAGCCTCCACCATGAGTCCCATCTGAAAGGTAAGACTGAGTAAAAACACTGATAATCTCACAATAATGGTCTGTAACCTGCTTTTAAATGGACATAAAAGCAGGATTGTGTCCAAACAGGTTGTGTCCTGCTGCTCGAGTAGACCCCATAAGAGGTGAGAGTAAGCCTTTGAATTTCTTTAGCTACAAAAGATATATGACCCATTTTGAGGAATGTATGCTAATGGAATTACATGCGAGATGAATGGGGATCAGGAATGGTCTTCTTAAAGAGAAAAGCTGAAATAGAGACTCACTTAATGGTAGATTTTACATTGTATCTATACTAGGCAGAGCGGAAGGTGGAAGATTACAAGAAACAACCCTGATTAAAGGCTGGAGTTAACATTGTGCTGGTCAGATAGCTGTGCCTAGCCTCTGCAGATTTCAAATGGGAAATGGCAAACTGTCACCTTTGAGATTTATAGTTAAAATACCACTGTGAAGTCTGACATTTAGGGAAATATTACAACAACTCATGCATAGTCCAGAGTCAGAATAGGTACAGATACACCGCCATGTACTGTACGTGACAATAAAGCAACTATTGTGCAATATACTGACATCAATTAACATAAGAAGGGCTTATTCTTCACCACACTCTGGATAGCTCCCCCTCAATTTACTCGTTCATTCAATAAGTGCCACTTAACTAATGGAACTGTAAAATAAGGAATCTGCTTTGAGTAAGTCTCAAATAAAGATGGTCTTGTAGTGTAGCCCACAAAGATTATGTTTCTTATCAATATTTTGTCCAACCACAGTGCCTTGGTGCAGCCAGAGAGCATGCATTATTAATGAAAGTATTATTGGGAAGATGATATTTGAGTGTCAAAGCTGCAGTAAAAATAGAAATGAGTGAGTGTAAAGTTGCTTGGCATGATGGCACATCCTGCAAAAGATTTTAGTTTGGGCAGTGTGTAAAGTATAGGGCCTGTTCATAAGGCTATTTATAATAAGAATTAATCTCTTTTTAGACAAATTACATAAAGTATAAAAATAATACAACAATGTGCTTGTGTTGCTTTTTGTTTTCTTCTTGTGAATACTCTTTATACAGTTTCTGGTCTATTCCTGCCAAGTGTGTTTAGCACCTTTTTTGAGTGGGCTTCACAATACACTGCAAATATATCATTGTTATCACTTAAACCATATTGCAAATAACAGCGCAAATCTTAAAAATATAATTTAAAAAGAAAGTGTCTGAAGAAAGTGTTGAATCTAGATGTAGAGTAACCAAAAATAAGTTACTCATATATTTAAATACAATGACATCTTTACTGCTGGAGGGGGCAGACCTAATCATTTCTGCAATATTCAACATTTTATATCCCAGGTTTTCCTATTAGTGTGCAGATCTAGTTTAGATTTGTCAAAGGAAAACATTAGTTAAACAGACATTATATACTAACATGTTTTTCTTCTAGTTGGGAAAATGGTTAAAACGCCAAATAATAAATTGTAAAAGCAATCATTTGTGAAAAAAGCAGGCTTTATAATGCCATCTTCTGTTTATTATTGAGGATTAAAATAGATGAGAACCTGTTCCAGGGCACAGGAAACCTTGGCCAATCACATGCTCCAAAGAAATCACCAAAAATCATCCTAAGAGGGGGGCTCCTATTGGTCGAGACCGGCTTGTCATGTGACATTCCAGGAAGTTTAAAAGCTGCCGATAAAACAGAACATGTACATTCAGCTCTAAATACATCTTTGAACACAGCAAAACTCAAAAAAAGAAAAGCGTCAACAGAGAAAAGGGAGGCAACGTAAAACGCAGATAAATACTGTCAATTCAATCACGTAATTATTAATAAGAATTTTTAATGCTGTTCTGGTGCTGAAGTCATAGCTACAGTGTATGTTTACAATAAGCACTAAACTTCAGTTTGGTTGGATGTATTAGTATTTTGTTGAAGAAAAATTGGTCCAGTTTCTTAGGCTGTTTTTTTGGGAGAGTGGAGTCTGAGACAGGGACGAGAAAAAGAAAATCAGGTAGGGGAGCTTTAGGTAGCAGCAATGTGTCATGATTTTGTAGTATTTTGACCCATTTCCAATTGGGATCCTTCACCGAGAGAAAGAACATATAAAGACCATGTATAGACAGTAAAAATTATAGACCCTCTGAATCTGTGCTTAGCAAGGCCTTATGCAACATGTTCCACTAATGCCTTTTCATTTTTATTTCATTGACTGTTAGCATTGTTAGCTATGCATACCAGAACAACTGCTAACACTGATGTCTCTTTTTTATTCTTTCCAAAACTCTGACCTTTTACAATAATCATTTGTGGCTCAGTAGACTCCTTAAAAGCCAATTCCTCCGTCCATTGGTTTTATGTTTGACATTACAGTCCATTGGGCCAGTGTTCTTCAGCAGTCTTTGTTAGTCAGTGTCTTATCCCTTCAGCTCAGAGAGTAGTTCTTGTAAATGTAATGGAATTGCAGTGGCTTTGTGATGCTCACTGTTCTATCCAAAGGCACAGAGCTGCAGCTTGTGACAGTTTGTGCTTCACCACAAAGCACCACATCAGATCTCAGTGTTTCACGGGGCATATGTGACATTTTGTTTTGTCACACGTTGGGCTCTGTCATTTGGTGACCGCGTTAGCCTGTGTTCACACAACTCTATTTTCACACACCGCAGTCCATCTTCCGTAATGCGCCACTTATGTGTGGTTTAATATTTATGAGCGTTTCAAACCATCGTCAGACTGTGAAGCGTGGGCCTGTTTCAAAGACCAGTCTCAATCCAGCCATATGGTGCCCAGTGACCGTGCTACAGTCATAGCCGGAGGTAGCGTAACATAAACAGGAAGAGCCTCTAGGGTTACATTTGTGATGGAAAATTCAGCTACTTGCTCTGTGACAAACTGGTCACTCGGCTCCAGCTCGGGGAAGTGCTTACATGGAGCTGGTTTGTGACTTTTTAATAAATCTGAGCTTATAACTTCAAGTGTTTGACAAAGTGTTGTGGGACAGCGATCTGACTGCTTATCCAGGTTTTTGGGAAACTGCAAAATGAAGGATGAAAATATAGAAATCGTATCAAGTCTTCTCGGATGTTTCATACTGTAGTTTAAAAAGGGATTTGTTTAGTTTACTTCAAGTTTCTAATTCTTTTCTCAGGACTAACAATTTCTGTGGAAAGTGCACTTGCTTTTCATGTCACAGTCTGTTTTTTTTCTCAGCTCAAAAAAGGGACAGTCTAATCCCACTGTGATCAACCTGACGTTTGTTTTGTCTGCCATTGAAGCATTCTTCAGTCGACAGGCTCTTTTATGGCAACAATGGCTAGAGACTCAGCAGTACCATTCTTTCAAAACCTTAAGGACATACACCTGTGTTTCTTCAGATACAGACTAACTGTAATATAGCTCTGAAGAAAAAGCATACAGTTTAAACATAATTTAGAAGGAGCTTAAAAAAAAGGACACAGTAGAATCTAAAGCACTGGCTTCAGTATCTGCCCTAACTCAAAAATAGCACATTTGCATTTTCAAAGGACAAAATTATAACCTTTAGTGTTGTAATTCTCAAGAATGGTCTTTTAAAGGTCCCGCCCACATCTTTCTTACCCAGTATTGGAATTGTAAATCAAGACTGTCCCAGACCATAGCTGCTTTTTAACATTATTTTATCTTCACCAAATGCTAACCTCTTCAAGAGTTTGAACTTGGTCTAAGACTGGACTTTGTGTGTTTATAACTGTCCCTTGGGAGCTTTTATAATGTAGACTATACCAGTCTTACTCTTGACTTGGTCTAAATCTGCAAAGGTCTTGGTCTTGGTTGGTACTAAACAATAATAACTGTCTTGATGCAAGTTGCATGTTTCAGTTGACTATTTGTCATGCCGCTGTCAAAGCCTCCTTCTATTATAAAAATGGTGGCTAATTCATTTTCCGATAAACTCTGGTGCTGATTCATGTCTTTGTGGTTGTGTAGAGGATGGACCAAGGACAACGCCAGTGCATCTTGAGGTACTGCAAAGTGAGATTGGGAGCTTGATTAAATTACAGGACTGTGGGGTCTGGGGAGAGATCCAGTCAGTGCCCTTATGGTCTTTATTTTGAAGGAGATAAACTCAATTAAACTACAATATAAAGGCAATTGCAGTAAGAGCTTTGAGTTTCTGTTGTTCATATTTGAACCTAATATCAGTAATGTCTGTATAATCAGTGACACTTGATCTGTTTATTATTTAGCTTTATGCTGCACATTTTAATTCAAAGAGTGTGTTTTCTCTGTTGCACAAAAGGAAAGTTTAGGCGGATGGTGGCCAGTAATTGCAGGACTTCGCAGGACAAAGAAAGTAGAGGTCTGTAATATTTGACTTATTAAGTGCTTAGCTTTAGACATTTTGTAGTTAGTGATCATTTTAGCAAATCAAACTACTAATACAATTTATTTCAAATGAGTGTATTCTGTTTTAGTGTAACATTTATTAAACTGAGACAAATGTCATTGTTTGTTGACTTGTTGGATACGTATTTATTAACTTTAAAGCGGTATTGCTCTGGACATATACGCGCCTATGCTGTTCTATATTAGATTAGCTGTTTAGACATTGATATTTGTTCTGATGTTCTTTATGTTCTTTACAAGAAATGTCACAAAGATCTGTTTGATTTTGAAGTTATTTAAAACATTAAATAATAAAAGCTAAACATTAGTCTATAATTGTGTTTTATTGTTGTGTACTGGTAATAAACTACTTACGACAACCACTAAAGCTTGTCTGGATGGAAGGCCTGATGGTGAACTGGTAGGATTGAACTAAAACTGTGTAACTCCTCAGTGAGTGGGTCGTTTCTGCATTAATTCAATATTTAGGATTTACATGAAATTAAATGTAGTAGGCAGGAGATGACAAATCAATAATTATGTCACATGATATTGGTTTGGTAATGTCATTCTTTACAGCAAATTAAACATTAAATAAACTGAATAATTTTAGTCATTGGTTGTATAAGTCCTCTCACTATTGCCTTCTTTTCCTTTTGAGGATATTTTCTGCCAATTATGTCTATTATCCAACCTTCTTCTCGTTACCGTTGCCATCCACTTTTTTCCAGTCTCCATGTAAATCCAGCAATGGAGAGATCCCTGAGGTGAAGAACACTAAAAGGATAGTATTTTCTCACAAGTAGCACTCCTGTCTGCCCTTGTGTAAGCTAACTAGATTGCCCTCGACCTTAGGCGCCACTGAAAGAATTTTCAAATGTGTTCATTGATCAGAAAGGCTGTGTAGAAGTCAACATGATCCCTGACATCATCTGAGCCCAATAACATATCAGTGTGAGTACTATATTAGGAACAAACAGGAGTAAGATATTGATTGAGCTGAGAATTGGAACTGGATACAGAAAGGTCAGAGGCCAAGGTCACAGCTTATGATTTTGTAACGATTTTTGGAGCCGATAGAGTTTCAGCGGCGCGGGAACTGGAGACAAAGTCACATGAGTTTCAGAGCAGCTCGTTGTGTCCCGCTGTGACTCGGTGAAACGCTGTGATTAAACCGAACAGGCACTGGCTCACAACACATTAGGTTATTGTTTGAGTTTCAGAGTGTGAGCGCTTGTGTCTATGCTCTGTCTGGAGACATTTGTTCTAATGAGATGCAGCTTTAAAGAGACACTTGGGGAAGATCATTGTGACGTATAGGAACTGCAACGTGTCACTAGTCTTCTCATCGGTCTGTTTGGAGCAGTGTCCTGTCTGCTTTGATTCTAGCTCACTTTGAAACACTATAAGTCTGTAGCATGACATTTAAATTTTTAATGTTCATCAATGATTTCAAAACCACAATCTGTAGAACAATATTTGTGGATTTTGGTACTGATGCTAAGAAACCATGTTGTTCTGTATTAAACTATAATAATAATAATAATGTTAGGCACTGCAAGTAATTTAAAGTTCTATGACGAGATTTCAAACACAATGTACCGTACAATTCAATAATTTGAACTGCTGTGGCTGCAGTGAATGTAATCTAATGCACTCTCTATTTACAAGAACAAGTATCACTTTAAAGTTTGTTCTTATTGTTTTATGTGCATTCTTACAGGCAGATGCTTTTTTGTTTAATTACAGAGGGATCATGCACTTCCTGAGAAAGTTAGCAGTTATTTTGGCTGAAAGTTGCTTCACGACTGATGCAGTTGCTATGCAACATTGACAGTAAAAGACTGGGCCTGGTTCCAGTGCAGTGGAGCGGCGCATGTTGTTGAAGTGGTTTAGCCATAGTTAAGATGGCTGGTCTGATCCAGGGATGAACTGGACGAGATGGTATCAGTTTTTGTGACGCAACAAGCCTTTGGTTTAAGAGAGAACAGCTGTGGGAGCTGTGGCCTGAAAGATAATCACTCTGTGATGCGGTCATATGTTTGGACAGAGGATACATGAATTAATTTATCCCTGCTGGCTACTTTCCAAACTTTCCAAAGCTTTCTCTGTAAACACATTGTGAGGAGAGTGAACAATAGCAGCCTGTTTTATGTTTGGCTAACATGTCATAAACTATACATATACAGAGATTACTCAACACCACAACCACTGACATCTGATGATGTGTTTATCATGGCTCTGGTCAACAGGTGCATTAGGCAACTGGGAAATATTACCAAAACATTTATGTGTTTGTAAAGGACTCATTGTGAAGCTTAGACAATCAGCCAAAGGTTTGAGGGGATTGTTAGGATAGTTCGTGTACAAAAGGAGCTGCTCTGGTTTTATGTAGTGCTATATTTCGGTCATAATAATATGGATGATGGTGTATAAACACTAAGTCCAGCAGTAGACTGATGGGACTGTGACAATCATGAACATAGTGGACAGAGACTTAGCACACTCTCTTTCAGTAAATATTTAATCCCAATGATCTCATAAATGTAACTTCATCCTCCTGGGTTAATCGCCTGCATCATAAGATTTTTAATCATTCTTGTGTCCACTGGGTTTTCGGTGGGATGTAGGGCTACTGCTGACCCTCTGCTCATTTGTCACAGAGAAGGGACCTCTCCTAGACACTCATTGATAACTAGATAATGGGCCTTGCTTCACATGAGTAAGATTGATTGTGTTTAGGCCTTGGGGGTCCCACCTAATCCCTCATGAGGAGAGAGTCCTCCTGAAAAACATTGTGTGACGTATAAGCTGAGGCCATCCCATATCTACTCTGTTGTGTGGTAAACCCTCAGTAACTTTCAGTTTAATTTTGCATTCACACACTTCAGTTACATTTGGTTTAAGTTTAAACATGAGAAAACAATGTTGCAGTTCAAGACTCACACAAGACCAGGACAAAGTGTGTGACAGTGTATGAAGTCCAAACTCAGGGAACAGAATAATGATGTCACCAACTGGTGTGAGTCTAGAGTTTATGTTGAAGACGAGACCAAGACCTTTAAATGAGCGCTTTTAGATCAGTCCAATCAGAAACCTCGAGTACAGTACGCTCTCACTGTCTCTCTCTCTCTGTGTGCCAGAAAAACAAAAAGTAGGTATCTTTGAAAGAAGAAAACTTTCTGTTTCAGTTCAATAGTGCTTTGTGTTTAACAGAGTCATGTATTAATTATTATTTTCTACTTCTTAGCCAAAATCTATTTAGAATGCCAGGATTAATTCTGTCCAGTACTGATATTTAGTCTCAGTGATTTGCAGAAATGTCACATAGATCCATTTGATTTGAGAGTCTTGTTTGGAGTTAGTAAACGATGGGCCTTATGGTGCTGGGAGGGGCAGGCCTCATTTAAACCCCCCTTTGACAGGTGTGATGCATGAGGCCTAACTGCCCGGTCAGTCAGTTGTTGTTGAGAGCAAAATACAGCACCCCTGAGACGCAGCAGACCCATGCTTTATAATTCACTGCTTAGACACGACAGGTGCTTGACTTTCAAACCCAGTCAGCATGATTCACGGGCTTCCTGCAGTAAACCTCGGTGAAAACAGCCAAGGGGCGTTGAATTCAGTTTTCTGCAGCTGTAGGTTAAATGGGGGACAGGGAGAGTCTAAACAAGACAGTCTACACTAGATGGCTGTATGGCCAAGAAAAAATACTGTCTCATTCTAAACACCTTCTAAACTAAAGAGATGGTCCTTAACTTTGGGCGTGATACTCCACCGACTCAAACTGTGACCATTAGTGGATGGTTTTTGAAATAGTGTGTACTGGTGGGCTGGTTCATCTATAGGTACCATTGGAGACTCTGGTTGAGGTAGTGGAGCAACTGACACACATCAGGACGGGTGCTGTACTGAACAACATGGCCCATCCGCTGCATTCAGCTTCTGAACAACAGAGAGACGCCAGTGGACGTCTGAGATCAATGAGCTGCAGAACAGAACGCCACAAGAACTCCTTTTTCTGCCGCAGAGTCGGTCTGTGGCAGATGAAGTCTGAGTAAACACCAAATTTCCCTTTTGGGGATTAATAAAGTAATTTTGAATTTGAAGGGCTGCAGAATGTGGTTTCTCTCTGTAAGCAGACGTAATTAATACTGCAATAGCCATGTTTACAGTACGATTTATTTTTTGGCTGACATCAAATGACAAATGACGTCAAACCCAACCTAACAAATGCCTTCTTTTCTACTGAAAAAGCAGATCTGAAACTGTGATTGACCAAAGTTTGTGTCTTGTCCTGAACATACGCAATAAAGCCTGACTTTTAACATCTGTCTTTGGACTACAGATGAAAAATAGCCTGTTGGCTAACTCTGGCATATTTACAGTTTCCTTTCTGTCTATCAATATGCACTGTCCCTGAAATAAATAAATAAATAAATAAAGCACAGATGACAGAATACTTCTATTGCTATATACAATAACATTACAATAACCTTTAATAAAAACTATTTGTACAATTTTTAATTTATTCTTGTGTGTTTAACTTATGAGAATCCTATATATTTAGGCAAAGAACTCGTATACAATACATAAATTAATACATTAATTTCCAAGGATATGAATAAATAATGCCTAATTGTCAAAGGCATGACTACATTAATCATGGGCTTTTTGAATTGTTTATTCTTTATTAAATTTCTTTCTTATATTTATTTCTGGTTGTGTTTCTGAGTTGAACGGACTTGAATGCACCATCTCAAAATGGCTCCTATAGATCCTTTCATATCCTTATGACGGTGCTCGTTCTACATAGATTTGCAGAAATGTCATGCAGCAGAGAAACCTCTCACAGATTGTGTTGACAGACTCTCACTCTGCACCACATCTATCACTGACCCATTTTTAGCTCAAAGCCCAGAAACTCATCATGCTTTTTGAAACAGGTTTTCATGTAATTGGAGTTTTGATCCTATTTAAACCCACTGTCATCCCTCTGTCCTTTTGTTTTAGCAGATCAATCTGGGTTTCTGACTGCCAAAATCCACACAAGTCTTCTTTCCTGGCTGTATTTCTGCTGATTAGTGAGATGAAAAATTTATGTTGCTTTTTTTCTGGTGCCCAAGTATGTCTGATGCAGAGAAATAAGATCCACAAGAGATATTTTTTCCACAAAGCTCATATCACTCCTGTAAACTGCGCTGCATTTACGATGATGGATGATGTATTACGGTTTGTTGAAGGAGATGACTTTTTTTGGACCTCGAAAAGCAGCTCTAAAGTAGTCCATGCTAAAACATAAATATGATCTTGTCAAACTGAGTAGGAAGTGTTGTAATGGATTTGTTTAAGATGTCAGGAGTCGTGTAACATTATCCGAGGGCGACTGCAGAGAGATGGAGATTAAATTGCGTTGTGAAAAGGGTTTTGTCACTTAGGGATACGTTCATTGTCTGGGAGATCTTGTTATGTCGTAAGTCGGCAGTAAATGGAGTGTCTGATGGAGGAAAGTGGAGAAGAGCAGAAGTGGAGTATTTATTATAATGTTTAAATTAGGAGCATGTCAGTTTTGGTTTGATAAGCTTAGGTAGTTTTACTCTCTATTGCTGCTGTACTGGAGCAGAAAACAACCACAAAAGAGCTTTAGTATTTACATGGAATAATTTAACCCAAGAACAGCAAATATTAAGGTGAATAAGAGCTGCCTTTTATAGAGACATTACTTATTAAAGGTACATTGTGTAAAATGTACCCAATGGAATGGAACTAATCAGTCTTATTAGGGCTGGGCAATAAATCAAATAAATTTGATTAATTGGTTTTAGTGGCTTATGTTGCTGCTAATGCCCAAATTATGTCCATAATAACTCAGCAGATGCTAAATACATTAATAATCACCAGAGAAAAGAATTGAATTACCTCAAAAAAGGGCAGAAAACCTGAACAAGAACAGCGTAGCATCTGTGCAGTGTGAAGCGTATACTTTTTGATTAATGCAAATTAACCACTTTTTGTGTCTTTTAACATAACTTTGGGTTATGTAAATGTGTTAGCTATATGAAGAGCGGTCAAACTAAAGTATTCAGCCTACTGATTAAAATCATAAATTGTCTGAAATGTATGTTTCAATATTGTATAATAGCCTCAAAATAACAATAGCATTTTCTTTCTCTTGAAAAAAAAAAAGACGTTTAAAGCTTCAGTTCCACCGAGAGATGAGAAGCTGCTGCACACAGTGGACACACTGAGCTCTGCTGGAGGAAGGCATCAAACAGTTATTAACTAAAAGTCTTTTGTTTCAACAACTACGTTTCCACTGGCAGGGCTAACACACATTATTTAGTGATTATTAGTCTTTGAGTTTTTAATGTCAAGAATAAAATGTCCATTGGAGCAACATTTAATCCAAACAAATGATTTTTGGTTTAACTGAGAAAAGTGCAGTTTTTGTCTATGTTAACGGAGCTTTTTTTGTAAAGATACTGAATACTATATTTGAAGATAAAGCTGTCTGCAGTGGTGCTATGGTAATTAGTAACTAAGTACACGTCTTTTTGAAACCTCTATAAGCATATACTATAACAGGGCTCACGTCAGACTCATGCACAAACCAATCAGGTGTCAATTTGGAAAGACATGACTCACCTAACAGTTCAGGACGTGAGTTTTAGACGTCAGCAAAGGTCCCTCGGGGCCTGCAGTGTTAAACCAAAAGTTGCTCAGTGGAGCATCATTTTGAATCCTGGTTTGAACTTTAGGTGCATAATTGTACAGACAGTCTATTCAAGTCTATGTTGAGCTAAAGGTCTGTTATTTTTTCTTTTCACTTTTGTGGCTCTTTGTCAATATTTAAAAGGGAAATATGGATGTTCGAGAGAGAATGTCTATACAGTGAGTGTGTAATTGGCGCCCCTGATTTCCCCCGAGTTGAGGACAGATTTGGCTTCAAGGCCCAGGGGATTGTGGGTGATTGAGCTGTTTCACTTCGGTTAGGAGAACCATCAGTCATGCATGTAAACACAACTAGCATTACTACTAGCCCTGCGACTAGAACCAATACTCCAAACACAATTTACTTTATTTCATAAACAAAATAATTTAGTTTGAGCAATTTTAACACAATTACCTTGTTTTTCTGTTAACTGCAGTCTGTTGTGTTTTGTGCCAAATGAGTCCTTTCAAATGAGAATAGCACCAAACGCTGCTAAACAACAGAGCTTTACTTTGTAATCTCTTTGAAGCTTTCCAAATGAGCTGCTTAATGGAGCAAGAAAATGTAAGTTTTGTGCTGTTGGACCTTTAACATTACTGTCCCTCTGATCTTGTTATTTCTTGAAACAATAATCCACGCTCTTTTAAGCACATAGCTGTTCAATAATATTATATGATATTTAAATAGCTTGTATAATGTTTGATATTATGCACATGGAACCATTATTTTATTTTATTAACTGAAATGTGTGCAAACATCTCTTATTACACCATTTCAACTATTTAGTTGTGATTTAAGAACAGAACTAAGTGAGAGGAAAAAAAATATCTAAATAAACATAAATGTGTGAATTTCTTGGATTTAAACAAATTATTGTTTGTTTTTCCACATGTCCTCTAAAGAATCAAACTGTGAATCTGACCTGAGCTCTCACTCATGCATCGTCCGCGGGATAAACACTGTGGTCAGCTGATTGGACAATAAACAAGTCTACGCTACATTTAATACAAACAGAAGCTGTGCCAAATACTGATTTCCAAAATTATAGTAAATATGAATTTAATGTTTACAAAGCCAGGAACAAAACGTTTACTGCAGCAGCTGTTTCTCCAGCCTCTCGCTGCTACACACCATTTACTCTTCTTTATATTAAATATTGACAATTCATCCATGTTTAATATCTCGATGACGTTCTTTCCTTTTCTGGAGCCAGTATCTAATCAGCACTAACTCCTATCATACCGTCCTGTTCTGACCCAACCAGTACCGTACTCCCCAGTGGAAACCAGGCTCAAGTTACAGAGATTAGGAGGCTTTTGCGGTCAGTGTGCTCTTTATATATGATACCCATCCAAAGGTTGGACCAAGCCACCGACAAGATGTGCTCAGATTTATCAAAGGGCAACACTTGTGTGGTATCATTTTACTGTATGGTTCTAAACCTAAGTCCAGGTCTGACATGAGAAACACACCAGTTATACCTTTAGTGTGAACTGAACTCTGTTGAAGTTTGATCCAAATGAAAAGTGTGTCTGTTTAGTGTTGCCCCAGGTTTATTGTCTAAATCAAGCTAAAGCTTATATATTACACTTGTGTAGCTTAATTTAGTATTGCTTCTGCTAATACTATGTGTTTTTGTTTTTTGATACATTGCAAGAAAGCAACATCAGCCCAACTTTTAATTTCTATGGTTCATTAAAAAGAAATCATTCCTGCAATTCACTTTTTACATGCAAACAATACAAGCTTTGTGTTCAAGTTTATGAACACCTCTATTTGTTTAAAGCCATGACAGCCTCCAAAGCTGTTCCACAAACTCTATACTCATTGGTGCACATCCAGGACCGGCCCGGGTGGACTTTATTGCAGACTCTTGAATTTAATTGAAAGCTGCTCTTGTCTCTTTTGAGCCTCATGAGTCACACAGGCATAAAGTCTCAAAGTTTATTTTCCACTGCGCTCTGCTCACTTCTCTACATGACAAACACAACCAGACTGACAGATTATTTCATGATAAAATGTCTATAAAATGGATGGGGCTGGCAGTGTCTGAGACTGTGAGAAGTAATGTGATCTTGTAATTTTGTTTTGAGGCAATCCTTTTTCAAGTTAGGTCTGATTACTTGATGATTTGCAGCATCTATAGTTATAGCAACAAATTCTTATTTCTGGCTTGGTGATCCTTTTGAGACTCTATTTTATTATTTTATGCCAATGCTGTAAAATGAAATACTATTGGGACGCACGTAAACTTGATGTGATTTTTTAAATAGATTTTACTGAAGATTAAGGAAAGTATGGAATGTGGACGATGCACACTTGATTTAAACCAAGCAGTGAGGGCCTTACCATAACTCCTTATTATCTCCTTGTTTGTTCTGTTCAAATACATGTTACCAGGCATCTGGCTATGACTGTGGAGGCTGTTCTGTATCCCATAATACAAAACGGTAACAAGAGCAATGTGACTGTTGCTGAGAAGCGTCACAACAGCTTAAACAAAGATGTATACTGTAGATACTGCATGTACCTTTTTTAAATGGTTAGTTGTAGATACCAGTTTTATTACAGTATACATGGTTTTATCCTAGCATGATGAGCCAGACCCACCGACTTTCTTCTGGTGGGTCTGGAACCCCACTCATTGAGCTTGACTTTCAGCCAAAACTCAACTCTGTCGACATCACAGACTAATTATAATTGTTTATCTAAAATGGGGTGGGCTTTATGTGATGACTCACAAAGAAGTGTCCGCCAGGTCGTCCGTTTCTCTGATTGGTTTAATCTGCAACCATTTGTCTCGCTTCCTGGAAATCAAAACTCTGATCGAATGTGACCAGACTAATTGTCTGTACGGAATAGATAAAGAATAAGGACGTTCAGGCTACGTTTATCCACCTGTGAATTCATAATTTGATTGTGGTGCTGCCCTTGAGGCAAAAGATCTGGTGGTAATGGAATCTGCGCTGTAGTCTGCGAGAATGGAGATGCTTTAACAGAGGGAAATAAAGGGCTTATGTTGTGTACTGCAGCCACTCCACTAGAGCCTCTGTTTCTGTAAACCTCACTGTAGCCTTTAGTCTCAATATTTCATTCAAGCTTGGGGTCACTTTCATGTGTTTCATGAAAACTGGTCAGAAATGAGACATTGGTTAACTGATTTAAAAACTAAAGCTTTTTGGTGCATCTTTAATGACAAAATTAACCAAATCTACATAAACTGCCTTTCCACAGTTTAGTTGAGTGAATTACTGTTTCCATGGTTACAAATAAGTCTTCATAGAGCAATCTACTTTTGTTACATTGGCCTCTGGACAGCATGTTGCTTGCATATATTCTCTAACAATCTGCATTTCTGTCTCAAATGTAATAAAATTAAAACAAGCATTTTTGTCTGGCACATTCTCTTCTGTGGATAAGCATTCACCTATGCCTTTACACCTGCAGATGGACGCACAAGTGACACGTCTGGCTGAGTGGCTTTATATTCAGTTTTCTGTGATACAGTGAAGCGTGTTTCACTGAGGAGATATTGAGAGTTGAGACTAACAAAGAGAACTGAGCTACTGGGGGCTGCTGACTGCGGTTCACTCAGATGTGAGAAGGTGAAATGATGTGTTATCAGAGAGTATAGACCCGACTCGGAGGGAGATACTGATCTGCTTTGGGTCCTGACCTGGAAACGCACCCAACTGGAACCTCTCTGGCTCTAGACTGTCTCACATAAATTTTTGGATCTCTTCTGTTAAAAGTAAAAACACATTGTCCAAATAAGAGACTATATAGATTTCAGTATTGTATTTCAGATTTGTAAAGTGACAACAGGCACTTGTGCAGTGATCAGCCAAAACAATAGAAAAAATGAAGGTGTCTTTCTTTGTTTCAAATAATCTCAAAAGGACAAATTGGATACACTTGTGACATTTTTTCTAATTGCTATCCTTTCTCATTTCTCTTCAGTGCTGTGTAGGATCTACTGTGGCTCTCCCCACCTCCAGCGCTGACCCCCTCCCGTGTCCTACCACCACTATGACCTTTTCCTGCTGCGTTAAACCCATGGAGAGTACTCATTCACCCAGATAGGATGCCTGCCCCGTTCACTGCACTGCATCCCCTCCTGCCCAACACCACCTCCTCCTGGTCCTCGCGTCTACCAACTCTCACCGACGGATCCTTGTGGCCAGCTAGGCTCTGCCCCTCTCCGCTCCAACATGGTAGATGAAGTCACCACCATGAAGGATGACGTCATCAACGCCAACACACTGGCTTGGCTGGTTTGCTCAGGCGTGTCCATCCTGGCCAACACCTGGAGCATCCTGAGCGTCAGCGCCAAGCAGAAGAAATGGAAGCCGCTGGAGTTTCTCATCTGCACGCTGGCGGGAACGCACATCCTCAACATGGCCATCCCCATCACCATGTACTGTGTCATCACTCTGCGGCGCCAGCACTCCAACTACGAGTGGAACGAGGGGCTCTGCAAGGTCTTTGTGTCCACCTTCTACACGCTCACGCTGGTCACATGCTTCTCCGTCACATCACTGTCCTACCATCGCATGTGGATGGTGCGCTGGCCCGTCAACTACAGGTAACACTCCCACAGTTATGTTTTTATGGAGAATAAAGAGAAGTTAGACTCATTCATCCATAAGTCAATACATGGCTAAAAATGTAGCCAACAATGTTTTTACATCTGCTCTATGTGGTTTTGGTTTTCTATATCTATCTATGATGATTACTTTAAACCAGAAAGTCAACTATGAAATGTCTTTACAATACAATCTTTCAATGAACAACAGTTTACCAAGATCAATACTTTTTGTAACCGGTAATTTTTTTTCATACTTAGAAGAAAATACAGGAAGCCATCAACAATTTATACTATGCAATTATCTAATGGTAAAGGTATCTTAAGATAAATGACAAAAACTCCAAATGTGAATAATATGAATTTTCTTTTAGATTAAATGTTCTGATACAAGTACTAATGTTAAAATTATAATATAGTTTTATATATAGACCTATAGTTTTATTTTCTCCATTCAAACTGTAAAGACTGAAGCTGAAGACGTGACACAAACAAATCCCCCAACCAAGGGCTCTTCTGTATCGGGTTGACTCTCGTTTTGCTAACACATCTACTGCTTGTAGTTATTTGGGGTGACACAATGGAAAACCCTCTAGACGGAGCATCTGCCGTCTTCTCTGGCTTCCAGCTTCATTTGGCTTCACACCCAAAGTGATATTGCAAAAGTAACGCTGAATTATGATCAGTTCACCTCGCGTTAGCAGTCGACACCCTGCCGCAGTAACACCATTTTGGTCTCGTTAGACTCCCAAGACATCTGCTGTTCACACGTAATCAGATGTTCTGCAGCTCTCACACAGGAGCTATTTATGTCACAGCCCGATCAAGCTTTGTTCTCATCTACTTTAAGCACAATCATTAGTTTAAATTTTGACTTAAATTCGGCGAGCTAAACTTGTTTTTTTGGTTCAAACCAGTTGTGGCTCTTTGTTTGACTTATGGGAACCAATGACCTGTGATTAGTGCAAAGTGTAATAATGGTGACTCGTACTCACATACAGTGCTTGAAATATTGCAGGGAAACCAACCACACAATGGGTGAACGAACTGTACTTTCTCTCCTAAAATATAAAAATACATAAAGCTTGTAAAACAAAAAAAAAAATGGATGCCAAATACTATATTGATTACATTTACATCAATGTCCAAGATGCCTTATAGTGCTTCAGTGGCAGATCTTTTATTCATAAATTGCTCAAAATCAGTGAAATACAAGAGGGTTGATACTGATTTAGTTTTCATAAAAGCAGATTGAGGTTCATTTCTCCCACTTGCCCTTGGCCCTAATAACGTTGAATTAATACAGTCATGGGTAAACAGACATCATCAGTAAATAAAATTAAAACGTTGAGTTTTTTTAGTTAAAAACAAGCTCTTGGTTTTCTGTTCTGAACCCTATTAGTGTTTCCTCTGGCCCCAGTCATAGACACGTGAATAAAAAGGATATGTACAACCTATTTTAGGGGCTAATGGGTAGAAATGGGATTGGGGCACTGATTGAGAATTTAGTCTGCTCTACTGTGGTGTCCAAATCTTTTAAAACACTCGCCTTATTTATGAAGTTTCAGTTGTTTTTGTCAAATTGTCCATTAAAATACACATAAAACAAATTAAATATTATGCTCTAGAGCCATCATAAAAAAATGTAGACCCGTTTCACTGTTAGTGTCACACATTTATGTTTCTTCACAGAAGAAGCCCTGGGATAACATTAGTGTTGAAGTTGTCAGGAAATAAACTGACCTGTGCTGCTGCAACAGGTGGACACAGCAAATGTTAAAGTTAAAGATAGATAAAAACAGTAGGAGTCACTTCATCTGATACCTGTTGTGCTCAGAGCATGCTTAATAAACATTATGAAATGAAATCATGTTTTGGAGGCAATATTTCAGATTGAGAGGACAAAGGTCACAAAAGATAACTTTATTGGTTTAACCTATTGCTGTTAGTTATTAGGCAAGGTCAGTTTTATATATATAGTGCAATTCATAAAAAAGAAACTCAAAGTGATTTACAGAAATAAAATACACTTTTAAAATACACAGACAAGATTTAGAATAAAACAAAGTACAGAATAAAAAAAAGTAAAAGATGAAGAGTGCAGATAAAATACTTTTAGTTTTCTTTACTGAATGTAGGCGGGGCTAAAGAGGAAGGATTTTAACTTCCTCTTAAACATTGTTAAAGTTGAGTCTTGTTTGACTTGATCTGGATCCAGATTTTTGCTGCATAAAACTTAAACGCTGGTTTACCAGTTTTAGTTCTAACTGTGGGCTCGAGCAGAAGGCCTGTCCCAGATGTTCTCAGAGTCCGAGGAGGTTTATAAGGACCTAGCATGTCAGAAATATATTCTGGCGCTAAACCATTTAGAGACTATTCTCTGAGCAACAAGAAGCCAGTGCAGAGATTTTATTTGTGGATGTACTTTCTGGTTTTCTTTATAATGAAGTCTGAGGTATTAGAGGTGTTGTGTGTAGAATGTTGCAGTTGAACAAAGTGGAACACATTGAA
The DNA here is from genome assembly GCA_024416835.2 of Perccottus glenii. Taxonomy (NCBI): domain Eukaryota; kingdom Metazoa; phylum Chordata; class Actinopteri; order Gobiiformes; family Odontobutidae; genus Perccottus; species Perccottus glenii. Next base: position 9,694,689 of record CM044555.2, on the reverse strand, counting down.
TGAAACGTGTAATGACACGTGTGTAGGTCAGTGATTAAAATGAAAACAGTAATATTAAAATGTGAAAGTAATATTACCTACAATGGTCATGTTCTATTCTATAGATACTTGGATCATTTCACTGCTCTGTTCAGATAAACAGACCTTCACATAAGATCTGCAAACTTCTCATTTAATCTCTGCTCTGTCTTGTTTTCTATACTGATTGTGTAGCTGTCTTATTTGGCCAGCGTTCGCAAAGTGATCAAAATTTTGCAAATACTTCCATCTCCCTAATCTGTTCCCTCTCTCTTCTGCTCAGCTCTGAATTGTTCTCTCAGCAACCACGTCGTCTTGTTCAGAGTGATAGCTCAGGTGATGTGGCGTGTAATTGCTATTCATCTTTCATTTAAATGACTCCACGTTTGCTTTGCTGAGCTGGCATGGCTCCTCTCTGACGTTAACGCGCACCGAAGGCCTGAATTATGGATTCCAGCCTCGTACTTCGGCAGCTGTTCTCATCACCCTGCTCTCACAATCTCTCAGGAGCGCTTTCCCTTCACAACGCTCTCTCTCTGGTAATACAGTCCAACAGCGCAGTGACGTAACCCCATTATGGACCCGGGGCACATTTAGGAGCGGCTGGCATTATTACTCACAGTGACAACAAGACCTACTTGTCTTTGCACAAAGCCATACAAAGATAGAAACCGCTGCCCCCTCAGTGCCACTCAGAGCTCATTAACTAACTCACACCGACACGACATAAGTTACAAATATTAACTGTGCTCGTACTTACTGACAATAATCTCTATGTCTGTATGTAGAGATGTGGGGTATTAACGTATATCTAATGCCATTTCAAATGTTTGTGAATAATACAGTAAAGACAAACACTTTTATATTATATATTTTATCTGGTTACTATGGAAACTGTGCATTGTTTATAGTTAAAAAATCTATAATGTTAACAAATGGCCAAAAGCTAAAGGAATACGCCTATATCACTGCCTTTAATTGATACATTGTTATTAACTTTACTTTTACAGATGTAGAAACCACATCTTTTGTATTTGAAACTGTTTGGACATATCTGCAGCATAAAGAGTTAACAACTGAGCCATATTGGGCTGTTTCTAGTCGATGGTGAACACTGCTAAAAAGGTAAAATCATGGATCTCTGTCTGTGACAAAGCCCAATAAGCGAAAGTCTGGCCTATGCAATTACACTTCAACTTAAAACATTCCTACAACTTCTGATGTAATGGTGTGAGTCTGTGCCTAAAGAGCCTGAAGGTTTTGAAACTAAAATGATCTCACATAAACTTTTCAAGGGCAATTGATGCCTTTATTTCTATTAGCATTATTTATTACATTCTTTTTTCACTTCCACAGTCATCAGTCAAAATAATCCAGTCAGGAATTTTACTTTACTTACTTTTTTTTACTTTACTTCAATGAAAGGTAAAAAAGTCAGTTTACGTGATTTTTTCAAAATATAATAAATATTTCATGTTGAAAAAGGCATACAAAATTAGGAGCTATTTTAGGCCAGGGGAGAGTCTGCAGAGACGTTAACGCACATTTATAGAAGACAACAAAGCAGCATCTCTTCCTGATATTTTAATTTAATATAATCATTTCTTATTTGTATATTTTGTGTTTGATCTACTGTTGTTTGTGAAAACCTGACTTTGATATGCAGCACATAGCAGTCCTCACTCGAGATAAACTGGGGCTGAATAAAGAGAAATCGATGCTTTGCAGATTAAAAAGATTGTGTCTGGTGTCCTTCGGTGTGTTTGTCACTGAGTGCATCACCGAGAAGAGGGATTTCTATTTCCTCTCACTCCTCAGAGTAATTGTTACAGTCGAGCACTTTGTTGGATGTGTTTGTGTCCTCTGTGATGCTTCAAGGTCTGCAACAGCTACAGCATCTTAAAGTATCACTTCTGTTCCTATTTTCAAGACCTGACAAAAGACATCGTAAAGAAGCATGCACAAGAATAGTGCTGAGATATTTATCTGCACAGGCAGCAAATGTTGTAAAAAAGACATTGTTTATTACAATGATGAGACCAGCAGTTTTCTATTTCACTGTCAGTCTAGATCTGTTGATTAATTTAATTTCTATAATTTGAATTATTGTGTGATTGTGTTGCTTTCTTTTATTTAGATATTAAAAATGTAATGTTTTGAATTATATTTCTGGTTTGGAATGTCATATATAGTTTTTTGTATGAACTGAGAAGAAACCAGAAAGTCAGGAAGTGACTCATTGAAATGAGCTGGAGAGACAAAACCAAACAGTTATTATGCTCCTGTTTTTGGAAGAATTTGATCTGAATTTTCTATTGAACAATATTATTTAACTATAAAAGAAATTAAAGCATTTGAAGTTGTATCTGCTAAACTTAACTGTTATCATATTATCAGAGTCTCATACCGTCCCAAAAGTTACAAAATAAATCTATATAAATCTTTGAAACCTGCCTGAGACGTGTTTGGATAAACATTACATACACTGGGATTTAAAAGGCTGGAGCTGAATCAGATGCTAGTCCTTAGTCTTCTGCAGTATCTGAGCCTCCTCCATTACTGCCCAAAAAAAAAACTATAATTCACAGTAGCTTGAGTTTTCTTTCTCTTCATACAGCAATGATTTTACCTTAAACAAAGATGATAAAAGGTAAACAAACTCATAAAACAAGTATTTTTATTACTTTAAGTAATTTAAGAGATGATTATGCTATTTAACTTTGTATAATATGTATTTATTTAGTACTTGTATTTGTGTTCTGTATCATTACAACTGTCATAATGAACACTGATTCTGAAAAGGTTTTATTAAGACACTAGTTTTGACTTTAATGTCTGAAATGGCCTCCTTTTATGGATTTGACAGGTCATCAACACAACATTCATCATTTAAAATAATATTTTGGGTTAAGTTGCAGATGTTACTATATATAATGTTTAAATTCTCACTGTAATTTGTTGTAAAATGTGCTTCTCCTTCAGGTTGAGTAACACCAAGAAGCAGGCCGTGCACACAGTGATGGGCATCTGGATGGTCTCTTTTATCCTGTCCACTCTTCCTGCTGTGGGCTGGCACGACACCATCGACCGCTTCTACACGTCCGACTGTCGCTTCATCGTCACGGAGATCGGCCTGGGCTTTGGCGTGTGCTTCCTGCTGCTCATCGGAGGCAGCGTAGCGATGGGCGTGATCTGCATCGGGATAGCTCTCTTCCAGACGTTCTCGATTCAGGCCGGACACAACAGTGACAAGAACAAGTTTAATGTCCCGACCATCGTGGTGGAAGATGCTCAGGGGAAGCGCAGATCGTCTATAGATGGATCCGAGCCTCTCAAAACGTCATTGCAGATTACTTACCTGATCAGTGGCATAGTCTTCATCTACGACTTTCTGACTGGCTTCCCCATACTGGTGAGCTCCAACATGGTTCATTTCATATTTCACAAACCTCTTTTATATGTGTCCTCTAAAAGGGATCCCCTAATCCTTTTATATATCCTGAAATTGTAGCTGCATTGTTTTGTCAAGTAACCCTGTTGCATTTTATAGTTTTGTATCACTTGAAATATAAATAGCTTGTTGATAAAAGAAGCTGTTTTCTCTTAAAACACAGATGTACTGCCTGGCTTCTTGTTAGATACAGGGCTTCGGTAGATGTCATTAAGAAAGTGGCCATAAGCTTTAGAGACCAGTTAATATCAGGAACTTGGACCCTGAATGAGCGGATCCAGACTTTCTCAGCTGTCAATCAAATATCACAGGTCGGGAAACAGCATTTTATTTGAAGTGAGCCAATCATAAAACCTTGAGTCACTTCCACTACAGTCTGGTTTCCATTAATGAATGCCAATTCAGTGAGATTTTGAAAAAAAATGTATTGTGTAGTTTGCAAAAGCACTAGAATAAAATAAAATAAAAAGCCTTCTGTTTTGTGTGCACGTAAAAGGATAAATGTTTTTTCTTGTGGCTGCTGGTATTAATGCAGGCAGTAAGGGTCATACCAAAACAACTGCACCAACAGTTTTCTGTCAGTATTTCAATTATAAAATGTTTCATATTCACCAAAAGGATAGTTTTATCTTCTTCCTGTATGAATATGTATGACCTTCCAGGATTATTATTTCAAAAAACAGTTTCCATTTGAATGTTTTAGTTTCAATATATTCATAAAAAGCATGACTACTCTTGTGAAAGTATATGATATGTCACATTATATGAGGTGGCAGCTACATGACTGTGTGCTGCTGTCAGACCTCCTCTGAGCGAGAAGGAGGTTAATGGGCTGAGCTCGGAAATGAGTGAGTGGTGAAAAGATGGGTTGAGGGTGGGTTTAGCTCACTGTGTTTCTGTAACTATGCCACGGTAATGTTTTATTTATATCACTGCTTTAATGTCAGGGGCTTTAAGTAGGCCACACCCCGGCTTTTTCTCCTCATAGATGCTGGCCGTGAGTCAGGAGGGATTCTGACACTTTACATAAACAGTAACATTTATCGATGCTAAAGAAAATGCTCTGATCACAAATGCTTTTATTTTTCTCTGTTGGTGGGCTCTCCTGTGGGTCTGCGGCTAGATTACACTTCACAATCCGAGCTGATTAACAAGTACGTCAGAGTTTAAAAAGAAATGGATAACTTTTCTTTAGTTCCTGGGGAAACCGATCCTTCCGAGTGCATTATGACTGAGCGGAAGAGCAAGCTCTGTTTCAAAGTGTTGCCATTTGGTTTGCAAATTTGGGCCTCAGGTTCTCATTTATTTTTTAACAAGTCATTTCATAGGTTTTCAATGAGATGTGAGAGCTTGTAGAAAGCTCAGGGCTGCCAACCCCCCGGCCTGTCAGCTTAAAAGCAGGTCTCCATGGCAGGGCCCCCATTTGTAACAGCTTCAGAGAAGTAGTCTCAGTAAATGCTTCAGCCAAGTGGAACATTTTAATTGCAATCATTTTAATGAAAGAGGTTTTATTAAGAGCAGCTCGATATATAGTATTAGTCATAAAAGGCGGAGAACGTTATGTTTCTTTCTACTATTTTTCAAGCTTTAGCAAAAAATAGACTATTTAAGTAATGCAAAGCACAACTTTTATATACAGTATTAGTGAAAGTAGCAGAAGTAGTGACAGTTTTAGTATTTGACTTCCTCGACTTATTTGTCCAGTATATTCCTATTTTGACTACACAGGTTAGGGTTGCACACTCCTAACTCAGTCACGTAAAGTCAGTGTTGTCAGTGTTTCTAAGCCTCTCCCCCAGTGGACCATGTAAATAGTGAAGAAAATCACTGTGGTATGATCTCTTATAATAATCTTCCTAATGCTCAGGAGATTACTGCTGCAGTAAATGCTTGTGCAGGTCTTTTGACAGTTACAGTTTTAGCTGATCCAAATCTGAAAATATCTGTTCATGATTAATTTAGAGCTGGGGTTTGAGGACCTACGGTAGCCCAGTAGGGACACTAAGTAATGGTCCACTGTGATTTGTGATGGGTCGCAGTGGCTCAGAGGTAGAGCGGTCGTCCTTCAACCGGAAGGTAGGCGGTTCGATTCCCGCTCTCCCCACAGTTCATACTGTCGTTGTGTCCTTGGGCAAGACACTTAACCCACCTTACCTACAGTGGTGTTCCAGCTGTAACACTGGTGAATTGAACCTTAATGTAAGTCGCTTTGAATGAAAGCGTCAACTAAAAATGTAAATGTAACACTGGTGAATGGAAGTTGCTTTGGATAAAAGCGTCTGCTAAATGTGTAAATGTAAAATACCTATGGCGGATGGAAAAAGGCAAATGAGTTATTTTGAGGCTAACACCTGTGAAAATGTAGTGCTGACTAATGTGTTTAGTTTTGTTCAAAGATATACTACAGTCTTTTATATAATGCACCTTTAAAAGTGAATGGAAGTCATTGTTATTTGGTGCTGGCTAAGGCAGTGACTCAGCTCTGAGCTCATATGCCTTTAGGCTCTAAAGCTGCTGAATTATTTGAAAGAACAAAGCCAAGTCTATGAATTAGTCAACTTTGTAGTTTGTTAAAAGAAATGCAACAATAACACAGATTTAAAAAAACCCTGCCCTCACTGTGTTCTCTTCTCTGATTGGTTCATGCAGGAAACACAATGTGAAAATGCAGTGTTGAGACACAAACTGGCCCTGATTATAGATTAGATTACAAACAAAGTGGTCTTTTTCACAACATTTCCTTGTGTTTGGAATGAGAGAGAATAGGAAACATCATATTTCCAGCCACCAAACAGCCTGCAGCTTTCTTTACGACCTTATGTAATGAGCTATTTAAATGCATGAGGCACGTACGCACAAATAATGAGTGGACAAGAAATAGAAAACCTTTAGGAAGTCATTACAAAAGGAAACATGAATATATTTATAAACAAATCTGCAAGTATAAAGTGTGCTACGATGAATCATGATATGGTGTTTGAATTGAAATAAAGACTGAAGCTCAGATAATTGTATAATGCCCATAATAGTGGTTAATAGTGGTTTTATGTCTAAATATGACTTTAGAGTTAATACGTTATCATGCTCAAAAGCAGCCGGATTATCCATGTTCAAATGTTTGTAATTCAATAGTTTTTGTGAATAGACATTGTCATTGGTGAATTTACTGTGAGTTTTTTTGCATCTGTGCAGGTGGTGAGCTTCACCAGTCTGAAGTTCGACCGCTCCTACAACTGGATGGTGCTGTGTGTGCTGTGGTGCTCCATTGCCCAGTCCATCCTACTGCCCATGTTCCTGTGGGCCTGTGACCGCTATCGAGCCGACCTACGCATGGTGTGGGACAAATGCGTGGCTATTATGTCCAACGATGAGGTGGATGAAGGTAAGTCATTGTCCCAGGCCTCGTTCCCACCCTTCCTCCTTTCCTCCTTTCTCTTCTTTTTCCTCCTTTTCCTCATGGTGTGATGGTGATGCCATTTCCAAAGACAACTCAATGTGCACATAGTATAATATCTGAACTTAGAAGATACTATAAAATTGAAAATGATTGCTTTAAATCAGGGCTGAGGTGTTTAAATTGACTAGAAAAGTTTAAGTGCTTTGTGGACGGTGGAAAGGAATTACAGTGACATATATGATTTATGAACCAGAACACTTTGGTCTTGATGCCTGGGGAGTCAATGTAATGAGAAAATTGAGGCTAGCAATACTTTACCAAAGCAAAGGGGTCAGCAATCCACAGTACATCACTTTAGATTGTGTTCAGGTTCTGTATTAGAAAACTGGTAATAATTGTTATAAGGGTAACATGATAGAAAAGAAATTCCTTTTAAACCATTGTACATCAGGATTTGGGACGCGATGCAGCATCAGTGGAAGGCATTACACAGTGGACCTGAAGAAGTGTAGCTTGTGTGGTTATTGCACAGGTTTTAAACAGAAAGGCTTATATGACAATGACTTAAGGAGTGTAGTGTGAGAGGTTTTCAAATTCAACATAAAAAAATTATGTTCTGTAATGTTATTAACTACTCCCTAAAAAAGTTGAAACAGAGCACTCTCTTGTAACACTAAATCCAGGTTATCTTCATCTACAGCACAGAAACACTGGGTTAAATGGAGGCATTTTAATTTGGTTAAAGACGGGGTAGAGATGAGGTAAATGTTGCTTTTCCAAATCTTAAAATTTCACTCAGACGTAAGATGTTTGGGGCAATTAGACTTAACATTATTGTCTTCAACCATTTCAGTCCAGATAATACTGCTGCATCCTACTGGACTCTGTGTGTCCCAAAGCTTTGATCTAAAATAAACTAATGAAATATCATAAAACAAAACTTTATCCTTTTGATTTGTTATCTTTATTTTTATGTATAATTATGACCGTGGCTTTGTTTCTCATTGTGCTGTGGATTCCAGTTTAAACTCAGCGGTCAAATGTTATCATGTGACCTATCATGTGACCTTGTGCAACATGACATAAAGAAATCTCTCTGTGTCTGTCTGTTTGTGTTGTGTACTTTAAATTGCTTTGCATTATCTTTGTTATGAGACTGATGTCTCTAAAATGAAAAAGAAATAATGCTGGGCAAAGGGCATCTTAACCTCAGAGCGTTTTTATAATATTTCTTTTCTACTTCAATGCACTTAAACTGGGCAATCTTCATCCTGAAAGCCCTGGAAAGAGACAATAAAGCAAATGGGTTTCCCATTTATTAGTTTGGAACAGAAAGAGTTGCACTGAAGCTGAAAAGCACTTTCAGGTCATTGTGATGGTCATATTTCCCTCAAGTCACAAAGGGATACAGTACTGCTCACACTCTTTTGGTTTTGCTCAAAGCTGTGTTTTGAGTTGTTTTATTGTTTTACGGTTTTGGTTTTACAAAACAAAGTCCTGTAAGTAGGCTTATATGTGAGTAAAATACCACCAAGAAGTATGTAGCAATGGACTAATAAAAGACTATTGACTGATATGTTCCAGTTAGTTTAACTACTGCTGTTTGAAGTTCCCTTAGCTCACCTTCATTTATCCAGTGGACTCCAGTGCTCCATAAGTCAAGGACATGTTACATGCACACAACATTTGTGATCTTTGACTTATGTGCGGCAGATAGTTGTGCTATAATCAACTGAAAGGCAATACACTATTGTCTATGGGACAGGTACGAAATACAAAAGCAACTAATATCAGACTAATAGATAAAAGAGATAATTCACAAAAAGCTGGTCTCAACAGTAGGTCACATGATAATCACACAATACTTGTTGAATTTACAGGTTTTCATAATCTATGCTAATTTATTTATGCTTCATCTACTGGCGCTGTTTAAACTGCAACCCTCTCTCTGTCTGTAGCCCTCCAAACCTTTTGATCCCCTCCCTCCTGACACCCTGCCTGATTACTAATTGTTGTCCAGCAGGAACCACACTCCATACTCTCTGTGATAATTAACACTGCCAGTTTTTTTGCTTTTTTGCAGCGGGCTTGCCATGTATAAGTCATCTCAGTTGTATGTATACGAACGGTTTCCTGTTTCCAAAGCTACTGTCCTGCATGCCAGGCTGCTTTTGCATAGCTATTCTCATCCTTCATTATTTTTTGCTCAGAATCGACATTTTACATCATCTTTAAATGATTTTAATAAACATGAATACAGTAATTAGATGGTACAATAAAATTAAAAAAATAACTTTGTATTTCCCTGTAAGCCTGTTGCTGCTTTTATAAACAGTTCCCCAAACAAGGGCTTCGCCATCATTGACATTACTGTAAACTAAGCTCTAAATTAACATTCAGACACTAAACCAATTGACTTGTCTCTCTTATCTATTCGTCTGTCTGTTTGTCTGTCTTGTGTACTGAATCCGTTGCTCTCTAATCCTGACGACCGTGCTTTTCTGCACTTTGCAGAAAACAGCCAAGACGGAGGAATTCATGCCGACTTAATATATGACAGACCATATGACTATAGCTCGGCGCCTGAAATGGTGACGCTAGACCGTAATGCCAAGTATGAGTTCTCAACCTTAGAAAGGGGGGTTCCGCAAGGGTATCCAGTGAGGGAACAACAGGAAGATAAAATGCAGTATTTGCAGGTATATTTTCAATTGATTTTCTTAATTTCTTTGTCTTGAAATATTTTTATTGACGTTGATTGTTAACGTGCATGATTCAATGGGCCTGTGGGCCTTTTCGTTTCATTCTTTTTCTTGACCCATCAGATATTTTGTGATGTTACATCTCCCAAAAACACATTTATTTTGTTATTTTTGAAGAATCCAAAACACACTCTGGCTGACTAATGTTTGGTAAATATGACCATCTGCAGTTTAATCACATGCTCAATGCGCTTCAGGATCAGAAATGTACCTTATCCTTTAAGAGGGTGAGAATTATATAACGTACAACTGCCTTTTAGGATTTCAGCTTTTGATAAACTTCAGTCTATGTTCAAGCCAAAAACATCCTGCATCCATCCCAGACCACTGCACAAAGACCAGAGAGACCTCACCCTTCACTGACTCCTAAACCAGATCTAATGCCCCCAAAAAATGCTATTTCTGCTTAAATTTAAAATCTAAAGATCATTAATTTTTGAGTATCTGGCCTGGAAGACTGGTGAAGGTCAGTGCAGCCCTCTTAAAACTCTCCCTCTTAACACAGATACAGCACTACAACACTCACTTCACTACAGCCTGTGTCTCAGATCTGTTTGGGATTTCTCTCAACGACAAACAACAGCATTATTAGAGGCTTCAACAAATCCAGTCCTGGACATGCTGGATCATTCTTACTTTATACCGAAGCCATCAAACAGAGATGCATACAGTAGCGTTCACCACATTTGGTCAAGTCACCACCCCTCCATTGTTTTTGTGTTCACTCCACTATATTATTTGACAGAAAGTTGTAAAGTGTTGTTTAGCCCTGCCTTTACGTACTGTACATTTTTAAACGTAAAATGTGAAAACTCACATTGTAAAAAGCTAAACTGTGTGTTTCATGTTGTCTTTATTGGAAGGGTTCACGCCAGTCACACCCTTCTTGTCATTGTAAAGGGCACCTCCATTTGGTAAGTGCACTTCGGGCACTTCTCAAGTGGCTTCAACAAAGCCTCTTTAGCTTCATTTGCCTGTTTTCCATTCTCCCAGCTTTGTCCTGCATCTGAAGTCATTGTAATGCTTGTGCTGCCCTCTGCTGTCCAGTCTTCACACGTAATGCTACTGTATCGTCTGCTGTTATTTCTCCTGCATTTACTATAAGCTACCACAGGGGGGCAGGCTGATGTCAGTCTTGTGGCTCTTGACCTCACCTTTACAAACCCTCTCTCTCCTGCGTAGTTGTCAGAGCAGAATGGAAAGTGAGTATCAAAACGTAGGAATCAAGCCTGAGTAGCACTAATACGATCTACCCAATGAGAGATATCTGAGGGATTATTACTTCAAATATTTACATAACTCTTTAGCTGCATGCTGTTTGAAACCAGCTTCCTCATTAGTTCCCTTTACCCCATAAGACTTTATTATTTTAAATGATCTTTTAATCCTTTCAAATTTGGGAGGTTGTGCATGCCCTCAGACAGTCTTTAGAAAGAGGCATCTGGACATAGGGTTATAAATCCAGCTCCTTCACCTGTTCACTTTATGGTTGAGTTCCTTGTATAAAAGATACCGTAAGACTATGTACGGATGCCTTCTTCTAAAACCAGTTCTGTTGTATAAATAACTTGTAAAAAAGTGTTGTTGTTATTATGTTAAATACTATTAGGGTCTAGGTCAGAGATTGTCTAATGCTTTCTTTGACCTTACAAATACAGTGGCTACAGATAAAGAAGAACAATGTACATCTGCCACTGATGGGCTTTATTAAGATATTACCTCTTTAACAAATCCTTCAGATAACCTCCTTAATAATAATTCATTTGCATACATTTGAACATTGAGTATTTTCTCCGTTTTGTTCTGTTCTTTTTAGTAATGGTTCTATGAGATACTTGTGGCCAGCCATTACAAGCAGACAAAGTAACGGATAAAGGCAGTGCAGTGTATTGCGGTTAGCTAAAATGCATTTATGTACATAATCACTGAAATAAATCAATTTCATTTAACTATCCCCTGAGTACCTCATAGAACGGGATTTCAAAACACTGTCCCTTTAATGTGCTGTATCATAAGGTCTACAAACTCTGTAGACCTTTGTATTGTACATAACTTTGATAAAACAAAGACTCATGGAGGGTTTTGGTCTGTGTGTGACATCCAGGTGCCCCCTACAAGAAGATTCTCCCACGACGAAACCGACATGTGGACCAGCGACCGGATCCCCTCCTACCTGCACCGCTGGGGCTCCACCGAGGACATGATAGTGACTGGCCACTACAGCTCCACCTTACCGCGCCACGAGAGGCGCAGGAACAGCCTGGTCTCCTACCACGAGGAGAGCCGCCATCCACATCGCAAACGGCGGCGCTCTGAGGACAACATGCACTCCCTCAGACACCTGCCGCGGGTCGTCTGCAGCGGAGAGTATTATGAGAACGAACTGCACTGCTTCAGCCGCGATGAGGTGATTCATTTCATTGATGAAACGCCGATACCAAGTCCGAGGAAGAGCCCGCGGCGCACATCCACCATTTCACTGATACCGAACATTTACGAACAGCACACAGTCCTCCTGCCACACTTTCCGCTCACAGACTTTGAACGTGAGCCTCAAGCGCTTAGGCGGGACCACAAAAGGAACAGTAGTCGAGGGACTTCACCTGAAGGTTCACCTAAACCTTCCGCAAAGAAACCCCCCACAGCTTGTAGCTCGGGTAAAAGCGGCTGTGAGCAGGATGGGAAAAGGGACTCATCTTTGCCCGGTCGTAGTCGTCAGACTCCAGGGAACTCCCCCAGTAGTCGGCCCAGGACAAGCCTCGGGGCCAGGGCCGGTGCAGGAGCAGAATTTGGGGGTCAGAAGAACTTGAAAAAAGCTGAGAGTAAAGGAAGCACAAACAGTTTTGTAAGCACACCCTCGGCCTCATCCTCGGGGTACATCACGTTTCGGTCGGACTCTGTGGGCTCTGCCTCTTAGAGAAAGATTCTACTTGTTAATGTTTATTGTTCTATAAATTATTATACTATAAACCACAGAAATATTAGTGGTTATGAAAAACTGATATATATATATATTGGGTTGATTGGCCTTTTTAATCGTGCCACTACCATCTTTTACTGTTTCCGGCCAATGATACCTGTGAACTTTATGACCATGAAAGCTTTGGATATCAATGTGAATGGGCCTGATGTTGTTTTAATATACAGGCAGGTTTTAAGGGTGATTTTGCATCTTTCTGGTCACAATATTCCCACTGAGGACACATATTCCAGCACTGACACAACTCTCTGTTTTTAAATAGTGTGAACATTTCCACTCCTTGTTTTTGCTGTTTTGATGTTGTTTCCCATGAGATGCTTAAATGGGAGCTGGTTGTTTGAGTGGTGTTTTTTTTTTTACTTAATTTGTAATATTTTGCCTTTTTAATGAATGCTTTATTTTGTTAAATAGACATTTTTAATCCTGAGAACCACCAGGGGAATTGGATGTATATTAATTTGACCTTTATCAGCTCTAAACATTGCCATTTGTTGTAGTTTTAAAAGCATATTTTGGTCACTTTCACTTTTTAAATGCCTTTTAGTTAAACAATTTACCTTTTGAAGGTGAGATGTGATGACCCCTAATTTCTGAATATAATGTGAAAGTGTTTTTAAAGCAGATGGAAATGTGAAATGTATACTATATATGATGGCTCTATTTTGAATTCATTAGTTTTGATGTTTGTTTCTCTTCAATATGAAGGCCTTGTCCAGTTATTACAAAACCTGTGTTACCTTTACTCACCACCATATTTAATTTTTACACATTAAACCAATACAAAAAGGAAATTTTGGTTTATTCTTTTTGACTGAGCTTTGTAGGATAAATCTGTGAAAAACATCAGGCCTGTATGGAGCAGGACTTAAACCATCTCTCATCCTGAATCCAAATTATTTGAGGAAGACCTGTTATTTGTTGTTAATGAACAATATGATCAGCTTCATTCCAAGGGGTCTTAATACTTAAGGCTTTTTTGTTGCCATGACATGCGAGTGACTGACAAATACAGAAAGAACAATGCACTTGTTACATTTCTTAATGGGTGAGCTACAGGTTCAGTGTAGCTACTGTTCTGTTGTGAAGCTCTCAATTTTACGTTCGATCAGAGAACAGATTTGCTTTAGATTTTAAAAACAAAATCTACATTAACGTCCAAAGCCTCCAGGCTGTGTTCTAGAGACACTGACTGAATAAAAAGTTATTTTGAGGTAATTCTGTTCAGTAGATACTAAGAACATTTTGTCATTTTGTTCACCTATAATTTTAAACAAAGCATCTTTAAATAAATTTGACAATAAGTGCTTCTCTGTAACCATGGAAACAACACAAGTGGAATCACTGACAACAGCTCGTGAATTCACATATAATTTTCTTCACACTGGCCTGTTTGAGTGGAGATTCTGAAACTCCTAAAACCAAACCTAAAGGCTCCCTTGAACCTGACGTGAAGACTCATGGTCTGTGCAGAGGCTGAGGCCTGGCTCTTAAACGCGCTTGATTGAACCCAGTTTGATGCTAATGACTTATTGTGTGCCTTCCCGGGCTCCCAGCTCAAATCTGGCTTCTCTCATGGGCCAAAGCAAACTCTCTTTATAAAACAATGGTCCGAAGAGTTAATAGAAATTCTTTCAAAGGTTTAAGGTCTTTCAGTGTCGAAGTCACGTGGCCTTTCCTTTCTTGGATAAAACAAACTTTTCTTGTGGCCCGAGCCTCTGTTGGTCTCATCAAAAGGATAGCTTTGACTCTGAAGAAGAAGCATTAAGTAGATTTATAGGCAGGGTGCTTTCAGCTGATCCCACCAAAAGAAGCTGCTGAGGCCAAAGCTGAGTTTAGTTTGTGGACGAGACGTGGAAACACTACAGCGAGGTCTGCGCTCTGCTCCGGAGAGGTCTGTGCCACAAGTGAATGAGCAGTAGGCGTTTCACTGATTCTCCTCGCAGCAAGGTGCCATCCTCCCAGCCCTGCTCCCGGAGAAACAGGCGTTTTATGACACAGCCAGATTCTGAAAAAACAACTAGACACTAACGCAGCGGAAGAAAACAGTCCATAACGTGACCAAATTCATTTAATAAATTTACTTGTATTAGGCTTCCACAACCAGTCATATATGTCACTTTGCACACGTGACCTCTGATTATACAGGAGCTACCATTGGCTTCTTTTCTTACTTGATGGCAACTTCATTTGTTCATGTGTTGCTCGTCAGTCTCTGTTTCTTTCTTTGGTGAAGGCAGCGCTCAAGTCAGTTTATTAATATTTGAGTTTAGTTTGAGTTTAGTTTCAGATCATGAGTGCCTTGAATAATAAATGCAGCTGATCTAATATGGACCTGCCATAGGGTCTTAGTGGTGATCCTTGAGTATTATTTTCTTGTCGGCTACACATTTGCATGGTAATTGCGAGCTCCGGTGAGGCGCAGGACGTCACGCAGCGTGTGGAGCAATTAGCCGCATATCATTGCTCCGCTGTCAGACACATTTCTAATTTGCCGCCTCTGTTCCGGTATTTAAGCGTGAAAACAACGCAGCGGAGTCCCAGACTTTCATTCTGCTGTTATTAAATATAGCTACACCGGATATTAACGCGTCTTAGTCATTCACGTGACAAGGGCTAGAGCCTAGAACCTGCAGGTTGTTATTATTAAACATTTGCATTATTCCATTATAAAGACAAACTTCTTGTTGAATGTGCCTCTTGATGTTGGCTTAAGAATTGTTTGTCCTGAAGAATAAATGATTGAATGAAGTGAGAAGCACTAAACTAAAGACAAGTTTAATCCGTGACCATTAGGAACAATTCATCATTAATTGTGCTGCTTTAAGCCTCTTTGCATTTCATTTGAGCCTCAGCTTCAAACGAGAGGCAACGTATATAAAGTGCTCAAGTGTTATCAGCTGCAGACATTTCAGTAGTTAAGCATTAATTAAGTAATAGTGTAGTGATTGTTCAGGCCATCTTTCTGGACAAAACCACCACTTTGGTCGGTCGTTTAATTACATTTAATTGAAATTGTTTGTCTGCAAAAGTTTTACAACTTGTTTAAAACAGATTGAAAACATAAGGCATATTTTCTTTTCTTGTAGCCTCTCCTAAGTGGCATCCTGGCCCTCATTTATCAAACGTGTGGGCTCGTTTCTAGATTGGTAACTGTGGCCCATTGTTTCCTCAGTTAGGCTTTAAGACCTTTAATCCTACCTTCATTTGCGAATATGTTTTACTCTTGTTCAAATTATTGAGTCTGAGACAGATCACATGGAGTCTATCTTTATTTAGCTCCACGCTACAAACACAAAACAGAGTTGAAAAGAGGGCGTTTTATTTCTCAAAAAATAAAATATTTCATTTACAACAACATAAAATAACAATAGAGGGTACATCTATTCAGTGCAATTCATAAACATGTAACAATAATAAGTTTCCCATATCTCTACCAGGGCCTCCATACACTGAACTGTCCGTTCACTACCTCGCAGTGAATCTTGGGAGTTGCAGTCTTTGTGGCTCCAGAACAAGGCTGTCCGTGTTTTCTGGGAAGAGCGTGTGCTGTGGCGGGACTGTAGACGTTACATGTGAGCGTGTTGGACTCCTCAGATCCCGCTGAAGGTGATGGGAGAAGCCTCCTCGTGACGTCCTGAGTCTGCGCCTGGCTTAGGCCGCTGTCCATGGTGCTACCGCACTCCTCCGGCCTCCCGGAGCCAAGCCGAGAGGCGAGCTGTGAGAGCTTCCAGTGGTCAGGCCCGCTCAGATAGTCAGCGCTGAGGAGGTAGTGGTTGACATTTGCCACACAGCTACTGAAGCCTGTTTGGTAATCGGACTCTGGAGCAACTACAGAAACTGGAAAAACAAAAAAAAACAAAAACCCAAGGTTAGCAACAGTGCGCCTTAAACGCTGCGTAAAGCAAACCAATGCCTGCAGTTTAGCAACACTTTACACAAACAAACTTACATGTCTGGACCTTTTGGAGGTGCTTCAAATGTTTCACGGTCAGCTCCAAAATATCAGCCTTTTCCAGTTTGCGCTTTCGGATCTGAAAGAATTAATACATAATTCCGTTAGTTTATTAGAACAACAGAAAACAACACGCGATTGATTTAACTGTCTTTACATAAAAGGCCTTCACTTACAGCGCTGCTGTAGTGGCTCTCCAGCAGAGACTTCAACTGGTCCAGACACTGGTTGATTCGAGCTCGTCGCTTCTTTTCCATCAGTGGTTTGGACACCTTTAGAAAACAACAACTTATATTATCATTTCATGTCGAACATGTTTAAAAGTTAACTGTATTTAATCTAAAGTGCAGTTTCCTTTAAGACAGTAGTCCACTAACCTTGGTCGCAGAGAAGGCTTTTGGTTTGTCGCAGTCTGTTGAGGCCACCATTGTGATATAGTCCTTTAGTTTCTGTCAAGTGGATGCTCTCTGGCGCACGGAATGAAGGAGCTGACCTCCAGTAGGTTTATATAGAGCCACCTACTTAACATCTCAATGGTGCACGCTGCCCCCGGCCCCTGTCCCAAATGAGCAGACAACACACAAAAACTGTATAAACCTACTTATAAAAGGTTGTTTGTTGGGTTTAAATAAACCACTGAACGTGTTGTTTGTGGATGAGACAAAGAAGAGTGGACTTTTTTAATCTATATTGGATTATGCTACTTTTCAGTTTTCACACTGGACAATAGTAATATTGTAGATGATGAATGTGTTATTTTATGCTTTTTATCTAATGTAAAGGATTTTGATGAATAATGTTAACTTTTTCTCAAGTATAGTAATATTTGTAATCATAACAAGACCATTTTTATTAATTTATTTAATATATGGTTATCAAAGTGGAGAGGGAAAAAAAACTTCTAGTCCTATCTCTATAACTTGACTGTGCAAGCTTGTTTTCTTAAAAGTTTGCATATCCATGGACCTCTGCAATCAAATATTGGCCGTAATGTATATTCTGGTAGTATATTCAATTTCTTATTAGTTGTGATACTTGTCCAAATAGTATCACAAGACATAGTGGTGAGTAGCATCCCACTGGATTAAGTCAAATCAAATTAAATCTGTTCAACCTTGTTCTGAGAAATGTGCTGAATGTGAAACCTAAACCAACTTGCTTGCTCATTTTTTTTGTAGGATTACATTTGTACCATTCATGGGACACAATAATAGTTAGAAAGGTTGGTGCTTTGTTCTCAACCATTTGATTAAATCATCCCACTATCATCCATATTTTACAGACTTGCCTAATATCCACACAATGACCAGTTATAAAAATAAAATAGATCCTTCACATTTTATAACCAAAGTATAAACTACAATACTGCATAAGAGATTGTTCTACGTGTGCGGTAAAAGTCAGTGGGCTTTTATTGAGGCTGTGCTTGTGGAGAGTATGGTTGGTGTCTTTTATGATTGAGTTTCACGGCGTCAGGTCGAAGGCAGCACCGTGTTAATTCACTCTTGTACCACAACATTCAGATTTTCTGGTGCTCATGTAAAATCTCACAAACCACCTGTGGAAATGTGGACAATCTGTGGCCCAAACTTTCCTGTGATGCTTTATTCTCCATTCATCCAACATGTAAGAAATGAAAACACAAGAGATTTTGAAAAATGTTTACAATTAGTCTTTTCTGGTCTTTTGTGCCGAGGAGGTTTTGTCTCGAATGAGGCACAGTGAGGCACCGAGGAGAATTGTGGGCCGCCCCCTGTCCGCGCTCCCTCGCCTCCTGATTCTCCACAGTTTCCTCCTGAAAAGAGCCAGGGCTGGGAAAGTCTGAAACAATGTCTGACTGTGGGTTGAAGCTGCCTGCCTCTGCTCATCTTCTGTCCACTCACACGTTTATAAGAATACGAAGAAATGGGTTGGTATTGTAGAGTGCACAATCTTCACTTATATTATGAACTATTAAATCAAAGTATTGTCATAAATTCTCCAGCTTTTATTATCAGTGGCACTCTGTATTGTCTGAAGAGTAAGCGTAAGGCCCTTCTTCCCCTCTGAATATGAAAAAAAAAACATTAAACCATTGTTGATTTCTCGACACAGAAACTAACCTGTCTCTGAGATTACTAAATGTAACAGGTTTGACAGATACTTTATTTACTTCACAATTAAAATATTTGATATTTATTAAAACATAGAAGTCTCACATTAGTTTCCAGCAGCATTTGTCACCTTTAGTGCTTTAATTGGGTATTCAACAAAGTGTTGAAAAACATGAAGTACATTAGGAGCTGTTTTAACAAAAACAAAAATAGAAACAAGGCTCATTTCATTAATCAAACAAGAAGCCGGATTAATGCTACAATATTTTGTATGGCTTACATTTTAAAATTCTACAAATTTACAGCATTTCCCAAATGTCCTTCATTCCTGATTATAACATTTGGAGCTGGTTTGCAGTTTATAAAAGCAAAAGGTTCACATGACATCGGAAGGACGCTGGATTGTAATGTTGTAGCACAAAACAATGGCACATAAGACCCATAGTGATGTCTGATTGTAAATTTGATTGGAAAATAACAGAGGCACACATTTCACACATTGATAGGATTTATGGTGAACTAACTGGATTGTTTAAAACACTTTGAAGCAGCGGCATACAGTGTTAAAAATAGTTTAGTGGCCAACAC
The DNA here is from genome assembly GCA_024416835.2 of Perccottus glenii. Classification (NCBI taxonomy): domain Eukaryota; kingdom Metazoa; phylum Chordata; class Actinopteri; order Gobiiformes; family Odontobutidae; genus Perccottus; species Perccottus glenii. The sequence continues at coordinate 9,675,448 of CM044555.2, read as the reverse complement.
GAAGCCTGTGTTAGAACGATCCAGGAGCCTCGTAAAAGAGCCATGGGGTAAAGCCAGATGAAAAGAGGCTACTTTTAGAGCTGACGGCCATTGATCTTTTCATTTCGTGTGCTTTGTGACTGCGGACGTGTGGCCATCAAACGTACAACACAGGCTTCAATAACTATGAAGACCTTTACGCACGTCAATGAACTTATTTCGTTATTGGTAAATTTTCAACATTTTTATAAACGTATTTATATCATTTATATGCCCAAGCTGTAATACTTCTTTCTATCTTATCTTAAAGTGGGCTGGACAAAAAGTGAACGTCCCATTCTGATGCCAACATTTCTGACCCACTTGTGATCCCACCATGCCCTGTTGTCATCACTAATGCGTCTATGTCGTTACTAATTGCGTAAAATGTACCGAAAAATCGTTCATCACATTCTGGTGCCTCTTTTGGAAGCGTTTAATCGGTCTGAAATGTGCCTGAGGTGCTGTGATGTAGGCGCGCTCCCGCTGCCCTTTGTCCGCAGCGACGCTACATTATGCGCGCCTTTTCACGCTTGGCTTTAACACAAGACCGTGGAGCTGTGATTTTAGCCCAGAGTCAGAGCGTCATGTCGCTTCACAGAGGACATTTCTCCGCTGATTACTCGGTAAAATTTCAATTAGCCCCCTTTTGGAGCAGGAACACACTGAATTTAAAGCAGTGCATGGATTTTATTAAATACGCGCAGCGACAACAGAATTAAACGAGTTTCCCACTTTCCTTCAAATTGAAATGAATGAAAATAGCGCACCAAGAGCCGTGTCTCCCAGTGGGACAGTGCCATTAAATGACAAGTTAGGTGTCCCACGTCACTTTCAGCAGAGAGCCTCAGGTCATTCATTAACCCGCCGCACCTTTGTCATGTAACGGCCTTGGCACAAAGCCTCGGTAATAATGGGACTATTGCAGCACTCGTTAACAACAATTAGTGTAGCAATTATGCAATTACTGCAATAAACAATTTCACCTAAAGAAGCAAACGGAGGCATTTGCAAACCAATGGTTAGGGACATTTCAAAAGAAATGGATCTATAGCCTAACTTTCACTGGTCCAGTCTTTACATCTGCGCTAAAATAAGCTGTAAATAGGTTTGTAATGCAGTTTCTGGCTGTAAACACGAGGCGCCAAATTGTAAAAACGTAATGTCCTGGATTATTCACAATGCTCTGGATTACACCTCTCAGTTATAGCCCATGGATACGTTTTTTTAATGGCCTTTAAATAGGTTTTCGCAGCCTCACAGACCTAGAACAAGAGAAGATTTATTCGTCTCAGATGTTTCATATATTCAAGTAAAACTGAGTCTTCATCTCCCTGTTATGGTTTAACACTGATTAAGATTGTATTCTTGTTTCTGAAGAATATTTGACTAATATTCTACAATAAACATCAGTAGAAACCATTTAAACGTTTGTAAGATTATAATATGAAACGTGGGCATTATTGGAGCACGTGGACTTGAAAGGTCACAGTGGCTATCTTTAGTTTTGTGTATGCTATATATTGTCTGTGAAGGTTCTCAGTCATGCAGGTCGTCTGGAAGAAAAGGTTAATGCAACGGCATCTGGACTCAGTGAAGAAGTTTCGTCTCTTAGTTTCAAGAGACTTTTTAAATTCTGAGATCAACTGGTGAGACTTTTAAAAGCTCAGCTCTGTTATCAGCTCAAAAGTCTTACCAGTTACACACTCTCACACCCAGGACGAGGCCCAAGCCCCCATACCCCTCCCCGCACGTGCCTGTCTTATAGCAATAATGTCAAAATTTAAATATGCGCATTACACACAAGTATTGTAGTATAATCAACGGCTTATTGTTTACATTGTCATATCTCATTCTGGGCACACTCGGGTCACTTAGTGAATGTTTTATGGTATTTCCCTCTTGGATGGCTGGAGAGTAACGCGTCAGTAAATTATGCGTCAGGGGCTGGATTGGTGGCCGAAGCAAATCGATGTAACGCTTCTATTCATCCGTCTTTTTTGGCAGAAGTAGTGTGACCAAAACCTTATTGTGCGCGACAAGGCCACAGTAAAAGGAGCAGGTACAGGAGCAGGTGCACTGGAAATATTATTACAAATATTGGACATTGGATTTTCCTGAAAAGCCACGCGACAGTCCTGTTGCCCAAACATCAAATGGAAATAACGTCATGAATTTCTATAGACTGTGCAGGGCTTGTTTAAAGACTTCTCACTTTGGTTTGCGGACACAATGGGCTCTGTTTGTCCGTGCGCGCCGGGGTTAGCGCCTCAAAGGGCCAGAGGTGCACATTAACATCGCTTAGGGGTTTCTCAAGGGCCAAATGAACTGACTGGAAAGTAACTTTATAACTCGCTGGAGGATGAAGCCTTTGTGCAGCTCAGAACTGAAAGACACAAGCGACTGACAAAAGGGAGCGCTCTTTGTTAAAGACTAAAGCGCATGGGCATTGATACGCCTTGAATTGCAAAACATCTGCCATTTAAAGAGAAGTGGATTTCAATGAGAATAAGCAGCGGGTCTTTAGGGCACTGTGCGTAAATGACGCGCCTGTTTGGGCACTAAAGCGTGGATTAATATTAAAATAAATACCAATACATGACAGCTCCCTTTTTATATTGTCTATTACATTTTCCTTAGCTTTTAGTCATAGCATTTACCAGATGTACCTAACTTTAAACAACAATCCGTCTTGTCCTGATGGATTTACGGGAGCTTGCAGCTGGTTTACGCACAACGCCACACTGTATATACAAGGCACATTAAGTACGGAGCCTAAAAATTAACTGGGACTTATTGTCTTTGGTGAAAGGCAGCCATCTGTCGTGACAGCGCACAGATGAAATTGCAGTATATTAAAGTCCGCTTAAACACGAGTGGATTTATTTAGTGAGTCTCTTTTCGTTCTTCAAAAAACGTAGAGTTAGCTTTGCGCTGTTTTTAAGGCACTTTATTCACGCGTGAACTGAGGAGTCTGGCCCGTAGAGGATTTGGGTTTTCTAATAGACTAAGGTCTTGGGCTGGTCATCTTAGGGGCACTTTAAGTGCTCCATATGGCCACCAAACGCACCTAAAGAGCGTTTTGTTTTTGCTACACCAGCGCTGAAAGAAGGACCAGTTGCCTTGAACGTTTCCCAGGCTTTGGCCCTTTATCTGCCCAAAGTGGAAAATTGAAAAGTACAAGTGAAAAGCCATGGGGCGTTCCTCCAATTTTCCTCGCTTCATTTTTTGAAACAGAAATATGTGTCGCCTCAGCAAAAAATAAAAAATACCACTTTTACCTCTGACTTGTCTAATTACGCACTGGTTTATATTTCTATCTCCCTTTACCGTGGATTAATATATTATTCAGTTCAGTATATTAAACCACAATTTATTTGTAAAGTCAGGATCTAAAACTACCTACAACATCTTCACAACTAACTCGGTGGTCATCCTGCTGTATTTCTGCTGTCTTCGTGTGTGGCGAGTGAAACTGTAAAATTGGTATGAAATTGTCAATTTGTTGGTGTCAGCGCCGCTCTTTCCAGGCGCGCCATATGCCATGCTAAGTGGCACGACCGATTCGTTCCTAGTTTCACGGTCCATCCTCCTTTTCTCCCTGCCAGGAAACTCAAAGGCCACAACAAAATGGCAATTTACCCCGCGGAATGGCCACATACCCCCTGTGGCAGACCTTCACTGAGGCCCTTTCCGTTTCACTACGTGGGGCACCGCAGTCAGGGCGTGAAAACTTTGACTTTCAAATAGGCAGGAAACTACTCCGCATGGTCCGTGGCCGTGCGTCGGCGGGGACACCTGTCACAGTGAAGTCAGGTCACTTTACATCTCACTGGAAGCAAGGCCCCACACACTTCTTAGAGAAGGTCACTGATTTTCTGCGTAATGCACGTGACACCGTTTCAGCTTAAACAAATTAAAGCAGAGACAACTTGTTGGAAGCTCGTGTACATTTCACATTAAAATCTTTCTTTCTGAGTTAAATTATACAACGCAGTGGTATTGGATTTGGTTATTTACATATTCTGTGTAGTGTCTGCGCTGTGGGCTTCCAAAGTAACAAGCAACAAAGTGAAGCCTCCATCCTTCATCCATTATTTTATTTATTCTCAGACATTGATAGTTTAAGGCTATCTGGACATGTCATCTGAGTCTGAGCTGAGAAATCACACAGAAACCTACCACTTAACACAAAATGAACTTGTTATTTTAGAGTGTATTAATATTAAGCTGTGTATTTTATAAAGAGAGAAGTCTCTTTAAACAGCATAAATATATAATTAGCAATTGATAAGATCATTTTTCACAAAACAATAAAAGAAATGTACAGAAACTAACTTCAACATCAATCAGATACTTATCAACACAGTTCAACGTAGCTGTCACCATAACATAAAACCGAAGGTGTTACATTTGTCAAAGTTCTGTTCTTTACTAACAATTGCGGTTTTAATGAGCAACCACATGTCATTTTTCTAAAAGCCATCACATGTTTTCTATAGGCACATACATTCTATACAGTATATTTTTAATGTTGCTACTGGCTAATTGTTTTGGTGTAACTCTGTATAAGGCCTTGGAAGTACTGCTGTGTGTTCTTCTCAGGTTGGAAAATGATAATGTAGCATTTTGGAAAGAAATACCACAGCAGAAAAGCATATAAACTTGACAGCACAGCCAATGAGTTCAGTGTCTGGATTTGTTTTCCTCGGTAAAGTATGTAGATGGTGGTAAAGATGATCCACGTCAGAATGAGCAGGAGCAGACAAAATGTTATAGCTTTGGCCTCATTGTAATTCTTTGGAAGATCTTTTCCCATGTAGGAGAAAATGAAGCAGAGCAGGCACAGCGTCAGTAACAGTAAAAGCGAACTGACAAACGGCTTTATATCAGTGCCACAGGAGAGAACAATTTGGTCTGGGTACCATACGGTTTCATTGTAGAGCTGAGTAGGAGCAGATGTGTACGCAATGAGGAGAAACAACCCCTGGAAGATGAATGCTACTCCAATGACCAGCCACTGTCCATGATATTTTATCCACCAGTTGTGTATTGAGGGGTATTTAGCGGCTATTTTAAAAATAAAAACAATTTGAAAGGAACGCACAACAAAACATGCCACACAGACTGTGTAGAACAAAATAAAAGGCAAAATCCTTAAAATACAATAATGAACAATTGGTTTGCCAAAGTAAAAGAAGACACTGATGCTGCAGAGACTGAGGCAGCCTAAAATGAGGAAGCACATGAGTCCTCCAGCAGATCTCACCACTGGTGTGTGGTAGTTGACGGCAAAGAGCACAGACGTCACTAGAATGAGGCCCACCAGAGCCACCGCCCCGACCATGATGACTACAGCTGCAGGATCTGTGAATGGGATGTACTCCACTGATCTGGGATCACAGTATGTACTTCCAGCAGTAGACCATTCAGTCTCCAAACAGTTAACACACTTATTTGGATCCACTGTGAGAGAACAGAGACCAGATCACAATAATTAAGCTTTTTAAATGTTATCCAGCAGTTTTCTTTTAAAAGGGCAAGAAAATAATATGATCAGCATTAACGTAATGAACAACTAATAAACGCTGAAGGCAAGGACTACTTGCCTTCTACTTTATCCATTATCAAGTCACTGGTTCCTAATATAATCAACATAATTATTGTCATCTGTCATAATGTTACACCTACTCTGTTTTGATAGAAATATACGTTTGTGGTTTCTATATTTACCTGTGATGTTGACATAAGTTCCATCTGGACAGAGTTCACAGTTAAAGCAGCATTTGTGGATGCCAAGTTGCTGTTTGGCATACCCCATAGAGCACTCTTCAGAACACAGGGACTTAGGCACCTGCACAAAACAATACTGGATGACATATTTGAAATTTCTAAAAAAATATTAATGGAAAGAAAGGCCTTATTGTTTATGATAGGAAGGCTTTGTTTATGGACAGGGAGACACTGGAGGGACAATCACATCACTGGACTGTAGACTAGTATTGGATATTGGGGCGCTGCAGTGGTCTAGATACATATACCAGATAAAAGGGGGCACTCAAAGACTATTCATTACCTGTATTTTATAAGTTCATACATATTAATGTTTAAACAATAGGTTTACAGCTGAAAGTAAACACGTTTGTATAACTATTAATGTGTTTAATATATTTTTGGTTGTGTTTGAATTTGAACAAAATGGTCTCTTGAAATAAAGCATCTAAGAGTTAGGTTCATTACTATTCCTCAAAATGACCAAAATGCAGAGTTTAATGCACTTACTGGTCCGTTTTTGTACCACTGGATTTTGGAACTGTTGATGAAAAAATCCCTCGATGGGTAAAATTTGTAAAAGCCAACTTCTACATCACTGTTGTTCCAGAAAACTATGGAATAGTATCCAAACCTTGGGTCTCCATTCTCATCAAACTGAATACTCTGATTTAAAAGAGTAAAGTTTGATTTCTTCAGCTCTGCCAGAACCTGAAACATGTGAAAAATAGAAAAATATAAGTTTGAAGTATCAAGTTGCAGATTTTATGTGGGACTTACTGCTATGAGATGGCAATTATCTCATTTTATTTTATTTAACCTTTATTTAACCAGGATAGTCCCACCGAGATTACAAATCTCTTTTGCAGGGGAGTCCTGGCCCCATGTGTGTTTGGTGGGGGGGACTATTGTACATGTTTTGGTGGTAGGGGAAACCGGAGTACCCGGAGGAAACCTACGCAGACACAGGGAGAACATGCAAACTCCACACAGAAAGGCCTTGCCCTGGATGGGAATCGAACCCAAGACCTTCTGGCTGTGAGGTCATAGTACTACAAGTTTAAAAGGAGAGCAGTTCAAAATGCATTGTTTAATAGTTTATTGGACAGTTGATCAAAGTGGAACGGATCAGTCAAAACTAGTGTATAACCTTCTTTTGCACCTTCTTTTGACCACAGAATTTTTCTCACTTGTAAGTCGCTTTGGATAAAACCATCTGCTAAATGACTAAATGTAAATGTAAATAAAGCCTCAAAATGAATTTGAAGACAATTCAGATAATTAAAGCGCCATAGAGTCCACTGGAAGAAACCTGTTCCTCCAGCTCCACAGGGCAGACCAAGCCTCTCCCATGGTACCTCTTAAATGGTCGTCGTGTAAGGGCGCCGCCATACGGTGATTTTACAGCAAAGTACAGCGATATACCTCCGTCCACCAGAGGGCAGGCTCCAAAAGCGGAAATATGAGGAGAAACCCAATGGCGACTTTACAAGAGTAAAAATCATGTTTACAGCCTGGTACAAAAGATGGCTCCGGTCTCTAGAGCTAAGTTTTTACTACGTGACAACTCTGGGGGGGGGGGATTTTTGAAAATTACGTTGGTTTATGCTATCTAAAAACTATTGTTTTACTATGGAGTAAAACCCGAAAAGCCCGGATGTAATGGCCATTTTATTGCCCATTCGTAATGACAATATTGGTGAATAGGAGACCAATGGGCGGATATCATCCATAATTATACTATCTATGGGGCAGACCAACTGAGCACTGCAACAAAAGAACAGCATTTCTGTTTCTTTTTTAACACATTCTCGAGATAAGTCTTTGGACATTTATTTTTCTATTTTGTATCTAATTGGTTTGTATGTTTTTAAAGTTAATTTATCATCTGACCCTTTCATACTGGGTTTGGTCACAACAGCATGTCCCTACAGGGCTACCATAGTTGTAGAAAGGGCGGTTGTGAGGTTTGAAACAGCCACCAAAACTACACACTGCACCTTTTAACATTTTTATTACCTTATGGACACTTATATCCATCATTTATAATAGTTTACTCACCATGTAGGGGTGCACTGTTATACTCGTATTGCATTTATCAGCTCCACACTGCAGCACATTGTGTAAAGCATTAGCCACTGTATATACAGCAGAATAAACAGGGAAGGAGTAAGATGGGTCTGCTTCAAAGATGTCTGCTGCACTGAGACTGCTGCAGTTGCAAAACTGATTACAAAGCCTCCCTTTATTCATTTGGCACTGTCCTTGTTTTTTAAAAGAGTAAATAAAGTCGTAAAAGCCTGCTATATGTGCGTCCGGCTCAGCGATCCCAATCACTGTCCCAATAGAGCTGATCTTGGGATTTGCCAGAAGCTTCTTGTTTGTAGACCAAGCTTCTGTTGCGATCCATACCTTGTTCCTAACATTGAGGTCTATTGCAGACTCGATGAGCACCTCAGCAACTCTTTCTGGAGCAAAAACAATAATGACGTTGATTTTCTGTTGCTTTATTAGTTTGAACGTTTCAGAATGATTTGTAAAGATGTTCATGTCTTTGTTGTAAGCCATGCAGATCTTTGTGTTTTTAATTCTTTTCATGAACAAACCGAAGCCGTCGATGCCATATTCACCATCACTGTTCAGGAAAGCTACCCAGTGCCATTGAAAGTGCAGCAGAATGGCTGCTATTCCTTCTATCGCTTGGCGATTGGGAGGGACTGTTCGTAGAAATGTGGGAAATTTCGCTTTTTCTGAAAAGATTGAACTTGATGATCCATAATTGACCTGTCCAAGAAGCACAGGAAAAGTTTATCTATAAACTGCATTACTAATTGTCAGAATATTGACAAAATATCAACCCAGTCTCAGAGAATTCAAAAACTGTGGTATGTTGAGTAATGATAAAATACATTTAAAGTATATATATTTTTTTCTTGTACTCATGTAATTCATACTTTATAGGGTTATTTTTCTGGTGAGCACATAAAACAGTAAAATCATAGTTTTTACGGAGATTAATTAAGTGTTGTGTCACTAGGAACACAAAATGATATGGACTGTCTTTTACAGTTGACCTGGTGCATTGAAGTCATTTTACCTCTGTCCTTCTTTAGACACTGACTAACCCCATCATAAACACTGGTAAAGGAGCATATAATTTCTTATAACCTTGTCCTCAAAACAACTCTCTAGAAATGCCATATCTCTAGGAGAATGAGTTAGAAAATACAGTACATTTTCTTGAAAGCTTACCATAGGTATGAAGTCCATCATAACGAGAGGCGCTATAGTCAGAGACTTTGTGCTTAAGTATGGGCCGACCACTGATATGACTTTATGCACCTGCTGTGCTTGTGGCCATGGTTGGACTGAGCCACTGACTGAGATGAGGTCGAAAATCCCCGGGAAACTCTTAGTGTCGGAGCAGTGGTCAAATGTGTTGTAGCCCAGAGTGACATTGGGCAGGATGTTGGTGGAGTTGTTGATTTCCTCTACGGCAAACCTCATAATCTGAAACCGCCGATAGTTCGGCAGGCTGAAGGGCTGTCTAAAAACGACATAAAGACAAGAAAATAATGACCTACCACAAATACTCAATGGCCACATTTCAACTAGAAAGGTCTGTGTCAATATGGAACATTGTCAAAGGTCTCCACTGCTTATCACTGCGTGTTTATTCACTTCTCAAAGCGACACTGGATCAATTTTAGAGCACAGATTTCTCTATAGACTGTGTCCGTGTAGTTACGACAGCGGTGCTTTTGTCATGGTCCTTGAAGCCAAGGTTTGTTTACAAGTAGAGTTTGGAGAAAGAAAATCACGTCTTCTGAAACTAATCCTTTCAGCATATTTTGTACAAATAAAACTTGTCTGGGTCTAGTGTATTGACTTAGTTCTGCTCCCTCAATTTTGGTGCCATAAAGCGTGTCACTCACAGAATCTGTCGTCCAGGACAGTAAAGTTACAATGAAGGTTTCTGTCCAGCTGAGGGTACTGTGTCAGCAAGATAGGCTAGATTTTAAGAATATATATGTTTGGGCTCAGAAACTGCTAATACACATTTTAACCACAAGCATCCTGCAGAGTCTACAGAAAATAGTCCAAAAAATGTTGAGGCCAGGGGTCAGATTGGTCGAAGCAAATAGACGAATAACACAAATAACCAACTTACAACCAGGTGTTACAAACACTGACGATTAGACATGCATATTATATAATACCACTTGTCTGTTTTTTTTTTTTAGATGTTTTATCAGTGACTTGTTTTGAAAGAGACAGATGTTGTGCCTCTTGACACATAAACAGAGCAGGGTTATATTAAAAGCACCATGTACAGTTAATTATCTTCATTTAAAGTAAGCTTAAGGGTACTAACCAAATAAATGGGGGGAACAAAAACTCAAGTCCAAGTCAAAGTAAGAAGGTACTCAATACAGTGCTGGGTACTGGTATCAGTATTTTGAAAACCCTAAACGACTAGGAAGAGTTAAAACTCACCCGGAGCACTCAATTGCTACTGGAGTATTGCTTCTGGGGACCTCAGCAGCATCGTGAATTTCAAAAAGCGCCCCAATCAAATAGTCTCCTGGGAGGGAAAACTCAGAGTCTGAGACGGTGCATTGAGTGACCAATCGCAAAAGAGAACCCAGGAGCAACAGAGAAGAGAGTAAAGATCTCATTTCTGTGGTCAGCCTTGCCAGTGTGAATGAACCTGTCCAAGCTCAACTAAATCGCACCAGGCTTTATAAAGTGGTGAGGCGGTGGTGAGAATTTACAAATGGGTATGCAAAAAAATATTTTAATGACAAAGCTCAGACGCCCCATGAGCTCTGCCTTGGTCAAGATTAACATTAGAACAAATATACAAGTCATTCTTAAGTAATATATTCCAGACTACAACAAAATAATTTTAATAGTAGCCACTTGCTAAAGCATGATGAGCTGACATGTTGTATTCTTCATGTTTTTGCATAAAAACAGCAAACTCACCAGTCTCTCATATTATGTGAATGCTGCTGCCGTAACCATTTTTTCAACAAAGTATAGAATGTTCATAAGTTAAAGAGTAAAACATTTGCAGAAACAAAATCAAAACCAGTGTCTTTTGTTTGTGGTCACATGTCTCTTCCACTTCCATGTGAGAGCCACTGGACCATAGACATTTAAAGAAGATCATTTGCAATCACAGAACAGGCCAAATATGATGAATGTCCAGGGCTGTCAGCAGAATTTGAATTCAGGTAACCACCCAAGGAAAAGGCGGCAGGAAGGAGATGGTTTGTGTGCAGTTCACAGGAGACAACGTGGTTCAAATTATGCACCTAATATAAATTTTTAATCAGGGCTACTCTAGACTCTAGGTTATGTGTTTTAAATGGAAAGGCAGTAATATATTTATTTTAAAGGTATGAGACCTTGTTCAAGAAGAGATGTATCCTGTTTATTTTAACATTTACAACACAAACATCTACTTTTTATAGTGATAAAAGAAAGATATTGGGTGACAATATAACAATTATCTCATCTGTACCCACAATGCTGTTCTTCTGGTTATTTACATTTATTCATTTAGCTGACGCTTTTATCCAAAGCGACTTACATTGAGCTTCTAATTACCAGTGTTACAGTCACTGGAGGCAAGGTGGGTTAAGTGTCTTGCCCAAGGACACAACGACAGTATGAACTGTGGGGAGAGTGGGAATCGAACCCCCTACCTTCCGGTTGAAGGGCGACCACTCTACCCACTGTGCTACTGCCGCCCCTTTAGTAGCCCCACTGCAGACTTCACTTCAAATACTAACGTCACAGTGCTGCACAAGCCTTAAGTGTGAACACTATGACACTGCAGTGATGAAAGTTATGGTTATGAGTTTCAATCTAAACCATTTCTGGACTTTTTTGAGACTTGTGTTAAAATCTCCACCTCCTCCCTTATTTTATTGAATTCAATGTTTTACTTTCTTTTATGGTATTACTGTTGTTATTTATCTTGTGTATTTTATTTTGTATCTGGTGTACAGACACATACTCTCCCTTTATATGTAGAAAAATACATGTGTATACAGATGTTTACACTATTATAATATGGTGCTTATTTTTGTGTACACATCAATAAACAAATCAAACAAATCAAATAAAAAAGTCTCAATCTAAATGTGCACATTCCTAAATTATTACATTGCACAAATATGTCTATTTAAAGATAGATATTTCAAACATTCAAAGCAGACTTTCTGGCTCCAGGGTGTGTTTTAACTGGACTATACCGCTCTGTTATAAGTGACGCCAACATGTCACTGACGTCAATGTCACTTAACCTAATATCCATTTGTTTAATGTCTATAATTGTCACAATTTTTAGACTCTACAAAGATGTATTCCTTTTACGGGAGCCTTTACCCCCTGCTTTCGGTGTGTACTGTGTAGATGAGGTACACCCTGGAAAATGACAACTATTCACACTCACGGTCATTGAGCAGCTTAGATTCACCAGTTCACACAGTTTCTGATTTTTATTATTATCCCTTTATTATCCCTGTAACATTTAAAAATAAAACACAATTATATTCTGTCAAATGTGACTTTATTTGCCTTTAGGATTGGGGATACATGCTTGCATTATAAACAGCCATGTTGAAATACAGATAAAAGATACATGATCAGAAGATTATACGCCCTGCAAAAATAAAAATAACAATAATCATTCTATTTTAAATATGCGTTGGTTCAACAGTGGTTAACATTGTGGTTTAGCATTAAGAGCATAATAAGAAGGATTCCCAGGGTAAGGAGAGCACACAAACCTGGGCCCATGCTCTATCCTCTCCTTTAAGGCTCACTAACAGGTAAAAGTCAAATTCTGGAAGTCTGGAATTAAAGAAACTTTACATTCAACATATTTTATTTCTGTGAGCTGAGGCTAGGAGCTACACACCTAAAAATATCCATCTTGTGTAAGTGTTGTGTATATAGATATAGAGATATAGAGATATAGAGAGAGATATAGAGATATATATATATAGAGAGAGATATAGAGATATGTATATATATATATATATATATAGAGAGAGAGAGAGAGATAGATATACAGATATATATATATATATATATATATATATATATATATATATATATATATATATATATATATATATATATATATATATATATATATGGATAGATATAGATATATAGAGATAGATATGTAGAGATATATATACAGTATATATATATATATATATATACACAGTGTATATATATATATATAGTGTATAAAATGTTTTTGCTCATATATATATATATATATATATATATATATATATATATATATATATATATATAATTACTTCTACCTACGCCGTCCAACTTCTTTTCTTTTTTTTTTCTTTTTTACAAGTTTTGCATATAAGATACATAAAGAGACACGTCATAATAATCCCTTCCTCTTTTATTTGGGCAGAGAATGCCCTCTAGAGGTACAATGCAGCAACTGTTACACTAGTCAAAGAAAATGAGTTACAGGAGCAGCACTGTGTGGCAGACTACTGACTAATAGTTTTGGTGTAACTTTGAATGAGACCTTGAAAGTACTGCTGTGTGTTTTTGTGAGGCTGGAAAATAATTAGGTAACACTTGGGAAGGAAGTACCACAAAAGAAAAGCGTAGAGGCTGGAGAGGACTGCCAAAGCATTTAGAGTTTGAATGTACTTCCCCCGATAAAGGATAAACTGAGTGGTAAAAATGATCCAAGTCAAAACAATGAGAAGAAGACAGAAAGTTATGGATTTGGCCTCGTTGTAATTCTTTGGCAGGTCTTTCCCCATGTAGGAGAATATAAAGCAGAGCAAGCCCATAACTAACAAAACAATGACAGAAGCTATACCTGCCCTGAAATCAGTGCCACAGCCAAGAATGATTTTGGTCTGGTCCCATTCAGTGTCTTTGAAAGGTGAGGGCGGAGCCAAAGAATACCCCAAAATAAGCAAGAGGATCTGTACAGTAAATGTCAAAGTTATGACCAGCCATTGTCCGTGATATTTTATCCACCAATTGTGCACAAAAGGGTACTTAGCAGCTATTTTGAAAATAAAAACAATTTGAAAAGAACGTGCAACAAAACAAGCCACACAGACTGTGAAGAACAAAAGAAATGGTAAATATCTTAAAACACAAGCAGGAACAGTGGGTCTATCAAAGTAAAAGAAGACACTGATGCTGCAGAGACTGAGGCAGCCTAAAATGAGGAAGCACATGGGTCCTCCAGCAGATCTCACCACTGGTGTGTGGTAGTTGACGGCAAAGAGCACAGACGTCATTAGAGTGAGGCCCACCAGAGCCACCGCCCCGACCATGATAAGTACAGCTGCAGGATCTGTGAGTGGGACGTACTCCACCAAACGAACATTACAGGAAGTACTTCCTACAGCTGACCACTCATCTTGCTTGCAGTCAACACAGGTGTATGCATCCACTACAACATAACAAGTGAGGATTTATAATTAAATAAACATATATAGTACTCATAACCTTGTTTTTAGAGTTATGAATGTTTGAATGAAAATAAATATAAATAAAAACATTTTTTGTCTGTGGGGTTTGGCAAACTTATGCCAACAGAGTGTATTGTATACACACAATCATTTATTATAAATAAAATCAACACACTTTAATCGAGTACTTGTCCACAGGGTTTTTATACTGATTTTCATTAAACAAAGGAGCACCTTCAGTGACAGGCTGCTGTCTCTGTCCTGCTCAGCTGATCGTATGAGGAAGTTGTTGGCTTTACAACTCCTCCCTGAACTACTGTCATGTTTAATCTGTGTTTAGAGCAAACAGGTTTATACTCACTATTGTCTACATATAGTTTACATTTTGCTTTCGTTTGACAGATGACCTCATGCTTTTTATGTTTGCCTTACATTATTGAATCTTTCTAAATTGCATGCTATGTATTTCTTTGTAATTATTGTGATGCTGCTGGAAACCTGAATTTTCCTCAGAATCAGTAAAGTATCTAATCTAATCTAGTCTGATGAAACAAAGTATGTAAGTAAGTGATAGGATCAAAGACAAGTGGGCCAGCTTTCAACCGGACCTGTCAAGAACAATAATTTGCATTAAACTTAGACTCCACCTCATTCAAATCTTCTTGACCTAGGATTATGTGGTCAGTATATTTTCTTATTTGTTTATTGGTTTGTGATATAAAGTTATGCTATTGTCTTGTAGTTTATAAAAAGTGTGTTCCAATAGGGAATGCTGAACAAAGCTAATCAGTTCTGATCACTTTTTGGACCCCAGGAAGAATAACAACAGCTTTTAGCAACAGCCCCTAATAGGGATCCTAAATTAAAAAAAAAAAAACTCTGATTATTATTGTAACAGTAAATGTTGTAGAAAAAAAAACAAAAAACAAAGTGGTAAGATGCAGGCTCATGATACAATAAAAATCTATTTATCCAATAGGACAATGTATTTAGTATTTCATGTGCCATATTTATTTTTTTACCTGTGATGTTAATGTAAGTTCCATTTTGACAGATCTGACAGGTGAAGCAGCATTCGTGGAGGCCATCTTGCTTTTTTGCATACCCCACAGGGCACTCTGGGGAACACAGTGATGTTGGTGTCTGTGCACAAGTTTCACAAGTATGTTAAAACAACCATAGTATTAGGAAGATTTAGTGTAATTTGGTTTGTACTGATGTTTAAGCCACATCCTGGTGAGGATAACGAAAGAGTGAGAGCTTTAGTCATTAGTGGTTAGCTGCTGTAAAAAGTACTCACTACTAAACTAAGGGGACAACATTACTTACTTCTCCGTTTGTGTACCACTGAATTTTGGAGGTGTTGATGAGAAAATTGACAGAAGGGTAAAATCTGTAAAAGCCTATGTCTTCTGCATCGCCGCTGGTGTTCCAGAAAACAACTGAATAGAATCCAAACTTGGGATCATTGTTTTTATCAAACTGAATGATCTCATTTAAAAGAGTAAAGTTTGACTTCCTCAGCTCTGCCAGAAGCTGAATTAGAAAAATAAAAAAAGGAATTAGTTGTGGTAATCATCAGGTTTAGTGTAATTTTTACTTCTTTGTCTCACCTTATAGGGGTACACAGTTGTATTTGTGATACATTCACCGTTGTCACATTGCAGCAGGTTGTGGAAGGCATGAGCAATGGCATATACCGCAGCATAAACATTGAAAGAATAAGAAGGGTCTGCAGATATGATATCTTCTGGAGTCAGACCAGTGCAATTACAAAACTGATTACAAAAATCTCCTTTGTTTTGACACTGAGTCTGGCCTTGTAAAGAGTAGATGAACTCACTGAAGCCAGGTATATGCACTACCGGCTGA
Organism: Perccottus glenii; assembly: GCA_024416835.2. Lineage (NCBI taxonomy): Eukaryota > Metazoa > Chordata > Actinopteri > Gobiiformes > Odontobutidae > Perccottus > Perccottus glenii. Next base: position 9,659,297 of record CM044555.2, on the reverse strand, counting down.
GACACCCCCACCACCGTGCCGATATTCCCAATTCCTTTCATCTTGGGAAGAAACTTGTTTAAAGACCAGGCGTCCACTGCAAGCCACACCTTCTTCGTGACATTGAGTTTTATTACCTTCTTAAGTAGATCTTCGGCAGTTTCTTCAGGGATAAAAGCAACAATTACACGCACGTTTTGTTCCTCAATCTGCTTGACCATTTCGGCTACATCTGTGTAGTAGTTCACCTCTTTTTGGTAACCAATGCAAATCTCTGTGCCTTTGATTCTCTTAGTGAACAGAGCCAATCCATCACTGCCATAATCATTTTTGCTGCTTAGAAAAGCCACCCAACGCCAGTTGAAGTAAAGCAAAATATTCACAAGGACCTCAACAAGGTCCTTATTGGAATGTACTGTTCGAAGAAAGGAAGGAAATTTCACTTTTTCTGAGAAGGCTGAACTACCGGCCCCATAGCTGACCTGTTAAAAGGGTAGTATTGGTATTAAATCACACTTTTTGTACTGTATTTTGTTATTGTTGAAAAACGTACCATAGGCAGAAGATTCACCATCAACAATGGTGCGATGGTTTGAGTATCCGAGCTGGAAAACGGGCCAACCACTGCCGTAACGTTGGACAAACCTTTGCTCGTGTAGTACCAAGGCTGGACTGAGTTGTTTAAAGCCATGAATTTAAAAATGCTTGGAAAGTTCTCTATGTTCGAGCAGTGGTCGAAGATCTCGTATCCAAGGGAGACATTTGGCAGGAGGCTGGTCATATTGTTGATTTCTTCAACAGCAAATCGCATCATTTGAAATCTCCGGTAACTTGACACAACAAAGTCCTGACTGTGTAAGAAATACAAGCAGGAATTACACATTAGCCTCACACCTATATATGCTACAGGACATTCAGAGACCTACCTGGAGCACTTGAGAACCGCTGGTTGATTATAAAAAGTGGGGTTGCTGGCGTAGTGAATATCAAACAGTCCACCAAGCAAGTAATCTCCATTCAGTCGAAACTCTGACTGCGGTATAGTGCATTGACTTGAAATGTTTAAGAAGAGTTCCAGTATAAACACTGTGGTCAGTAAATGTGTCATTGTTGTATTAAGCACCTAACTATTGCATGAACTCCTGGAATATGAACCTGCCTTTAATAAGCAAAGTGTGCTCTACAATGGCTTTGCCCATTGATCATTTCCATGTACTTAATGCATGACTGCAGAGATCATAAAGACATTCTTCCACATTTACAAATGAGGAGGCAAAAACACTTTAGGTTCACATATTCCCTTTTGGTAAATTGTTCTATAATTTATTTATTAATGCATCTAGTGTGGATTGCAAAAAACGTTTATTGTACAGGGAACATGTTTTCTTACTGTGCATATGACAATTAAAGCTCTTAAATCACGACAAACCCTCTAAAGTTTTAGTTTTAGCTAAACCTTGTGATCCTGGAACAACATTTTACTTGTTTTTAAAATTTGCAATGAAGATAAAACATACACTATACATTCAGAAATTGTATTTGAATACACAATGTGAAAATTAGTTTAGAGTTGAAAAAAAAGTTCTAAACAATGAAGAAAAGGTTAGAGCAAACGATGACCTGGATGAGTGAGAACCTTCACAGACATGTTCTAAACAATATTTCTACCGTGTAAAATCCCCCAAATCACAGTCTTTGCATTATTATCTTGGGAATATAGACACGTACAACTTCAGCTGCCTACAGCTACACGTAAAGGCATTCATGTAACACACAATCTTGTAAGAAGGTTTTTTTTATGGAAATAGTGGTGAACTCAGCATGTGACTTGTTTCTACTGGGTTTGTTCATAGACAGCAGCATGTCCCTGCAGGGCTACTGTAGGTGATCTTGTTCTTAATCGACAGACCCTGTCAACAACGTTATGTCGCTTTGTGTCCCTCTTTGTCGGCCTCCAAATATCTACAGTGTTGGAAAGAACGCTGCAAATTAGGTCAGAGTTTTAAACGATGATAGGGTGGGTACATATATGGCTGTATTTGACGTAAGGGAAAATTTGTTAGCTCAGAAAGTTTGGTTTATTTTGATTTGTAGCAGAGTAAGTTAATTTACCTATTTCAAAGATAAACAAGAAGGAGAACATTTATTACTACATATTTTTTCTACATAATCAAATGTTTCCTATCAGTTGTCAGACACATTAACTACTTTTTATGCAGCCTAGTGCCCATATTCCAAACATTTATTATTTGTCTTTTGCTGTAAGGCTCTAAGTGGAGTAAGTGTGTAAGATGAGCTTGTTAAGTGACAGGACTCATCCTCTTCTTTATCCTCAGGTGATGCAAATTAAATCTGGTTGGAAGTTTAATGTGGGTTTAATGCAAATGCACACTAAGTAATTCAACTGTATCAAGTTTAAGGCAAGTGTTGCATCCTTTTTCAAATGAGCGCTGCACGACTCACAATGTGACCTCAAATTAAAGGACAATCATTTGCAATTTCTGTGGGTTGAACTCTTAGAGACATCCTGCTTCAAACAACATATTATCATTGTAGATAAATAATAAAGAAGAAGAAATCATTACAAAGGTTTGCTTGGTTAACAGTTTGTTAGATGTAATGCACAGTGTTGGGGCTAGTTACTCAAAAAAGTAATATATTACATATTACATATTACTCTCAAAAATAGTAATGCCTTACTTTACTTTATAACTCCCTGGAGAAAGTAACTAGTTATATTACTAGTTATATTACTAGTTACATTTTTTTTTAAATTAATCTATAATTGCCTGAAATGCATCAGATGGAGGGAGAACATATAAAGGAGGAGTGTTCTTTAGGGTCTTTATTACGCAAACAACAGACTGGCACTGTCTAGCACAAATAACTACAAACAACTGTACTTGTGCAATCAAGTACAAAGAAGTATTAACTTCCTCAATGTTTAACAAACACCGTCTGGTGCAAACAATCAATAAATTTGGGCAATGGGCAGTCATGCCTATGTAGCTTTTGTTGTGACAAGTCCAGATGTCAGCGGTGGTTGACACATACTCAGTGCTCTCAAACGTTTTCTTCAGCTCACTTTCCATCATGGCATAACATTTATCTAGGTACTGTCGGAAAACGGCTGGTCTGTCCCTGCTATCGGTATTTTGCAGAGTATATTTCTAAAATACAGCGATTGACGGTAGAAATAGGTAACATTTCTTCTACTACGCAGAGGCAACAAGCTTAGTTATCTCGGATTTTGATGTTGGTAGTACTTTATGTTCAATAGAAAGTTTTGCTGCTTGTGGGGCTGCTCGTTCATGTCACTCTGTCGCCGCAACGAGCTTGATGTGTCCGTGCTGTCGCTGCAGGTGCTTCTTCAAGTTGGAGGTAGAGTTACAAGCGGTGGAGAGCAGCTTTCTCCCCGGGCAGAGTCAAGTTATTTTCCTTCCGTTGAACATATTCAAAATAATGACTGAATCTCCACCCGTCGAAACTAGCTTTCTGTTGCTGGGAACCTTCCTCTGAAAAAGAGCTTGCCGTTGTTGACGCTTCCATTTTTCCATTTTTTTGAGGGTGCCGCTCTGCTGCTGGCTGCCGGGTGTTGACCAATCGGTGATGGTAAATGATACCTCGTGCCAAACACAGACCAATCACTGTTCCATTCACGCCCTCCTTCCCTTCTGTTCTCTGTGTTGTGTGCCTTGTGTGCGATGAAGGTGCTACTGGCAAATGTAACTCAAGTAACTAGCTCGGGAAAACTGTAATAATATTACCATTTTCAGATGAGTAATGCCTTACACTACTAGTTACTGAAAAAAGTAATATTATTACAGTAACTAGTTACTTTGTAACTAGTTACACCCAACACTGGTAATGCATTTAGACTATTGTTTTCTTACTTGTGAAATTGTTGTTGATACTTTGACACGTTAGTTATCATCAGCCTTTAGGGATAAAGTCAGTGAGGCCCTTCAAATTGACAGTGGCTACAATGTTTGCATTTCTTAAAACAAAACATGTTGTGAATGTATAATATTTATTTCTTTATTAAATATATACATTTATACGGTGTAAATTCCATCAGATTATTGCAACTTTTGTTGTATATTACGTATTTGTTTCCACCACCAACAATAAAAACATGCTCGGCGTCTCCTGGTTATTACTGACAACAAAATTCCCCACTAGGATAATATCAAAACAAACACTAAAAACAAAAACAAACAAATGTATGTACTTCTAAACAGGACCCAAACTCAACACCACATCTTAAAAGCACTCTCAGTAATAACAACAAAAAAGAGAAAACACAGAAAGAAACACAAAAATGTTACAGTAAAAGCCCCATTTACAAGGGCATTGTGGACACAGAAGTGAAAGGGACCAGCATTTATTTCAATAGACAAATGGGGGTTAGATAGCCTGGCCAGACATTCTATATTTATATAAAACTATTCATGTAACAGTAGGCAAATGCAAGAGGATATATGGTTCATATTTGGAAACATTCATGGACAGTTTTCAAATGTTCCTGTTCCTCGCACTATTAGCATAGTTTAAAAAAAATCAACAACAACGTATTGTGAACCAAAGAGGAAGAACTAGTTCAGGACACTGACAGTGCCACTCCCAAAAGAGCTTAGCAAATTTTACACAAATTTTATGTTGCTATTGGTTGTTTATTTGGTTATATTTCAGAAGAAGACTGTGAAAGTACTCTTGTGTGTTGTTCTGTGGCTGGAAAATGATAATGTAGCTTTTTGGAAAGAAATAGCAAAACAAAAAAGCATATAGACTTAAAAGTACAGCCAAAGAGTTAACTGTCTGGATGTGCTTTCCTCGGTAAAGTATGGAGACGGTGGCAAAGATGATCCACGTCAGAATGAGCAGGAGCAGACAAAATGTTATAGCTTTGGCCTCATTGTAATTCTTTGGAAGATCTTTTCCCATGTAGGAGAAAATAAAGCAGAGAATATACAATAATATAAACAATGCAATTGAAGCACTGAATACCCTTCCATTATTTTGACAGCCAAGAATAATTTTGTCAGGATTCCAGTCTGTTGTGTTGATAGGCAGATGAGGCTCAGATGAGTGTGCAATGAGGAGTAACAGGCCCTGTGAGATAGATGCCCCCAAAATGACCAACCACTGTCCATGATAGTTTATCCACAGTCTTTGCAGTGAGGGGTATTTGAGAGCTACTGTGAAGATAAAAACTATTTGAAAGGAACGCACAACCAAACATGCTACACAGACTGTGTAGAACAAAACAAAAGGCAAAATCCTTAAAACACAAGAATGAACAGTGGGTCTATCAAAGTAAAAGAAGACACTGATGCTGCAGAGACAGAGGCAGCCTAAAATGAGGAAGCACATGGGTCCTCCAGCAGATCTCACCACTGGTGTGTGGTAGTTGACGGCAAAGAGCACAGACGTCATTAGAGTGAGGCCCACCAAAGCCACCGCCCCGACCATGATGACTACAGCTGTAGGATCTGTGAATGGGATGTACTCCACTGATCTGAGATCACAGAATGTACTTCCTTCAGTAGACCATTCAGTCTCCTTACAGTCAAGACATTTGTATGGATCCACTGTAAACCAGCAACACAAACAGAAAACAGAAAAAAATGTAATTAAAATTAATAGCTTAGTGTTCTTGCTATAGGATTAAATAGATAACAATTTTTCAATCCATTAAATATATATATATATATATAATATAACAATTTGGGCCATTATATAAATAAATAATCAATAAGAAAGTGACAGTTGTCTGCAGATAAATATGTTTGAGATAGTTCACAGGGAGTTATTTAGAAATCTTAGGGAAGGAATATCTTTACAGTGAACATATTGCTTTTAAATACTGCTCACAGGAAGCCCCACAGAGTAATTTACAAAATATGAAAAAAGAAATGTAGACTAACTGAAATATTGAGTATTTTACAGATGTTGAAAAACACAACACATAATTCTTAAGTCTCAACTTTCACATTTACTGTAGGCCTACCTGATGAGTTCATATATGTGTTTGTTGGACAGATCACACATTCGAAACAGCATCTGTGAATCCCCTTGATACGTTTTTGAAATCCTGGCTCACACTCCGGGGAACACAGTGAGGAGGGAACCTGTTCGACAGCATTTCAGTGAAGTAAGTAAAGTACATGTCATTTACGCAGAGATGTATGCATCAAAACCTGAAACACCTGACAACCAAAGCAAACCATTAAAGCAGAAAGTTATATTCGCCTGGATATAGCTTTCTTGTGTACAACTCATGATGGTGCAGTGGCTCAGTTGGTAGAGTAGTTGTCCCATATCTGGAAAGTTGGAGGTTCAATTCCTGCTTTCCCCAGTACAAACTGTAGTTGTGTTCTTGAGAAAGACACTTGTCCATTGACATGCACTGTCCCAAACCAATGAATAACTTTTTTTTTTTCTTTTGGAAGTTGTGCACCCACCTAAGGTTTTAAGGATTATTTATAGGTTGGGAAAGAATTATGCATAAAGCTTCTTTGAAGACTGTATTTTGGTCAATACAATATGATGCATGGTACTGTATATTTTGTAAAACCTTTTCAAAAATGTTAGTTATGAAAGTATTTTAAAAACATTAAAAGGAGTAAGACAGAAAAAAAAAAGCCGTTGCAAGTACCAGTTCATGAGTTTTCTTTTTAATATATAGGCAACTTTCTTACTCTTTTTGCCACAAGAGAGTAGTATTTATTCGCTCCAGGCCACATTAATCAGCAAAGGTTGCTCAAGAACTCAGTGAGTGTGACCTGCCAAGAACTGCGATTCATCTAAACATATGAACAAGAAAAAAAAAATAACTTACCATTCCATTTCCATGCCACTGTATTTTTGAGTCATTGATGAAGAAATGTGATGATGGTTGAAATCTATGAAAGCCGACTATCTCTGCTTCCCCGGTGCTGTTCCAGAAGATTATATTAAAATCTTCAAAATTGGGGTCACCGCTGCTGTCAAACTGAATTGTGTGGTTCAATAGAGTAAAGTTTGACTTCTTCAGCTCAGTCAGAACCTGAGGTGAGTAAACAGCATATACATTTATGACATGAAGTAAGAATGCATTATTTTAGTTCAAGACAATGATGGCAACCTCTGCTTTAAATCTATGGTATCATGTGGTAAAAATTTAGACACAAATTGCAGACCTCACACAACTCTTTTCCTCAGCATGATATTCTAAAGGAGCCCTGCAGGGACAAGCTATGAACAAATACAATGCAGTATTTTAACCTACGCCTTCATCAAAGATTATCGTAAAAAAAACATGAATCTGCTTATGTTTGTTTGTGCTCTTTTACCAAATACGTTAAAAAACAAAGAGTTCATTTGTAAATGAACATTAACAATAGGATAAATATTATTCACTTTACCATTAACTGGCTCAAAGCCCTGTCAGTGTTTGGATCTTTTTAAAAGACCATAAATGATTTATTATCAATGTATTATTTCTTTTAAATTTATACTCACCATATGTGGATACACTGTGATGTTTCTGTTGCATTTATTGCCTCCACATTGCAGTGCGTTGTGTAAGGCATGAGCGATGGCATATACTGCAGCATAAAGGGGGAAATTAAAGGAGACCTCTGCACTTGTGATGCTGTCTGGACTTAAGTTGCTGCAGTTACAAAACTGATTGCAAAACTCTCCTTGTTCATGTTCATTATGTATTTTGTATCTTGAAGAGTAGATAAAATCATCAAAGCCAGGTATTGTCACCACTGGCTCAGCGACCCCAAGCACAGTGCCAATATTTCGGATCCCTTTCATTTTGGGAAGCTTCTTGTTTAAAGACCATGCATGTCCTGCTATCCACGTCTTGTTTGTTACGTTCATTTGTATGGCAGATTCAATAAGATTCTCAGCCGTCCATTCAGCAGCAAAAACAATGATGACGTGTATGTTATGAATCTGTATCTGTTCAAAGACTGAGGCGTAATTTGTATTTTTGTTGAGTTCTTTGGTATAAGCCAGACAAATATCTTTGCCTTGTATCTTTTTCATGAACACACTGCGACCATCATTTCCATACTCGTCGTCAACATTGAGCAACGCAACCCAATGCCATTTGAAGTGTATTAACATTTTGACTATTACTTCAACAACATCTTTATTGGGGCGCATCGTACGAAGAAAAGAGGGGAACATACGTTTTATTGAAAATATTGAACTAGTAGCTCTATTACTGACCTGTAACAAAATGAATAAGAAAGAATTAGCATTTAAGAAGCTGTAGATGCTGTAGGCACAAATATAAGACAGAGTGAGTTTACCATTGGAATAAGATGCATCATGAAAAGTGGAGCCGCAGTCCGTGTTGTGGTGCTATTGATGGAACTAACCACTGCAATGACTTTGGTCGAATTGTGGTATGGGTCTGTCCAGGGATGGATCGGGTCTTTGCCTGAGAGGATATTAAAAATGCCTGGGAAATTCTGAATGTCCGAGCAATGGTCAAATATGTTATAACCCAGAGAGACATTAGGCAGGAGGCTGGTGGAGTTATTAATCTCCTCTATTGAGAATCTCATCAGCTGAAACCTCCGATAACTGGACACATAAAATGTCTTACTGCAAACAAAGAGAGAACAGTGAAAAAGTGGGATAATGCTGTAACCTGAGGGCTATTGATCACAAGTAGAGATCTATTTTTGCTCGGGTCAAGTACAAATAACTTGATTTATCAAACAAACAGGTTTAGCCAAATGTATTACTAAAATTGTCTGGCCTATGCTACAGTGCTACCTACTTTGTCACCAATTTATAAATACCAGTTACTCGGGTAAATGACTTAAATAAAAGCCACTAGTTACTTCCCATCTCTGCTCAAATTTCCTTCAAACAACACTCACCTGGGGCATTCAATGGCCACTGGTCGCTCAAAATAACCTGAATCTTCATCTTCGTGGATGTCAAAAAGCCCACCTATCAAAAAGTCTCCTTTGAGTCGAAACTCTGAGTCTATAACAGCGGATTGAATATCTCTATGTAAGAGAAATTCAAACAGACACCAGGTCATGAGTAAAAGTGCCATTTTTGTCAGTTCTGTCTGTTGAATGGAGCAACAAGTCAAATAACAGGTGTAGGCAAATCTAAGATAATTTTCATGAGCTTTAATGCATGACGTCTCTTAAACAGAGTGTTGTGTTTAAAATGGCTACAGGGAAGTATACAAATGATATAATCATGAAAAAAAAACCACTGATGCAGCAGCAAACATTTATGTGGCAGCAAACACATAGGCTTCAACATTAATTATTGAATCAATCTGTCAATCCAGATATTCATAATAGGCCCATTATGGTTGTTTTTGTTTCTCTTTTGGAGATTTTGAAAAATCATATGTGACAAATTTAGTGTGATTTATTTGACCTACAAAAGCATAAGGTAGGAGTTGTTCTCTATTTTTGGTGACATCTAGTGGCGAAAGTGCAGTTTACACTTCACTCTCCTCATATTTGAGAACGATGGTGATTAACAAAAAAGAAATAGACAGAACTGTTCTAAACATTCATGCAAGAATGTGCTCTCAAATAGAAAGACATCAGTGCTTCTCCTCCAATGGTGCTCTGTTTATTTGCACAGGGCAATTGTCTGAACACAGAGGTTTGTTTCCTTGTCACCAGGATATTTCTTTGGGAGAACAATCCCAAAAATTCTTTGGAGGAATCCAGGTCATTGTTTGCTGCCAAAGACCTGTTCCAGTCAACACCTGAGTTCTTGTTTCAGCTAAAAAAATTCAAGTCTGCATCTTTATATAACAATCAAGCAATCAAAGTTCCATCCATTCATTCATCCATCCATCTTCTACCGCTTATCTGGGGCCAAGTCGCGGTGACATAGTCATAGACATAGTCCCTCAAGCGTGTCCTAGGTCTTCCCCAAGGTCTCCTCCTGTCGGGACATGACCGGAACACCTCCCTAGGGAGGCGTCCAGGAGGCATTCAAAACAGATGCTCGAGCCACCTCAGCTGGCTCCTCTCGATGTGGAGGAGCAGCGGCTCTACTTTGAGTGACTAAGCTCCTTACCCTATCTTTAAGGGAGCGCCCCACCACCCTGCGGAGAAAGCTCATTTTGGCCGCCTGCATCCGGGATCATGTTCTTTCGGTCATGACCCAAAGCTCATGACCATAGGTGAGAGTAGGAACGTAGATCGACCGGTAAATCGAGTACATTGACCGCATTACTGCAGAAGCTGCACCGATCCGTCTGTCAATCTCATGCTCCCTTCCCTCACTTGTGAACAAGACCCCAAGATACTTGAACTCCCCTACTTGAGTCAGGAGCTCTCCACCAACCTGAAGGGGGCAAGCCACCCTTTTCCGACTGAGAACCATGGTCTCAGACCTGGGGGTACTGATCCTCATCCCAGCCGCTTCACACTCTGCTGCACCCAGCCCCAGTTCACACTGGTTGTCCTGGCTTGATGGAGCCAACAGGACAACTTCATCTGCAAAAAGCAGAGACTAGATCCTGTGGTCCTCAAACTAGACTCCCTCCGGCCCTTGACTGCGCCTAGAAATCCTTTCCATAAAGATAATAAACAGGATCGGTGACAAAGGGCAGCCCTGCCGGAGTCCAACATGCACTGGGAACAGGTCTGACTTACTGCCTGCAATGCTAACCAAGCTCCTGCTCTGGTCATACAGGGAACAAACAGCCCTTAGCAAAGGGCCCCGGACCCCATACTCCTAGAGCACACCCCACAGGGCGCCACTAGGGACACAGTCGAATGCCAGATCCACAAAGCACATGTAGACCGGTTGGTCAAAATCCCATAAACCCTCCAGCACCCTGGAGAGGGTATAGAACTGGTCCAGTGTTCCACGACAGGAACAAAAACTGCATTGTTCCTCCTGAATCCGAGGTTTGACTATCGGCCGCATTCTCCTCTCCAGTACCCTGGCATAGACTTTTACGGAGAGGCTGATGAGTGTAATCCCTCTGTAGTTGAAACACACCCTCCGGACCCCCTTCTTGAAAAGAGGTACCACCACCCAGGTCTGCCAGTCCAGAGGTACTGTCCCTAACGCCACGCAATGTTGCAGAGGCTTGTCTTTTAAGACAGCCCCACAACATCCAGAGACTTCAGGTACTCAGGGCGTATCTCATCGACCCCTGGTGCCTTACCACCGAGGAGCTTCCCAACTACCTCAGTGACTTCAGCTTGGCCTCTGCTTCTTCAGTGGAAGACATGTCGGTGGGGTTGAGGAGATACTCGAAGTATTCCTTCCACCATCCAACAATATCCCCAGTTGAAGTCAGCAAATTCCCACCTCCACTGTAAACAGTTTTGGCAGGGTACTGCTTCCCCCTCCTGAGGCGTCGGACGGTTTGCCAGAATTTCTTCGAGGCCGACCGATAATCCTTCTCCACAACCACCCAGGCTGCAGCTCGCTTGGCCTGCCGGTACCCATCAGCTGACTCAGGAGTCCCACGAGCCAACCAGACTCGATAGGTCTCCTTCTTCAGCTTGACAGCATCCCTTACTTCCGATGTCCACCACCGGGTTCGGGGATTGCTGCCACGACAGGCACCGGAAACTTGGTCGACAATGGAGGTGGAGATTATGGTCCACTTGGACTCAATGTCTCCAGTCTCCCTCGGAATCTGGTCGAAGCTCTGCCGGAGGTAGGTGTTGATTATCTCTCTGACAAGGGGCCTCGGCCAAATGTTTCAAACAGACCCTCACAGTACGTTTGGGTCTGCCAAGTCTGTTCAGCTTTCTCCCCCGCCATCGGATCCAACTCACCAACAGGTGGTAATCAGTTGACAGCTTCGCCCCTGTCTATACCCGAGTGTCCAAGAAATACGGCCGGAGGTCACATGAAAGGACTACAAAGTCGATCATCGACCACCGGCCTAGGGTGTCCTGGTGCCACGTGCACTGGTGGACACCCATATGCTTTAACATGGTGTTCGTTATGGACAAACTGTGACTAGCACAGAAGTTCAATAACAGAACACCGCTCGGGTTCAGACCCGGGGGGCCGTTCCTCCCAATCACGCCCCTCCAGGTGTCACTGTCGCTGCCCACGTGAGCGTTGAAGTCCCCCAGTAGAATGACGGAGTCTTTGGTTGGATGCCAGGTACTCTGCACTGCCATTTGGCCTGTAAGCAAAAACAACAGTGAGAGACCTATCCCCGATAGGTCTATTTCGGCTCCAGGACTTGGCTTCTCAACACGTCAAAATGACCAACCACTGTCCATAATAGTTTATCCACAGTCTTTTCAGTGAGGGGTATTTGAGAGCTACTGTGAAGATAAAAACAATTTGAAAAGAACGCACAACAAAACATGCCACACAGACTGTGTAGAACAAAATAAATGGTAAATATCTTAAAACACAAGAATGAACAGTGGGTCTATCGAAGTAAAAGAAGACACTGATGCTGCAGAGACAGAGGCAGCCTAAAATGAGGAAGCACATGGGTCCTCCAGCAGATCTCACCATTGGTGTGTGGTAGTTGACGGCAAAGAGCACAGACGTCATTAGAGTGAGGCCCACCAGAGTCACCGCCCCGACCATGATGACTACAGCAGTAGGATCTGTGAATGGGATGTACTCCACTGATCTGAGATCACAGAATGTACTTCCTTCAGTAGACCATTCAATCTCCTTACAGTAAAGACATGTGTATGGATCCACTGTAAACCAGCAACACAAACAGAATTTTTTTTATTAAAATTAATAGCTCAGTATTCTTCTAGGATTGAATAGATAACAATTATTTAAGCCATTTTATAAATAAATAATCAAAAAGAAAGTGACAGTTGTCTGCAGATAAATATGTTTGAGATAGTTCACAGGGAAGTATCTAGAAATCGTAGGGAAGGAATATTTTTACAGAGAACACAGTGCATTTAAATACTGCTCACAGGAAGCCCCACAGAGTAATTTACAATATTTGAATAAAGAAATGTAAACTTATAACTGAAATATTGAAAATTTTACAGATGTTGTAAAACACAACACATATCCTTCAGTCTCAATTTTTGCATGTACTGAAGGCCTACCTGATGAGTTCACATATGTGTTTGTTGGACAGATCACACATTCGAAACAGCATCTGTGAATTCCCTTTAGACTTTTTTGAAATCCTGGCTCACACTCCGGGGAACACAGCGAAGAGGGAACCTGTTCAACAGCATTTCAGTGAAGTAAGTAAAGCACAAGTTATTCACGCAAAGTTTGGTTGGGGAAGCATTATAAAAAAGCTTGTTTGAAGACTGCCTTTTGTACAATATGGTACTGTGTATTTTGTATAACTTTTTCAAGAATGTTAGCTGTGTAAGTATCATTTATTTAAATTTTTTTTTTTAACCTTTATTTAACCAGGATAGTCCCACTGAGATTACAAATCTCTTTTGCAGGGGAGTCCTGGCCCCATGTGTGAGCGGGCCTATTGTCCATGTCTTTAGTGGAAGGGGAAAGCTACGCAAACACAGGGAGAACATGCAAACTCCACACAGAAAGGCCCTTCCCTGGATAAGAATCAAACCCAGGACCTTCTTGCTGTGAGGCAGGGGTGCTAACCACTCTGCCACTGTGCCGCCAATTAAAAACACTGAAAGAAAAATAAATCTGTGGCAAGTAGCAGTCCATGAGTTTTGTTTTTACTGAATAGGCTACTTTCTTACTCTGATTCTTTTTGCCACAAGAGGGTAGTATTCATTCACTCCAGGCCATATTAATCAGCAAAGGTTGCTCAAGTACTCAGTAAGTATGACCTGCCAAGTAGTGTTAAATGAGGAAGTTATTTATTAATCTAAACATATAAACAAGAACAAAACCATCCCATTTCCGTTCCACTGTATTTTAGAGTCTTCAATGAAGAAATGTGATGATGGTTTATATTTGTGAAACCCAACTATCTCTGCTTCCCCGGTGCTGTTCCAGAAGATTATATTGAAGTGTCCAAACTTGGAGGTCACCGCTGCTGTGTGGTTCAATAGAGTAAGGTTTGACTTCTTCAGCTCAGTCAGAACCTGATGTGGGTAAACAGCATCCACAAGAAAGATTATTGCAATCAAAAAAGAAGGAACCATTGATGTAATTTTATTTTAATGCGCATAACACCATTAAATCTATGGTGTGTACTTTTTGGTTGCCATCATGTGGTAAAAATTTATACACAATTTTCAGACCTCACACTTACCTTTCTTCAGCAAGAGTAACTATGGTAGCCCTACAGGTACATGCTATGAACAAATACAAAAAAAAAACAAGAACACAAACATGTTTCTACAGTATGATGGTCCAGTTTTGCCCAATACGTAAAAAAAAAAAGAGTTCATTTGTAAATGAACATTGGTAATAGGATAAATATTATTCACTTCACCATTAACTGGCTCTGTATTTGTTTAAAGACTGAGGGGTAATTTGTATTTTTGTTAAGTTCTTTGGTATAAGCCACGCAAATATCTGTGCCTTGTATCTTTTTCATGAACACACTGCGACCATCATTTCCATAATCATCATCAATGTTGAGCAACGCAACCCAACGCCATTTGAAGTGTAGTAACATTTCGACTATCACTTCAACAACATCTTTATTGGGGCGCATTGTACGAAGAATATGCTATAAGAAAAATGTTATTTTAATCATATTTTGGAATGATAATCTTTTAGATTAGTTTAAAAGTTTAAATCTTGAGACAGGTCTTTTGAAGTAGATGTTTTGAAATGCACTTCTTGCTTGACTTGACTATGGATCCAGTTACAAGGATTGTATTTAGGCATATTTAATTTTAAAACACTGTACATTGCTATGTTCCATAAAAGGACGTGCTGCTCTGTTCCAATAAGAAACATATGTGCCTCTCTTTATGGTATGGCGTGCAATGGTTAAAAATAACAATCTGAATGTATCCTGTGATTGGTAGCTGCGCCATTAACTTGAGAACTTTCTGACGTATAGCTAACATGAGACCATGTATGTCACAACTGTCACTGTATATAAACTGTGTTATTGTAAAAATAAAGCTTTGAGGAGGAACTGACTGAACCAAAAGGAACCAGTGTGTTGCCTCCCTCCCTCTGATCAGAAGTACGCATGCTGATGCATCGCCTGTAGCTGTCGGACTAGAACTGGCATAACGAAATAGGTTACAGACGATACTTTGTATTGCCGGTGGCTGTCAGATTCTGGAGCTTACAAAACAAAGTAGGTTGTATATGATGTTGTATCGCCGTTAGCCGTCAGATTCTGGAGCTGGCATAACGAAGTGGGTTGCGGACGATATTCTGAATATGATGTCATTAGTCAGCGGGAGCTGACTGCGGGCCATACAAAACAGGATAAACATCTATCGTCTAGCTAGAGTAAAAAATGTTATTTCAGAAAAAAAGGAAAACATGTGTTTTATTGAAAATATTGAACCAGTAGCTCTATTACTGACCTGCAACAAAATGAATTAGAAAGAATTAGCATTTAAGAAGCTGTAGATGCTGTAGAGGCACAAATATAATACGGAGTGAGTTTACCATTGGAATAAGATGCGTCATGAAAAGTGGAGCCACAGTCCGTGTTTTGGGACTATTGATGGAACTAACCACTGCAATGACTTTGGTCGAATTGTGGTATGGGTCTGTCCAGGGATGGATCAGGTCTTTGCCTGAGAGGATATTAAAAATGTCTGGGAAACTCTGAATGTCCAAGCAATGGTCAAATATGTTATAACCCAGAGAGACATCGGGCAGGAGGCTGGTGGAGTTATTAATCTCCTCTATTGAGAATCTCATCAGCTGAAACCGCCGATAACTGGACACATAAAATGTCTTACTGCAAACAAAGAGAGAAAATTGAAAAAGTGGGATAATGTTGTAAACTGTAGCTATGCAACACGTAGTAGAAACTCTCTTCTACTTCCGGTTCCCCGGTCTTGAACAGACTTTGGTCAAACAGCTTTTAGTGTCTCAGCTGCAGATACTTGGAATAGATCGTAGTGCTCTTTAAAGCTTAGAGCAATGTCAGTCTTACACCAGTTTAAATCTTTGATTGATGACTACATTAACTTTAAATGTAACTGTTTTAAATAAATGCACTGTCTGTGTTGTTTATTTTATTTTTTTGTGTTTGTACTCTTGACATCATTTAAAATTAGAGTCATCTTAATGACTTCTCAAGATTTAAATAAAGGTTGAATGAATTAATGAAACACATGCTCATATACATTAGGCTCCAGGACTTGGCTTGTCAACACTTGAGTCAATGGCAGTGAAAAATCTTTCTGGAAAAGTGTGTGTTGATGAACTGGTTACATCTGTTTACACAAAAAGAAAAACACAAAGAAAGAAAAGAGAAGCACATTAATATAGGCGATATTCACACTCAGATCTAGATGTTTATAGGTTTTCAAGCATCATGAGCCAACCACACCCCTCACCGCACCATGTACATTTTGGAAACCAAATTAAAACGATTTGTTTATATAAAACTATTTATGTAACAGTAGGCAAATGTATGAGGAAATATGGTTAATTAATTTGGAAACATTCGTGGACAGTTTTCAAATGTCACTGTTCCTTTTTTAGCATCATTAGCATAGTTTTTGAATAATCAACAACAACGCATTGTGAACCAAAGAGGAAGACCTAGTTCAGGACACTGACAGTGCCACTCCCAGAAGAGCTTAGCAAATTTTACACAAATGTTATGTTGCTATTAGTTGTTTGTTTGTTTATATTTCAGAAGAAGACTGTAAAAGTACTCTTGTGTGTTGTTCTGTGGCTCAAAAATGATAATATAGCTTTTTAGAAAGAAATAGCACAACAGAAAAGCATATAGACTTGCCAGTACAGCCAACGAGTTAACTGTCTGGAGGTGCTTTCATTTACATTTACATTTAGTCATTTAGCAGACGCTTTTATCCAAAGCGACTTACAAGTGAGGATAACAATGGAAGCAATTTTAACAACACAAGGTACAAAAAGCATAAGTGCACAAAAAACTAGTCAGTTTAAACTCAGCGCAGTATACAATGCTAAGGGTAAGAGAATTTTTTTTTTTTTTTTTTTAGAAAGGAATCGATAGAAAGGAAGTAGGACTCAGTGTTTGTCAGTCAGGTGTTGACGGAAGAGATGTGTTTTCAGGTGTTTTTTAAAGATGGCTACAGAATCTGCTGATCTTGTAGCAGCAGGTAGATCATTCCACCAATGTGGAACAGATCCAGAGAAGGTACGTGAGAGTGATTTTGTACCTTTTGGGACGGTACCACCAGGCGTTGTTCATTTGCAGAGCGCAGGGATCTGGTAGGAACGTAGGTCTGTATTAGTGAGTGGAGATATGGGGGTGCAGAACCAGAGGTGGTCTTGTAGGCCAAGAGCATAGCTTTGAACTTGATGCGGGCGTCAACCGGGAGCCAGTGTAACCTAATGAATAGAGGAGATATGTGCGCTCTCTTCGGTTCATTAAAGACCACTCTTGCCGCTGCATTCTGGATCAGCTGCAGAGGTTTGGTTGTGCAGGCGGGAGTCCAGCCAGTAGGGCATTGCAATAGTCCAGTTTGGACAAGACAAGAGCCTGGACTAGAATTTGCGTGGAGTGCTCTGATAGGAAAGGTCTAATTTTTCTAATGTTGTAGAGGATGAATCTACAGGACCGGGTGGTGCTGGCGACATGACTTGTGAAGTTTAGCTGATCATCAATTACCACTCCCAGATTTCTGGCAGTGCTGGGCGGTGTAATGGTTGATGGGCCTAGTTGAATGGAGAGGTTGTGGTGGGTCTTTGGATGGGCCGGAATCACAAGCAGTTCTGTTTTTGCAAGGTTCAGCTGCAGGTGATGGTCCTTCATCCAAAGTGAGATGTCGCTCAGACATGCCGAGACGCGAGCAGAGACCGTCGGATCGTCAGGATGAAATGACAGGTGGAGTTGAGTGTCATCTGCATAGCAGTGATAGGAAAAGCCATGCTTCTGGATGACAGAGCCAAGGGATGTCATGTATATGGAAAAGAGTAGCGGTCCGAGCACTGAGCCCTGTGGCACCCCTGTATTGAGATGTTGGGACTCAGAGACCTCATTTCTCCAGGATACTCTGAATGACCTATCCGAGAGGTAAGAATTGAACCATTGCAACGCCATTCCAGAGACACCCATCGCCCTGAGAGAGGACAGGAGGATGTGATGATTAACAGTGTCAAAAGCAGCAGACAGATCCAGTAAGATGAGTACAGATGACTTGGATGTTGCCTTTGCCAGTCTCAGAGCTTCGATGACTGAGAGCAGGGCAGTTTCGGTGGAATGACCGCTCTTGAACCCAGACTGGTTCTGGTCCAGGAGGTTGTTCCGTGTGAGAAAGGATGAGAGCTGAGTAAACACAACTCGCTCCAGAGCTTTGGCAATGAAGGGAAGGAGGGAAACCGGTCTGTAGTTTTCAAGCAGAGTAGGGTTAAGAGTGGGTTTCTTCAGTAGTGGTGTGATGCGGGCCTCTTTGAAAGCTGTGGGGAAGGACCCAGTGGAAAGAGATGAGTTGATGATGTGGGTGAGAGCAGGCACGACAGATGGAGAGATGGCCTGAAGGAGATGTGTGGGGATGGGATCCAGCGGGCAGGTAGTAGGGTGGTTAGAACTAATGACCTTGGAAACATCTGCTTCAGTTAGAGGAGAGAAGGAAGTGAGCAAACACATATCAGGGGTCTGAATGAGCTCGACAGGTGGTGGCGCAGAGAACTGAGTGCTGATGGTGGTCGTTTTCTTTACAAAGAAAGACGCGAAATCATCAGCTGTTAGATCCGATGAAGGTGGGGAGCAGGCGGACAAAGGAGGCGGAAAAGGTTCTAAAGAGAGTGCGAGTCAGGTGAGTTGATTAACCTAGAATGGTAGTAGACAGTTTTTGCAGAGGTGACATCAGCGGAGACAGTAGAGAGGAGAGACTGGTAGATAGAGAGGTTAGCAGGATCTTTAGACTTGCGCCATTTTCTCTCAGCTGACCGGAGGCTGGCGCGGTGCTCGCGTAGAACATCGGATAACCAGGGGGCAGACGAGGATGTACGGGCTGGTCTAGATGTAAGGGGCATAAGTTGTCCAAGCAGGATGTAAGCGTGGAGCACAGAGTGTCGGTGGCGGTGTTAGTGTTTAAAGAGAGCTCCTCAGAAGAGGAGCGCAGAAGAGACAGCAGAGGAAAAACGGGAGGGACTGAGTGTACGCAGGTTGCGTCGGAAAGTGACCAGCGGTAAAACAATTGCAGTGTCTGGAGAAGTTAGGTCAAGGTCGAGAGTAATGAAGAAATGATCGGAAGTGTGCAGTGGCGTGACCTGAGTGTGGCGAGTGGAGCAGTATCTTATGTAGATAAGATCTAGTTGGTTACCAGACTTTCAGATCATTTATACCAACTGCCATAAGACTGTACAACAAATCTTGTTAATGTGCTGTCTGTCTGTCTGTCTGTCTGTCCCATTCTGATCTGACCTAATCTAATCTAATCTAATCTAATTAATTTTATCTACACCTCACACTTCTTGTTAAGAGCATTTAAACAGCTATGGTGCCCTGCAGACACATATTGTGTATGAACAAACTCAGGGGAAATTGGTCTTATGATGATAAAAAAAAAAAAAAAAACAATAAACATAATTATGATGCAACAATATGTTTTGCAAAACGATTGGATTAAATGGGAAAATCAATAGATGCATTTGTATGATTTGGCCTTGTTAGGTGCCTTGGCATTTGTTGTATATTGTCTTACCACTAGAGGGCAGTCAGGCAAAACAAATGTTGCAATGACTGTTTAGGTTATCATTCAAAAACCCATACATCATCTGTTGTATACAGTGTATACAAGTATGTATTTCTTGGTTGTTACATTTACTAAGTGGCATTTGACTTTAATCTGACTTTTCATTAATACACATACATACTAGTCCTTAAAAGGTACATTACAAAATGTGTCTTGAATTGAGCTGGGGAATTCAGGATTGCTTAGATATCTTTATTTAATGTTTTAATAAACTCATTGTTGTTGAAATATTTTAGTAATTGTAATTTCTTTCGCTTAATTGTGCACACATGCTTTATATGTATACAGGATACTTTTTCTTTCAAAAATATATTTTAAAATCAATATTTTACTACTTATTCCCAAATGTTATGAACTATAAAATCACAATAGGAATATTGAAAAATAATTATGATTTTGCTTAACTTGTAAATGTAATTGCCAAAAATAACATGCTTTTTTAGTCTGTACTTTTAATTGATCCATAAAGTAGTAAAAGTATGACAAATGTCACATTGAAACTGTTAAACATCTGTAAAGTGATTGTTACGGCTGTTTTCAAAAGCTGCACAGATAAATAAAAGTCATGGCAGCAGCGAGCCCTAATGATTAATGAGGCTAATTAACAGTAATTACCTCGCTGATTAGCCTCTGTGAGTTAGAAAGCCTGTTGACACAAAGAACACAACGATTTCTCCAACTGAGCACAAACAAACTCGACGTTGACTCCATGAGCGACGACGGAAATGAGCCCCTTTACAAACCAAACACTACAAAGTGATTTGGGATAAAACTGAGAGCTGAGATAAGAAAGGCTGAAATAAAAAACAACTGAAGGGAAAGCTGTGATAGGCTTAAGACAAACAGGAGCTCTGAGACACTGAGCAGTGATTATTGGAGAGAAACAGACTGTAAATACATCTAGTTAGCACTTTGAACAGTTTAGTAAAACAGAGAGAGCTGTAGTGGATTTAATGCCAGTGTTTTGTCAGGTGTGTGAGAACAAAGGAGAGAATCATAAGGAAGCTGGGCTCTATAGTGAAGCCTGGTCTAATGTTATGTCGACTGTCATTTGTAATTTGTCAAGCATCACATCACTCAAGCACCAAATCTAACATATTTTTGACTACTGCAAAAATGTATTGAGAGTTTTTGAATAAAAATGTGTACACAGTGTTGGGGGTTTGTGGAATATTTTAGTTTAAAAACTTGTCTGTGTGTATTGTGAATGTGAAAGGCAGTGGCAATCCAGGACTTCACACACTCACACACACACTGTAAGAGGAGGGAGATGTGTCAAATGTTAAGCATTTACTGCTTATTACAAGTGGAGCCTGATACAGTAATGCTTCAGTCAAATACAAAGCATAATACTGTTTTAAGAGATGTTACAGAGAGTTTATAACTAATTGTAAAGTTCCCTTGATAGTTAAAAAGCTTTGATTGTGAAATATGTGTATATTTATTATTTATTATACAACAAGTAATTGAAAATGGATTATTATCCTCCAGGATAGTTTAATCGAACGTGAAAGGTTTTGTTTTGTCATGTTTAATAACACGTTCACGCTTATTAGCTGATGACAGAGTCCATAAGATGAAATTAAAAGATTTCGCTATAAATCCAAGCTAAATATGTTTTTAAGCTAACTGTGTTTAATGGTTAAAGACAGAACATATGTCCATGCATGGGATTTATCGCAGTCCTAAGCATCTGATATACTGTTAATCAAACTCTGATTGGTTAATTCCCCACAGAAACATGGCTGCAGTATTTAGAGGCCTAAAGTAATAAATATAAAAATGCAATAGAATAATCTAAATAAAGAATGAAAAGTATATGAAATATTAAATATATACTATATTTAATATAATGTTAGAAGTTCCTGATGGTTCCCCTCTGCCACACACACTGTACTGTACATACAGCGTCCAATAGGAAGCATGGTCAGCTGTGGACAATGGTCAGACCTCCAGGACTGAGACTTCCTCAAACTGTGGCCGCACCT
The DNA here is from genome assembly GCA_024416835.2 of Perccottus glenii. NCBI lineage: Eukaryota > Metazoa > Chordata > Actinopteri > Gobiiformes > Odontobutidae > Perccottus > Perccottus glenii. Next base: position 9,637,549 of record CM044555.2, on the reverse strand, counting down.
TTGAGAAGGAAGTAACTGAGTGACCACTGTGTTCCCTTCCTGTCACATACTTTTTTATAAACTATTAAACAAAAGCTATTATTTTTTAGTAAAACTAAAATACCTGAGTGAATGTGTCCTAGTCCAGCTGATACTGTTGATATGTGTTAATTGCAAAATATGGATGTCATTCGCCCATTGGTCACCTATTCACCGATGTTGTCATTATGACAGACAAAATGGAGGTTACAGCCGGACTTTTTGGCTTTTACTCCATAGTAAAACGGACTATGTAAAGTTGCCATTGGGTTTCTCATTATATTTCCGCTTTTGGAGCCTGCCCTTCTGGTGGACGCCGATATATCGCTGTATTCCGTATGGTGGCGCCTTTACTCGAGGACCATTTAGGAGGTTCGCTTGGTTGATTGTTTTATGCCAGGAAGCTTAATTTGTCTTGAGCTCATTTTCGGATCACAAGCAGATTGTTTGACATCCTTAATACCAAGCACTCCCAACTTCTGGTTTTGGGTGTATAAATAGGTTATTTGATTGATAGATAAATACAGTGCCTTGCGAAAGTATTCGGCCCCCTTGAACTTTGCGACCTTTTGCCACATTTCAGGCTTGAAACATAAAGATATGAAACTGTAATTTTTTGTGAAGAATCAACAACAAGTGGGACACAATCATGAAGTGGAACGAAATTTATTGGCAAAACTGAAAAATTGGGCGTGCAAAATTATTCAGCCCCTTTACTTTCAGTGCAGCAAACTCTCTCCAGAAGTTCAGTGAGGATCTCTGAATGATCCAATGTTTACCTAAATGACTAATGTTGATAAATGGAATCCACTTGTGTGTAATCAAGTCTCCGTATACATGCACCTGCACTGTGAAAGTCTCAGAGGTCCATTTAAAGCGCAGAGAGCATCATGAAGAACAAGGAACACACCAGGCAGGTCCGAGATACTGTTGTGGAGAAGTTTAAAGCCGGATTTGGATACAAAAAGATTTCCCAAGCTTTAAACATCCCAAGGAGCACTGTGCAAGCGATAATATTGAAATGGAAGGAGTATCAGACCACTGCAAATCTACCAAGACCTGGCCGTCCCTCTAAACTTTCAGCTCATACAAGGAGAAGACTGATCAGAGATGCAGCCAAGAGGCCCATGATCACTCTGGATGAACTGCAGAGATCTACAGCTGAGGTGGGAGACTCTGTCCATAGGACAACAATCAGTCGTATACTGCACAAATCTGGCCTTTATGGAAGAGTGGCAAGAAGAAAGCCATTTCTTAAAGATATACATAAAAAGTGTTGTTTAAAGTTTGCCACAAGCCACCTGGGAGACACACCAAACATGTGGAAGAAGGTGCTCTGGTCAGATGAAACCAAAATCAAACTTTTTGGCAACAATGCAAAACGTTATGTTTGGCGTAAAAGCAACACAGCTCATCACCTGAACACACCATCCCCACTGTCAAACATGGTGGTGGCAGCATCATGGTGTGGGCCTGCTTTTCAGGGAAGATGGTTCAAATTGATGGGAAGATGGATGGAGCCAAACACGGTACCATTCTGGAAGAAAACATGATGGAGTCTGCAAAAGACCTGAGACTGGGACGGAGATTTGTCTTCCAACAAGACAATGATCCAAAACATAAAGCAAAATCTACAATGAAATGGTTCACAAATAAACATATCCAGGTGTTAGAATGGCCAAGTCAAAGTCCAGACCTGAATCCAATCGAGAATCTGTGGAAAGAACTGAAAACTGCTGTTCACAAATGCTCTCCATCCAACCTCACTGAGCTCGAGCTGTTTTGCAAAGAAGAATGGGCAAAAATGTCAGTCTCTCGATGTGCAAAACTGATAGACATACCCCAAGCGACTTACAGCTGTAATCGTAGCAAAAGGTGGCGCTACAAAGTATTAAGTAAAGGGGCTGAATAATTTTGCACGCCCAATTTTTCAGTTTTTTATTTGTTAAAAAAGTTTGAAATATCCAATATATTTCGTTCCACTTCATGATTGTGTCCCACTTGTTGATTCTTCACAAAAAATTACAGTTTTAAATCTTCATGTTTCAAGCCTGAAATGTGGCAAAAGGTCGCAAAGTTCAAGGGGGCCGAATACTTTCACAAGGCACTGTACCTCCACTGCTAATATGACTGTATCTCGCTCTTCATCATTTTAAGATTGTCACTGCCTATCTTAAAGAAGACTTTTAACAACATCCCCATGGAAAAACATGTTCCTGTTGTGCTCCCTGCAAACATCTGCTCTGCTAGTGCTCTCATATTTGTTGAAAAGGATGTAGTTAATGCCTGGAAATAAAACAGCTTAATCCTGATCAGCAGCAGTTCATGATGAAAGGCCGGGGGAAATGACGACACACAGGAACGACCAACGCTTGCCTTCACTGGAATTTCAAACAAAATGAAACCAGCAGGCATCTGTATTGTTTTCTTATTTTGCAAACAACAAAAGAGGAACAATTGTCAAAGTTAAACAGAGTGAAATAGATACATATGACCTGTACTTCCTAGACTAACCATTAGCACATTGTAATTTATGGTTACAATCAACTATGGCTCACATTCACAATATTTTTTGAGTGGAAGCATTGGATGCAGAAGATAGTGGTATTCATTAAGATTTAGAGCCAATAAAAGCTTGACATGACTTTAAATTAAGAAACAAGTGATACACTGAATGAGTAGAGGTGGATGTGAATGTTTTTACTGGAAAGCTTTACTAGTTTTGGATTACTTCATAGGTGAGTTTAATTCAAGCACAGAATTATTCAGTTGAAATGTGTCTCTGTCATTGCCTAGATTTCAATAAGATAAGCTTCACTGTGGAAGAGAAAAAACAGTGAGACTAAGTTCGGAATGACGTTTTATGAAAAAAAAATTAAAACAAATATTCTGTATTTTTATTGAGCATATTGTGGGTGCATTGAACACCTTACATCAAAGTGAATCACCCAAAACACATTCCCAGCTGCTGTAGTGGTTTTTACCATTAACCCATTTAGTTCAAGTCCAGAAATCCCCCATGTTCACCCTTAGGAACAGGTGAGGCTGAAGGCCTTTGGGGGCACATTTAAGCACCTAAACTGCATAGGTCAGAATAAAAAAAGTAGATCTACAGTCATCGTAAGCAGTTGCATTGTTCCAGCTCCCAGCACTAGTGTTACATAGTCTAGTATCAGGTGCTCATGTCAGGGACCCATGATTTTGTAGCCTGGCCTGCCAGAAGCATTGGCTTTCTCAGCGAAGTCTAGTGGGTCTGGAACTCCACCAATTGAGCCTGTGTTCCCCTGAGCCCAACAACAGCATTTATAAATGCTTGCAAAGCCATGTGGAAATACAGATAAAAGATACATGATCAGGAAATTATACATCCTGCAAAAATAAAACAATAACCATTCTATTTTAAATATGCATTGGTGTAACAGTGGTTAACATTGTGGTTTCACATTAAGAGCATAATAAGAATGATTCCCAGGGTAAGGAGAGCACACAAACCTGGGCCTTGCTCCATCCTCTCCTTTAAGGCTCACTAACAGGTCAAAGTCAAATCTGGAAACTTTTGTGGCTTTTAGATTCAACATATTTTATTTCTGTGAGCTGAGGCTAGAGGCTAGACACCTAAATATAACTATCTTGTGTAAAAAATAAAAATAAAATAAAAAAGAAGGTGAAATATAGACTGAAAGCAATTAATATGAATTAATATTAATAATAATTTATTTGTCAGGATAATACATGAGCAAATACATTTTTTTAATCTTTTAAAATTCCTCCTAACCTCCCCATCAGACCTTTTTAAAAATCATGCATATAAGACACATCATAATAATCCCTTCCTCCTTCTCAACCATGAATCTTTTACATGAAAAGTACTCATTCTTTCAATTTGGGCAGAGAATGCCCCCTAGAGGTACAATGCAGCCACTGTTACACTGGTCAAAGAAAATGAGTTACAGGAGCAGCACTGTGTGGCAGATTACTGACTAATAGTTTTGGTGTAACTTTGAATGAGACCTTGAAAGTACTGCTGTGTGTTTTTGTGAGGCTGGAAAATAATTAGGTAACACTTGGGAAGGAAGTACCACGAGAGAAAAGCAGAATGAAAATAAATATAAATAAATAAATATTTGGTCTGTGGGGTTTGACAAACTCATGCCAGTGAGTGTATTGTATACACACAACCATTTATTATAAATAAAATCAACATAATTCAAGCGAGTCCACAGGGTTTTTATACTGATTTTCATTAAACAGAGGAGCACCTTCAGTGACAGGCTGTCAATTTGTTGTCAAACATTTGTTGTCAAACAAATACGATCAGCTGAGCAGATCATATTTGTTTGACAACAAATCGTTGTTTGTCCCACAGGCAATACAACTCCTCCCTGAACTACTGTCATGTTTAATCTGTGTTTAGAGCAAACAGGTTTACACTCTCTTTTGTATACATACATTTTAAATTTTGCTTTAGATTGACAGATGACCTCAGGATTATTATGTTTGCCTTACATAATTTTATCTTTCTAAATTGCATACTGTGTATTTCTTTGTAATTATTGTGATGCTGCTGGAAACCTGAATTTTCCTCAGAATCAGTAAAGTATCTAATCTAATCTAGTCTGATGAAACAAAGTATATAAGTAAGTGATAGGATCAAAGACCAGTAGGCCAGCTTTCAACCGGACCTGTCAAGAACAATAATTTGCATTAAACTTAGACTCCACCTCATTCAAATCTTCTTGACCCAGGATAATGCGGTGAGTATATTTTCTTATTTGTTTATTGGTTTGTGATATAAAGTTATTCCATTTTCTTGTAGTTTATAAAAAGTGTGTTCCAATAGGGAATACTGAAAAAAGCTAATCAGTTCTGATCACTTTTTGGACCCCAGGAAGAATAACAACAGCTTTGCTGCAGCTAATTGGGATCCTAAATTAAAAAAAATAAAATTAAATCTCTGTGCTTATTAATTTAACTGTAAATGTTGTAGAAAATAAAAAAAAACGTAAGAAGTGGTAAGATGCAGGCTCATGATACAATAAAAATCTATTTATCCAATTGGACAATCTATTTAGTATTTCATATGTCATATTTATTTATTTATTTTTTTACCTGTGATGTTAATGTAAGTTCCATTTTGACAGATCTGACAGGTGAAGCAGCATTTGTGGTGGCCATCTTGCTTTTTTGCATACCCCACAGGGAACACAGTGATGTTGGCGCCTGTGCACAAGTTTCAAAGTATGTTAAAACTTTAGTGTAATTTGGTTTGTACTGATGTTTAATTTAAAGCAAATGGAGACAAAACCAACTAGATTAAAAACGCAGATTAAAAATCGACAGCAATGATGCACAGGGCCCCTTGGCTCAATAAAGAACTAAAAGCATTAATGAAGGAAAGGGATGAAGTTAAAAAGGAAGCTCAAAAAAGTGGCTGTATAAATGATAGACAAAAATATTGTAAATTGAGAAACCATGTGACGAAACGGAAAAAAAAAAAAAAAAAAGAAACAATATTATCTAAATTAATTACAGCTCACAAAAAATAATGACAAAAGACTTTGGGGGGTGTTAAACAATATAATGGGAAGACATAAACATACACAACCCATCTTCATTGAATGCAACAAGATCTTCATTACCATTCCAAGGGATGTAGCAAATCATTTGAATGATTTTTTTTAGTGGTAAGGTGCAAAACTTAATGAATGCAGTCATAAGGCTGGCAAGTAACAGTTCAATTTCAAACTTGCAACAACTGACGAAGGATAAAACCTGTCACTTTGAATTACAAGAAATAAAAATAGAGACGGTTTTAAATTTAATCAAATCTATCTGTAAGGGAAAACAATCAGGAATTGACAAGATAGATGATAAATTAAGAAATATGCCTGAATTTAATCAGATATTTCCTTCTCAAAGATTTTGCTGAATGATGGTAGCAAACTTATTGGACAACTGTTGGATCCACTAAATGTTGCTTTCTTGTCTTTTGGCAGTGGGATTACCTTAGCTTCTTTCCAAGACAAAGGAAATTTAGATTTCTTTATACTGCTATTAAAAAAATTGACAAATTGGGTATACAATATTGTCTGCGACAATCAGTATTTAGAAAATAATTTGATAACAAATTTTCAGCACGCCTACAGGAAAGGTTACTCAACCTGCTCTGCTTTAGTACAGATGACAGACGAATGGCTGGCTTTAGATAATAAAATGATTTGCGGAGTGGTTTTGTTAGACTTTACATTTACATGTAGTCATTTAGCAGACGCTTTTATCCAAAGCGACTTACATTCAACAGTGTTACATTTTAGTTGACGCTTTCATTTAAAGCGACTTACATTAAGGGTCCATTCACCAGTGTTACAGCTGGAACACCCCTGGAGACAAGGTGGGTTAAGTGTCTTGCCCAAGGACACATTGACAGTATGAACTGTGGGGAGAGTGGGAATCAAACCGCTGTAGTGTGTATAATGTAATAGAGATATTAATTTATTAATTTATGTAAATTATCAATTAATATTTTTATTATTAAAATTATTGTCTCGTTGAGGGCACCACCCAGAATTAATGTTCTGGGAAACTGATTATATTTAATAAGTCTCAATTAATCTGAAGGAATAGAATTCTCTGTTTTCGAATATGTCTTATATAAACAGGAAAACACCAAATTGAAATCTTTAACGTTTTATGGGTTTTATTAAAGATTATACAAAGTTAACATAATAATTATCATGATGGGACATAACACAAAAGGGACAGTTATTTACACGTAATGAGAATAATGATTAACACAGAACAATAAACAATAACATTTACTGATTCTACGAATTAGCAGAGGTGTGTTAAACCGGGTCTTCTTCAGTAAAACAAACACTTTCTGAGGGTCTGTAGAAAGGGGTTTAAAACATTAATTGTCAGTCCGTGACATTTAGTGAGGGTCACTCACTGGGTCACTCCAGTTCAGGGAGTGAGCTTCTTCCTGGTACGAGTTGCTACACCGCCTACTTTCTGGTTGAAGGACGACCGCTCTACCACTGAGTCACTGCTGCCTTTACTCCCTTTACCCCTTTACCGCAGCGTTTGATGTAATTGATCATGAGCAACTTCTGAGAAACTTGTTTGCTATGGTTTTAGTCCATCTGCTGTGGCTTGGGTCAGATCTTACTTGACTGAAAGGTCACAGAGAGTTTTCTTTAATGGCAGCTTTTCTGATAACCTGGAGGTGAAATGCGGTATTCCTCAAGGAAACTGTCTTGGCCCTTTGATGTATTCAATTTTCACAAATAATCTTCCCCTGGCATCAGCCACTTCATCAGCAGAGTTGACTTAATTACTAAATTAAAACTTAAGACTAGTCGAAATGTGGATCATGGACAAAGATTGGTTATAAACGTATCAAAAACTAAAAGTATATTAATTGGTTCAAGTCACTCACTAAAGACAGAGCAAAAACTTAAACTATTTATTAATAATTCACAAATACAACAAGTGAATGAGGTAAAATTGCTAGATATACACATTGACAGTCAACTGTCCTGGTCCAAACATGTCGATGTAATGGTTCAAAACATGGGCAAAGCTTTAGCAGTTGTGAGAAGATGCAGTAAATATTTACCATCAAGCTTCACTAAATTAATAGTTAATAATCTCATAATCCCAAAGTTAGACTATTGCCAGCTAATCTGGTCAGAAGCTAGGAAGAAGGATAACAAACTCCAACTTATATAAAACAGGGCAGCGTGGTTAGCTTTGAAGTGTCCATTTAGCACCAGTGTGAAAGCAATGCATGCTCAACTCAATTGGTTAAAGGTTGAAGATAGACTATTTACCGCCCATAATATGGCAAAATGGAAATTTGGAAGAAAAAAAATTTGGAATCCCACGGATATGTAACATGACCAAATTTATTAAACACACTATATTTTCGAGCAATAAAAGCATGAATGAATTGCCATCAAGTTTAATTAAAATTAAACAAGCTGCAGTTTTCAAAAGACAAATTAAACAATTTATAGGAGGATCATATTTAACAAATGTATGACGCAAACTATTTTTAACAAGAGACTGTCTTCCTTAATTGAATGTATTGTACAAATTAACTTATTTAAATGTTAAAAGTGTTCTCAAACCTTTTTAAAATAGGTTCTTGGAATATGGTATTTAATATAACATATTGGAATGTAAAATTTTTAAATATGTATTATCATGTTATTTGTAATCATGTAAACTGTAAACTTTTTTTTTAATCTAAATGGACCTTAGGTAGATTAGCTGTTTCCATAGGGCACAGCTAATGGGGATCCAAATAAATAAACAAATAAACCAAATCCTGGTGAGGGTAATAAAAGAGGGAGGGCTTGAGTCGTTAGTGTTTTATTCATTAATATTCCCTTTTGGTAAACTGTTTTATACACACGTGGACAAAATTGTTGGTACCCTTCGGTCAATGAAAGAAAAACTCAAAATGGTCACAGAAAAAACTTTATTCTGACAAAAGTAATAATAAATAAAAATTATATGAATGTTAACCAATGAAAGTCAGACATTGCTTTTCAACCATGCTTCAACGGAATTATTTAAAAAAATAAACTCATGGAACAGGCCTGGACAAAATTGTTGGTACCCCTAACTTAATATTTTGTTGCACAACCTTTTGAGGCTATCACTGCAATCAGACAATTCCTGTAACTGTCAATGAGACTTGTGCACCTCTCAGCAGGTATTTTGGCCACTCCTCATGAGCAAACTGCTCCAGTTGTTTCCGGTTTGAAGGGTGTCTTTTCCAGGCATGTTTCAGCTCCTTCCAAAGATGCTCAATAGGATTGAGGTCAGGGCTCATAGAAGGCCACTTTAGAATAGTCCAATGTTTTCCTCTTAACCATTCTTGGGTGTTTTTTGCTGCGTTTTGGGTCATTGTCCTGTTGCAAGACCCATGACCTGCGACTGAGACCAAGCTGTCTGACACTGGCCAGCACATTTCGCTCTAGAATCCCTTGATAGTCTTCAGATTTCATTGTACCCTGCACAGATTCAAGACACCCTGTGCCAGATGCAGCAAAGCAGCCCCAGAACATAACAGAGCCTCCTCCATGTTTGACAGTAGGGACAGTGTTCTTTTCTTGATTTGCTTCATTTTTCCGTCTGTGAACATAGAGCTGATGTGCCTTGGCAAAAAGTTCCATTTTTTCCATCTGTCCATAGGACATTCTCCCAGAAGCTTTGTGGCTTGTCAACATGTAGTTTGACATATTCCAGTCTAGCTTTTTTATGATTTGTTTTCAACAATGGTGTCCTCCTTGGTCGTCTCCCATGTAGTCCACTTTGGCTCAAACAACGACGGATGGTGCGATCTGACACTGATGTTCCTTGAGTACGGAGTTCACCTTGGATCTCTTTAGAAGTCTTTCTGGGCTCTTTTGTTACCATTCGGATTATCCGTCTCTTTGATTTGTCATCAATTTTCCTCCTGCGGCCACGTCCAGGGAGGTTAACTACAGTCCCATGGATCTTAAATTTCTGAATAATATGTGCAACTGTAGTCACAGGAATATCTGGCTGCTTGGAGATGGTCTTATAGCCTTTACTTTTATCATGCTTGTCTATAATTTTCTTTCTATTCTCCTGCGACAACTCTTTCCTTCGCTTCCTCTGGTCCATGTTGAGTGTGGTACACACCATGTCACCAGACAACACAGTGACTACCTGAAGCCCTATAAATAGGCCCACTGACTGATTACAAGATTGTACACACCTGTGATGCTAATTAGTGCACACACCTTGAATTAACATGTCCAATTAGTCACATTATTTAAAGTCTTTTCTAGGGGTACCATCAATTTTGTCCAGGCCTGTTCCTTGAGTTTATTTTTTAAAATAATTCTGTTGAAGCATGGTTGAAAAGCAATGTCTGACTTTCATTAGTTAACATTAATAGAATTTTTATGTATTATTACTTTTGTCAAAATAAAGTTTTTTCTGTGACCATTGTGAGTTTTTCTTTCATTGACCGAACGGTACCAACATTTTTGTCCACGTCTGTAATTTATTTATTACTGCATCTAGTGTGGATTGCAAAAAATGTTTAAGTTTGTACAGGAAAAATTATTTCTTACTGTGCATATGACAATTAAAGCTCTTTTGTCATGACAAAGCCTCTAAAGTTTTAGCTTTAGCTTACTTTTTTTAAATTTGCAATGAAGATAAAACTTACACTATACATTCAGAATTTGCATTTGAATACACACTGTGAAAATTAGTATACAGTTGAAAAAAAAGTTCTAAACAATGAAGAAAAGGTTAGAGCAAAAGATGACCTGGATGACTAAGAACAGACATGTTCTAAACAATATTTCTACCGTGTAAAACCCCCCAAATCACAGTCTTTGCATAATTATCTTGGGAATATAGACACGTACAACTTCAGCTGCCTACAGCTACACAAAAAGGCATTTATGTGACACACAATCTTTTGTTTTGGACATTTAAAGAAATAGTGGTGAACTCAGCATGTGACTTGTTTCTACTGGGTTTGTCCATAGACAGCAGCATGTCCCTGCAGGGCTACTGTAGGTGATCTTGTTCTTAATCTGCAGACCCTGTCAACCACATTATGTCGCTTGGTGAACATGAGTCAGTGAGGTCCTTGATCAAAGAAGAACCAAAGAGAAAGATCCTATTTCAGGATACTGACAGGGCCACTCCAAAAAGAGTTTAGCAAATTCTACACAAATTTATGTTTCGTTATGTTTCAAAAAAAGATGGTGAAAGTACTCTAGGGTGTTTTTATGTGGCTGAAAAATGATAATATAGCTTTTTGGAAAGAAATAAAACAAAAGAAAAGCATAAAGACTTGACAGTACAGCCAAAGCGTTAACTGTCTGGATGTGCTTTCCTCGGTAAAGTATGGAGACGGTGGCAAAGATGATCCACGTCAGAATGAGCAGGAGCAGACAAAATGTTATAGCTTTGGCCTCATTGTAATTCTTTGGAAGATCTTTTCCCATGTAGGAGAAAATGAAGCAGAGAATATACAATAATATAAACAATGCAAATGAAGCACTGTATACCCTTCCATTAATTTGACAGTCCAGAATAATTTTGTCAGGATTCCAGTCTGTTGTGTTGATAGGCTGAGGAAGCTCAGATGAGTGTGCAATGAAGAGGCCCTGTGAGATAAATATCCCCAAAATGACCAACCATCGTCCATGATAGTTTGTCCACAGACTGTGCAGTGAGGGGTATTTAAGAGCTACTCTAAAGATACAAACAATTTGAAAGGAACGCACAACAAAACATGCCACACAGACTGTGTAGAACAAAAGAAATGGTAAATATCTTAAAACACAAGAATGAACAGTGGGTCTATCAAAGTAAAAGAAGACACTGATGCTGCAGAGACTGAGGCAGCCTAAAATGAGGAAGCACATGGGTCCTCCAGCAGATCTCACCACTGGTGTGTGGTAGTTGACGGCAAAGAGCACAGACGTCATTAGAGTGAGGCCCACCAGAGCCACCGCCCCAACCATGATGACTACAGCTGTAGGATCTGTGAATGGGACGTACTCCACTGATTTGGGACGACAGGATGTACTTCCTTCAGTAGACCATTCAGTCTCCTTACAGTCAAGACATTTGTATGGATCCACTGTAAACCACCAACACAAACAGAAAACATTGTTATTATTGCTATAGGATTGCAAGATAACAACTATTTACGGCATTATTTTAATAAAAAATCAATAAGAAAGTGACAGCTGTCTGCAGATAAATATGTTTGAGATAGTTTACAGGGAGTTATTTCGAAATCTTAGGGAAGGAATATCTATACAGAGAACATAGTAAATTTAAAGATTCAGAAACACTGCTCACAGGAAGCCACACAGTCATTTACAATATTTCACAACAGAAATGTACACTGAAATGTTGATTATACTGATGTTGATCATATCTTTCAGTCACAATTTTCACATTTACCGTAGGCCTACCTGATGAGTTCATATATGTGTTTGTTGGACAGATCACACATTCGAAACAGCATCCGTGAATCCCCTTGATACGTTTTTGAAATCCTGGCTCACATTCCGGGGAACACAGTGATGAGGGAACCTGTTCAACAGCATTTTAGTGAATTAAGTAAAGCACATGTAATTCACTCAAAGATGTATGCATCAAAACCTGAAACACTGGACAACTAAAGCAAACCATTGAAGCAGAAAGTTATCTTTGCCTGGATATAGCTTTCTTGTGTACGTTGTGGCACGCCTCGGGGATAAACCCAACAAATAATCACCAACCCACAATCTGGACCCTACAGTACAATTTGTAAAAATATGCCACCTTGGTATGGCCCAGGGACACCTAAATTTAATTCAGCACTAGACACGGACGCACCGGTTCATAGACTAGGTTGGACAAAAAAAATAAAGTAATTTAAATATGTATAATTTATTAATTCAATTAACTTTAATTTGTTTACTCTGTGTTCAAGTCCAAGTCTAAGTCTGACTTATCCGTTATCTCAAGTCCGAATCGAGTTACAAGTCTGAGAAGAAACGAGTCCAAGTTTCGAGTTCGAGACATAAAAAGTAAGTCCGAGCCCAAGCTGAGTCACGACTTGGACTTACAAGTTATCTGTAACTCAAAGGTTACAGATAACTTTGAGTCGTTACGGGGAAATTAGGAATGTCAGTGAGGGCGGGTGAGGTGATGAGCCCTGAAGGTGACAGAGAGTGTTTACAGTCTGTAGAGTCTAGATTTAGAGTGGTGCTTGTCCTTTCTGCGAAGAATGTTGGAGCCATTTCATTGTAATTTGTGTTTGTGACACTAGAGGGCATATGAGTATTTGGAGTATATTTAAGACAAATGCTAATGAGTCACAAGTGCGCAATGGAAGGTCAAGCAAACTTTTTGACCGTGCTGTGCGTGTTGGAGAGGAAGAAAATTGTGGTCGTACCTCTTAACAGTTTGTTTGAATGAAATATTTGTTTATTAATTAAGAAACAAAGTTACGTTTAAAGTTATATTTTTTCCTTTATTTAATTTTGTTATTTGCAATGCCAAATGGACAGTAAATGGATTGGCATATCCGACTTTATTCTGGACAATGACTTGTTTTTTTCAAGGTAAAGCACGCGTCAGAAACATCTGCGTCCCTAAAAATAATGACCTCAAAATGCACCAAAAATAACCACAACCAAATAAGGGGAAGCAGGACACAGGACCCAAGAACAATATGTAAACTTTAGCAAGAATGCACACAGTATGTAGGAGACAGAACATGGGTGCACTGTGTGTGGATGTGTGTGTGGGTGTTGGTCTGGTGCTAAGGGGGCGGAGCTCACAGGAGCGGAGGCACGTGCACGTAGGTCTGTAAAGGTGTGCACTTTCTGGAGGCCAGGTTGTTGAGAGTGAGGGACGCACTGTTTTTTGACAAATTGTAGCGGCTTCCCAAACAAACCTTGAAGACGCGGTCAGGGTCAGAGTTTGGTCCTGGTGGTGCAAAAGATTGTGCTTATGTACTGGCACATGATGTCAATTTTATTGATCTGCCAAGAGCCTATACACAGGAGTCAATGCCAGTACACATGAGCAATATTACAACTGAGGAAAATCTGAGAAAATGGCCACACCTGAGACACCTCGCCTTATCTCAGATTGACACCGGGAATGAGCTCCTCACAGGGACTAATCTTAGCAGGCCATTGGAGCCACGAGGTCATCCGTAGCAGGAATGATGGACCGTACGCTATAAGGACTGTGCTGGGTTGGACGGAAAAAGTGGGCAGGCCATTGATTGTGCCTCAGTTACAGTAAACAGGGTGCCCGTCATAAATCTGGATGAGTTGTGGCAACAACAGTTTAAGAATTATTTCCCTAAGCAACCCATGTCTTCTCATCTCATCCGCAGTGAGAGCAATGGACCCTACGCAATAAGGACTGGACGGTAAACGGACCACTGTCAGGAAACAGGTGGGGAAGCCACCTGCTGTGAGCAGCCAGTAACTGTGAACAGAGTGTCCAATGTGAATTTGAAGGAACCATGGCAACAGCAGTTTAAGATGGACTTTCCTGAGTCTGTTGTGGTAAAACAAGACGGTCTGTCCAAAGAGGACTCTCATGGAGGACACCACGGCAGTAGTGATGAAGATGACTTGCAGGCAATGCCTATGCAACGCCAATCCTTTATCTGCTGAGCTGTAAATATCATGAACAATTAACCTACCAAACACATGTTGGATCTTAGTATTTGTTACTTCTAGTCTTCAAGCGCGTCACAATCTTTCGCACCACCAGTTAATACAAACTCACAAAGTACAGCAATTATCTGTTTCATTCGCTTGGCCTTACGCCTATGGATGGGTGACTGAAAGGCACAATTTGGTCCAACACAGCATAGCAACAGCTAATGCTCCATCCCCTAGCCTCTCTCATGGAACCCCTTAAAAGGGCCTCGACTATGGGCATCACCATACAACGATATTCCTCCATCCACCAGAGGGTAGGCTCCAAAAGCAGAAATATAAATAGAAATCCAATAGTGACTTTACAAGTGTAAAAATCATGTTTACAGCCTGGTACAAAAGATGGCTCTGGTCTCTAGAGCTAAGTTTTTAGTACATGACAACTCTGACAAAAAATATTTTTTGATTAATACGTCCGTTTATGCTATCTGAAAACTTTTGTTTTACTATGCAGTAACAGCAGAAAAGCCCAGATGTAAACACCATTTTTTTTGGCCTGTGGTAAGGCCAATATCGGTGAAAGCGGGAGCAATGGTCAGACGACATCCATGTGTCTTTACAATCTATGTCCGTCCCTGGGCAGCAGTGCGTGACGTCAGGTGTGAAAAACGCTGGTCCTAAAGCCTCTGTCTAATCAGCGTGCGAAGCAGCGATGTGCGTACCACTATATAAACAACACAGTGCTATGGTGTAGGATTTTAAGGTTTAGGCATAGGTTGGAGAAGCATTATGCAAAATGTTTTTGAAGGTTGCATGTTGGTCGCATTATTTCATAACATTAAAAGTCTAATCTAAAAAAATACAATTATAAAAAATATGCGGCAAGTAGCAGCCCTATAGAAACATTGAGTTATTTGTCCAATAAATGAAAAAGTAATTGTCTGCAAGTTGTCATTTTATTGAATAGGCTACTTTGTTACTTCTTTGTGCCACAAGATGGCAGTATTTATCCGCTACAGGCCACAGCACAGGTTGCTCAAGTTCTCAGTAGGTTTGACCTGACAGGTATAATGTTATTAATTTATTTAAACACATACACAAGGAAAAAAATACTTACCGTTCCATTTCCATGCCACTGTATTTTTGAGTCATTGATGAAGAAATGTGATGATGTTTCAAATCTGTGAAAGCCGACTATCTCTGCTTCCCCAGTGCTGTTCCAGAAGATTATATTAAAATATCCAAACCTGGGGTCACCACGGCTGTCAAACTGAATAGTGTGGTTCAATAGAGTAAAGTTTGACTTCTTCAGCTCAGTCAGAACCTGAGGTGGGTAAACAGCATCCACAAGAAAGATTATTGCAATTTTTATAACATGAAGTAAGAATGCATTATTTTATTTCAAGACACATGATGGCAACCTCTGCTTTAAATCTACGGTATCATGTGGTGAAAATTTAGACACAAATTGCAGACCTCACACAACTCTTTTCCTCAGCATGATATTCTAAAGGAGCCCTGCAGGGACAAGCTATGAACAAATACAATGCAGTATTTTGACCAACTCTTTCATCAAAGATTATCGTAAAAAAAACCTGACTCTGCTTCTGTTTGTTTGTGCACTTTTACCCAATACGTTAAAAAACAAGGAGTTCATTTGTAAATGAACATTAACAATAGGATAAATATTATTCACTTTACCATTAACTGGCTCAAAGCCCTGTCAGTGTTTGGATCTTTTTAAAAGACAATAAATTATTTATTATCAATGTATTATTTCTTTTAACCTTATACTCACCATATGTGGATACACTGTGATGTTTCTGTTGCATTTATTGCGTCCACATTGCAGTGCGTTGTGTAAGGCATGAGCGATGGCATATACTGCAGCATAAAGGGGAAAATTAAAGGAGACCTCTGCACTCGTGACGTTGTCTGGTCTTAAGTTGCTGCAGTTACAAAACTGATTGCAAAACTCTCCTTGTTCATGTTCATTATGTATTTTGTATCTTGAGGAGCAGATAAAATCATCAAAGCCAGGTATTGTCAGCACTGGCTCAGCGACCCCAAGCACAGTGCCAATATTTCTGATCCCTTTTATTTTGGGAAGCTTCTTGTTTAAAGACCATGCATATCCTGCTATCCACGTCTTGTTTGTCACGTTCATTTGTATGGCAGATTCAATAAGATCCTCAGCCAACCATTCATCAGCAAAAACAATGATGACTTGTATGTTATGAATCTGTATCTGTTCAAAGACTGAGGCGTAATTTGTATTTGTGTTGAGTTCTTTGGTATAAGCCAGACAAATATCTTTGCCTTGTATCTTTTCCATGAACACACTGCGACCATCATTTCCATAATCGTTGTCAATGTTGAGGAACGCAACCCAACGCCAGTTGAAGTGTAGTAACATTTTGACTATCACTTCAACAAAATCTTTATTGGGGCGCATGGTACGAAGAAAAGAGGGGAACATACGTTTTATTGAAAATATTGAACTAGCAGCTCCATCACTGACCTGTAACAAAATTAATAAGAAAGAATTAGCATTTAAGAAGCTGTAGATGCACAAATATAATACAGAGTGAGTTTACCATTGGAATAAGATGCGTCATAAAAAGTGGAGCCACAGTCCGTGTTTTGGGGCTATTCATGGAACTAACCACTGCAATGACTTTGGTCGAATTGTGGTATGGGTCTGTCCAGGGATGGATCGGGTCTTTGCCTGAGAGGATATTAAAAATGTCTGGGAAACTCCAAATGTCCGAGCAATGGTCAAATATGTTATAACCCAGAGAAACATTAGGCAGGAGGCTGGTAGAGTTATTAATCTCCTCTATTGAGAATCTCATCAGCTGAAACCTCCGATAACTGGACACATAAAATGTCTTACTGCAAACAAAGAGAGAACAGTGAAAAAGTGGGATAAAGCTGTAAACTGAGGACTATTGATTACAAGTAGAGATCTGCTTCTGATCAGGTCAGATATCAGATATTAAGTAAAAAGAAGCTCAAGTACAAATTACTTTTGATTTATCGGACAAACAAGTCTAGCCATATCTCTTACTGAAATCATCTGGCCAATAGACAGTGTTACTCACAGTGACACCAATTTAGAAATACCAGTTACTCAGGTGAATTATTTTAATAAAAGATCACCATCTCTGCTCAACTTTTCTTCAAATACCACTCACCTGGAGCATTCAATGGCCACTGGTCGCTCAAAATAACCTGGAGCTTCATCTTCATGGATGTCAAAAAGCCCACCTATCGAAAAGTCTCCTTTTAGTTGAAACTCTGAGGCTGTAACAGTGGATTGAATATCTCTGTGTAAGAGAAATTCAAACAGACACAGTGTCACGAGTAAAAGTGCCATTATTGTCAGTCCTGTCTGTTGAATGGAGCATTTGTGTTGAATAACAGATGTAGGCAAATCTCAAATAATTTTCATGAGCTTCAATGCATGAGGTCTCCTAAATAGAGTGTTGTGTTTAAAATGGCTGCAGGGAAATTTACAAATGATTCAATCATGCAAAACCCCTCTTATGCAGCAGCAAACATTTATGTGGCAGCAAACACACATGCTTCAACATTAATTATTGGATTCAGTGCATTAAACCAAATATTCACAATAGGCTCATTATGATTGTTTTTTTTTATTATTTTATTACTTTTGTTTTTTACACAAATCACAACTGGCAGTGTTTTGGTTAACTGCAGTAACCTGTGTGTTTTCCTTAATAATTGCACTGTCCATGGAGCGGACCTGACTCACATTTCACTGCTGGTTATATATGCTGTATATAATTTTGTACGTGACGAATAAAAATCTTGAATCTTGAAATCTTGAATCTAAAATAAGTCCACACGGCGCTTGCTCGTCCTGTTCCTCCTCTGTTCACTTCTGCCGCTGAGTCACGTGACAACACAGAGAGCAGGAGAAGGAGGCAGAAGTGACACAAACCTGTCCTCTCACTCAGTGGAGCAACAAACAATCTGTTTGAAAAAAAACACGTTATGTTAGGCTACAAGCTATTCTTTTGTTGCGACTCGATTACCATTGTGAAGAGTTTGTTAAGAGTTTGTTTGTAAACGTGATGGCATCCTCCTCTAAATGCAACAAAGTTTGGAATTACTTTAAACAAAAAAAATCAACTCTTCGTGTGCAAAATTTGTCAGTTGAAAATTATCACAATAGCAAATACAGTTTAATTTTCACCTACAAAACACAGTATGTAGCCTGTAAGTTGGTTTTTGAATATATTATCAATACACTTGTTTGTAAATAACTTTCAGAAATATGTTTAATCAATTAACGCCCCCTAACTTAATTTAAATAAACAAATATTAAAATGTTATTGTAAGTTTAACTGAAATTTTTGAATATTTTATTTGTGGAAAATGACCATCCCTATTCAAAAGACACTCACTTT
The DNA here is from genome assembly GCA_024416835.2 of Perccottus glenii. Classification (NCBI taxonomy): domain Eukaryota; kingdom Metazoa; phylum Chordata; class Actinopteri; order Gobiiformes; family Odontobutidae; genus Perccottus; species Perccottus glenii. The sequence continues at coordinate 9,618,912 of CM044555.2, read as the reverse complement.
GAAGAATACAAATATTAAGAAACACCCAGAGATATAACTAATAAATGAAATGGTTTATCCCGCTGGGTTCTTTAGAGCTTAAACTTAATGATACACAACTAAGAGTACTACTTCGATGTAATTATACAATCTAGCCACAGGAGGTCACAAGCCAGTGAACTCTTTGTGCCGGTCTCAAGCAGAAAGAAAGAGAAAATCGTTTCCCTTACTTACTTGTGAAATTGTTGTTGACCAGATACTTTGTTGTAGTGTGCTATAAGAAACATATCATCACATCTTAATTCAAAGGTAGGATTATAGTTAGTGAGGCCCAGGGACGTGCACAGACATTTTGAAGGGCAGGGGCTCAAGTGAAATAAAGGGCACTTCTCATAATTACGTATTTTTTGTGATTTTTAAAAACAAAAAAGGATATATATTAATGCAACACTGACTTCCTTTTAAAAAAAATAATTAAAAAAGTTAATTAATTTTATCTTCCTCAAACTCTAATTTTCAAAAGATGTCTACAAAATAATCAGTTCACAAGGAAACCATGGTCTCCTTAGTATTCACTAGGTTTATAGAGCAGCAAAGGCTATGCTACTAGTTTCAAGTATATATTTAGAATAACCAAAATAACTGCATCAAGCAGAGGGGTGTGTTTACTAATAATTTGTTTATTTTTTGCACAAGGCACTACATCATTTTAATTATTTTGGTGTTATCAGAACACATAACACTTTTAAATCAACACAAATATTCACTCTAAACTGAAGAGGGTTGTTGCTGCTATTTTGTTAACTTTACTGAAAAATCACTGCAAAAATGATTGAAAAAATACAAAAATACAGCAACTTAATAAAATTCTTACAAAAAAGGGTCTTCTACTTCAAAATAAAATCTGTTACTCCATTCCCTGGTTGTCTCTCCTTCCTCCCTTACAGCGGCAACCTTCTGGGGGCCATGTCCCTGTAGATGTTTATTACTTCACTGTGGTTTACAGGAACGTCTTTCTCAATAGCCAGGAGGAGGAGATCCGGTGCATAGGCTTCTGAGTGTGTCTTTAACCAGTTTGAGCTTGGAAAATGACCTCTCAACTGTTGCTGTTGACACTGGAATTGTTGCATAAGTTCTTATCATTTCCACCAGTGTTGGAAAGATATCCTGTCCACTGTAGTCTCTCAGTGTCTTTAACAGAGGTCAGGTCTAACACTTTCAGCATCTGAGTTATCTGTTCTCTCTTGGGTTTTGCTTCTGGTAACTGGTTGTAACCATACATTTAGCGATTTGCTACTCTTGGCTGTTTCCTGGCGCTCCTTCTCCTTCCTTTTCTGTATCCTCTCTTTTTTTGGCATTATGTTGCCTGCCTGGCCCTGCACTGCAAGCATGATTAAAATTAATTGTTTAAATAGTTTTTGTTTCACAAGCAAAATAACTTTTTAGCTTCACACAACTAAGCATCAGAATACTGAATTGCCTTAATGTTTTAATCAAATACATAATATTATTATTTCTATGCATGTACACATACACAATAACTGATGGTGAATGACAAGTCACCATCAGTTTTTTTCACATTTGAGGGAGGACTGTATCATCACCATCATCAAATAAAACCTTCAAAATCAACATTTAGATGTAGTTTGTTTTAAACTACACTCAAAAAATATTCTGTGGCTTAGTAAATATTTAACTTAATTAACTTAATAAAATCTCTGAAAATCTTACTTGATTGTTTGAATTAAACTTACCAAAATAATTGAGTAAAAATTAAATAAAATTAAATAAAAGCCAATGTTATGTATGTATTTGTGGTTGTATGGAATACTATTTTATAAAGGTTTAGAGGAAATAAAAAAAAATGCTATGGACTCAGGATTCTAACCGTAAAGACGGAGCGTACTATTTTCTTTAGCGGAAGCAATACAATCGGGTTTAAATCAATAAACTCCCTTTTAATATTTTGTGTCAAATTATTTATTTATTTGGTAGGTAGCCATGTAATAAGCAGGAGGATAATGTATAGCGATTATCCCTTACACAGCTCTAGTCTAGAAGCTCATGAGGCATGCATGCTAGCAAAACACAGGTTAACTAAGTTATATTTATCTTTGGCTAATCAGCAGTAAATTCGAGCATTATTCGAGGCACTTGTATTTTAATCTTTTGTTCATCGCAAGCTCCACTCACCTCAGCACAAGCCAAGAAAAACACTGCTGGGAGGGGCTGCTGCTGCCTGCAGGTGTGTGTCTGTGTATTTGATGTGTTGATGTGCGCCGATGTGCGCCGCTGCGTTTGGGAGTCAATGAGCGGCCTGATATTTAGATATACTATTCTTCAATAAATATATTTGTTTGACAGGGAAGCTGTGCGCAAACAGGAATATATATTATTTTTTCAAAAAAAAAAAGCACCCCAGAAAAAAGGGCACTTTCTCTCCAGGAATAAAAAGGGCAGGTGCTCAAGCCCCCTTTGATGTCTATGTGTGCACGTGCCTGGTGAGGCCCTTTATCAAATTGACAGTGGCTACAGTGTTTGCATTTCAAAAAACAAAACACATGTTGTGAATGTGTAATATTTTTTTTTTTTATTAAATACATAAATACAGTGTAAGTTCCAGCATCAGATTCTTGACACTTTTGTTATATATTGCGTATATGTTTAAGCTCTGGTTTCCCCCACAAACAACAAAAACATGCTCGGCATCTCCTGGTTATTACTGCTGACAACAAAATTCCTCACGAGGATAATATCAAAACAAACAAACAAAAAACAAACAAACAAACATTATATGTTCTTCTAAACAGGACCCAAACCCAACACCACTTCTTAAAGGCACTCTCAGTAATAACAACAAAAAAGGAGAAAACACAGAAAGAAACACAAAAATGTTACAGTAAAGGACATTTACAAGGGCATTGTGGACACAGAAGTGAAGGGAACCAGCATTTATTTCAATAGACAAATGGGGGTTAGTTAGCATGGCCAGACATTCTAAATCTTTTTCTATTTGTACAAATAATTAACAAGACTTTGCGCAGAAAGTGAATGTTTTTGGATCGGGCAAGCCAGGCTTGGTATTAGCCACCAAACTTAGCCAGTTCTTCATTAACAAGATGATTTTGAAAAATGGCAATTGGCTGACAACTGACTCTGCAAGCTTTGGCCAATCACAACCTCAATTACATTCGGCTCCAGGACTTGGCTTGTCAACACAGAGAAAAATCTTTGTGGAAAAGTGTGTATTGCTGAACTGGTTACATTTAATATAAATAAACATAAATAAAGAAATGAGAAGCACATTAATATTTGCAATGTTCACACTCAGATCTACATTCTTAAAGTTTTTCAAGGAGCCAACCAAACCCCTCATGTACATTTTAGAAAAAAAATTAAAATGATTTCTGTTTATATAAAACTATTTATGTAACAGTAGGCAAATCTATGAGGAAATATGGTTCATTAATTTGGAAACATGCGTGCATGGACAGTTTTCAAATGTCCCTGTTCCTCTCTTAACATCAATAACAGTGTTTAAAAAAACAAAAAAACAACGTATTGTGAACCAAAGAGGAAGAACTAGTTCAGGACACTGACAGTGCCACTCCCAAAAAAGCAAAGCAAATTTTACACAAATTTTATGTTGCTATTGGTTGTTTGTTTGGTTAAATTTCAGAAGAAGACTGTGAAAGTACTCTTGTGTGTTGTTCTGTGGCTGGAAAATAATAATATAGCTTTTTGGAAAGAAATAAAACAAAAGAAAAGCATAAAGACTTGACAGTACAGCCAAAGAGTTAACTGTCTGGATGTGTTTTCCTTTATAAAGTATGAAGACGGTGGCAAAGATGATCCACGTCAGAATGAGCAGGAGCAGACAAAATGTTATAGCTTTGGCCTCATTGTAATTCTTTGGAAGATCTTTTCCCATGTAGGAGAAAATGAAGCAGAGAATATACAGTAATATAAACAATGCAAATGAAGCACTGTACACCCCTCCATTAATATGACAGCCCAGAATAATTTTGTCATGATACCAGTCTGTTGTGTTGTAAGGCTGAGGAAGCTCAGATGAGTATGCAATGAGGAGTAACAGGCCCTGTGAGATAGATGCCCCTAAAATGACCAACCATTGTCCATGATAGTTTATCCACAGTCTTTTCAGTGAGGGGTAATTGAGAGCTACTGTGAAGATAAAAACAATTTGAAAGGAACGCACAATAAAACATGCCAAACAGACTGTGTAGAACAAAATAAATGGTAAATATCTTAAAACACAAGAATGAACAGTGGGTCTATCAAAGTAAAAGAAGACACTGATGCTGCAAAGACTGAGGCAGCCTAAAATGAGGAAGCACATGGGTCCTCCAGCAGATCTCACCACTGGTGTGTGGTAGTTGACGGCAAAGAGCACAGACGTCATTAGAGTGAGGCCCACCAAAGCCAGCGCGCCGACCATGATGACTACAGCTGTAGGATCTGTGAATGGGATGTACTCCACTGATTTGGGACGACAGGATGTACTTCCTTCAGTAGACCATTCAGTCTCCTTACAGTCAAGACATGTGTATGGATCCACTGTAAACCACCAACACAAACAGAAAACATTCAATTAAAATTAATAGCTCAGTAAACTTTTTATAGGATTGAATAGATAACAATTATTTAAGCCATTTTATAAATAAAAAAATCAATAAGAAAGTGACAGTTGTCTGCAGATAAATATGTTTGAGATAGAACACAGGGAAGTATTTAGAAATCAAAGGGAAGGAATATCTTTACAGAGAACACAGTGCATTTAAATACTGCTCACAGAAAGCCCCACAGAGTAATTTACAATATTTGAATAAAGAAATGCAAACTTATAACTGAAATATTGAAAATTTTACAGATGTTGGAAAACACATATCCTTCAGTCTCAATTTTCACATTTACTGAAGGCCTACCTGATGAGTTCACATATGTGTTTGTTGGACAGATCACACATTCGAAACAGCATCTGTGAATTCCCTTTAGACTTTTTCGAAATCCTGGCTCACACTCCGGGGAACACAGCGAAGAGGGAACCTGTTAAACAGCATTTCAGTGAAGTAAGTAAAGCACAAGTTATTTACACAAAGATGTATGCATGATATGGATATAGCTTTCTTGTGTACAACACAGGATGATGCAGTGGTTCAGTTGGTAGAGTGGTCGTTCCATGTCTGGAAAGTTGGAGGTTCAATTTCTGCTTTCCCCAGTTCATACTGTTGTTGTGTTCTTAAGAAAGACACGGTGTCTCATATATGTTCATTGACATGCACTGTCCCAATCAAAGATTTTTTTTTTCTTTTGTATGTTGTGCACCCACCTCAGGTTTTAAGGATCAGTTATAGGTTGGGGAAGCATTATAAAAAAGCATGCTTGAAGACTGCCTTTTGGTAATTACAATATGGTACATGGTACTGTGTATTTTGTAAAACTTTTTTAAGAATGTTAGTTATATAAGTATCATTTAAAAACATTGAAAGGAGTAAGACAGAAAAATAAATCTGTGGCAAGTAGCAGTCCATGAGTTTTGTTTTTACTGAATAGGCAAGGTATTCATTCGCTCCAGGCCACATTAATCCGCAAAGGTTGCTCAAGTACTTAGTAAGTATGACCTGCCAAATAAGGAAGTTATTTATTAATCTAAACATATGAACAAGAAAAAAAAAAAAACTTACCGTTCCATTTCCGTGCCACTGTATTTTAGAGTCATCGATGAAGAAATGTGATGATGGTTTATATTTGTGAAACCCAACTATCTCTGCGTCCCCAGTGCTGTTCCAGAAGATTATATTAAAATATCCAAACCTGGGGTCACCGCTGCTGTCAAACTGAATAGTGTGGTTCAATAGAGTAAAGTTTGACTTCTTCAGCTCAGTCAGAACCTGAGGTGGGTAAACAGCATCCACAAGAAAGATCATTGCAATCATAAAAAGAAGGAACCATTGATTTTATTTTATTTTAATACACATAACAGAAACCTCTGCTTGATGGTGTGTACTTTTTGGTGCCATCATGTGGTGAAAATTTAAACACAAATTTCAGACCTCACCCTAACCTTTCTTCACCATGAGTAACTATGGTAACCCAGCAGGTACATGCTATGAACAAATACAATGGAGTATTTTAACCTACGCCTACATCAAAGATTATGGTAAAAAAAAACAGAACACAAATATGTTTGTTCAGTTTGTTGGTGCATTTTTGCCCAATACGTTAAAAAACAAAGAGTTCATTTGTAAATGAACATTAACAATAGGATGAATGTTATTCACTTTACCATTAACTGGCTCAAAGCCCTGTCAGTGTTTGGATCTTTTAAAAGACCATAAAGGATTTATAATTAATGTATTATTTCTTTTAACCTTATACTCACCATATGTGGATACACTGTGATGTTTCTGTTGCATTTATTGCCTCCACATTGCAACACGTTGTGTAAGGCATGAGCGATGGCATATACCGCAGCATAAAGGGGAAAATTAAAGGAGACCTCTGCACTTGTGATGCTGTCTGAACTTATGTTGCTGCAGTTACAGAACTGATTGCAAAACTCTCCTTGTTTTTGTTCATTATGTATTTTGTATCTTGAAGAGTAGATAAAATCATCAAAGCCAGGTATTGTCAGCACTGGCTCAGCAACCCCAAGCACAGTGCCAATATTTCTGATCCCATTCATTTTGGGAAGCTTCTTGTTTAAAGACCATGCATGTCCTGCTATCCACGTCTTGTTTGTCACGTTCATTTGTATGGCAGATTTAATAAGATCCTCAGCCGTCCATTCAGCAGCAAAAACAATGATGACTTGTATGTTTTTAATCTGTATCTGTTCAAAGACTGAGGCGTAATTTGTCTTTTTGTTGATTTCTTTGGTATAAGCCAGACAAATATCTGTGCCTTGTATCTGTTTCATGAACACACTGCGACCATCATTTCCATAATCATCATTAATGTTGAGCAACGCAACCCAACGCCAGTTGAAGTGTAGTAACATTTCGACTATTACTTCAACAACATCTTTATTGGGGCGCATCGTACGAAGAAAAGAGGGGAACATATGTTTTATTGAAAATATTGAACTAGTAGCTCTATTACTGACCTGCAACAAAATGAATTAAAAAGAATTAGCAATTAAGAAGCTGTAGATGCACAAATATAATACAAAGTGAGTTTACCATTGGAATAAGATGCGTCATGAAAAGTGGAGCCACAGTCCGTGTTTTGGGGCTATTCATGGCACTAACCACTGCAATGACTTTGGTCGAATTGTGGTATGGGTCTGTCCAGGGATGGATCGGGTCTTTGCCTGAGATGATATTAAAAATGCCTGGGAAACTCTGAATGTCCAAGCAATGATCAAATATGTTATAACCCAGAGAGACATTAGGCAAGAGGCTGGTGGAGTTATTAATCTCCTCTATTGAGAATCTCATCAGCTGAAACCTCCGATAACTGGACACATAAAATGGCTTACTGCAAACAAAGAGAGAACAGTGAAAAAGTGGGATAAAGCTGTAAACTGATAGTTATTGATTACAAGTAGTTCCATATCAAAAGCTATACTTGATGTTGTGTAGAAATACGCTATGTGGAACATATCTTTGAAGGTTCTCAGACATATGTGGACCATAGCGTATTTTATTCTTTGTGTGAAACTTGATCACCCACAGCTACGCCCTACTACCTACTACTATACACCAATTTTTAAATGCCAGTTACTCAGGTGAATTATTTAGTAAAAATTTCTTCAAATACCACTCACCTGGAGCATTCAGCGGCCACTGGTCGCTCAAAATAACCTGGATCTTCATCTTCATGGATGTTAAACAGCCCACCTATCAAAAAGTCTCCTTTTAGTTGAAACTCTGAGTCTATAACAGTGGATTGAATATCTCTGTGTAAGAGAAATAGAAACAGACACAGTGTCACGAGTAAAAGTGCCATTATTGTCAGTCCTGTTGAATTGTTGAACTGTTGAATAAAGCTTTTGTGTTTAACTCAAATAACAGATGTAGGCAAACCTCAGATCATTTTCATGAGCTTCAATGCATGAGGTCTCCTAAATAGAGTGTTGTGTTTTAAAAAGGCTGGAGGGAAATTTACAAATGATTCAATCATGCAAAACCCCTCTCATGCAGCAGCAGACATTTATATGGCAGCAAACACACAGGCTTCAACATTAATTATTGGATAAATACATTAATCTATATATTCATAATAGACCTATTATGTTTTTTTGATTTTTTTATTACTTCTGGCGTTTTTATACAGTTTACAACTGGTTCGTCGCGTTGAGCTACGAGCCGTTCTTTTGTTGCGACTCGATTTCCATTGTTTAAGGCAAATATCTGTGCCATGTATCTTTTCCATGAACACACTGCGACCATCATTTCCATAATCATCATTAATGTTGAGCAACGCAACCCAACGCCAGTTGAAGTGTAGTAACATTTCGACTATCACTTCAACAACATCTTTATTGGGGCGCATCGTACGAAGAAAAGAGGGGAACATATGTTTTATTGAAAATATTGAACTAGTAGCTCTATTACTGACCTGCAACAAAATGAATTAAAAAGAATTAGCATTTAAGAAGCTGTAGATGCACAAATATAATACAAAGTGAGTTTACCATTGGAATAAGATGCGTCATGAAAAGTGGAGCCGCAGTCCGTGTTTTGGGGCTATTCATGGCACTAACCACTGCAATGACTTTGGTCGAATTCTGGTATGGGTCTGTCCAGGGATGGATCGGGTCTTTGCCTGAGAGGATATTAAAAATGCCTGGGCAACTCTGAATGTCCAATTAATGATCAAATATGTTATAACCCAGAGAGACATCAGGCAGGAGGCTGGTAGAGTTATTAATCTCCTCTAATGCATGAGGTCTCCTAAATAGAGTGTTGTGTTTTAAAAAGGCTGGAGGGAAATTTACAAATGATTCAATCATGCAAAACCCCTCTCATGCAGCAGCAGACATTTATATGGCAGCAAACACACAGGCTTCAACATTAATTATTGGATAAATACATTAATCTATATATTCATAATAGACCTATTATGTTTTTTTGATTTTTTTATTACTTCTGGCGTTTTTATACAGTTTACAACTTGTTCGTCGCGTTGAGCTACGAGCCGTTCTTTTGTTGCAACTCGATTTCCATTGTTTAAAAGAGTTTGTTTGTAAACGTCATGGCATCCAACTCAACAAAGTTTTGAATTACTTTAAACAAAATAACCATTTTTGTGAATGTGTTCATTATTATTATGCTCGGCGTCTCCCGGTTGCTACTGCTGACAACAAAATTCACCACGAGGATAATATTAAAACAAACAATAAAAACAAAAACAAACATAATATGTACTTCTAAACAGGACCCAAACAAAACACCACTTCTTAAAGTCACTCTCAGTAACAACAACAAAAAAAGAGAAAACAGAAATAAATAATAAACACAAAAATGCCCTTTACAAGAGCATTGTGGACACATTGCTCAATGTGTGGCTGTGCAACACGGTCTTGAACAGACTTTGGAAAACAGCTTTTAGTGTCTCAGCTGCAGATACTTGGAATAGATTGTAGTGCTCTTTAAAGCTTAGAGCAATGTCAGTCTTACACCAGTTTAAATCTTTGATTGATGACTATACTAACTTTAAATGTAACTGTTTTAAATAAATGTACTGTCTGTGTTGTTTATTTTATTTTTTTGTGTTTGTACTCTTGACATCAATGAATATTAGGGTCATCCTCAATGATTTCTTAAGATTTAAATAAAGGTTGAATGAATTAATGAAACACATGCTCATATACATTAGGCTCCAGGACTTGGCTTGTCAACACTTGAGTCAATGGCAGTGAAAAATCTTTCTGGAAAAGTGTGTGTTGCAGAACTGGTTACATCTGTTTACACAAAGAAGCAGAGGAAAAAATAAAAACACAAAGAGAGAAAAGAGAAGCACATTAACATCGGCAATACACACTCAGATCTAGATGTTTATAGGTTTTCTAGAATCATAAGTCAACCACACCCCTCACCGCACCATGTACATTTTGGAAACCAAATTAAAATGATTTTTTTTTAATAAAACTATTAATGTAACAGTAGGCAAATGTATGAGGAAATATGGTTAATTAATTTGGAAACATGCGTTACAACACATTATGAATGAGAATAATCAACAACAACACATTATGAACCAAAGAGGAAGGCCTAGTTCAGGACACTGACAGTTCCATTCCCAAAAAAGTGCAGCAAATTTTACACAAATTTTATGTCGCTATTGGTTGTTTATTTAGTTATATTTCAGACGAAGACTGTAAAAGTAATCTTGTGTGTTTTTCTGTGGCTGAAAAATGAAAATATAGCTTTTTGGAAAGAAATAGCACAACAGAAAAGCATATACAGTGACAATCAAAAGTTTGGGCTCCCAAGGAGCCTTCTCCTGCTTTGTGAGCGTCAACTATTTTCAGTTTCAGTTTTCTAGACAATTGCTTAGAAGAACCCATGGTGCTGATTGTTGGGGCAAGGTCAGATAAGTCTTGGCATTTAAAACCTTTGAGATTGACATCACCTGGTCTATCCAGACGATGATTGAGAACAATCCATGACACTGTCAGGTCCTAGCTTGCCAAAGGGGGCAGTACAAGGTATTAACTCTGCAGGGTGCCCAAACTTTGTCAGACACCATTTTTTGGTTTTCTGTTATTTTGAAAGTGTAAATGATGGAAATAAAATCTAACTTTTTTTTTACTTATTATAAGGATGTCTAACCTGTCATTTGATGCCTTTTGGAGATTTTTCCATCTTTTCTTGGCGTCTTTATGCACATTAATAAAAATCTTTACCTAGGGTGCCCAAACTTTCGATCCCCACTGTAGACATGACAGCACAGCTAAAGCGTTAACTGTATGGATGTGCTTTTCTTGATAAAGTATGTAGACGGTGGCAAAGATGATCCACATCAGAATGAGCAGGAGCAGACAAAATGTTATAGCTTTGTTTGGCCTCTGATTCTTTTTGCCACAAGGCAAAAAAAAAACGGACTTACCGTTTCATTTCCGTGCCACTATATTTTTGAGTCATTGATGAAGAAATGTGATGATGGTTTAAATCTGTCAAAGCCAACTATCTCTGCTTCCCCGGTGCTGTTCCAGAAGATTATATTATAGTGTCCAAAATTGGGGTCACTGCTGCTGTCAAACTGAATAGTGCGGTTCAATAGAGTAAAGTTTGACTTCTTCAGCTCAGTTAGAACCTGAGGTGGGTAAACAGCATCTACAAGAAAGATTAATGCAATTTAACAAGAAGGATGCAACAATATTATTTTACTTTAAGATACATTATGGAACCTACTGCTTTAATTCTATGGTGTGTACTTTTTGGTGCCAACATGTGGTGAAAATTTAGGCACAATTTTCAGACCTGTTATAAGAATTCTATATCCTTATGTTATCTAGAGAGACACGTAAACAGAGTATATTATAAAAAGCAAATGGCCAGGTTTAATTCTTGCAAGAAGAAGCAAAGCACACACACACACGTATCAAGGCTACATAGTGAGTTTTGCTTAAGGAAGTAAACAAAACATGAGATTTTATATCACTGCAGTGGGGGCTGTCAGAGGGTGTATCTTCCATACACCATCCCCAAGGCCCCAGCTCCAGGTGCAAAAGTCCCCTGGCAAGCCATGTTTTTGTCTAGTTATGTCTACTCCATGCTTGGACTAGCATGGAGGACATGACATGATTTGACATGACCTGTAGAGAACTATGAGCACCCAGTAACTATAAACAATATAAACAATTATAATAATAAAAATTATTATAACATTCCCCCCTCTTCATTCCCCTAATCATTAGCATAAACAACCAGCTTGAGTGTGAATTGTATACTATGACAGAAGCGAAAACCCAGCAGGGCTGTTGACCTAGCCTGAAGAACATTTGACCAATTGGTAAAATGACCTAAAGCTGGGAAAAACTCTTCTATCCACCCCTTGCCCCAAAGGCGGCGACAAAACACGAACATCAAGCATCAAACGTACGTAATCACTTCAAATGATTAACTTACAACACATGTCAAAACAAACACAACAAATGATTATAATTGGATATGTTTCAAATCAAATGGGAACCCACAGAGTAATGCACTGATTCTTCAAAGTCAAATTCTTTAAAGTCCATAAATCATAAATGTCCATAAATCATAATTCAAAACACAGTGTCACTCCAAAATAAAGTAGAAAATTTTTGCCAGAGGTTAAGCTGGTCAACCCATTGGACTCAAGATCTCTGGCCTGTCCCTGCCTGTCCATTTCTGTCCCTGTAACGAAAAGAAAAACACATGGAGTGAGACTTATGCACATTCATATGATTAAAATTAATTCTCTTTAGCATAATAAATTCAATGAACCATACGGCACTTAGGACTGTAGTATGATCCGTCCTGGAGCTGTTGTCCCGTTGGTGTACATGCAAACAATAACGTCCCTCAGATATCAAAGTGTTCATCTGAGGTCAAAGCCTTGACCTTAGTCGTTTGTCAGGTGCATGTCCAGGAATGTTGACCCAGTAATGGCCACATTCATCAATCTCACCAACAAGCTCCGGATACATGGAAAGCAACACAAACAAAAGTTATCAGACATGGACGTGCAACAACAAGTACATGTACTGTATCTCAATACAGATTCTAAAATCCCAGTAAATTTTCTAAATATTTTGTAAAACCAGGTCAAAATTAATTTCTCTATACCAGAATACTCCAATTCCTCTGCTAGAGTTTGAAGTCCTTTCTTAAAGGCTTTAGTTCTGCTGTAACTAGACCTGTGTTACTTTGGAGGAAATCATGTTGTAGACGAGGATCCTTTAAGGACGCATGTTTCCGGTCAGCAGGAAACGCTGGTCTAATGGTCTTACTTTCACAAAACCTTCAGACTTCTGCTTTGCACTGCACCTGTCCCTGATTTCTACGTTTGTCAAGTTCAGAGTGATTTCACAGAAAGTCATGTGACCTACGTCACTAGCCCTGCTCACAGGTGTACTTCCCTTCATAGGTGTAAACCAAGATGACAATAAGTTCAAAGAACTATATTAATATTAGCTCGTATTGGTGGTGGCTATATATATTTCTGAACTGGTATACTGGCTTCCATCCAAATAAAGAACAAACAAACAAATCAGAACGTTATCTGACATTATAGACACATAGAAAGTGCCTCCTAGGTTTTCGTCAAACGAAACCATAAAAACCCTTAAAATGATCAAACCATAAAAATGAAACAGAGAAGTGGATAAACCCCCGTTTCCACAGATATGGTCTGCTGGAAATCTATTTTAATCTGAAAAGGTTTTGTTATAAGAATTCTATATGTCCAAAAGAATTCTATATCCTTATATTATCCAGAGAGACACGGAGACAGATTATATTATAAAAAGTAAAAGGCCAGGTTTTATTCCTTGCAAGGGAAGCAAATTACACAGATACAACAAAGGTACATCGTGCGTTTTGCTTACAGAGGTAAGCAAAACATTACATTTTATATCACTAAAGTGGGGGCTGTCAGTGGGAGGTGTATCTTGCATACACCCTCCCCTCAAGGCCCCAGCTCCAGGCTCCAGGTGCAGAAGTCCTCCGGCAAGCCATGTCTTTAGTTATGTCTACACCATGCTTGGAATAACATGGAGGACACAACATGATTTGACATGACCTGTAGAGAACTATGAGCACCAACTAACTATAAACAATATACACAATTATAAGAATAAAATTCTTATAACATTCCCCCCTCTTTATGCTGATAACAATTAGCATAAACAACCTACTAGCTTGATTTTGAGTTTTAAACTATGACAGATGCGAAAACCCAGCAGGGCGTTGACCTAGCCAGAAGAACATTTTGACCCATTGGTAAAATGACCTAAAGCTGGGAAAAACTCTTCTATCCACCCCTTGCCCCAAAGGCGGTGACAAAACACAAACATCAAGCATCTAACGTATGTAATCACTTCAAATGATTAACTTACAACACATGTCAAAACAAACACAACAAATGATTATAATGGATATGTTTCAAATCAAATGGGAACCCACAGAGTAAGCACTGATTCTTCAAAGTCAAATTCTTTAAAGTCCATAAATCATAAATCAAAACATAGTGTCACTCCAAAATAAAGTAGAAAAATTTGCCAGAGGTTAAGCTGGTCGACCCATTGGACTCAAGATCTCTGGCCTGTCCCTGCCTGTTAATTTCTGTCCCTGTAACGAAAAGAAAAACACATGGAGTGAGACATATGTACATTCATAATGATTAAAATCAATTCTCTTCAGCATAATCAATTCAATGAACCATACGGCCCTTAGGTCTGTAGTATGATCCGTCCTGGAGCTGTTGTCCCGTTGGTGTACATGCAAACAATAACGTCCCTCAGATATCAAAGTGTTCATCTGAGGTCAAAGCCTTGACCTTAGTCGTTTGGCAGGTGCATGTCCAGGAATGTTGACCCAGCAATGGCCACATTCATCAATCTCACCAACAAGCTCCGGATACATGTAAAGCAACACAAACAAACGTTATTAGACATGGAAGTTCAACAAGTATATGCACTGTATCTCAATACAGACTCTAAAATCCCAGTCAGTTTTCCAAATATGTTGTAAAACCAGGTCAAAATTAATTTCTCTATTCCAAAATTAATTTCTCTATACCAGAATACTCTAATTCCTCTGTTAGAGTTTGAAGTCCTTTCTTAAAGACCTTAGTTCTGCTGTAACTAGTCCTGTGTTACTTTGGAGGAAATCCTTTTGTAGATCCCCCCTCTTCAGCTAAAAGCATGCTCAGTGTTATTTTGTTCTGTCCAGTCCTTGGACCAGTTTTCTCTCATTTCCAGTTTAATTAACAGTTACAGCATCTCTAATACAATTCATAAACCTTTGTTGTTTATACATATACTTAATTTAATCCACATTTTCATAAATTGTCCCAAATAGCAAAAGTCAAATCCTAATGCTAATTTAACTTTAGCCTTATATTCATTAAGGACACCTTCGAAGGACACCTCTGTCGTCGATGTAAATGGGGCTCTCAAATGAACCTGAGGGAGCTGCTGTTTGGCTCCTAAAGTGTGAGTTTCCACTCACGATGTTCTCCGTCACATTGTATGTGAACACAAATAAAACCAGGATCCTTTAAGGACGCATGTTTCCGGTCAGCAGGCAACGCTGGTCTAATGGTCTTACTTTCACAAAACCTCCAGACTTCTGCTTTGCACTGCACCTGTCCCTGATCTCTACGTTTGTCAAGTTCAGAGTGATGTCACAGGAAGTCATGTGACCCCCGTCACTAGCCCTGCTCACAGGTGTGCTTCCCTTCACAGGTGTAAACCAAGATGATATAAGTTCAAAGAACTATGTTAATATTAGCTCTTACTGGTGGTGGCTATATTAATTTTCAAAACTCCTTTTCTGAACTGGTATACTTGTTGTAGTTGGCTTCCATCCAAATAAAGAACAAACAAACCAATCAGAACGTTATCTGACATTATAGACCCATAGAAAGTGCCTCCTAGGTTTTCGTCAAACGAAACCATAAAAGCCCTTAAAATGATCAAACCATAAAATTGAAACAGCAGATAAACCCTGTTTCCACAGATATGGTCTGCTGGAAATCTACTTTAATCTGAAAAGGTTTAATCAGACTAAACAGTGCTTCTCCAGAAAAGTCCTGTCAACTTTCTTTATTTCATTATTTGATTTAAACTTTTAACTGTATTAAACACTGTTGTTTCAGCCTCATGCTAACCATTCGGTTAACCAAGCATTCCTTCAGCACTTCAACACAGCTTTGTTTAAACCTTCATCTCCCCCCTTTTTGAGACGTGGTACAACCATGGCTCAAAATACCACAAAAATGAAACAAAATAAAACAAAAATCAAAAATAAAATCAAAACAGATTGTTTTTTTCCCAATTACCACCTTAAATTGTTATTTCATTAATTAGCATTCCTAATTATTCATCTTCTTTATGTTTCCCAAATAGCATCACTTTTGTTGATGTTATATTTAAAACTTAACTTTGTTTAGTTCAGTTTTAATTTTAGTTACCATTAGTTGTAGGTCTTTACCTGTAACTGTAATTGGTATCATCCACAATTTGATAAATTTTAACTCAGTTGATGCAAACATAAATAATTTATATAGATCAGAACTTGTTTCTCATGATCTATTTTCACAAACCTTTAAACATTCACCTTCAATTCACAATTTATTTCACGTTCTTTTAAATTAGAATATTCTCAAAATATTGTTTAATTTACCTTAAATTACTTTCTTTAGAAAGAAAACACATTTTTCTCTTACTTCAAAACAAAATTTCTTAATCACCCTTGGGTTCAGACCCCCCTCTCTGGGGTTAAACCAGTAACAGCAGCATGTCTTGAACACACCACAAAGCCTCTGCTCTGTTCACACTGCTTTCCTCCAAAACACCATCACCTTTGTGACTGTCGTTTTTTTTTTTCAAGGAAAGACCAAACATAAAATCAACAAATTTCCTCTTAAATTCTGCTTTATTTTTAAATAAAATTTCTTCAGGATTGTGTTCAGTATAGATTAGTTCTATACTGTCTCTGTAAAACTCAGTTTTACCACCAGGTGCTAAATACAATAAACCAGTTTGTTTTTGTATTTTTCCCATACTAATTTAAACGTAACATAAAAACGTTTTATCAATTACTATTTTCATGTTTCCATTAATTTATCATTCAGATGCCACATAAAGAATTCACCTCACTCAATGTTAAACAGAAACTTTAAACATCAAGTGTAAAATTAAAATAACGTGTCTCTCTTTCTTTATTCAAATTCACCAAAGTTGTAATTATCATTACTGTTCATTTAATAAAATGTAACATCTCAACCTCTTTTTTCTTTTTCTTTAGGTTACAACGACCTAAAGTTTGATAAAACCCAAAACCAAAACAACGTCTAACGTCTGTTCAAAAGGACCTTGTGTTAGTCCCAGTACTCCAAAAAAATCTAAAATCACTTCGAACAGTGATTAAAACCCAGCGAGCCATTGGCATATGCTCTTAAACTTTAACAATTCACCTTGTTAGTTTAACAATTATCTTTTATTCACTTATTTTTCATTAACTTTCAATTTTTCAAATCAAACCTTTAAGATCGTTTTAACAGTTTGAACTGTTTTAACATAGATATGTTTTTAATCACCAAAACCAGATTACCAATTTACATTACAGTTTAAATCTTTATTGCATAGATCACACTATACCTTAATTATAAAGTACCAAAATAAATAATGATTATTATTTATTTTGAACTATCTTCATTTCAATTTTCCAATTACTTAAACTTTAAGTTTTTCTTCTCAAAAACCATATTCAATCTCATTAATTCAATCGTTTAGTTTACCAAATCATGTTTCATAGATTCAATAAAACTCAAATGTGGACTTTATTCATATCAACAGACCTGTCAGAAGGTCAAACAGTTTTCATAATTAAGCCTCATAAACTTTATTTAACACATTAGTTCAGTGCAATCTGTTTCTGTCACTGACATTTCTAACTCTATATCTTTCTCAACATTAAAAGTTTGTTTAATGTAAAGGCTGCCACACTGTCTGTGGAGCTAAAAAAACAAAAACCCAAACCAAACATTTCTCGCTCTTGGGAGCAAAAGGAGGGTGCTGTGAAGCCCCTGTTACCTTGAATTACATAGAATGTTATCTGGTGTTTAAACATTCCTTGAATCCAAAACAGTGGTTGCTTTGAATCCACTTTCTCCATTTTCACACTTTGTTAGAACCAAACCAGAAAAATACATAAATGTTTATTTCCTTTACTTAGATTCTGTTAACTGTGTTTTTTTTTTAAATATGAGCTTATGGCCCATAACTATAAAGTTATATTATCTTTATAAACTTACTCTGCGCAATTCAATTTTAAGACGCATATTTAAATTCTTCCAATTACAAAGTAATCATTTTCATTCTTTTATTGGCGTTATACCGTGTGTTTGAACCACACTGATATTAAGGACCTCTATTAGTTCTCGTACTAATAGATACACAAAATTGTTTAGCAAAACATCAATCACTACTTTTATTTTAGATCCAAGTGTTGGATCTTTAACTTCTTTAAACCTTTAATGTTCACACGAACGTGTCACATAAAATACAAAACCAACTCTGTTCTTTAACAGAATACTCATTATTTTCTCTCATAAACCAAAATCACATCCCTCTCTGTAGATGTGTCTCATGTGTCCCATGTTTGTGTCTATGTGTCTGTATTTACATGTGTTTATGTGTGTGCAGTTACATGTCTTTATGTGTTTATGTACCTGACCTGTTAGTTGAATCGGTCAGTCCTGAGGTCATTCCCTCGTCTCTCGTCTGGACCCAGTTTCGACCTCCTCCTCCTCCTCTCAATGCCCTCTTGTCTGTCACGCCCACCTCCACCTCGCTCTCGTCTCCAATGGCAATTGTGCATTTTTCCTCAGAGAAATACATTACATTCATATTAATTTCAAGTTTCATCCAATTTGCAAACACACTTTACAAATACCTTTTTGGTCAATCTCAATAGATCAAAATTTAAAACAAATAAAGTTAGTGTGAATTTGTTTATCTTACCGCTTCCGTGTTGCTGCTGCTGGTAACTGTCTGCAGCTTTTTTCCTTTTTTCTCAGCCGAAAAGGAGCATGTGGGAGGTGGGGTGCAGATGAAGTTTTGGAGAGAGCACTGTTTTCCGGAGAGAGGGAGGAAGCCGATACCTAGAGGCTCCAGAAACATTTAAACAAAAACAAATGATTAGTGTTTTGAAGTACATGTGTGTACTTCTTTCAAAATCTCTTCAAAAACTTCTGTTTTTTCCCTCACATTAGAAAAATAGCTTATGGAAGCTACCTTTCTCTCTCATGTTGTTCAAACTTTCTTTTTTAAACAAACATTACTTTTGTTCTGATTCACATCATTAGACTCATTCTCCATCCAACAATGGCCCATTCATAACACATTTATTCTCTCACACACACCTTTTATCTTTAACTTTTTTAGTCAACAATTCTCAGTATTGCCAACAATTCTCAGTATAAGCCCCTTCACTTTCAGTGGGCTTTTTCCTTTTTTTTTTCCACTCACCGCGTCACCAGCAGTGAACATTTTTCAGCAAAAGCTCTCGTGGGCTTTTTTTTTTAAATCACCGCTTCACATGCAGTGAACATTTTTCAGCATAAGCCTGTCACTATCTAGTGGGCTTTTAAAATCTCATTTCTCATCTGCAGGAATCACTTCTACGTAGGCAGGCCTTTTATAGTCACATTGACTTGGACTCATTCATCTCACCCGTTAAGATTTTACATGTAGGTTCTCGATAATGGTCAATACTCGAGTTTTCCTGTGCGTCCAACGCACCATTAAAACCAACAATACTAGCTATGCAAGGCAGTTCGATTGTGGCGTATTACGATACGTGATTATTAATCTAAGATAAATTCTTGTGCTCTCTAGACAAGCTCTTTAGACCTTATACCTCTTATTGTAATCAGCTGCTCTATCTATCTCATAGATTCCGCACTTGTCATGGCCAATGAACTCCCCGCGCGTTCCGTTTCAAGAAACACCTGAAGACTTACAAAGCATAAGGTATCTATCAAACTAAAATCCAGCAAGACAACAAGCTTTAACACAGATTAACATCAGAATATCCCGTTTAAAACCTCACCCTTTAAGATTTTACATGTAGGTTCTTGATCAAAAACACATACTTTTTCGGCTTTAAACCTCACCCTTAGATTTTACATTTGGGTTCTCGATAAAGCGGATCTCACCCCTAGATGACATTTAGGTTCTCGATCTTTCAGCGTTTAAGAATCTCATATGCTGGCCAACTTCATGGAAAAACATCAACTAATGATGTAAACTACATGCAGCCCGCTCAACATATGTCAGATTTCCAAAACGACTTCCGGAAGCTTTGGTAATTACAAATCACACATACACACCCCAAAAAATAAATTAAACAGCTGTTTACCTGAATTTTCAGTCCAATAGTCCAGTTGTTCCGCAGCCAGACTGTCTGTTCTGTCCTCTCGTCTCTCTGCTCTTCTCTTTTTTCAGTCCAGATTTCGTCATCGTGTTCACACACACAGAGGGGATATCTGGCCATTACTGCTAAATAGCACAGCTTGGGACTTACAAGAAATGCTTTGTTTTTGCATTTCTCCGTGCACGTCAGCTCACCTCTTTGTATGAGAAACAACGAATATTGAAATCCGGGTCACGGCACCAAATGTTATAAGAATTCTATATGTCCAAAAGAATTCTATATCCTTATATTATCCAGAGAGACACGGAGACAGATTATATTATAAAAAGTAAAAGGCCAGGTTTTATTCCTTGCAAGGGAAGCAAATTACACAGATACAACAAAGGTACATCGTGCGTTTTGCTTACAGAGGTAAGCAAAACATTACATTTTATATCACTAAAGTGGGGGCTGTCAGTGGGAGGTGTATCTTGCATACACCCTCCCCTCAAGGCCCCAGCTCCAGGCTCCAGGTGCAGAAGTCCTCCGGCAAGCCATGTCTTTAGTTATGTCTACACCATGCTTGGAATAACATGGAGGACACAACATGATTTGACATGACCTGTAGAGAACTATGAGCACCAACTAACTATAAACAATATACACAATTATAAGAATAAAATTCTTATAACAGGTTTAATCAGACTAAACAGTGCTTCTCCAGTCCTGTCAACTTTATTTATTTCATTATTTTATTTATACTCCTCTTTTAACTGTATTAAACACTGTTGTTATAGCATTATGCTAACATTGGGTTAACCAAGCATTACTTCATCCTTCATACAGTTTGGTTTAAATCTTCTTCTCCCCCCCTTTTTGAGACATGGGACAACCATGGCTCAAAACACCACAATAATAAAACAAAATAAAATCATAAAAAGAATGGTTTCTGCCAATTACGACCTTAAATTGTTATTTCATTAATTAGCATTTCAAATTATTCATCTTCTTGTTATTCATTTATGTTTTCTAAATAGCATCACTTTTGTTTACGTTATATTTAAAACTTCACTTTGTTTAGTTCAGTTTTACTTTTAGTTACCATTAGTTGTAGGTCTTTACCTGTAACTGTAATTGGTATCATCCACAATTTGATAAATTTTAACTCAGTTGATGCAAACTATATAATTAAATAATTTAAATAATTTATATAGATCAGAACTGGTTTCTCATGATCTATTGTCACAAACTTTTAAACATTCTTTAAATTCACAATTTCTTTCACATTTCCTTTTTAAAACATCTAATTAGAATATTCTCAGAATATTGTTCAATTTACCTCAACTTACTTTCTCAAACTGTGGCCGCACCTTTGGGAAGGAAGTAACTTCCTGTGTTCCCTTCCTGTCACATATATCGCTGTATTCCGTATGGTGGCACCCTTACTCGAGGACCATTTAGGAGGTTCGCTTGGTTGATTGTTTTATGCCAGGAAGCTGTATAAACAGAGAATTTTGCACTAGTTTGTCCAACTGCATCGCTGCCAGTGCTACTGTAGATCTTACTTGGAAAGCATTTGTGCATCTTAAGCCCGTTTAATTTGTCTTGAGCTCATTTTTGGAATACAAGCAGATTGTTTGACGCCTTAATACCAAGCACTCCCAACTTCTGGTTTTGGGTGTATAAATAGGTTATTTGATGGATAGATAAATACAGTGCCTTGCGAAAGTATTCGGCCCCCTTGAACTTTGCAACCTTTTGCCACATTTCAGGCTTGAAACATAAAGATATGAAACTGTAATTTTTTGTGTAGAATCAACAACAAGTGGGACACAATCATGAAGTGGAACGAAATGTATTGGCAAAACTGAAAAATTGGGCGTGCAAAATTATTCAGCCCCTTTACTTTCAGTGCAGCAAACTCTCTCCAGAAGTTCAGTGAGGATCTCTGAATGATCCAATGTTTACCTAAATGACTAATGTTGATAAATGGAATCCACCTGTGTGTAATCAAGTCTCCGTATAAATGCACCTGCACTGTGATAGTCTCAGAGGTCCATTTAAAGCGCAGAGAGCATCATAAAGAACAAGGAACACACCAGGCAGGTCCGAGATACTGTTGTGGAGAAGTTTAAAGCCGGATTTGGATACAAAAAGATTTCCCAAGCTTTAAACATCCCAAGGAGCACTGTGCAAGCGATAATATTGAAATGGAAGGAGTATCAGACCACTGCAAATCTACCAAGACCTGGCCGTCCCTCTAAACTTTCAGCTCATACAAGGAGAAGACTGATCAGAGATGCAGCCAAGAGGCCCATGATCACTCTGGATGAACTGCAGAGATCTACAGCTGAGGTGGGAGACTCTGTCCATTCCCACACAAGCTGACAACAATCAGTCGTATACTGCAAAAATCTGGCCTTTATGGAAGAGTGGCAAGAAGAAAGCCATTTCTTAAAGATATACATAAAAAGTGTCGTTTAAAGTTTGCCACAAGCCACCTGGGAGACACACCAAACATGTGGAAGAAGGTGCTCTGGTCAGATGAAACCAAAATCAAACTTTTTGGCAACAATGCAAAACATTATGTTTGGCATAAAAGCAACACAGCTCATCACCCTGAACACACCATCCCCAATGTCAAACATGGTGGTGGCAGTATCATGGTGTGGGCCTGCTTTTCTTCAGCAGGGACAGGGAAGATGGTTCAAATTGATGGGAAGATGGATGGAGCCAAATACAGGACCATTCTGGAAGAAAACCTGATGGAGTCTGCAAAAGACCTGAGACTGGGACGGAGATTTGTCTTCCAAAAAGACAATGATACAAAACATAAAGCAAACTCTACAATATGGTTCACAAATAAACATATCCAGGTGTTAGAATGGCCAAGTCAAAGTCTAGACCTGAATCCAATCGAGAGTCTGTGGAAAGAACTGAAAACTGCTGTACACAAATGCTCTCCATCCAACCTCACTGAGCCGAGCTGTTTTGCAAGGAGGAATGGGCAAAAATTTCAGTCTCTCGATGTGCAAAACTGATAGAGACATACCCCAAGCGACTTACAGCTGTAATCGCAGCAAAAGGTGGCGCTACAAAGTATTAAGTTAAGGGGCTGAATAATTTTGCACGCCCAATTTTTCAGTTTTTTATTTGTTAAAAAAGTTTGAAATATCCAATAGATTTCGTTCCACTTCATGATTGTGTCCCACTTGTTGTTGATTCTTCACAAAAAATTACAGTTTTAAATCTTCATGTTTCAAGCCTGAAATGTGGCAAAAGGTCGCAAAGTTCAAGGGGGCCGAATACTTTCACAAGGCACTGTACCTCCACTGCTAATATGATCGTATCTCGCTCTTGATCATTTTAAGATTGTCACTGCCTATCTTAAAGAAGACTTTTAACAACATCCCCATGGAAACACATGTTCCTGTTGTGCTCCCTGCAAACATCTGCTCTGCTAGTGCTCTCATTTTTGTTGAAAAGGATGTAGTTAATGCCTGGAAATAAAGCAGCTTAATCCGGATCAGCACCTGTTCATGATGAAAGGCCGGGGGAAATGACGACACACAGGAACGACCAACGCTTGCCTTCACTGGAATTTCAAACAAAATGAAACCAGCAGGCATCTGTATTGTTTTCTTATTTTGCAAACAACAAAAGAGGAACAATTGTCAAAGTTAAACAGAGTGAAATAGATACATATGATGGATCATGACCTGTACTTCCTAGACTAACAATTAGCACATTGTAATTTATGGTTACAATTAACTATGGCTCACATTCACAATATTTTTTGAGTGGAAGCATTGGATGCAGAAGATAGTGGTATTCATTTAGATTTAGAGCCAATAAAAGCTTGACATGACTTTAAATTAAGAAACAAGTGATACACTGAATGAGTAGAGGTGGATGTGAATGTTTTTACTGGAAAGCTTTACTAGTTTTGGATTACTTCATAGGTGAGTTTAATTCAAGCACATAATTATTCAGTTGAAATGTGTCTCTGTCATTGCCTAGATTTCAATAAGATAAGCTTCACTGTGGAAGAGAAAAAACAGTGAGACTAAGTTCGGAATGACGTTTTATGAAAAAAAATTCAAACAAATATTCTGTATTTTTATTGAGCATATTGTGGGTGCATTGAACACCTTACACCAAAGTGAAACACCCAAAATACATTCCCAGCTGCTGTAGTGGTTTTTACCATTAACCCATTTAGTTCAAGTCCAGAAATCCCCCATGTTCACAATTAGGAACAGGTGAGGCTGAAGGCCTTTGGGGGCACATTTAAGCACCTAAACTGCATAGGTCAGAATAAAAAAAGTAGATCTACAGTCATCGTAAGCAGTTGCATTGTTCCAGCTCCCAGCACTAGTGTTACATAGTCTAGTATCAGGTGCTCATGTCAGGGACCCATGATTTTGTAGCCTGGCCTGCCAGAAGCATTGGCTTTCTCAGCGAAGTCTAGTGGGTCTGGAACTCCACCAATTGAGCCTGTGTTCCCCTGAAACCAACAACAGCATTTATAAATGCTTGCATTATAAACAGCCATGTGGAAATACAGATAAAAGATACATGATCAGGAAATTATACATCCTGCAAAAAAAAACAATAACCATTCTATTTTAAATATGCATTGGTGTAACAGTGGTTAACATTGTGGTTTCACATTAAGAGCATTATAAGAATGATTCCCAGGGTAAGGAGAGCACACAAACCTGGGCCATGCTCCATCCTCTCCTTTAAGGCTCACTAACAGGTAAAAGTCAAATCTGGAAACTTTTGTGGCTTTTAGATTCAACATATTTTATTTCTGTGAGCTGAGGCTAGAGGCTAGACACCTAAATATAACTATCTTGTGTAAAAAATAAAAAAATAAATAAAAAAGAAGGCGAAATATAGACTGAAAGCAATTAATAAGAATTAATATTAATAATAATTTATTTGTCCGGATAATACATGAGCAAACAACATTTTTTTAATCTTTTAAAATTCCTCCTAACCTCCACATCAGACCTTTTTAAAAATCATGCATATAAGACACATCATAATAATCCCTTCCTCCTTCTCAACCATGAATCTTTTACATGAAAAGTACTCATTCTTTCAATTTGGGCAGAGAATGCCCTCTAGAGGTACAATGCAGCCACTGTTACACTAGTCAAAGAAAATGAGTTACAGGAGCAGCACTGTGTGGCAGATTACTGACTAATAGTTTTGGTGTAACTTTGAATGAGACCTTGAAAGTACTGCTGTGTGTTTTTGTGAGGCTGGAAAATAATTAGGTAACACTTGGGAAGGAAGTACCACAAGAGAAAAGCAGAATGAAAATAAATATAAATAAATAAATATTTGGTCTGTGGGGTTTGATAAACTCATGCCAACAGAGTGTATTGTAGGCAAGGCAAGGCAAGGCCATTTTATTTATATAGCACAATTCATACACTGGGTAACTCAAAGTGCTTTACAGGAATAAAAGACAATTTACAAGATTTATATTAAGAAAGATAAGAAAAAATTAAAAACATTTTAAAAAGAAGAGTGCAGATAAAAGAAAAAACAAACACTTTAGGTTGTAGTGTAGGCGGAGCTAAAGAGGAAGGTTTTTAACCTCCCCTTGAACATTGTTAAAGTTGAGGCTTGTTTTACTTCATCTGGGAGGCTGTTCCAGATTTTTGCTGCATGAAACTTAAACGCTGCTTCACCCTGTTTAGTTCTAACTCTGGGCACGAGCAGAAGGCCTGTCCCAGATGTTCTCAGAGTCCGAGGAGGTTCATAAGCAACTAGCATGTCAGAGATATATTCTGGTGCTAAACCATTTAGAGACTTGTAAACCAGCAGTGCTGTTTTAAAGTCTATTCTCTGAGCAACAGTGCAGAGATTTTAAAACTGGTGTGATGTGGTTGTACTTCCTGGTTTTGGTTAGAACCCGAGCAGCCGCGTTCTGAATAAGCTGCAGCTGTCTTAACCCTCGTTTTGAGAGACCAGTGAGCAGGCCGTTACAGTAATCTAACCTGCTGGAGATAAAAGCATGGATAAGTTTCTCTAAGTCTGGTTGAGACATCATCCCTTTGACTCTGGAAATGTTTTTAAGGTGATAAAATGCAGATGATGTAATTGACTTAATGTGACTGTGGAAATTCAGGTCTGAGTCCATGATGACCCCTAGATTTCTAACATGGTTTTTAGGTTTTAGAGAAAGAGACGCGAGGTGGCTGCTGACACTTTCTCTTTGTTTCTGTGGCCCAAAGATGATTAGTTCAGTCTTGTTTCTGTTCAGTTGGAGAAAACACTTATTTTGCATCCACGTGTCAATCTGTTCGATGCAGTGACACAGTGAATGGATTGGTCCATTTTCACCTGCTGTGAGTGAAATGTAAATCTGAGTGTCATCTGCATAATTATGGTAGGATACGCCACAGCTGCGTATTAACTGGCCTAAAGGAAGCATGTAGAGATTGAATAATAGAGGTCCCAAGATAGACCCCTGTGGAACCCCACATGTCAGGGCCATTTGGTCTGACACACGGTTACCAACCGAAACAAAGTACTTCCTGTCTTCAAGATAGGACTGAAACCATTTAAGGGCAGTTCCAGTAATACCTATCCATTCCTCTAATCTTTGTGTCAGGATTCCATGGTCCACTGTATCAAACGCAGCACTCAAGTCCAACAGAACTAAGACAGAGACTTTGCCTGCGTCAGTGTTCATACGGATGTCATTTGTGACTTTGATAAGTGCAGTCTCCGTGCTGTGATGGGGCCTGAATCCTGACTGAAAAGGATCAAAGCAGTTGTTAAGTAATAGAAAGTCATTAAGTTGCTGATATACAACTTTTTCGATGACTTTCCCTAAAAATGGCAGGTTTGATATGGGCCGATAGTTGTTGAGCACTGTAGCATCAAGACTGCTCTTCTTTAGGAGAGGCTTAATGACAGCAGTTTTTAAGGCCCTTGGAAATGTTCCAGACTGTAAGAAATTATTGATTATATCAGTGAGTTGTGGTAACAAACTGCTTAGTACTGATTTTAGAAATCTAGTGGGTAAAACATCGAGGCAGCAGCTGGATGAACTCAGGCTGGAGACAGTTTTTCAATTGTTCTGTCATTAATTTGTGTAAAATGTGTTAAACCAACCGAGTGTCTCCTAGGTGGCTGCAGTGTTGTGTTATGCCCTTTGGACTGTATCGCATGTTTAATGCCTTGAACCTTGTCGTTGAAAAACAGTGCAAATTCATTGCATTTAGTGGTGGAAACTAATTCTGGTGGAAATGGAGCTGGAGGGTTTGTTAATCTGTTCACTGTAGCAAACAGGACACGCAGGTTGTTACTATTGTTGTTGATGATCTCTGAGAAGAATATTTATCTTTCTTTTTGCAAAGTTTGATTGAAAACATTTCTTTGTATACCTCATAATGAATTAAGAGTTTCGATTTACGCCATTTTCTTTCGGCTTTTCGGCATTCCCTTTTCTGTGCCCTGACAGAGTGAGCATTGCTCCATGAAGCCTTCTGCCTCTTCCTGATCACTTTAACCTTAACAGGAGCAATGGTGTTCATAACATTTAAAACACCTGAAGTATAACAATTCAACAAATCATCAACTTGACCTGATGAGGCATTTTCAAACCTGATTGCCTCCATAAACTGTGTCCTGGTGTTATCGTTAATGTGTCTCTTTTTTACAACAGTAGGTCCAACAGCAACTTTTGGAATTATGGACAGATGAAAAAAGACACAAGAATGATCAGATAGAGCAACATCAATCACAGTGACATCTGAAATATGAACACCTTTAGTAATGACCAGGTCCAGAGTGTGACCTCTGTTATGGGTCGGCTCATTAACATGCTGACAAAGACCAAAAGTATCAAGAATAGTAGAAAGTTCTTTGGCATTTCTGTCACAAACATTATCCACATGCACATGAAAATCACCTGATATGACTATTTGTTCAAATTCTGTGCAAATAACCGAAAGCATTTCAGTAAACTCATCAATAAAATCATGACATTGTTGGGGTGGTTTGTAAAGAACTACATATAAAATTGATGGAGAAAACTCAACTCCATTTTGAATGACACATACTCAAATGATGAAAACTCACCAAGTGATAGCTTCTGGATAACAATATTATCCCTAAGAAAGGCACATACACCACCACCCTTTTTGTTTTCCCGTATTTTGGATAAAAATTTGAAATTCGATGGGGTGGATTCAATAAGGACCGCATTTCCAGTACTGCTGTGTATACACACAACCATTTATTATAAATAAAATCAACATAATTCAAGCGAGTCCACAGGGTTTTTATACTGATTTTCATTAAACAGAGGAGCACCTTCAGTGACAGGCTGTCAATTTGTTGTCAAACATTTGTTGTCAAACAAATACGATCAGCTGAGCAGATCATATTTGTTTGACAACAAATCGTTGTTTGTCCCACAGGCAATACAACTCCTCCCTGAACTACTGTCATGTTTAATCTGTGTTTAGAGCAAACAGGTTTACACTCTCTTTTGTATACATACATTTTAAATTTTGCTTTAGATTGACAGATGACCTCAGGATTTTTATGTTTGCCTTACATTATTTTATCTTTCTAAATTGCATGCTGTGTATTCCTTTGTAATTATTGTGATGCTGCTGGAAACCGGAATTTTCCTCAGAATCAGTAAAGTATCTAATCTAATCTAATCTAATCTGATCTAATCTAATCTAATCTAATCTAGTCTGATGAAACAAAGTATGTAAGTAAGTGATAGGATCAAAGACCAGTAGGCCAGCTTTCAACCGGACCTGTCAAGAACAACAATTTGCATTAAACTTAGACTCCACCTCATTCAAATCTTCTTGACCCAGGATAATGCGGTGAGTATATTTTCTTATTTGTTTATTGGTTTGTGATATAAAGTTATTCCATTTTCTTGTAGTTTATAAAAAGTGTGTTCCAATAGGGAATGCTGAACAAAGCTAATCAGTTCTGATCACTTTTTGGACCCCAGGAAGAATAACAACAGGGATCCTAAATTTAAAAAAATAAAATTAAATCTCTGTGCTTATTAATTTAACTGTAAATGTTGTAGAAAATAAAAAAAACGTAAGAAGTGGTAAGATGCAGGCTCATGATACAATAAAAATCTATTTAGCCAATTGTCATATTTATTTATTTATTTTTTTTACCTGTGATGTTAATGTAAGTTCCATTTTGACAGATCTGACAGGTGAAGCAGCATTCGTGGAGGCCATCTTGCTTTTTTGCATACCCCACAGGGAACACAGTGATGTTGGCGCCTGTGCACAAGTTTCAAAGTATGTTAAAACTTTAGTGTAATTTGGTTTGTACTGATGTTTAATTTAAAGCAAATGGAGACAAAACCAACTAGATTAAAAACGCAGATTAAAAAATCGACAGCAATGACGCACAGGGCCCCTTGGCTCAATAAAGAACTAAAAGCATTAATGAAGGAAAGGGATGAAATTAAAAAGGAAGCTCAAAAAGGTGGCTGTATAAATGATAGACAAAAATATTGTAAATTGAGAAACCTTGTGACGATCCTACTACCTTCCGGTTGAAGGACGGCCGCTCTACCACTGAGCCACTGCCGCCCCACAATAAACAATATAATGGGAAGACATAAACATTCCATTCCATTCCATTCCAAACATTACCATTCCAAGGGATGTAGCAAATCATTTGAATAATTTTTTTAGTGGTAAGGTGCAAAACTTAATGAATGCAGTCATAAGGCTGGCAAGTAACAATTTAATTTCAAACTTGCAACAACTGACGAAGGATAAAACCTGTCACTTTGAATTACAAAAAATAAAAATAGAGATGGTTTTAAATTTAATCAAATCTATCTGTAAGGGAAAACAATCAGGAATTGACAAGATAGATGATAAATTAAGAAATATGCCTGAATTTAATCAGATATTTCCTTCTCAAAGATTTTGCTGAATGATGCTAGAAAACTTATTGGACAACTGTTGGATCCACTAAATGTTGCTTTCTTGTCTTTTGGCAGTGGGATTACCTTAGCTTCTTTCCAAGACAAAGGAAATTTAGATTTCTTTATACTGCTATTAAAAAATTTGACAAATTGGGTATACAATATTGTCTGCGACAATCAGTATTTAGAAAATAATTTGATAACAAATTTTCAGCACGCCTACAGGAAAGGTTACTCAACCTGCTCTGCTTTAGTACAGATGACAGACAAATGGTACAAGGCTTTAGATAATAAAATGATTTGCGGAGTGGTTTTGTTAGACTTTACATTTACATGTAGTCATTTAGCAGACGCTTTTATCCAAAGCGACTTACATTCAACAGTGTTATATTTTAGTTGACGCTTTCATTTAAAGCGACTTACATTAAGGGTCCATTCACCAGTGTTACAGCTGGAACACCCCTGGAGACAAGGTGGTTTAAGTGTCTTGCCCAAGGACACATTGACAGTATGTACTGTGGGGAGAGCGGGAATCAAACCGCTGTAGTGTGTATAATGTAATAGAGATATTAGTTTATGTAAATTATCAATTAATATTTTTATTATTAAAATTATTGTCTCGTTGAGGGCACCACCCAGAATTAATGTTCTGGGAAACTGATTATATTTAATAAGTCTCAATTAATCTGAAGGAATAGAATTCTCTGTTTTCAAATATGTCTTATATAAACAGGAAAACACCAAATTGAAATCTTTAACGTTTTATGGGTTTTATTAAAGATTATACAAAGTTAACATAATAATTATCATGATGGGACATAACACAAAGGGACAGTTATTTACACGTAATGAGAATAATGATTAACACAGAACAATAAACAATAACATTTACTGATTCTACGAATTAGCAGAGGTGTGTTAAACCGGGTCTTCTTCAGTAAAACAAACACTTTCTGAGGGTCTGTAGAAAGGGGTTTAAAGCATAAATTGTCAGTCCGTGACATTTAGTGAGGGTCACTCCAGTTCAGGGAGTGAGCTTCTTCCTGGTACGAGTTGCTACACCGCCTACTTTCTGGTTGAAGGACGACCGCTCTACCACTGAGTCACTGCTGCCTTTACTCCCTTTACCCCTTTACCGCAGCGTTTGATGTAATTGATCATGAGCAACTTCTGAGAAACTTGTTTGCTATGGTTTTAGTCCATCTGCTGTGGCTTGGGTCAGATCTTACTTGACTGAAAGGTCACAGAGAGTTTTCTTTAATGGCAGCTTTTCTGATAACCTGGAGGTGAAATGCGGTATTCCTCAAGGAAACTGTCTTGGCCCTTTGATGTATTCAATTTTCACAAATAATCTTCCCCTGGCATCAGCCACTTCATCAGTAGAGTTGACTTAATTACTAAATTAAAACTTAAGACTAGTAGAAATGTGGATCATGGACAAAGATTGGTTATAAACGTGTCAAAAAATAAAAGTATATTAATTGGTTCAAGTCACTCACTAAAGACAGAGCAAAAACTATTTATTAATAATTCACAAATACAACAAGTGAATGAGGTAAAATTGCTAGGTATACACATTGACAGTCAACTGTCCTGGTCCAAACCTGTCGATGTAATGGTTCAAAACATGGGCAAAGCTTTAGCAGTTGTGAGAAGATGCAGTAAATATTTACCATCAAGCTTCACTAAATTAATAGTTAATAATCTCATAATCCCAAAGTTAGACTATTGCCAGCTAATCTGGTCAGAAGCTAGGAAGAAGGATAACAAACTCCAACTTATATAAAACAGGGGAGCGTGGTTAGCTTTGAAGTGTCCATATAGCACCAGTGTGAAAGCAATGCATGCTCAACTCAATTGGTTAAAGGTTGAAGATAGATTATTTACCGCCCATAATATGGCAAAATGGAAATTTGGAAGAAAAAAAAATTGGAATCCCACGGATATGTAACATGACCAAATTTATTAAACACACTGTATATTTTCGAGCAATAAAAGCATGGAATGAATTGCCATCAAGTTTAATTAAAATTAAACAAGCTGCAGTTTTCAAAAGACAAATTAAACAATTTATAGGAGGATCATATTTAACAAATGTATGACGCAAACTATTTTTAACAAGAGACTGTCTTGCTTAATTGAATGTATTGTACAAATTAACTTATTTAAATGTTAAAAGTGTTCTCAAACCTTTTTCAAATAGGTTCTTGGAATATGGTATTTAATATAACATATTGGAATGTAAAGTTTTTAAATATGTATTATCATGTTATTTGTAATCATGTAAACTGTGAACTTTTTTTTTAATCTAAATGGACCTTAGGTAGATTAGCTGTTTCCATAGGGCACAGCTAATGGGGATCCAAATAAATAAACAAATAAACAAAACCCTGGTGATTTAATAAAAGAGGGAGGGCTTGAGTTGTTATTGTTTTATTCATTAATATTCCCTTTTGGTAAACTGTTTTATAATTTATTTACATGTATACACATGTCATTCACGCAAAGATGTATGCATCAAAACCTGAAACACTGGACAACTAAAGCAAACCATTAAAGCAGAAAGTTATCTTTGCCTGGATATAGCTTTCTTGTGTACGTTGTGGCACGCCTCGGGGATAAACCCAACAAATAATCACCAACCCACAATCTGGACCCTACAGTACAATTTGTAAAAATATGCCACCCTGGTATGGCCCAGGGACACCTAAATTTAACTCAGCACTAGACACGGACGCACCGGTTCATAGAGTAGGTTAGACAAACAAAAGAAAGTAATTTAAATATGT
The DNA here is from genome assembly GCA_024416835.2 of Perccottus glenii. NCBI lineage: Eukaryota > Metazoa > Chordata > Actinopteri > Gobiiformes > Odontobutidae > Perccottus > Perccottus glenii. The sequence continues at coordinate 9,586,111 of CM044555.2, read as the reverse complement.
ATAATTTATTAATTCATTTAACTTTAATTTGTTTCAATGTGTACAAAAATATTTTATTTAACCTATTAGTTTCAGTATAAAAATAAGCTAAATCTAAGACACCCTCACACCGTCATTCATTCCGGCACACACACCAAAAAAACAAAAAAAAACAAAGCGATGACTTGCGAGTCCTCTGTGTTCAAGTCCAAGTCTAAGTCTGACTTATCAGTTATCTCAAGTCCGAATCGAGTTACGAGTCTGAGAAGAAACAAGTCCAAGTTTCGAGTTCGAGCCATAAAAAGGCAAGTCCGAGCCCAAGCTGAGTCACGACTTGGACTTACAAGTTATTTGTAAACTCAAAGGTTACAGATAACTTTGAGTCGTTACGGGGAAATAAGGAATGTCAGTGAGGGCGGGTGAGGTGATGAGCCCTGAAGGTGACAGAGAGTGTTTACAGTCTGTATTATCTAGAGTCTAGATTTAGAGTGGCGCCTGTCCTTTCTGCAAAGAATGTTGGAGCCATTATGAATGTGTATCTGTTCAAAGACTGAGGCGTAATTTGTATTTGTGTTGAGTTCTTTGGTATAAGCCAGGCAAATATCTGTGCTTTGTATCTTTTCCATGAACACACTGCGATCATCATTTCCATAATCATCATCAATGTTGAGCAACGCAACCCAACGCCAGTTGAAGTGTAGTAACATTTTGACTATCACTTCAACAAAATCTTTATTAGGGCGCATCGTACGAAGAAAAGAGGGGAACATACGTTTTATTGAAAATATTGAACTTGCAGCTCCATCACTGACCTGTAACAAAATTAATTAGAAAGAATTAGTATTTAAGAAGTTGTAGATGCTGTAGATGCACAAATATGATACAGAGTGAGTTTACCATTGGAATAAGATGCGTCATGAAAAGTGGAGCCACAGTCCGTGTTTTGGGACTATTGATGGAACTAACCACTGCAATGACTTTGGTCGAATTGTGGTATGGGTCTGTCCAGGGATGGATCGGGTCTTTGCCTGAGATGATATTAAAAATGTCTGGGAAACTCTGAATGTCCGAGCAATGGTCAAATATGTTATAACCCAGAGAGACATTAGGCAAGAGGCTGGTAGAGTTATTAATCTCCTCTATTGAGAATCTCATCAGCTGAAACCTCCGATAACTGGACACATAAAATGTCTTACTGCAAACAAAGAGAGAACAGTGAAAAAGTGGGATAAAGCTGTAAACTGAGGACAATTGATTCCAAGTAGAGATCTGCTTCTGATCAGGTCAGATATAAAAAGGTCAACACAACATTCTCAGTTCTTTTTCTTTAAACTGGTGTTAGTGCATGTTTTTGAGGACCACATGAATGCAGCATATTATTTGAGCAAAATTAACAAAATAATAAGTAAAAAGAAGCTCAAGTACAAATTACTTTTGATTTATCGGACAAACAAGTTTAGCCATATCTCTTACTGAAATCATCTGACCAATAGACAGTGCTACTTACAGCGACACCAATTTATAAATACCAGTTACTCAGGTGAATTATTTTAATAAAAGCCACTAGTTACTTACCATCTCTGCTCAACTTTTCTTCAAATACCACTCACCTGGAGCATTCAATGGCCACTGGTCGCTCAAAATAACCTGGAGCTTCATCATCATGGATGTCAAAAAGCCCACCTATCAAAAAGTCTCCTTTTAGTTGAAACTCTGAGGCTGTAACAGTGGATTGAATATCTCTGTGTAAGAGAAATTCAAACAGACACAGTGTCATGAGAAAAAGTGCCATTATTGTCAGTCCTGTCTGTTGAATGGAGCATTTGTGTTGAATAACAGATGTAGGCAAATCTCAAATAATTTTCATGAGCTTCAATGCATGAGGTCTCCTAAATAGAGTGTTGTGTTTAAAATGGCTGCAGGGAAATTTACAAATGATTCAATCATGCAAAACCCCTCTCATGCAACAGCAGACATTTATGTGGCAGCAAACACACATGCTTCAACATTAAATATTGGATTCAGTGCATTTTTCAGTGCATGCGTTTTTTTTTTTATTTATTACTTTTGTTTTTTACACAAATCACAACTGGCAGTGTTTTGGTTAACTGCAGTAAAATAAGTCCACACAGCGCTTGCTCGTCCTGTTCCTCCTCTGTTCACTTCTGCCGCTGAGTCACGTGACGACACAGAGAGCAGGAGAAGGAGGCAGACACAAACCTGTCCTCTCACTCAGTGGAGCAACAAACAATCTGTTTGAAATAAAAAGAACGTCTTGTTAGGCAACAAGCTATTCTTTTGTTGCGACTCGATTACCATTGTGAAGAGTTTGTTAAGAGCTTGTTTGTAAACGTGATGGCATCCTCCTCTAAATGCAACAAAGTTTGGAATTACTTTAAACAAAAAAAAATCAACTCGTCGTGTGCAAAATTCTCACAATAGCAAATACAGTTTAATTTTCACCTACAAAACACAGTATGTAGCCTGTAAGTTGGTTTTTGAATATATTATCAATACACTTGTTTGTAAATAACTTTCAGAAATATGTTTAATCAATTAACGCCCCCTAACTTAATTTAAATAGACAAATATTAAAATGTTATTGTAAGTTTAACTAAAATATTTGAATATTTTATTTGTGGAAAATGACCATCCCTATTCAAAAGACACTCACTTTGAAGAATACAAATATTAAGAAACACCCAGAGATATACCTAATAAATGAAATGGTTCATCCCGCTGGGTTCTTTAGAGCTTAAACTTAATGATACACAAATAAGAGTACTACTTCGATGTAATTATACAATCTAGCCACAGGAGGTCACAAGCCAGTGAACTCTTTGTGCCGGTCTCAAGCAGAAAGAAAGAGAAAATCGTTTCCCTTACTTACTTGTGAAATTGTTGTTGACCAGATACTTTGTTGTAGTGTGCTATAAGAAACATATCATCACATCTTAATTCAAAGGTAGGATTATAGTTAGTGAGGCCCTTTATCAAATTGACAGTGGCTACAGTGTTTGCATTTCAAAAAACAAAACACATGTTGTGAATGTCTAATATTTATTTTTTTATTAAATACATAAATACAGTGTAAGTTCCAGCATCAGATTCTTGACACTTTTGTTGTATATTGCGTATATGTTTAAGCTCTGGTTTCCCCACAAACAACAAAAACATGCTAAGGGTCTCCTGGTTATTACTGCTGACAACAAAATTCCTCACAAAGATAATATAAAAAAAAAACAAAAAAAAAAAACAAACATTATAAGTTCTTCTAAAAAGGACCCAAACCCAACACCACTTCTTAAAGGCACTCTCAGTAATAACAACAAAAAAGGAGAAAACACAGAAAGAAACACAAAAATGTTACAGTAAAAGGCCCTTTACAAGGGCATTGTGGACACAGAAGTGAAGTGAACCAGCATTTATTTCAATAGACAAATGGGGGTTAGCTAGCATGACCAGACATTCTAATTTTTTTTCTATTTGTACAAATAAATAACAAGACTTAGCGCAGAAAGTGAATGTTTTTGGATCGGGCAAGCCAGGCTAGGTGTTAGCCACCAAACTTAGCCAGATCTTCATAAACAAGATGATTTTGAAAAATGGCAATTGGCTGACAACTGACTCTGCAAGCTTTGGCCAATCACAACCTCAATTACATTCGGCTCCAGGACTTGGCTTGTCAACACGGAGAAAAATCTTTGTGGAAAAGTGTGGATTGCTGAACTGGTTACATTTGTTTACAGAAGCAGAGGAAAAAAGAAAAACATAAATAAAGAAATGAGAAGCACATTAATATTTGTAATATTCACACTCAGATCTACATTCTTAAAGGTTTTCAAGGAGCCAACCAAACCCCTCATGTACATTTTAGAAACAAAATTAAAATGATTTCTGTTTATATAAAACGATTTATGTAACAGTAGGCAAATCTATGAGGAAATATGGTTCATTAATTTGGAAACATGCATGCATGGACAGTTTTCAAATGTCCCTGTTCCTCTCTTAGCATCAATAACAGTGTTTAAAATAACAAAAAAACAATGCAATGTGAACCAAAGAGGAAGAACTAGTTCAGGACACTGACAGTGCCACTCCCAAAAAAGCATAGAAAATTTTACACAAATTTTATGTTGCTATTGGTTGTTTGTTTGGTTAAATTTCAGAAGAAGACTGTGAAAGTACTCTTGTGTGTTGTTCTGTGGCTGGAAAATAATAATATAGCTTTTTGGAAAGAAATAAAACAAATGAAAAGCATAAAGACTTGACAGTACAGCCAAAGAGTTAACTGTCTGGATGTGCTTTCCTTTATAAAGTATGTAGACAGTGGCAAAGATGATCCACGTCAGAAAGAGCAGGAGCAGACAAAATGTTATAGCTTTGGCCTCATTGTAATTCTTTGGAAGATCTTTTCCCATGTAGGAGAAAATGAAGCAGAGAATATACAATAATATAAACAATGCAAATGAAGCACTGTATACCCTTCCATTAATATGACAGCCCAGAATAATTTGGTCAGGATTCCAGTTTGTTTTGTTGTAAGGCTGAGGAGGCTCAGATGAGTATGCAATGAGGAGTAACAGCCCCTGTAAGATAGATGCCCCCAAAATGACCAACCACTGTCCATGATAATTTATCCACAGTCTTTGCAGTGAGGGGTATTTGAGAGCTACTGTGAAGATAAAAACAATTTGGAAAGAACGCACAACAAAACATGCCACACAGACTGTGTAGAACAAACTAAATGGTAAATATCTTAAAACACAAAAAGGAACAGTGGGTCTATCAAAGTAAAAGAAGACACTGATGCTGCAGAGACAGAGGCAGCCTAAAATGAGGAAGCACATGGGTCCTCCAGCAGATCTCACCACTGGTGTGTGGTAGTTGACGGCAAAGAGCACAGACGTCATTAGAGTGAGGCCCACCAAAGCCACCGCCCCGACCATGATGACTACAGCTGTAGGATCTGTGAATGGGACGTACTCCACTGATCTGGGATCACAGAATGTACTTCCTTCAGTAGACCATTCAGTCCCCTTACAGTCAAGACATTTGTATGGATCCACTGTAAACCAGCAACACAAACAGAACAATTTCAATTAAAATTAATAGCTCAGTAATCTTTTTATAGGATTGAATAGATAACAATTATTTAAGCCATTTTATAAATAAAAAATCAATAAGAAAGTTACTGTTGTCTGCAGATAAATATGTTTGAGATAGTTCACAGGGAAGTATTTAGAAATCAAAGGGAAGGAATATCTTTACAGAGAACACAGTGCATTTAAATACTGCTGACAAGAAGCCCCACAGAGTAATTTACAATATTTGAATAAAGAAATAAAACTTATAACTGAAATATTGAAAATTTTACAGATGTTGAAAAACACAACACATATCCTTCAGTCTCAATTTTCACATTTACCGAAGGCCTACCTGATGAGTTCACATATGTGTTTGTTGGACAGATCACACATTCAAAACAGCATCTGTGAATTCCCTTTAGACTTTTTCGAAATCCTGGCTCACACTCCGGGGAACACAGCGAAGAGGGAACCTGTTCAACAGCATTTCAGTGAAGTAAGTAAAGCACAAGTTATTCACGCAAAGATGTATGCATGATATGGATACAGCTTTCTTGTGTACAACACAGGATGATGCAGTGGTTCAGTTGGTAGAGTGGTCGTTCCATGTCTGGAAAGTTGGAGGTTCAATTTCTGCTTTCCCCAGTTCATACTGTTGTTGTGTTCTTGAGAAAGACACGGTGTCATATATATGTTCATTGACATGCACTGTCCCAATCAAATAATAATTTTTTTTTTCTTTCGTATGTTGTGCACCCACCTCAGGTTTTAAGGATCAGTTATAGGTTGGGGAAACATTATAAAAAAGCTTTTTTGAAGACTTCCTTTTGGTAATTACAATATGGTACATGATACTGTGTATTTTGTAAAACTTTTTCAAAAATGTTAGTTATGTAAGTATCAATTAAAAACACTGAAAGGAGTAAGACAGAAAAATAATCTGTGGCAAGTAGCAGTCCATGAGTTTTGTTTTTACTGAATAGGCTACTTTCTTACTCTTTTTGCCACAAGAGGGTAGTATTTATTCGCTCCAGGCCACATTAATCAGCAAAGGTTGCTCAAGTACTCAGTAAGTTTGACCTGCCAAATAAGGAAGTTATTTATTAATCTAAACATATGAACAAGAAAAAAAAAAAAACTTACCGTTCCATTTCCGTGCCACTGTATTTTAGAGTCATCGATGAAGAAATGTGATGATGGTTTATATTTGTGAAACCCAACTATCTCTGCGTCCCCAGTGCTGTTCCAGAAGATTATATTAAAATATCCAAACCTGGGGTCACCGCTGCTGTCAAACTGAATAGTGTGGTTCAATAGAGTAAAGTTTGACTTCTTCAGCTCAGTCAGAACCTGAGGTGGGTAAACAGCATCCACAAGAAAGATTATTGCAATCATAAAAAGAAGGAACCATTGATTTTATTTTATTTTAATACACATAACAGAAACCTCTGCTTGGTGGTGTGTACTTTTTGGTGCCATCATGTGGTGAAAATTTAAACACAAATCTCACCCTAACCTTTCTTCACCATGAGTAACTATGGTAACCCAGCAGGTACATGCTATGAACAAATACAATGGAGTATTTTAACCTACGCCTACATCAAAGATTATGGTAAAAAAAAACAGAACACAAATATGTTTGTTCAGTTTGTTGGTGCATTTTTGCCCAATACGTTAAAAAACAAAGAGTTCATTTGTAAATGAACATTAACAATAGGATGAATGTTATTCACTTTACCATTAACTGGCTCAAAGCCTTGTCAGTGTTTCGTTCTTTTAAAAGACCATAAAGGATTTATAATTAATGTATTATTTCTTTTAACCTTATACTCACCATATGTGGATACACTGTGATGTTTCTGTTGCATTTATTGCCTCCACATTGCAACACGTTGTGTAAGGCATGAGCGATGGCATATACCGCAGCATAAAGGGGAAAATTAAAGGAGACCTCTGCACTTGTGATGCTGTCTGAACTTATGTTGCTGCAGTTACAGAACTGATTGCAAAACTCTCCTTGTTTTTGTTCATTATGTATTTTGTATCTTGAAGAGTAGATAAAATCATCAAAGCCAGGTATTGTTAGCACTGGCTCAGCAACCCCAAGCACAGTGCCAATATTTCTGATCCCATTCATTTTGGGAAGCTTCTTGTTTAAAGACCATGCATGTCCTGCTATCCACGTCTTGTTTGTCACGTTCATTTGTATGGCAGATTTAATAAGATCCTCAGCTGTCCATTCAGCAGCAAAAACAATGATGACTTGTATGTTTTTAATCTGTATCTGTTCAAAGACTGAGGCGTAATTTGTCTTTTTGTTGATTTCTTTGGTATAAGCCAGACAAATATCTGTGCCTTGTATCTGTTTCATGAACACACTGCGACCATCATTTCCATAATCATCATTAATGTTGAGCAACGCAACCCAACGCCAGTTGAAGTGTAGTAACATTTCGACTATTACTTCAACAACATCTTTATTGGGGCGCATCATACGAAGAAAAGAGGGGAACATACGTTTTATTGAAAATATTGAACTAGCAGCTCTATTACTGACCTGCAACAAAATGAATTAAAAAGAATTAGCAATTAAGAAGCTGTAGATGCACAAATATAATACAAAGTGAGTTTACCATTGGAATAAGATGCGTCATGAAAAGTGGAGCCACAGTCCGTGTTTTGGGGCTATTCATGGCACTAACCACTGCAATGACTTTGGTCGAATTGTGGTATGGGTCTGTCCAGGGATGGATCGGGTCTTTGCCTGAGATGATATTAAAAATGCCTGGGAAACTCTGAATGTCCAAGCAATGATCAAATATGTTATAACCCAGAGAGACATTAGGCAAGAGGCTGGTGGAGTTATTAATCTCCTCTATTGAGAATCTCATCAGCTGAAACCTCCGATAACTGGACACATAAAATGGCTTACTGCAAACAAAGAGAGAACAGTGAAAAAGTGGAATAAAGCTGTAAACTGATAGTTATTGATTACAAGTAGTTCCATATCAAAAGCTATACTTGATGTTGTGTAGAAATACGCTATGTGGAACATATCTTTGAAGGTTCTCAGACATATGTGGACCATAGCGTATTTTATTCTTTGTGTGAAACTTGATCACCCACAGCTACGCCCTACTACCTACTACTATACACCAATTTTTAAATGCCAGTTACTCAGGTGAATTATTTAGTTAAAATTTCTTCAAATACCACTCACCTGGAGCATTCAGCGGCCACTGGTCGCTCAAAATAACCTGGATCTTCATCTTCATGGATGTTAAACAGCCCACCTATCAAAAAGTCTCCTTTTAGTTGAAACTCTGAGTCTATAACAGTGGATTGAATATCTCTGTGTAAGAGAAATTCAAACAGACACAGTGTCACGAGTAAAAGTGCCATTATTGTCAGTCCTGTTGAATTGTTGAACTGTTGAATAAAGCTTTTGTGTTTAACTCAAATAACAGGTGTAGGCAAACCTCAGATCATTTTCATGAGCTTCAATGCATGAGGTCTCCTAAATAGAGTGTTGTGTTTAAAAAGGCTGAGGGAATTTACAAATGATTCAATCATGCAAAACCCCTCTCATGCAGCAGCAGACATTTATATGGCAGCAAACACACATGCTTCAACATTAATTATTGGATAAATACATTAATCTATATATTCATAATAGACCTATTATGTTTTTTTGATTTTTTTATTACTTCTGGCGTTTGTATACAGTTTACAACTGGTTCGTCGCGTTGAGCTACGAGCCGTTCTTTTGTTGCGACTCGATTTCCATTGTTTAAGGCAAATATCTGTGCCATGTATCTTTTCCATGAACACACTGCGACCATCATTTCCATAATCATCATTAATGTTGAGCAACGCAACCCAACGCCAGTTGAAGTGTAGTAACATTTCGACTATCACTTCAACAACATCTTTATTGGGGCGCATCGTACGAAGAAAAGAGGGGAACATACGTTTGATTGAAAATATTGAACTAGTAGCTCTATTACTGACCTGCAACAAAATGAATTAAAAAGAATTAGCATTTAAGAAGCTGTAGATGCACAAATATAATACAAAGTGAGTTTACCATTGGAATAAGATGCGTCATGAAAAGTGGAGCCATGATCCGTGTTTTGGGGCTATTCATGGCACTAACCACTGCAATGACTTTGGTCGAATTCTGGTATGGGTCTGTCCAGGGATGGATCGGGTCTTTGCCTGAGAGGATATTAAAAATGCCTGGGCAACTCTGAATGTCCAATTAATGATCAAATATGTTATAACCCAGAGAGACATCAGGCAGGAGGCTGGTAGAGTTATTAATCTCCTCTAATGCATGAGGTCTCCTAAATAGAGTGTTGTGTTTTAAAAAGGCTGGAGGGAAATTTACAAATGATTCAATCATGCAAAACCCCTCTCATGCAGCAGCAGACATTTATATGGCAGCAAACACACAGGCTTCAACATTAATTATTGGATAAATACATTAATCTATATATTCATAATAGACCTATTATGTTTTTTTGATTTTTTGATTACTTCTGGCGTTTTTATACAGTTTACAACTGGTTCGTCGCGTTGAGCTACGAGCCGTTCTTTTGTTGCGACTCGATTTCCATTGTTTAAAAGAGTTTGTTTGTAAACGTCATGGCATCCAACGCAACAAAGTTTTGAATTACTTTAAACAAAATAACCATTTTTGTGAATGTGTTCATTATTAAAAATAAATACATTAATACAGTGTTAGTGCGTTTATGTTTAAGCTCTGGTTTCCACCACCAACATCAAAAAATGCTCGGCGTCTCCCGGTTGCTACTGCTGACAACAAAATTCACCACGAGGATAATATTAAAACAAACAATAAAAACAAAAACAAACATAATATGTACTTCTAAACAGGACCCAAACAAAACACCACTTCTTAAAGTCACTCTCAGTAACAACAACAAAAAAAGAGAAAACAGAAATAAATAATAAACACAAAAATGCCCTTTACAAGAGCATTGTGGACACATTGCTCAATGTGTGGCTGTGCAACACGGTCTTGAACAGACTTTGGAAAACAGCTTTTAGTGTCTCAGCTGCAGATACTTGGAATAGATTGTAGTGCTCTTTAAAGCTTAGAGCAATGTCAGTCTTACACCAGTTTAAATCTTTGATTGATGACTATACTAACTTTAAATGTAACTGTTTTAAATAAATGTACTGTCTGTGTTGTTTATTTTATTTTTTTGTGTTTGTACTCTTGACATCAATGAATATTAGGGTCATCCTCAATGATTTCTTAAGATTTAAATAAAGGTTGAATGAATTAATGAAACACATGCTCATATACATTAGGCTCCAGGACTTGGCTTGTCAACACTTGAGTCAATGGCAGTGAAAAGTCTTTCTGGAAAAGTGTGTGTTGCTGAACTGGTTACATTTGTTTACACAAAGAGGCAGAGGAAAAAAGAAAAACACAAAGAGAGAAAAGAGAAGCACATTAACATCGGCAATACACACTCAGATCTAGATGTTTATAGGTTTTCTAGAATCATGAGTCAACCACACCCCTCACCGCACCATGTACATTTTGGAAACCAAATTAAAATGATTTTTTTTATAAAACTATTAATGTAACAGTAGGCAAATGTATGAGGAAATATGGTTAATTAATTTGGAAACATGCGTTACAACACATTATGAATGAGAATAATCAACAACAACACATTATGAACCAAAGAGGAAGACCTAGTTCAGGACACTGACAGTTCCATTCCCAAAAAAGTGCAGCAAATTTTACACAAATTTTATGTCGCTATTGGTTGTTTATTTAGTTATATTTCAGACGAAGACTGTAAAAGTAATCTTGTGTGTTTTTCTGTGGCTGAAAAATGAAAATATAGCTTTTTGTAAAGAAATAGCACAACAGAAAAGCATATACAGTGACAATCAAAAGTTTGGGCTCCCCAGGAGCCTTCTCCTGCTTTGTGAGCGTCAACTATTTTCAGTTTCAGTTTTCTAGACAATTGCTTAGAAGAACCCATGGTGCTGATTGTTGGGGCAAGGTCAGATAATTCTTGGCATTTAAAACCTTTGAGATTGACATCACCTGGTCTATCCAGACGATGATTGAGAACAATCCATGACACTGTCAGGTCCTAGCTTGCCAAAGGGGGCAGTACAAGGTATTAACTCTGCAGGGTGCCCAAACTTTGTCAGACACCATTTTTTGGTTTTCTGTTATTTTGAAAGTGTAAATGATGGAAATAAAATCTAACTTTTTTTTTACTTATTATAAGGATGTCTAACCTGTCATTTGATGCCTTTTGGAGATTTTTCCATCTTTTCTTGGCGTCTTTATGCACATTAATAAAAATCTTTACCTAGGGTGCCCAAACTTTCGATCCCCACTGTAGACATGACAGCACAGCTAAAGCGTTAACTGTATGGATGTGCTTTTCTCGATAAAGTATGTAGACGGTGGCAAAGATGATCCACATCAGAATGAGCAGGAGCAGACAAAATGTTATAGCTTTGTTTGGCCTCTGATTCTTTTTGCCACAAGGCAAAAAAAAAAACGGACTTACCGTTTCATTTCCGTTCCACTATATTTTTGAGTCATTGATGAAGAAATGTGATGATGGTTTAAATCTGTCAAAGCCAACTATCTCTGCTTCCCCGGTGCTGTTCCAGAAGATTATATTATAGTGTCCAAAATTGGGGTCACTGCTGCTGTCAAACTGAATAGTGCGGTTCAATAGAGTAAAGTTTGACTTCTTCAGCTCAGTTAGAACCTGAGGTGGGTAAACAGCATCTACAAGAAAGATTAATGCAATTTAACAAGAAGGATGCAACAATATTATTTTACTTTAAGATACATTATGGAACCTACTGCTTTAATTCTATGGTGTGTACTTTTTGGTGCCAACATGTGGTGAAAATTTAGGCACAATTTTCAGACCTGTTATAAGAATTCTATATCCTTATGTTATCTAGAGAGACACGTAAACAGAGTATATTATAAAAAGCAAATGGCCAGGTTTAATTCTTGCAAGAAGAAGCAAAGCACACACACACGTATCAAGGCTACATAGTGAGTTTTGCTTAAGGAAGTAAACAAAACATGAGATTTTATATCACTGCAGTGGGGGCTGTCAGAGGGTGTATCTTCCATACACCATCCCCAAGGCCCCAGCTCCAGGTGCAAAAGTCCCCTGGCAAGCCATGTTTTTGTCTAGTTATGTCTACTCCATGCTTGGACTAGCATGGAGGACATGACATGATTTGACATGACCTGTAGAGAACTATGAGCACCCAGTAACTATAAACAATATAAACAATTATAATAATACAAATTATTATAACATTCCCCCCTCTTCATTCCCCTAATCATTAGCATAAACAATCAGCTTGAGTGTGAATTGTATACTATGACAGAAGCGAAAACCCAGCAGGGCTGTTGACCTAGCCTGAAGAACATTTGACCAATTGGTAAAATGACCTAAAGCTGGGAAAAACTCTTCTATCCACCCCTTGCCCCAAAGGCGGCGACAAAACACGAACATCAAGCATCAAACGTACGTAATCACTTCAAATGATTAACTTACAACACATGTCAAAACAAACACAACAAATGATTATAATTGGATATGTTTCAAATCAAATGGGAACCCACAGAGTAATGCACTGATTCTTCAAAGTCAAATTCTTTAAAGTCCATAAATCATAAATGTCCATAAATCATAATTCAAAACACAGTGTCACTCCAAAATAAAGTAGAAATTTTTTGCCAGAGGTTAAGCTGGTCAACCCATTGGACTCAAGATCTCTGGCCTGTCCCTGCCTGTCCATTTCTGTCCCTGTAATGAAAAGAAAAACACATGGAGTGAGACTTATGCACATTCATATGATTAAAATTAATTCTCTTTAGCATAATAAATTCAATGAACCATACGGCCCTTAGGACTGTAGTATGATCCGTCCTGGAGCTGTTGTCCCGTTGGTGTACATGCAAACAATAACGTCCCTCAGATATCAAAGTGTTCATCTGAGGTCAAAGCCTTGACCTTAGTCGTTTGTCAGGTGCATGTCCAGGAATGTTGACCCAGTAATGGCCACATTCATCAATCTCACCAACAAGCTACGGATACATGGAAAGCAACACAAACAAAAGTTATCAGACATGGACGTGCAACAACAAGTACATGTACTGTATCTCAATACAGATTCTAAAATCCCAGTAAATTTTTTAAATATTTTATAAAACCAGGTCAAAATTAATTTCTCTATACCAGAATACTCCAATTCCTCTGCTAGAGTTTGAAGTCCTTTCTTAAAGGCTTTAGTTCTGCTGTAACTAGACCTGTGTTACTTTGGAGGAAATCATGTTGTAGACGAGGATCCTTTAAGGACGCATGTTTCCGGTCAGCAGGAAACGCTGGTCTAATGGTCTTACTTTCACAAAACCTTCAGACTTCTGCTTTGCACTGCACCTGTCCCTGATTTCTACGTTTGTCAAGTTCAGAGTGATTTCACAGAAAGTCATGTGACCTACGTCACTAGCCCTGCTCACAGGTGTACTTCCCTTCATAGGTGTAAACCAAGATGACTATAAGTTCAAAGAACTATATTAATATTAGCTCGTATTGGTGGTGGCTATATTAATTGTCAAAACTCCTTTTCTGAACTGGTATACTGGCTTCCATCCAAATAAAGAACAAACAAACAAATCAGAATGTTATCTGACATTATAGACACATAGAAAGTGCCTCCTAGGTTTTCGTCAAACGAAACCATAAAAACCCTTAAAATGATCAAACCATAAAAATGAAACAGAGAAGCAGATAAACCCCCGTTTCCACAGATATGGTCTGCTGGAAATCTATTTTAATCTGAAAAGGTTTAATCAGACTAAACAGTGCTTCTCCAGTCCTGTCAACTTTATTTATTTCATTATTTTATTTATACTCCTCTTTTAACTGTATTAAACACTGTTGTTATAGCATTATGCTAACATTGGGTTAACCAAGCATTACTTCATCCTTCATACAGTTTGGTTTAAATCTTCTTCTCCCCCCTTTTTGAGACATGGGACAACCATGGCTCAAAACACCACAATAATAAAACAAAATAAAATCATAAAAAGAATGGTTTCTGCCAATTACCACCTTAAATTGTTATTTCATTAATTAGCATTTCAAATTATTCATCTTCTTGTTATTCATTTATGTTTTCTAAATAGCATCACTTTTGTTTACGTTATATTTAAAACTTCACTTTGTTTAGTTCAGTTTTACTTTTAGTTACCATTAGTTGTAGGTCTTTACCTGTAACTGTAATTGGTATCATCCACAATTTGATAAATTTTAACTCAGTTGATGCAAAATATATAATTAAATAATTTAAATAATTTATATAGATCAGAACTGGTTTCTCATGATCTATTGTCACAAACTTTTAAACATTCTTTAAATTCACAATTTCTTTCACATTTCCTTTTTAAAACATCTAATTAGAATATTCTCAGAATATTGTTCAATTTACCTCAACTTACTTTCTCAAACTGTGGCCGCACCTTTGGGAAGGAAGTAACTTCCTGTGTTCCCTTCCTGTCACATATATCGCTGTATTCCGTATGGTGGCACCCTTACTCGAGGACCATTTAGGAGGTTCGCTTGGTTGATTGTTTTATGCCAGGAAGCTGTATAAACAGAGAATTTTGCACTAGTTTGTCCAACTGCATCGCTGCCAGTGCTACTGTAGATCTTACTTGGAAAGCATTTGTGCATCTGAAGCCCGTTTAATTTGTCTTGAGCTCATTTTCGGAATACAAGCAGATTGTTTGACGCCTTAATACCAAGCACTCCCAACTTCTGGTTTTGGGTGTATAAATAGGTTATTTGATGGATAGATAAATACAGTGCCTTGCGAAAGTATTCGGCCCCCTTGAACTTTGCAACCTTTTGCCACATTTCAGGCTTGAAACATAAAGATATGAAACTGTAATTTTTTGTGTAGAATCAACAACAAGTGGGACACAATCATGAAGTGGAACGAAATTTATTGGCAAAACTGAAAAATTGGGCGTGCAAAATTATTCAGCCCCTTTACTTTCAGTGCAGCAAACTCTCTCCAGAAGTTCAGTGAGGATCTCTGAATGATCCAATGTTTACCTAAATGACTAATGTTGATAAATGGAATCCACCTGTGTGTAATCAAGTCTCCGTATAAATGCACCTGCACTCTGATAGTCTCAGAGGTCCGTTTAAAGCGCAGAGAGCATCATAAAGAACAAGGAACACACCAGGCAGGTCCGAGATACTGTTGTGGAGAAGTTTAAAGCCGGATTTGGATACAAAAAGATTTCCCAAGCTTTAAACATCCCAAGGAGCACTGTGCAAGCGATAATATTGAAATGGATGGAGTATCAGACCACTGCAAATCTACCAAGACCTGGCCGTCCCTCTAAACTTTCAGCTCATACAAGGAGAAGACTGATCAGAGATGCAGCCAAGAGGCCCATGATCACTCTGGATGAACTGCAGAGATCTACAGCTGAGGTGGGAGACTCTGTCCATAGGACAACAATCAGTCGTATACTGCACAAATCTGGCCTTTATGGAAGAGTGGCAAGAAGAAAGCCATTTCTTAAAGATATACATAAAAAGTGTTGTTTAAAGTTTGCCACAAGCCACCTGGGAGACACACCAAACATGTGGAAGAAGGTGCTCTGGTCAGATGAAACCAAAATCAAACTTTTTGGCAACAATGCAAAACATTATGTTTGGCATAAAAGCAACACAGCTCATCACCCTGAACACACCATCCCCAATGTCAAACATGGTGGTGGCAGTATCATGGTGTGGGCCTGCTTTTCTTCAGCAGGGACAGGGAAGATGGTTCAAATTGATGGGAAGATGGATGGAGCCAAATACAGGACCATTCTGGAAGAAAACCTGATGGAGTCTGCAAAAGACCTGAGACTGGGACGGAGATTTGTCTTCCAACAAGACAATGATACAAAACATAAAGCAAACTCTACAATATGGTTCACAAATAAACATATCCAGGTGTTAGAATGGCCAAGTCAAAGTCTAGACCTGAATCCAATCGAGAGTCTGTGGAAAGAACTGAAAACTGCTGTTCACAAATGCTCTCCATCCAACCTCACTGAGCCGAGCTGTTTTGCAAAGAGGAATGGGCAAAAATTTCAGTCTCTCGATGTGCAAAACTGATAGAGACATACCCCAAGCGACTTACAGCTGTAATCGCAGCAAAAGGTGGCGCTACAAAGTATTAAGTTAAGGGGCTGAATAATTTTGCACGCCCAATTTTTCAGTTTTTTATTTGTTAAAAAAGTTTGAAATATCCAATAAATTTCGTTCCACTTCATGATTGTGTCCCACTTGTTGTTGATTCTTCACAAAAAATTACAGTTTTAAATCTTCATGTTTCAAGCCTGAAATGTGGCAAAAGGTCGCAAAGTTCAAGGGGGCCGAATACTTTCACAAGGCACTGTACCTCCACTGCTAATATGATCGTATCTCGCTCTTGATCATTTTAAGATTGTCACTGCCTATCTTAAAGAAGACTTTTAACAACATCCCCATGGAAACACATGTTCCTGTTGTGCTCCATGCAAACAACTGCTCTGCTAGTGCTCTCATTTTTGTTGAAAAGGATGTAGTTAATGCCTGGAAATAAAGCAGCTTAATCCGGATCAGCACCTGTTCATGATGAAAGGCCGGGGGAAATGACGACACACAGGAACGACCAACGCTTGCCTTCACTGGAATTTCAAACAAAATGAAACCAGCAGGCATCTGTATTGTTTTCTTATTTTGCAAACAACAAAAGAGTAACAATTGTCAAAGTTAAACAGAGTGAAATAGATACATATGATGGATCATGACCTGTACTTCCTAGACTAACAATTAGCACATTGTAATTTATGGTTACAATTAACTATGGCTCACATTCACAATATTTTTTGAGTGGAAGCATTGGATGCAGAAGATAGTGGTATTCATTTAGATTTAGAGCCAATAAAAGCTTGACATGACTTTAAATTAAGAAACAAGTGATACACTGAATGAGTAGAGGTGAATGTGAATGTTTTTACTGGAAAGCGTTACTAGTTTTGGATTACTTCATAGGTGAGTTTAATTCAAGCACATAATTATTCAGTTGAAATGTGTCTCTGTCATTGCCTAGATTTCAATAAGATAAGCTTCACTGTGGAAGAGAAAAAACAGTGAGACTAAGTTCGGAATGACGTTTTATGAAAAAAAAATTAAAACAAATATTCTGTATTTTTATTGAGCATATTGTGGGTGCATTGAACACCTTACACCAAAGTGAAACACCCAAAATACATTCCCAGCTGCTGTAGTGGTTTTTATCATTAACCCATTTAGTTCAAGTCCAGAAATCCCCCATGTTCACAATTAGGAACAGGTGAGGCTGAAGGCCTTTGGGGGCACATTTAAGCACCTAAACTGCATAGGTCAGAATAAAAAAAGTAGATCTACAGTCATCGTAAGCAGTTGCATTGTTCCAGCTCCCAGCACTAGTGTTACATAGTCTAGTATCAGGTGCTCATGTCAGGGACCCATGATTTTGTAGCCTGGCCTGCCAGAAGCATTGGCTTTCTCAGCGAAGTCTAGTGGGTCTGGAACTCCACCAATTAGCCTGTGTTCCCCTGAGCCCAACAACAGCATTTATAAATGCTTGCATTATAAACAGCCATGTGGAAATACAGATAAAAGATACATGATCAGGAAATTATACATCCTGCAAAAAAAACAATAACCATTCTATTTTAAATATGCATTGGTGTAACAGTGGTTAACATTGTGGTTTCACATTAAGAGCATAATAAGAATGATTCCCAGGGTAAGGAGAGCACACAAACCTGGGCCATGCTCCATCCTCTCCTTTAAGGCTCACTAACAGGTAAAAGTCAAATCTGGAAACTTTTGTGGATTCAACATATTTTATTTCTGTGAGCTGAGGCTAGAGGCTAGACACCTAAATATAACTATCTTGTGTAAAAAAAAAAAAAAAAAAAAAAGAAGGCGAAATATAGACTGAAAGCAATTAATAAGAATTAATATTAATAATAATTTATTTGTCCGGATAATACATGAGCAAATACATTTTTTTAATCTTTTAAAATTCCTCCTAACCTCCACATCAGACCTTTTTAAAAATCATGCATATAAGACACATCATAATAATCCCTTCCTCCTTCTCAACCATGAATCTTTTACATGAAAAGTACTCATTCTTTCAATTTGGGCAGAGAATGCCCTCTAGAGGTACAATGCAGCCACTGTTACACTAGTCAAAGAAAATGAGTTACAGGAGCAGCACTGTGTGGCAGATTACTGGCTAATAGTTTTGGTGTAACTTTGAATGAGACCTTGAAAGTACTGCTGTGTGTTTTTGTGAGGCTGGAAAATAATTAGGTAACACTTGGGAAGGAAGTACCACAAGAGAAAAGCAGAATGAAAATAAATATAAATAAATAAATATTTGGTCTGTGGGGTTTGATAAACTCATGCCAACAGAGTATATTGTAGGCAAGGCAAGGCAAGGCCATTTTATTTATATAGCGCAATTCATACACTGGGTAACTCAAAGTGCTTTACAGGAATAAAAGACAATTTACAAGATTTATATTAAGAAAGATAAGAAAAATTAAAAACATTTTAAAAGAAGAGTGCAGATAAAAGAAAAAACAAACACTTTAGGTTGTAGTGTAGGCGGAGATAAAGAGGAAGGTTTTTAACCTCCCCTTGAACATTGTTAAAGTTGAGGCTTGTTTTACTTCATCTGGGAGGCTGTTCCAGGTTTTTGCTGCATGAAACTTAAACGCTGCTTCACCCTGTTTAGTTCTAACTCTGGGCACGAGCAGAAGGCCTGTCCCAGATGTTCTCAGAGTCCGAGGAGGTTCATAAGCAACTAGCATGTCAGAGATATATTCTGGTGCTAAACCATTTAGAGACTTGTAAACCAGCAGTGCTGTTTTAAAGTCTATTCTCTGAGCAACAGGAAGCCAGTGCAGAGATTTTAAAACTGGTGTGATGTGGTTGTACTTCCTGGTTTTGGTTAGAACCCGAGCAGCCGCGTTCTGAATAAGCTGCAGGTGTCTTAACCCTCGTTTTGAGAGACCAGTGAGCAGGCCGTTACAGTAATCTAACCTGCTGGAGATAAAAGCATGGATAAGTTTCTCTAAGTCTGGTTGAGACATCATCCCTTTGACTCTGGAAATGTTTTTAAGGTGATAAAATGCAGATGATGTAATTGACTTAATGTGACTGTGGAAATTCAGGTCTGAGTTCATGATGACTCCCAGATTTCTAACATGGTTTTTAGGTTTTAGAGAAAGAGACGCGAGGTGGCTGCTGACACTTTCTCTTTGTTTCTGTGGCCCAAAGATGATTAGTTCAGTCTTGTTTCTGTTCAGTTGGAGAAAACACTTATTTTGCATCCACGTGTCAATCTGTTCGATGCAGTGACACAGTGAATGGATTGGTCCATTTTCACCTGCTGTGAGTGAAATGTAAATGTGTCATCTGCATAATTATGGTAGGATACGCCACAGCTGCGTATTAACTGGCCTAAAGGAAGCATGTAGAGATTGAATAATAGAGGTCCCAAGATAGACCCCTGTGGAACCCCACATGTCAGGGCCATTTGGTCTGACACACAGTTACCAACCGAAACAAAGTACTTCCTGTCTTCAAGATAGGACTGAAACCATTTAAGGGCAGTTCCAGTAATACCTATCCATTCCTCTAATCTTTGTATCAGGATTCCATGGTCCACTGTATCAAACGCAGCACTCAAGTCCAACAGAACTAAGACAGAGACTTTGCCTGCGTCAGTGTTCATACGGATGTCATTTAAGACTTTGATAAGTGCAGTCTCAGTGCTGTGATGGGGCCTGAATCCTGACTGAAAAGGATCAAAGCAGTTGTTAAGTAATAGAAAGTCATTAAGTTGCTGATATACAACTTTTTCGATGACTTTCCCTAAAAATGGCAGGTTTGATATGGGCCGATAGTTGTTGAGCACTGTAGCATCAAGACTGCTCTTCTTTAGGAGAGGCTTAATGACAGCAGTTTTTAAGGCCCTTGGAAATGTTCCAGACTGTAAGGAATTATTGACTATATCAGTGAGTTGTGGTAACAAACTGCTTAGTACTGATTTTAGAAATCTAGTGGGTAAGACATCGAGGCAGCAGGTTGATGAACTCAGGCTGGAGACAGTTTTTACAATTGTTCTGTCATTAATGGGTGTTAAATGTGTTAAACCAACCAAGTGTCTCCTCGGTGGCTGCAGTGTTGTTTTATGCCCTTTGGACTGTATCACATGTTTAATGCCTTGAACCTTGTCGTTGAAAAACAATGCAAACTCATTGCATTTAGTGGTGGAAACTAATTCTGGTGGAAATGGAGCTGGAGGGTTTGTTAATCTGTTCACTGTAGCAAACAGGACACGCAGGTTGTTACTATTGTTGTTGATGATCTCTGAGAAGAATATTTCTCTTTCTTTTTGCAAAGTTTGATTGAAAACATTTCTTTGTATACCTCATAATGAATTAAGAGTTTCGATTTACGCCATTTTCTTTCGGCTTTTCGGCATTCCCTTTTCTGTGCCCTGACAGAGTGAGCATTGCTCCATGAAGCCTTCTGCCTCGTCCTGATCACTTTAACCTTAACAGGAGCAATGGTGTCCATAACATTTAAAACACCTGTATAATAATTCAACAAATCATCAACTTGACCTGATGAGGCATTTTCAAACCTGATTGCCTCCATAAACTGTGTCCTGGTGTTATCGTTAATGTATCTCTTTTTTACAACAGTAGGCTCAACAGCAACTTTTGGAATTATGGACAGATGAAAAAAGACACAAGAATGATCAGATAGAGCAACATCAATCACAGTGACATCTGAAATATGAACACCTTTAGTAATGACCAGGTCCAGAGTGTGACCTCTGTTATGGGTCGGCTCATTAACATGCTGACAAAGACTAAAAGTATCAAGAATAGTAGAAAGTTCTTTGGCATTTCTGTCACAAACATTATCCACATGCACATTAAAATCACCTGATATGACTATTTGTTCAAATTCTGTGCAAATCACCGAAAGCATTTCAGTAAACTCATTAATAAAATCATGACACTGTTGGGGTGGTTTGTAAAGAACTACATATAAAATAGATGGAGAAAACCTCAACTCCATTTTGAATGACACATACTCAAATGATGAAAACTCACCAAGTGATAGCTTCTGGATAAGAATATTATCCCTAAGAAAGGCACATACACCACCACCCTTTTTGTTTTCCCGTATTTTGGATAAAGATTTGAAATTTGATGGGGTGGATTCAATAAGGACCGCATTTCCAGTACTGCTGTGTATACACACAACCATTTATTATAAATAAAATCAACATAATTCAAGCGAGTCCACAGGGTTTTTATACTGATTTTCATTAAACAGAGGAGCACCTTCAGTGACAGGCTGTCAATTTGTTGTCAAACATTTGTTGTCAAACAAATACGATCAGCTGAGCAGATCATATTTGTTTGACAACAAATCGTTTGTCCCACAGGCAATACAACTCCTCCCTGAACTACTGTCATGTTTAATCTGTGTTTAGAGCAAATAGGTTTACACTCTCTTTTGTATACATACATTTTAAATTTTGCTTTAGATTGACAGATGACCTCAGGATTTTTATGTTTGCCTTACATTATTTTATCTTTCTAAATTGCATGCTGTGTATTTCTTTGTAATTATTGTGATGCTGCTGGAAACCTGAATTTTCCTCAGAATCAGTAAAGTATCTAATCTAATCTAATCTAATCTAGTCTGATGAAACAAAGTATATAAGTAAGTGATAGGATCAAAGACAAGTGGGCCAGCTTTCAACCGGACCTGTCAAGAACAATAATTTGCATTAAACTTAGACTCCACCTCATTCCAGTGGTGGACAGTAACGAAGTAAATGTAATTCGTTACTGTACTTAAGTAGTTTTTTCCAGTATCTGTACTTTACTAAGTATTTCCATTAAGGGATACTTTTTACTTTAACTTCACTACATTTCAACGTCAAATATCTTACTTTTTACTCAAGTACATTTTGCAAAATTAGTCGTTCCTTGTGTTTCCGTTAAATATTTTTGTAGAAGAAGACCTCAAAGACGCGTCTCAGTGGGAGTGTCAGGACCGGCTCAATAGAAGCCTCATTCTCTACACGCGAGCTGATAAACATGAAAATGACAAATAAAAAATACACCTGTGATGAAGCTTTGGTATTAGTAATGTCTGACTCTGATTCTGAGGGAGAACATCTACCTTTAGAGTCTTTTCAGCCGAGTGAAAGTGAGAATGAACGAGAGTGAGTGCGTCTGTGACTTGGACAGCGGCGCCGCTGCTCGTGCCTTTCTCAGTGTCTCTCATAAAGCACACGCTGTTTGTCCCACATTTTACCAAACATCAGTGAAAGAAACTAAAAGGAGGAAACTAAAGCCGGGAAGCCGTGTGCGCGTAGCACCTGCAGCTTTACCTTTAGCACCTGCAGCTTTACCTTTAGCACAGGTGATAGAAGCCGGGGCGGGTGTACTGCCGGGGCGCGGTAGTGACAGGGATTTTGGGAATAATGCGGCTTCTATTGACAGCTGTTTGGGACAAATACGTGTTGTTCATCCTGACACTTTACCCAGTCGAGGAGGGAGAGGCAGAGTAAACATAGTCAGCGAGAATGCACTAATCAAAGCAGCGATTGTAATAAAAGAGATGGCTGTGTGCTGTGCTTTATGAGAGGTCCCACACTCTAAAAAACTACTAACTATGCCACATGGACGGATAAGAAAAGATAAAGCAACTGCAACCACACACATACAGTACATGTGTATATTTCTCAGAACTATTTGCTTACGTTTTACTAGTTATGGTATATTAGAAGTTGTAGTTATTCTTTATTTCAGAAAAAGATAAAAAACTATTATAATATGTTCATTAGTGTGTATGTACTGAAAAAAACATAACCGCCAATATATAATGTCATGGTATGCAAATTATATGCAAATTAGATGCTTAAAATTTATTTACTTATATACTTTGGGTCATACCTGACATTTTTCTAGTTTAGAGTAGGACTCTATCTCTTATCATTTTCAAACCACAGCCTTTTGAAATTTGGATCTCAAAAATCTGTATTTTTTAAATAATTCCTGGCACCTAAAGGGGGCAAGAGACTGACAAAAATTATAAGGGCATTATAGCCTAGTACTTGGATACTTAAGTACATTTGAAGGCAAATACTTTTGTACTTTTACTCAAGTGAAAGTTAAAAGGGAGTACTTTTACTTTTACTGAAGTAATATTTTACCTAGTGTATCTGTACTGTAACTCAAGTACTTGGTTTGTGTACTTCGTCCACCACTGCCTCATTCAAATCTTCTTGACCCAGGATAATGCGGTGAGTATATTTTCTTATTTGTTTATTGGTTTGTGATATAAAGTTATTCCATTTTCTTGTAGTTTATAAAAGGTGTGTTCCAATAGGGAATGCTGAACAAAGCTAATCAGTTCTGATCACTTTTTGGACCCCAGGAAGAATAACAACAGCTTTGCTAATAGGGATCCTAAATTTAAAAAAAGAAAAGTAAGAAGTGGTAAGATGCAGGCTCATGATACAATAAAAAACTATTTATTCAATTGGAAAATCTATTTAGTATTTCATATGTCATATTTATTTTTATTTTTTTTTACCTGTGATGTTAATGTAAGTTCCATTTTGACAGATCTGACAGGTGAAGCAGCATTCGTGGAGGCCATCTTGCTTTTTTGCATACCCCACAGGGAACACAGTGATGTTGGCGCCTATGCACAAGTTTCAAAGTATGTTAAAACTTTAGTGTAATTTGTTTTGTACTGATGTTTAATTTAAAGCAAATGGAGACAAAACCAACTAGATTAAAAACGCAGATTAAAAAATCGACAGCAATGATGCACAGGGCCCCTTGGCTCAATAAAGAACTAAAAGCATTAATGAAGGAAAGGGATGAAGCTAAAAAGGAAGCTCAAAAAAGTGGCTGTATAAATGATAGACAAAAATATTGTAAAACTTTACATTTACATGTAGTCATTTAGCAGACGCTTTTATCCAAAGCGACTTACATTCAACAGTATTACATTTTAGTTGACGCTTTCATTTAAAGCGACTTACATTAAGGGTCCATTCACCAGTGTTACAGCTGGAACACCACTGGAGGCAAGGTGGGTTAAGTGTCTTGCCCAAGGACACATTGACAGTATGAACTGTGGGGAGAGCGGGAATCAAACCGTAGTATAATGTAATAGAGATATTAATTTATTCATTTATGTAAATTATCAATTAATATTTTATTATCAAAATTATTGTCTCGTTGAGGGCACCACCCAGAATTAATGTTCTGGGAAACTGATTATATTTAATAAGTCTCAATTAATCTGAAGGAATAGAATTCTCTGTTTTCGAATATGTCTTATATAAACAGGAAAACACCAAATTGAAATCTTTAACGTTTTATGGGTTTTATTAAAGACTATACAAAGTTAACATATTAATTATCATGATGGGACATAACACAAAGGGACAGTTATTTACACGTAATGAGAATAATGATTAACACAGAACAATAAACAATAACATTTACTGATTAGAACTTTGTGGAGGAAAAGGGAAGTTTTGACCAATTAAATACATAAAGAAAATACAATTTTAAGTACATCATGGAAACATGTATTAATTTCAATTTATTCATACTGCTCGCTGGGAGGGTGATGAAAGAAGTCATTTTATCCCGTTATAACTCAGCGCCCTGTAGTGAACAGTATGAAGGTTAAAACATTTAACACAATATACTTAAATACACACTTTTAATGGCATAAACACAATAACACAATGTCCCTTGAAAACCTTTCTTCTAGTAAAAGGGTCCAAGTCATTTGTTTGATGAAAGTCTTAGCGTTGTTCATCCATACCGTCACTAGATGGCAGTATGTGACCATTCAGCTCAGAGTCCTTGACATCAAAGCGTCTCTTCCTTAGTGTCTGGCTGGCTTCAATACACAAAAATCGTATTTCAAAGAGCCATAACTGTCAGATACTGGGGCCAGCAAGTCTAGTTGGTTGGAGATACCACCTTGATCTGCTTCGGAATGGAACAAAACAAAGTCGTTAAAGTCGTTACTCCTGGTGTTTTGTCCTTAGGAAAACAACTGGCCATCTTCTACGAATTAGCAGAGGTGTGTTAAACCGGGTCTTCTTCAGTAAAACAAACACTTTCTGAGGGTCTGTAGAAAGGGTTTTAAAGCATAAATTGTCAGTCCGTGACATTTAGTGAGGGTTACTCACTGGGTCACTCCAGTTCAGGGAGTGAGCTTCTTCCTGGTACGAGTTGCTACACCGCCTACTTTCTGGTTGAAGGACGACCGCTCTACCACTGAGTCACTGCTGCCTTTACTCCCTTTACCCCTTTACCGCAGCGTTTGATGTAATTGATCATGAGCAACTTCTGAGAAACTTGTTTGCTATGGTTTTAGTCCATCTGCTGTGGCTTGGGTCAGATCTTACTTGACTGAAAGGTCACAGAGAGTTCCCTGTCAAAAGCTACACTCGATGCTGCGTAGCATTACGCTATGGGGAACATTCTTTGTGTGACCGGTTGTGAAGCACGTGTGTCAAACACGCCAAGAATTGGCTTATAATACCTCTGTTGGTGACGCAGCTCATCAGTGGCAGCTGTGTGATTGCGCGCACCTGAACAGAGGGTATAATAACACGTGACGCGGGAGCGTCCTCAGGTTTCTTTGTCTTCAGATCGCATTGTGTGAAGTGTGAGCAAACCTTTCTCTGTGCCAGTACGAATATATATAAAATAATAAATACAAAAGTATCATGGCTGGGTTCAGAAAGAAATGTGTTCCTCCTTGCCAGAGGCACATTGCTGACGATGATCAGCATGAATTTTGTTTTGAGTGTTTGGGGAAGAACACGCAGCCCTCGGACTTTCTGGGGAGTGTGAGCACTGTGATCTTTTGCCTGCCAAGATCCTCGTGCCCGGCTCGCTTTCTTTGCAGAGGAGCGAGCCGCCTCCCACTCCGGTCGTGGGGTTCGCGTGTTGATCTGGCTGAGGCGCAGGGATCAGATAGTCTTATGCCCTCGCGCCTCACCAGATGAGGCAGACACCGGCTCTGTGCTCGGGCGGGCGCGCACGGCGCTTCCCGTGAGCACGCCGATGAAGCCTCATCCCTGGCTTCTGGGGCGCCCGCAGCCTCGGGCGCTCTTCCCGCTCTGACACGGCGTTTGAGGAGCTGCTCGAGGTGGTTACAAGAGCAGTGGCGAGGCTGAATATTGAGTGGCCTCAGGAGCAGGGCCCCTAAATACTCTAAACTGGATGACAGGTTTCTGTCAGGTGGCCAGGGGAGGGATCACAGCGGCGGTCTCCCTTCTTTGGGGACCTCCATGAGGAGCTGGCACGCTCATGGAATAAGCCCTATTCGTCCCGTGTTTTTGTGCCTTCGACGCCGATTTATTCGACTATCGTGGCGCACAGGTGCGGGTTATGGGTCGATGCCCCAGGTGGAAGAGACGCTTGCGGGCTATCTCTCCCCCGGGACATCGTCCTCCCTAAGAAAACCTACACTCCCCAACAAGCCATGCCGGTTCACGTCATCACTGGTGGGGAAGGCTTTCCAGGCGGCGGGTCAGGCTGGTGCAGCACTGCACACCATGGCGGTTTTGCAGGCATACCAGGCTGAGCTGCTCAAAGATTTGAGCACAGGGGGTTCTGTGGACGAGGACGCGTTTTCTGAGCTACGCCGTGCCACAGACCTCTCTCTCCTTACAACTAAGCAGACGGCCCGCGCTATTGGCTGCTCCATGTCTGCTTTGGTTGCGACGGAAAGACATCTGTGGCTTAACCTCACGGGCATCAAAGAGAAGGACCGCGCCTTCCTCCTGGATGCACCCATCTCGCCTTCCGGTCTTTTGGCAACGCGGTAGACTCCGTCGCCACTAAGTTCCGCGAGGCTAAACGCTACGAGGAGGCGTTTGTGAGGTTCCTTCCTCGCCGTGCTCAGCAGCCGGGACCGTCGGCCACCCTGTCCCGGCCAGGTCCAGCCCCTTCCAGAGAAAAGCGGGCTGCCCAGAAGGAGAGTGTGGCGATCGTGCCCCCTCGTAAGGACTGGAGGGCAGATTCTCTCGCTGCTCAAAGAGAACAGACCTGCGGAATGTTATCTCCGCCAGGAAGCAGAGGCCCTGAAATTGGCGCGCCCATGGCCGCGGGGTGTTCTCCCACCGGGTGGGGCGCAACAAAATCCAAGAGAGTCTAAAGACTCCATGTCGACACCCTCAGGAGTCCGCTGTTTTTTCTCCGCCGCCACTGGCGTTTCGGGGAGCAGCAGTCTCCAGCGCAATTGTAAGTGTCCGGCCGTCTCCTGCCTTGGCTCAGGACGGCGGATGTCTTACACCCCCCCCAAGAACCGAGGTGACAAAACTACTGCCCCTTTCAGAGAAATTGGCAGCATGGATGCTCCTGCCAAATATCTCCCCGTGGGTAATAAGGACTGTGGCCAAAGGCTACAGACTCCAGTTTGCCAATCGTCCTCCGCGTTTCAACGGCGTGGTCTCCACTTCCGTGAAACCGGAACGAGCCCATGTATTGACACAGGAACTGCAGGTTCTGCTGGACAAAGGGGCCATAGAACGTGTTCCCCACCAGACAGACAATCCGGGTTTTACAGCCGGTATTTTCTAGTTCCGAAAAAAGATGGGGGGCTGCGCCCGATTTTAGACCTTCGCGGGTTAAACCGCTACCTCAAAGCATTAAAATTCAAAATGCTCACAATAAAAATGATTGTGTCCCAGATCCAATTAAGCGACTGGTTTGTCACCATCGATCTAAAGGACGCGTATTTTCACATAGAAATCCTGCCACAGCACAGAAAGTTCCTGAGGTTCGCTTTCGGGAGCGAAGTGTACCAGTATCGGGTTCTTCCGTTCGGCCTGGCCTTGTCACCCCGTACATATACAAAATGCATGAATGCATCCTTGGCTCCTTTGCGACTCCAGGGCATCCGCATTTTGAATTACATAGACGACTGGCTGATATTAGCTCAGTCTCAGGAGCTAGTGCTTCGACATCGACGCCGTCCTAGCTCATCTCGACTCTCTAGGCTTGAGACTCAACGCCGAGAAGAGCGTTCTCTCGGCCAAAGGACAACATATCTAGGGGTTGTTTGGGACTCAACCGAGATGCAGGCACATCTGTCTCCTGCACGTGTCGGGTCCATTCTAACTACCCTGAAAGCTATCAGGCTAGGCCAGGAAGTGGCTGTGCACTTCATTCAAAGAATATTGGGTCTCATGGCATCTGCATCCACGGTAATTCCTTTGGGCCTTCTGCACATGAGACCGTTTCAGCTGTGGCTCAGAGCCAGGGGGTTTCATCCAAGGGCCAACCCCCTGAAGCAAATAAGGGTTACGCGCCGAGGGCTTCGTACCCTATCTATGTGGTTCAGACCCCAGTTTCTCACTTTGGGTCCCACCCTAGGTCCATGTTGTCGCCGCATGATGCTAACGACAGATGCATCCTCACGGGCTGGGGCGCGGTCTTAGATGGCCGTCCAGCCCAAGGGATATGGAGAGGCCATCTTCTCGCATGGCACATCAATTGCCTCGAGATGAAGGCTGTATTTCTGGCCCTGAAATACTTCCTCCAGCAGCTAAGGGGCTACCATGTCCTAGTACAAGTAGACAGCACAGCGGTGGTCTCTTACATAAATCGTCAGGGCGGACTGCGTTTGTGCCGCTTGAACAAGCTAGCGCAGCAGGTGTTGCTTTGGGCTCAGGACAAGTTCCTGTCCCTCAGGGCGATTTAAATCCCCGGGCGCATGAATGTGGGAGCAGATTTATTGTCCAGACAGGCTGTGACACATGGGGAGTGGAAACTCCACCCGAGGTAGTGAGCCAAATCTGGGAAAGATTTTACGAAGCAGAGGTGGACCTCTTTGCTTCACAGCAGACAGCACAATGTCCCCTCTACTTCTCTCTGACTCCTCCAGCTCCCCTGGGTCTGGACGCAATGGCCCATGTGTGGCCCAGACTGCGCCTTTATGCATTTCCCGGTGGCTCTGCTCCCGGGAGTCCTGGCGAAGGTCCGTCAATGCGGGTTGCGCCTCTTACTAGTAGCGCCCGTTGGCCAACCAGAGTGTGGTTCTCAGACCTAATATCTCTCCTCGACTCGCCATGGACGATTCCGACCAGGAGGGATCTCCTTTCTCAGGCACAGGGACAGTGTTTCATCCCGGCCCGAGCTCTGGAACCTTTACGCCTGGCCCCTGAGGGGACCACTTAAGAGATGTCGGGCTCCCAGCCCCTGTTGTAGAGACTATTCTGAGCGCTAGGTCTCCTCTACTAGGAGAGCCTATGCCTGCAGATGGCGTGTCTTTGATGCCTGGTGTGCTACACATCATGCAGACCCAGTCCACTGCCAGATTGTTTCAGTGCTGGAGTTTCTGCAGGACAAACTGTCCTCGGGCACTAATCCTAGCACACTCAGGGTTTTCGTGGCCGCCATTTCGGCTTGCCACGCCCTGATTGACGGGTCTCGATAGGGAGACATCCTCTAGTTGCCCGCTTCATTCGAGGTGCCAAGCGGTTGAGACCCCAAACTAGAGCTAGAGTTCCTTCCTGGGACCTAGCTATAGTGCTGGAGGGCTTAGTAAGCACTCCTTTTGAACCACTGGAGTCAGCGTCTGTTAAATTTCTGACTCTAAAAATGGTTCTTCTGGCGGCCATTACCACTCTCAAGAGGGTTGGAGATTTGCAGGCTCTGTCAGTTTCGCCCTCCTGCCTAGACTTTGCTCCCGGGCTGGTCAAAGCCATTTTGCATCCTCACCTAACTATCTTCCAAAAGTTCCATTCTCGACCTTAAATCCGGTCGTTCTTGAAGCCTTCTGTCCTCCGCCATTTACAACACCGGAGCAGGAGAGACTTCACTTACTGTGTCCAGTACGTGCCCTCCAGACTTATGTCCACCGCACTAGCCAGTGGCGTAAGTCCGAACAGCTGTTTATATTACGGGGCTGCAAGCTGGGGTTGCAGCTACCAGACAAACTATATCACGTTGGGTGAGGGATGCCATTGCCCTGGCCTATGACGTGCGCGGTCAAACTTCGCCCATAGGTGTGAGGGCTCATTCTACTAGAGGGGTTGCAGCTTCAACAGCTCTAGCAAAGGTGCCCCTCTGCAGCAAGTTTGTGATGCGGCAGGCTGGTCCTCTCCGCACACATTCATCAGATTCTATAGCTTGGATGTTCATGCTACTGTGGGCTCGCATGTCCTTGAGTCATCATCCCAAAATTGTGTTTGAGACCTCTTTGTGTTTGTGCACACTTCACAACCCGAGGGGTCCAGACACTTACAGTGCGGCGGCGTTGGTATTCTCGTTCCCCATAGCGTAATGCTACGCGGCATCGAGTGTAGCTTTTGACGAGGGAACGTCTCGGGTTACTTGACTGTAACCCTGTTCCCTTAAAAGCGGAACGATGCTGCGCTGCAATGCCGCACTGGGCGTGTCCGGCGCTCTTCAGACAAAGTTGACCTGAGGGGCGCTCCAGCGTCACGTGTTATTATACCCTCTGTTCAGGTGCGCGCAATCACACAGCTGCCACTGATGAGCTGCGTCACCAACAGAGGTATTATAAGCCAATTCTTGGCGTGTTTGACACACGTGCTTCACAACCGGTCACACAAAGAATGTTCCCCATAGCGTAATGCTACGCAGCATCTCGTTCCCGCTTTTTAAGGGAACAGGGTTACAGTCAAGTAACCCGAGACGATTTCTTTAATGGCAGCTTTTCTGATAACCTGGAGGTGAAATGCGGTATTCCTCAAGGAAACTGTCTTGGCCCTTTGATGTATTCAATTTTCACAAATAATCTTCCCCTGGCATCAGCCACTTCATCAGTAGAGTTGACTAAATTACTAAATTAAAACTTAAGACTAGTAGAAATGTGGATCATGGACAAAGATTGGTTCTAAACGTGTCAAAAACTAAGTATATTAATTGGTTCAAGTCACTCACTAAAGACAGAGTAAAAACTTAAACTATTTATTAATAATTCACAAATACAACAAGTGAATGAGGTCAAATTGCTAGGTATACACATTGACAGTCAACTGTCCTGGTCCAAACATGTCAATGTAATGGTTAAAAACACGGGCAAAGCTTTAGCAGTTGTGAGAAGATGCAGTAAATATTTACCATCAAGCTTCACTAAATTAATAGTTAATAATCTCATAATCCCAAAGTTAGACTAGTGCCAGCTAATCTGGTCAGAAGCTAGGAAGAAACTCCAACTTATATAAAACAGGGCAGCGTGGTTAGCTTTGAAGTGTCCATATAGCACCAGTGTGAAAGCAATGCATGCTCAACTCAATTGGTTAAAGGTTGAAGATAGACTATTTACCGCCCATAATATGGCAAAATGGAAATTTGGAAAAAAAAAAAATTGGAATCCCACGGATACAAAGCTGCAGTTTTCAAAAGACAAATTAAACAATTTATAGGAGGATCATATTTAACAAATGTATGACGCAAACTATTTTTAACAAAAGACTGTCTTGCTTAATTGAATGTATTGTACAAATTAACTTATTTAAATGTTAAAAGTGTTCTCAAACCTTTTTCAAATAGGTTCTTGGAATATGGTATTTAATATAACATATTGGAATGTAAAGTTTTTAAATATGTATTATAATGTTATTTGTATTAATGTAAACTGTAAACTTTTTTTTTAATCTAAATTTACCCCAGGTAGATTAGCTGTTTCCATAGGGCACAGCTAATGGGGATCCAAATAAATAAACAAATAAACAAAACCCTGGTGATTTAAAAAAAGAGGGAGGGAGAGTGTTTTATTCATTAATATTCCCTTTTGGTAAACTGTTTTATAATTTATTTATTACTGCATCTAGTGTGGATTGCAAAAAAAGTTTGTTTGTACAGGAAAAATTATTTCTTACTGTGCATATGACAATTAAAGCTCTTTTGTCATGACAAAGCCTCTAAAGTTTTAGCTTTAGCTTACTTTTTTTAAATTTGCAATGAAGATAAAACGTACACTATACATTCAGAATTTGCATTTGAATACACACTGTGAAAAGTAGTATACAGTTGAAAAAAAAGTTCTAAACAATGAAGAAAAGGTTAGAGCAAACGATGACCTGGATGACTAAGAACAGACATGTTCTAAACAATATTTCTACCGTGTAAACCCCCCCAAATCACAGTCTTTGCATTATTATCTTGGGAATATAGACACGTACAACTTCAGCTGCCTACAGCTACACGTAAAGGCATTTATGTGACACACAATCTTTTGTTTTGGACATTTAAAGAAATAGTGGTGAACTCAGCATGTGACTTGTTTCTACTGGGTTTGTCCATAGACAGCAGCATGTCCCTGCAGGGCTACTGTAGGTGATCTTGTTCTTAATCTGCAGACCCTGTCAACCACATTATGTCGCTTGGTGAACGTGAGTCAGTGAGGTCCTTGATCAAAGAGGAACCAAAGAGAAAGATCCTATTTCAGGATACTGACAGGGCCACTCCAAAAAGAGTTTAGCAAATTCTACACAAATTTATGTTTTGTTATGTTTCAAAAAAAGATGGTGAAAGTACTCTAGGGTGTTTTTATGTGGCTGAAAAATGATAATATAGCTTTTTGGAAAGAAATAAAACAAAAGAAAAGCATAAAGACTCGACAGTACAGCCAAAGCGTTAACTGTCTGGATGTGCTTTCCTTTATAAAGTATGTAGACGGTGGCAAAGATGATCCACATCAGAATGAGCAGGAGCAGACAAAATGTTATAGCTTTGGCCTCATTGTAATTCTTTGGAAGATCTTTTCCCATGTAGGAGAAAATGAAGCAGAGAATATACAATAATATAAACAATGCAAATGAAGCACTGTACACCCCTCCATTAATATGACAGCCAAGAATAATTTTGTCAGGATTCCAGTCTGTTTTGTTGAAAGGCTGAGGAAGCTCAGATGAGTTTGCAATGAGGAGGCCCTGTGAGATAAATATCCCCAAAATGACAAACCATCGTCCATGATAGTTTGTCCACAGACTGTGCAGTGAGGGGTATTTGAGAGCTACTCTAAAGATACAAACAATTTGAAAGGAACGCACAACAAAACATGCCACACAGACTGTGTAGAACAAAATAAATGGTAAATATCTTAAAACACAAGAATGAACAGTGGGTCTAGCAAAGTAAAAGAAGACACTGATGCTGCAGAGACTGAGGCAGCCTAAAATGAGGAAGCACATGGGTCCTCCAGCAGATCTCACCACTGGTGTGTGGTAGTTGACGGCAAAGAGCACAGACGTCATTAGAGTGAGGCCCACCAGAGCCACCGCCCCGACCATGATGACTACAGCTGTAGGATCTGTGAATGGGATGTACTCCACTGATCTGAGATCACAGAATGTACTTCCTTCAGTAGACCATTCAGTCTCCTTACAGTCAAGACATTTGTATGGATCCACTGTAAACCACCAACACAAACAGAAAACATTGTTATTATTACTATAGGATTGCAAGATAACAACTATTTAGGGTATTATTTTAATAAAAAATCAATAAGAAAGTGACAGTTGTCTGCAGATAAATATGTTTGAGATAGTTCACAGGGAGTTATTTAGAAATCTTAGGGGAGGAATATCTTTACAAAGAACATAGTAAATTTAAAGATTCAGAAATACTGCTCACAGGAAGCCCCACAGAGTCATTTACAATATTTCACAACAGAAATGTACACTGAACTGTTAATTATACTGATGTTGATCATATCTTTCAGTCACAATTTTCGCATTTACCGTAGGCCTACCTGATGAGTTCATATATGTGTTTGTTGGACAGATCACACATTCGAAACAGCATCTGTGAATCCCCTTGATACGTTTTTGAAATCCTGGCTCACATTCCGGGGAACACAGTGAGGAGGGAACCTGTTCAACAGCATTTTAGTGAATTAAGTAAAGCACATGTCATTCACTCAAAGATGTATGCATCAAAACCTGAAACACTGGACAACTAAAGCAAACCATTAAAGCAGAACGTTATCTTTGCCTGGATATAGCTTTCTTGTGTACGTTGTGGCACGCCTCGGGGATAAACCCAACAAATAATCACCAACCCACAATCTGGACCCTACAGTACAATTTGTAAAAATATGCCACCCTGGTATGCAGTGTTGTGCCTGAACGCGTTCATTGAACGATAGTTCATGAACTCGTTC
The DNA here is from genome assembly GCA_024416835.2 of Perccottus glenii. NCBI lineage: Eukaryota > Metazoa > Chordata > Actinopteri > Gobiiformes > Odontobutidae > Perccottus > Perccottus glenii. The sequence goes on along the minus strand of CM044555.2, from coordinate 9,551,679 downwards.
ATATTTTGGGCGAACGTGAACTGAACGTGCTGTATTACTGCCTGATGAACGTTACTGTGAACTCGTTCATTCTGGTGTCTGTGAACGGCACGCTCTCTCAGGTTAACTTCGTTCAATAGGGTGCCAGATTTCTATAGAGCCTTCCAGGCGAAAACCCGGCTAAAACACACCGCAAACCAGCCGCAAACGGGTCTTAATATGTAGCGGAAAAACACCAGACCTGGCAACACCAGCCACCATTGTCGCATCGCCGTCCGCCGCATGCGTGACGCGTCATCAAAAAAAAAAACAATAACGCATGGAGGCGACAGCAGCATGTAGTAAGGCGTATGATCATTTAAATTCATTCATGTAACTTGTTTGTTGAACCTGCCTGGTCTATTTTCCCAGGATTCCAATATTCTGTTTTAGCATGTGGACAATGGAAAATTATTAAAATTTAAAAACGTTTTCACCTTAATGATTACTGTCCTGTTTTTCTTTGAATAATTCCTCATTAAAAAAGACCATTCAAGCAGCACGTTTGTCCTCATGTTTTTGAGAATGTACTGTAGGGTTGAAAGCTGCAGCTGCTACTAGTGTGGAGTGAATGGACAGCAACAAAGCATTAAAGCAACAATGTCCCCTCAATGCTAATGTAAACCCTGGTTGGATAAGGATTGAAAATTGGATATGAAAATGAAATCTAACGCATAGCTTCATTGTTAAAACTGATAAAATAATTGCTGTCTGTGATTCTACTGTATATGGGCTGTGGCAATAATTTTGAAAAATAATAGCTCGCAGCAACATGGAAAAAAGAACTATGAACTAGTTCATTTTTGGAACTGTGAACTTAGTTCAAAATTTTGAAGTTTGAACTATGAACTGAACTAGTTCATTTTAAAATTTGTGAACTGAACTTTGAACTAGTTCTTGTAGAAAGTGAACTTTCCCAACACTGCTGGTATGGCCCAGGGACACCTAAATTTAACTCAGCACTAGACACGGACGCACCGGTTCATAGACTAGGTTGGACAAAAAAAATAAAGTAATTTAAATATGTATAATTTATTAATTCATTTAACTTTAATTTGTTTACTCTGTGTTCAAGTCCAAGTCTAAGTCTGACTTATCCGTTATCTCAAGTCCGAATCGAGTTACGAGTCTGAGAAGAAACGAGTCTAAGTTTCGAGTTCGAGCCATAAAAAGGCAAGTCCGAGCCCAAGCTGAGTCACGACTTGGACTTACAAGTTATCTGTAACTCAAAGGTTACAGATAACTTTGAGTCGTTATGGGGAAATTAGGAATGTCAGTGAGGGCGGGTGAGGTGATGAGCCCTGAAGGTGACAGAGAGTGTTTACAGTCTGTAGAGTCTAGATTTAGAGTGGCGCTTGTCCTTTCTGCGAAGAATGTTGGAGCCATTTCATTGTAATTTGTGTTTGTGACACTAGAGGGCATATGAGTATTTGGAGTATATTTAAGACAAATGCTAATGAGTCACAAGTGCGCAATGGAAGGTCAAGCAAACTTTTTGACCGTGCTGTGCGTGTTGGAGAGGAAGAAAATTGTGGTCGTACCTCTTAACAGTTTGTTTGAATGAAATATTTGTTTATTAATTAAGAAACAAAGTTACGTTTAAAGTTATTTTTTTCCTTTATTTAATTTTGTTATTTGCAATGCCAAATGGACAGTAAATGGATTGGCATATCCGACTTTATTCTGGACAATGACTTGGTTTTTTCAAGGTAAAGCACGCATCAGAAACAGACTACAAAATTCCATCTGCGTCCCTAAAAATAATGACCTCAAAATGCACCAAAAATAACCACAACCAAATAAGGGGAAGCAGGACACAGGACCTAAGAACAAAATGTAAACTTTAGCAAGAATGCACACAGTATGTAGGAGACACAACATGGGTGCACTGTGTGTGGATGTGTGTGTGGGTGTTGGTCTGGTGCTGAGGGGACGGAGCTCACAGGAGCGGAGGCACGTGCACGTAGGTCTGTAAAGGTGTGCACTTTCTGGAGGCCAGGTTGTTGAGAGTGAGGGATGGGTAGCCGTAATGTTTTTTGACAAATTGTAGCGGCTTCACAAACAAACCTTGAAGACGCGGTCAGGGTCAGAGTTTGGTCCTGGTGGTGCAAAAGATTGTGCTTATGTACTGGCACATGATGTCAATTTTATTGATCTGCCAAGAGCCTATACACAGGAGTCAATGCCAGTACACAGGAGCAATATTCCAACTGAGGAAAATCTGAGAAAATGGCCACACCTGAGACACTTCGCCTTATCTCAGATTGACACCGGGAATGAGCTCCTCACAGGGACTAATCTTAGCAGGCCATTGGAGCCACGAGGTCATCCGTAGCAGGAATGATGGACCGTACGCTATAAGGACTGTGCTGGGTTGGACGGAAACAGTGGGCAGGCCATTGATTGTGCCTCAGTTACAGTAAACAGGGTGTCCGTCATAAATCTGGATGAGTTGTGGCAACAACAGTTTAATAATTATTTCCCTGAGCAACCCATGGAACTGCTGGAAGTCATCCGCAGTGAGAGCAATGGACCCTACGCAATAAGGACTGGACAGTAAACGGACCACTGTCAGGAAACAGGTGGGGAAGCCACCTGCTGTGAGCAGCCAGTAACTGTAAACAGAGTGTCCATTGTGAATTTGAAGGAACCATGGCAACAGCATTTTAAGATGGACTTTCCTGAGTCTGCTGTGGTGAAACAAGACGGTCTGTCCAAAGAGGACTCTCATGGAGGACACCACGGCAGTAGTGACGAAGATGACTTGCAGGCAACGCCTATGCAACGCCAATCCTTTATCTGCTGAGCTGTAAGTATCATGAACAATAAACCTACCAAACACATGTTGGATCTTAGTATTTGTTACTTCTAGTCTTCAAGCGCGTCACAATCTTTCGCACCACCAGGACCCAACTCTGACTGTTACGATCCCCGCTAACCACAAGGGAACCTAACATAAATTCAAACCACACAAAGTGTAAGGCAGTACAAAACCACAATTTATTAAGTAAACAGAGGATTTGGGACAAACCAAAAAGCCATACACAACTAAAGCTCAAACTGTCTATATAACAGAAGAATTAAAAGGAAAACAAAAAGGCGGTGATGGGTCGGCTAAAATGAACAAAAGAGGGAAACAAGCCGAGCCAGCCCGCCATTGGACCGTCGCCCTGTCCCTGCCTAACCAATCCTAACCCTTAAAGTAAAATAACAAACCGTTAAAACAGGACCACCGCGCCCATCACCTAAAAGAACTAACTGAGAAAATAAACAAGGAGCTGAAACGTCTAAGCTGCCCCTGGCATCGACAGCAGCCAACAGGAGACGGAGCCCAGACGGAAACAAGGAGCGTAGCAGCAGTCTCTCAACCGGCATCAACTTCCTCCTTATAAAGGGTATCAGCCAATCAGTATCCGTGATCAGACACACCCATTCCTCCTGCAGGTGGAACACAGACATTAGTTAGTATCAGCCAATCAGGAACCAAGACCAGACACACCCCCATTCCTCAAGCCGGTAGAACACAGACATTTACATACAGATGTAACACCCCCACCCAAAGACACTGAATATGTTTGAAGGATGCAGAACAAAACTGCTCACCTCAAACTCTTCAGTTCATCATACAGTGGCAATTAGACGGGACAACGCATCCGCTATTACGTTTTCTTTACCGCGAATGTGTTGAATTTTTATGTTGAAGGACTGTATGCGCAGACTCCAATTCATAAGGCGACGATTTTTATTGCGCATACGGTCTAGGAACACTAAGGGATTATGGTCCGTACAGACAACCACAGGTACACAAGAGCCACCAACATAAACCTCAAAGTGTTCCAGAGCCATTACCAGTGCTAAGGCTTCTTTTTCTATGGTGGAATACCACCTTTGATGTTTATCAAGTTTTTTCGAAAAATAGGAAACCGGATGTTCAATGCCATCAGGCCCATCTTGTAGAAGAACAGCACCAATGCCAAAATCACACGCATCAACGGCCAATTTAAATGGTTGGTCGAATTGAGGCGCAGCTAGAACGGGAGCATTAATTAGCAAACTTTTTGTTTGCTCGAATGCAGTTTGACAACCATCAGTCCAATAAAAGTCCACTTTAGGGCTGAGGAGGTCTGTCAATGGTGCAGCAACAGCGGAAAAATTTTTACAGAAGCCCCTGTAATAACCCACCATGGCTAAATAACGGCGCAACTCTGTACGGTTGGTGGGAACAGGGACAGCGAGAATCGCCTCCACCTTAGCTTCAACTGGACTTGACCTCCCCACCCTTTTTCCAAGATAGGTCACTGTTGCTTGCCCAAACTCACATTTTTCCAAGTTAACTGTTAAATTGGCCTCCTCAGACGCTGAAACACTATTTGCAAGTGCGTAATGTGCTCCCCACGATGACGAACAAACCACCAAGTCATCAAGATAGGCTTCACAAAAGACAATCCAGACAAAACTACATGCATGAGCCTCTGAAATGTAGCGGGCGCATTACACATGCCAAAGGCCATTACCGAATACTGAAGGAAGTCATCAGGTGTAACAAAAGCAGATATTACTTTAGCGCGTTCAGTTAAAGGGACCTGCCAATATCCCTTTAATAAGTCTAACTTTGTCACAAACTTGGCAGCCCCAACATGATCCACGCAATCCTCCATTCGTGGTAGAGGATAACAATCACTCTTCGTTACACCATTAACTTTCCTGAAGTCTGTACAAAAGCGGTCATCACCATTAGCTTTAATTGTCAATAAGCAGGGTGAACTCCACGCACTACAGCTTCTTTCGGCTATGTCATACTCTAGCATATACTCCACCTGTTTTTTCAGACGGCTACGTTTGTCTGGATTAACCCGATATGGATGCTGTTTTATAGGCCTTGAGTCACCTACATCAATATCATGACTGAGCACATGAGTCTGAGAGGGCACGTCAGCAAACAGTGACCTATTGGACTGAATTACCTTCACCATTTCATCCTGCTGAGAATCTGAAAGGTGGACCAATAAAACTGACAAATTTTTTAACCTCTCCGAGTTGGAAAATTTACCCTGAGTCAAAGCCCCAGACCACGAGTCATTTTCAGTTTCAGTACCGGACAGCTCCTGTTTACCAGCCGCTAAACTAATTCGCGGCTCGGAGCGTTCAGCACTAGACAGCTCCCGACAAGCCCGCGAAGGACTACGGGACTCATTGTTCTCAACACCGGGCAACGCTGCAGAATCTTTAGCGTCCTCTACCCCCAAGGACGCGTCATCTCAGTCATAATACGATTTTAACATATTCACATGGCAAAGGCGTGTGCCACGCCGGCGGTCAGGAGTGAAAATCAAGTAGTCTCTGTCCCCCAGTTTCTTTTTCACAACATACGGACCACTGTAACGAGCCTGTAAACTGGAACCAGGAATCGGTAACAGAACCAAAACCTTTTCACCAGGCAAGAACTCTCTGTTTTCAGCCCTCTGATCAAACCACCCTTTCATCTTATTTTGTGCACACTCAAGATTTTCTTTTGCCAGCTCACACGCACGACGGAGCCTTGACCGAAACACACTGACAAAATCCAAAAGATTTTGTTTTGTCTCTCCATTTAACCACTGATCTTTTAAAAGCTTCAATGGCCCACGCACCGTGTGCGCAAAGACTAAATCACACGGACTAAAACCTAAAGATTCCTGGACCACTTCTCTGATAGCAAACATTAACATACATATCCCCTCATCCCAGTCCTTAGCGAACTCCAAACAGTAAGTGCGTAACATGGACTTTAATGTCTGATGGAATCTCTCGAGAGCACCCTGACTCTCAGGATGGTAAGCACTGGAGAAACAATGTTTAATGCTCAACTGTTTTAACACTTGGGAAAATCCACGGGACATGAAATTAGAACCTTGATCAGTTTGGATTATTTTCGGCATGCCAAATAATGAAAAGAACTTTGTCAAAGCCTTTACAATGGCTGGAGTAGTGATTTTACGCAGTGGAAACACTTCAGGAAACCGAGTAGAAGTACACATGACCGTCAACAGAAATTTATTACCAGACTTTGAGCGAGGAAGAGGACCCACACAATCAACCAATACCCTCTCAAAAGGCTCATCCACAACTGGAATTGGACACAAAGGAGCCGGAGGTATGGTTTGATTTGGTTTTCCTACAATCTGACATATGTGACACGATTTGACATAACGAGCCACATCTCTCTTTAAGCCTGGCCAAAAGAAATGTCTCAAAATGCGGTCATAGGTCTTTCTAACCCCCAAATGACCAGAAAATGGATTGTCATGGGCTAGAGATAAGATTTGTTTTCGGTAAGGCAGCGGAACAACAATCTGGGTCACACTCCGCCACTCATCTCCAGCAGAAACATGCCGTGGTAACCATTTGCGCATGAGAATATGGTCCCTCAAAAAGTAACCCCTAGACACATTTTTTATATTTTCATCACTCACGATTTGTTCAAAAAGCGTTGACAAAGACTTGTCTTTCTCTTGTTCTTTAACTAAATCCAGCCGTGACATAGTGACAGATTCAGTGTCTATAGCAGAGTTAACTGATGTAATTTTCTCTTTGCTTTCACCCAACGAACCGTCATTAAAGCAAGCTCCACTCAGAAATGTGTCACTTAAGTCAATATCATTATTAGTTAACTCAAGTCGGCGCTTTGAAGCAGCGCGTGTAACAGCACAAGACGTAAACACATCCGGAAAATTTTTTTCAAGTTTATCTGGACTGTGGCTGACAATAGGTACAGGTGTTAACTCTGGTGTAATCAGCACTTTACCTCCTGCCAAATCGTTCCCCATTATAACAGAAACTCCATTAATTGGGAAACCCGGCCGCACCCCAACGACGGCATCCCCTGACCATAGGTCTGACTGTAGAGCAATTTTATGCAAAGGAACACCAATCTCTTGCAGGTTAAAACCACGCACAGGGACCTTATAACCAATAGCGGTTTTGTTACTCAGCGGTAAAACCCCTTCCAGGATAAAAGACTGAGAGGCGGCAGTGTCCCTCAATATCTTTACAGGGATTTTACTACCATGTCCAGACAATGAAACAAAACCATCCATTAAAAAAGGCTTAAAGTCAGTGTAATCACAGGCTTCAGGCAAATGCGACTCCTTATCCTGACTCACAGTCTTAATCAAAACTACTGGTTTAACGTTCTTGTTCTTCAGTACTTGACAATTAGCGATTATATGACCCTTCTTTCTACAATAGAAACAAGTGACATCATTAGCTTTTGTTTCCACATTACCAGCCACAACATTCGTCACATGCTCAGAGGGCAGAAACCCCTTTTTTTCACCTTCGCGCTCATTTTTTTCAAAACCAAAACCAAATGGGCGTTCCACAAAGACAGACTTATGCGTTAAGACATATTCATCAACCAAAACAGCGGCTTTAGATACATCAGCAACTTTGTTTTCGTTTAAATATGTTGCTACTCTTTCAGAAAGACTGTTCTTAAATTCTTCCATTAAAATTAACTGTTTAAGCTGTGCAAAGTCTGTAATGCCTTGTGATGTGCACCATCTATCAAAGAGTATTTCTTTCTCTCGGACAAACTCTACATAAGTCTGATCTGATAGCTTTCTTAATTTACGAAACTTTTGCCTGTATGCTTCCGGGACAAGCTGGAAAGCTCGAAGAATAGCAGTTTTAACTTTATCAAAATCGACACTATCTTCTGCTGACAATGAGGCATATGTTTCCTGCGCACGTCCTACCAGAACACACTGCAATAGCAATGTCCACATCTCTTTTGGCCATTTAAGTGAGCGTGCCACACGTTCAAACAATATAAAATACTTGTCCACATCCTTCTCATTAAATGGGGGAACTAAACGAATGTTTTTACTTACGTCAAAGTCCACAGACTGAGACCGAGGACCAACACCAAGCTCTAATTCGCGCATGCGAATCTGTGTTTGTTGCTCCAATTTCTTTGTCTCCAAAATATTGATATAATGGAGCTCCTTTTCCTTTAAAGCAAGACGCTCTAATTCAACTTCTAGCTCCTTTAATCTAACTGCTTCATCCACCGTACTACTAGAGGAAGACATTCTAGGACCTTTAGGTTTAGTTTGTATCGGTGTCAACGTCCCACGCTCTACCAAAGCATTATAAATTTGAGTCTTTACCGTAGCCTTCTTAGCTTGCTTCGTGACCACAATTTCATAATGTTCAGCAACTAGCAGGAGATCATCTTTTCTACACCGATGCAGAACCTCCAAAGTGGGAGCAGAAACAAATTCATCCAGGTTAAACTCCATGTTTAAACCCAGAATCATGCCAGCCACAAGACACAAGGCTAACACACAAACAAAGCTTCCCACACAAAATACACACCTGCAAGTCCTACCTGAATTAGACTACTCAATTAACTCACAAGGCAGAATAGTCTACTTTGACGAGCCCCCAAATATGTTACGATCCCCGCTAACCACAAGGGAACCTAACATAAATTCAAACCACACAAAGTGTAAGGCAGTACAAAACCACAATTTATTAAGTAAACAGAGGATTTGGGACAAACCAAAAAGCCATACACAACTAAAGCTCAAACTGTCTATATAACAGAAGAATTAAAAGGAAAACAAAAAGGCGGTGATGGGTCGGCTAAAATGAACAAAAGAGGGAAACAAGCCGAGCCAGCCCGCCATTGGACCGTCGTACCCGACTGGCCTCCCCTGTCCCTGCCTAACCAATCCTAACCCTTAAAGTAAAATAACAAACCGTTAAAACAGGACCACCGCGCCCATCACCTAAAAGAACTAACTGAGAAAATAAACAAGGAGCAGAAACGTCTAAGCTGCCCCTGGCATCGACAGCAGCCAACAGGAGACGGAGCCCAGACGGAAACAAGGAGCGTAGCAGCAGTCTCTCAACCGGCATCAACTTCCTCCTTATAAAGGGTATCAGCCAATCAGTATCCGTGATCAGACACACCCATTCCTCCTGCAGGTGGAACACAGAAATTAGTTAGTATCAGCCAATCAGGAACCAAGACCAGACACACCCCCATTCCTCAAGCCGGTAGAACACAGACATTTACATACAGATGTAACACTGACCCTCACCACGCACCCACTTCGCAGCGCTTTAAGCAGAGCAATGACACCCCCACGCTGACAGCCCACAGGCAGGTAGAATGCATGCACAGAATGGCATGCTACGATAATCACCATCTAATCCACTGTTCCAGTTAATACAAACAGGCACTCACAAAGTACAGCAATTATCTGTTTCAGTCGCTTGGCCTTACGCCTATGGATGGGTGACTGAAAGGCACAATTTGGTCCAAAACAGCATAGCAAACAGCTAGTGCTCCATCCCCAAGCCTCTGATGGAACCCCTTAAAATGTCCTCGACAATGGACATCACCATACAACGATATTCCTCCATCCACCAGAGGGTAGGCTCCAAAAGCAGAAATATAAATAGAAATCCAATAGTGACTTTACAAGTGTAAAAATCATGTTTACAGCCTGGTACAAAAGATGGCTCTGCTCTCTAGAGCTAAGTTTTTAGTACATGACAACTCTGACAAAAAATATTTTTTGATTAATGCGTCCGTTTATGCTATCTGAAAACTATTGTTTTACTATGCAGTAACAGCAGAAAAGCCCGGATGTAAACACCATTTTTTTTGGCCTGTGGTAAGGCCAATATCGGTGAAAGCGGGAGCAATGGGAGGACGACATCCATGTTTCTTTACAATCTATGTCCGTCCCTGGGCAGCAGTGCGTGACGTCAGGTGTGAAAAACGCTGGTCCTAAAGCCTCTGTCTAACCAGCGTGCGAAGCAGCGATGTGCGTACCACTATATAAACAACACAGTGCTATGGTGTAGGATTTTAAGGTTTAGGCATAGGTTGGAGAAGCATTATGCAAAATGTTTTTGAAGGTTGCATGTTGGTCGCATTATTTCATAACATTAAATTAAATTATAAAAAAAATGCGGCAAGTAGCAGCCCTATAGAAACATTGAGTTATTTATCCAATAAATGAAAAAGTAATTGTCTGCAAGTTGTCATTTTACTGAATAGGCTACTTTGTTACCTCTTTGTGCCACAAGATGGCAGTATTTATCCGCCACAGGCCACAGCACAGGTTGCTCAAGTTCTCAGTAGATTTGACCTGACAGGTATAATGTTATTAATTTATCTAAACAAATAAACAAGGAAAAAATACTTACCGTTCCATTTCCGTGCCACTGTATTTTTGAGTCATTGATGAAGAAATGTGATGATGTTTCAAATCTGTGAAAGCCGACTATCTCTGCTTCCCCGGTGCTGTTCCAGAAGATTATATTAAAATATCCAAACCTGGGGTCACCGTGGCTGTCAAACTGAATAGTGTGGTTCAATATAGTAAAGTTTGACTTCTTCAGCTCAGTCAGAACCTGAGGGTAAACAGCATCCACAAGAAAGATTATTGCAATTTTTATAACATGAAGTAAGAATGCATTATTTTATTTCAAGACACATGATGGCAACCTCTGCTTTAAATCTACGGTATCATGTGGTGAAAACTTAGACACAAATTGCAGACCTCACACAACTCTTTTCCTCAGCATGATATTCTAAAGGAGCCCTGCAGGGACAAGCTATGAACAAATACAATGCAGTATTTTGACCAACGCCTTCATCAAAGATTATCGTAAAAAAAACATGAATCTGCTTATGTTTGTTTGTGCACTTTTACCAAAAACAAGGAGTTCATTTGTAAATGAACATTGACAATAGGATAAATATTATTCACTTTACCATTAACTGGCTCAATGCCCTGTCAGTGTTTGGATCTTTTTAAAAGACAATAAATGATTTATTATCAATATATTATTTCTTTTAACCTAATACTCACCATATGTGGATACACTGTGATGTTTCTGTTGCATTTATTGCCTCCACATTGCAACACGTTGTGTAAGGCATGAGCGATGGCATATACTGCAGCATAAAGCTGGAAATTAAAGGAGACCTCTGCATTCGTGACGTTGTCTGGACTTATGTTGCTGCAGTTACAAAACTGATTGCAAAACTCTCCTTCTTCATGTTCATTATGTATTTTGTATCTTGAGGAGCAGATAAAATCATCAAAGCCAGGTATTGTCAGCACTGGCTCAGCAACCCCAAGCACAGTGCCAATATTTCTGATCCCATTTATTTTGGGAAGCTTCTTGTTTAAAGACCATGCATATCCTGCTATCCACGTCTTGTTTGTCACGTTCATTTGTATGGCAGATTTAATAAGATCCTCAGCCGTCCATTCAGGAGCAAAAACAATGATGACTTGTATGTTATGAATCTGTATCTGTTCAAAGACTGAGGCGTAATTTGTATTTGTGTCGAGTTCTTTGGTATAAGCCAGACAAATATCTGTGCCTTGTATCTTTTTCATGAACACACTGCGACCATCATTTCCATAATCATCATCAATGTTGAGCAACGCAACCCAACGCCATTTGAAGTGTAATAACATTTCGACTATCACTTCAACAAAATCTTTATTGGGGCGCATGGTACGAAGAAAAGAGGGGAACATACGTTTTATTGAAAATATTGAACTTGCAGCTCTATTACTGACCTGTAACAAAATTAATAAGAAAGAATTAGCATTTAAAAAGCTGTTGATGCACAAATATAATACAGAGTGAGTTTACCATTGGAATAAGATGCGTCATGAAAAGTGGAGCCACAGTCCGTGTTTTGGGGCTATTGATGGAACTAACCACTGCAATGACTTTGGTCGGATTGTGGTATGGGTCTGTCCAGGGATGGATCGGGTCTTTGCCTGAGAGGATATTAAAAATGTCTTGGAAACTCCAAATGTGAGAGCAATGGTCAAATATGTTATAACCCAGAGAGACATTAGGCAAGAGGCTGGTGGAGTTATTAATCTCCTCTATTGAGAATCTCATCAGCTGAAACCTCCGATAACTGGACACATAAAATGTCTTACTGCAAACAAAGAGAGAACAGTGAAAAAGTGGGATAAAGCTGTAAACTGAGGGCTATTGATTACAAGTAGAGATCTGCTTCTGATCAGGTCAGACATAAAAATGTCAACACAACATTCCCAGTTCTTTTTCTTTAAACTGGTGTTAGTGCATGTTTTTGAGGACCACATGAATGCAGCATATTATTTGAGCCAAATTAACAAAATATTAAGTAAAAAGATGCTCAAGTACAAATTACTTTTGATTTATCGGACAAACAAGTTTAGCCATATCTCTTACTGAAATCATCTGGCCAATAGACAGTGCTACTCACAGTGACACCAATTTATAATTACCAGTTACTCAGGTGAATTATTTTAATAAAAGATCACCATCTCTGCTCAACTTTTCTTCAAATACCACTCACCTGGAGCATTCAATGGCCACTGGTCGCTCAAAATAACCTGGAGCTTCATCATCATGGATGTCGAAAAAACCACCTATCAAAAAATCTCCTTTTAGTTGAAACTCTGAGGCTGTAACAGTGGATTGAATATCTCCGTGTAAGAGAAATTCAAACAGACACAGTGTCACGAGTAAAAGTGCCATTATTGTCAGTCCTGTCTGTTGAATGGAGCATTTGTGTTTAAGTTGAATAACAGATGTAGGCAAATCTCAAATAATTTTCATAAGCTTCAATGCATGAGGTCTCCTAAATAGAGTGTTGTGTTTAAAATGGCTGCAGGGAAATTTACAAATGATTCAATCATGCAAAACCCCTCTTATGCAGCAGCAGACATTTATGTGGCAGCAAACACACATGCTTCAACATTAATTATTGGATTCAGTGCATTAAACCAAATATTCACAATAGGCTCATTATGATTGTTTTTTTTTTTTTACTTACTTTTGTTTTTTACACAAATCACAACTGGCAGTGTTTTGGTTAACTGCAGTAAAATAAGTCCACACGGCGCTTGCTCGTCCTCCTCTGTTCACTTCTGCCGCTGAGTCACGTGACGACACAGAGAGCAGGAGAAGGAGGCAGAAGTGACACAAACCTGTCCTCTCACTCAGTGGAGCAACAAACAATCTGTTTGAAAAAAAAAGAACGTCTTGTTAGGCAACAAGCTATTCTTTTGTTGCGACTCGATTACCATTGTGAAGAGTTTGTTAAGAGTTTGTTTGTAAACGTGATGGCATCCTCCTCTAAATGCAACAAAGTTTGGAATTACTTTAAACAAAAAAAATCAACTCGTCGTGCAAAATTTGTCAGTTGAAAATTATCACAATAGCAAATACAGTTTAATTTTCACCTACAAAACACAGTATGTAGCCTGTAAGTTGGTTTTTGAATATATTATCAATACACTTGTTTGTAAATAACTTTCAGAAATATGTTTAATCAATTAACGCCCCCTAACTTAATTTAAATAGACAAATATTAAAATGTTATTGTAAGTTTAACTAAAATATTTGAATATTTTATTTGTGGAAAATGACCATCCCTATTCAAAAGACACTCACTTTGAAGAATACAAATATTAAGAAACCCAGAGATGTAACTAATGAATGAAATGGTTTATCCCGCTGGGTTCTTTAGAGCTTAAACTTAATGATACACAAATAAGAGTACTACTTCGATGTAATTATACAATCTAGCCACAGGAGGTCACAAGCCAGTGAACTCTTTGTGCCGGTTTCAAGCAGAAAGAAAGAGAAAATCGTTTCCCTTACTTACTTGTTAAATTGTTGTTGACCAGATACTTTGTTGTAGTGTGCTATAAGAAACATATCATCACATCTTAATTCAAAGGTAGGATTATAGTTAGTGAGGCCCTTTATCAAATTGACAGTGGCTACAGTGTTTGCATTTCAAAAAACAAAACACATGTTGTGAATGTCTAATATTTATTTTTTTATTAAATACATAAATACAGTGTAAGTTCCAGCATCAGATTCTTGACACTTTTGTTGTATATTGCGTATATGTTTAAGCTCTGGTTTCCCCACAAACAACAAAAACATGCTAAGGGTCTCCTGGTTATTACTGCTGACAACAAAATTCCTCACAAGGATAATATCAAAACAAACAAAAAAAAAACAAAAACAAACATTATATGTTCTTTTAAACAGGACCTAAACCCAACACCACTTCTTAAAGGCACTCTCAGTAATAACAAAAAAGGAGAAAACACAGAAAGAAACACAAAAATGTTACAGTAAAAGGCCCTTTACAAGGGCATTGTGGACACAGAAGTGAAGGGAACCAGCATTTATTTCAATAGACAAATGGGGGTTAGCTAGCCTGGCCAGACATTCTAATTTTTTTTCTATTTGTACAAATAATTAACAAGACTTTGCGCAGAAAGTGAATGTTTTTAGATCGGGCAAGCCAGGCTAGGTATTAGCCACCAAACTTAGCCAGATCTTCATAAACAAGATGATTTTGAAAAATGGCAATTGGCTGACAACTGACTCTGCGAGCTTTGGCCAATCACAACCTCAATTACATTTGGCTCCAGGACTTGGCTTGTCAACACGGAGAAAAATCTTTGTGGAAAAGTGTGTATTGCTGAACTGGTTACATTTGTTTACAGAAGCAGAGGAAAAAAGAAAAACATAAAGAAATGAGAAGCACATTAATATTTGCAATGTTCACACTCAGATCTACATTCTTAAAGTTTTTCAAGGAGCCAACCAAACCCCTCATGTACATTTTAGAAACAAAATTAAAATGATTTCTGTTTATATAAAACTATTTATGTAACAGTAGGCAAATCTATGAGGAAATATGGTTCATTAATTTGGAAACATGCATGGACAGTTTTCAAATGTCCCTGTTCCTCTCTTAGCATCAGTAACAGTGTTTAAAAAAACAAAAAAACAATGCAATGTGAACCAAAGAGGAAGAACTAGTTCAGGACACTGACAGTGCCACTCCCAAAAAAGCATAGCAAATTTTACACAAATTTTATGTTGCTATTGGTTGTTTATTTGGTTATATTTCAGAAGAAGACTGTGAAAGTACTCTTGTGTGTTTTTCTGTGGCTGGAAAATAATAATATAGCTTTTTGGAAAGAAATAAAACAAAAGAAAACCATAAAGACTTGACAGTACAGCCAAAGAGTTAACTGTCTGGAGGTGCTTTCCTTTATAAAGTATGTCGACGGTGGCAAAGATGATCCATGTCAGAATGAGCAGGAGCAGACAAAATGTTATAGCTTTGGCCTCATTGTAATTCTTTGGAAGATCTTTTCCCATGTAGGAGAAAATGAAGCAGAGAATATACAGTAATATAAACAATGCAAATGAAGCACTGTATACCCTTCCATTAATATGACAGCCCAGAATAATTTTGTTCGGATTCCAGTCTGTTGTTTTGTAAGGCAGAGGAAGCTCAGATGAGTATGCAATGAGGAGTAACAGGCCCTGTGAGATAAATATCCCCAAAATGATAAACCATCGTCCATGATAGTTTTTCCACAGTCTTTTCAGTGAGGGGTAATTGAAAGCTATTGTAAAGATAAAAACATTTTGAAAAGAACGCACAATAAAACATGCCAAACAGACTGTGTAGAACAAAAGAAATGGTAAATATCTTAAAACACAAGAATGAACAGTGGGTCTATCAAAGTAAAAGAAGACACTGATGCTGCAGAGACAGAGGCAGCCTAAAATGAGGAAGCACATGGGTCCTCCAGCAGATTTCACCACTGGTGTGTGGTAGTTGACGGCAAAGAGCACAGATGTCATTAGAGTGAGGCCCACCAAAGCCACTGCCCCGACCATGATGACTACAGCTGTAGGATCTGTGAATGGGATGTACTCCACTGATCTGGGATCACAGAATGTACTTCCTTCAGTAGACCATTCAGTCTCCTTACAGTCAAGACATGTGTATGGATCCACTGTAAACCAGCAACACAAACAGAACAATTTTAATTAAAATTAATAGCTCAGTAATCTTTTTATAGGATTGAATAGATAACAATTATTTAAGCCATTTTATAAATAAATAATCAATAAGAAAGTGACAGCTGTCTGCAGATAAATATGTTTGAGATAGTTCACAGGAAAGTATTTAGAAATCAAAGGGAAGGAATATCTTTACAGAGAACATAGTGCATTTAAATACTGCTCACAGGAAGCCGCACAGAGTAATTTACAATATTTGAATAAAGAAATGCAAACTTATAACTGAAATATTGAAAATTTTACAGATGTTGAAAAACACAACACATATCCTTCAGTCTCAATTTTCACATTTACTGAAGGCCTACCTGATGAGTTCACATATGTGTTTGTTGGACAGATCACACATTCGAAACAGCATCTGTGAATTCCCTTTAGACTTTTTCGAAATCCTGGCTCACACTCCGGGGAACACAGCGAAGAGGGAACCTGTTAAACAGCATTTCAGTGAAGTAAGTAAAGCACAAGTTATTTACACAAAGATGTATGCATGATATGGATATAGCTTTCTTGTGTACAACACAGGAGGATGCAGTGGTTCAGTTGGTAGAGTGGTCGTTCCATGTCTGGAAAGTTGGAGGTTCAATTTCTGCTTTCCCCAGTTCATACTGTTGTTGTGTTTTTGAGAAAGACACGGTGTCATATATATGTTCATTGACATGCACTGTCCCAATCAAATAATACTTTTTTTTTTCTTTCGTATGTTGTGCACCCACCTCAGGTTTTAAGGATCAGTTATAGGTTGGGGAAACATTATAAAAAAACTTTTTTGAAGACTTCCTTTTGGTCATTACATGATGGTACATGATACTGTGTATTTTGTAAAACATTTTCAAAAATGTTAGTTATGTAAGTATCAATTAAAAACACTGAAAGGAGTAAGACAGAAAAATAATCTGTGGCAAGTAGCAGTCCAGGAGTTTTGTTTTTACTGAATAGCCTACTTTCTTACTCTTTTTGCCACAAGAGGGTAGTATTTATTCGCTCCAGGCCACATTAATCAGCAAAGGTTGCTCAAGTACTCAGTAAGTTTGACCTGCCAAATAAGGAAGTTATTTATTTATCTAAACATATGAACAAGAAAAAAAAAAAAACTTACCGTTCCATTTCCGTGCCACTGTATTTTTGAGTCATTGATGAAGAAATGTGATGATGGTTTATATTTGTGAAACCCAACTATCTCTTGCTCCCCAGTGCTGTTCCAGAAGATTATATTAAAATATCCAAACCTGGGGTCACCGCTGCTGTCAAACTGAATAGTGTGGTTCAATAGAGTAAAGTTTGACTTCTTCAGCTCAGTCAGAACCTGAGGTGGGTAAACAGCATATATATTTATAACATGAAGTAAGAATGCATTATTTTATTTCAAGAAACATGATGGCAACCTCTGATTTAAATCTACGGTATCGTGGTGACAATTTAGACACAAATTGCAGACCTCACACAACTCCTTTCCTCAGCATGAGAATCTATGGGAGCCCTGCAGGGACAAGCTATGAACAAATACAATGCAGTATTTTAACCTACGCGTTCATCAAAGAGTATCGTAAAAAAAACATGAATCTGCTTCTGCACTTTGTTTGTGCACTTTTACCAAATACGTTAAAAAACAAGGAGTTCATTTGTAAATGAACAATGACAATAGGATAAATGTTATTCACTTTACCATTAACTGGCTCAATGCCCTGTCAGTGTTAGGACTTTTTAAAAGACAATAAAAGATTTATTATCAATGTATTATTTCTTTTAACCTACTACTCACCATATGTGGATACACTGTGATGTTTCTGTTGCATTTATTGCCTCCACATTGCAGTGCGTTGTGTAAGGCATGAGCGATGGCATATACCGCAGCATAAAGCTGGAAATTAAAGGAGACCTCTGCACTCGTGACATTGTCTGGACTTAAGTTGCTGCAGTTACAAAACTGATTGCAAAACTCTCCTTGTTCATGTTCATTATGTATTTTGTATCTTGAAGAGTAGATAAAATCATCAAAGCCAGGTATTGTCAGCACTGGCTCAGCGACCCCAAGCACAGTGCCAATATTTCTGATCCCTTTTATTTTGGGAAGCTTCTTGTTTAAAGACCATGCATATCCTGCTATCCACGTCTTGTTTGTCACGTTCATTTGTATGGCAGATTTAATAAGATCCTCAGCCGTCCATTCAGCAGCAAAAACAATGATGACGTGTATGTTATGAATCTGTATCTGTTCAAAGACTGAGGCGTAATTTGTATTTGTGTTGAGTTCTTATATATATAAGGGTATATATATTACAAGGAGCCAACCAAACCCCTCATGTACATTTTAGAAAAAAAAAATGATTCTGTTTATATAAAACTATTTATGTAACAGTAGGCAAATCTATGAGGAAATATGGTTCATTAATTTGGAAACATGCATGCATGGACAGTTTTCAAATGTCCCTGTTCCTCTCTTAGCATCAGTAACAGTGTTTAAAAAAACAAAAAAATAATGCAATGTGAACCAAAGAGGAAGAGCTAGTTGAGGACACTGACAGTGCCACTCCCAAAAAAGCAAAGCAAATTTTACACAAATTTTATGTTGCTATTGGTTGTTTGTTTGGTTATATTTCAGAAGAAGACTGTGAAAGTACTCTTGTGTGTTGTTCTGTGGCTGAAAAATTATAATATAGCTTTTTGGAAAGAAATAGCACAACAGAAAAGCATATAGACTTGACAGCACAGCCAAAGCGATAACTGTCTGGAGGTGCTTTCCTTTATAAAGTATGTAGACGGTGGCAAAGATGATCCACGTCAGAATGAGCAGGAGCAGACAAAATGTTATAGCTTTGGCCTCATTGTAATTCTTTGGAAGATCTTTTCCCATGTAGGAGAAAATGAAGCAGAGAATATACAATAATATAAACAATGCAAATGAAGCACTGTATACCCTTGCATTAATATGACAGCCCAGAATAATTTTGTCAGGATTCCAGTCTGTTGTGTTGTAAGGCTGAGGAAGCTCAGAAGAGTATGCAATGAGGAGTAACAGCCCCTGTGAAATAAATATCCCCAAAATGACAAACCACTGTCCATGATAATTTATCCACAGTCTTTTCAGTGAGGGGTAATTGAGAGCTACTGTAAAGATAAAAACAATTTGAAAAGAACGCACAATAAAACATGCCAAACAGACTGTGTAGAACAAAATAAATGGCAAATATCTTAAAACACAAGAATGAACAGTGGGTCTATCAAAGTAAAAGAAGACACTGATGCTGCAGAGGCAGAGGCAGCCTAAAATGAGGAAGCACATGGGTCCTCCAGCAGATCTCACCACTGGTGTGTGGTAGTTGACGGCAAAGAGCACAGACGTCATTAGAGTGAGGCCCACCAGAGCCACCGCCCCAACCATGATGACTACAGCTGTAGGATCTGTGAATGGGACGTACTCCACTGATTTGGGATCACAGGATGTACTTCCTTCAGTAGACCATTCAGTCTCCTTACAGTCAAGACATGTGTATGGATCCACTGTAAACCAGCAACACAAACAGAAAACAGTAAAATGTTTTATTATTGCTATAGGATTGCAAGATAACAACTATTTAGGGCATTATTTTAATAATAAATCAATAAGAAAGTGACAGCTGTCTGCAGATAAATATGTTTGATATAGTTCAGGGAGTTATTTCTAAATCTTAGGGGAGGAATATCTTTACAGAGAACATAGTAAATTTAAAGATTTAGAAACACTGCTCACAGGAAGCCCCACAGAGTCATTTACAATATTTCACAACAGAAATGTACACTGAAATGTTGATTATACTGATGTTGATCGTATCTTTCAGTCACAATTTTCATATTTACAGTAGGCTTACCTGATGAGTTCATATATGTGTTTGTTGGACAGATCACACATTCGAAACAGCATCTGTGAATCCCCTTGATACGTTTTTGAAATCCTGGCTCACACTCCGGGGAACACAGTGAGGAGGGAACCTGTTCAACAGCATTTCAGTGAAGTAAGTAAAGTACATGTCATTCAAACCTGAAACACTGGACAACTAAAGCAAACCATTAAAGCAGAAAGAAATCTTTGCCTGGTAACTTTTGTGCCACAACGTACACAAGCTTTCTTGTGTACGTTGTGGCACGCCTCGGGGATAAACCCAACAAATAATCACCAACCCTACAGTACAATTTGTAAAAATATGCCACCCTGGTATGGCCCAGGGACACCTAAATTTAACTCAGCACTAGACACGGACGCAACGGATCATAGACTAGGTTGGACAAAAAAAAGAAAGTAATTTAAATATGTATAATTTATTAATTCGGGCGGCAGTAGCTCAGTGGTAGAGTGGCCGTCCTCCAACCGGAAGGTAGTAGGATCGATTCCCGCTCGCCCCACAGTTCATACTGTCGTTGTGTCCTTGGGCAAGACACTTAACCCACCTTGCCTCCAGTGACTGTAACACTGGTAATGTAATGTAATGTAAGTCGCTTTGGATAAAAGCGTCTGCTAAATGAATAAATGTAAATGTAAATGTAAATGTAATTCATTAAACTTAATTTTTTTTTCAATGTATACAAATATATTTTATTTAACCTATTTGTTTCAGTATAAAAAAAGCTAAATCTAAGGCACCCTCACAACCTCATTCATACCGGCACACACACCAAAAAAAAAAAAAAAAAATACAAAGCGTGAAGTTCTCTGTGTTCAATTCCAAGTCTTAGTCTGAGTCATCAGTTATCTCAAGTCTGAATCGAGTAATGAGTCTGAGAAGAAACAAGTAAAAGTTCGAGTTCGAGCCATAAAAAGGCAAGTCCGAGCCCAAGCTGAGTAACAACTTGGACTTACAAGTTATCTGTAACTCAAAGGTTACAGATAACTTTGAGTCGTTATGGGAAAATTAGGAATGTCAGTGAGGGCGGGTGAGGTGATGAGCCCTGAAGGTGACAGAGAGTGTTTACAGTCTGTAGAGTCTAGATTTAGAGTGGCGCTTCACCTTTCTGTGAAGAATGACCTCAAAATGCACAAAAATTACCACAACCAAAAAAGGGCAGGACACAGGCTCCAAGGCTCCAGGCTCCAAAAGCAGAAATATAAATAGAAATCCAATAGTGACTTTACAAGTATAACAATCATGTTTACAGCCTGGTACAAAAGATGGCTCTGGTCTCTAGAGCTAAGTTTTTAGTACATGACAACTCTGACAAAAAATATTTTTTGATTAATACGTCCGTTTATGCTATCTGAAAACTATTGTTTTACTGTGCAGTAACAGCAGAAAAGCCCAGATGTAACCACCATTTTTTTTTTTTTGCCCTGTGGTAAGGCCAATATCGGTGAAAGCGAGAGCAATGGGCAAACAACATCCATGTTTCTTTACAATCTATGTCCGTCCCTGGGCAGCAGTGCGTGACGTCAGGTGTGAAAAACGCTGGTCCTAAAGCCTCTGTCTAATCAGCGTGCGAAGCAGCGATGTGCGTACCACTATATAAACAACACAGTGCTATGGTGTAGGATTTTAAGGTTTAGGCATAGGTTGGATAAGCATTATGCAAAATGTTTTTGAAGGTTGCATGTTGGTCGTTACAATTTGGTACATGGTACTGTATATTTTGTAAAACCATTTCAAAAAGGTTAGTCATGCATTATTTCATAACATTAAAAGTCTAATCTAAAAAAATACAATTATAAAAAATATGCGTCAAGTAGCAGTCCTATAGAAACATTGAGTTATTTGTCCAATAAATGAAAAAGTAATTGTCTGCAAGTTGTCTTTTTACTGAATAGGCTACTTTGTTACTTCTTTGTGCCACAAGATGGCAGTATTTATCCGCCACAGGCCACACCACAGGTTGCTCAAGTTCTCAGTAGGTTTGACCTGACAGGTATAATGTTATTAATTTATCTAAACACATAAACAAGGAAAAAAAACTTACCGTTCCATTTCCATGCCACTGTATTTTTGAGTCATTGATGAAGAAATGTGATGATGGTTCAAATCTGTGAAAGCCGACTATCTCTGCTTCCCCAGTGCTGTTCCAGAAGATTATATTAAAATATCCAAACCTGGGGTCACCGCGGCTGTCAAACTGAATAGTGTGGTTCAACAGAGTAAAGTTTGACTTCTTCAGCTCAGTCAGAACCTGAGGTGGGTAAACAGCATCCACAAGAAAGATTATTGCAATTTTTATAACATGAAGTAAGAATGCATTATTTTATTTCAAGACACATGATGGCAACCTCTGCTTTAAATCTACGGTATCATGTGGTGAAAGTTTAGACACAAATTGCAGACCTCACACAACTCTTTTCCTCAGCATGAGAATCTAAGGGAGCCCTGCAGGGACAAGCTATGAACAAATACAATGCAGTATTTTAACCTACGCCTTCATCAAAGATTATCGTAAAAAAAACATGAATCTGCTTATGTTTGTTTGTGCACTTTTACCAAATACGTTAAAAAACAAGGAGTTCATTTGTAAATGAACATTAACAATAGGATAAATATTATTCACTTTACCATTAACTGGCTCAAAGCCCTGTCAGTGTTAGGATCATTTTAAAAGACAATCAATTATTTATTATCAATGTATTATTTCTTTTAACCTTATACTCACCATATGTGGATACACTGTGATGTTTCTGTTGCATTTATTGCCTCCACATTGCAACACGTTGTGTAAGGCATGAGCGATGGCATATACTGCAGCATAAAGGGGAAAATTAAAGGAGACCTCTGCACTCGTGATGCTGTCTGAACTTATGTTGCTGCAGTTACAGAACTGATTGCAAAACTCTCCTTGTTTTTGTTCATTATGTATTTTGTATCTTGAAGAGTAGATAAAATCATCAAAGCCAGGTATTGTCAGCACTGGCTCAGCAACCCCAAGCACAGTGCCAATATTTCTGATCCCATTCATTTTGGGAAGCTTCTTGTTTAAAGACCATGCATGTCCTGCTATCCACGTCTTGTTCGTCACGTTCATTTGTATGGCAGATTCAATAAGATCCTCAGCCGTCCATTCAGCAGCAAAAACAATGATGACTTGTATGTTTTGAATCTGTATCTGTTCAAAGACTGAGGCGTAATTTGTCTTTTTGTTGATTTCTTTGGTATAAGCCAGACAAATATCTGTGCCTTGTATCTGTTTCATGAACACACTGCGACCATCATTTCCATAATCATCATTAATGTTGAGCAACGCAACCCAACGCCAGTTGAAGTGTAGTAACATTTCGACTATCACTTCAACAACATCTTTATTGGGGCGCATCATACGAAGAAAAGAGGGGAACATACGTTTTATTGAAAATATTGAACTAGCAGCTCTATTACTGACCTGTAACAAAATTAATTAAAAAGAATTAGCAATTAAGAAGCTGTAGATGCACAAATATAATACAAAGTGAGTTTACCATTGGAATAAGATGCGTCATGAAAAGTGGAGCCACAGTCCGTGTTTTGGGGCTATTCATGGCACTAACCACTGCAATGACTTTGGTCGAATTGTGGTATGGGTCTGTCCAGGGATGGATCGGGTCTTTCCCTGAGAGGATATTAAAAATGCCTGGGAAACTCTGAATGTCCAAGCAATGATCAAATATGTTATAACCCAGAGAGACATTAGGCAAGAGGCTGGTGGAGTTATTAATCTCCTCTATTGAAAATCTCATCAGCTGAAACCTCCGATAACTGGACACATAAAATGTCTTACTGCAAACAAAGAGAGAACAGTGAAAAAGTGGGATAAAGCTGTAAACTGATAGTTATTGATTACAAGTAGTTCCATATCAAAAGCTATACTTGATGTTGTGTAGAAAAACGCTATGTGGAACATATCTTTGAAGGTTCTTAGACCTATGTGGACCATAGCGTATTTCATTCTTTGTGTGAAACTTGATCACCCACAGCTGCGCTCTACTACCTACTACTATACACCAATTTTTAAATGCCATTACTCAGGTGAATTATTTAGTTAAAATTTCTTCAAATACCACTCACCTGGAGCATTCAGCGGCCACTGGTCGCTCAAAATAACCTGGATCTTCATCTTCATGGATGTTAAACAGCCCACCTATCAAAAAGTCTCCTTTTAGTTGAAACTCTGAGTCTATAACAGTGGATTGAATATCTCCATGTAAGAGAAATACAAACAGACACAGTGTCACGAGTAAAAGTGCCATTATTGTCAGTCCTGTTGAATTGTTGAACTGTTGAATAAAGCTTTTGTGTTTAACTCAAATAACAGGTGTAGGCAAACCTCAGATCATTTTCATGACCTTCAATGCATGAGGTCTCCTAAATAGAGTGTTGTGTTTTAAAAAGGCTGGAGGGAAATTTACAAATGATTCAATCATGCAAAACCCCTGTCATGCAGCAGCAGACATTTATATGGCAGCAAACACACAGGCTTCAACATTAATTATTGGATAAATACATTAATCTATATATTCACAATAGACCTATTATGTTTTTTTTTTTTTTTATTACTTCTGGCGTTGTTATACAGTTTACAACTGGTTCGTCGCGTTGAGCTACGAGCCGTTCTTTTGTTGCGACTCGATTTCCATTGTTTAAAAGAGTTTGTTTGTAAACGTCATGGCATCCTCCTCTAAACGCAACAAAGTTTTGAATTACTTTAAACAAAATAACCATTTTTGTGAATGTGTTCATTATTAAAAATAAATACATTAATACAGTGTTAGTTCCAGAATCAGAGCACCACACACTGCTTCTGTTGTTCTTCACCATGGGGAAAATATCAAAACAAACAATAAGAACAAAAACAAACATAATATGTACTTCTAAACAGGACCCAAACAAAACACCACTTCTTAAAGTCACTCCCAGTAACAACAACAAAAAAGAGAAAACAGAAATAAATAATAAACACAAAAATGCCCTTTACAAGAGCATTGTGGACACATTGCTCAATGTGTGGCTGTGCAACACGGTCTTGAACAGACTTTGGTAAAACACCTTTTAGTGTCTCAGCTGCAGATACTTGTAATAGCTTGTAGTGCTCTTTAAAGTTCAGAGCAATGTCAGTCTTACACCAGTTTAAATCTTTGATTGATGACTACACTAACTTTAAATGTAACTGTTTTAAATAAATGTACTGTCTGTGTTGTTTATTTTATTTTTTTGTGTTTGTACTCTTGACATCAATTAATATCAGGGTCATCCTCAATGATTTCTTAAGATTTAAATAAAGGTTGAATGAATTAATGAAACACATGCTCATATACATTAGGCTCCAGGACTTGGCTTGTCAACACTTGAGTCAATGGCAGTGAAAAATCTTTCTGGAAAGGTGTGTGTTGCTGAACTGGTTACATCTGTTTAAACAAAGAGGCAGAGGAAAAAAGAAAAACACAAAGAGAGAAAAGAGAAGCACATTAACATTGGCAATTTTCACACTCAGATCTAGATGTTTAAAGGTTTTCTAGAATCATGAGCCAACCACACCCCTCACCGCACCATGTACATTTTGGAAACCAAATTAAAATGATTTGTTTATATAAAACTATTAATGTAACAGTAGGCAAATGTATGAGGAAATATGGGTAATTAATTTGGAAACATGCATGGACAGTTTTGAACAATCAACAACAACACATTATGAACCAAAGAGGAAGGCCTAGTTCAGGACACTGACAGTTCCATTCCCAAAAAAGTGCAGCAAATTTTACACAAATTTTATGTCGCTATTGGTTAGTTATATTTCCGACGAAGACTGTAAAATTAATCTTGTGTGTTTTTCTGTGGCTGAAAAATGAAAATATAGCTTTTTGGAAAGAAATAGCACAACAGAAAAGCATATACAGTGAGGATCGAAAGTTTGGGCTCCCCAGGTAAAAATTTTTATTAATGTGCATAGACACGACAAGAAAAGATGGAAAAATCTCCAAAAGGCATCAAATGACAGATTAGACATCCTTATAATAAGTCAAAAAAGGTAGATTTTATTTCCATCATTTACACTTTCAAAATAACAGAAAACAAAAAAATTGTGTCTGCAAAAGTTTGGGCACCCTGCAGAGTTAATACCTTGTACTGCCCCCTTTGGCAAGCTAGGACCTGACAGTGTCATGGATTGTTCTCAATCATCGTCTGGATAGACCAGGTGATGTCAATCTCAAAGGTTTTAAATGCCCAGACTCATCTGACCTTGCCCCAACAATCAGCACCATGGGTTCTTCTAAGCAGTTGTCTAGAAAACTGAAACTAAAAATAGTTGACGCTCACAAAGCAGGAGAAGGCTATAAAAAGATAGCAAAGCGTTTTCAGATGCCAATATCCTCTGTTCGGAATGTAATTAAGAAATGGCAGTCATCAGGAATAGTGGAAGTTAAAGCAAGATCTGGAAGACCAAGAAAAATATCAGACAGAACGGCTCGCAGGATTGTGAGAAAAGTAAGACAAAACCCACGTTTGACTGCACAATCCCTCCAGAAAGATCTGGCAGACACTGGAGTTGTGGTACACTATTCCACTATAAAGACACAAAAATCACTCACACAAAAATCAGCGTTTGAAGTTTGCAAATGAACATATAGACAAGCCTGATACGTTTTGGAAACAAGTTCTGTGGACCGATGAGGTTAAAATAGAACTTTTTGGTCGGAATGAGCAAAGGTATGTTTGGAGAAGAAAGGGCACAGCATTTAATGAAAAGAACCTCTGTCCAACTGTTAAGTATGGGGGTGGATCGATCATGTTTTGGGGTTGTATTGCAGCCAGTGGCACAGGGAACATTTCACGAGTAGAAGGAAAAATGGATTCAATAAAATTTCAGCAAATTTTGGATGCTAACTTGATGCCATCTGTGAAAAAGCTGAAGTTAAAGAAAGGATGGCTTCTACAAATGGATAATGATCCTAAACACACCTCAAAATCCACGGTGGATTACATCAAGTGGCATAAACTAAAGGTTTTGCCATGGCCTTCACAATCTCCTGGCCTCAACATAATTGAAAATCTATGGATAGACCTTAAAAGAGCAGTGCGTGACAGACAGCCCAGAAAGAACTGGAAGACTTTTGTAAGGAAGAATGGGCAGACAAGAATTGAAAGACTCTTGGCTAGTTACAAAAAGTGTTTACAAGCTGTGATACTTGCCAAAGGGGGCAGTACAAGGTATTAACTCTGCAGGGTGCCCAAACTTTTGCAGACACCATTTTTTTGTTTTCTGTTATTTTGAAAGTGTAAATGATAACAATAAAATCTAACTTTTTTTGACTTATTATAAGGATGTCTAATCTGTCATTTGATGCCTTTTGGAGATTTTTCCATCTTTTCTTGGCGTCTTTATGCACATTAATAAATTTTTTTACCTGGGGAGCCCAAACTTTCGATCCCCACTGTAGACATGACAGCACAGCTAAAGCGTTAACTGTATGGATGTGCTTTTCTTGATAAAGTATGTAGACGGTGGCAAAGATGATCCACATCAGAATGAGCAGGAGCAGACAAAATGTTATAGCTTTGTTTGGCCTCATTCTTTTTGCCACAAGGCAAAAGAAAACGGACTTGCCGTTTCATTTCCGTGCCACTTTATTTTTGAGTCATTGATGAAGAAATGTGATGATGGTTTAAATCTGTCAAAGCTAACTATCTCTACTTCCCTGGTGCTGTTCCAGAAGATTATATTATAGTTTCCAAAATTGGGGTCACTGCTGCTGTCAAACTCAATAGAGTAAAGTTTGACTTCTTCAGCTCAGTCAGAACCTGAAGTGGGTAAACAGCATCCACAAGAAAGATTAATGCAATTTAACAAGAAGGATGCACTAATATTATTTTACTTTAAGACACATTATGGAACCTACTGCTTTAATTCTATGGTGTGTACTTTTTGGTGCCAACATGTGGTGAAGATTCAGGCACAATTTACAGACCTGTTATAAGAATTCTATATCCTTATGTTATCCAGAGAGACACGTAGACAGAGTATATTATAAAAAGCAAATGGCCAGGTTTAATTCTTGCAAGAAGAAGCAAAGCACACACACACACACACATATCAAGGCTACATAGTGAGTTTTGCTTAAGGAAGTAAACAAAACATGAGATTTTATATCACTGCAGTGGGGGCTGTTAGAGGGAGGTGTATCTTCCATACACCCTCCCCAAGGCCCCAGCTCCAGGTGCAGAAGTCCCGTGGCAAGCCATGTTTTTGTCTAGTTATGTCTACTCCATGCTTGGACTAGCATGGAGGACATGACATGATTTGACATGACCTGTAGAGAACTATGAGCACCCAGTAACTATAAACAATATAAAAAATTATAATAATAAAAATGATTATAACATTCCCCCCTCTTTATACTGATAATATTTAGAATAAACAACCGACTAGCTTGAGTGTGAATTGTATACTATGACAGAAGCGAAAACCCAGCAGGGCTGTTGACCTAGCCAGAAGAACATTTGACCAATTGGTAAAATGACCTCACGCTAGGAAAAACTCTTCTATCCACCCCTTGCCCCAAAGGCGGCGACAAAACGCGAACATCAAGCATCAAGCGTACGTAATCACTTCAAATGATTAACTTACACCACATGTCAAAACAAACACAACAAATGATTATCATGGGATATGTTTCAAATCAAATAGGAACCCACAGAGTAATGCACTGATTCTTCAAATTCAAATTCTTTAAAGTCCATAAATCATAAATGTCCATAAATCATAAATCAAAACACAGTGTCACTCCAAAATAAAGTAGAAAAATTTTGCCAGAGGTTAAGCTGGTCAACCCATTGGACTCAAGATCTCTGGCCTGTCCCTGCCTGTCCATTTCTGTCCCTGTAATGAAAAGAAAAACACATGGAGTGAGACTTACGCACATTCATAATGATTAAAATCAATTCTCTTCAGCATAATAAATTCAATGAACCATATGGCCCTTAGGTCTGTAGTATGATCCGTCCTGGAGCTGTTGTCCCGTTGGTGTTCATGCAAACAATAACGTCCCTCAGATATCAAAGTGTTCATCTGAGGTCAAAGCCTTGACCTTTGTCGTTTGGCAGGTGCATGTCCAGAAATGTTGACCCAGCAATGGCCACATTCATCAATCTCACCAACAAGCTCCGGATACTTGGAAAGCAACACAAACAAAAGTTATCAGACATGGAAGTGCAACAACAAGTACATGTACTGTATCTCAATACAGATTCTAAAATCCCAGTCAATTTTCCAAATATGTTGTAAAACCAGGTCAAAATTAATTTCTCTATTCCAGAATACTCTAATTCCTCTGTTAGAGTTTGAAGTCCTTTCTCAAAGGCTTTAGTTCTGCTGTAACTAGACCTCTGTTACTTTGGAGAAAATCCTTTTGTAGAACCCCCCCTTTCAGTTAAAAGCATGCTCAGTGCTATTTTGTTCTGTCCAGTCGTTGGACCAGTTCTCTCTCATTTCCAGTTTTAATTAACGGTTACAGCATCTCTCGTACAATTCATAAACCTTTGTTGTTTATAAATATACTTAATTTAACCCATATTTTCATAAATTGTCCCAAATGGTAAAAATTCAAATCCTAATGCTAATTTAATTTTAGCCTTATATTCATTAAGGACACCTTCGAAGGACACCTCTGTCGTCGATCTGAATGGGGCTCTCAAATGAACCTGAGGGAGCTGCTGTTTGGCTCCTAAAGTGTGAGTTTCGACTCACGATGTTCTCCGTCACATTTGTAGCAGAACCACCATTGGAATCCCCACGGATTAACTGTCCTGCCTTTCCTGCCCCTGCCAGAGGCCTTCAGAGACAAGCCTGTATCTGAAAGCCTCAAATTTAACACTGTTTTCTTTCAGATAAAAGTATGGCCAAAGTAATTTATGGACAAGAAATGTTCTTAATGACTTTGCTCTTGCTTTTACAAGCAGTGGAACTTAGGCCCACCAGGCACCAGGGATCAAAGGTGGCTCAGGACCAGAGCCACCCCCCCTGGCGCCATGTCTTTTTAACCATAAACTGAAGATAACGTTGTTGTCTTTAGCTGGATTCAAAGACCACTTCCTGGAGCGAGAGCGCTCCGTCTACACTCGAGTGACAGTCGGAATGCTTTTGATCCTAACATCCCAGAATGATCAAAGACCGCCCCTGGTGGTCAAATGAACAAAGGACTCTATCCAATCATCCAAAGACAATTTCGTAATTCTTACATTAAAGGAAAATGTATTTTTGATATTGTGTTGTTTATACTGTTCTTTTCCAGGACACGGAGTTGCAAACAAATAACTCCCTTTATGGTTTCCGTTTTGTTTTAAATGAAATGTAATTAATGTTTCAACAATATTCTACATATTCATAATACTCGACTTTTCTTTGTATAACCCTACAGATATAAATGTTTGTTATGTGTTATGAGAATGGGTTGAAACAAAAGGAATGTTTTAAAACTTTAGTTAAAACTTTAGTTTAGACGTTCCCAAGCAACTTCCTCTTCCGCCGGAAGAGTGCCCCCCGGCTCAGTCAATAAAAGCTGGCTGCGAGCCAAAACTCAGCCTCTTCTGCTCTCGCCTCTGACCCCTGCGTCTAACGGTTCATCAGGACCGTTAAATTCCACCATGGCTAAAGCTTGAGCCTCGTGTTAGCGCGAGTAAACTTTGTGTTCTAAGACCGTGCCTGCTAAAGCGCCTGCTCCTTTCCCAAGAGAGCGCGCGCAGAAGCAAGTCTTGACCAGCTAACAACTCTTCCATAGACACCGCAATGACCTGCACAACCTCAGACTGTTAAGGGCACACGGAGGCCCAGGTATTTTGGGGCAACAACCGGGCATCTCTCTCTACACCAGGCTGCAAACCCTCTGGACGAGACTCGTACGCGACAGCATCCTTTGGTGGGGAACGCTCCATCAGACGAACTTTCTGGAGAACATTCCGGACGCCCGGACCGCTGATAGCGACCCACCGGACCGAGCCAGTCCCGCTGACCTCAGTAAGTCCGCACGTGACACAACAGCCTTGGCGTCGTTAAAATGTCCTCTGCCCAAAATCGCTACTCCCTCCTCCGTTAAAAGCCCTTTGGTTAAATGCCATCAGTTAGATTATGTCTAAACATTCCTCTGGTTTCACAAACCCTGTGAAAGCAAATAATTATCCCTGTATTTAATCCTTTGTTCGTTCCTGTGTTTTGTGTTTATCCTTTCCCTGTTCCAATGTTAGTTATCCTTATACCTGTGTTAGATCTGTGTAATTTTAATAAAATCCCATAAAAGACATTAATGTTTCTCTGTTTATAATTAAGAAATGTTCGAAAACAATAGAATTCTCTTCCCTTAAGATTAATGAGACTAGGCTAAACAGTTTCTCTGGACCTCTCAAAACCAGGGTGGTGCCCCTTTTAATCAGAAATTAATTTTAATGAATTAATAATAATATCGAAATTAATTATTGAAATTATTAAAATTAATCTTCTATATGTGTATACAAACATACCCTTGTATATTACACTATATACGCTACACATTGTATGTGAACACTTGTGTTTCCGGTCAGCAGGCAATGCTGGTCTAATGGTCTTACTTTCACAAAACCTCCAGACTTCTGCTTTGCACTGCACCTGTCCCTGATCTCTACGTTTGTCAAGTTCAGAGTGATGTCACAAGAAGTCATGTGACCGACGTCACTAGCCCTGCTCCCAGGTGTACTTCCCTTCATAGGTGTAAACCAAGATGATATCTTCAAAGAACTATGTTAATATTAGCTCTTACTGGTGGTGGCTATATTAATTGTCAAAACTCCTTTTCTGAACTGGTATACTTGTTGTAGTTGACTTCCATCCAAATAAAGAACAAACAAACAAATCAGAACGTTATCTGACATTATAGACCCATAGAAAGTGCCTCCTAGGTTTTTGTCAAACGAAACCATAAAAGCCCTTAAAATGACCAAACCATAAAAATAAAACAGCAGATAAACCCTGTTTCCACAGAAATGGTCTGCTGGAAATCTATTTTAATCTGAAAAGGTTCGGAGGACTAAACAGTGCTTCTCCAGAAAAGTCCTGTCAACTTTCTTTATTTCATTATTTGATTTAAACTCCTCTTTTAAATGTATTAAACCCTGTTGTTAGCATTTTGCTAACCATTAGGTTAACCAAGCATTCCTTCATCACTTTAATACAGTTTTAGTTTAAACCTTCATCTCCCCCCTTTTTGAGACATGGGACAACCATGGCTCAAAACACCACAAAAAATGAACAAAATAAAATAAAAGATAAAAAAAAATAAAAACAGAATGTTTTTTTCCAATTACCACCTTAAATTGTTATTTCATTATTTAGCATTTCTAATTATTCATCTTCTTTATGTTTTCCAAATAGCATCACTTTTGTTTATGTTATATTTAAAACTTAACTTTGTTTAGTTCAGCTTTAATTTTAGTTACCATTAGTTGTAGGTCTTTACCTGTAACTGTAATTGGTATCATCCACAATTTGATATATTTTAACTCAGTTGATGCAAACATAAATAATTTATATAGATCAGAACTGGTTTCTCATGATCTATTGTCACAAACTTTTAAACATTCACCTTCAATTCACAATTTATTTCACATGTTCTTTTAAATTAGAATATTCTCAAAATATTGTTCAATTTACCTCAAATTACTTTCTTTAGAAAGAAAATGCATTTTTCTCTTACTTCAAACAAAATTTCTTAATCACCTTTGTGTCAGGCCCCTCCCTCTGGGGTTAAACCAGTAACAGGCAGCATGTCTCAGCTGCTTGAACACACCACAAAGCCTCTGCTCTGTTCACACTGCTTTCCTCCAAAACACCATCAACTTTGTGACTGTCGTTTAAAAGGAAAGACTAAACATAAAATCAACAAAGTTCTGTTCAAATTCTGCTTTATTTACTTTTAAATTAAATTCCTTTAGGATTTTGTTCATTATAGATTTGTTCTATACTGTCTCTGTAAAACTCAGTTTCACCAGGTGCTTAATACAATAAAACCAGTTTGTTTATGTATTTTTCCCATATTAATTTAAACGTGACATAAAAACGTTTTATCAGTTACTATTTTCATGTTTCCACTAATTTGGCATTCAGATGCCACATAAAGAATTCACCTCACTCAATGTTAAACAGAAACTTTAACCATCAAATGTAAAATCACAATAACGTGTCTCTCTTTATTTATTCAAATTCTCCAAAATTGTAATCAGTAACTCCTTACTGTTCATTCAACAAATGCAACATCTCAACCTCTTTTTTTCTTTTTCTTTAGGTTACAAAGACCCAAAGTTTGGACCAAACCAAAACAAAAACAAAAACTTAACGTCTGTTCAAAAGGACTTTGTGTTAGTCCCAGTACTCAAAAAACCCAAACCAAAACATTTCTAGCTCCAGGAAGTGAGCATAAAGGAGGGTGCTGTGAAGCCCCTGTTACCTTGACTTGCATAGGATGTTATCTTGTGTTTAAACATTCCTCGTGAACCAAAACAGTGGTTGTTTTGAATCCACTCTCTCCATTATTTATCAAAACCAAACCAGAGAAATACATAAATGTTCCTTTTCTTTACTTAGGTTCTGGTAACATTGTTTTCTTTTAAATGTGAGCTTATGGCCCAACTATAAAGTTATATTATCTTTATAAACTTACTCTGCGCAATTCAACTTCAAGACACATATTTAAATTCTTCCAATTACAAAGTAATCATTTTCATTCTTTTATTTGCGTTATACTGTGTGTTTGGAACCACACTGATATTAAGGACCTCTATTAGTTCTCGTACTAATAGATACACAAAAGTGTTTAGCAAAACATCAATCACTACTTTTATTTTGGATCCAAGTGTTGGATCTTTAACTTCTTCAAACCTTTAATGTTCACACTGCCGTGTCACATAAAATACAATACCAACTCTGTTATTTAACAGAATACTCTTTATTTTCTCTCATAAACCAAAATCACATCCTCATCTGTAAATGTGTCTCATGTGTCTGTGTCTGTGTCTGTCTGTGTCTTTATGTGTGTGTATTTACATGTATCTTTATGTGTGTTTATGTGTTTATGTACCTGACCTGTTGAAGCGGTCAGTCATGAGGTCATTCCCTCGTCTCTCGTCTGGACCCAGTTTCGACCTCCTCCTTTTCTCAGTGCCCTCTCGTCTGTCGCGCCCACCTCCACCTCGCTCTCGGTCTCCATGGCAATTGTGCATTTTTCCTCAGAGAAATACATTACAATCATATTAATTTCAAGTTTCATCCAATTTACAAACACACTTTACAAATTCCTTTTTGGTCAATCTCAATAGATCAAAATTTTAAAATAAATAAACGTTTGTCTGAATTCGTTTATCTTACCGCTTCCGTGTTGCTGCTGCTGGTCTGTCTGCAGCATTTTTTTCTTTTTTCAGCCGAAAAGGAGCAGGTGGGAGGTGGGGTGCAGAGAAAGTTTGGAGAGGACACTGTCCGAGCGAAAGGAGGCCGAGACCTAGATGCTCCCAGAAAACATTTAAACAAAATACAAATGATTAGTGTTTCGAAGTACATGTGTGTACTTCTTTCAAAATCTCTTCTCTACTTCTCTGTTTTTTTTCTCAAACTAGAAAAATAGCTTATGGAAGCTACCTTTCTCTCTCATGTTGTTCAAACTTTCTCTAAACAAAAACATTACTTTTGTTCTGATTCACATCATTAGACTCATTCTCCATCCAACAATGGCCCATTCATAAAACATTTATTCTCTCACACACACCTTTTATCTTAACTCTTTAGGTCAACAATTCTCAGTATAAGCCCCATCACGTCGTGTGGGCTTTTTTTTTTTTTCTCGCTCACCGCTATCACATGCAGTGAACATTATTTCAGCAAAAGCCTCTCACTTCTAGTGGGCTTTATAATCTCATTTCTCGTCTGCAGGGAACAATTCTACGTAGGCCTTTCTAGTCACATTGACTTTGGACTCATTCATCTCACTTTTTGTTGTTATCCATCCATCCATCCATCTTCTACCGCTTATCCGGGGCCGGGTCGCGGGGGCAGCAGTCTAAGCAGAGACGCCCAGACTTCCCTCTCCCCAGACACTTCCTCTAGCTCTTCCGGGGGGATACTGAGGCGTTCCCAGGCCAGCCGAGAGACATAGTCCCTCCAGCGTGTCCTAGGTCTTCCCCGGGGTCTCCTCCCGGTGGGACATGCCCGAGGCGTCCAGGAGGCATCCGAAACAGATGCCCGAGCCACCTCAGCTGGCTCCTCTCGATGTGGAGGAGCAGCGGTTCTACTTTGAGCTCCTCCCGAGTGACCGAGCTCTCACCTTATCTCTAAGGGAGCGCCCGCCACCCCGCGGAGAAAGCCCATTTCGGCCGCTTGTATCCGGGATCTTGTTCTTTCGGTCATGACCCAAAGCTCATGACCATAGGTGAGAGTAGGAACGTAGATTGACCGGTAAATCGAGAGCTTTGCCTTACAGCTCAGCTCCTTCTTCACCACGACAGACCGGTACATCGACCGCATCACTGCAGAAGCTGCACCGATCCGCCTGTCAATCTCACGCTCCTCCTTCCTCACTCGTGAACAAGACCCCAAGATACTTGAACTCTCCACTTGAGGCAGGATCTCTCCACCAACCTGAAGGGGACAAGCCACCATTTTCCGACTGAGAACCATGGTCTCAGACTTGGAGGTGCTGATCCTCATCCCAGCCGCTTCACACTCGGCTGCAAACCGCCCCAGTGCGCGCTGAAGGTCCTGGCTTGATGGAGCCAACAGGACAACATCATCTGCAAAAGCAGAGACGAGATCCTGTGGTCCCCAAACCAGACTCCTCCGGCCCCTGGCTGCGCTAGAAATCCTGTCCATAAAGATAATGAACAGGACCGTGACAAAGGGCAGCCCTGCCGGAGTCCAACATGCACTGGGAACAGGTCTGACTTACTGCCGGCAATGCGAACCAAGCTCCTGCTCCGTCGCACAGGGACCGGACAGCCCTTAGCAAAGGGCCCCGGACCCCATACTCCCAGAGCACCCCACAGGGCGCCACGAGGACACAGTCGAATGCCTTCTCCAGATCCACAAAACACATGTGGACTGGTTGGGCAAACTCCCATAAACCCTCCAGCACCCTGGAGAGGGTATAGAGCTGGTCCAGTGTTCCACGACCAGGACGAAAACCGCATTGTTCCTCCTGAACTCCGAGGTTCAACTATCGGTCGATTCTCCTCTCCAGTACCCTGGCATAGACTTTCCCGGGAGGCTGAGCAGTGTGATCCTCTGTAGTTGGAACACACCCTCCGGTCCCCTTCTTGAAAAGAGGGACCACCACCCCGGTCTGCCAGTCCAGAGGTACTGTCCTCGATCACACGCGATGTTGCAGAGGCGTGTCAACCAAGACAGCCCTACAACATCCAGAGACTTGAGGTACTCAGGGCGTATCTCATCCACCCCCGGTGCCTTGCCACCGAGGAGCTTCCCAACTACCTCAGTGACTTCAGCCCGGGTGATGGACGAGTCCACCTCCGAGCCCTCGGCCTCTGCTTCCTCAGTGGAAGACGTGTCGGTGGGGTTGAGATCCTCAAGTATTCCCTCCACCGTCCAACAATATCCCCAGTTGAAGTCAGCAGGTTCCCACCTCTACTGTAAACAGTGTTGGCAGGGCACTGCTTCCTCCTGAGGCGCCGGACGGTTTGCCAGAATTTCTTCGAGGCCGACCGATAGTCTTTCTCCATGGCCTCACCGAACTCCTCCCAGACCCGAGTTTTAGCCTCCACGACCACCCGGCTGCAGTCCGCTTGGCCTGCCGGGTACCTATCAGCTGCCTCAGGAGTCCCACGGGCCAACCAGGCTCGGTAGGTCTCCTTCTTCAGCTTGACGGCATCCCTTACTTCCGGTGTCCACCACCGGTTCGGGGGTTGCCGCCACGACAGGCACCGGAGACTTTACGGCCACAGCTTCGAGTGGCCGCAGATCGACAATGGAGGTGGAGAACATGGTCCACTCGACTCAATGTCTCCAACCTCCTCGGATCTGGTCAAGCTCTGCCGGAGGTGGAGTTAAAGGTCTTTCTGACAGGGGCTCTGCCAAACGCTCCCAACAGACCCTCACAGCACGCTTGGGCCTGCCAAGTCTGTCCAGCTTTCTCCCCGCCATCGATCCAACTCACCACCAGGTGGTGATCAGTTGACAGCTCGCCTCTCTCTTCACCCGAGTGTCCAAGACATACGGCCGGAGGTCAGATGAAACAACTACAAAGTCGATCATCGATCGACCTAGGGTGTCCTGGTGCCACGCACTGATGGACACCCTTATGTTGAACATGGTGTTCGTTATGGACAAACTGTTGCCAGTACAGAAGTCCAATAACAGAACACCACTGGTTCAGATCAGGGGGCCGCTCTTCCCAATCACGCCTCCAGGTGTCACTGTCGCTGCCCACTGAGGCGTTGAAGTCCCCAGTAGAACGACGGAGTCCCCAGTCGGAGCACTTTCCAGCACCCTCCCAGAGACTCCAAGAAGGCCGGGTACTCTGCACTGCCATTTGGCCCGTAAACACAAACAACAGTGAGAGACCTATCCCCGACCCGAAGGCGCAGGAAGCGACCCTCGTTCACCGGGTGAACTCCAACACATGGCGGCTAAGCTGGGGGCTATGAGCAAGCCCACACCAGCCCGCCGCCTCTCACCGCAGGCAACTCCAGAGTAGTGGAGAGTCCAGCCTCTCTCGAGGATTTGGGTTCCAGAGCCCGAGCTGTGCGTGGAGGTGAGCCCGACTATCTCTAGTCGGTATCTCTCAACCTCCCGCACAAGCTCAGGCTCCTTCCCCGCCAGCGAGATGACATTCCATGTCCCTAGCGCCAGATTCCGTGTCCGGGATTGGGTCGCCGAGGCCTCCGCCCGGCTGCCACCCAATCCACTTTGCACCGGCCCCTTACGGTTCCTCCCGCAGGTGGTGGGCCCACGGGAGGTCGGCCCCACGTCGCTACTTCGGGCTGAGCCCGGCCGGGCCCTGTAGGGAAAGACCCGGCCACCAGACGCTCGCATGCGAGCCCCAACCCCGGGCCTGGCTCCAGGGTGGGGCCCCGGCTGCGCCATACCGGGCGACGTCACGGTCCTTGATTTTTTTGTCTTCATAAAGGGTTCTGAACCGCTCTTTGTCTGGCCCGGGCCAGACAAAGAGCGGTTCAGGATAAAACCTGTCACTTTGAATTACAAGAAATAAAAATAGAGACGGTTTTAAATTTAATCAAATCTATCTGTAAGGGAAAACAATCAGGAATTGACAAGATAGATGATAAATTAAGAAATATGCCTGAATTTAATCAGATATTTCCTTCTCAAAGATTTTGCTGAATGATGGTAGCAAACTTATTGGACAACTGTTGGATCCACTAAATGTTGCTTTCTTGTCTTTTGGCAGTGGGATTACCTTAGCTTCTTTCCAAGACAAAGGAAATTTAGATTTCTTTATACTGCTATTAAAAAATTTGACAAATTGGGTATACAATATTGTCTGCGACAATCAGTATTTAGAAAATAATTTGATAACAAATTTTCAGCACGCCTACAGGAAAGGTTACTCAACCTGCTCTGCTTTAGTACAGATGACAGATGAATGGCTGGCTTTAGATAATAAAATGATTTGCGGAGTGGTTTTGTTAGACTTTACATTTACATGTAGTCATTTAGCAGACGCTTTTATCCAAAGCGACTTACATTCAACAGTGTTACATTTTAGTTGACGCTTTCATTTAAAGCGACTTACATTAAGGGTCCATTCACCAGTGTTACAGCTGGAACACCCCTGGAGGCAAGGTGGGTTAAGTGTCTTGCCCAAGGACACATTGACAGTATGAACTGTGGGGAGAGCGGGAATCAAACCGCTGTAGTGTGTATAATGTAATAGAGATATTAATTTATTAATTTATGTAAATTATCAATTAATATTTTTATTATTAAAATTATTGTCTCGTTGAGGGCACCACCCAGAATTAATGTTCTGGGAAATTAATAAGTCTCAATTAATCTGAAGGAATAGAATTCTCTGTTTTCGAATATGTCTTATATAAACAGGAAAACACCAAATTGAAATCTTTAACGTTTTATGGGTTTTATTAAAGATTATACAAAGTTAACATAATAATTATCATGATGGGACATAACACAAAGGGACAGTTATTTACACGTAATGAGAATAATGATTAACACAGAACAATAAACAATAACATTTACTGATACTACGAATTAGCAGAGGTGTGTTAAACCGGGTCTTCTTCAGTAAAACAAACACTTTCTGAAGGTCTGTAGAAAGGGATTTAAAGCATAAATTGTCAGTCCGTGACATTTAGTGAGGGTCACTCACTGGGTCACTCCAGTTCAGGGA
The DNA here is from genome assembly GCA_024416835.2 of Perccottus glenii. Taxonomy (NCBI): domain Eukaryota; kingdom Metazoa; phylum Chordata; class Actinopteri; order Gobiiformes; family Odontobutidae; genus Perccottus; species Perccottus glenii. The sequence goes on along the minus strand of CM044555.2, from coordinate 9,512,423 downwards.
GTGAGCTTCTTCCTGGTACGAGTTGCTACACCGCCTACTTTATGGTTGAAGGACGACCGCTCTACCACTGAGTCACTGCTGCCTTTACTCCCTTTACCACTTTACCGCAGCGTTTGATGTAATTGATCATGAGCAACTTCTGAGAAACTTGTTTGCTATGGTTTTAGTCCATCTGCTGTGGCTTGGGTCAGATCTTACTTGACTGAAAGGTCACAGAGAGTTTTCTTTAATTGCAGCTTTTCTGAAAACCTGGAGGTGAAATGCGGTATTCCTCAAGGAAACTGTCTTGGCCCTTTGATGTATTCAATTTTCACAAATAATCTTCCCCTGGCATCTATTATGGGCGCTGGGGCGCCGCCCCTCCTACCAAAAAAAAAAAAAAAGTCAGAAAAAAAAGTTTTTCAGTTTGAAAAAAACATGACTTTCTTCTGTACGTGTTTTTCACACTAGAATGAGGGAGAGGGGGTGGGGGAGGGGGTCTTTTTGTCTACCAGCTTCATCATGTGCCGCATAACATCATAAATGTGTAGTTTTCTTTTTACAGTCTATGGTAGTTTTATGCTCGGGGCGCCGAGGAAGGGCCCTCACTATCTAACCAATGGAGCTCTGATATGCTATAAAACGTCACTAAATTTGATCAATTCAACCAATCAGTGACGCGCAGTAATAATTCTCCGATGGGCGCAGAGGCAAAGCGCCCATCGGAGAATAACATGAGTTGGGTGTGGTCACGTGGCAGTGCGTGACCACACCCAACCGCGGCGCCGGCTGTGAGATTCGAGTTGACAATGGCGTCGGCGTCACACGAGAAAGAAACCGTGCAATCTCTTCTTCAAACTCCGTTTGAAAGAAGACCACTGGCTGAAAAACAAAAAATAAAAGAAATGGGACCGGACCAGCCACAAATTAACATCAGACAGCAGGTGAAAGACAAGGAAGCGTCTTACACTAGAGGCTTTTCGCGGACATGGTACACTAGAAAGCCGTGGCTAGCTAAACGTTTAAAAGGACATGGCGGTAAATGTAGTTAGCGTTATCTAGTAAGTATGTTTGATAGAAATTAAATGATGCTAGCAATGGATGTAAGTAGACAGTGACATTTGTGATGATTTTATAAGACTAAGACTATTATAAGAAGAGAGTAAATCGCGTTCAGCCAAGGGACTACAGAAGATGGATTTCTACAGTATTTTCAGGCAGTGACTGGGACAGTAACTCTGGACACAACAGCGACGATTACACGTCAACGTGGTGAGTAGCCTATTACTGATTTATTGTTTAGTGTTAATGTGCTTTTAATTTATGTGGATCTGTTTATTTATTTTTTTTGTTGATAGGCTACATGCTTCGAAAACGTGCTATGTTGTCAAGAATAGTGCTTCTGTCCTGATTGTAACTGTGACAGTTGGCTGTAGTAGTGTTTCGGATTAGCAGCTGTCGGTGTCTCCGGTAGCTTGGCTCTCTTCTGCCCAGCGTCAGGGCACTTACGTAAGTCAGGCTCAGCTCACGGAGCGAGCACGCTGTCCTCCGACAGTTTGTGCGCAGCCAACGTGTTTAAAACACATTCACTTTAGCTGCTTCAGAGTAATGTTTTTTTATTTATTTTTATTTGATTGGGACAGTGCATGTTAATGAACATACATGAGACACAACCCCATGAATGTAAACATGCCAGATTGTAGTAGAGGATAATTTCTATCCGTTGTCCCAACATTCACACACCATTCATACACCAGAGCAACAATCACACACATTCATACACTAGAGCAACATTCACACACATTCATACACCAGTGCTGTGTCACTGGAGGCAAGGAGGGTTAAGTGTCTTGCCCAAGGACACAACAACAGTATGAATTGTGGGGAGAGCGGGAATCAAACCGCCTACCTTACGGTTAAAGGACGACCGCTCTACTACTGAGCCACTGCGCCCCCTGGGTTACAGCTTCAACTTGTTCACACTCAGTGTGATCTGATCTGTCTTTGAGCTACAAATGCTAATAGAATGAAACTTAGTAAACACCGGTGATAATGTGAGTGGTTGTGGTGGTAGATGCGTAATTTGTTTCTGGCCACAGTCCGTGTATTCTGGAGCTGAGTGTTGTTGACTGATTATAGCAGAACAATGTTCTGATCAGACATATACGTTCATTATTAGGCTAATATATCTATATATCAATAAATTATATGTTTGCAATAGTGTGCGCTAGTAAATATAAAAATGGATCTATCGGCCCCTCCGCCCAATATCACCACCAGCCGCCACTGGCCACTTCATCAGTAGAGTTGACTAAATTACTAAATTAAAACTTAAGACTAGTAGAAATGTGGATCATGGACAAAGATTGGTTATAAACGTGTCAAAAACTAAAAGTATATTAATTGGTTCAAGTCACTCACTAAAGACAGAGCAAAAACTTAAACTATTTATTAATAATTCACAAATACAACAAGTGAATGAGGTAAAATTGCTAGGTATACACATTGACAGTCAACTGTCCTGGTCCAAACATGTCGATGTAATGGTTAAAAACATGGGCAAAGCTTTAGCAGTTGTGAGAAGATGCAGTAAATATTTACCATCAAGCTTCACTAAATTAATAGTTAATAATCTCATAATCCCAAAGTTAGACTATTGCCAGTTAATCTGGTCAGAAGCTAGGAAGAAGGATAACAAACTCCAACTTATATAAAACAGGGCAGCGTGGTTAGCTTTGAAGTGTCCATACAGCACCAGTGTGAAAGCAATGCATGCTCAACTCAATTGGTTAAAGGTTGAAGATTGAAGACTATTTATACTATTTACTATTGAAGACCATAATATGGCAAAATGGAAATTTGGAATGGAATCCAACGGATGTTACACATGACCAAATTTATTAAACACACTGTATATTTTCGAGCAATCAAAGCATGGAATGAATTGCCATCAAGTTTAATTAAAATTAAACAAGCTGCAGTTTTCAAAAGACAAATTAAACAATTTATAGGAGGATCATATTTAACAAATGTATGACACAAACTATTTTTAACAAGAGACTGTCTTGCTTAATTGAATGTATTGTACAAATTAACTTATTTAAATGTTAAAAGTGTTCTCAAACCTTTTTCAAATAGGTTCTTGGAATATGGTATTTAATATAACATATTGGAATGTAAAGTTTTTAAATATGTATTATCATGTTATTTGTAATCATGTAAACTGTGAACTTTTTTTTAAATCTAAATGGACCCCAGGTAGATTAGCTGTTTCCATAGGGCACAGCTAATGGGGATCCAAATAAATAAACAAATAAACAAAACCCTGGTGATTTAATAAAAGAGGGAGGGCTTGAGTCGTTATTGTTTTATTCATTAATATTCCCTTTTGGTAAACTGTTTAATAATTTATTTATTACTGCATCTAGTGTGGTTTGCAAAAAAAGTTTAAGTTTGTAAAGGAAAAATTATTTCTTACTGTGCATATGACAATTAAAGCTCTTTTGTCATGGCAAAGCCTCTAAAGTTTTAGCTTTAGCTTACTTTTTTACAATTTGCAATAAAGATAAAACGCTATACATTCAGAATTTGCATTTGAATACACACTGTGAAAATTAGTATACAGTTGAAAAAAAAGTTCTAAACAATGAAGAAAAGGTTTGAGCAAACGATGACCTGGATGACTAAGAACAGACATGTTCTAAACAATATTTCTACTGTGTAAACCCCCCCAAATCACAGTCTTTGCATTATTATCTTGGGAATATAGACACGTACAACTTCAGCTGCCTACAGCTACACGTAAAGGCATTTATGTGACACACAATCTTTTGTTTTGGACATTTAAAGAAATAGTGGTGAACTCAGCATGTGACTTGTTTCTACTGGGTTTGTCCATAGACAGCAGCATGTCCCTGCAGGGCTACTGTAGGTGATCTTGTTCTTAATCTGCAGACCCTGTCAACCACATTATGTCGCTTGGTGAACGTGAGTCAGTGAGGTCCTTGATCAAAGAGGAACCAAAGAGAAAGATCCTATTTCAGGATACTGACAGGGCCACTCCAAAAAGAGTTTAGCAAATTCTACACAAATTTATGTTTCGTTATGTTTCAAAAAAAGATGGTGAAAGTACTCTAGGGTGTTTTTATGTGGCTGAAAAATGATAATATAGCTTTTTGGAAAGAAATAAAACAAAAGAAAAGCATAAAGACTTGACAGTACAGCCAAAGCGTTAACTGTCTGGATGTGCTTTCCTCGGTAAAGTATGTAGACGGTGGCAAAGATGATCCACATCAGAATGAGCAGGAGCAGACAAAATGTAATAGCCTTTGCCTCATTGTAATTCTTTGGAAAATCTTTTCCCATGTAGGAGAAAATGAAGCAGAGAATATACAATAATATAAACAATGCAAATGAAGCACTGTATACCCTTCCGTTAATATGACAGCCCAGAATAATTTGGTCAGGATTCCAGTTTGTTTTGTTGAAAGGCTGAGGAGGCTCAGATGAGTGTGCAATGAGGAGGCTCTGTGAGATAAATATCCCCAAAATGACAAACCATCGTCCATGATAGTTTGTCCACAGACTGTGCAGTGAGGGGTATTTGAGAGCTACTCTAAAGATACAAACAATTTGAAAAGAACGCACAACAAAACATGCCAAACAGACTGTGTAGAACAAAAGAAATGGTAAATATCTTAAAACACAAGAATGAACAGTGGGTCTATCAAAGTAAAAGAAGACACTGATGCTGCAGAGACAGAGGCAGCCTAAAATGAGGAAGCACATGGGTCCTCCAGCAGATCTCACCACTGGTGTGTGGTAGTTGACGGCAAAGAGCACAGACGTCATTAGAGTGAGGCCCACCAGAGCCACCGCCCCGACCATGATGACTACAGCTGTAGGATCTGTGAATGGGACGTGCTCCACTGATCTGGGATCACAGAATGTACTTCCTTCAGTAGACCACTCAGTCTCCTTACAGTCAAGACATTTGTATGAATCCACTGTAAACCAGCAACACAAACAGAAAACATTGTTATTAGTGCTATAGGATTGCAAGATAACAACTATTTAGGGTATTATTTTAATAAAAAATCAATAAGAAAGTGACAGTTGTCTGCAGATAAATATGTTAGTTCACAGGGATAGTTCACAGGGAAGTATTTAGAAATCTTAGGGAAGGAATATCTTTACAGAGAACATAGTAAATTTAAAGATTCAGAAATACTGCTCACAGGAAGCCCCACAGAGTCATTTACAATATTTCACAACAGAAATGTACACTGAACTGTTAATTATACTGATGTTGATCATATCTTTCAGTCACAATTTTCACATTTACCGTAGGCCTACCTGATGAGTTCATATATGTGTTTGTTGGACAGATCACACATTCGAAACAGCATCTGTGAATCCCCTTGATACGTTTTTGAAATCCTGGCTCACATTCCGGGGAACACAGTGAGGAGGGAACCTGTTCGACTCAAAGATGTATGCATCAAAACCTGAAACACTGGACAACTAAAGCAAACCATTAAAGCAGAAAGTTATCTTTGCCTGGATATAGCTTTCTTGTGTACGTTGTGGCACGCCTCGGGGATAAACCCAACAAATAATAACCAACCCACAATCTGGACCCTACAGTACAATTTGTAAAAATATGACACCCTGGTATGGCCCAGGGACACCTAAATTTAACACGGACGCACCGGTTCATAAACTAGGTTGGACAAAAAAAATAAAGTAATTTAAATATGTATAATTTTTTAATTCATTTTACTTTAATTTGTTTCAATGTGTACAAAAATATTTTATTTAACCTATTAGTTTCAGTATAAAAATAAACTAAATCTAAGACACCCTCACACCGTCATTCATTCCGGCACATACACCAAAACAATATATATACAAAGCCATGACTTGCGAGTCCTCTGTGTTCAAGTCCAAGTCTAAGTCTGACTTATCAGTTATCTCAAGTCCGAATCGAGTTACGAGTCTGAGAAGAAACGAGTCCAAGTTTCCGACTTTATTCTGGACAATGACTTGGTTTATTCTAGGTAAAGCACGCGTCAGAAACAGAAATCCATCTTCGTCCCTAAAAATAATGACCTCAAAATGCACCAAAAATAACCACAACCAAATAAGGGGAAGCAGGATTCAGGACCAAAGAACAATATGTAAACTTTAGCAAGAATGCACACAGTATGTAGGAGACAGAACATGGGTGCACTGTGTGTGGATGTGTGTGTGGGTGTTGGTCTGGTGCTGAGGGGGCGGAGCTCACAGGAGCGGAGGCACGTGCACGTAGGTCTGTAAAGGTGTGCACTTTCTGGAGGCCAAGTTGTTGAGAGTGAGGGACAGGTAGCGCAATGTTTTTTGACAAATTTTAGCGGCTTCCCAAACAAACCTTGAAGACGCGGTCAGGGTCAGAGTTTGGTCCTGGTGGTGCAAAAGATTGTGCTTATGTACTGGCACATGATGTCAAATTTATTGATCTGCCAAGAGCCTATACACAGGAGTCAATGCCAGTAGACAGGAGCAATATTCCAACTGAGGAAAATCTGAAAAAATGGCCACACCTGAGACACCTCGCCTTATCTCAGATTGACACCGGGAATGAGCTCCTCACAGGGACTAATCTTAGAAGGCCATTGGAGCCACGAGGTCATCCGTAGCAGGAATGATGGACTGTACGCTATAAGGACTGTGCTGGGTTGGACGGTCAATGGACCACTGACAGGAAACAGTGGGCAGGCCATTGATTGTGCCTCAGTTACAGTAAACAGGGTGTCCGTCATAAATCTGGATGAGTTGTGGCAACAACAGGTTAAGAATTATTTCCCTGAGCAACCCATGGAACTGCTGGAAGTCATCCGCAGTGAAAGCAATGGACCCTACGCAATAAGGACTGGACGGTAAACGGACCACTGTCAGGAAACAGGTGGGGAAGTCACCTGCTGTGAGCAGCCAGTAACTGTGAACAGTGTCCATTGTGAATTTGAAGGAACCATGGCAACAGCAGTTTAAGATGGACTTTCCTGAGTCTGCTGTGGTGAAATAAGACGGTCTGTCCAAAGAGGACTCTCATGGAGGACACCACGGCAGTAGTGACGAAGATGACTTGCAGGCAACGCCTATGCAACGCCAATCCTTTATCTGCTGAGCTGAAAGTATCATGAACAATAAACCTACCAAACACATGTTGGATCTTAGTATTTGTTACTTCTAGTCTTCAAGCGCGTCACAATCTTTCGCACCACCAGGACCCAACTCTGACCCTCACCACGTCTTCATGCACCCACTTCGCAGCGCTTTAAGCAGAGCAATGACACCCCCACGCTGACAGCCCACAGGCAGGTAGAATGCATGCACAGAATGGCATGCTACGATAATCACCATCTAATCCACTGTTCCAATTAATACAAACTCACAAAGTACAGCAATTATCTGTTTCAGTCGCTTGGCCTTACGCCTATGGATGTGTGACTGAAAGGCACAATTTGGTCCAACACAGCTTAGTAAACATCTAATGCTCCATCCCCAAGCCTCTCTCATGGAACCCCTTAAAAGGGCCTCGACAATGGGCATCACCATTCAACGATATTCCTCCATCCACCAGAGGGTGGTGCTAGAGAAATATAAATAAAATTCCAATAGTGACTAAAAGTGTAAAAATCATGTTTACAGCCTGGTACAAAAGATGGCTCTGGTCTCTAGAGCTAAGTTTTTAGTACATGACAACTCTGACAAAAAATATTTTTTGATTAATACGTCCGTTTATGCTATCTGAAAACTATTGTTTTACTATGCAGTAACAGCAGAAAAGCCCAGATGTAACCACCTTTTTTTTTTGCCCTGTGGTAAGGCCAATATTGCTGAAAGTGGGAGCAATGGGCAGACGACATCCATGTTTCTTTACAATCTATGTCCGTCCCAGGGCAGCAGTGCGTGACGTCAGGTGTGAAAAACACTGGTCCTAAAGCCTCTGTCTAACCAGCGTGCGAAGCAGCGATGTGCGTACCACTATATAAACAACACAGTGCTATGGTGTAGGATTTTAAGATTTAGGCACAGGTTGGAGAAGCATTATGCAAAATATTTTTGAAGGTTGCATGTTGGTCGCATTATTTCATAACATTAAAAGTCTAATCTAAAAAAATACAATTATAAAAAATATGCGGCAAGTAGCAGCCCAATAGAAACATTGAGTTATTTGTCCAATAAATGAAAAAGTAATTGTCTGCAAGTTGTCATTTTACTCAATAGGCTACTTTGTTACTTCTTTGTGCCACAAGATGGCGGTATTTATCCACCACAGGCCACAGCAAATGTTGCTCAAGTTCTCAGTAGGTTTGACCTGACAGGTATAATGTTATTAATTTATCTAAACACATACACAAGGAAAAAAATACTTACCGTTCCATTTCCATGCCACTGTATTTTTGAGTCATTGATGAAGAAATGTGATGATGGTTGAAATCTGTGAAAGCCGACTATCTCTGCTTCCCCAGTGCTGTTCCAGAAGATTATATTAAAATATCCAAACCTGGGGTCACCGCGGCTGTCAAACTGAATAGTGTGGTTCAATAGAGTAAAGTTTGACTTCTTCAGCTCAGTCAGAACCTGAGGTGGGTAAACAGCATCCACAAGAAAGATTATTGCGATTTTTATAACATGAAGTAAGAATGCATTATTTTATTTCAAGACACATGATGGCAACCTCTGCTTTAAATTTACGGTATCATGTGGTAAAAATTTAGACACATATTGCAGACCTCACACAACTCTTTTCCTCAATATGATATTCTAAGGGAGCCCTGCAGGGACAAGCTATGAACAAATACAATGCAGTATTTTGACCAACGCCTTCATCAAAGATTATCGTAAAAAAACATGAATCTGCTTCTGTTTGTTTGTGCACTTTTACCAAATACGTTAAAAAACAAGGAGTTTATTTGTAAATGAACAATGACAATAGGATGAATGTTATTCACTTTACCATTAACTGGCTCAAAGCCCTGTCAGTGTTTGGATCTTTTTAAAAGACAATAAATGATTTATTATCAATGTAATATTTATTTTAACCTACTACTCACCATATGTGGATATACTGTGATGTTTCTGTGGCATTCATTGCCTCCACATTGCAGTGCGTTGTGTAAGGCATGAGCGATGGCATATACTGCAGCATAAAGCTGGAAATTAAAGGAGACCTCTGCACTCGTGACATTGTCTGGACTTAAGTTGCTGCAGTTACAAAACTGATTGCAAAACTCTCCTTCTTCATGTTCATTACGTATTTTGTATCTTGAAGAGCAGATAAAGTCATCAAAGCCAGGTATTGTCAGCACTGGCTCAGCGACCCCAAGCACAGTGCCAATATTTCGGATCCCTTTTATTTTGGGAAGCTTCTTGTTTAAAGACCATGCATATCCTGCTATCCACGTCTTGTTTGTTACGTTCATTTGTATGGCAGATTTAATAAGATCCTCAGCCAACCATTCAGCAACAAAAACAATGATGACTTGTATGTTATGAATCTGTATCTGTTCAAAGACTGAGGCGTAATTTGTATTTGCGTTGAGTTCTTTGGTATAAGCCAGGCAAATATCTTTGCCTTGTATCTGTTTCATGAACACACTGCGACCATCATTTCCATAATCATCATCAATGTTGAGCAATGCAACCCAACGCCAGTTGAAGTGTAGTAACATTTCGACTATTACTTCAACAAAATCTTTATTGGGGCGCATGGTACGAAGAAAAGAGGGGAACATACGTTTTATTGAAAATATTGAACTTGCAGCTCTATTACTGACCTGAAAAAAGTTAATAAGAAAGAATTAGCATTTAAGAAGCTGTAGATGCACAAATATAATACAGAGTGAGTTTACCATTGGAATAAGATGCGTCATAAAAAGTGGAGCCACAGTCCGTGTTTTGGGGCTATTGATGGAACTAACCACTGCAATGACTTTGGTCGAATTGTGGTATGGGTCTGTCCAGGGATGGATCGGGTCTTTGCCTGAGAGGATATTAAAAATGTCTGGGAAACTCCAAATGTCCGAGCAATGATCAAATATGTTATAACCCAGAGAGACATTAGGCAGGAGGCTGGTGGAGTTATTAATCTCCTCTATTGAGAATCTCATCAGCTGAAACCTCCGATAATTGGACACATAAAATGTCTTACTGCAAACAAAGAGAGAACAGTGAAAAAGTGGGATAAAGCTGTAAACTGAGGGCTATTGATCACAAGTAGAGATCTGCTTCTGATCAGGTCAGACATAAAAATGTCAACACAACATTCTCAGTTCTTTTTCTTTAAACTGGTGTTAGTGCATGTTTTTGAGGACCACATGAATGCAGCATATTATTTGAGCCAAATTAACAAAATTTTAAGTAAAAAGATGCTCAAGTACAAATTACTTTTGATTTATCGGACAAACAAGTTTAGCCATATCTCTTACTGAAATCATCTGGCCAATAGACAGTGTTACTCACAGTGACACCAATTTAGAAATACCAGTTACTCAGGTGAATTATTTTAATAAAAGCCACTAGTTACTTACCATCTCTGCTCAACTTTTCTTCAAATACCACTCACCTGGAGCATTCAATGGCCACTGGTCGCTCAAAATAACCTGGAGCTTCATCATCATGGATGTCGAAAAAACCACCTATCAAAAAGTCTCCTTTTAGTTGAAACTCTGAGGCTGTAACAGTGGATTGAATATCTCTGTGTAAGAGAAATTCAAACAGACACAGTGTCACGAGTAAAAGTGCCATTATTGTCAGTCCTGTCTGTTGAATGGAGCATTTGTGTTGAATAACAGATGTAGGCAAATCTCAAATAATTTTCATGAGCTTCAATGCATGAGGTCTCCTAAATAGAGTGTTGTGTTTAAAATGGCTGCAGGGAAATTTACAAATGATTCAATCATGCAAAACCCCTCTTATGCAGCAGCAGACATTTATGTGGCAGCAAACACACATGCTTCAACATTAATTATTGGATTCGGTGCATTAAACCAAATATTCACAATAGGCTCATTATGATTGTTTTTTTTTTTTTCTAATTACTTTTGTTTTTTACACAAATCACAACTGGCAGTGTTTTGGTTAACTGCAGTAAAATAAGTCCACACGGCGCTTGCTCGTCCTGTTCCTCCTCTGTTCACTTCTGCTGCTGAGTCACGTGACGACACAGAGAGCAGGAGAAGGAGGCAGAAGTGACACAAACCTGTCCTCTCACTCAGTGGAGCAACAAACAATCTGTTTGAAATAAAAAGAACGTCTTGTTAGGCTACAAGCTATTCTTTTGTTGCGACTCGATTACCATTGTGAAGAGTTTGTTAAGAGCTTGTTTGTAAACGTGATGGCATCCTCCTCTAAATGCAACAAAGTTTGGAATTACTTTAAACAAAAAAAATCAACTCGTCGTGTGCAAAATTTGTCAGTTGAAAATTATCACAATAGCAAATACAGTTTAATTTTCACCGACAAAACACAGTATGTAGCCTGTAAGTTGGTTTTTGAATATATTATCAATACACTTGTTTGTAAATAACTTTCAGAAATATGTTTAATCAATTAACGCCCCCTAACTTAATTTAAATAGACAAATATTAAAATGTTATTGTAAGTTTAACTAAAATATTTGAATATTTTATTTGTGGAAAATGACCATCCCTATTCAAAAGACACTCACTTTGAAGAATACAAATATTAAGAAACACCCAGAGATGTAACTAATAAATGAAATGGTTCATCCCGCTGGGTTCTTTAGAGCTTAAACTTAATGATACACAAATAAGAGTAATACTTTGATGTAATTATACAATCTAGCCACAGGAGGTCACAAGCCAGTGAACTCTTTGTGCCGGTTTCAAGCAGAAAGAAAGAGAAAATAATTTCCCTTACTTACTTGTGAAATTGTTGTTGACCAGATACTTTGTTGTAGTGTGCTATAAGAAACATATCATCACATCTTAATTCAAAGGTAGGATTATAGTTAGTGAGGCCCTTCATCAAATTGACAGTGGCTACAGTGTTTGCATTTCAAAAAACAAAACACATGTTGTGAATGTCTAATATTTTTTTTTTTTATTAAATACATAAATAGAGTGTAAGTTCCAGCATCAGATTCTTGACACTTTTGTTGTATATTGCGTATATGTTTAAGCTCTGGTTTCCCCCACCAACAAATAAAAACATGCTAAGGGTCTCCTGGTTATTACTGCTGACAACAAAATTCCTCACAAAGATCATATCAAAACAAACAAAAAAAAACCAAAACAAACATTATATGTTCTTCTAAAAAGGACCTAAACCCAACACCACTTCTTAAAGGCACTCTCAGTAATAACAACAAAAAAGGAGAAAACACAGAAAGAAACACAAAAATGTTACAGTAAAAGGTCCTTTACAAGGGCATTGTGGACACAGAAGTGAAGGGGACCGGCATTTAATTCAATAGACAAATGGGGGTTAGCTAGCATGACCAGACATTCTAAATCTTTTTCTATTTGTACAAATAAATAACAAGACTTAGCGCAGAAAGTGAATGTTTTTAGATCGGGCAAGCCAGGCTTGGTATTAGCCACCAAACTTAGCCAGATCTTCATTAACAAGATGATTTTGAAAAATGGCAATTGGCTGACAACTGACTCTGCAAGCTTTGGCCAATCACAACCTCAATTACATTCGGCTCCAGGACTTGGCTTGTCAACACGGAGAAAAATCTTTGTGGAAAAGTGTGTATTGCTGAACTGGTTACATTTGTTTACAGAAGCAGAGAAAAAAAGAAAAACATAAATAAAGAAATGAGAAGCACATTAATATTTGCAATGTTCACACTCAGATCTACATTCTTTTTCAAGTTTTTCAAGGAGCCAACCAAACCCCTCATGTACATTTTAGAAACAAAATTAAAATGATTTCTGTTTATATAAAACTATTTATGTAACAGTAGGCAAATCTATGAGGAAATATGGTTCATTAATTTGGAAACATGCATGCATGGACAGTTTTCAAATGTCCCTGTTCCTCTCTTAGCATCAATAACAGTGTTTAAAAAAACAAAAAAACAATGCATTGTGAACCAAAGAGGAAGAACTAGTTCAGGACACTGACAGTGCCACTCCCAAAAGAGCTTAGCAAATTTTACACAAATTTTATGTTGCTATTGGTTGTTTATTTGGTTATATTTCAGAAGAAGACTGTGAAAGTACTCTTGTGTGTTGTTCTGTGGCTGGAAAATAATAATATAGCTTTTTGGAAAGAAATAAAACAAAAGAAAACCATAAAGACTTGACAGTACAGCCAAAGAGTTAACTGTCTGGATGTGCTTTCCTTTATAAAGTATGTCGACGGTGGCAAAGATGATCCACGTCAGAATGAGCAGGAGCAGACAAAATGTTATAGCTTTTGCCTCATTGTAATTCTTTGGAAGATCTTTTCCCATGTAGGAGAAAATGAAGCAGAGAATATACAATAATATAAACAATGCAAATGAAGCACTGTATACCCTTCCATTAATATGACAGCCCAGAATAATTTTGTTCGGATTCCAGTCTGTTGTTTTGATAGGCAGAGGAAGCTCAGATGAGTATGCAATGAGGAGTAACAGCCCCTGTGAGATAAATATCCCCAAAATGATAAACCATCGTCCATGATAGTTTTTCCACAGTCTTTTCAGTGAGGGGTAATTGAAAGCTATTGTAAAGATAAAAACATTTTGAAAAGAACGCACAATAAAACATGCCAAACAGACTGTGTAGAACAAAATAAATGGTAAATATCTTAAGACACAAGAATGAACAGTGGGTCTATCAAAGTAAAAGAAGACACTGATGCTGCAGAGACAGAGGCAGCCTAAAATGAGGAAGCACATGGGTCCTCCAGCAGATCTCACCACTGGTGTGTGGTAGTTGACGGCAAAGAGCACAGACGTCATTAGAGTGAGGCCCACCAAAGCCACCGCCCCGACCATGATGACTACAGCTGTAGGATCTGTGAATGGGATGTACTCCACTGATCTGAGATCACAGAATGTACTTCCTTCAGTAGACCATTCAGTCTCCTTACAGTCAAGACATGTGTATGGATCCACTGTAAACCAGCAACACAAACAGAACAATTTCAATTAAAATTAATAGCTCAGTAATCTTTTTATAGGATTGAATAGATAACAATTATTTAAGCCATTTTATAAATAAAAAATCAATAAGAAAGTGACTGTTGTCTGCAGATAAATATGTTTGAGATAGTTCACAGGGAAGTATTTAGAAATCAAAGGGAAGGAATATCTTTACAGAGAACACAGTGCATTTAAATACTGCTCACAGAAAGCCCCACAGAGTAATTTACAATATTTGAATAAAGAAATGCAAACTTATAACTGAAATATTGAAAATTTTACAGATGTTGAAAAACACAACACATATCCTTCAGTCTCAATTTTCACATTTACTGTAGGCCTACCTGATGAGTTCACATATGTGTTTGTTGGACAGATCACACATTCGAAACAGCATCTGTGAATTCCCTTTAGACTTTTTCGAAATCCTGGCTCACACTCCGGGGAACACAGTGAAGAGGGAACCTGTTCAACAGCATTTCAGTGAAGTAAGTAAAGCACAAGTTATTCACGCAAAGATGTATGCATAATATGGATACAGCTTTCTTGTGTACAACACAGGAGGATGCAGTGGTTCAGTTGGTAGAGTGGTCGTTCCATGTCTGGAAAGTTGGAGGTTCAATTTCTGCTTTCCCCAGTTCATACTGTTGTTGTGTTCTTAAGAAAGACACGGTGTCTCATATATGTTCATTGACATGCACTGTCCCAATCAAAGATTTTTTTTTCTTTTGTATGTTGTGCACCCACCTCAGGTTTTAAGGATCAGTTATAGGTTGGGGAAACATTATAAAAAAGCTTTTTTGAAGACTTCCTTTTGGTCATTACATGATGGTACATGATACTGTGTATTTTGTAAAACATTTTCAAAAATGTTAGTTATGTAAGTATCAATTAAAAACACTGAAAGGAGTAAGACAGAAAAATAATCTGTGGCAAGTAGCAGTCCATGAGTTTTGTTTTTACTGAATAGCCTACTTTCTTACTCTTTTTGCCACAAGAGGGTAGTATTTATTCGCTCCAGGCCACATTAATCAGCAAAGGTTGCTCAAGTACTCAGTAAGTTTGACCTGCCAAATAAGGAAGTTATTTATTTATCTAAACATATGAACAAGAAAAAAAAAAAAAACTTACCGTTCCATTTCCGTGCCACTGTATTTTTGAGTCATTGATGAA
This sequence comes from Perccottus glenii, assembly GCA_024416835.2. Classification (NCBI taxonomy): domain Eukaryota; kingdom Metazoa; phylum Chordata; class Actinopteri; order Gobiiformes; family Odontobutidae; genus Perccottus; species Perccottus glenii. The sequence continues at coordinate 9,497,128 of CM044555.2, read as the reverse complement.
GAAAGGTGATGATGGTTTATATTTGTGAAACCCAACTATCTCTGCTTCCCCGGTGCTGTTCCAGAAGATTATATTGAAATATCCAAACCTGGGGTCACCGCTGCTGTCAAACTGAATAGTGTGGTTCAATAGAGTAAAGTTTGACTTCTTCAGCTCAGTCAGAACCTGAGGTGGGTAAACAGCATATATATTTATAACATGAAGTAAGAATGCATTATTTTATTTCAAGAAACATGATGGCAACCTCTGCTTTAAATCTACGGTATCGTGGTGACAATTTAGACACAAATTGCAGACCTCACACAACTCTTTTCCTCAGCACGAGAATCTATGGGAGCCCTGCAGGGACAAGCTATGAACAAATACAATGCAGTATTTTAACCTACGCGTTCATCAAAGAGTATTGTAAAAAAAACATGAATCTGCTTCTGTTTGTTTGTGCACTTTTACCAAATACGTTAAAAAACAAGGAGTTCATTTGTAAATGAACAATGACAATAGGATAAATATTATTCACTTTACCATTAACTGGCTCAATGCCCTGTCAGTGTTAGGACTTTTTAAAAGACAATAAAAGATTTATTATCAATGTATTATTTCTTTTAACCTAATACTCACCATATGTGGATACACTGTGATGTTGCTGTTGCATTCATTGCCTCCACATTGCAGTGCGTTGTGTAAGGCATGAGCGATGGCATATACTGCAGCATAAAGCTGGAAATTAAAGGAGACCTCTGCACTCGTGACATTGTCTGAACTTATGTTGCTGCAGTTACAAAACTGATTGCAAAACTCTCCTTCTTCATGTTCATTATGTATTTTGTTTCTTGAAGAGTAGATAAAATCATCAAAGCCAGGTATTGTGAGCACTGGCTCAGCAACCCCAAGCACAGTGCCAATATTTCGGATCCCTTTTATTTTGGGAAGCTTCTTGTTTAAAGACCATGCATATCCTGCTATCCACGTCTTGTTTGTCACGTTCATTTGTATGGCAGATTTAATAAGATCCTCAGCCAACCATTCAGCAGCAAAAACAATGATGACTTGTATGTTATGAATCTGAATCTGTTCAAAGACTGAGGCGTAATTTGTATTTGTGTTGAGTTCTTTGGTATAAGCCAGACAAATATCTTTGCCTTGTATCTGTTTCATGAACACACTGCGACCATCATTTCCATAATCATCATCAATGTTGAGCAACGCAACCCAACGCCAGTTGAAGTGTATTAACATTTTGACTATCACTTCAACAAAATCCTTATTGGGGCGCATGGTACGAAGAAAAGAGGGGAACATACGTTTTATTGAAAATATTGAACTAGCAGCTCCATCACTGACCTGCAACAAAATGAATTAGAAAGAATTAGCATTTAAGACGCTGTTGATGCACAAATGTAACACAGTGAGTTTACCATTGGAATAAGATGCGTCATAAAAAGTGGAGCCACAGTCCGTGTTTTGGGGCTATTCATGGCACTAACCACTGCAATGACTTTGGTCGAATTGTGGTATGGGTCTGTCCAGGGATAGATCGGGTCTTTGCCTGAGAGGATATTAAAAATGTCTGGGAAACTCTGAATGTCCGAGCAATGGTCAAATATATTATAACCCAGAGAGACATTAGGCAGGAGGCTGGTGGAGTTATTAATCTCCTCTATTGAGAATCTCATCAGCTGAAACCTCCGATAATTGGACACATAAAATGTCTTACTGCAAACAAAGAGAGAACAGTGAAAAAGTGGGATAAAGCTGTAAACTGAGGGCTATTGATCACAAGTAGAGATCTGCTTCTGATCAGGTCAGACATAAAAATGTCAACACAACATTCTCAGTTCTTTTTCTTTAAACTGGTGTTAGTGCATGTTTTTGAGGACCACATGAATGCAGCATATTATTTGAGCCAAATTAACAAAAAAATAAGTAAAAAGATGCTCAAGTACAAATTACTTTTGATTTATCGGACAAACAAGTTTAGCCATATCTCTTACTGAAATCATCTGGCCAATAGACAGTGCTACTTACAGTGACACCAATTTATAATTACCAGTTACTCAGGTGAATTATTTTAATAAAAGCCACTAGTTACTTACCATCTCTGCTCAACTTTTCTTCAAATACCACTCACCTGGAGCATTTAATGGCCACTGGTCGCTCAAAATAACCTGGAGCTTCATCATCATGGATGTCGAAAAAACCACCTATCAAAAAGTCTCCTTTTAGTTGAAACTCTGAGGCTGTAACAGTGGATTGAATATCTCTTTGTAAGAGAAATTCAAACAGACACAATGTCATGAGTAAAAGTGCCATTATTGTCAGTCCTGTCTGTTGAATGGAGCATTTGTGTTGAATAACAGATTTAGGCAAATCTCAAATAATTTTCATGAGCTTCAATGCATGAGGTCTCCTAAATAGAGTGTTGTGTTTAAAATGGCTGCAGGGAAATTTACAAATGATTCAATCATGCAAAACCCCTCTTATGCAGCAGCTGACATTTATGTGGCAGCAAACACACATGCTTCAACATTAATTATTGGATTCGGTGCATTAAACCAAATATTCACTATAGGCTCATTATGATTGTTTTTTTTTTTTTTTTTTAATTACTTTTGGTTTTTACACAAATCACAACTGGCAGTGTTTTGGTTAACTGCAGTAAAATAAGTCCACACGGCGCTTGCTCGTCCTGTTCCTCCTCTGTTCACTTCTGCCGCTGAGTCACGTGACGACACAGAGAGCAGGAGAAGGAGGCAGAAGTGACACAAACCTGTCCTCTCACTCAGTGGAGCAACAAACAATCTGTTTGAAAAAAAAAGAACGTCTTGTTAGGCAACAAGCTATTCTTTTGTTGCGACTCGATTACCATTGTGAAGAGTTTGTTAAGAGTTTGTTTGTAAACGTGATGGCATCCTCCTCTAAATGCAACAAAGTTTGGAATTACTTTAAACAAAAAAAATCAACTCGTCGTGTGCAAAATTTGTCAGTTGAAAATTATCACAATAGCAAATACAGTTTAATTTTCACCGACAAAACACAGTATGTAGCCTGTAAGTTGGTTTTTGAATATATTATCAATACACTTGTTTGTAAATAACTTTCAGAAATATGTTTAATCAATTAACGCCCCCTAACTTAATTTAAATAAACAAATATTAAAATGTTATTGTAAGTTTAACTAAAATTTTTGAATATTTTATTTGTGGAAAATGACCATCCCTATTCAAAAGACACTCACTTTGAAGAATACAAATATTAAGAAACACCCAGAGATATAACTAATAAATGAAATGGTTCATCCCGCTTGGTTCTTTAGAGCTTAAACTTAATGATACACAAATAAGAGTACTACTTCGATGTAATTATACAATCTAGCCACAGGAGGTCACAAGCCAGTGAACTCTTTGTGCCGGTTTCAAGCAGAAAGAAAGAGAAAATCGTTTCCCTTACTTACTTGTTAAATTGTTGTTGACCAGATACTTTGTTGTAGTGTGCTATAAGAAACATATCATCACATCTTAATTCAAAGGTAGGATTATAGTTAGTGAGGCCCTTTATCAAATTGACAGTGGCTACAGTGTTTGCATTTCAAAAAACAAAACACATGTTGTGAATGTCTAATATTTTTTTTTTTTATTAAATACATAAATACAGTGTAAGTTCCAGCATCAGATTCTTGACACTTTTGTTATATATTGCGTATATGTTTAAGCTCTGGTTTCCCCCACCAACAACAAAAACATGCTAAGGGTCTCCTGGTTATTACTGCTGACAACAAAATTCCCCACAAGGATAAAATCAAAACAAACAAAAAAAAACCAAAAACAAACATTATATGTTCTTCTAAAAAGGACCCGAACCCAACACCACTTCTTAAAGGCACTCTCAGTAATAACAACAAAAAAGGAGAAAACACAGAAAGAAACACAAAAATGTTACAGTAAAAGGCCCTTTACAAGGGCATTGTGGACACAGAAGTGAAGGGAACCAGCATTTATTTCAATAGACAAATGGGGGTTAGCTAGCATGACCAGACATTCTAATTTTTTTTCTATTTGTACAAATAATTAACAAGACTTTGCGCAGAAAGTGAATGTTTTTGGATCTGGCAAGCCAGGCTAGGTATTAGCCACCAAACTTAGCCAGATCTTCATAAACAAGATGATTTTGAAAAATGGCAATTGGCTGACAACTGACTCTGCAAGCTTTGGCCAATCACAACCTCAATTACATTCGGCTCCAGGACTTGGCTTGTCAACACGGAGAAAAATCTTTGTGGAAAAGTGTGGATTGCTGAACTGGTTACATTTGTTTACAGAAGCAGAGGAAAAAAGAAAAACATAAATAAAGAAATGAGAAGCAGATTAATATTTGCAATGTTCACACTCAGGTCTACATTCTTAAAGGTATAAAACTATTTATGTAACAGTAGGCAAATCTATGAGGAAATATGGTTCATTAATTTGGAAACATGTGTGGCAAATTTTCAAATGTCCATGTTCCTCGCTTAGCATCAGTAACAGTGTTTAAAAAAACAAAAAAAAACAATGCATTGTGAACCAAAGAGGAAGAGCTAGTTGAGGACACTGACAGTGCCACTCCCAAAAAAGCATAGCAAATTTTACACAAATTTTATGTTGCTATTGGTTGTTTATTTGGTTATATTTCAGAAGAAGACTGTGAAAGTACTCTTGTGTGTTGTTCTGTGGCTGGAAAATAATAATATAGCTTTTTGGAAAGAAATAAAACAAAAGAAAAGCATATAGACTTGACAGTACAGCCAAAGAGTTAACTGTCTGGATGTGCTTTCCTTTATAAAGTATGTAGACGGTGGCAAAGATGATCCACATCAGAATGAGCAGGAGCAGACAAAATGTTATAGCTTTGGCCTCATTGTAATTCTTTGGAAGATCTTTTCCCATGTAGGAGAAAATGAAGCAGAGAATATACAATAATATAAACAATGCAAATGAAGCACTGTATACCCTTCCATTAATATGACAGCCCAGAATAATTTTGTCAGGATTCCAGTTTGTTTTGTTGTAAGGCTGAGGAGGCTCAGATGAGTTTGCAATGAGGAGGCTCTGTGAGATAAATATCCCCAAAATGACCAACCACTGTCCATGATAATTTATCCACAGTCTTTTCATTGAGGGGTATTTGAGAGCTACTGTGAAGATAAAAACAATTTGGAAAGAACGCACAACAAAACAAGCCACACAGACTGTGTAGAACAAAAGAAATGGTAAATATCTTAAAACACAAGAATGAACAGTGGGTCTATCGAAGTAAAAGAAGACACTGATGCTGCAGAGACAGAGGCAGCCTAAAATGAGGAAGCACATGGGTCCTCCAGCAGATCTCACCACTGGTGTGTGGTAGTTGACGGCAAAGAGCACAGACGTCATTAGAGTGAGGCCCACCAGAGCCACCGCCCCGACCATGATGACTACAGCTGTAGGATCTGTGAATGGGACGTACTCCACTGATCTGGGATCACAGGATGTACTTCCTTCAGTAGACCATTCAGTCTCCTTACAGTCAAGACATGTGTATGGATCCACTGTAAACCAGCAACACAAACAGAACAATTTCAATTAAAATTAATAGCTCAGTAATCTTTTTATAGGATTGAATAGATAACAATTATTTAAGCCATTTTATAAATAAAAAATCAATAAGAAAGTGACTGTTGTCTGCAGATAAATATGTTTGAGATAGTTCACAGGGAAGTATTTAGAAATCAAAGGGAAGGAATATCTTTACAGAGAACACAGTGCATTTAAATACTGCTCACAGAAAGCCCCACAGAGTAATTTACAATATTTGAATAAAGAAATAAAACTTATAACTGAAATATTGAAAATTTTACAGATGTTGGAAAACACATATCCTTCAGTCTCAATTTTCACATTTACTGAAGGCCTACCTGATGAGTTCACATATGTGTTTGTTGGACAGATCACACATTCAAAACAGCATCTATGAATTCCCTTTAGACTTTTTCGAAATCCTGGCTCACACTCCGGGGAACACAGCGAAGAGGGAACCTGTTCAACAGCATTTCAGTGAAGTAAGTAAAGCACAAGTTATTTACACAAAGATGTATGCATGATATGGATATAGCTTTCTTGTGTACAACACAGGAGGATGCAGTGGTTCAGTTGGTAGAGTGGTCGTTCCATGTCTGGAAAGTTGGAGGTTCAATTTATGCTTTCCCCAGTTCATACTGTTGTTGTGTTCTTAAGAAAGACACAGTGTCATATATATGTTCATTGACATGCACTGTCCCAATCAAAGATTTTTTTTTCTTTTGTATGTTGTGCACCCACCTCAGGTTTTAAGGATCAGTTATAGGTTGGGGAAGCATTATAAAAAAGCTTGTTTGAAGACTGCCTTTTGGTAATTACAATATGGTACATGGTACTGTGTATTTTGTAAAAAAAATTTAAGAATGTTAGTTATATAAGTATCATTTAAAAACATTGAAAGGAGTAAGACAGAAAAATAAATCTGTCGCAAGTAGCAGTCCATGAGTTTTGTTTTTACTGAATAGGCAAGGTATTCATTCGCTCCAGGCCACATTAATCAGCAAAGGTTGCTCAAGTACTCAGTAAGTATGACCTGCCAAATAGGGAAGTTATTTATTTATCTAAACATATGAACAAGAAAAAAAAAAAACTTACCGTTCCATTTCCGTGCCACTGTATTTTAGAGTCATCGATGAAGAAATGTGATGATGGTTTATATTTGTGAAACCCAACTATCTCTGCTTCCCCGGTGCTGTTCCAGAAGATTATATTAAAATATCCAAACCTGGGGTCACCGCTGCTGTTAAACTGAATAGTGTGGTTCAATAGAGTAAAGTTTGACTTCTTCAGCTCAGTCAGAACCTGAGGTGGGTAAACAACATCCACAAGAAAGATTATTGCAATCATAAAAAGAAGGAACCATTGATTTTATTTTAATACACATAACAGAAACCTCTGCTTGGTGGTGTGTACTTTTTGGTGCCATCATGTGGTGAAAATTTAAACACAAATCTCACCCTAACCTTTCTTCACCATGAGTAACTATGGTAACCCAGCAGGTACATGCTATGAACAAATACAATGGAGTATTTTAACCTACGCCTACATCAAAGATTATGGTAAAAAAAAACAGAACACAAATATGTTTGTTCAGTTTGTAGGTGCATTTTTGCCCAATACGTTAAAAAACAAAGAGTTCATTTGTAAATTAACATTGACAATAGGATGAATGTTATTCACTTTACCATTAACTGGCTCAAAGCCCTGTCAGTGTTTGGATCTTTTAAAAGACCATAAAGGATTTATAATTAATGTATTATTTCTTTTAACCTTATACTCACCATATGTGGATACACTGTGATGTTTCTGTTGCATTTATTGCCTCCACATTGCAACACGTTGTGTAAGGCATGAGCGATGGCATATACTGCAGCATAAAGGGGAAAATTAAAGGAGACCTCTGCACTTGTGATGCTGTCTGAACTTATGTTGCTGCAGTTACAGAACTGATTGCAAAACTCTCCTTGTTCATGTTCATTATGTATTTTGTATCTTGAAGAGTAGATAAAATCATCAAAGCCAGGTATTGTCAGCACTGGCTCAGCGACCCCAAGCACAGTGCCAATATTTCGGATCCCTTTCATTTTGGGAAGCTTCTTGTTTAAAGACCATGCATGTCCTGCTATCCACGTCTTGTTTGTTACGTTCATTTGTATGGCAGATTTAATAAGATCCTCAGCCAACCATTCAGCAGCAAAAACAATGATGACTTGTATGTTATGAATCTGAATCTGTTCAAAGACTGAGGCGTAATTTGTATTTGTGTTGAGTTCTTTGGTATAAGCCAGGCAAATATCTGTGCCATGTATATTTTTCATGAACACACTGCGACCATCATTTCCATAATCATCATCAATGTTGAGCAACGCAACCCAACGCCAGTTGAAGTGTAGTAACATTTCGACTATTACTTCAACAACATCTTTATTGGGGCGCATCATACGAAGAAAAGAGGGGAACATACGTTTTATTGAAAATATTGAACTAGCAGCTCCATCACTGACCTGCAACAAAATGAATAAGAAAGAATTAGCATTTAAGAAGCTGTTGATGCACAAATGTAATACAGTGTGAGTTTACCATTGGAATAAGATGCGTCATAAAAAGTGGAGCCACAGTCCGTGTTTTGGGGCTATTGATGGAACTAACCACTGCAATGACTTTGGTCGAATTGTGGTATGGGTCTGTCCAGGGATGGATCGGGTCTTTGCCTGAGAGGATATTAAAAATGTCTGGGAAACTCTGAATGTCCGAGCAATGGTCAAATATGTTATAACCCAGAGAGACATTAGGCAAGAGGCTGGTGGAGTTATTAATCTCCTCTATTGAGAATCTCATCAGCTGAAACCTCCGATAATTGGACACATAAAATGTCTTACTGCAAACAAAGAGAGAACAGTGAAAAAGTGGGATAAAGCTGTAAACTGAGGGCTATTGATTACAAGTAGAGATCTGCTTCTGATCAGGTCAGACATAAAAATGTCAACACAACATTCTCAGTTCTTTTTCTTTAAACTGGTGTTAGTGCATGTTTTTGAGGACCACATGAATGCAGCATATTATTTGAGCCAATTTAACAAAAAAATAAGTAAAAAGATGCTCAAGTACAAATTATTTTGATTTATCGGACAAACAAGTTTAGCCATATCTCTTACTGAAATCATCTGACCAATGGACAGTGCTACTCACAGTGACACCAATTTATAAATACCAGTTACTCAGGTGAATTATTTTAATAAAAGCCACTAGTTACTTACCATCTCTGCTCAACTTTTCTTCAAATACCACTCACCTGGAGCATTCAATGGCCACTGGTCGCTCAAAATAACCTGGATCTTCATCATCATGGATGTCGAAAAAACCACCTATCAAAAAGTCTCCTTTTAGTTGAAACTCTGAGGCTGTAACAGTGGATTGAATATCTCTGTGTAAGAGAAATTCAAACAGACACAATGTCATGAGTAAAAGTGCCATTATTGTCAGTCCTGTCTGTTGAATGGATCATTTGTGTTGAATAACAGATGTAGGCAAATCTCAAATAATTTTCATGAGCTTCAATGCATGAGGTCTCCTAAATAGACTGTTGTGTTTAAAATGGCTGCAGGGAAATTTACAAATGATTCAATCATGCAAAACCCCTCCTATGCAGCAGCAGACATTTATGTGGCAGCAAACACACATGCTTCAACATTAAATATTGGATTCAGTGCATTTTTCAGTGCATGCGTTTTTTTTTATTTATTACTTTTGTTTTTTACACAAATCACAACTGGCAGTATTTGGTTAACTGCAGTAAAATAAGTCCACACGGCGCTTGCTCGTCCTGTTCCTCCTCTGTTCACTTCTGCCGCTGAGTCACGTGACGACACAGAGAGCAGGAGAAGGAGGCAGAAGTGACACAAACCTGTCCTCTCAATCAGTGGAGCAACAAACAATCTGTTTGAAAAAAAAAGAACGTCTTGTTAGGCAACAAGCTATTCTTTTGTTGCGACTCGATTACCATTGTGAAGAGTTTGTTAAGAGTTTGTTTGTAAACGTGATGGCATCCTCCTCTAAATGCAACAAAGTTTGGAAATACTTTAAACAAAAAAAATCAACTCGTCGTGTGCAAAATTTGTCAGTTGAAAATGATCACAATAGCAAATACAGTTTAATTTTCACCTACAAAACACAGTATGTAGCCTGTAAGTTGGTTTTTGAATATATTATAAATACACTTGTTTGTAAATAACTTTCAGAAATATGTTTAATCAATTAACGCCCCCTAACTTAATTTAAATAAACAAATATTAAAATGTTATTGTAAGTTTAACTAAAATTTTTGAATATTTTATTTGTGGAAAATGACCATCCCTATTCAAAAGACACTCACTTTGAAGAATACAAATATTAAGAAACACCCAGAGATATAACTAATAAATGAAATGGTTCATCCCGCTGGGTTCTTTAGAGCTTAAACTTAATGATACACAAATAAGAGTACTACTTCGATGTAATTATACAATCTAGCCACAGGAGGTCACAAGCCAGTGAACTCTTTGTGCCGGTCTCAAGCAGAAAGAAAGAGAAAATCGTTTCCCTTACTTACTTGTGAAATTGTTGTTGACCAGATACTTTGTTGTAGTGTGCTATAAGAAACATATCATCACATCTTAATTCAAAGGTAGGATTATAGTTAGTGAGGCCCTTTATCAAATTGACAGTGGCTACTGTGTTTGCATTTCAAAAAACAAAACACATGTTGTGAATGTGTAATTTTTTTTTTTTTATTAAATACATAAATACAGTGTAAGTTCCAGCATCAGATTCTTGACACTTTTGTTATATATTGTGTATATGTTTAAGCTCTGGTTTCCTCCATAAACAACAAAAACATGCTAAGGGTCTCCTGGTTATTACTGCTGACCACAAAATTCCCCACAAGGATAAAATGAAAACAAACAAAAAACAAACCAAAAACAAACATTATATGTTCTTCTAAACAGGACCCAAACCCAACACCACTTCTTCAAAGCACTCTCAGTAATAACAACAAAAAAGGAGAAAACACAGAAAGAAACACAAAAATGTTACAGTAAAAGGCCCTTTACAAGGGCATTGTGGACACAGAAGTGAAGGGAACCAGCATTTATTTCAATAGACAAATGGGGGTTAGCTAGCATGACCAGACATTCTAATTTTTTTTCTATTTGTACAAATAATTAACAAGACTTAGCGCAGAAAGTGAATGTTTTTAGATCGGGCAAGCCAGGCTAGGTATTAGCCACCAAACTTAGCCAGATCTTCAAAAACAAGATGATTTTGAAAAATGGCAATTGGCTGACAACTGACTCTGCAAGCTTTGGCCAATCACAACCTCAATTACATTCGGCTCCAGGACTTGGCTTGTCAACACGGAGAAAAATCTTTGTGGAAAAGTGTGGATTGCTGAACTGGTTACATTTGTTTACAGAAGCAGAGGAAAAAAGAAAAACATAAATAAAGAAATGAGAAGCACATTAATATTTGCAATGTTCACACTCAGATCTACATTCTTAAAGGTATAAAACTATTTATGTAACAGTAGGCAAATCTATGAGGAAATATGGTTCATTAATTTGGAAACATGTGGCAAATTTTCAAATGTCCCTGTTCCTCTCTTAGCATCAGTAACAGTGTTTAAAAAAACAAAAAAAACAATGCATTGTGAACCAAAGAGGAAGAGCTAGTTCTGGACACTGACAGTGCCACTCCCAAAAAAGCATAGAAAATTTGACACAAATTTTATGTTGCTATTGGTTGTTTGTTTGGTTAAATTTCAGAAGAAGACTGTGAAAGTACTCTTGTGTGTTGTTCTGTGGCTGGAAAATAATAATATAGCTTTTTGGAAAGAAATAAAACAAAAGAAAACCATAAAGACTTGACAGTACAGCCAAAGAGTTAACTGTCTGGATGTGCTTTCCTTTATAAAGTATGTAGACGGTGGAAAAGATGATCCACGTCAGAATGAGCAGGAGCAGACAAAATGTTATAGCTTTGGCCTCATTGTAATTCTTTGGAAAATCTTTTCCCATGTAGGAGAAAATGAAGCAGAGAATATACAATAATATAAACAATGCAAATGAAGCACTGTATACCCTTCCATTAATATGACAGCCCAGAATAATTTTCTCAGGATTCCAGTCTGTTGTGTTGAAAGGCTGAGGAGGCTCAGATGAGTATGCAATGAGGAGTAACAGCCCCTGTGAGATAGATGCCCCCAAAATGACCAACCACTGTCCATGATAGTTTATCCACAGTCTTTGCAGTGAGGGGTATTTGAGAGCTACTGTGAAGATAAAAACTATTTGAAAAGAACGCACAACAAAACATGCCAAACAGACTGTGTAGAACAAAATAAATGGTAAATATCTTAAAACACAAGCAGGAACAGTGGGTCTATCAAAGTAAAAGAAGACACTGATGCTGCAAAGACTGAGGCAGCCTAAAATGAGGAAGCACATGGGTCCTCCAGCAGATCTCACCACTGGTGTGTGGTAGTTGACGGCAAAGAGCACAGACGTCATTAGAGTGAGGCCCACCAAAGCCACCGCCCCGACCATGATTACTACAGCTGTAGGATCTGTGAATGGGATGTACTCCACTGATTTGGGACGACAGGATGTACTTCCTTCAGTAGACCATTCAGTCTCCTTACAGTCAAGACATGTGTATGGATCCACTGTAAACCAGCAACACAAACAGAAAAATGCAATTAAAATTAATAGCTCAGTAATCTTTTTATAGGATTGAATAGATAACAATTATTTAAGCCATTTTATAAATAAAAAATCAATTAAAAAAGTGACTGTTGTCTGCAGATAAATATGTTTGAGATAGTTCACAGGGAAGTATTTAGAAATCAAAGGGAAGGAATATCTTTACAGAGAACACAGTGCATTTAAATACTGCTGACAAGAAGCCCCACAGAGTAATTTACAATATTTGAATAAAGAAATGTAAACTTATAACTGAAATATTGAAAATTTTACAGATGTTGAAAAACACAACACATATCCTTCAGTCTCAATTTTCACATTTACTGAAGGCCTACCTGATGAGTTCATATATGTGTTTGTTGGACAGATCACACATTCGAAACAGCATCTGTGAATTCCCTTTAGACTTTTTCGAAATCCTGGCTCACACTCCGGGGAACACAGCGAAGAGGGAACCTGTTCAACAGCATTTCAGTGAAGTAAGTAAAGCACAAGTTATTTACACAAAGATGTATGCATGATATGGATATAGCTTTCTTGTGTACAACACAGGATGATGCAGTGGTTCAGTTGGTAGAGTGGTCGTTCCATGTCTGGAAAGTTGGAGGTTCAATTTATGCTTTCCCCAGTTCATACTGTTGTTGTGTTCTTGAGAAAGACACGGTGTCATATGTTTGTTCATTGACATGCACTGTCCCAATCAAAGATTTTTTTTTCTTTTGTATGTTGTGCACCCACCTCAGGTTTTAAGGATCAGTTATAGGTTGGGGAAGCATTATAAAAAAGCTTGTTTGAAGACTGCCTTTTGGTAATTACAATATGGTCCATGGTACTGTGTATTTTGTAAAACTTTTTAAGAATGTTAGTTATATAAGTATCATTTAAAAACATTGAAAGGAGTAAGACAGAAAAATAAATCTGTCGCAAGTAGCAGTCCATGAGTTTTGTTTTTACTGAATAGGCAAGGTATTCATTCGCTCCAGGCCACATTAATCAGCAAAGGTTGCTCAAGTACTCAGTAAGTATGACCTGCCAAATAGGGAAGTTATTTATTTATCTAAACATATGAACAAGAAAAAAAAAAACTTACCGTTCCATTTCCGTGCCACTGTATTTTAGAGTCATCGATGAAGAAATGTGATGATGGTTTATATTTGTGAAACCCAACTATCTCTGCTTCCCCGGTGCTGTTCCAGAAGATTATATTGAAGTGTCCAAACCTGGGGTCACCGCTGCTGTCAAACTGAATAGTGTGGTTCAATAGAGTAAAGTTTGACTTCTTCAGCTCAGTCAGAACCTGATGTGGGTAAACAGCATCCACAAGAAAGATTATTGCAATCATAAAAAGAAGGAACCATTGATTTTATTTTATTTTAATACACATAACAGAAACATATGCTTGGTGGTGTGTACTTTTTGGTGCCATCATGTGGTGAAAATTTAAACACAAATTTCAGACCTCACCCTTACCTTTCTTCACCATGAGTAACTATGGTAACCCAGCAGGTACATGCTATGAACAAATACAATTGAGTATTTTAACCTACGCCTTCTTTAAAGATTATGGTAAAAAAAAAAACAGAACACAAATATGTTTCTTCAGTTTGTTGGTGCATTTTTGCCCAATACGTTAAAAAACAAAGAGTTCATTTGTAAATTAACATTGACAATAGGATGAATGTTATTCACTTTACCATTAACTGGCTCAAAGCCCTGTCAGTGTTTGGATCTTTTAAAAGACCATAAAGGATTTATAATTAATGTATTATTTCTTTTAACCTACTACTCACCATATGTGGATACACTGTGATGTTTCTGTTGCATTTATTGCCTCCACATTGCAGTGCGTTGTGTAAGGCATGAGCGATGGCATATACCGCAGCATAAAGGGGAAAATTAAAGGAGACCTCTGCACTCGTGACATTGTCTGGACTTATGTTGCTGCAGTTACAAAACTGATTGCAAAACTCTCCTTGTTTTTGTTCATTATGTATTTTGTATCTTGAAGAGTAGATAAAATCATCAAAGCCAGGTATTGTCAGCACTGGCTCAGCAACCCCAAGCACAGTGCCAATATTTAGGATCCCCTTCATTTTGGGAAGCTTCTTGTTTAAAGACCATGCATGTCCTGCTATCCACGTCTTGTTCGTCACGTTCATTTGTATGGCAGATTCAATAAGATCCTCAGCGGTCCATTCAGCAGCAAAAACAATGATGACGTGTATGTTTTGAATCTGTATCTGTTCAAAGACTGAGGCGTAATTTGTATTTGTGTTGAGTTCTTTGGTATAAGCCAGACAAATTTCTTTGCCTTGTATTTTTTTCATGAACACATTCCGACCATCATTTCCATAATCATCATCAATGTTGAGCAACGCAACCCAACGCCAGTTGAAGTGTATTAACATTTTGACTATTACTTCAACAACATCCTTATTGGGGCGCATGGTACGAAGAAAAGAGGGGAACATATGTTTTATTGAAAATATTGAACTAGTAGCTCTATTACTGACCTGTAACAAAATTAATAAGAAAGAATTAGCATTTAAGAAGCTGTAGATGCTGTAGATGCACAAATATAATATGGAGTGAGTTTACCATTGGAATAAGATGCGTCATGAAAAGTGGAGCCGCAGTCCGTGTTTTGGGGCTATTCATGGCACTAACCACTGCAATGACTTTGGTCGAATTGTGGTATGGGTCTGTCCATGGATAGATCGGGTCTTTGCCTGAGAGGATATTAAAAATGTCTGGGAAACTCTGAATGTCCGAGCAATGGTCAAATATGTTATAACCCAGAGAGACATTAGGCAAGAGGCTGGTGGAGTTATTAATCTCCTCTATTGAGAATCTCATCAGCTGAAACCTCCGATAATTGGACACATAAAATGTCTTACTGCAAACAAAGAGAGAACAGTGAAAAAGTGGGATAATGCTGTAAACTGAGGGTTATTGATTACAAGTAGTTCCATATCAAAAGCTACACTTGATGTTGTGTAGAAAAACGCTATGTGGAACATATCTTTGAAGGTTCTCAGACATATGTGGACCATAGCGTATTTTATTCTTTGTGTGAAGCTTGATCACCCACAGCTACGCCCTACTACCTACTACTATACACCAATTTTTAAATGCCAGTTACTCAGGTGAATTATTTAGTAAAAATTTCTTCAAATACCACTCACCTGGAGCATTCAGCGGCCACTGGTCGCTCAAAATAACCTTGATCTTCATCTTCATGGATGTTAAACAGCCCACCTATCAAAAAGTCTCCTTTAAGTTGAAACTCTGAGGCTGTAACAGTGGATTGAATATCTCTGTGTAAGAGAAATACAAACAGACACAGTGTCACGAGTAAAAGTGCCATTATTGTCAGTCCTGTTGAATTGTTGAACTGTTGAATAAAGCTTTTGTGTGTAACTCAAATAACAGATGTAGGCAAACCTCAGATCATTTTCATGAGCTTCAATGCATGAGGTCTCCTAAATAGAGTGTTGTGTTTTAAAAAGGCTGGAGGGAAATTTACAAATGATTCAATCATGCAAAACCCCTCTCATGCAACAGCAGACATTTATGTGGCAGCAAACACACAGGCTTCAACATTAATTATTGGATAAATACACTAATCTATATATTCATAATAGACCCATTATGTATTTTTTTTTCTTGTGTTTTTAGACAGTTTACGTTCTTTTGTTGCTACTCGATTCCCATTGTTTAAAAGAGTTTGTTCCTAAAGTCATTGCATCCTCCTCTAAACGCAACAAAGTTTTGAATTACTTTAAACAAAATAACTATTTTTGTAAATGTTTTCATTTTTTTATTAAATAAATACATTAATACAGTGTTAGTTCCAGAATCAGAGCACCACACACTGCTTCTATTGTTGTGTGCGTTTATGTTTAAGCTTTGGTTTTCACCACTAACATCAAAAACATGCTACTGCGACAAAATTCACCACGAGGATAATATTAAAACAAACAATAAAAACAAAAACAAACATAATATGTACTTCTAAACAGGACCCAAACAAAACACCACTTCTTAAAGTCACTTTGAGTCGTAACACAAAAATAAATAAGAAACACAAAAATGCCCTTTACAAGAGCATTGTGGACACTTAGTCAGTTCTTCACAAACAAGATGATTTTGATAAATGGCAATGTGCTGACAACTGCTGTGTAGCTATGCAACACGGTCTTGAACAGACTTTGGTAAAACAGCTTTTAGTGTCTCAGCTGCAGATACTTGGAATAGCTTGTAGTGCTCTTTAAAGTTCAGAGCAATGTCAGTCTTACACCAGTTTAAATCTTTGATCGGTGACTATACTAACTTTAAATGTAACTGTTTTAAATAAATGTACTGTCTGTGTTGTTTTTTTTTCCTGTGTTTGTACTCTTGACATCATTGAATATTAGGGTCATCCTCAATGATTTCTTAAGATTTAAATAAAGATTGAATGAATTAATGAAACACATGCTCATATACATTAGGCTCCAGGACTTGGCTTGTCAACACTTGAGTCAATGGCAGTGAAAAGTCTTTCTGGAAAAGTGTGTGTGTTGCTGAACTGGTTACATCTGTTTACACAAAGAAGCAGAGGAAAAAAATTAAAACACAAAGAGAGAAAAGAGAAGCACATTACTGTCGGCAATAGTCAGATCTAGATTTTTATAGTTTATAGGTTTTCTAGCATCATGAGCCAACCACACCCCTCACCGCACCATGTATATTTTGGAAACCAAATTAAAATGATTTCTGTTTATATAAAACTATTTGTGTAACAGTAGGCAAATGTATGAGGAAATATGGATAATTAATTTGGAAACATGCATGGACAGTTTTCAAATGTCACTGTTCCTCTTTTTCAACAACAACACATTATGAACCAAAGAGGAAGAGCTAGTTCAGAAGATTGACAGTTCCATTCCCAAAAAAAGTGCTATTGGTTGTTTATTTAGTTAGTTATATTTTAGAAGAAGACTGTAAAAGTAATCTTGTGTGTTGTTCTGTGGCTGAAAAATGATAATATAGCTTTTTGGAAAGAAATAGCACAACAGAAAAGCATATAGAAATGACAGCACAGCTAAATCGTTAACTGTATGGATGTGCTTTTCTCTATAAAGTACGTAGACGGTGACAAAAATGATCCACATCAGAATGAGCAGGAGCAGACAAAATGTTATAGCTTTGTTTGGCCTCTGATTCTGATGCCACAAGGCAAAAAAAACGGACTTACCGTTCCATTTCCGTGCCACTGTATTTTTGAGTCATTGATGAAGAAATGTGATGATGGTTGAAATCTGTCAAAGTCAACTATCTCTGCTTCCCCGGTGCTGTTCCAGAAGATTATATTAAAGTGTCCAAAATTGGGGTCACTGCTGCTGTCAAACTGAATAATGTGGTTCAATAGAGTAAAGTTTGACTTCTTCAGCTCAGTCAGAACCTTTAAAACTTTAAGACACATTATAGAACCTACTGCTTTAATTCTCTAGTGTGTACTTTTTGGTGCCAACATGTGTTGAAAATTTAGGCACAAATTTTAGACCTGTAATAAGAATTCTATATCCTTATGTTATCCTGAGAGACACTTAGACAGAGTATATTATAAAACGTAAATGGCCAGGTTTAATTCTTGACACACAGTTCAGTCTTGTTTCTGTTCAGTTGGAGAAAATTATTTTGCATCCACATGTCAATCTGTTCGATGCAGTGACACAGTGAATGGATTGGTCCATTTTCACCTGCTGTGAGTGAAATGTAAATCTGAGTGTCATCTGCATGATTATGGTAGGATACGCCACAGCTGCGTATTAACTGGCCTAAAGGAAGCATGTAGAGATTGAATAATAGAGGTCCCAAGATAGACCCCTGTGGAACCCCACATGTCAGGGCCATTTGGTCCGATACACAGTTACCAACCGAAACAAAGCACTTCCTGTCTTCAAGATAGGACTGAAACCATTTAAGGGCAGTTCCAGTGATACCTATCCATTCCTCTAATCTTTGTGTCAGGATTTCATGGTCCACTGTATCAAACGCGGCACTCAAGTCCAACAGAACTAAGACAGAGACTTTGCCTGCGTCAGTGTTCATAAGGATGTCATTTGTGACTTTGATAAGTGCAGTCTCAGTGCTGTGATGGGGCCTGAATCCTGACTGAAAAGGATCAAAGCAGTTGTTAAGTAATAGAAAGTCATTAAGTTGTTGATATACAACTTTTTCGATGACTTTCCCTAAAAATGGCAGGTTTGATATGGGCCGATAGTTGTTGAGCACTGTAGCATCAAGACTGCTCTTCTTTAGGAGAGGCTTAATGACAGCAGTTTTTAAGGCCCTTGGAAATGTTCCAGACTGTAAGGAATTATTGACTATATCAGTGAGTTGTGGTAACAAACTGCTTAGTACTGATTTTAGAAATCTAGTGGGTAAAACATTGAGGCAGCAGGTGGATGAACTCAGGCTGGAGACAGTTTTTTCAATTGTTCTGTCATTAATTTGTGTAAAATGTGTTAAACCAACCAAGTGTCTCCTAGGTGGCTGCAGTGTTGTTTTATGCCCTTTGGACTGTATCGCATGTTTAATGCCTTGAACCTTGTCGTTGAAAAACAATGCAAACTCATTGCATTTAGTGGTGGAAACTAATTCTGGTGGAAATGGAGCTGCATAGCAAGCCCGCTTCCGGGTTGGAAGCCTATTAGGAAGCAGGGGTAGGCTCCATCAAGCATGACCCTCATTGACATCCATTGAAAAATCGGCGCCAATTACGAAGTGACAATTTTTGTCACAGTCATCAATCTAACTATGCTGTCTTTGTTTGAACACATTCTTATCATTCCTGTAATCGTTATATTGATATTTCTCACATCACTCAAGATATTAAGATTAATAACTAACCTATCAGCTGCTTCCATTCTGCTATGTCGGGGTCACAGGGGCGTGGTATGCTTGGCACTCGCTCCGTCTTGTTGTTTAAGCCTAAGCTGCTCTTGGGAGAAGAAGCCACTGGATATTTATAGACAGAAGCGAGACTCCCAAAGGGCTAACTATTTTAAATCAGTGAAATTTAAGCTGTTTGCTACACCCAAAGATTGTTTTTGGTTATTCTATGTTTTCCAAAGCTTTTTAGTCAGTATGTCTTCGTTTTTTGTTGATTAGTTTTTATGTTGCTGCTGTTCATGAATGGAGATTGCTTGCTGTTAGCTAAAAGCGAACGCTAGCTGTGTTTAGTTTAATTCAGCTGATTTAAATCACTTTTTCATCGTCCAACTGCACTAAATGAACCACGCTCCAGTTTCTAGGTGAGTACATGTTGCATGTGTTAAAATACTGTTCAGAATATATACAGTTGGTCAAACTAACCGAAGGTGGCTGCTAAAGGCCTAACTTACTGGTGGAGCACATCGTTTTAACGATAGTTTAAAATGATACACTGGACATAGCTTGGTTAATAATATGAAGATACTATCATATCTAACCTTCAATTTTGGAATGAATTAGGCATAATGCTCTTATAATTTTTTTTTAATAGTAGGATAAGGATAAATATCTCTGACTAAATAATTACTGTGTAGTTTGCAAACCTAGTAAAGGCCATAATATAATCATAATAATAAAAGCAAAAATTAGAAGTGGGCTTAATGTACTCTTTTACAAAGATCTGGGTTGTGCCATTTTGGTAAATACATTTGACACATGCCTATTTTATATTTGTAGCAGATCAGTCTGCGGATTCCACACACAGACTGACCATCCCCCAGATGAACAAGGCAGGAGACGGCCGGACACTTATAATTGTGCTGGAGACTGCTGCTCCCCGAAACGCCAGTGGCGGCGGAGAAAAAAACAGCGGACTCCTGAGGGTGTCGACATGGAGTCTTTAGACTCTCTTGGATTTTGTTGCGCCCCACCCGGTGGGAGCACACCCCCACCGCCATGGGTGCGCCAATTTCAGGGCCTCTGCTTCTTGGCGGAGATAACATTCCGCAGGTCCGTTCTCTTTTGAGCAGCGCGAGAATCCACTTCCCAGTCCTTACGAGGGGGGGCACAATTCGCCACACTCTCCTTCTGGGCAGCCCGCTTTTCTCTGGAAGGGGCTGGACCTGGCCAGGACAGGGTGGCGGACGGTCCCAGCTGCTGAGCACGGCGAGGAAGGAACCTCACAAACGCCTCATCGTAGCGTTTAGCCTCGCGGAACTTAGTGGCGACGGAGTCCACCGCGTTGCCAAATAGACCGGAAGGCGAGATGGGTGCATCCAGGAGGAAGGCGCGGTTCTTCTCTTTGATGCCCGTGAGGTTAAGCCACAGATGTCTTTCCGTCGCAACCAAAGCAGACATGGAGCGGCCAATAGCGCGGGCCATCTGCTTAGTTGCACAGAGAGAGAGGTCTGTTACACGGCGTAGCTCAGAAAACGCGTCCTCGTCCACAGTACCCCCTGTGCTCAAATCTTTGAGCAGCTCAGCCTGGTATGCCTGCAAAACCGCCATGGTGTGCAGTGCTGCACCAGCCTGACCCGCCGCCTGGAAAGCCTTCCCCACCAGTGATGACGTGAACCGGCATGGCTTGTTGGGGAGTGTAGGTTTTCTTAGGGAGGACGATGTCCCGGGGGAGAGATAGCCCGCAAGCGTCTCTTCCACCTGGGGCATCGACCCATAGCCCCGCACCTGTGCGCCCACGATAGGCGAATAAATCGACGTCGAAGGTACAAAAACACGGGACGAATAGGGCTTATTCTCATGGAGGTCCTTGAAGAAGGGGAGAGACCGCCGCTGTGATCCCTCCTCCTGGCCACTTGACAGAAACCTGTCATCCAGTTCAGAGTATTTAGGGGTGCCCTGCTCCTGAGGCCACTCAATATTCAGCCTCACCACTGCTCTTGTAACCACCTCGAGCAGCTCCTCAAACGCTGCGTCAGAGCGGGAAGAGCGCTCCGAGGCTGCGGCGCCCCCAGAAGCCAGGGATGAGGCTTCATCGACGTGCTCACGGGAAGCGCCGGAGCGCGCCCGCCCGAGCACAGAGCCGGTGTCTGCCTCATCTGGTGAGAGCGCGAGGGACATAGGACTATCTGATCCCTGCGCCTCAGCCAGATCAACACGCGAACCCCACGAAGTGGGGAGGCAGCTCGCTCCTCTGCAAAGTAAGCGAGCCGGGCATGTAGGATCTTAGCAGGCAAAAGGTCACAGTGCTCACACTCCCCAGAAAGTCCGAGGGCCGCGTGTTCTTCCCCCATACACTCAAAACAAAATTCATGCTGATCATCATCAGCAATGTGCCTCTGGCACGGAGGAACACATTTCTTCCTGAACCCAGCCATGATACTTTTGTATTTATTATTTTATATATTTTTGTACTGGCACAGAGAGGAGGTTTGCTCACACTTCACACAATGCGATCTGAAGACAAAAAAACCTGAAGACGCTCCCGTGTCATGTGTTCTTATACCCTCTGTTCAGGTGCGCGCAATCACACAGCTGCCGCTGATGAGCTGCGTCACCAACCGAGGTATTATAAGCCAATTCTTGGCGTGTTTGACACACGTGCTTCACAACCGGTCACACAAAGAATGTTTCCCCATAGCGTAATGCTACGCAGCATCGAGTGTAGCTTTTGATAGGGAACAACAAAACAAAGTGTAGGTGGCTAGAGAGATGCCTGTTCAAAACACATACTCACTAAGTGGCATGAGTAATGTACGTGATAATGGTAAAAATTTTGTCCCAAGGACGTGGATTCCACCAACAATATAATTGATCAAAGGTTAAGTATTGGTGGAAAGCGTAAGCTCCAGTAAAGTAAGTTTGAGATTAGACAGGGTCGTCTGTTACAGATAGCGTTAGGTGAACTCTCAGGTTAACTTGTGATGCATCGATAGCTGCTTTTGACATGACTTTGCAATTGTTAACATTTTACTACAATGACTTTATTTTAACGGTTGCATGTGGTGTAATGTATGTAAGTAATAATTGCCATTAAACAAGCAATTTTGTCTTTACGTTCTTTGTTTGTTGGCAGAATAGCCTAGCCGTAGCCTTAACAGTTACAACGACTCCAACAACTATGTTGTATTGTAGCCTAAACCTAATAAACATATGTTTTTACATTCTCATTTCAGATCATGTCCAGTCTACAGGTAAATGGTGTGCATTTATAAAACGCTTTCTTGCACCCTTCTCGGACACCCAAAGCACTTAATATCGTGCTTCCATTCACCCCCTTCACACCTGGGGCAGACAGAGATGGTGGTGAGTCACTGTAGAGGGAAAGATTAAATTGAATGAAATTAGCTTCATCTACATTTACATTTACATTTAATCATTTAGTCATTTAGCAGACGCTTTTATCCAAAGCGACTTACATTCACTAGTGTTACATTTTAGCTGACGCCTTCATTTTTTTTAAAGCGACTTACATTAGGGTTCCATTCACCAGTGTTACAGCTGAACCTAGCCACTGGAGGCAAGGTGGGTTAAGTGTCTTGCCCAAGGACACAACAACAGTATGAACTGAGAGAGCGGGAAGCGGGAACCGCCTACCTGTTCATTTCTCTTCAATAAACCTTTTGAAAGGTTTTTAAATGCTTCATATTGAAATCGTCATATAAATATTATGGTCATTTCTGTTTCCGAGCTTTAAAGTGTCAATATGGGGCGGCAGTAGCTCAGTGGTAGAGCAGTTGTCTTTCAACCAGAAGGTAGTGGGTTCGATTCCCGCTCTCCCCACAATTCATACTGTCGTTGTGTCCTTGGGCAAGACACTTAACCCACCTTGCCTTGTATGAATGTGAATGTATGTGGTGATGGTCGGAGAGGCCGTAGGCGCAAAATGGCTGCCACGTCTCTGTCAGTCTGCCCCAGGGCATCTGTGGCTACAGTTGTAGCTTACCATCACCAGTGTGACTGTGTATGAATGAATAATGGACGGACTGTGAGCGCTTTGAGTCCCTTGGTCCCTCGGGAGAAAAGTGCAATATAAATCCAATCCATTTTTATTATTACTATTAAAAATAAATGTTCTGTGAATAGTCAGACACAGTTTAATGTAGTGGAGTTTCCTTTTGAAAGAGAACTAATGGATAAATGTATTTTATTTATTTTTTTGAGGCTGATCGTAAAGAACAAATGTCTAAGGCTTGTGGAAGTTCTTGCATCCACCACAGACCTCACAAGTGAACAATGCCAAAGGCTCTAATGTCAAAGGGAGAAACAGAAGCAAACATTCAAATTTCATCATTATGGGGTTTCAAAACTGAAGAAGAATGTTTTATTATTTCAGGAGGAGACAGAAGCTACATTTATATGCTGTATATTTATTCACTAAGGACATTTATTTATATAAGGCTACTTTGAGCTTAATTATAGTGTGCCTAATGAACCAAATAGAATAGAACTTTACTTTATTGTTTACCAAAGTGGAATGTTTCCTTCAGCTCACCAGTATATGAGACAGATTATGCACAAATATACATCATAAAGTGTAGTCAGTCATAAATACATGGGACAAACAGCTTAAAGACAGCTTTAGTTACCAGTATGACTCCAGAGGGCAAGAGCTCAAATAATAACGATAAGAGTAGCAGTCTGTTTGACTGCAGGTAACGCAGTTACACAAGTTTTAAAAGAAGTGGCACAGCATGAGCACCATGTCCACGCCAGTATTTCTTCTATAGTATTTCTTGATTTAAAGGCTGTTTCTCATGTTACGTAAGTTAAACGGAGATCGGCTGGATCAACTGTCTTTGCAGAGACCCTCTACAGTTACGTCTGCTGCTGCTTCTGTCGGCCCTCCCCAGTCCAGTACTGTCCATTCTAGTCCAGTCCAGTCATCGGTCTGCTGCTCTGTTGGTCCTCTCTGCTCCTGCACAGCTGACATAGCCCAGCCTCGTCTTCACATCCTGGTCCATCTACAACTTCAGCTTCTTTTAAATAAACTTAAACTCAATCAAATCTCTATTCATTTATGTGCTTCTAGGTTTGAAGGCTTATATAAACTGTATTTCAAGCTCATAAATCTGACATCATTTATACACTTTATTTAAGTGCACAGAGTTAATAACTTGTAAAAAGTGTTTTTATTCATTTTTAAAGAAACTTTTAAATATTATGAAAGTAGATGAAAGCAAACAGACAAAACTTTAAATAATTTATCACTATTGTGTTATTTTAACATGTCATAAGCAACAGAGGTTATTATGGAAAAGAATCAGAAATCATAAAACACTTTTTTTGTCTCTTTTTAAATTGGAATGATAAAGTAGTGCTGCAAAGATGGAAGGGTTTCTTGAACTTTCAGGTTGCTCCTGAGGTCTTTGACCTGCAGCTGCACGGGTAAGGAAACTGAAAAACACATATTTACTCCATCTCAAAAATACGGCATTTGCTTCTTTGACTATCCATCCATCTTCTACCGCTTATCCGGGGCCGGGTCGCGGGGGCAGCAGTCTAAGCAGAGACGCCCAGACTTCCCTCTCCCCAGACACTTCCTCCAGCTCTTCCGGGGGGATACCGAGGCGTTCCCAGGCCAGCCGAGAGACATAGTCCCTCCAGCGTGTCCTAGGTCTTCCCCGGGGTCTCCTCCCGGTGGGACATGCCCGAAACACCTCCCCAGGAGGCATCCGAAACAGATGCCTGAGCCACCTCAGCTGGCTCCTCTCAATGTGGAGGAGCAGCGGCTCTACTTTGAGCTCCTCCCGAGAGACCGAGCTCCTCACCTTATCTCTAAGGGAGCGTCCCGCCACCCTGCGGAAAAAGCTCATCTCGACCGCTTGTATCCGGGATCTTGTTCTTTCAGTCATGACCCAAAGCTCATGACCATAGGTGAGAGTAGGAACGTAGATTGACCGGTAAACCAAGAGCTTTGCCTTACAGCTCATCTCCTTCTTCACCACGACAGACCGGTACATCGACCACATCACTGCAGAATCTGTCTGTCAATCTCACGTTCCCTTCTTCCCTCACTCGTGAACAAGACCCCAAGATACTTGAACTCCTCCCCTTGAGGCAGGAGCTCTACACCAACCTGAAGGGGACAAGCCACTCTTTTCCAACTGAGAAGCATGGTCTCAGACTTGGAGGTGCTGATCCTCATCCCAGCCGCTTCACACTCGGCTGCAAACCGTCCCAGTGCACACTGAAGGTCCTGGCTTGTTGCAGCCAACAGGACAACATCATCTGCAAAAAGCAGAGACGAGATCCTGTGGTCCCCAAACCAGACTCCCTCCAGCCCCTGGCTGCACCTAGAAATCCTGTCCATAAAGATAATGAACAGGACCGGTGACAAAGGGCAGCCCTGCTGGAGTCCAACATGCACTGGGAACAGGTCTGACTTACTGCCGGCAAAGAGAACCAAGCTCCTGCTCCGGTCGTACAGGGACCGGACAGCCCTTAGCAAAGGGCCCCGGACCCCATACTCCCAGAGCACCCCCCACAGGGCACCACGAGGGACACAGTCGAATACCTTCTCCAGATCCACAAAACACATGTGGACTGGTTGGGCAAACTCCCATAAACCCTCCAGCACCCTGGAGAGGGTATAGAGCTGGTCCAGTGTTCCACGACCGGGACGAAAACCGCATTGTTCCTCCTGAATCCGAGGTTCAACTATCGACCGCATTCTCCTCTCCAGTTCCCTGGTATAGACTTTCCCGGGGAGGCTGAGGAGTGTGACCCCTCTGTAGTTGGAACACACCCTCCCTTAATCTTAAATTTCTAAATAACCAGTTTCTTAAAAAATGTGTCTATTTTATGTATCTATTAAAATAAGTTGAAAAAAACATATTAACCACAGATGTAAAGATAGATATCATACAGAAAATATAATTCTAAATGATCAACTTTATATATCTTTACAACATACAGTTTATAATTACGATGATATCTATTGATAATATAGCAGTTTAGTACTGTTGCTAGCTATAGATGTGTTTTTGAACAGTCTTGACAAATATGACAAACATAGTGATAGGTAAAGTAGGAGAATATTAAAAGAAACCTTGATATTGGTGTAAAAGTGAAATTTACCTGAATTAGAGCAACAACCAGAGGGCGCCGATAACACAGGGACAGTGAAGGAGCAGCGATGCTAAGTTTAGCTCAGGTCTCTGTCGTAGCTTTGCTGCTGTCTGCAGGGAGCGAGCACGTGATCAACGAACAAGCGAGCTTCTGATTGGCTCACTGGTTACCATGCAAGCAGGCACTCAACTCAGTCCATATGCCCAAATTGGGACTTCTGGCTCCATAATATCAACATGGCGACCTCCATAACGGCTAAAAATGGCGCCTGAAACAGCGTCAGTCTCGAGGTTTGTAACGCTATGGGTGACGTTACAGTCCTTATGTCCAGCCCCTTTACAGTCACTGGTCCTTAACTAGGTCTTCCTCTTTGGTTCGCAATGCATTGTTATTAAATATTCAAAAACTATGCTAATGATGCTAAGAGAGGAACAGTGACATTTGAAAACTGTCCAGGACTGGTGTAAGACTGGCATTGCTCTAAGCTTTAAAGAGCACTTCAAGCTATTCCAAGTATCTGCAGCTGAGACACTAAAAGCTGTTTGACCAAAGTCTGTTCAAGACCGGGGAACCTGAAGTAGAAGAGAATTTATACTACGTGTTGCATAGCTACACATAGACCAATGTAAGACAAAACTATGACTGGCTAACTTGCAGAGTCAGTTGTCAGCCCATTGCCATTTATCAAAATCATCTTGTTTATGCAGAACTGGCTAAGTGTACACAATGCTCTTGTAATTTGGCATTTTTGTGTTTCTTATTTATTTTTGTGTTTTCTCTTTTTTTTGTTGTTGTTATTACTGAGAGTGACTTTAAGAAGTGGTGTTTTGTTTGGGTCCTGTTTAGAAGTACATATTATGTTTGTTTTTGTTTTTATTGTTTGTTTTAATATTATCCTCATGGTGAATTTTGTTGTCAGTAGTAGCAACTGAGAGACGCCGAGCATGTTTTTGATGTTGGTGGTGGAAACCAGAGCTTAAACATAAACGCACTATACAACAATAGAAGCAGTGTGTGGTGCTCTGATTCTGGAACTAACACTATATTAATGTATTTATTTATTTAATAAATAAATATAAACATTCACAAACATGGTTATTTTGTTCAAAGTAATTCCAAACTTTGTTGCGTTTAGAGGAGGATGCCATGACGTTCAGGAACAAACTCTTTTTAACAATGGGAATCGAGTCGCCACAAAAGAACGGCTCGTAGCTTAACAAGACGAGCCAGTTGTGATCTGTCTAAAAATGCCAGAATTAATAATAAAAAAATAGATAAATAATGGGCCAGTTATGAATATATAGATGAATGCATTTATCTAATTATTTAGTTATATATGTTTGCTGCCATATAAATGTCTGCTGCTGCATGAGAGGGGTTTTGCATGATTGAATCATTTGTAAATTTCCCTCCAGCCTTTTTAAACACAACACTGTTTAAGAGACCTCATGCATTAAAGCTCATGAAAATGATCTGAGTTTTGCCTACACCTGTTATTTGACTTAAGCACAAACGCTCCATTCAACAGACAGGACTGACAATAATGGCACTTTTACTCATGACACTGTGTCTGTTTGTATTTCTCTTACACGGAGATATTAAATCCACTGTTACAGCCTCAGAGTTTCAACTCAAAGGAGACTTTTTGATAGGTGGGCTTTTCGACATCCATGAAGATGAAGCTCCAGGTTATTTTGAGCGACCGGTGGCCATTAAATGCTCCAGGTGAGTGTTATTTGAAGAATCGTTGAGCAGAGATTGAAAGTAACTAGCGCTTTTATTAAAATAATTCACTTGAGTAACAGGTATTTATAAATTGGTGTCAAAGTAGGTGGCACTGTCTATTGGCCAGACGTTTTCAGTAATACATTTGGATAAATTTGTTGTTTATCCAATAAGTCAAGTAATCTGTACTTGAGCATATTTTCACTGAATATTTTGTTAATTTGGCTCAAATAATATGCTGCATTCATGTGGTCCACAAAAACATGCATTAACACCAGTTTAAAGAAAAAGAACTACGAATGTTGTGTTGAAATTTTTTTGTCTGACCTGAGCAAAAACAGATCTCTACTTGTAATCAATAACCCTCAGTTTACAGCATTATCCCACTTTTTCACTCTTCTCTCTTTGTTTGCAGTAAGACATTTTATGTGTCTAATTATCGGAGGTTTCAGCTGATGAGATTCTCAATAGAGGAGATTAATAACTCCACCAGCCTCCTGCCTAATGTCTCTCTGGGTTATAACATATTTGACCATTGCTCGGACATTCAGAGTTTCCCAGACATTTTTAATATCCTCTCAGGCAAAGACCCGATCCATCCCTGGACAGACCCATACCACAATTCGACCAAAGTCATTGCAGTGGTTAGTGCCATCAATAGCACCAAAACACGGACTGTGGCTCCACTTTTCATGACGCATCTTATTCCAATGGTAAACTCACTCTGTATTATATTTATGCATTTACAGCGTCTTAAATGCTAATTCTTTCTTAATAATTTTGTTATAGGTCAGTGATGGAGCTGCTAGTTCAATATTTTCAATAAAACGTATGTTCCCCTCTTTTCTTCGTACGATGCGCCCCAATAAAGATGTTGTTGAAGTGATAGTCAAAATGTTACTACACTTCAACTGGCGTTGGGTTGCGTTGCTCAACATTGATGATGATTATGGAAATAATGGTCGCAGTGTGTTCATGAAAAAGATACAAAGCACAGATATTTGTCTGGCTTATACCAAAGAACTCACCACAAATACAAATTACGCCTCAGTCTTTGAACAGATACAGATTCATAACATACACGTCATCATTGTTTTTGCTGCTGAATGGACGGCTGAGGATCTTATTGAATCTGCCATACAAATGAACGTGACAAACAAGACGTGGATAGCAGGACATGCATGGTCTTTAAACAAGAAGCTTCCCAAAATAAACGGGATCCGAAATATTGGCACTGTGCTTGGGGTCGCTGAGCCAGTGCTGACAATACCTGGCTTTGATGATTTTATCTGCTCTTCAAGATACAAAATACATAATGAACATGAACAAGGAGAGTTTTGCAATCAGTTTTGTAACTGCAGCGACTTAAGTCCAGACAATGTCACAAGTGCAGAGGTCTCCTTTAATTTTCCCCTTTATGCTGCAGTATATGCCATCGCTCATGCCTTACACAACGCACTGCAATGTGGAGGCAATGAATGCAACAGAAACATCACAGTGTATCCACATATGGTGAGTTCAAGGTTAAAAGAAATAATTCATTGATAATAAATAATTTTTGGGCTTGTAAAAGATCCAAACACTGACAAAGCATTGAGCAAGTTAATGGTGAAGTGAATAACATTCATCCTATTGTCAATGTTCATTTACAAATGAACTCTTTGTTTTTGAACGTACTGGGCAAAAGTGGACCAACAAACTGCAGAAGCAGATCCATGTTTCTTTTACCATTATCTTTGATGAAGGCATAGGTTAAAATACTGCATTGTATTTCTTAATAACATGTACCTGCAGGGCTACCATTGATGCTTAAGAGTGGTGTAAAGTCTGACATTTGAATGAAAATTGTGTTTCCATCATGTTGTCTTAAAGTAAAATATTATTAATGCATCTTTACTTTGACTGCCATTAATCTTTCTTGTGGATGCTGTTTACCCACCTCAGGTTCTGACTGAGCTAAAGAAGTCAAACTTTACTCTATTGAACCACACTATTCAGTTTAACAGCAGCGGTGACCCAATGTTTGGACACTTTAATATAATCTTCTGGAACAGCACCGGGGAAGCAGAGATAGTCGGCTTTCATAGCTTTCAACCATCATCACATTTCTTCATCAATGACTCAAAAATACAGTGGCACGGAAATGGAACGGTAAGTTTTTTTTTTTGTAAATATGTTTAGATAAATGAATAACATTATAATTTCCTTGTTTAACACTACTTGGAAGGTCAAACTCACTGAGTACTTGAGCAACCTTTGCTGATTAATGTGGCCTTGGGTGAATGAACACTGTCCAAATGAGCGTACCGGTACGCTAAAAGCACGTTCTGGGCGACGGACGTTAACGCGCGATAAAATAATTGTCGGCGCTAATTCATTAATGCGTTAACGCAAAAATAACGCATTAACTTGCCCAGCACTATGCATAATGCTTCCCCAACCTAGGCCTGAACCATAACATCCTAAATATAGCACTAAATGTTGAACAGTATAACAACTACACCGTAGCACTACCATGAGTTGTACACAAGAAAGCTATAATCAGGCAAATATATCTTTCTGCTTTAATGGTTTGCTTTAGTTGTCCAGTGTTTCAGGTTTTGATGCATACAGCTTTGTGACATGTGCTTTACTTACTTCACTGTTGTTGTTGAACAGGTTCCCTCCTCACTGTGTTCCCCGGAGTGTGAGCCAGGATTTCAAAAACGTATCGAGGGGATTCACAGATGCTGTTTCGAATGTGTGATCTGTCCAACAAACACATATATGAACTCATCAGGTAGGCCTACAGTAAATGTGAAGGTTTTGACTGAAGGATAAAATCAACATCTTTGTAATACTCATTATTTCAGTTTAAAAGTCTACATTTCTGTCATCAAATATTGTAAATTACTCCAAGGGGCTTCCTGTCAACAATATTTTGACTACTTCAAACATACAGTACACTGTGGCTCATTCTCTGGGGCGCAGTGGTTTAGTGGTAGAGTGGCCGTCCTATAACTGAAAGGTTAGTGGTTTGATTCCCGCTCTCCCCATAGGTCATACTGTCGTTGAGTCCTTGGGCAAGACACTTGCCACTAGGGACACAACACTGATGTATGAATGCTGCACTGGTGTATAAATGTGTGAAAATGTAAGGACAACGGATAAAAATTAGCCTAAGGCTACAATCTTGGATGTTTACATTTATGTGGTTTTGTCTTAAGTATGTTCATCAACAATCAAATAAATAATAATTTATTAATTATATCCCTTACCTGCCCTATTCCTTAATCCTTGTTTTTCTGCGTTCACGGGGAACAAAAGCCTGTCCCAATACTCATTTGGATCAAGGGGTAATGTCTATGAAGGTTCACAGTCATCCAGGACATCTTAAAAAAAAGGTTGAAGTAAAAGCATCTGGAGTCAGTTTTCAAGGTGAAGACGTTTCATCTCTAATTCCAAGAGACTTTATCAATTCTGAGATCAACTGGTAAGAGAGCTGAGCTTATATCTCTAGAGGGCTTTTCTGTGCTGAGCTTCAGTACAGCCAATCCTGGAGGACCTGAGTCTGCAGTCAACACTCCACCTCAAAGTGAAAGGACATTCCTTTGAGGACAGCAATGTCCGAATTTTGTCAAGAGAGGCCAGATGGTTTGAGAGAGAGGTTAAGGAAGCCATTTTTGTGAAAATGGAAAAGCCCTCTTTAAACAGATTCATTTTGCCTATTATTTATAAAAGTGTTTTGAAACCTAAAACAAAAGAGTTGCACCCTAGAACAACAAACACAGCACCTGAATGGAGCAGTGTCACTAATGACTCTCCTGAGCCTTAACGACTCTTACATCAGGAGTCACTCTTCCCTTTCAGAGCCAATGACCATGAGACCAACAGCCTGGTCCATCAGGTTTCATTTCAGGGGGAACTCCTCCCTCTAGAGATATAAGCTTAGCTCTCTCACCAGTTGATCTCAGAATTGATAAATTGTCTTGGAATTAGAGACGAAACGTTTTCACCTTGAAAACTGAGTCCAGATGCTTTTACGTCAACCTTTTTATTAAGGGATAATGGGCTGTAAACCCCTCCAAATAGAGATCTGAAGACCACACCGACCCTGCGGCCATGAGAGACGTACAAAATGTAACAAATTTGGGTTAATAAATAAATATTTTCAATTATGACAGTCTTTATATTTTATAGACCATATCTTATTATCAACAATTGTAAATATATGTATGTCTTCTTTCCATTGCTTCCCTATTCACCAATATTGTCCTTACCACAGGGCAATAAAATGGGGGTTACAGCCGGGCTTTTTGGCTTTTACTGCATAGTAAAACAGTAGTTTTTAGTTAGCATAAACGGACGTATTAATCAAAAATTAAGAGTTGTCATG
The DNA here is from genome assembly GCA_024416835.2 of Perccottus glenii. Classification (NCBI taxonomy): domain Eukaryota; kingdom Metazoa; phylum Chordata; class Actinopteri; order Gobiiformes; family Odontobutidae; genus Perccottus; species Perccottus glenii. The sequence continues at coordinate 9,464,696 of CM044555.2, read as the reverse complement.
TCATGAGTTTTCATGTAGTAAAGGCCTTGCTCTAGAGACTAGAGCCATCTTTGTACCAGGCTGTACACATGATTTTTACACTTGTAAAGTTGCCATTGGGTTTCTCCTTATATTTCTGCTTTTGGAGCCTGCCCTCTGGTGGACGGAGGTATGTCGCTGTATATTTCTGTATGGTGGTGCCCTTACTCAAGACCCTTTTAAGGGGTTCCATGAGAGAGGCTTGCTTATCATTTATGCCCCTACAGGTGTGGGTGTCCTAAATATTAGGGTAGCCTATATTCTTAGCCCTACCCCTAACCATTTCAAAGGGTAGGGCTAAGGGGGAGGGGAAGATTAGAGAATTGGGATTGGCCTTTTATCTGCAGACAACTGTCATTTAGTTTAAATATATTTATAATTGTTTTCCTAAATATTTGTTATCTATTCATTCCTATTGCAAGAATACTGAGTTATTACAATTTTTCTGTTTGTGTTGCTGGTTTACAGTGGATCCATACACATGTCTTGACTGTAAGGAAACTGAATGGTCTACTGCTGGAAGTACATTCTGTGATCCCATATCAGTGGAATACATCCCATTCACAGATCCTACAGCTGTAGTCATCATGGTCGGGGCGCTGGCTTTGGTGGGCCTCACTCTAATGACGTCTGTGCTCTTTGCCGTCAACTACCACACACCAGTGGTGAGATCTGCTGGAGGACCCATGTGCTTCCTCATTTTAGGCTGCCTCAGTCTCTGCAGCATCAGTGTCTTCTTTTACTTTGATAGACCCACTGTTCATTCTTGTGTCTTAAGATATTTACCATTTCTTTTGTTCTTCACAGTCTGTGTGGCATGCTTTGTTGTGCGTTCTTTTCAAATTGTTTTTATCTTCACAGTTGCTTTCAATTACCCCTCACTGAAAAGACTGTGGATAAACTATCATGGACAATGGTTGGTCATTTTAGGGGCATCTCTCTCACAGGGGCTGTTACTCCTCATTGCATACTCATCTGAGCCTCCTCAGCCTTACAACACAACAGACTGGTATCATGACAAAATTATTCTGGGCTGTAAAATTAATGGAAGGGTATTCAGTGCTTCATTTGCATTGTTTATATTACTGTATATTCTCTGCTTCATTTTCTCCTACATGGGAAAAGATCTTCCAAAGAATTACAATGAGGCCAAAGCTATAACATTTTGTCTGCTCCTGCTCATTCTGATGTGGATCATCCTTGCCACCGTCTTCCTACTTTACCGAGGAAAGCACATCCAGACAGTTAACTCTTTAGCTGTACTTTCAAGTCTATATGCTTTTCTTTTGTTTTATTTCTTTCCAAAAAGCTACATTATAATTTTCCACCCACAGAAAAACACACAAGTGTACTTTCACAGTATTCTTCTGAAATATAACCAAACAAATAATCAATAGCAACATAAAATTTGTGTAAAATTTGCTAAGCTCTTTTGGGAGTGGCACTGTCAGTGTCCTGAACTAGTTCTTCCTCTTTGGTTCACAATGCATCGTTGTTGATTATTCAAAAACTATGCTAAGGATGCTAAAAGAGAAACAGGGATATTTGAAAACTGTCCACGAATGTTTGCAAATATATGAACCATATTTCCTCTTACATTTGCCTACTGTTACATAGTTTTATATAAACAGAGATCATTTTAATTTTGTTTCCAAAATGTACATGGGAACATGGGTGTGGTTGGCAACATGATGCTAGAAAACCTTTAAGAATCTAGATCTGAGTGTGAATATTGCCAATATTAATGTGCTTCTCTTTTCTCTCTTTGTGTTTTTCTTTCTTCATCTGCTTCTTGTGTAAACAAATGTAACCAGTTCTGCAATACACACTTTTCCAGAAAGATTTTTCACGATCATTGACTCAAGTGTTGACAAGCCAAGTCCTGGAGCCTAATGTATATGAGCATGTGTTTCATTAATTCATTCAACCTTTATTTAAATCTTAAGAAATCATTGAGAATGACCCTAATATTCAATGATGTCAAGAGTACAAACACAGGAAAAAAACAACACAGACAGTACATTTATTTAAAACAGTTACATTTAAAGTTAGTATAGTCATCAATCAAAGATTTAAGATAAAGATTTTGGTGTAAGACTGACATTGCTCTAAGCTTTAAAGAGCACTACAATCTATTTCAAGTATCTGCAGCTGAGACACTAAAAGCTTTATTACCAAAGTCTGTTCAAGACCGTGTTGCATAGCCACACATAGACCAATGTAAGAACTATGACTGGCTAACTTGCAGTTGTCAGCCCATTGCCATTTATCAAAATCATTTTGTTTATGCAGAACTGACTGAACTAAGTGTCCACAATGCTCTTGTAAAGGGCATTTTTGTGTTTCTTATTTATTTCTGTGTTTTCTCTTTTTTTGTTGTTTTTAATGAGAGTGCCTTTAAGAAGTGGTGTTGAGTTTAGGTCCTGTTTAGAAGTACATATTTTTTTTTTTTTTGTTTTTTGTTTTTTGTTTTGATATTATCCTTGTGGGGAATTTTGTTGTAAGCAGTAATAACCAGGAGACGCCGAGCATGTTTTTATTTGTTGGTGGGGGAAACCAGAGCTTAAACAAATACGCAATATACAACAAAAGTGGCAAGAATCTGATGCTGGAACTTACACTGTATTTATGTATTTAATAAAGATAAAGATAAAGAAATATTACACATTCACAACATGTGTTTTGTTTTATGAAATGCAAACACTGTAGCCACTGTCAATTTGATAAAAGGCCTCACAGACTTTAACGCTAACTGCTGATGATAACTGACGTGTGAAAAAAAAATTGAAACTTGATGTAGAGATATGTTTCTTACAGCATGCTACAATAAAGTATCTGGTCAACAACAATTTCACAAGTAAGTAAGGGAAACGATTTTTCTTTCTGCTTAAGACCACCACAAAGAGTCAAAGAGTACACTGGCTTGTGATCCCCTGTGGCTAGATTGTATAATTACATCAAAGTAGTACTCTTATTTGTGTATCATTAAGTTTAAGCTCCAAAGAACCCAGTGGGATGAACCATTTCATTTATTAGTTACATCTCTGGGTGTTTCTGAGTCTTTGGATCCTTCTACGTGAGCGTCTTGTTGAACAGCCGCTCATTGAAAAAAACAGCCTCCTCAGTTTTCACACTCATTGTGTTTTTTTACAGTAAGTTGTCTTTATTTTTGTTTTATTTTGTTTTTATCAAGTATGCGTTTAATCTGTATTGTAATGTTTGACTTGTACAGCCCTTTGGTCGACTGAGGATGTTTTTAAATTTACTATATAAACTTTGATTGATTGTTATATACAGATGCAGGCTTGGTATTTTAGCCAAAAGGAGAACTCAGGTGTTGACTGGAACAGGCCTTTGGCAGCAGACAATGACCTGGACCTTTTGGGATTGTCCTCCCAAAGAAATATCTTAGTGACAAGGAAACAAACCTCTGTGTTCAGACAATTGCCCTGGGCAAATAAACAGAGCAGCACTGGAGGAGAAGCACTGATGTCTTTCTATCTGAGAACACATTCTTGCATGAATGTTTAGAACAATTATGTCTATTTCTTATTTGTTAAACACCATCGCTCTCAAATAGGAGGAGAGTGAGGTGTAAACTGCACTTTCGCCACTAGATGTCGCCAAAAATAAAGAAGACATCCTACCTTATGCTTTTGCAAATCAAATAAATTACACTAAATCTATCACATAAGATTTTTCTCCATCAAAATCTCCAAAAAAGAAACAAAAACAATCATAATGGGCTTATTATAAATATCTGGCTTAAGGCATTGATCCAATAATTAATGTTGAAGCCTGTGTGTTTGCTGCCATATAAATGTGTGCTTCTGCATGAGTGGGGTTTTGCATGATTATATCATTTGTATATTTCCCTGCACACAACTCATGCATTGAAAATAATCTAAGTTTTGCCTGTTATTCGACACAACATTCCATTCAACAGACAGGACTGACAAAAATGGCAATGGCAGCTTTTGAAACCAGCCGTAACAATCACTTTACGGATGTTTAACAGTTTCAATGTGACATTTGTCATACTTTTACTACTTTATGGATCAATTAAAAGTACAGACTAAAAAAGCATGTCATTTTTGACAATTACATTTACAAGTTAAGCAAAACCATAATTATTTATCAATATTCATATTGTGATTTTATAGTTCATAACATATGGGAATAAGTAGTAAAATATTGATTTTAGAATATATTTTCCGGCACAGTGAAGAACAAGGCTCATTGTATTTTTTCAGACCTATGACTCATCCTCCCTGGCCTCCTTCACCAAGTGCCTCCAAAACTCCTGAGTTTCACTGGAGTGAGATTCAGAGGGAAAACAGGTTTTGCCCCAAATACAGTGTCATCAGAAAAAACAATGATGTAGCATCTGGATCCCAAACAGCTATTGGCTGCTGGTTACGCACAGCAAGTAGAACAACAATGTCAAAATGCTGTTTTTTTATTAGTACTGTATTTATAGATCCATATTGAAGCTTTAGGGCTGAAATATCTGATAATTTTCCAATATTTTAGAATATTCTGATCATACATACTTGTGTTATAGGAAGTGCCCCCATAGTCCCAACAGTCTGTTTTTGGAGGGCAATTCTAAGTTTATAACCTGTCTCTAATTAATTAAATTTTTTTAGACTGAAAAATAAAATAAAATAAAGCATATTCAGAGTTCTCTTGACACTTGATAAGGGGGCACCAATGTTTTTCCCTGTTTTAATTTGAAATGATTTAGTACCAATATCAACACAAGTGTAATTCATTTTGGGGGACATGGTTGTTGTTAAAATTATAGAAAAAAAGTGCTATTTTAGCCAAAATGATGCAGAAACATTTAGAAACTTACATCAAGTGAATCATAGTGGTATATTATGGTTGTTTTAAAGTCTGTAACAAAGATAATTTACATTTTTGATATACTATAACACCTATTTTTGAAAAAAATATCTTGTATCCATATAAAGCATGTATGCATAATTAAGCAAAAGTAATTACAATTATTAAAATGAGTTTATTAAAACATTAAATAAATATATCTAAGCAATCCTGAATTCTCAAGCTTAATTTAAGACACATATTGTAATGTACCTATTAAAGACTAGTATGTATGTGTATTAGTGAAAAGTCAGATTAAAGTCAAATGTCACTTAGTAAATGTAACAACCAAGAAAAACATACTTGTATACACTGTATACAACAGATGATGTATGGGTTTTTGAATGATAAGCTAAACAGTCATTGAAACATTTGTTTTTCCTGACTGCTCTCTAGTGGTAAGACCAATATACAACAAATGCCAAGGCACCTAACAAGGCCAAATTATACAAATGCATCTATTGATTTTCCCATTTAATCCCATGGTTTTGCAAAACCTATTCTTGCATGAACATTTAGGACAATCATAATTATGTTTATTGCTTTTTTTTTCTTTATCACCATAAGATCAATTTCTAAGATCAAGGTCACAATAGCTGTTTAAATGCTCTTAACAAGAAGTGTGAGGTGTAGATAGAATTAATTAGATTCTATTAGATTAGGTCAGATTAGAATGGGACAGACAGACAGACAGACAGTGCACATTAACAAGATTTGTTGTACAGTCTTATAGCAGTTGGTATAAATGATCTCCTGAATCGCCCAGCCCTAGAGCGCAAGGAAAGGAGCCTTTCACTGTGGCTCTTCCTCTGAGCCGACAGAGTGTCATGCAGGGGATGTCTACTGTTGTTGAGGATGGCCTGCATCATGCACCTCATTCTCCTCTCCACCGAAGCTTTTCCTCATTAACGACACACATTTCCTGACTAATTTGTCCAGTCGATTACTGTCTCTGAAAGTCACGCAATTTCACCAGCACACAACACCAAAAAATACTGCACTTGCTTCTTCATTACAGATTATTGCCACTAGATGATCACTAAAAAAAACAAAAACACAAAAATATCCTACCTTATGCTATGGAAGATAAAATTAAACACACTAAATCTATCACATATGATTTAGCTTATCTATTGAAATCTCCAGAATAGATAAAAAAAAAAACAAGTGTAATTATCTGGATTAATGCATTGAACCAATAACTAATGTTGAAGCCTGTGTGTTTGTTGTCATAAATGTCAGCTGCTGAGGTTTTGCATTTTGTGTCATTTATAAATTATCCTGCAAACAAACACTGTTTAGGCCCTCATGCATTGAAGCTCATGAAAATGATCTGAGGTTTTCCTACACCTTCCTACACCTGTTATTCAACTTAAACACAAACGTTCCATTCAATGGACAAGACTGACAAAAATGTCACTTTTACTCGTGACACTGGGTCTGTTTGAATTTCTCTTACACAGAGATATTTAATCCGCTGTTACAGCTTTAGAGTTTCAACTCAAAGGAGACTTTTTGATAGGTGGGCTTTTTGGGGGTGGACCAGGCTGCTGTCTCTGTCCTGCTCAGCTGATTGTATGAGGAAGTTGTTTGTCCCTCAGGCAATACGGCTTTACAACTCCTGAACTACTGTCATGGTTAATCTGTGTTTAGAGCAAACAGGTTTACACTCTCTTTTGTATACATACATTTTATATTTTGCTTTAGTTTGACAGATGACCTCATGCTTTTTATGTTTGCCTTACATTATTTTATCTTTCTAAATTGCATGCTGTGTATTTCTTTGTAATTATTGTGATACTGCTGGAAACCTGAATTTTCCTCAGAATCAGTAAAGTATCTAATCTAATCTAGCCTGATGAAACAAAGTATGTAAGTAAGTGATAGGATCAAAGACAAGTGGGCCAGCTTTCAACCGGACCTGTCAAGAACAATAATTTGCATTAAACTTAGACTCCACCTCATTCAAATCTTCTTGACCCAGGATTATGTGGTGAGTATATTTTCTTATTTGTTTATTGGTTTGTGATGTAAAGTTGTGCTATTGTCTTGTAGTTTATAAAAAGTGTGTTCCAATAGGGAATGCTGAACAAGGATAATCAGTTCTGATCACTTTTTGGACCCCAGGAAGAATAGCAACAGCTTTGCTGCAGCTAATAGGGATCCTAAATTTAAAAAAAATAAATATCTGTGCTTATTAATGTAACAGTAAATGTTGTAGAAAATAAAAAATGTAGTGGTAAGAAGCAGGCGCATGATAGAATAAAAATCTATTTATCCAATAGGACATTGTATTTAGTATTTCATGTGTCATATTTATTTAATTTTTTTACCTGTGATGTTAATGTAAGTTCCATTTTGACAGATCTGACAGGTAAAGCAGCATTCGTGGAGGCCAAAAATGTCTTGCTTTTTTGCATACCCCACAGGGCACTCTGGGGAACACAGTGATGTTGGCGCCTGTGCACAAGTTTCAAAGTATGTTAAAACAACCATAGTATTAGGAAGATTTAGTGTAATTTGGTTTGTACTGATGTTTAAGCCACATCCTGGTGAGGATAACCAAAGAGGGAGGGCTTTAGTCATTAGTGGTTAGCTGCTGTAAAAAGTACTCACTAAACTAAGGGGACAACATTACTTACTTCTCCGTTTGTGTACCACTGAATTTTGGAGGTGTTGATGAAAAAATTGACAAAAGGGTAAAATTTGTAAAAGCCTATGTCTTCTGCATCACCGCTGGTGTTCCAGAAAACAACTGAATAGAATCCAAACTTGGAATCATTGTTTTGATCAAACTGAATGCTCTCATTTAAAAAAGTAAAGTTTGACTTCCTCAGCTCTAATTAGAAAAAATAAAAAAGGAATTAGTTGTAGTAATCAATAAGATGGTTTTGATTAGGTTTATTTAATTTACTTTTATTTGCAATGAAGATAAAATGTATACTATACATGAAAAAATAGTATGCAGTTGAAAAAAAAGTTCTAAACAAAGAAGAAAAGGTTAGAGCAAACGATGACCTGGATGAGTGAGAACCTTTTACAGACATGTTCCTAACAATATTTCTACTGTGTAAAATCCCCCAAATCACAGTCTTTGCATTATTATCTTGGGAATATAGACACGTACAACTTCAGCTGCCTACAGCTACACGTAAAGGCATTCATGTAACACACAATCATTTGTTTTGGACAGCATTTGTTTCTACTGTGTTTGTTCATAATAATAATACTAATATTTTTTTTTTTAATATAGCGCTTTTCCACCTACTGTAGTAGGCACTCAGAGCTCTCATTCTCAATCTGCAGACCCTGTCAACCACATTATGTCGCTTTGTGTCCCTCTTTGTCGGCCTCCAAATGTCTACAGTGTTGGAAAGAACGCTGCAAATAAGGTCAGAGTTTTGAACAATTTTAGGGCAGGTACATATATGGCTGTATTTGACTTAAGGGAAGGTTTGTTAGCTCAGAAAGTTTGGTTTATTTTGTAGCAAAGTAAGTTAATTTCCCTTTTCAAAGATAGACAAGAACGAGACCATTTATTGCTACATATCTTTCTACATAATCAAATGTTTTCTATCAGTGGTAAGACACATTAACTACTTGTCACGCAGCCTAGTGCCCATATTCCAAACACAAACATTTGTGTAAGATGAGCTTGTGACAGGACTCATCCTCTTCTTTATCCTCAGGTGATGCAAATTAAATCTGGTTGGAAGTTTATTGTGGGTTTAATTCAAATGCACACTAAGTAATTCAACCGTATCAAGTTTAAGGCAAGTGTTGCATCCTTTTTCAAATGAGCGCTGTACGACTCACAATGTGACCTCAAATTAAAGGACAATCATTTGCAATTTCTGTGGGTGGAACTCTTAGAGACATCCTGCTTCAAACAACATATTATCATTGTAGATAAATAAAAAAGAAGAAGAAATCATTACAAAAGTTTGCTTTGTTAACTCCATTAGTTCTCAAAGATACATTTTTACAACAGTTTGTTAGATGTAATGCATTAAGACTATTGTTTTCTTACTTGTGAAATTGTTGTTGATACTTAGGGTTAAGGTCAGTGAGGCCCTTGATCAAATTGACAGTGGCTACAAAAGACAAAAGACATGTTGTGAATGTGCAATATTTATTTTTAAAATTTATTATATACAGTAAATATGAGCGTCCATTGGTTGCGGCTACTGACAAGAAAAAAATAAAATGTTACAGAAAAAGCCCCCTTTACATTGGCATTTTGGACACAGAAGTGTAGAGGACTAGAATTTAGTTCAATGAAAAGATGGGGTTTAGCCACCAAACATAGCCAGTTCTGCATAAACACGATGATTTTGATAAATTGCAATGGGCTGACAACTGACTCTGCAAGCTTTGGCCAATCACAACCTCAATTACATTAGGCTACAGGACTTGGCTTGTCAACACTGAGTCAATGGCGGAGAAAGATCTTTCTGGTAAAGTGTGTATTGCAGAACTGGTTACATTTGTTTACACAAAGAAGCAGAGGAAAAAAGAAAAACACAAAGAGAGAAAAGAGAAGCACATTAATATTGTCAATATATACACTCAGATCTAGATGAAATGTTTAAAGGTTTTCGAGCATCATGGAGCCAACCACACCCCTCACCGAACCCATGTTCCCAGTTTTGAAACATTTAAATGATTTCTGTTGATGTAAAACTGTTGTTGTAACAGTAGGAAAATTTATGAGGAAGTTTGGTTCATATATTTGGAAACATGCGTGGCCAGTTTTCATATTCTCTGTCCCTCTTGTACCATCATTAGCATTGTTTTTGAATAGTCAACAACAATGCATTGTGAACCAAAGAGGAAGAGCCTATTTCAGGATACTGACAGTGCCACTCCCAAAAGAAAAGCAAATTCTACACAAATTTATGTTTGGTTATGTTTCAAAAAAAGATGGTGAAAGTACTCTAGGGTGTTGTTCTGTGGCTGAAAAATGATAATATAGCTTTTTGGAAAGAAATAAAACAAAAGAAAAGCATAAAGACTTAAAAGTACAGCTAAAGAGTTAACTGTCTGGATGTGCTTTCCTTTATAAAGTATGTCGACGGTGGCAAAGATGATCCACATCAGAATGAGCAGGAGCAGACAAAATGTTATAGCTTTGGCCTCATTGTAATTCTTTGGAAGATCTTTTCCCATGTAGGAGAAAATGAAGCAGAGAATATACAATAATATAAACAATGCAAATGAAGCACTGTATACCCTTCCATTAATTTGACAGCCAAGAATAATTTTGTCAGGATTCCAGTCTGTTGTGTTGTAAGGCTGAGGAGGCTCAGATGAGTTTGCAATGAGGAGTAACAGGCCCTGTGAGAGAGATGCCCCCAAAATGACAAACCATCGTCCATGATAGTTTGTCCACAGACTGTGCAGTGAGGGGTATTTGAGAGCTACTCTAAAGATACAAACAATTTGAAAAGAACGCACAACAAAACATGCCACACAGACTGTGTAGAACAAAAGAAATGGTAAGCACATGGGTCCTCCAGCAGATTTCACCACTGGTGTGTGGTAGTTGACGGCAAAGAGCACAGACGTCATTAGAGTGAGGCCCACCAGAGCCACCGCCCCGACCATGATGACTACAGCTGTAGGATCTGTGAATGGGATGTACTCCACTGATCTGAGATCACAGGATGTACTTCCTTCAGTAGACCATTCAGTCTCCTTACAGTCAAGACATTTGTATGGATTCACTGTAAACCACCAACACAAACAGAAAACATTGTTATTAGTGCTATAGGATTGCAAGATAACTATTTAGGGCATTATTTTAATAAAAAATCAATAAGAAAGTGACAGCTGTCTGCAGATAAATATGTTTGAGATAGTTCACAGGGAGTTATTTAGAAATCTTAGGGAAGGAATATCTTTACAAAGAACATAGTAAATTTAAAGATTCAGAAATACTGCTCACAGGAAGCCCCACAGAGTCATTTACAATATTTCACAACAGAAATGTACACTGAACTGTTAATTATACTGATGTTGATCATATCTTTCAGTCACAATTTTCACATTTACTGTAGGCCTACCTGATGAGTTCATATATGTGTTTGTTGGACAGATCACACATTCGAAACAGCATCTGTGAATCCCCTTGATACGTTTTTGAAATCCTGGCTCACATTCCGGGGGACACAGTGAGGAGGGAACCTGTTCAACAGCATTTTAGTGAATTAAGTAAAGCACATGTCATTCACGCAAAGATGTATGCATCAAAACCTGAAACACTGGACAACTAAAGCAAACCATTAAAGCAGAAAGTTATCTTTGCCTGGATATAGCTTTCTTGTGTACGTTGTGGCACGCCTCGGGGATAAACCCAACAAATAATCACCGACCCACAATCTGGACCCTACAGTACAATTTGTAAAAATATGCCACCCTGGTATGGCCCAGGGACACCTAAATTTAACTCAGCACTAGACACGGACGCAACGGTTCATAGACTAGGTTGGACAAAAAAAAAGAAAGTAATTTAAATATGTAATTTATTAATTTATTTAACTTTAATTTGTTTCAATGTGTACAAAAATATTTTATTTAACCTATTAGCTTCAGTATAAAAATAAGCTAAATCTAAGACACCCTCACAACCTCATTCAAACCGGCACACACACCAAAAAAAATAAATAAATACAAAGTGTGACTTGCAAGTCCTCTGTGTTCAAGTCTAAGTCTGAGTCATCAGTTCTCAAGTCCGAATCGAGTTACGAGTCCTTGTGTCTGAGAATACACAAGTCCAAGTTCAAGTTTGAGCCATAAAAAAAGGCAAGTCCAAGTCCAAGCTAAGTAACAACTTGGACTTACAGGTTATCTGTAAACTCAAAGTTTACAGATAACATTCAGTTGTTAAGGGGAAATTAGGAAGGTCAGTGAGGCCGGGCGAGGTGATGAGAGAGACAGAGAGTGTTTACAGTCTTTTGTAGAGTGTAGGTTCAGAGTGGCGCTTGTCCTTTCTGTGAAGAATGAAATTCGCACTTTGCAGCACTTTAAGCAGGGCAATGACACCCCACGCCGACAGCCCACAGGGACCGGCAGGTAGAACGCATGCACAGAGGCTCACAGCCGGAGGCGTGAGCTCAAAGGAAACACCGGCATGCTACAATAATCACTGTGTTATCCACTGTTCCAGTATATACAAATAGGCACACAGAGAGTACAATTATCTGTTTCAGTCGCTTGGCCTTACGCCTATGGATGTGTGACTGAAAGGCACAATTTGGTCCAACACAGCATAGCAAACTGCTAACGCTCCAACACTAAAGCCTCTCTCATGGAACCCCTTAAAAAGGCCTCGATTGAGGGCACCACCATACAGCAATATACCTCCGTCCACCAGAGGGCAGGCTCCAAAAACAGAACTATAAAGAGAATCCAATGGCGACTTTACAAGTGTAAAAATCATGTCTACAGCCTGGTGCAAAAGAGGCTCTGGTCTAAGTTTTTACTACATGACTCTTTACTTTGCAGTGACAGCAGAAAAGTCCAGATGTAACCGCCATTATTGCCATGTGGTAAGACCAATATCGGTGAAAGCGGGCAGACGACATCCATGTTTATTTACAATCTAGGTATGTCCGTCCCTGGGCAGCAGTGCGTGACGTCAGGTGTGAAAAACGCTGGTCCTAAAGCCTCTGTCTAACCAGCGGATGTGCGTACCACTATATAAACAACACAGTGCTATGGTGTAGGATTTTAAGGTTTAGGCATAGGTTGGATAAGCATTATGCAAAATGTTTTTGAAGACTGCATGTTATGTGATAGATTTAGTGTGTTTTATGTTATCTACCATAGCATAAGGTAGGTTGTCTTCTTTATTTTTGGCGACATCTAGTGGCGAAAGTGCATTTTAAACCTCACTCTCCCTTTTGAGAGCGATGGTGATTAACAAAAAAGAAATAGACATAATTGTCCTAAACATTAATAAAAGAATGTGATCTCAAACAGTAACACATCAGTGCTTCTCCTCCAGTGCTGCTCTGTTTGCACAGGGCAATTGTCTGAACACAGAAGCTTGTTTCCTTGTCACCAGGATACTTCTTTGGGAGGACAATCCCAAAAATCCAGATCATCGTCTGCTGCCAAAGGCCTGTTCCAGTCAACACCTGAGTTCTCCTTTTGGCTAATATACCAAGTCTTCATCTGTATATAACAATCAATCAATCAAAGTTTTATAGTTAATTAAAAGGCCTGTACAAGTCAAACAATACAATAAACATAATACTCAAAAAAATACAAAATTATACAAAAATAAATAAGTAAAGACAACTTATTGTAAAAAAAACACAATGAGTGTCAAAACTGAAGGGGCTGGGCTTTTCAATGAGCGGCTGTTCCACAAGACGCTCACGTGGAAGGATCCAAAGACTCAGAAACACCCAGAGATGTAACTAATAAATAAAATGGTTCATCCCACTGGGTTCTTTGGAGCTTAAACTTAATGATACACAAATAAGAGTACTACTTTGGTGTAATTATACAATCTAGCCACAGGAGGTCCCAAGCCAGTGTACTGTTTGTGCTGGTCTCAAGCTGAAAGGAAAAGACTGTTTCCTTTACTTACTTTGTTAAATTGTTGTTGACCAGATACTTTGGTGTAGTGTGTTATAAGCATATCATCACATCGTGTTTATAATTTTTAGTCAGTTATCATCAGCATCAGTTAGCGTTAAAGTCAGTGAGGCCCTTTATCAAATTGACAGTGGCTACAGTGTTTGCATTTCAAAAAACAAAACACATGCTGTGAATGTGTAATATTTATTTCTTTATTTGTCGTATATTACGTATATGTTTAAGCTCTGGTTTCCACCACCAACATCACAAACATGCTCTGCGTCTCCTGGTTGCTACTGCTGACAACAAAATTCCCCACAAAGATAATATCAAAACAAACAATAAAAACAAAAACAAACAAAATATGTACTTCTAAACAGGACCCAAACTCAACACCACTTCTTCAAAGCACTCTCAGTAAAAACAACAAAAAGAGAAAACACAGAAAGAAACACAAAAATGTTACAGTAAAGGTCCTTTACAAGGGCATTGTGGACACAGAAGAAGGGGACCGGCATTTATTTGAATAGACAAATGGGGGTTAGCTAGCCTGGCCAGACATTCTAAATATTTTTCTATTTGTACAAATAATTAACAAGACTTTGATCAGAAAGTGAATGTCGTTGGATCGTGCAAGCCAGGCTAGGTATTAGCCACCAAACTTAGCCAGTTCTTCATAAATAAGATGATTTTTTTTAAATGGCAAAGGGCTGACAACTGACTCTGCAAGCTTTGGCCAATAATAGTTTTGTCTTACATTGGTCTATATGTAACTATGCAACACGTAGTAACTCTCTGCTACTTCCGGTTCCCCGGTCTTGAACAGACTTTGGTAAAACACCTTTTAGTGTCTCAGCTGCAGATACTTGGAATAGCTTGTAGTGCTCTTTAATTAAAGTTCAAAGCAATTTTCAGTCTTACACCAGTTAAAATCTTTGATTGATGACTATACTAATTTTAAATGTAACTGTTTTAAATAAATGTACTGTCTGTGTTGTTTATTTTATTTTTTTGTGTTTGTACTCTTGACATCATTGGATATTAGGGTCATCCTCAATGATTTCTCAAGATTTAAATAAAGGTTGAATGAATTAATGAAACACATGCTCATATACATTAGGCTCCAGGACTTGGCTTGTCAACACTTGAGTCAATGGCAGTGAAAAGTCTTTCTGGAAAAGTGTGTGTTGCTGAACTGGTTACATCTGTTTACACAAAGAAGCAGAGGAAAAAAGAAAAACACAAAGAGAGTAAGAGAAGCACATTATTATTGGCAATATTCACACTTAGATCTAGATGTTTAAAGGTTTTCTAGCATCATGAGCCAACCACACCCCTCACCGCACCATGTACATTTCTGTTTATATAAAACTATTTATGTAACAGTAGGCCAATGTATGAGGAAATATGGTTAATCAATTTGGAAACATGCGTGGACAGTTTACAAATGTCACTGTTCCTCTTTTAGATTCATTAGCTTAGTTTTTTAATATTTTACAACGATGCATTGTGAACCAAAGAGGAAGAGCTAGTTGAGGACACTGACAGTGCCACTCCCAAAAGAGCTTAGCAAATTTTACACAAATTTTATGTTGCTATTGGTTGTTTATTTGGTTATATTTCAGAAGAAGACTGTGAAAGTACTCTTGTGTGTTGTTCTGTGGCTGAAAAATAATAATATAGCTTTTTGGACAGAAATAGCACAACAGAAAAGCATATAGACTTGACAGCACAGCTAAAGCGTTAACTGTCTGGATGTGCTTTCCTTTATAAAGTATGTAGACGGTGGAAAAGATGATCCACGTCAGAATGAGCAGGAGCAGACAAAATGTTATAGCTTTGGCCTCATTGTAATTCTTTGGAAGATCTTTTCCCATGTAGGAGAAAATGAAGCAGAGAATATACAGTAATATAAACAATGCAAATGAAGCACTGTATACCCTTGCATTAATTTGACAGTCCAGAATAATTTTGTCTGGATTCCAGTCTGTTGTGTTGTAAGGCTGAGGAAGCTCAGATGAGTATGCAATGAGGAGTAACAGGCCCTGTGAGAGAGATGCCCCCAAAATGACCAACCACTGTCCATGATAATTTATCCACAGTCTTTTCAGTGAGGGGTAATTGAGAGCTATTGTAAAGATAAAAACAATTTGAAAAGAACGCACAATGAAACATGCCAAACAGACTGTGTAGAACAAAATAAATGGCAAATATCTTAAAACACAAGAATGAACAGTGGGTCTATCAAAGTAAAAGAAGACACTGATGCTGCAGAGACTGAGGCAGCCTAAAATGAGGAAGCACATGGGTCCTCCAGCAGATCTCACCACTGGTGTGTGGTAGTTGACGGCAAAGAGCACAGACGTCATTAGAGTGAGGCCCACCAGAGCCACCGCCCCGACCATGATGACTACAGCTGTAGGATCTGTGAATGGGACGTACTCCACTGATCTGGGATCACAGAGTGTACTTCCTTCAGAAGACCATTCAGTCGCCTTACAGACAAGACATTTGTATGGATCCACTGTTAACCACAACAAAACAGAAAAATTGTAATGACTCAGTATTCTTGCGATTGGAATGAAGAAATAACAAATATTTAGGGCATTATATAAATAGATTTATACCAAATGACGGTTGTTTGCAGATAAAAGACCAATCCCAATTCTCTAATCTTTCCCTACCCCTTCCCCTTAGCCCTACCCCTTGGAAGTGGAAAGGGGTAGGGCTAAGATTATAGGCTACCCCTAAAAATTGGGACACCACACCAGTAGGGGCATAAATAAATAAGATACAGTCTATTAAATATATTGTTATGTGTATATTGTGTGTTAAATGTATAAATTTCACATAAAAAAAAGAATCATAATTTAAAATCTTTTTTTTTTTTTTTTTTCAAATTAGTTACATTTTGCACGTCACTCATGGCCGCAGAGCGCTCTACTACTGAGCCACTGAGCCACTGCGCCCCAGAGAAGAAGCCACAGTGTATGTTTGAGGAAGTTCATATGGGTCAGAAATATTGTTGACAGGAAGCCCCTTGGAGTAAAGTAGACTTTTAACTGAAATAATGAATATTACAAAGATGTTTATCGTATCCTTCAGTCAAAAACATTAACTGTACCTGATGAGTTCATATATGTGTTTGTTGGACAGATCACACATTCGAAACAGCATTTGTGAATCCCCTTGATACGTTTTTGAAATCCTGGCTCACATTCCGGGGAACACAGTGAGGAGGGAACCTGTTACGACAGC
Organism: Perccottus glenii; assembly: GCA_024416835.2. Taxonomy (NCBI): domain Eukaryota; kingdom Metazoa; phylum Chordata; class Actinopteri; order Gobiiformes; family Odontobutidae; genus Perccottus; species Perccottus glenii. The sequence goes on along the minus strand of CM044555.2, from coordinate 9,447,944 downwards.
ATTTCAGTGAAGTAAATAAAGCACATGTCATTTACGCACATAAAGTTGTTATACTGTTCAACATTTAGTTTTATTTTATGGTTCAGACTTAGGGAAGCATTATGCATAAAGCTTGTATGAAAGCTGCCTGTTGGTTATTACCATTTGTATCTTGTAAAGCTTTTTCAAAAATGTTAATGTTTAGCAAGCAGTATTTCAAAATATTTATTTGAGTAAGACTAATTTGTTGTATGTTGTACTCTGATTCTAAAAAAAAACAGACTTACCGTTCCATTTCCGTGCCACTGTATATTTGAGTCATTGATGAAGAAATGTGATGATGGTTGAAATCTATGAATGCCGACTATCTCTGCTTCCCCGGTGCTGTTCCAGAAGATTATATTTAAATGTGCAAACTTGGGGTCACCGCTGCTGTCAAACTGAATAATGTGGTTCAATAGAGTAAAGTTTGACTTCTTCAGCTCAGTCAGAACCTGAGGTGGGAAAACAGCATCCACAAGAAAAATATATGCAAATTGTTTTTAACAGGGATGCACTGATATAATTTTACTTTAAGACACATGATGGAACCTTCTTCTGTAAATCTACTTTTTAGTGCCGTCATGTGGTGAAAATTTATACACAATTTTCAGACCTCACACTTACCTTTCTTCAGCATGAGTAACTATGGTAGCCCTGCAGGTACATGTTATGAACAAATACAATGCAGGATTTTAACCTACGCCTTCTTTAAAGATTATGGTAAAAGAAACAGGGATCTGTTTCTATACTTTGTTGGTCCACGTTTGCCCAAGATGTTCAAAAACAAAGAGTTAATTTGTCAATGAACATTGACAATAGGATAATAATAGGATAAATATTATTCACTTTACCCTTAACTGGCTCAATGCCCTGTCAGTGTTTGGATCTTTTAAAAGCCCAAAAATGATCTACTAATAATGTAATAATTATTTTAACCTTATACTCACCATATGTGGATACACTGTGATGTTTCTGTTGCATTTATTGCCTCCACATTGCAGTGCGTTGTGTAAGGCATGAGCGATGGCATATACCGCAACATAAAGGGGAAAATTAAAGGTAACCTCTGCACTTGTGATGTTGTCTGGACTTATGTTGCTGCAGTTACAAAACTGATTGCAAAACTCTCCTTGTTTTTGTTCATTATGTATTTTGTATCTTGAAGAGCAGATAAAATCATCAAAGCCAGGTATTGTCAGCACTGGCTCAGCAACCCCAAGCACAGTGCCAATATTTCGGATCCCGTTTATTTTGGGAAGCTTCTTGTTTAAAGACCATGCATGTCCTGCTATCCACGTCTTGTTTGTTACGTTCATTTGTATGGCAGATTTAATAAGATTCTCAGCGGTCCATTCAGCAGCAAAAACAATGATGACGTGTATGTTTTGAATCTGTATCTGTTCAAAGACTGAGGCGTAACTTGTATTTTTGTTGAGTTCTTTGGTATAAGCCAGGCAAATATCTGTGCCTTGTATCTTTTTCATGAACACACTGCGACCATCATTTCCATAATCATCATCAATGTTGAGCAACGCAACCCAACGCCAGTTGAAGTGTAGTAACATTTCGACTATTACTTCAACAACATCTTTATTGGGGCGCATGGTACGAAGAAAAGAGGGGAACATACGTTTTATTGAAAATATTGAACTAGCAGTTCCATCACTGACCTGTAACAAAATTAATAAGAATTAGCATTTAAGAAGCTGTTGATGCTGTAGATGCACAAATGTAACACAGTGAGTTTACCATTGGAATAAGTTGCGGAATGAAAAGTGGAGCCACAGTCCGTGTTTTGGGGCTATTCATGGCACTAACCACTGCAATGACTTTGGTCGAATTGTGGTATGGGTCTGTCCAGGGATGGATCGGGTCTTTGCCTGAGAGGATATTAAAAATGCCTGGGAAACTCCAAATGTCCGAGCAATGGTCAAATATGTTATAACCCAGAGAGACATTAGGCAGGAGGCTGGTGGAGTTATTAATCTCCTCTATTGAGAATCTCATCAGCTGAAACCTCCGATAATTAGACACATAAAATCCCTTACTGCAAACAAAGAGAGAACAGTGAAAAAGTGGGATAAAGCTGTAAACTGAGGGCTATTGATTACAAGTAGAGACCTGCTTTTGATCAGGTCGGACAAAAAAAGTTAACACACCATTCTCAGTTCTTTTTCATTAAGCTGGTGATAATGCATGTTATTGAATGCAGCATATTATTTGGGCTATTAAATTCACAAAATATTCAGTGAAATGAGGCTTAATTACAAATTAGTTGATTTATCCGATAAACAAGTTTAGCCAAATCTAATACTGAAATCGTCTGGCTACTACTTTGACACCAATTTATAATTACCAGTTATTCAGGTGAATTATTTTAATAAAAGCCACTAGATACTTTCCATCTCTGCTCATATTTTCTTCAAACAACACTTACCTGGAGCATTCAATGGCCACTGGTCGCTCAAAATGATCTGGAGCTTCGTCGTCATGGATGTTAAAAAGCCCACCTATCAAAAAGTCTCCTTTGAGTTGAAACTCTGAGGCTGTAACAGTGGATTGAATATCTCCGTGTAAGAGCAATTTAAACAGACACAGTGTCATGAGTAAAAGTGCCATTTTTGTCAGTTCTGTCTGTTGAATGGAGCATTTGTGTTTAAGTTGAATAACAGGTGACGGCAAACCTCAGATCATTTTCATGAGCTTCAATGCATGAGGGCTCTCAAACAGTGTTTTTTGTTTAAAATTGGCTGCAGGAAAATTTACAAATGACACGATATGCAAAACCTCAGCAGCTGACATTTATATGGCAGCAAACACAGGCTTCAACATTAGTTATTGGTTCAATGCATTAATCCAGATAATCATAAAAGGCCCATTACAATAAGTTTTTTTTTTCTATTCTGGAGATTTAAATAGAGAAGCTAAATTATATGTGATAGATTTAGTGTGTTTAATTTTATCTTCCATAGCATAAGGCATAAGGTAGGATATTTTTGTGTTACTTTTGTCTTTTGGTAATCATCTAGTGGCAATAATCTGTAATGATATATCAATCTATTGTGGCGAGTGCAGTATTTTTTGGTGTTGTGTGCTGGTGATATTGCGTGACTTTCAGAGACAGTAATTGACTGGACAAATTAGTCAGGAAATGTGTGTCGTTAATGAGGAGGAGAGTGGACTTGGTTGAAGCTTTGGCATGACACTCTGTCAGCTCAGAGGAGCAGCCGCAGTGAAAGGCTCCTTTCCTTGCTCTCTAGGAGTGGTCGATTCAGGAGATCATTTATACCAACTGCTATAAGAAACTGCTATAAGACTGTACAACAAATCTTGTTAATGTGCTTAATCTGTCTGTCTGTAGGTCTAATCTAAGATCTTGAGTCTGTCTACACCTCACACCTCTTGTCAACAAGGGCTATGGTGCCCTGCAGACACATGTTGTGTATGAACAAACCCAGTGGAAATTGGTCTTATGGTGATAAAAAAAATAAAAATAAATATATGACATAATTATGATTGTCCGAAATGTTCATGCAAGAATACGTTTTGCAAAACCATTGGATTAAATGGGAAAATCAATAGATGCATTTGTATGATTTGGCCTTGTTAGGTGCCTTGGCATTTGTTGTATATTGGTCTTACCACTAGAGGGCAGTCAGGAAAAACAAATGTTGCAATGACTGTTTAGCTTATCATTCAAAAACCCATACATCATCTGTTGTATACAGTGTATACAAGTATGTTTTTCTTGGTTGTTACATTTACTAAGTGACATTTGACTTTTCATTAATATACCTACATACTAGTCCTTAAAAGGTGCAATACAATATGTGTCCTGAGCTTGAGAATTCAGGATTGCTTAGTTATATTTATTTAATATTTTAATAAACTCATTAAAGTAGGTCAATGTAGATATGTTTTAGTAATTGTAATTAACTATGCACACATGCTTTATATGGATACAGGATACTTTTTTCAATAATAGGTGTTATAGTATATTAGAAATGTAAATTATCTTTGTTACAGACTTTAAGACAACCATGATATACCCCTATGTTTCACTTGATGTAAGTTGCTAAATGTTGCTGTATCCTTTTGGCAAAAATAGCTCTAACATTTTTCTATAATTTCAACAACAACCATGTCCCCCAAAATCAATTACAACATGTGTTAATAATGGTACTAAATCACTTCAAATTAAAACAAGAAACACATTGGTGCCCCATTAACAGTGGATTGAATATCTCCATGTAAGAGCAATTTAAACAGATACAGTGTCATAAGTAAAAGTGCCATTTTTGTCAGTTCTGTCTGTTGAATGGAACGTTTGTGTTTAAGTCGAATAACAGGGGCGGCAGTAGCTCAGTGGGTAGAGCGGTCGTCTTTCAACCGGAAGGTAGGCGGTTCGATTCCCACTCTCCCCACAGTTCATACTGTCATTGTGTCCTTGGGCAAGACACTTAACCCACCTTGCCTCCAGTGACTGTAACACTGGTAATGTAATGTAATGTAAGTCGCTTTGGATAAAAGCGTCTGCTAAATGAATAAATGTAAATGTAAATGTAACAGGTGACGGCAAACCTCAGATCATTTTCATGAGCTTCAATGCATGAGGGCTCTTAAACAGTGTTTTTTGTTTAAAATTGGCTGCAGGAACATTTACAAATGACACGATATGCAAAACCTCAGCAGCTGACATTTATATGGCAGCAAACACAGGCTTCAACATTAGTTATTGGTTCAATGCATTAATCCAGATAATCATTAAAAGGCCCATTACAATAAGTTTTTTTTTTTTCTATTCTGGAGATTTAAATAGAGAAGCTAAATTATATGTGATAGATTTAGTGTGTTTAATTTTATCTTCCATAGCATAAGGCATAAGGTAGGATATTTTTGTGTTACTTTTGTCTTTTGGTAATCATCTAGTGGCAATAATCTGTAATGATATATCAATCTATTGTGGCGAGTGCAGTATTTTTTGGTGTTGTGTGCTGGTGATATTGCGTGACTTTCAGAGACAGTAATTGACTGGACAAATTAGTCAGGAAATGTGTGTCGTTAATGAGGAGGAGAGTGGACTTGGTTGAAGCTTTGGCATGACACTCTGTCAGCTCAGAGGAGCAGCCGCAGTGAAAGGCTCCTTTCCTTGCGCTCTAGGACTGGGCGATTCAGGAGATCATTTATACCAACTGCTATAAGACTGTACAACAAATCTTGTTAATGTGCTTAATCTGTCTGTCTGTAGGTCTAATCTAAGATCTTGAGTCTGTCTACACCTCACACCTCTTGTCAACAAGGGCTATGGTGCCCTGCAGACACATGTTGTGTATGAACAAACCCAGTGGAAATTGGTCTTATGGTGATAAAAAAAAAAAAAAAATATATATGACATAATTATGATTGTCCGAAATGTTCATGCAAGAATACGTTTTGCAAAACCATTGGATTAAATGGGAAAATCAATAGATGCATTTGTATGATTTGGCCTTGTTAGGTGCCTTGGCATTTGTTGTATATTGGTCTTACCACTAGAGGGCAGTCAGGCAAAACAAATGTTGCAATGACTGTTTAGCTTATCATTCAAAAACCCATACATCATCTGTTGTATACAGTGTATACAAGTATGTTTTTCTTGGTTGTTACATTTACTAAGTGACATTTGACTTTAATCTGACTTTTCATTAATATACCTACATACTAGTCCTTAAAAGGTGCAATACAATATATGTCCTGAGCTTGAGAATTCAGGATTGCTTAGTTATATTTATTTAATGTTTTAATAAACTCATTAAAGTAGGTCAATGTAGATATGTTTTAGTATTTGTAATTAACTATGCACACATGCTTTATATGGATACAGGATACTTTTTTTCAAAAATAGGTGTTATAGTATATTAGAAATGTAAATTATCTTTGTTACAGACTTTAAGACAACCATGATATACCCCTATGTTTCACTTGATGAAAGTTGCTAAATGTTGCTGTATCCTTTTGGCAAAAATAGCTCTAACATTTTTCTATAATTTCAACAACAACCATGTCCCCCAAAATCAATTACAACATGTGTTAATAATGGTACTAAATCACTTCAAATTAAAACAAGAAACACAGTGGTGCCATCTTATCAAGTGTTGGGAGAACTCTGAATATGCTTTATTTTTTTTCAGTCTAAAAAATTAATTAAATAGAGACAGATTAGTGCTATGAACTTAGAATTGCCCTCCGACTGTTGGGTCAATGGGGACACTTCCTATAACACAAGTATGTATGATCAGGCTATTCTAAAATATTAGAGAATTTTCAGATTTTTCAGCCCCTAAAGCATCAATATGGATCTATACATACAGTACTAATAAAAAACAGCATTGTTGTTCTTCACTGTGCCTGAAAATATATTCTAAAATCAATCTTTTACTACTTATTCCCATATGTTACAGTATATACTATAAAATCACAATATGAATATTGGTATATCATTATGATTTTGCTTAACTTGTAAATGTAATTGTCGAAAATCACGTGCTTTTTTAGTCTGTACTTTTTATTGAGCCATAAGTAAACGTATGACAAAAGTTTATGTGACACATTGAAACTGTTTAACGTCTGTAAAGTGATTGTTACGGCTGGTTTCAAAAGCTGCACAGATAAATAAAAGTCAAGGCAGCAGCAAGCTCTAATGATTAATGAGGCTAATTAACAGTAATTACCTCGCTGATTAGCCTCTGTGAGTTAGAAAGCCTGTTGACACAAAGAACACAACGATTTCCCCAACTGAGCACAAACAAACTCGACGTTGACTCCATGAGCGACGACGGAAATGAGCCCCTTTACAAACCAAACACTACAAAGTGATTTTGGATAAAACTAAAAGTTGAAACAAGAAAGGCTGAAATAAAAAAAAACAACTGTAGGGAAAGCTGTGATAGACTTAAGACAAACAGGAGCTCTGAGACACTGAGCAGTGATTATTGGAGAGAAACAGACTGTAAATACATCTAGTTAGCACTTTGAACAGTTTAGTAAAACAGAGAGAGCTGTAGTGGATTTAATGCCAGTGTTTTGTCAGGTGTGTGAGAACAAAGGAGAGAATCATAAGGAAGCTGGGCTCTAGTGAAGCCTGGTCTAATGTTATGTCGACTGTCATTTGTAATTTGTCAAGCATCACATCACTCAAGTTCAAGTTCAAGTTCAAGTCTGCTTTATTGTCAATTTTCACATGTACAGTACATACATACAGAGAATCGAAATTGCGTTACTCTCAGACCCCGGTGCATACAGATAACATTAACATTAAAGCCTAAAAATAACTAGATCAAATATAAAAATGTAGATACAACTATACAATAAGGGAATGATAAAAAAAGACATAATAAAATTAAAAATAAAGCTAAAAATAAATTTAAATAAAGCAGCGCAAGGTAAATGACAGATATAGTGCAAATCAATGAAGTGAACAACAGTGCAGTTAAAAGATTTTTTAGTGCAAAAAAAAAAAAAAAATCACTAAAAATATCTTGTCTGGTTAAAGTGACAAGTGTCCAAGAGCAGTTATTTAACTGACTGATAAGGTAGTGGAATGACATCAGTTCCATGCCGAATGAGGTAGTGAGCGGTGAGTGAGCAGACCAATGCTGCACAAGTGACTAGTGCATGCCATCATATAATTAGTGTGTGTGTGTGGGGGGGGGGGGGGGTTCATAGTTCAGTGGTGCCTGGGGAAGAAGAGGGGAGGGGGGGGCAGGTTCGGGAGGGAGTTCAGCTGTCCTTCAGTCTGCCGGTCCTGGCCTGGAGACTCCGCAGTCTCCTCCCTGATGGTAGCAGGCTGAAAAAGCTGTGTGATGGGTGAGTGGGATCACCTGTGATGCAGAGGGCTTTGCGGGTGAGACGTGTTCCATAAATGTCCTGGAGGGAGGGGAGAGAGACACCAATGATCTTCTCAGCTGCTCTCACTATGCGTTGCAGAGTCTTTCGGCAGGACGCGTTGCAGGCGCCATACCACACAGTGATGCAGCTCGACAGAATGCTCTCGATGGTGCCTCTGTAGAAGGTGTACATGATGGGGGGTGGGGCTCTGGCTCTTCTCAGTTTGCGGAGGAAGTAGAGACGCTGATTTGATTTCTTGGCCAGTGCTGTGGTGTTTTCAGTCCAGGAGAGGTCCTCTGTCCTCAAGCACCAAATCTAACATATTTTTGAATACTGGAAAAATGTATTGAGAATTTTTGAATAAAAATGTGTACACTGTTTTGGGGTTTTGTGGAATATTTTAGTTTAAAAACTCTACTGTGTATATTGTGAATGTGAAAGGCAGTGGCAATCCAGGACTTCACACACTCATACACACTGTAAGAGGAGGGAGACGTGTCAAATGTAAAAAATTTACTGCTCATTACAAGTGGAGCCTGATACAGTAATGCTTCAGTCAAACACAAAAGTATATCACCGTTTTAAGAGATGTTACACAGAGTTTATAAGTGATGGTAAAGTTCCCTTGAAAGTTAAAAAGTCTTTATTGTGGTAAATGGTAAATGGCATGCATTTATATAGCGCTTTTTTGCACCCTTCTCGGGCACCCAAAGCGCTTTACATCGTGCTTCCATTCACACACATTCACACCTGGGGCAGACAGAGATGGGGGCTGCCATACAAACGGCGCTCAACCTTCTCCGACCACCACCAAACACACCTCTACAGTCACACACATTCATACACCAGTGCTACAGACACTGGAGGCAAGGTGGGTTAAGTGTCTTGCCCAAGGACACAACGACAGTATGAACAGGGCAGAGCGGGAATCGAACCGCCAACCTTCCGGTTATAAGACGACTGCTCTACCACTGAGCCACTCCGTCCCTGGTAATATGTGTATAGTTTATTATTTATTAAGACAACATGTAATCTGGAAAATGGTTTATTATTCTCCAGGATAGAATAATCGGACATGAAAGGTTTTGTTTTGTCATGTTTACTGACACGTTCATGCCTATCAGCTGACTACCTTAATACCGCAGTAATTACATACAATCAATAGTCGTTATGGGTGCACGTGGCAGAGTGGTTAGCACTCCTGCCTCACAGCAAGAAGGTCGTGAGTTCAAAACCCGGCCGACTCAAACATTCTCGGCCGACTCTGGTCTTTCTGTGAGGAGTCTGCATGTCCTCCACGTGTTACCGTGGGTTCTCTCTCCGGGTACTCCGGCTTCCACCGTCCAAACACATGCATGTTTAGGTCAATTGGCAACTCTAAAGTGTCCCTAGTGAATGAATGTGAGAGTGAATGGTTGTCTGTCATTGTCTATGTCTAAATGTCAGCCCTGCGACTAACTGGCCACTGTCCAGGGTGTACCCCGCCTCAGGCCCAAAGCTCCATTCACCCGCGACCCCTAACGGGACAAAGCGGTAGAAAATGAATGAATGAATAGTCGTTATCTGCCTTCTTCAGATGAATGAGTGGTTCACTCTCAGTGGAAACCGTTTTGCTGCCAATAGTTTTGTCCAGGGGTGATGCTTACTTTTTAACACATGAGTCCGGTCCGTATGTGACGATAGCACTTACGTTAGCTCATTTAGCTGCTCATTTAGCTGCAGGTTAGTGACTGTAATTAACTCCACAGATTTAAACTTACTGTAGCTTGTCGATGCATTGCTGGATTATGATGAAAGAGTCCATAAGATGAAATGAAATGATTTCTCCATAAATCCAGGCTAAATATGGTTATAAGCTAGTTGTGTCTAATTCTACTGTTAAAGCAGCGGCATTATCGTTATTATAAAGGCGCCAACTAGTGGTTAAAGACACAACATATGTCCATGCGTAGGATTTATCGCAGTCCCAAGCATCTGTTATGTGACTGTAAATCAAACTCTGATTGGTTAATTCCCCACAGAAACACGGTTGCACTGGATTCATTTAAGGACTGACCATTTACATTTACATTAATTCATTTATAATCTTAATTATTATGGGTGGCAGTGACTCAGTGGTAGAGTGCTCGTCCTTTAACCGGAAGGTAGGCGGTTCGATTCCCGCTCTCCCCACAGTTCATACTGTTGTTGTGTCCTTGGGCAAGACACTTAACCCACCTTGCCTCCAGTGGTGTTCCAGCTATAACACTGGTGAATGGAACCTTAATGTAAGTTGCTTTAAAATGAAAGTGTCAACTAAAAAATGTAAATGTAACACTGTTGAATAGTAGTCGCTTTGGATAAAAGCGTCTGCTAAATGACTAAATGTAAATTCCCAGTGTTACAGAACACCACTGGAGGCAAGGTTGGTTAAGTGTCTTGCCCAAGGACACAACAACAGTATGCACTGTGAGGAGAGCGGGAATCGAACCGACAACCTTCCAGTTGAGGGACAACCACTCTACCACTTTTTTTTTTTTACTGATAAACAAAAGCTATTATTTTTAATAAAACTAAAATACCTGAGTGAACGTGACCCAGTGCAGCTGATACTGGTTAAGATTAATGCAGACAGCTTTAGTTTTTGAGCAGCTGCTAAAAACACATTGTGATTTCATGTTTTTCTGTGTGGGTTTTTTCACACAGTTTTTAAATATTTTTGTTTACACCTACTTACCCCAGGACTTTGACTTAATGCTTTTGAAATGTGAATGTGACGTGCATATTATAAGTCACACTGAATGTTTTTTATTGACCAATAGTAAGCACTATAAAAGTGCTCAGACTTACCATTTAACCCAAATGGGACGCAGGGCAGACTGAGAAAGGACATTAGTGGGAGCCACTTCTACAAACTCAACAGAAAGTACAAATGCCAGCTGTGGTCTCAGGTGAGCTTTTGTGAGGGTGTCTGCTCTGTTCCTGACACGACTGCAGCTATAGGGGCCAGGTTATACAGTCCCCCATTCACGCTGCACAGGTCATTAACCCTGACATAATCAAGACTCTGGAAAAGCACCAGGCCCACTGTCAAATGTCTCAGGACAGACAGAGGTGAAGCATTTGGCATGACTCAAACAGGGCTATTTTAATAAGCAGACTTCCTAGCCATGATTAAGATTTGGTAAATCCATGTGTTGATGTATTGTTTACGTCCACCATTAAATAAGCAGGTGAACATTTTATTACAAAGACCCCTAATGTCTGTGCACGATCACCTCAAACTCAGGAGTTTGCAATTTTGGTAGGGTTTGAGTTGGAATGCGTTGGCTCAGTGCTGCACAGTTTGGTTCATGAACCCCTAAGCGTCTTGCATTTCCACTGTGCTGTGTCCAGAAGAGCATGTCTGCTATGTAAACAAATGCAGAAGTAACTTGACCGGTAATTTATTTAAAGTATAAATCCTCATGTGTAGGTAGGTAGGTGAAGGTATAGCCACATGTTGCATAAACATTCAACCTTTTATGGTTTATTCCCTGCCTGCTGAGCATTAGATTCATACGGCTGTGCCAGTTTCTTACATTCTAGGAACTATTTAACATCACATGTTAATAATGCATAATGCACAATAAATGCTGTTAAACCCTAGCTTTCCACATTTAGAAAGATTTCTTCTGGAAAGTTTATGACTTTTTAATCACAAGAACAAGGCATACTTCATTCTTTTGCTTCTTGTTTGTGCTCAAATAAGAATGATCTATCGCCTAAAATCTAAGAGACTATTCTAATATCATGCTTCGCACTCTTTCATAAAAATCTAAGGGAAATTAAATGTCACATTAAACTGGGATATAAATGTATTGATTGTTTTATGTCAGGAAGCTGTATAAATAGAGGATTATGCAATAGTTTGACCAATTGCATCACTGCCAGTGCTACTGTAGATCTTACTTGGTAAGCATTTGTTCAATTTGCTCTGTCTTGAGCTGTATATAAAGCTACATTTTCGGAATACAAGCAGATTATTCTACTTTGAAACCTTAATACCAAGCACTCCCAACTTCTGGTTTTGGGTGTTTAAATAGGTTATTTGATGGATAGATAAATACCTCCACTGCTAATATGATCGTATCTTGCTCTTCATCATTTTAAGATTGTCACTGACTATCTTAAAGAAGACATTAAACAACACCCCATGAAAACACATGTTCCTGTTGTGCTCCCTGCAAACATCTGCTCTGCTAGTGCTCTCATATTTGTTGAAAAGGATGTAGTTAATGCCTGGAAATAAAGCAGCTTAATCCTGATCAGCAGCCGTTCACGATGAAAGGCCGGGGGAAATGACGACACACAGGAACGGCCAACGCTTGCCTTCACTGGAATTTCAAACAAAATGGAACCAGCAGGCATCTGCATTGTTTTCTTATTTTGCAAACAACAAAAGAGGAACAATTGTCAAAGTTAAACAGAGTGAAATAGATACATATGATGGATGATGACCTGGACTTCTTTGGCTAACCATTAGCACATTGTTATTTATGGTTACAATTAACTATGGCTCACATTCACAATATTTTTTGAGTGGAAGCATTGGATGCAGAAGACAGTGGTATTCATTAAGATTCAGAGCCAATAAAAGCTTCACATGACTTTAAATTAAGAAACAAGTAATAAACTAATTGAGTAGAGGTGGATGTGAATGTTTTTACTGGAGAGCTTTAGTAGTTTTGGATTACTTCATAGAGTGAGTTTAATTCAAAAACATAATTATTCAGTGGAAATGTGTCTCTGTCATTGCCTTGATTGTAATAAGATAAGCTTCACTGTGGAAGAGAAAAAACAGTGAGACTATATTTTCTCTTGCTCTTTTACATGAAAAGTACTCATTCTTTCAATTTGGGCAGAGAATGCCCTCTAGAGGTACAATGCAGCCACTGTTACACTAGTCAAAGAAAATGAGTTACAGGAGCAGCACTGTGTGGCAGATTACTGACTAATAGTTTTGGTGTAACTTTGAATGAGACCTTGAAAGTACTGCTGTGTGTTTTTGTGAGTCTGGAAAATAATTAGGTAACACTTGGGAAGGAAGTACCACAAGAGAAAAGCATAATGAAAATAAATATAAATAAATAAATAAATAAATATTTTGTCTGTGTTTAAAGACAATTCAAGCGAGTACTTGTGAAATTGTTGTTTATACTTTGACACATTAGTAATCATCAGCATTTAGGGTTAAAGTTTGTGAGGCCCTTGATCAAATTGACAGTGGCAACAAAAGACAAAAGACATGTTGTGAATGTGTAATATTTATTTTGATTATTTATTATATACAGTAAATATGAGCGTCCACTGGTTGCGGCTACTGACAAGAAAAAACTAAACTGTTACAGAAAAAGCCCCCTTTACATTGGCATTTTGGACACAGAAGTGTAGAGGACTAGAATTTAGTTCAATGAACAACTGGGGTTTAGCCACCAAACATAGCCAGTTCTGCATAAACACGATGATTTTGATAAATTGCAATGGGCTGACAACTGACTCTGCAAGCTTTGGCCAATCACAACCTCAATTACATTAGGCTACAGGACTTGGCTTGTCAACACTGAGTCAATGGCGGTGAAAAATCTTTCTGGTAAAGTGTGTGTTGCAGAACTGGTTACATTTGTTTACACAAAGAAGCCGAGGAAGATAGAAAAACATAAAGAGAGAAAAGAGAAGCACATTAATATTGGCAATATTCACACTCAGATCTAGATTAAATGTTTAAAGGTTTTCTAGCATCATGGAGCCAACCACAACCCTCACCGGACCCATGTTCCCAGTTTTGAAACATTTAAATGATTTCTGTTGATGTAAAACTGTTGTTATAACAGTAGGAAGATTTTTGAGGATATATGGTTTATATATTTGGAAACATTCGTGGACAGTCTTCATATTCTCTGTCCCTCTTGTACCATCATTAGCATTGTTTTTGAATAGTCAACAATAATGCATTGTGAACCAAAGAGGAGGAGCCTATTTCAGGATACTGACAGTGCCATTCCCAAAAGAACTTAGCAAATTCTACACACATTTATGTTTGGTTATGTTTCAAAAAAAGATGGTGAAAGTACTCTAGGGTGTTTTTATGTGGCTCAAAAATGATAATATAGCTTTTTGGAAAGAAATAAAACAAAAGAAAAGCATATAGACTTGACAGTACAGCCAAAGAGTTAACTGTCTGGATGTGCTTTCCTTTATAAAGTATGTAGATGGTGGCAAAGATGATCCATGTCAGAAAGAGCAGGAGCAGACAAAATGTTATAGCTTTTGCCTCATTGTAATTCTTTGGAAGATCTTTTCCCATGTAGGAGAAAATGAAGCAGAGAATATACAATAATATAAACAATGCAAATGAAGCACTGTATACCCTTGCATTAATATGACAGCCAAGAATAATTTTGTCAGGATACCAGTCTCTTGTGTTGTAAGGCTGAGGAAGCTCAGATGAGTATGCAATGAGGAGTAACAGGCCCTGTGAGATAAATATCCCCAAAATGACAAACCATCGTCCATGATAGTTTGTCCACAGACTGTGCAGTGAGGGGTAATTGAGAGCTACTCTAAAGATACAAACAATTTGAAAAGAACGAACGACAAAACATGCCACACAGACTGTGTAGAACAAAAGAAATGGTAAATATCTTAAAACACAAGAATGAACAGTGGGTCTATCAAAGTAAAAGAAGACACTGATGCTGCAGAGACTGAGGCAGCCTAAAATGAGGAAGCACATGGGTCCTCCAGCAGATCTCACCACTGGTGTGTGGTAGTTGACGGCAAAGAGCACAGACGTCATTAGAGTGAGGCCCACCAAAGCCAGAGCCCCGACCATGATGACTACAGCTGTAGGATCTGTGAATGGGACATACTCCACTGATCTGAGATCACAGAATGTACTTCCAGCAGTAGACCATTCAGTCTCCTTACAGTCAAGACATTTGTATGGATCCACTGTAAACCAGCAACACAAAAAGAAAACAGAAAAATGTTTTATTATTGCTATAGGATTGCAAGATAACAACTATTTAGGGCATTATTTTAATAAAAAATCAAAAAGAAAGTGACAGTTGTCTGCAGATAAATATGTTTGAGATAGTTCACAGGAAGTTATTTCGAAATCTTAGGGAAGGAATATCTTTACAAAGAACATAGTAAATTTAAAGATTTAGAAACACTGCTCACAGGAAGCCCCACAGAGTCATTTACAATATTTCACAACAGAAATCTACACTGAAATGTTGATTATACTGATGTTGATCGTATTTTTAAGTCGCAATTTTCACATTTACCGTAGGCCTACCTGATGAGTTCATATATGTGTTTGTTGGACAGATCACACATTCGAAACAGCATCTGTGAATCCCCTTGATACGTTTTTGAAATCCTGGCTCACATTCCGGGGAACACAGTGAGGAGGGAACCTGTTCAACAGCATTTTAGTGAATTAAGTAAAGCACATGTCATTCAAACCTGAAACACTGGACAACTAAAGCAAACCATTAAAGCAGAAAGTTATCTTTGCCTGGTAACTTTTGTGCCAACGTACACAAGCTTTCTTGTGTGGAAGTTGGCACAGAGGACTTGGCATGCAAGTCCTTTCTGTTCAATACCAAGTCTTAGTCTTAGTCATCAGTTATCTCAAGTCCGAATCGAGTTACGAGTCTGAGAAGAAACAAGTTCGAGTTCGAGCCATAAAAAGGCAATTCCGAGTCCAAGCTGAGTCACGACTTGGACTTACAAGTTCTCTGTAACTCAAAGGTTACAGATAACTTTGAGTTGTTATGGGAAAATTAGGAATGTCAGTGAGGGCGGGCGAGGGGATGAGCCCTGAAGGTGACAGAGAGTGTTTACAGTCTGTAGAGTCTAGATTTAGAGTGGCGCTTCACCTTTCTGTGAAGAATGACCTCGAAATGCACCAAAAATAACCACAACCAAAAAAGGGCAGGACACAGGACCCAAGAACAATATGTAAACTTTAGCAAGAATACATACAGTAGGAGACAGAACATGGGTGCACTGTGTGTGTGTGTGTGTGTGGGTGTTGGTCTGGTGCTGAGGGGGCGGAGCTCACAGGAGCGGAGGCACATGCAGGTCTGCATAGGTAGGTCTGTAAAGGTGTGCACTTTCCGGAGACCAGGTTGTTGAGAGTCAGAGACGGGTATCCGCAATTTTTTTTGACAAATTGTTGCGGCTTCCCAAACAAACCTTGAAGACGCGGTGAGGGTCAGAGTTAGGTCCGAATGGTGGGAAAGATTGTGACGCGCTGTGACTATAAGTAACAAATACTGAGATCCAACATGCGTTTGGTAGGTTTATTGCTCATGGGATAATTACAGCTCAGCAGATAAAGGATGCATGAACCAGATGCAGAAACAGATAAATAGGTAAACTCAGCCGTTGCGTTTGGCGTTGCGTAGGCGTTGCGTGCGAGTCATCTTTGTCACTACTGCCGTGGTGGCCTCCATGGTGTCTCAGGTGTGGCCATTTTCTCAGATTTTCCTCAGTTGGAATATTGCTCCTGTGTATTGGCATTGACACCTGTGAATGTGCATGCACAGAGGCTCACAGCAGGAGGCGTAAGCTCAATGGAAAAGCTGGCATGCTACGACAATCACCGTGTAATCCACTGTTCCAGTATATACAAACAGGCACTCAGAGAGTACAGCAATCAGTTTCAGTCGCTTGGCCTTACGCCTATGGATGGGTGACTGAAAGGCACAATTTGGTCCAACACAGCATAGCAAACAGCTAATGCTCCATCTCCAAGCCTCTCTCATGGAACCCCTTAAAAGGGCCTCGACTATGGGCATCACCATACAACTATATACCTCCATCCACCAGAGGGTAGGCTCCAAAAACAGAAATATAAGTAGAAATCCAATAGCGACTTTACAAGTGTAAAAATCATGTTTACAGCCTGGTACAAAAGATGGCTTATGCTATCTGAAAACCAATATCGGTGAAAGCGGGAGCAATGGGCAGACGACATCCATGTTTCTTTACAATCTATGTCCGTCCCTGGGCAGCAGTGCGTGACGTCAGGTGTGAAAAACGCTGGTCCTAAAGCCTCTGTCTAACCAGCGTGCGAAGCAGCGATGTGCGTACCACTATATAAACAACACAGTGCTATGGTGTAGGATTTTAAGGTTTAGGCATAGGTTGGAGAAGCATTATGCAAAATGTTTTTGAAGGTTGCATGTTGGTCGTTACAATTTGGTACATGGTACTGTATATTTTGTAAAACCATTTCAAAAAGGTTAGTCATGCATTATTTCATAACATTAAAAGTCTAATCTGAAAAAATACAATTATAAAAAATATGCGGCAAGTAGCAGCCCTATAGAAACATTAAGTTATTTGTCCAATAAATGAAAAAGTAATTGTCTGCAAGTTGTCATTTTACTGAATAGGCTACTTTGTTACTTCTTTGTGCCACAAGATGGCAGTATTTATCCGCCACAGGCCACAGCACAAGTTGCTCAAAGTTCTCAGTAGATTTGACCTGACAGGTATAATGTTATTAATTTATCTAAACACATAAACAAGGAAAAAAAACCATACCGTTCCATTTCCATGCCACTGTATGTTTGAGTCATTGATGAAGAAATGTGATGTTGGTTCAAATCTGTGAATGCCAACTATCTCTGCTTCCCCAGTGCTGTTCCAGAAGATTATATTGAAATATCCAAACCTGGGGTCACCGCGGCTGTCAAACTGAATAATGTGGTTCAATAGAGTAAAGTTTGACTTCTTCAGCTCAGTCAGAACCTGAGGTGGGTAAACAGCATCCACAAGAAAGATTATTGCAATTTTTATAACATGAAGTAAGAATGCATTATTTTATTTCAAGACACATGATGGCAACCTCTGCTTTAAATCTACGGTATCATGTGGTGAAAATTTAGACACAAATTGCAGACCTCACACAACTCTTTTCCTCAGCATGAGAATCTAAGGGAGCCCTGCAGGGACAAGCTATGAACAAATACAATGCAGTATTTTAACCTACGCCTTCATCAAAGATTATCGTAAAAAAAACATGAATCTGCTTATGTTTGTTTGTGCACTTTTATCAAATACGTTTAAAAAAAAGGAGTTCATTTGTAAATGAACATTAACAATAGGATAAATATTATTCACTTTACCATTAACTGGCTCAATGCCCTGTCAGTGTTAGGACTTTTTAAAAGACAATAAATTATTTATTATCAATGAATTATTTCTTTTAACCTTATACTCACCATATGTGGATACACTGTGATGTTTCTGTTGCATTCATTGCCTCCACATTGCAGTGCGTTGTGTAAGGCATGAGCGATGGCATATACTGCAGCATAAAGCTGGAAATTAAAGGAGACCTCTGCACTCGTGACATTGTCTGGTCTTATGTTGCTGCAGTTACAAAACTGATTGCAAAACTCTCCTTGTTCATGTTCATTATGTATTTTGTCTGTTAAAGACCAGATAAAATCATCAAAGCCAGGTATTGTCAGCACTGGCTCAGCGACCCCAAGCACAGTGCCAATATTTCTGATCCCATTTATTTTGGGAAGCTTCTTGTTTAAAGACCATGCATGTCCTGCTATCCACGTCTTGTTTGTCACGTTCATTTGTATGGCAGATTTAATAAGATCCTCAGCCATCCATTCAGCAGCAAAAACAATGATGACGTGTATGTTATGAATCTGAATCTGTTCAAAGACTGAGGTGTAATTTGTATTTGTGTCGAGTTCTTTGGTATAAGCCAGACAAATATCTTTGCCTTGTATCTTTTCCATGAACACACTGCGACCATCATTTCCATAATCATCATCAATGTTGAGCAACGCAACCCAACGCCAGTTGAAGTGTAGTAACATTTCGACTATCACTTTAACAAAATCCTTATTGGGGCGCATCATACGAAGAAAAGAGGGGAACATACGTTTTATTGAAAATATTGAACTTGCAGCTCTATTAGTGACCTGTAACAAAATTAATAAGAAAGAATTAGCAATTAAGAAGCTGTAGATGCACAAATATAATACAGAGTGAGTTTACCATTGGAATAAGACGCGTCATGAAAAGTGGAGCCACAGTCCGTGTTTTGGGGCTATTGATGGAACTAACCACTGCAATGACTTTGGTCGAATTGTGGAATGGGTCTGTCCAGGGATGGATCGGGTCTTTGCCTGAGAGGATATTAAAAATGCCTGGTAAACTCTGAATGTCCGAGCAATGGTCAAATATGTTATAACCCAGAGAGACATTAGGCAGGAGGCTGGTGGAGTTATTAATCTCCTCTATTGAGAATCTCATCAGCTGAAACTTCCGATAATTGGACACATAAAATGTCTTACTGCAAACAAAGAGAGAACAGTAAAAAGGTGGGATAATGTTAATGACTATTGATCACAAGTAGAGATCTGCTTCTGATCAGGTAAGACAAAAAAAATTAACACAACATTCTCAGTTCTTTGTCTTTGAGCTGGTGTTAGTGCATGTTTTTGAGGACCACATGAATGCAGCATATTATTTGAGCAAAATTAACAAAATACTCAGTAAAAAGAGGCTTAAGTCTGGCCAATAGACAGTGCTACTTACTTTGTCACCAATTTATAAATACCAGTTACTCAGGTGAATTATTTTAATGAAAGCTACTAGTTACTTTCCATCTCTGCTCATATTTTATACAAACAACACTCACCTGGAGCATTCAGTGGCCACTGGTCGCTCAAAAGAACCTGGAGCTTCGTCGTCATGGATGTTAAAAAGCCCACCTATCAAAAAGTCTCCTTTGAGTTGAAACTCTGAGGCTGTAACAGCGGATTGAATATCTCCATGTAAGAGAAATTCAAATAGACACAGTGTCATAAGTAAAAGTGCCATTTTTGTCAGTCCTGTCTGTTGAATGGAACGTTGTGTTTAAGTTGAATAACAGGTGACGGCAAACCTCAGATCATTTTCATGAGCTTCAATGCATGAGGGCTCTCAAACAGTGTTTTTTGTTTAAAATTAGCTGCAGGAAAATTTACAAATGACATGATATGCAAAACTTCAGCAGCTGACATTTATATGGCAGCAAACACACAGGCTTCAACATTAGTTATTGGTTCAATGCATTAATCCAGATAATCTTAATAGGCCCATTACAATTAGTTTTTTTTTTTTTATCTATTCTGGAGATTTCAATAGACAAGCTAAATCATATGTGATTTTGTGTGTTTAATTTTATCTTCCATAGCATAAGGCATAAGGTAGGATATTTTTGTGGTTTTTTTTTCTTTTAGTGATCATCTAGTGGCAATAATCTGCAATGAAATATCAATCTATTGTGGCAAGTGCAGTATTTTTTGGTGTTGTGTGCTGGTGAAATCCATTCTAATCTGATCGAATCAAATTTAATTAAATCTATCTACACCTCATACTTCTTGTGAAGAGCATGTAAACAGCAGACAAATTATGATTGTCCGAAATGTTCATGCAAGAATACGTTTTGCAAAACCATTGGATTAAATGGGAAAATCAATAGATGCATTTGTATAATTTGGCCTTGTTAGGTGCCTTGGAATTTGTTGTATATTGGTCTTACCACTAGAGGGCAGTCAGGCAAAACAAATGTTGCAATGACTGTTTAGCTAATCATTCAAAAACCCATACATCTGTTGTATACAGTGTATACAAGTATGTTTTTCTTGGTTGTTACATTGACTACGTGACATTTGACTTTAATTTGACTTTTGGTTAATACACATACATACTAGTCCTTAAAAGGTGCAATACAATATGTGTCTTGAATTGAGCTGGGGAATTCAGGATTTCTCAGATATCTTTCTTTAATGTTTTAATAAACTCATTAAAGTAGGTCAATGTTAAATTTTTTAGTTTATGTAATTAACTATGCACACATGCTTTATATGGATACAGGATATTTTTTTCAAAAATAGGTGTTATAGTATATTAGAAATGTAAATTATCTTTGTTACAGACTTTAAGACAACCATGATATACACCTATGTTTCACTTGATGAAAGTTGCTAAATGTTGCTGTATCCTTTTGGCAAAAATAGCTCTAACATTTTCTAACAACCATGTCCCCCAAAATCAATTACAACATGTGTTAATAATGGTACTAAATCACTTCAAATTAAAACAAGAAACACAGTGGTGCCCCCTTATCAAGTGTCAGGAGAACTCCAAATATGCTTTATTTTTTTCAGTCTAAAAAATTAATTAAATAGAGACAGATTAGTGCTATGAACTTAGAATTGCCCTCCGACTGTTGGGTCAATGGGGGCACTTCCTATAACACAAGTATGTATGATCAGGCTATTCTAAAATATTAGAGAATAATCAGATTTTTCAGCCCCTAAAGCATCAATATGGATCTATACATACAGTACTAATAAAAAACAGCATTGTTGTTCTTCACTGTGCCTGAAAATATATTCTAAAATCAATCTTTTACTACTTATTCCCAAATGTTACAGTATATACTATAAAATCACAATATGAATATTAGTAAATCATGTCATATGATTTTGCTTAACTTGTAAATGTAATTGTCGAAAATCACATGCTTTTTTTAGGCTGTACTTTTAGGCTGTACTTTTTATTGAGCCATAAAGTATAATAAAAGTATGACAAAAGTTTATGTGACACATTGAAACTGTTTAACGTCTGTAACGGGATTGTTACGTCTGTTTTCGAAAGCTGCACAGATAAATAAAAGTCAAGGCAGCAGCGAGCTCCAATGATTAATGAGGCTAATTAACAGTAATTACCTCGGTGATTAGCCTCTGTGAGTTAGAAAGCCTATTGACACAAAGAACACAACGATTACCCCAACTGAGCACAAACAAACTCGACGTTGACTCCATGAGCGACGACGGAAATGAGCCCCTTTACAAACCAAACACTACAAAGTGAATTTGGATAAAAGTTGAGATAAGAAAGGCTGAAATAAAAAAACAACTGAAGGGAAAGCTGTGATAGACTTAAGACAAACAGCTCTGAGACACTGAGCAGTGATTATTGGAGAGAATCAGACTGTAAATACATCTAGTTAGCACTTTGAACAGTTTAGTAAAACAGAGAGAGCTGTAGTGGATTTAATGGCATTTAATGGTGTTTTGTCAGGTTTTGTGAGAACAAAGGAGAGAGTCATAAGGAAGCTGGGCTCTAGTGAAGCCTGGTTTAATGTTATGTGGACTGTAGGGGTGTGCTCAAAATATCGATTCTTAGATACATACCGATATAATAAAAAAAGATACAGTATCGATATTCTAGCCCTTAGTATCGATACTCCGCCCAGCCATTAGGAGGCGCAGCGGCGCCCGCGAGTTTAAAAAAACTCATGGAAAATCTGCATTGCCAGGCTTCTATACGCTACACGGGTAAAACAAATAACCTGCGCGCCCACCTGCAAAGACACCATGCAGACAAGCTAGCTTCGCTGCAGCCCAAAAAAACACGGGACCCCGTGTTTTTATATATATATATATATATATATATATATATATATACGCTATCCAGTGTGGTTCCTTAGGCAAGACCCTTTGCGCTACTGCCTACTTAATAAAAATGATGAGAGATAATAAATGCTATGAGAAGCCGGATCAGACGACGCCCGGCCAAACAAGGTCTGCGTCAGGTGTTGGGGAACTAGAGCAACTTGATGACAAATGGGCTACTGGAACAAGAACAAGACGGAGATGGGCGACATGCGATAACAAGGCTCTGTTGGAATGCTACTACTCCAGTAACCCTAGTCAGAAGGGTTACATGATATAACTAGTAGCTCAGTGTTCCAACATCCACAAGCGGCAGCTGCTATCACAACTTGAGATTGACGAGATATTGACAACACAAAAAATGCTACGGCAAAGGGGAGCCAGGACGAGCTCCCCCATGCCGTTGGGAGCCCCCGTTGGCTCCCCCTTCCCCTCCGGTTGGGGAGCCAACCGGAGATTGGGTATGAAGCCCCAACAAGTTAAATAACGCTGAACGAGGCAGCGACTGACCTGAAAGACAAGATCATGGCGAGAATGAATGCAAGGCAACCCCGACGCCAATTACAATGGCTAAGTGAAGTACCATCAGAAAGTATCCTAGAAGATGTGAATGCAGCATTGAGTGTGATCCCTACCACAACCATCACTGAAACCAATCAGCTGCTATACAACTCAGCAGCAGTGATCCTCGAGATGCTTGGCTATAAGAGCAACCATGGGATTCATGAGAAAGAGTACCCACCATGGAAACGAAGGCTGGAGGCTAAGATCAAGCAGACACGTAGAGAAGTGAGCCAACTGACAGAGGCCAAGAAAGGTGCAATGAGAAAACAAGTACCCAAGAGGTACAACCAGATGTCCATAACAAACACTTGAAACTGCCAAACAAAGGCTCCAAGCCTTGGCCAGCCGCCTACCGTGGTACACGAGAGAGAACGAATAAACCGGCTGTTCGCAACTCAACCTGCAAAAGTGTACGCTCAATGGCAGGGTAATAACAGCAGAGCAGACCCTCCAAGGCTGGAAACTGAACAATACTGGAAAAGTATATGGGAGAGGGAGGCATCACACAACAGCGATGCACAGTGGCTGGGGGCTCTGAGAGAGGACCACAGCAACCTCCCTGAACAGAATCCAGTTACCATCACAGCGGCAGACATCCAAGAAAGACTCTCGGGTATGAAAAACTGGACAGCACCGCCTTGACAGGACCTACTGGCTAAAGAAGCTCACTGCACTCCACGAGCGCCTTGCAGCACAAATGAACCAGCTGCTAAGGGATGGGAAGCACCCTGAATGGCTTACCGAAGGGCGTACAATCCTGATCCTGAAGGATCCCACAAAGGGTACAGTCCCATGCAACTATCGGCCAATAACCTGTCTCTCCACAACATGGAAGCTCATGTCAGGCATCATTGCGGCTAAGATAAGCGGGCACATGGATCAATACATGAGCAAAGCACAGAAGGTCATCGGCAAAGAAACCAGAGGAGCTAAACACCAACTCCTGGTTGACAGAACAGTCACCCAAGACTGCAGAACCCGACACACCAACCTGTGCACTGCCTGGATTGATTACAAGAAAGCATATGACTCAATGCCACACACATGGATCACTGAATGCTTGGAGATGTACAACATCAACAGGACTCTAAGAGACTTCATTGCAAACTTAATGAGGCTGTGGAAAACCACCCTTGAGGCCAATGGCAAGCCACTTGCACAAGTATCCATCAAATGTGGCATATACCAAGGAGATGCTCTATCCCCACTGCTGTTCTGCATAGGCCTAGACCCCCTCAGCCAAATAATCAACAAGACTGGATATGGATACCTGGACTGGATAAGGCGCAGCACCTTGGGGGGCGCCAAAGCGATGGTAAAAAAAGTTTATTTTTATTTTTTTTTGTATTTCCTAAATCATTTCAGTATTTCCTCAATACTATATAACATTTTATAGGACTAACAGGCTTCAATAGACGCCCTCATTAGATTCCATAAATAGAATTAATATAATATTGCGAGTGGGCGTGGCTGGCGGGGGCGCCGTGAGCGCGATGAGCGAGCAGGTAACGTTATGTGTTAGTTGTCACAGTACGCACACAGTTGTCTTTAAAAGATGAATAAAACAAAAAAAATAAAGAAAGAGGGAAAAGGAGATGGCAGGGGATGGTGTAAAGCTATGGGACAGCTGATAAACAAGTGGATAGTGAAAAGCAACAGGTAGAACTTAAAGTGAGACCTCTGTGCTTGGAGGCTTGCAATATTCATGTTATCACGTTAGTGTTTGCTAATACTGGTAATGCAGCAGCCAAATGGGGTTTAAATTAAGGCTAGCTTTATATGCAAAACAGAGGTTACTGAGCTAAAAACTGGAAAATATAAGACAGCATGCCATGATCAATAAATTACAAAAACGAGGAAAACAACTAATATACATAGCGTCCCGAGGGACATTCGAACGAGGGTACCCTAAATGTAAAGCCTAGTCCTTACCAACTGAGCTATCCAGCCACTTTATAAGTAGGCACTCCCAGAAGGAACAATAGCCGACATTGAAGATGGCTACAAGTACCTTGGAATACCACAGGCAAATGGCAACCTCGAAGAGGTAACAAGGAAAACAGCAACTGCCAAATACCTCCAACAAGTAAGGCAAGTCCTAAGAAGTCAGCTCAATGGCAAGAACAAGGCACGGGCAATAAACAGCTACGCCCTGCCAGTGATCAGATACCCTGCGGGAATAATAAGGTGGCCAAAGGAAGAGATACAGACCACAGACGTTAAGACACGAAAGCTCCTCACCATGCATGGAGGCTTCCATCCCAAATCCAGCACCCTGAGACTGTACGCTAGCTGTAAAGAAGGCGGCCGTGGACTAGTGAGTGTGAGAGCCATTATCCAGGATAAAACATCCAAGATCCACAAGTACATCAAAGATAAGGCCCCAACAGATGACATGCTCAGTGAATGTCTCAGGCAATGGGGAACAGAGGAAGAGGAGCTGGACGAGGGACCATAATGGGAGGACAAACCTCTACATGGGATGTACCACCGGAACATAACTGAAGTGGCTGATATCAAGAAATCCTACCAATGGCTAGAACGGGCCGGACTGAAGGACAGCACAGAGGCATTCATCATGGCTGCACAGGAGCAGGTTCTGAGCACCAGAGCAATAGAGGCCCAAATCTACACACCAGACAAGACCCAAGGTGTAGGCTGTGCAAACAGGCCCTGAGACAATCCAGAATATGTATATATATATATATATATATATATATATATATATATATATATATATATATATATGTATAGCCTATATATATAGCCTATATATATATATATATATATATATATATATATATATATATATATATATTCTGGATTGTCTCAGGGCCTGTTTGCACAGCCTACACCTTGGGTCTTGTCTGGTGTGGTAGATTTGGGCCTCTATTGCTCTGGTGCTAGGGCCTATATATATATATATATATATATATATATATATATATATATATATATATATATATATATATATATATATATATATATATATATATATATATATATATATATATATATATATGTGTGTGTATATATATACACCAAGTGTAATAAAACGAAATATTCATCATAATAGTTTGTTAGAGCTTAAAAAAACTAAATGGTTTCAAACATATACTTCATGTACCCTTCTTCTACAGACTGTACCCTTGGAAAGTTAAATGTTGACTTGTGGTAATTTCCAGATTAATAAAATTAATGTACAATTAATCAAAGCACTTAAAGTTGCAAATATTTAAGCAAAATGCACTTTGTTATAATGCACTTTTGTCTTCAATAAATTGAAGAAAAATGCAGAGTTCTGTTTGAGTAAATGTGTTCAAAATTAACTAATTGGCTCTGGCCCATGTATTTTTATTGAATCGTATCGAATAGTGTCACATTGTATCAAATTGTATCGAGACAGCTCTGTATCGAGGTACGTATCGAATCGTGACCTGTGTATCGAGGTATGTATCGCCAGGTTCTCCAAGGTATACAGCCCTAGTCGACTGTCATTTGTAATTTGTCAAGCATCACATTACTCAAGCATCAAACCTAACTTATTTTTGAATACTGGAAAAATGTATTGAGAATTTTTGAATAAAAATGTCTACACTGTGTTGGGGTTTTGTGGCATATTTTAGTTTAAAAATTCTACTGTAAATATTGTGAATGTGAAAGGCAGTGGCAATCCAGGACTTTACACACTCACACAGAGACTGTAAGAGGAGGGAGACGTGTCAAATGTTAAGCATTTACTGCTCATTACAAGTGGAGCCTGATACCGTAATGCTTCAGTCAAACACAAAAGCATATCACGCAATCAAGCATATTTTAAGAGATGTTACACAGAGTTTATAAGTGATGGTAAAGTTATCTTGATAGTTAAAAAGCCTTTATTATGAAATATGTGTATAATTTATTATTTATTAAGACAACATGTAATCTGGAAAATGGTTTATTATTCTCCAGGATAGAATAATCGGACATGAAAGGTTTTGTTTTGTCATGTTTACTGACACGTTCATGCCTATCAGCTGACTACCTTAATACCGCATTAATTACATACAATCAATAGTCGTTATAAGTTACTCGTTATCTGCCTTCATCAGATGAATGTGTGGTTCACTCTCAGTGGAAACCGTTTTGCTGCCAATAGTTTTGTCCAGGGGTGATGCTTACTTTTTAATACATGCGCCTCATTTACACGCGTCCGGTCCGTATGTGACGATAGCACTTCAGTTAGCTCATTTAGCTGCTCGTTTAGCTGTTAGCCACTCATTTAGCTGCAGGTTAGTGACTGTAATTAACTCCACAGATTTTTAACTTATTGTAGCTTGTAGATGCATTGCTGGATTATGATGAAAGAGTCTATAAGATGAAATGAAATGATTTCTCCATAAATCCAGGCTTAATATGGTTTTAACTAAGCTAGCTGTGTCTAATTATACTGTTAAAGCAGCGGCATTATCGTAAATAAAGGCGGCAACTAATGGTTAAAGACACAACATACATCCTTTCGTAGGATTTCTCGCAGCCCTAAGCATCTGATATGTGACTGTAAATCAAACTCTGATTGGTTAATTCTACTTCGTGTGTGCTCTGCCCACCTACGGGCTTCGCTAGTGGTTACCTCTCCCTGGCGCGAGCCAGACTTCTGAGAAAGATCAAAGCATTCACCGCGCCAATCATGCCAGTGTACTGGCACAGCCTCAGGGGCTATATAAACCCCCTCGCCCAACGCTCTCCCTTCTTCTCTCTCAGCACTTCTGAGATATTTAAAAGAGCGAAGATTTGACATAGTTAGAAGAATGGATTGTGCCCGAGATTTGTCACCTACCGGTGTCGGGCACCGCCGCTCCTGCTGCTCCTGCTGCGCCTGGCTGCTGCCCGAGGATGGCCACGACTGCTGCTTCACCTGCCTCGGATGGCGTCATCAGCTGGAGCGGTCTGCCTGCTCCGCCTGCCTCGGCCTTCCCAGAGAGGAGTCCGAGCGCCGCGCGGCTTTCATGGGTCCTATTTCCCCGTCTCGACCCGACCTGCCACCGCTATCCATCGCGGTGTCCCCTGCCGCTACCCCACCTCAGCTGGATTGGGCAGCGAGTAGTGAGGACTGGGAGGCCCGTGGCGATGACGCTGGATCCACCGGTACTGGATTTTCCGTCCCTGATCTCCAGCCAGTTCATCGCTACCCGCTAGATGACCTGCCGCAGCTGTTTGCCTCCGCTGCGGTTCGTATGGAGACCCCGCTCCCGCCCCAGCAGCTTGAGACTGCTCCGGCGGACTTCACACTGGGGCTAGCGTCACAGACTCGTTCTCGGCCACGCGTGGCGACTCTCTGCCCTCTTATGACACCCATCGCCCATTATGCCCAGCGAGAATGGCAGAGCCCGCTCTTGGCGAGGGGTCCTGAGAACGAGATCCCCGGCGTCCCACCTGTTGAGGACGGGGTGAGGATGTGCCTGCTACCGTCATCTCCCCCCTGGCTGAGCGGTAAGCCGGCTCTACCATCAGAGAGGGACAGATTGATGGCATCGCTGATGGATCGCTGCTACGCTAACGCCGCTCAGGTGGTGGCGTTGGCTAGCAATATGGCTTTCCTGGCGGGCTCCTTGGACAAGCTCACACATGAGCGATCGGTCCTCACGCCCGAGGAGATAGATGAGGTTCAGACCACAGCGGCTGTTCTCCTGAGGATGTCCCAATTATTCGCTTTGGATGGGGGCCGCACCATGAGCGCGGCTCAGCTCGGCGCCAGACACCCGTGGCTCGGCCTGTCTTCCCTGAAGGAACAGGAGCAGAGACGCATCCTCGGTCTGCCGCTCTCCACCTCATCCCTGTTTGGTCCTGATATTCAGTCTTTTGTAGACCGACTAGAATCAGCCTCCAAAACGTCCCAGCAGCTTGCTCCTCACCTCCAGCCGAGACGCCAGCGGCACGACATTTGGCGCCATCGTGCAGACCGGCACCAGGTGTCCGCAACTCCCCGTGAGCGAGCTAGGGCACGCCCAACCGTTGCCGCTGCTAATCCTGTCCCCGTGTCTTATAGCGCAGGGCGGGAAAACGCCGGGAGAAGAGGAGGTTTCCAACGTAATAGGGGCGCTGGCTCCTCCCGCTCCTACAAGTCATCCTTTAATGAGAGTCATGTCAATAAAGGCCGTAGGGTCCGTTACTTCTCATTAAAAGAGCAGGCTTCTAGGTCTTCCCCTCTGGCTCTTTATGGTCCGCCCCCTTCCACCACGCCACGCAGACGGATTGTGCTTGGCTTAAGTGGGTCCGGCGCACCTACAGCAGTACAGGCGCCTTCCATGCTGCCAAGGGAGGGGCTTAAGAGGCGCTCCCCCGCGCTCTCCTGTAACTCTGGTAAACTGCCCAGATTCCACTCTGCAACTGCCAGGGGCGGTGTGCAGATATTGGGGGCCGTGGGCTTGCCCCCGCAGTTATTCAGGCAGCGCCCAGTGTTGAGCTGCAAGGGCGGGGATGCTGACCAGGGCTTGCTGCCCCCGGCCACACAGTCAGCTACTAGGGGTGCACCACCTGTAAAAGTGGGGCGACTCAGTCTGAGGGGGCCCTGCCCCCCCCCCAGGTCCCCCGGACCTAGGGGGTTCTAGCTCAGACAGCAACCCACCCCCAGTCACCCACAGAACCCCAGCAGTGCCCCCTCCCAAGAGGGTAGGGCAACCCTTTCTGGGGTGGCCCCCCGCATCCCGAACCTCCAGTTGGGTTTGTGATGGCGGGTGGGCCGATACATCCTCCTGTTCAGGACATGGTGCGCCCTCTATCGCACTTCTTGGAGGCGTGGACACGCCTTCTCGGCCCTCTATCGCCCTGGCTGGACAGGACGCTGGGGAGGGTCTATGCCCTGCAGTTTGCCTGTCGACCCCCTCCCTTCCGCGGTGTCCTTCGCACACAGCTCACAACCCGGGCAGCGACAAGGGCCCTCCAAGAGGAGGTCTCTTCACTCCTGCATTGCGGTGCAATTTCGGAACTGGACAGAGGGGAGGCGGAGAGAGGGTTTTACTCCCCCTATTTCTTGGTCCCAAAGAACAACGGGGGAGTGAGACCAATCCTGGACCTGCGCATCCTGAACGAGAATGTGACCACCAGGAGGTTCCGCATGTTAACTACCAGGCACCTCCTGGAGAGTGTCCGCCCGGGGGATTGGATGACCTCAATCGACCGGATGGATGCTTATTTTCACGTCTCCATCCTGCCGGGGCACAGGGAATTTCTCAGGTTCGCCATCGGGGAGCGGTGTTTTCAGTTCAACCGTCTTCCGTTCGGCTACTCCCTTGCCCCACGCACCTTTTCCAAATGCGTGGAGGCAGCACTGGAGCCGCTTCGTCGCCAGGGTCTCAGGATCCTGACTTACATCGACGATTGGCTCATCCTTGCTCCCTCTCGCCAGGAAGCCGTGCAGCATACGGACAGAGTACTGCGTCACATCTCAAAGCTGGGGTTCGTGGTGAACCAGGCCAAGAGCTCGTTGTTGCCAGCACAACAGGTGACGTACCTGGGACTGGAGTTGGATGCACAGACCATGCGCGCATGGCTCTCCGTGGAGAGACAAGTGGCGCTCAGGAGTCTGGCTCAGAGGCTGGTGGTAGCTCCATCTGCACCGTCTTGTCTGGTACGGTGCCTACTGGGCATGATGGCGGCAGCTCACCCGGTGGTACGCTTGGGGCTCCTTCATATGAGACGGCTCCAACACTGGTTTGCTCGGCTCCGATTACATCCCACGCAGGACAGACAGACCCGGGTCTCACTGTCCTTGGGGGCTCGACAGGATCTGGAATTCTGGCTCACCCCGGACCGTCTCCAGCTGGGAGTGCGCATGAGATGCGTCCCACACTATGTGGAGGTGTTCACGGACGCATCACTCACCGGATGGGGCGGGACCTTAGGCCGGCTCGCAGTGGGCGGGGCCTGGGAGCCAACGCTATCCCACATAAATGTACTGGAGATGGTAGCGGTGCAGAGGGTGCTTCTGCACTTTGCCCCCAGCTTGAAGGGAGATCACGTGATGATCAGGTCGGACAACACAACAGTTGTGGCCTACCTGAACAGACAGGGAGGAACCAGGTCACCCCTCCTTCATCGGAGGGCAGCAGAGATCTTAATGTGGGCAGACATACACCTGGCCTCCCTAAGGGCACGGCATGTGCCCGGGACACTCAACGCAGGGGCAGACAGGATGTCCCGGGGTGGCCCTCTACACGACGAATGGAGCTTGGCGCCCAAGGTCGCACGACAGACTTGGCACCGGTTCGGTCAGCCTGTGGCCGACCTGTTCGCCAGTGCAGAGAACGCACAGTGCCCACTCTGGTTCTCGCTCAGATCGTCAGACGACCCACCGCTAGGGGTGGACGCGCTGGCTCAAGAGTCATGGCCCATAGGCCTCCTCTATGCCTTCCCACCACTACGCCTCTTATCCCCTCTGCTTCACAGGGTGAGGTTGCAGGGCCTTCACATCCTGGTGGTGGCTCCGGACAGTCCGGGTGCCAGATGGTACCCGGACCTGGTGCAGATGGCGGTGACGGACCCGTGGCCTCTCCCCGACCAACCCGGCATACTGCTGCAGGCCGGGGGTTCCCTTCAGTCCTGACCATTCCTGACCCGCAGGCTCCTAGTCTGGAGGTTGAAAGGGGGAAGCTTATGAATATAGGACTTCCCCCAGCAGTGGTGTCCACCATCCAGAGTGCTAGGGCACCTTCCACGGCCAGGGCATACGGCACCCGTTGGCGTCTCTTTGCCGCTTGGTGTGGTGACAGGACGTTGGACCCCTGTAGCTGTCCAGTTAATGTAGTCCTGGAATTTCTACAGGGACTTCTGGATAGTGGTCGTGCCGCATCTACTCTGGCGGTGTTTGCGGCAGCCATCACGACGGGCCATGAGGGCTTTGGGCGCTTCTCGGCTCGTAGTCACCCTTTGGTTAGGCGTTTTCTTCGGGGTGCACGCAGGGTGAGGCCCCCCTCTAGACAGGTGGTGCCTCCCTGGGACCTTCAGACTGTTTTGGAAAGTCTGTCTGGACCCCCTTTTGAGCCCTTGGAGCAGGCGGAAGTCCGGCTGCTCTCCTTCAAGACCGCCCTTCTCCAAGAGGGCGGGGGACCTGTGCGCCTTGTCGGTTCATCCTTTGTGCATGTCGCTCAGTGAGGATGGAAGCCTAATTCACCTTTGGCCCAACCCAGCCTTTCAGCCGAAGGTTATCACCTTGTCCTTCCGGTCCAGGGTGATCAGGATTAGAGCTCTCTGCCCCACCCCAGCCGGGACGACGGCAGATGCGGGGTTACTCATGCTGCGTCCGGTCAGGGCTTTGCGCTGCTATGTGGAGCGCACAGCGGGCTTTCGGACATCAGACCAGTTATTTGTGTGCTTCGCGGCCAAGGGGCGTGGGTCAGGGTTGTCGGCCCAACGCCTAGCACACTGGATCTGTGGGGGTATTGGAGCAGCCTACATGGCTCAAGGCCGCCCTGCCCCAGCCTTGATCAGGGCACACTCGACCCAAGGGGTTGCCACGTCGGTGGCCCTGTGTAGAGGTGTCTCTGCGGAAGATATATGCTTGGCGGCATCTTGGTCCTCTGTGTCCACGTTTGTGCGTTCCTATCTCATGGACGTGTCTGTGAGCTCTGTCACTCATTCAGTGTTGAATAGAGGCCGGAACCTCGTCACCTAGGCTGGTGCACACTACAGGTGTTACTGTTATTGCGGCTGAGAACACTTATACCGCAGCTTGGCAGTTCCTTTTTGGATGTGTTTGTCTGTGCAGCCGTGTGAGGGCACGTATGCTCTTGGGAGAGGCGGTCACGGGCTCGGCGGGCAGGATGGATGCTCTTGGGAGAGGCGGTCCATCCCCCGACCACGGACACTGAAGTTGGGAGTTTGAACAGGGTGCCAGGATGCTCTTGGGAGAGGCGGTCCTGGGCACAGCTCGATTAGGCTCACATAGGACGGCGACAGATGCTCTTGGGAGAGGCAGTTTGGACGCCATGACCTGTAGTGGGGCGTGCTTGGCTGCTCTTGGGAGAGGCGGGCCCGCATTGCTCCTGACGTTGTTTGTTCCTGCGCCAATCGTTGTGAACCGGTCCAGCTGGGAGTACATTTATCCCCTACGGCCTTCGCCTTGGTAGGTAACCACTAGCGAAGCCCGTAGGTGGGTGGAGCACACACAAAGTAGGCATTATAGTTACCTGATGTAACTACAGTTCTACGAGTGTGTGCGTAGCCCACCTACTCTCAGGCCCAGCTGGACTTCTTCCCTCTTTTGAGCTGGTTCGAAGAAGGGAGAGCGTTGGGCGAGGGGGTTTATATAGCCCCTGAGGCTGTGCCAGTACACTGGCATGATTGGCGCGGTGAATGCTTTGATCTTTCTCAGAAGTCTGGCTCGCGCCAGGGAGAGGTAACCAGTAGTTACATCAGGTAACTATAATTTCCCCACAGAAACACGGTTGCACTTGATTAATTTTGGCCCATGAAGGCCTAACCATTTACATTTACATTTATGATCTTAATTATTATGGGCAGCAGTGGCTCAGTGCTAGAGTGGTCGTCCTTCAACCGGAAGGTAGGCGGATTCCCGCTCTCCCCACATTTCATACTGTTGTTGTGTCCTTGGGCAAGACACTTAACCCACCTTGCCTCCAGTGGTGTTCCAGCTATAACACTGGTGAATTGAACCTTAATGTAAGTTGCTTTAAAATGAAAGTGTCAACTAAAAAATGTAAATGTAACACTGTTGAATGTAAGTCGCTTTGGACACCACTGGAGGCAAGGTGGGTTAATTGTCTTACCCAAGGACACAACAACAGTATGAACTGTGAGGAGAGCAGGAATTGAACCAACAACCTTGCAGTTGAGAGGCAACCACTGAGCCACTGTGCCAACTCTCCTACCCCCAGAAAACCACTAAATAAGATTGGACAACTGTACTTTACTGTTCAGTATATCAACCCTTTCATGTCTAAAAGAATTTTAACAGAGGCCTAAAGTAATGTAATAAAAAATACAATAGAATAATCTGATTAAAGAATGAAAAGTATATGAAATATTATCAATAGGAAGCATGGTAAGCTGTGGACAATGGTCAGACCTCAAGGACTGGGACTTCCTCAAACTGTGGCCGCACCTTTGGGAAGGAAGTAACTGAGTGACCACTGTGTTCCCTTCCTGTCACATCCTTTTTTTTTTTTTTTTTTACTGATAAACAAAAGCTATTATTTTTAATAAAACTAAAATACCTGAGTGAACGTGACCCAGTGCAGCTGATACTGGTTAAGATTAATGCAGACAGCTGCTAAAAACATTTCATGTTTTTCTGTGTTGGTTTTTTCACACAGTTTTTAAATATTTTTGTTTACACCTACTTACCCCAGGACTTTGACTTAATGCTTTTGAAATGTGAATGTGACGTGCATATTATAAGTCACACTGAATGTTTTTTATTGACCAATAGTAAGCACTATAAAAGTGCTCAGACTTACCATTTAACCCAAATGGGACGCAGGGCAGACTGAGAAAGGACATTAGTGGGAGCCACTTCTACAAACTCAACAGAAAGTACAAATGCCAGCTGTGGTCTCAGGTGAGCTTTTGTGAAGGTGTCTCTGGCTCTGTTCCTGACACGACTGCAGCTAAAGGGGCCAGGTTCTACAGTCCCCCATTCACGCTGTCCAGGTCATTAATCCTGACATAATCAAGACTCTGGAAAAGCACCAGGCCCACTGTCAAATGTTCATAAACAGGAACGAGACAGAGGTGAAGCATTTGGCATGACTCAAACAGGGCTATTTTAAAAAACAAACTTCCTAGCCATGATTAAGATTTGGTAAATCAATGTGTTGATGTATTGTTTACGTCTACCATTAAATAAGCAGGTGGACATTACATTACAAAGACCCCTTTGTCTGTGCACGATCACCTCAAACTCAACTGTCCTATTGCAATTTTGGTAGGGTTTGAGTTGGAATGAGTTGGCTCAGTGCTGCACAGTTTGGTTCATGAACACCTAAGCGTCTTGCATTTCCACTGTGCTGTGTCCAGAAAAGCATGTCTGCTTTGTAAACACATATTTGTTACGCAGAAGTAACTTTACAAAACATGGATGCCTGACCGGTAATTAATTTAAAGTATAAATCCTCATGTGTAGGTAGGTAGGTGAAGGTATAGCCACATGTTGCAGTAAACATTCAACTTTTAATGGTTTATTCCCTGCCTGCTGAGCATTAGATTCATACGGCTGTGCCACTTTCTTACATTCAACCAGGATAGTCCCACTGAGATTACAAACCTCTTTTGCAGGGGAGTCCTGGCCCCATGTGTGTTTCGGGGGGGACTATTGTACATGTTTTTGGTGGTAGGGGAAACCAGAGTACCCGGAGGAAACCTACACAGACACGGGGAGAACATGTAAACTCCACACAGAAAGGCCCTGCCCCGGATGTGAATCGAACCCAGGACCTTCTTGCTGTGAGGCAGGCGTGCTAACCACTTTGCCACTGTGCCGCCATAAACCCTAGCTTTGCACATTTAGAAAGATTTCTTCTGGAATGTTTATGACTTTTTAATAACAAGAACAAGGCATACTTCATTCTTTTGCTTCTTGTTTGTGCTTAATTAAGAATGATCTATCCCCTAAAATCTAAGAGACTATTCTAATATCATGCTTCGCACTCTTTCATAAAAATCTAAGGGAAATTAAATGTCACATTAAACTGGGATATAAATGTATTGATTGTTTTATGCCAGGAAGCTGTATAAATAGAGGATTATGCACTAGTTTGACCAACTGCAGCACTGCCAGTGCTACTGCAGATCTTATTTTGTAAGCATATTTTCAATTTGCTCTGTCTTGAGCTGTATATAAAGCTACATTTTCGGAATACAGATTATTCTACTTTGAAACCTTAATACCAAGCACTCCCAACTTCTGGTTTTGGGTGTTTAAATAGGTTATTTGATGGATAGATAAATACCTCCACTGCTAATATGATCGTATCTTGCTCTTCATCATTTTAAGATTGTCACTGACTATCTTAAAGAAGACATTAAACAACACCCCATGAAAACACATGTTCCTGTTGTGCTCCCCGCAAACATCTGCTCTGCTAGTGCTCTCATATTTGTTGAAAAGGATGTAGTAGCCTGGAAATAAAGCAGCTTAATCCTGATCAGCAGCCGTTCACGATGAAAGGCCGGGGGAAATGACGACACACAGGAACGGCCAACGCTTGCCTTCACTGGAATTTCAAACAAAATGAAACCAGCAGGCATCTGTATTGTTTTCTGATTTTGCAAACAACAAAAGAGGAACAATTGTCAAAGTTAAACAGAGTGAAATAGATACATATGACCTGTACAGACTAACCATTAACCACATTGTAATTTATGGTTACAATTAACTATGGCTCACATCACATTCACAATATTTTTTGAGAGGAAGCATTGGATGCAGAAGATAGTGGTATTCATTAAGATTTAGAGCCAATAAAAGCTTGACATGACTTTAAATTAAGAAACAAATGATAAACTAATTGAGGTGGATGTGAATGTTTTTACTGGAAAGCTTTACTAATTTTGGATTACTTCATAAGGTGAACTTAATTCAAGCACATAATTATTCAGTGGAAATGTGTCTCTGTCGTTGCCTTGATTGTAATAAGATAAGCTTCACTGTAGAATGACGTTTTGGGAAAAGAAAGTAAAAATATTCTGTATTTTCACTGAGCATATTGTGGCTGCATTAAACACCTTACATCACAGTAAATCACCCAAAATACATTCCCAGCTGCTGTAGTGGTTTTTACCATTAACCCATTTAGTTCAAGTCCAGAAATCCCCCATGTTCACACTTAGGGACAAGTGAGGCTGAAAGCCTTTGGGGGCACATTAAAGCACCTAAACTGCATAGGTCAGAACAAAAAAAAGTAGATCTACAGTCATCGTAAGCATTTGCATTGTTCCAGCTCCCAGCACTAGTGTTACATAGTTGAGTATCAGGTGCTCATGTCAGGGACCCATAGTTTTTTAGCCTGGCCTGCCAGAACCATCGGCTTTCTCAGCGAAGTCTAGTGGGTCTGGAACTCCACCAATTAAGCCTGTTTTCCACTGAGGCCAACAACACTGACAACGACAAAAATGACCAATTATAACTGTTATTCTAAAACAGGACAGGCTTTATGTGATGACTTCATAAAGAAGTGAAACTAGTCTTGTTGTTACATTGCTTTTGTCATTTCTCTGATTGGTTTAATCTGCATCTATTTGTCCCGCCCCTTGGAAATTAAACTATGATTGAGAGGGACTAAACTAATTTATTGTACAAAATAAAATTAAATTAGAATGGCTGAACACTTAATATCTGAGTGTTCTTGGGAGTGCCCTGCAAGTCAAATTGAAGATATTGCATAAAAAGTTACTTTCTTAAGAAATGTCATGTTACATTGTTAGCCATCCGCCCTATTTTTATCAGTGCTCTTTGAACAGAGCTGAAAGGAAATGATCCCAGGAGGCATGGGGTCAGTAATGGCATGTTCGTGACTAAATACAGAACAATAAATCATGTGCAGTGAGTTAAAGTAGGTCAGAAAACGTGTGTTTGACGTTGGTCACATGACTCCAGTGAGATTGTAACATGACTGCACTATCAGCAGGTGAGTTATGGCCCTACATTATGATATGCCACTCTTCAGGTTATGACACAAATACGAGTGTTTCCCTGCAGACAAATGGACTCAATAGAAGAGATTAATGAATGTCTGTTTTCCCATGAGGCCTCTCTTTACCTACAGTTTTCATTGAAACTGTTTTTCAATAGGCGTCCAGGAGGCATCCGGAACAGATGCCTGGGCCACCTCAGCTGGTTCCTCTCGATGTGCAGGAGCAGGGGCTCTACTCTGAGCTCCTTCCGAGTGATCAAGCATTTTGGCCGTCTGTATCCGAGATCTTATCCTTTGACCCACAGCTCATGACCATAAGTGAGAGTACGAATGTAGATCGACCGGTAAACCTCCCGTTTCATTCTTCCACTTCATTCTTGAACTCCTTTACTTGAGGCAGGAACTCTGCTATGACCTGAAGGAGACAGGCCACCCTTTTCCAACTGAGAACTATGACCTGGGACTTGGAGGTGCTGATTCTCATCCCTGCCACTTCACACTTGGCTGCAATCCATCCCAGTTCAGCTGGTCCTGACTTGATGGAGCCAATAGGACTACATCATCTGCAAAAGCAGAAATGAGATCCTGTGTTCCCTAAACTGGTCTCCCTCTGGCCAATGGCTGCACCAAGAAATCCTCTCAGTAAAGATAATGAACAGGACGGGTGACAGTCCTGCCGGAGTCCGAATTACTCCAAAATGACCCAACATTTTCAGCTTGGATAGTCCCCTTCACATCCGTAAATATTTCTGCTCTCTCTACTGGCTAAAGGTTACACAGTGGTGCCATAAAATAATATTTTTCAGTAGACGTACTCAGCAAATTATTCTGTGAAAAAAAATATTAATTTAATTGTTTACTTTTACTACCACTCTCAAACTTGGAACCTTCTTTATGTGAGGCATCTGTGCTGCCTACCTTGCCTAAAAGCTACTCTCTTATTCTATTAAACAATTTAAAAAACAAAGAACTCTACAGCGTTTCATTATTTCCATTCCCATTTATTCGATCAAACCCAGTGTCTCATAAACAGCTTGTAGTTTGTCACAAATGCCTGACTGATATGCTGCTTTTCACACTTACTTTGTTCAGTGTCTCTCGTCTCCTGATAAGTGGAAAAGCAAGAGATACACATATCTCAGTGTTTTCTCATGTACATGTGGTTTTCACATTAGAGTTCAGATTCCAGGTCCGCTGGGTCCTGGTCAGATATGTTCCTACTGGGGCTAATGTTTCTCTCTCAAAGTCAAATCTCTCTTGAGCATCTCTCCATCGCAGAACCAATGTTCTGCAGATTAATCTTCATCAGTCATGATGAAGCCTGCACTTCTGAACAGGCTCCCAGTGTCCCTCACAAACAGGCTACAGGCGGAGAGAGGTGGAGGGAGACACTGGCCTTCAGACATTTAACCTTCAGGTTCTCTGGAACTATTACACTTTATCAAACATTATGCATTTAGGAAAGTTTAAGAGCTCTTGTTAAATGACTGACATCACATTGATAGCCTTGCTTTATCTTAAACTGAGCTGAGCAAACTATCTAAAAAAAGCATTAACCACCCAAAAGTACAAAGCTGTACAGAGAGAAAGAATTTTGGCAATAGTTTGAGAATGACTAGTGTGTGCTGTCAGTGAGCGGATACAGAACATAAGTGAGTAGCTCAATATTCAGCTGCTCTTTATACTACAACACTCTGTTACTGGATGCTTTGGGCTTATAGGGCTGTTGTGCTTAAATTAAACCTACAATAACACTACAGGGACACCACACAACTAAGAATGGCTTGACCAGATTAGCATATGAGTTGCTAAAGCAACAAAACATTAATGTAAAATTGTAGTTATAAAAAAATGACAGATACTTGATACTGTAAGGAATTGCTTAACAAAAATGTGTCTGTCCAAGTT
Organism: Perccottus glenii; assembly: GCA_024416835.2. Classification (NCBI taxonomy): domain Eukaryota; kingdom Metazoa; phylum Chordata; class Actinopteri; order Gobiiformes; family Odontobutidae; genus Perccottus; species Perccottus glenii. The sequence continues at coordinate 9,408,439 of CM044555.2, read as the reverse complement.
ATTTAAATAAGAATATTGTTTTTTGTTAAATGCAAGTGTTTATGCTTGCCTAGTGGTTTGGCTGACTTGTGTGCATTGGAAATTATGTCCTTGTGGTTTTTGTGTGGCTCAAGACATTTTGCAAAGCACTGAAAATAATGTGTGTTGCAGGGTTTTATTACACAGAGCACTACACAGTTAAGAAATAATACGATAGCAGGCTTTTAGAAAAGTTTAGAGTTTAAGAGTTTGGTATCTATGTCTCTAGTCAAGCTGATTTTGGCTTTGTTTCTTGTTTCTTTTTTTTTTTTTTCAGAAGTGTGATTGATCCCTGTTACTGCAGCAGAGATCCAGACACCTGTTTAAAGTGAAGTGTGCTGGGGTCTAATGAAGTGTGACTGACTCCAGTGCGCTGCCTGATTACTAATAGATGCCAAAGGTCATTCCACACTGGCACAGGTCACTCACACAATGAACAACAGCACTAAACATGACCATAATTCACTGTGTTCAGCCAATGAGTTGATCTTATTCATAACGGCAGCACATATAAACTCTGAGACATGTATAGTGCAGCAGAAAATGACTTTGACTCAACTCTGTAAAACAATGACATATTTCCAGTGAGAGTGAGTTCAAGGACTTGGCTGCTTCTCATTGGTGTGGCCTCCGTTCAGATGTGTATGCGTTTATTGTGCGCTTGTGTATTTGTGTTTGTGGTTATTGTCAGGGTGTGAACTCGTTAAGTGGCTTGAAGGGTTGACTTTTATGTGACTTTAGTGTTCACTGGAGCCAGATATGCTCCAATCAAATGCCAATTTAAAGAGTCAACTGTACACCCACATAATTCTTGGTTAAAATGCAAAGCAGAAGCTTAATCTAAGTCCATATGGATATTTTTGTAAATTACAAACCCCCTCTTATTGGGCCTAGTCCACATAAAAAAAAAAAAAAAAAGTAATATGAGGCCAACTAAGAATACTGTACAAAAATCGACTGCTCTTTTTTGGTTTTATTCATTTTGTTAGTGTTATTTATGTGTTGCTTATATTATTTTATTGTTTTGCACAGCACTTTTGAAACTTTGTATTTTTTTATTGTACTATATTAACATGTCTGTGAAAGGTTCTGTGTGCTATATTAATGTGCTATATTAATAAGAGAATTTATTGGGAAGTGAAAATTAAAACAGAGTTAAAATGTTGACTGTTTAAAAGAGTGAAAAATCCACTTTTATTTCCACTGATACAAACACAGCAACACACAACAAGATAGGAAGACATAAATAAGACAATACAGATTCAGAGAATGTCAAAGCATGTCTCTGTTCAGTGATCGGAAAGTTATGTTTCATAGTTTATTTTGTTGAGATAATAGACAATAAGAACTGCTTAGGTGGTCTTTTATTGTTTTTCAGTGAACTGTTTGACTCCTCAAGTGGATGGTCAAAAACGGTATATGGGGAAGACCAGGAAGAAAACCTGGTGAATGCCATTACAAGCTACACTACTTAAATATAACACCACATGATTATTTCAACTGTGTTTTAGTAGAAGACACACTAACATGGAAAAAGGATGTATATATACAGTCTATATATAAACTTTAACAGCACAGTCTGTACACTTTTACAAGGGCTTATTCTGATAATGTCTGTTGACTGACTTCCTGTGAGCATGCAAAACACTATCAACATGCACTTTTTTCAACATGCACAATCAATGACAAGTAATCACTATAAAACAGACAAACTGGACCCTAGTTCAAAAGAATATACTTATATTTGGACAATTACTTTAAAATGAGTCTCAAATAATGTGTGCTGGTTAGATATAAAACACAAATGTTGATTGTTTGTTAAGGAAAATAAAAAGCCCCTTTATGTTTGTTTCTTTCCGGGATAATTGTGGCTTGTCACTGCCCTCTTTTATTCCACTACTATAGTACTTTTAGAGTGATGTATGTCATATACACCACACAATCCCTTCACTCATCAAAATCAAAATAATTTTTTTTTTTTACAGAAATGTGTCTATTAAACACATTATTCCTATTTTTTGACACATAATGTCATTAATTTTCCATAACACTGAGTTATCTATTTTAAACTGTCTCATCTCTGTGACTACCACCCTTTGCAGCTTAAAGTTGAGACCACTCCTAAAACCACTAATGCAGCACTGCCCCTTTGACAAAAAAAAGTGAGCATAAAAGGTGCTAATGTGACACTATAGCGACATATTCAATCTTAATAAACATCAGCAATACAAAAATCACTTCAGACTGAGACACTAAACTTGTAGAATATGAGCAAAAAATGTCTGGTCCAAGACTACATAAGAGAATAAAGTTTGCCAAATTCAATCTGATCCTTGTGAAATATAGTAGTCATGACATACTTTCAGTACCGTTTTCTCTCTTTTTTTATTCTTCTACACAGCTTCCACTCCTGCATTTTTTAACTCTGCTGAAGAAACAATTTCACAGCAAAGGTCCTGTTTTTGGACTCTTTTTGACCATCTCTGACAACATTAGTACTCGCACAAACCATTGACTTAATTTGAGGCAATTTTCACTCCATCATTTTCCAGATGTGCTATAATCCACCACAAACAGAAACTTGAGCCAAAACGGGTGGCGTGCTGTTCTATTGTAGTTTTAACATGCTTCACAATCAAGACCTGATATGCATTTATGAAGAATATAGTCACGAGCCACCAGGGATTCCAGATTAGACTTTTTTTCTGTTCTATGCACAATCTCTCTCCCACAATCTCACTCTCAGTCTACGTATTCCTCTGTTTATTACCACGTCTCAACCTTTGTCCTCTTTGCTCACTGTTACGCTTGAAGGATTGACCCTTTTAGATTGAATAGCCAGTAAAACCCAAATAATAGAAGTACAAAATAAGAGACAATTACAGTGTGAATAATCCTGTCTACAGACCATTAAGCGATTTAAAACCAGTGTTTACAAAACTTATAGCGAGTAACCGGTCCATTACACTTTTATTGACACTTGTTCAGCTCATTTTCCAAAGCGTGGGAACAAGTCACAGAGCACACTGGTTTATGCCATTTCTATTTAAATCTTTAAACCTCTCAGTGAAGGTTCCCATCTATCTGAGTGTTTTTAGCTTGTGTGCTGTTTTATTTGTGGTGGGTGTATGTATCTTTTATATGGAGGTTGCTTGTAAAAGAGTCTATTCACCAATGCTTGCCCTTAATGATGTCTAAACAAAAAAAAAAACACTGGAGATGGAAGTGGAGCACCATATTCACATGGTTAGGATGCTAACACATACGTTTTTTAAAATATCTTTTTTCACTTAGTGGCTCAGATAAAATGGGGTTTCTCTTTACAAGCCGGAGCTTTTCCTTTAATCTGTTAAACGTGCAACAGTCAAACAGAGGTCAGAGCTTATGTGTCCAATTAACTCAATGTAATAGCAGCTTTTAACACCACTTCACCAGAAACACTAGGTCGGCCTTGAGAGAGTTTCATAATGAAGAGCGTGAAGCCAGTGACTGTACTGTGTGAAAGAAAACTATTTTATACATGATACTAGGCCGATATGGTACGTTAGAACAAACATATTCAGAAAAGTGGTGCACAGAAAAGTCTTTTTAGTAACTGCAGAATCAGATACAAAACATATTTTGAAGACGAAACGGCAGACCTAGAAAGATAAATGTGCACCCACTTGTCTGCTACATTTGGGAAATTTCACATTCAATTGATTCACCATAAAACAATTGCTATTTAGGGGAACTATTTTGTGCCTAAAGCTAAAAGACATAAGGGCAAGCATTAGCTCTTAACATATGTTTTGTAATGATCCATGTTATATGACTTGGTGCATGTCTAATGAGAATTTAATCTAATCTCTAATCTCCACCTCATGAGGTACAAGTAATTGCAAACCTACAGGAGGATATTATGGTAAATGATAAATGAAAGTCTGTAAAAACCCAAAATTAAACATTTAGTGATTGATTTAAGCGCAGACTTCTCAGTAACAAGTTTTGCAGGGTGCAGTTATTTAGATGACAATGGACCGCTTCATCTTGTGTTTATCGCAGCTATAGTCGCTGATAGCACTGACAGGCTGTGTGTTCTCATTAGATGGACTGTATATTACGACTGAACTCGTATCTGAAGAGTAAATCAAAACTAAATCCAAAGCCGCACAGCTGTGCTCCATTTGTGCATTGTTGATAAGAAACCAACACATACTGGAGGCTGCCTGCGTTGTCTCAATAAAACATGTTAATTATGATCCTATTTTATCCTGTCATATTTTATAGCATATCTCTCTGGTTTCAAGATTCACCTTGTGTCTAAGTTGTTCCGGGAAAGATTAATGAAACAACCCCAATATACACAAGGTACAAAAAACAAGGTGTGTAAAATTCTGTTGAATACAAACAAATGGAATAGCATTAGTCTGAACTGCTGTATGTTTCTAGTGTTCAATGGCCTTAAACAGACATTCCTTGCATTTGCATCTTAAAAAAGACCCTTTAAAGCTCAATAGAACCTAAAGGATGTTTCTGGTGAATGTTTCTGTTTTTGAAGGAGAAGCATATTATTTTTTCTTAATTGAACAAACAATCTTGCCTGAATTGAATTCTGTTTTGAGTTTCCTGAATCAAAGTCATTATCTGACCTGTGGGATTAGTTTATAGACGACAGCATGTCTCTGCAGGGCTTCTGTAGGTGAACTTTAATAATCAGTGTTGCCTCATTTTAAACAAATGCTCAGAAAACAGAAAACTGTGTTGCTGTGTAAAAATAACTTTTGTGTTTTTGAAGGAATATTATTCAAGTGTTTCAACTCAAAGCTATAAATCAAATAGAGTTAATCTATTGAGAGAATGTTTGTGAAGTTATCTCATAATTTGACATAATTTAAGTCACTAAGTCACTTCAGTCTTTTTGAAGTTTTGTGTCCTTTTATGCTGGATACAGAGTGGGCCCCAAGAGTGGACCTCGAAGATGTACATTTTAACAGATCTCTAGGTACATCTCTCAAAGAGTCTGTAGGTCTTGAGCCTTCGTCCAGTTCTATTCTACTGGCTTTGTTTGCTCAGATCCCTCGGCGTCCTGTTGCGTTCGCTGGAGCTCCTGCTGCGGACTTTCCTGGCACTCTCTTGTGCTTGCCGATATTTCTCTAACATGCTCTTGTGCTTCCTCCTCAGCTTGTCGTTGCACCACATCCTCTCGCAGTACTCCTCCACATGTGGCAGGTTGGACGGACCAATCAGCTGCATGATGTCTTTGAACCACGTACGGGACTGGACGATCTGCCCGGACGAGCCCCCTCGGCTGTAGGTGTTACAGGGCGTCCACGGTCTGAATCCTAACCCAGTGCGGTCTTTGTAGTCGGTGTGGCTGTCGCGATGCATCAGCTCTTCCACAGTGTCGCTCTGAAGGACCTCCAGGTTCAGCCGGGCCAGGGTCTGAGTGAAGCCGTGCTCCCGGGAACGACAGATGTACAGGCCTTCGTCCTGACGGAAGAGGCGACGAAACAGGAGACCCTGCTCTGTGGCTATCACACGGTCGTCCAACTTGACCTGCGAGAACCAGAGGGATGAAGTAGGCTTAGCATAGTGCTGAATGCCAGTAACAACAACAACAGCGTCATTTATTCAGCTTTTTTTAAGAGTAGAAATCAGTGGCTCCAAGGAATTCTACAGCATAGATAATTAAATAACATTTGCAAATGGTTTGTAACAGAGATTTTGAATTAGTGCGGTGAGGTAGTTATAAATTATTGGTGCATTACGTCTTATCTGTACTGCTCTGTAAGATATTAAGAAAATTGTGCTTTAATAGTTTAACTTGAACAAATTGTTACAAATTTACTACACAGGGCTTCTTAACATTGCCCAAGAGGCCAATGGTATTTCAGAACTGAAATGATTCAAATATTAAAGCATTAATCATTCTTTTTAGGTGTCCATTACCTAAGAAACAAATTAACAAGCAATAAAGATTGTGTGGAGTTGCACATGAGAGTTCAAAGCATGTCTGAGCAGCACAAAACATTTAAACCATGAAATTTAAACTCTAAAAATCTAGATATTCATTAATGGATAAATAAATATCCATTAATAAAATTAATAAAATAAAAAACTTCAAAAGAAACAAAAACATTGATGCGGCTCTCAAAATCCAACCAATCCCACCATTACTTTTTAGCGATTTGATAAGCATAATGACTCCAATAATATTACCAGCTTTTGTCCATTTGTCCAAAATAAGGTCTGCTATTAAACTAGCTAATGATGCTAGAGCAGCTGTATCTAAATTATTTATGTTGAAATTAAAGTGAACACAAGCCATTTTTACTGGGTTTGGTTGCAGCCTGAGTCTGAACTATGTTACCCTGACTATGTTTTTTACCGCAGTCACATTTCTTTCAATGCCCCACTTCCCTCGCTCCTCACGCTTTGGGCTCCCACATTTCATTTCAACATTTAAAGTGTTCCCTCCTGCTTTTACCGAGCTGCCACCCCAAATCTTTCTGACATTTTCTGCTTCTTTAATCACACTTCTGTGCCTGCACAAACACGGCCAACTTTTCCTCAGAAACAGGGAAACAGAGAGGGGCGGTAATGCTTTAATACGCCCAATAAAGCCTGGACAAACAAAACCTCAAACGGATGACAAATGGCTGAGGGTGTGGGCAACAGAGCAACACTATTTTCTGAAATAGTGCTTTGTAAAGTCACACATGGAGGAAGAGTGAAGGGACTATTTAAATGTCAGTGGGATGTGGTTAAGGTTTGCAAAAAAGTGACTGTTTATTCAAGAGAAAAAGACGTTTTCCCTTCATCTTTGAAATATAATGTCTTAATTTCAACCATATGTCAACTGGTTGTCAAATGTGTCAGCCACGTGCCAAATTCACACATAAATCTCACTTAAAAGCAGTTCTTTAAGGCCACTGTTTGCCAGACGGTGCATTCCTTCTCTCATCGGGAGTCTGTGGCACACTCTACCAGTCTTTTTCTTTTTTAACAGAGGTATTTTTACTGTGGCGTTATGGTCTGGCTCACCTCTTCTTTGCGGTCGTCGCGTTGGATGAGCCAAGTGACGGTGGCCTGTGGAGAGCGGGGCACACACTCCAGGAAAGTGCTGTTGTTCTCCGTCCCGTAAACCACACGGTCCTCGGACAGATCGAGGTCTTCTGGTTCAAAAAATAAAAGAAGAAATGTAATATTAAAGTAAGACATTCAGGTAAACAGTCAAGTAAATGCAGTAAATAAAATAAAAATATTAAACTGTTTTTGTTTTGAAGGGGTTATGGGCTACTAACCGAAAGCTGTATACAAGTACTTTGCCAATTAGAGTGACTAAAAATATATGTTCCTAACACCTTCAGAGTAAAACATTTTGGAAATTATTGAAAAACCCTGCAAAAAATCATCACCGATACACAATATTAAACATTACAGAATAGAATTCTATAACACAATTAAAAAGAATTGACACCATTGTTATCTCCATTATGTTCCATTTAGTTAAAAGTATACACTACAGATATTTTACACAATAAACTGTTCAGCTATAACCATTTTATTTTGCATTTGTGAATGTGTAACCTTTCATTTTGGGTCTCTATCAAAACGTTATCGTGGGACTACGGTTGTCAGAGAAAAAACGTATACGTGTGTTCTGAAGTGAGTCTGGACATAGCCTCAGTCTCAAATACTTAAAGCAATGTTGTGCAACAGTTCTGTTTAACAGCTCTTTTTTAACAGAGTAAATGCTTTGAAGTATTGATCCTCGGAATTCAGGAGACCATTTTAGTCTGACTTAAAAAAAACTCTGGGTGTTTTAGTTTAATAAAGACTCTTTTTAAAGGTGAGTGTCAAGTGTTTGATGGAGAGACCTCCCGGCGCTGATGGCCCATACCTGAACTCAGGTGAGCAAACACACATTTAACTCAAGCATGACCACTTGACAGCGTCACTACTCTCTTCCTGAACTCTATTCATACTCAACACCACCTTTTCCTGATCTTGATCCTTTTCCGCTCCGTCATTTGTCCATGTGTTTGTTTAAGATGAACTTTTCACAACACTTGCCAACATTCATTTTTCTCTTTCTGTCATAGATTCCTTAAACGTCTTGATTCTAATAAGGAACTATAGAATTGGTCAGAATTGCATTTATTTATGTCTGATTAAATAGAAATAATTGTGTCAAAGAATTTGTAACATACATTTGTACTGCCTGAAGTCACAATTCTTTACTTTTAGAAGGACAGGTCTTTGTTCATGACTAAGTACGTAGGTCAGATTTTGTTTTTTCACATTTCTTGCACTAAATCCAATTCTGATTCAACCTGATTTTGACTTGATTCAAATGTAGCTATATCTGGTGATTGAGGCCAGATGGATTGGCTGAGAACACTCATTGCAACAGATTTATTTAGCATTGGACATTTTACATACAAACTTTTTTTAAACTACTACAGTCTGTATTCAAAGGCATGGGATTTGAAAAAAATCGGTTAAATGTATATATTCTTTAAAATATATGCAATATATGCTGTTGAACACAGTTTTGTAAACAGACCAGTGAGCACCCATTTACCCAGTGACTTTTGACAGATGACTCACATACATCCAAACGGAGGAAAAAGTCAATGTTTTACAGCTGCTTTCAAACATAAGTTGTATTTGTCCAATAACAGTACACAGACCAAACAGAGAGCACTCAGAAGCTAAACAGTTTACAGTTAACCAACAAACCTCACAGGAACACATTTACTCAAGAAAAAATAAAACTTAAATAGCTGTAATAAACTTCAGAAATGCTACAACTTACCGCTCATGTTCTGGTCGACACACTGCAGGACGGGGTTACCGTAGAGGATGTCCTGTCTGCGGTAGCGCCGTTTGCTGTTGAGGATGTAGCGAGCGCAGGATGACCCGTCCCAGGCGCAGTAGGGGTCTCTGGCCAAACAGCACTCGGCGCAGGCTTTACCGTACGTCTCACAGCGGTGCAGTTTCACCTGCACCACGCCGACACCAGAGCCCACGAACACGGCTTGCTGTTCGGAAAAGAGAACAACTTTAGAGAAAATAAAAATCAAAGTAAAAAATTGATTAGAAATGATTTCAGCCAAAAGACATGCATGTTATAGGTAAACCATTTCCAGGATGTAACCTCAAAGAAAATGAATTAATGAATGATTTAACAACTCACCCTTTTGACAGATATGTCCATTGAGGTTATGGGAGTGGGGACCTGCAAAAGAAGGTTTTGGCTTTTAGAACACATTACTTAACCCTAAACAATATAGCAAACAATATTTAGATGGTTCTTTGCATTTAGTTTAGAAAGTATATCATATATATGCAGTACTGTAAAGGACCATCTAACCTGTAACTTTTCCGAGTCAATATCCATCATAAAACAAATGAAGTTGATTGCTTTCAATGACAACAGTGATTATTATTATATTAGAAACAATTTAGGTGACCAGGACTCTACTATCTAACAAAATAATAAAATCTTTTTTCTCTTCTGTTATTTTATATGAATTATGAAACAGGCCTTTGATTCTCAGACAGTGCTCCCTAAACTTACTTTGAAAACCTGCAGCTCCTCCAGCGTGATCTCCTCAGTCTCCAGGTTGTTTCCACTGTGCAGCGCAATGACTTTCAAAACTGTACCGACATCTGCAACACCAGCACAGAGACATCCGTTTAAAGGTACATTACAAACATTTTTGTCTTAAACTAAATGATCAAAACGTTCACTAGTCTATAATCAGCTCATACTAACACTTTGTGCATGTGTAGGAAAGATAGACCATTAAAGCTCATTTAACACATACTCTATTGAAGCTCCAATACTTCCTGTTCATACTGCTGCTCAGAGATTACAAACAGAGCACTGCTTTGGGAGAAGAACAATCATGTTTTTTTTTTAGAGTGAACTAATCATTTGCGTTTTATGGACAACAGCATGACCCTGCAGGGCTTCTGTAGTGTGTGGGATTGTGGATGCTGGCAAAACTACGAATCCCCCTTCATATGTATCCAGAGCATTATTGTTAATTTCTCATTTATTTCTGGGTTTTATTGTGCTTGTTTTAAAATCTGTACCTGAGTACTGTGTTCATGATATTATTTTGAACTGTACCTGTGCCGATGAACATGACGTCGTACTGCCCGTCCTCTGCCTCGACCCGGTCCACCACAATCTGCTGGAGTCTGTAGGGCACATTGGTCTTGACGAGGACCGGCTGACGCAGAGCCGGGTAGACGGGCCGCCACATGAGCGGGTGACTGCGGGCGAAGTGCAGCACAGAGTCGGGGAAGTCCTTGGTGCTGCCGAACTCTCTGCCGGGCTGATTGGTGATCTTACTGGGACACTGCAACAACACAAGGCATTAATAAAACATACCGGGTCAACTTCAGACCTGGCAAATTACACAATCATTGTTTTGTGCCATTTGTGTGAAGTTGCTTTGTGTTTTTTTTCACTCTAAAGGAAAAGTATTTCATTGTTCTTCAACTCTTCTGATTAAAGTTTATAAGCAGTGCTATAAAACTTTTTGGAAGGCGCTCAACAGAAGCTTAATGTGCCTTAGAAATTCCTCTATTCCTCTGTGTGTGTTACTGTATATTAACTCAACAATTAAGATAAATGGCCTTTGATTAAAAAAAAAAAAAGTACATGAAAAAAACGTACAAGCTCTGGGTTTTCTCATGATTTACTTTAAAATACATTTTCCTTCACTATTACTATTGTTTTTAAAGCATTAACATTGTCTAGATCTAATAAACTGGCATTTTTGATGCTGCAGATGGCCAAAAAACTGTTTATTCCCGGCCTCTCTGAAGTTTACTTTAGTCTAGTTAATAAAAAGCAGAAAACATTTGTCATTCATAATAGTAAATGCATTTAGTATTAGGTTAAGTCTGTGGTTTGACCACTCTTAGATTAGTATTGGATTTACTGGACTCAAATTGACTTTGCAGCCTATTTGAGCATTTGTTTGTTTGATTTCTGTTCATGAAATTGTACCAAAATGGAGAAAAACATGACACAATCTGAGAAGAAAGCATTTTCTCTGCCAGGTTATAGACAAAGACTAAATACAGTAGATTATTGTCCAGTCTTTTGATGAGCTGATACTAACACACAGGCTTATGTTTTCAGATCAAAGGCTTACATCTGTTAAAAATATTGTTCCTCGCTCTTATCACAACAGTCAGAGGTCTGTACAATACACTGAGAGGTCTGTTCAATGGCGCTGTAATGTAATAGGCCGGGTCTGGTTTCACAAAGCAGGAATGTGAACTGCACACGAGCACTGGACTGAAGTGTTATCACAGTTTGGGGAGGGCTTTAATGTAAAAGACATATGTTTCAATTATTCCACAGTGAGGAATGTGGAAACAGATACTGTCTCAGTGAGATTATAAACTAAGTGATAGGTCAGTGGAGCTATAACTGTAATGGTTTCCAGCAATCAGCATAAAGGTGAAACTACAAAACGGCCCTGTTCCCACCTGACATTAACGTGTGTCTTCTGCGGCACGTGTGATCAGAGTGGATTCTGGGTGTCTGTGCAAATATATGTTAAACCAGGCCTTTCCCGATTACTGCTAGTTTTACATCCAATTGTGAGGAAAAGGTTGAAATCACTGTTGGGACAGACACAAGATAAGCACGAGAAAAGTTTGTACAATGTGGTTAAGGTGAGGTGTTGGAGCGACACATAAGGAGCAGGATGGATGCTGTATATGGACCATCTTTACTCTTTTCTCTCCATAAACTCTTTCACATCATTAAAAGAAATACACTCGGCCGTTAAAAGTAGCAGTATCAACCATTTATATTAAAGACACTCACTCAGACATTTTAGAGGCAAAATTAAGATATCCCTTCCACATATTTGTGCAGAACACGTATTACCTTAACTTATATGGTTTTGTGGAATGTCTATTATGCCAATGTACATTTTACTTTAATGTAGGTTTTGTGGCTTTCAATCCTTAAACAATCCAGTCACACTCCTGTACAAGCATCCAGCAAAACATTGTCCTAAGCCTTTAGGGTCCAGGAGCTTGTTGTCTTTGATTGTTGTAGCCTGAAAGCTTAGAAATAGGGCAACTTCATGAATACTTAATACTGAGCCTAGCCGTCACTCTTGTGTCCTTTTTGTTTGTCTGCTTTTTATCGAGTATACTGATAGGTATCTTGTCAGAAGAATTTTTTTTTTTATCTATTGCTAAGCCCCGCCCTTAACACCAATTTGCCAATCCCATTTCTTTCTGCCTCTCATTTGGACAGGGATATTCTGAGCCTTGAACTAATTGATTCATAAGACGTTGTGTTGTGACATTGCAGTTTTTGCAAGATCAATATAGTTTTGTCATGTAAGAAATGTAAAACAAAGTAAAACTACAGTCTACAAGGTGTTGGGAACTGGGAAATGTTTGATTCTTTATTATAGTCCACACACAATGACAAGATTGATGTCAAAGACTTCATTATGATGGTAACCTATGCTAACATATGAGCAGTTGCGACCAGTAAATAGTTTTCTTTTGAACAAATCTTCCTTACACATGCAGCTCTACTGTGCTGGATACGCCTCGATCCAAAAAATGTACCATATTTCCATCTGTTGGCACACTCAGAGGAAAACCTGGAATATTTTATCAACTCATCCACACCTCTCTGCTCCAGGGCAACCTCCTTCAACCTCCAGCTCTGAGCCAAGTTATATCAGAGTCGGAAAAATGTGGCACACACCTTTCATTACTTTATATTTATGTATCCCCTGGTATTTTTCCAGTAGGATATTAATCAGCTTTGTTTTCTAATCTAAAATAAACACCTAGAAGAAAGATTAGCAAAGTTAAATTAAATTAATACATCTTCAGTTTCTGGCTCGTTCGAGTCAGAGGATCACACTAGTGCTTGGTTTTCTAATTTGTAAAGGCAGGCTATATGAATATGAATGAATATGAATGCTTTTGGCAGCAGCCTTAACAATAGAGACTGACTAAATCATGTGGTTTCATAATTTGACAGTACAGTCACCACTAATATATAAATATGACTAAAGTTTGTCTCAATGTTCGCTTTCATAAAATAAGTTCTGACACAAAGAGTAGTCACTGTGATCCAAGGTAAATATATAAGTGGGATAACTTTTGACAAGTGATGAAAACAGCCCAGTTAAATTGATGCTGGGGTTTAGACTTTATGGGTTATTTGTTATATGATATATTTTCTAATGGTTTAATGACATTTAGACCTCTAATGAGTATAAGGCACCTTTAATTTTCTTATTCTTCAATCTTTCCAGAGGCTGTGTCCAATTTAGAGAATAATTACAAAGATGCACACATTATGTAGTTTAGTAAAATAAAAGCAATGCCAAGCAAACAAATACTTTCTTGCAAATTTATACAAAATAATTCTTACAAAAACGTGTAAGACCCAATAACCAATAATAAAAATTGTTTCAACACAACTTCCAATAAAAGAGTGCACACAAAATTTAATGGAAAATTTACTAAATAAAGGTTGCTGGCCAACATGAAAATGAAACACTTAAGAAAAAAGGCTTTGTTGTGTTTATTACGTACAGAAGCAGAGTTATTGGACAATATGTTGAACCCACACAATGAGCCTGATCTGTGTCTACACTAATGATCACTAGCATCAACAGTAGATAAAAATCCGAGAAATGAGTCCAAATTAAAACTTAATATATACTGAATGAGGTAATAGTGAAAGCATGATTTTGGACACAGCATAAGTCATCACTTTTTTACCGAGTTCCTCCTTTCTTTAACCTCCTTTTCCCTCGCTCTCACTGTAGCCGAGCCAATACATTCCTGTTAATCACAAAACCAGCAGAGTGGAACCACAGAGGTGTTTCTGCTGCTGACTCTGTAAGGAGCAGGGCTTTTCAGTGTTGCGTGATTGTACGGGTTTGTGAGGATAACAGGCCTGGATTACGGTGATGTGGTCGAGAGATTGTGACAGGGCTCTGCTGAGACTCAGGATGTAAACCAGAGGAAGTACATACAGTAGTTTATTTAACTTGTACAACCTACTTTTTTGGAGTTTCTATAGTTTAGTATGTACAGAAAAGCAAAGATATTTATATTGTGTTTGTAACTTCGATACCTTCGCATACAGTGGTCAGCCAAAACATAATGACCACCTAATAGTCACAATAATGAAGGTCACTTTTTTGGCCCAAAACAGCCTTAAACCTTCACTAGAAAAGCACAATTGCACTATTATTCTGGTCTGGCTAAATCCTTTTTTTCTGACTTGGTAAGATGAGTACAACAAACCAATATCACACGCCTAAGTCTGTAACTATCAAGATACAAAGCACCAACACAAAATTTGTCCCTGGAGCTGTTGAAAACATAAATATAGTGATTAGGTAAGAGTATAGTGTTAATGAGTGCAGTCAGGATCGGTGTAGGCTTTTCCTGTGGTTGTTTTAGCCTTTGTAATCATTTAAAGCAACACTATGTAAATGTTGGTCTACATGAGATATATGACATCTCATATAAACATAAATTTTGCCAGAACAAGTCACATCAACACAAATTTAAATCACAACTTTAATCTATTAACATTTACCTGTCCCTTCTGAGTTGTCTCCTGTTCTTTAGAAAGTATGCATGCCTGGTATACAAAGGTTTGTTTTGATTTAAAAAGAAAAACTTAGAGGAACTCTTATTCTATCAGAGACATACCCTGTTGTAACACATTTTTTCCTCTGTACTGTTTGCCTTAAAGGGTCTAAGTTTATCGGGGCTAACCTGGGAAACACAGAATAAGATCCATTTCTGACGGGTCATTCATCACAACATCTCTCCCCACTTCATGTGTAAATCTCTCAAATTCTCGCCACAGCTCCAAGGACAGCTGCTCATAATAACCCTCGTGCAAATTATTAGATTTTAGTGCAAGACTGAACACATTCTTCATATATTCTTTCACTGAGGTCACTTTTACAGTTGATGGGAAGCAGTGTATCATAGAAATCTGTTCTGGAAAAGGATCAAGAGTGACTCACCACGCCTGGTCTGGGATAAGGAACCCTGCCTTCATAAGCCCCCCACTGGAAGTCAGGACCCTCCTTATGAGCAAACGGCCCGTTGAAAGCTTCTCTGATATCAGCCATGCGATAAACACACACTGCAAATCCCTGGAAGACGTTACTGTGGAGAGAAAAGGGGAGACTTTGACTAAATAGAAACAAATGCTAAAATATGCTTTATAAAACTGTAATAGTGGCTGTTAAAAACACATTTGTAACAGCAATGAGAACAGCTTTTGGTCTCTTGTTGGGATTACAGTCTTAAAGAGCAAAATGGTCACTATTTATATTGAATGATACGCATCTTACTTCCATTGTAAAATATTGGATGCATATTTTTTTAAATATTTCAGACAAGCAGTCTTTTTTCCATCTAACATATGTCACATATTTACCTGATAGTGCTGAAAATGGCGTAGACGTCTGGGTTTCTGTTATCCTTGGTCCTCAGCAAGAACACATCCTCTGTTTTAATCAAGAATACAACTTAATGAATATGTGTCCATTTGTCAAAGTATGTTAGAAGTAAGTAGTGTTTCCATGAATTAATTTAATTTGCATCTAGACATATCAAATTATCAGAAATTATTCCGGAAACAGTACAATTTGTGGAAACTATCCAAATTTTTCAGAAGCGTTCTGCATAGGCTTAGATGTTTACTCACTTGGAATTTATTTTGTCTTTTTCAAAAATGACTTGCTGCATAAAAAATGTATTAAAAAAACATCAAATATCAGACTCAACTCACAGTCACAGCTGTTTCTGATGACATATAAGACATAGGTATTAAAGCAAAAATTGGCAGAAACAGCAGTTAAATGCATTGTTACTCCATTTAGATTCATCTGGGTCCTGCTGCTGTGGTATGATCCTGTCCCGGTGCATTTCGTCCACATTTCTTTGTGGCATTAAATAAGAAATAGACACACACCACAAAAAAGAGCAAGTATTCTATAGTTGCTTGCACAAAATGTCTGACTATATCTTTTTTCTCTCAGATTTCTGCAGAATCTATTCAAATCCTTGAGAAACACACCTAGTTGGTTGAAGTGTGTGTCGATGCCATGCGGTCCTGGCACTGAGCAGACCAGCCTTGTTTTGATGAAAGTGCTCCATTTGTTCACCAGTACCCTCTGGCCGCCGACATCATTCTGGCAAAGAGGAGAGAAAATTGATTAAAATCTGTAAAACACAGCTGCAATGAACTACTTTCAATGACACGTTTTTATATAATTTTTCACAGAAGCTAATTTAATTTGGAAAATGACTAAAGTGAAGGAGTTTTGTGTGGAGAGATATGTGAGACACTTATTAACAGTTAGTACTGGTTCAGTGGAGCATTTGGGTTTTTTATGTTGAGCTTTATGAAACTGTTTTTATTTTACATTGTTTGTTTGATTTTGTTTTTAGTGACTGAATGTGAGAGTGAATGGTTATCTGTCAGCCCTGGGATAGGCTCCAGTCCCCCTTAACCTCTAACAGAACTAAGCAGAACAAAATGAATAAATGAATGTTTGACTTTACTGTAAATATTACAGTTTTTTGTAACAGTATACAAACAAAGCTACCCATGACTATAACCACATTAAAGGTGCATTACGGAAGAAGTTTTTGTGTTAGTGTGCCCCCTCTGGCGTTAGCGGTTCTGCATCGTGTCGTGCGAGTTCACTGTGCGCATGATTGTACGAGCACGGACAAACAACGACAGAAGAAGAATCTTCCAGTTTTGAGTGCACAACAGGCTGTTGCTGATGCATGCACGGGTTAGAAAACGTTATTTGAACCATTTAAACTTCTATAATGCACCTTTAAAGAATTAGAGCTCACTTTAAAGTGAATATTGCCTAATAAAAGCCAGCATCCCGTTTTGCATGGTTTAATTTAAAGTTTATTTGACAGGACATGACTTCTCTTTGGCAAAAAGCACTATCTTAGAAGTGATGACACCTGCTTTATTTTGCAAAAGAGAGAAAAAAAGGGGCTGTGACAGAAGTTCAAATGAGAACAAATGAGAAATAGCAATAAAGGCAGCGGGGTAAAGGTCTGATCATGAGATAAACCAGTTGTTCCAGCAGCAGCAGTGAGCATCTGTGTATTTGTCTGCATACCTGTGTTTGCATGTGGGCGACACACCACAGACGCGTGAAAAAATCAATGCGTAAAAGAATGTGAGAAAAACGCAAAGCAGATGGGGATTAACGTTTGTGTTTGACAGCTGTGTGTTTCTTGGAAGGATGTGGGATATTACATTTCTTTTGTAGTCCCCTGAGAAAATGGTAATTCTGGAAAATCCCGAGAGACCGCTTTCTTTCCCCAAGAGAGAATAACACAGGAATAAAACTGATGAGTAAATCTATGCAAACCTTTTAAAACTCTTGAACAGTTGCATGTGAACGCTGCAGTCTAGATATTTATAATGATCTAAAATGTCTCACCGCACACACTCGGCCGACCCTTGTGTGTATAGCTCCTTCTCTGTCGCCTGCTTCTGTCACCTTCTCCGTGAAAAAGAAATACACTTTGTCGTTGTCTCTGTCGTCGTTGTCTGGGATCAGGTGAGCTGCGACAAACCTGGGGTCTTTGAAAGAAAAAAGCAGATAAAGGGATTTAATATATAACGCTTTACATAACTTTATAAAAGATTATCTTAAAGGACAGAATGTTCACATGCTTCTATATTCACTGAAAGTAAAGAGAATGACTCTTTAACAAAAGAGTTTTTTTCTTTATAAATTTATTGAGTAAATTTTTGTTCCAAAATAGGGTAACCTTTAGCTTCATAAACTGTCAATAACACACATTTAATGCAGGTTTTCTAGTTGAATATTTGTAAACATACTTGCCCCGATCCCTGACTAAAGGTCAACTCCATGTTTATTGTGAATTAACTTTAGCCATCTTTAATTTGATTTAGCTTTCAATAGTTCATCTGTAATTTATTATGAATCTATCTATTTATTATGACTCAGAAACAGACTAAAAAAAAAATAAGGAAGTACTAAATTCACCTTTACATTGTCGTGGGTAGAGGAACATGGTTGTACAATAACTAAAATATTGTTGTGACACCATATTATACTTTTAATTTCAATGTAACCTGTATTATATTGGTGTGACTGGCCAGGGGTAAAGTTACCATGCAGTAGTTTCTGGTCGGTCTCTGTCCTCATGGTGGAGCGACCTCCCATACTCCTCAGGATCACATGATCACTGCCCAGGAAGTCTGCGGTCAGTCCCGAGTACAGCTCTCCCCCTGGAACCAGCGGGACACAGTGGTCAGGACGAGTGAGGAGAGAAAAGTAGGTCAGAGGAAAAGTAGGTGAAGGTCTGCAGCAAAATGAGCAAATGAAACCTGTTCGCAAAGTGTGTAGCTGAAATGGAAAAAGTGGAAATTATGTCTGACAGGGAAACATTTGATTGAGTAAAATGATAATGAGAACAGAACTTTTATAAAAACACACTGAGAGAGAAATCTAAGCCTAAACTACTACTTCACATCCTCCACAGAGATTAACCCCACTTCAATTTCAAACCACTTTCCACCAAAAGGAAACCAGACACTCTATCCTTCCTGAATCAAGGCTTCCTTAAAGAAAAAAAAACATTCAGCAGTAGTTGTCTGCCATCAGTTTAAAATCTTCTCCGACTTGGAAACATCCGAGGACAGAACTCACTGCTACACCTGTCCCAGAGTAAGACTGACTGGGATACATTTTCAACAAACTTTTATGGTTAGGAGTCACAGTTGTTTTAGATGTTTTATAGCTGAAGACTAATGCACAAATTGGCTTGTAATGTTAGAGAGATCTCACTGCTCCAAGTCTATTTTTCATTTGGAAAATAAAGGTAAGTATCAGCACGCACACTGCTCCCTGTGGTACTAGACTGTGCTGACAGTGTGTCCTCTTGGCAGGACCTGGGGACTTAAACGCTCCCTTCAAACCTTTCAATCCAGACAGAGGGATTAGATTTATTGTGGCCAACCTTAATGCAAGGTGTAAAAGGGCAGGTAAATACCAGGTGTGAATATAAATCTCTGACTTGGACAAGAAACCTGATGAAAACTTGTGTCATAGCAAATTGTACTTAAAAAAGAATTTGTAGAGTTGTTTGTTTTTTTTTTTTTGTGAAAAGCTATTGATAAAGGATGTATTTACTTTATTTATTGATCCATGAGGATAGGTCCCTAGAGAGGTCATGGTACGAGACAGTTCAGTGATACTGCGGTCAAAGGTCATGAGCAATAACCTAGCTTTCCCGGTCGTCTCACAGAACGACATTGACTAATACTTTTTATTTAGTTTGAAGTTTGCAATAATCAGACAACAATGAATGATGCAAAACCACCTAAGATTGTTTATTATGGGAAATAATAGTAACAATTGTTTGATTGGAAGGCTACAGGAGAATTAGCCACATATAAAAAAATGACCAGAAGGTTTAAACAGCACATACTGCTCATATCCCTAATGATACTACATCAGCATGACTGATTCAGTTAGTCTGACTGTAATTGTACTGGGAAGACATACGTATAACCTCTTGTGCAGGTTTCCAGGAGAATTTCCATAGTTATATAAAAATTCATATATATTATATTAAATAAAAATAATGTTTGTATAACTCTATAGTGAGTGATTTCTGCTGAGCATCTCCAGAGCCAGTGACACTCTTCAGCAGCTATTTGAGTTTGTGTCTTAAGCCCGAACTACTGGGGTCTTGGATCTAGGTGGATGTTGTCTTGCCAGACCCAATGCATTATGGGACAAAATCAGAAAACTCCCATTTGCACAAAGGGGAAGGTGGGATATGAACATCTGCACAGAGACAGTAAAATTGATGGTGCCTTAAAGTTATATAGACTTTAATCTTGTGAAAATCTTTCAACAAACCTATCCTTATTATGTTTTCACTTTTTATATTGAAACATCTCCGTTTTACTCATTACATCTGCCTTAAATTAATAAATACACAACCACACCATCAGCAGTTTGTCGTTAAAATATCTTTAACCTAAATATCTTTTGACATTTACGAAGAACACCCAGCACTGTTTGAGCAGGTCAGTGCAGTTCAGTGTAAGCATCTGTCCAGGACAAACACAGCTCTGCTTTTTCACTTTTTAACTTCAGCTGTCAGGAACCTGAGCTCTGTCAAAGTAAAACATAGAAGTGGTTTGAAGTTTGGAGAGATGATAATTATAATGTCTGTCTTTGGGATTTTACAATGTTTGTGTACGCTGCATATTTGTCAGGACAGGGTAATAATTCAATACAAGCCTCTCTCATGGAACCCC
Organism: Perccottus glenii; assembly: GCA_024416835.2. NCBI lineage: Eukaryota > Metazoa > Chordata > Actinopteri > Gobiiformes > Odontobutidae > Perccottus > Perccottus glenii. The sequence continues at coordinate 9,388,050 of CM044555.2, read as the reverse complement.
TTAAAAGGTCCTCAAGTAAGTGCGCCACCATAGAGCAATATACCTCCATCCACCAGAGGGCAGGCTCCAAAAGCGGAAATATAAGGAGAAATCTAAATCTCTACAAGTGTAAAAATCATGTTTACAACCTGGTACAAAAGATGGCAACAAAAGAAGTTGAACAATATGACAATTCTGGGGGAAGTGAATTTTTGATTAATGCGTGCGTTTCTGCTAACTGAAAACTATAGTTTTACTATACAATAACAGCAGAAAAGCCCAGATGTAACCGCCATTTTATTGCCCTGTGGTAAGGACAGTATTGGTAAACAGGGAAGCAATGGGCGGAAGACAGCCACATTTTTTAGAATCATTGATTTAATATCATACTTTGGTAAAATGTCTGTAAGAATTGTTGTATGGTTTGGAATCACTTGGCTGGCACAAATAGTGGTAGACATATTGCAATTGTGACGTCAAAGGGTAGACACTACAAGCCTACAATGCACCTGGTAAATCATTTTAAGGCGTGGTTAGCTATAAATGTATTATAAACATGTATTAATAGGGAAGAGTCATATTCTTATACGTTACAAAGAGAAAACCATCTCTCCTTTTTGCTAAGTTTGCTTCTGACCACGTCTCTAGCTTAACTGAGCTTAACAATGGTCTGTTTTCCACCTGTTCTCACTTGTTCTGTGGTTGGACAACTGCAATGTCTAAAATGCCAAAGAAAATGGAAAAAAAATACCATTTAGTACTTCTTCTGCGTAAGTTACTGTGGTCACTGTGAGCCAATCAGCCATGTGCTTTTTGATTTTTCTTTGTAGAATGTGTAGGATGTCTATTAAACGTGCACAAGTCAATCTAATTAGTCATTGATTAAAAAAAGCTTGTGTGAAAAAGGTTTACAGTGTGCATGTGTATGTTAAATTAGTTTTGAGTTTTATAATGAAAACGTGCTTTTTACATTTTGTAATAAGATAACGAATGCAGAGACGATGATGAGTATGGGACGTACCGCTGAAGGTGCTTGCAAAGGGAAGACTGGGGTCATGTGGCACCTTTCCTCGTCCACTCTCCACATTTGTGGGGTCCATAGTGAACACATGCTGTAAGAGAAAGAGATGGGACATTATGCCATTGGACTAGGACACAGTTTTTATCAACAAATCAACAAAGTGTGATCGCTGTCCCATTTTAGATTGTAATGATGAAGAAGGTTTTAAGAAGAGCACAATATTAACTTAGTCTACAATTAATAACCTTTTTTTCTGGCAGGAAGATTCTGAATAATAGGAGGCCATAGTAGGGTTGTGTCTTGAATACACATTGAAAATACTTAATACTGACCTTAATCAGTTATTGCTTTTACACATATATTCATTTGTTACCTCATTTCTTACAAACTTTCACAAAACAAACAGTTACTAAAAATATATATATACTACTTGGTGCAATAGTATAAGATGAAATCAGCAACCATTAAGTAAAATAATGTAAACTTCTGAATTCTCATGTGAAACCTTTAAATCTTAAAACAAATAAATGAAGAATGAAGATAGATGACTAATAGTTACTGCTCTGCTACAGTTCTTGCTCCACATTAAATAATGATTGGATCAAGTTTCTACAAATGTATTTGCTCCACCAGTAAAGATCTTACTTATCCTTTGGGACATCATTTCATCAGCTGGAAATAGATCACTCTTGTTAAGGCACTGCCTAGAGACTGTTTAGCAGAGACTCAGTAAGTCCCTCACCAAAAGGCAATCCTTCTTTCGCTGTTGAATTTTCTACTAAATTAAATACATGAGGAGCTCTATTTAGGTTCAGATCTTGGTTGTATTTGTCCTTCCACTGAACTGTCTTAAAACAAAGCTGTGTCTGAGAAACAAGGAAATGTGGGTTTAGAATTTACGCAAGAAATCAAACAAGTTTCCCACTTGGTTTCCAAAACAGACGGAGCCAGGACAGCGGGACTGTGTTTTGTGAAGACAGCAGGAGAATGAAAGACAACAAAGTATTGGACTAATTTGTTTATGTAGCTATAAAAACTTCGCCAAAACTAAGAGTAAGTCACCTGATCAAAATACAAACCCAATTCCAAAAAAGTTGGGACAGGTAGCAATAAGAGGCCAGAAAAGTTAAATGTACATATAAGGAACAGCTGGAGGAAACTGCAACTTATTAGATCAATTGGCAACATGCTTGGGTCTAAAAAGAGCCTCTCAGAGTGACAGTGTCTCGCAGAAGTCAAGATGGGCATTCCCCCAATGCTGCAGTAAAATAATTGTTGCGCAATATCAGAAAGGAGTTTCTCAGAGAGTTTGAAGTTATCATCATCTACAGTGCATTATAGCATCCAAAGATTCAGAGAATCTGGAACAATCTCTGTGTGTAAGGGTCAAGGCCGGAAAACCAGACTGGATGCTTGTGATCTTCGGGCCTTTAGACGGCACTGCATCACAAACAGGAACGCTAGTGTAATAGAAATCACAACATGGGCTCAGGAATACCATTGAAAACTTTGTCGGTGAACACAATCCACCGGGCCATACACCGTCCCGACTAAAACTATATAGGTTAAAAAAGAAGTCATATCTAAACATGATCCAGAAGCACAGGAGTTTTCTCTGGAGCCAAGACTCATTTAAAATGGACTGTGGCAAAGTGGAAAACTGTTCTGTGGTCAGACAAATCAGACAAATCAAAATTTGAAGTTCTTTTTGGAAAACTGGGACGTCCTGTCATCCAGACTAAAGAGGACAAGGACAAGTTTTCATCAGCGCTCAGTTCAGAAGCCTGCAGCTCTGATGGGATGGGGCATGAGTTTTTTTGGCATGGGCAGCTTACATCTGGAAAGGCACCATCAAAGCTGAAAGGTACATCTAAGTTCTAGAACAACATATGCTCCCGTCCAGACGTCGTCTCTTTCAGGGAAGACCTTGCATTTTCCAACATGAAAATGCCAGACCACATACTGCATCAATTACAACATCATGGCTGCGAAGAAGAAGGATCCGGTTCTGAAAAGGCCAGATCTTTCACTCACAGAAAACATCTGGTGCATCTTAAAGAGGAAGAGGCGACAAAGAAGACCTAAGACAGTTGAGCAACTAGCAGCCTGTATTAGACAAGAATGGGACAACATTCCTAAACTTGAGCCACTTGTCTCCTCAGTCCCAGACGTTTGCAGACTGTTAAAAAAAAGGAAATAAAAGGAAGAGGGTATGCCACACAGAGGTAAACATCGCCTAGTCCCAACATTTTTAAGATGTGTTGATGCCATGAAATTTAAAAATTTTAAATGTCATCTATGTTGTTGAAACTTCCACATTATTGCATTTGGTTTCTATTAACAATTTGTACAGTGTCCCAACTTTTTTGGAATTGGGTTTGTATATCCTGTGCAACTTTTGTATTTGTTACAGCTTATTACACATCACATTGTGCAAAGAGAGATGCCAATCGAGTCCAAGGGTACTTGGCATGTCCCACTGGGAGAAGGCCATGGGGCTAACCCAAGAGAGCTGTCTAAAGTGTCTAAACACAATGGACGGACAGATGGACAAATATTTTATAATACTATCCCCAAAGAAATTTAAATGATCTCAAAATACTGCAATTACAATATTTAGGAATGTATCTGTTGTACCAACCTCAAACACAAAATCTTACTTAACTGATTATTGAAGTTGTGAATATGATACATGTTTTTACCCGTATATGCGGCTGGACATTTACTCCAGCCACAGTCCCAGTCTGTGCAGGTCCCAAGCCCGAGAAAATGGAGAGGGATGCGTCAGGAAGACATCCGGTGTAAAAACAATGCCAAGCTACTCATGCAAACTACTTCCCTGAGGCGACCCCTGGATGGGGATACGCCTAAAGGGACTATCTATATTGCTGGACAATTAGAAGAACTATTATTTAAGCAAAAACACATCAAAGTGTGGCGATATCTCCTGTATATGATTTACATTACAAACATTGGTTTCTTGTGACTACAACAGAGGACAAATAAGGAAGCAATTAAAATAACTACGTGGGGTTCTGTTGGTCATACATCACTCTGGGTTCAGCTGACAAACACTGGCCACATCCAGGGATTGTGTGGGCTGTTGGTCACTTCAAACTAACCCTGATAAAAGCACTCGTCTCACTGGAGCAACACACAGCACTAATACGTGTCACTGACAAAAGAAACCTGGGCGGGACCGCAGCAGGGTTCAGACAAAAAGGGGAATGAAAGAAGACAGGACCATCGCCAAGAGTTCAGGTTTGATTTAAGTCAGGGTTAGTGACTAAAGTGTCCTTCCAGTGAACTGTGCACGTCTCACTCTGACAGACAATGGAGCATTGTTTAAGATCGGGTACGTTTTTATTGAAGCCACAACACATGGGAGATGAGGACATTACAGCCACACGCATTACAACACCAGCACAGGGCTCGAGTTAAATGAACAGGACAAAGGGCCTTTGACAGAAAATGAGCTAATTAAAGGTTATATACACTTTGTCACAAATTTAAGGAAACAAGAAAAAAAAAAATTATTTAAATAATGCAAACCATTTTAAACCACAAACTTTATAAACAAATGGAATGTTCTGTAACAAGTGCATTTTCAGTGACAGTGATTTTCTGGTTCTTAATATTAAAACATGTTCTTCAACACACATTCAATATTAGTGAGTGTCAACTAACTTCAGTGTCCACCTTTCAAAATAAAACAGTCTACAATTATATGGAGTATATTTATGTGCATCTATATCAAGCAACATGCTACTAAACTGTCATTCCTTTTCAAAATTTTAATTTATAGTTTAAGTAATAAAAAAAAACATTGTTATGCCCAAATTAAAAGAAAGAAAGAAAGAAAGAAATGTTCCTTCACAAATGAAATGTCAGACTTGTTTGTGTGTTGAGTGTCAGCAGTCAGCCGTCCTAAACAGTCAAGAGCATGGACTGTGATATATTTTGCTTGGCAGGGTTGAGCACAGAGTGGCCTGGATATGTCTGTCTTTATGGAAGTGCAGTGTGTATTTGTCTTGGCACAGTTTGGTCCAAAGTGACTCTGACGCTGTGAAGTGGAGCTCTGGCAGGACCATTCCTTCGAACCAGGATGAGACAACGCAGATGCTTAGACAACGTTCTCTTTTGGAAACGTGCCATGGTTCGATGCAGGAACAGGACGTAGTGTCAATAGCTGTGCATTTGTTAATAACGCATGATAAATTATTTATGGAAAGTGTTACATTTTCAAAGCACATTGAATTTTGTTGATTTGCTTAACACACATAAAATAAAAAGTGACATTTTCTTGGTATAAACCTATATCTAGTAACACACATTTGCACAAGACAATGACAATACAAAACTATTCATCTGCTGAATGTGAGACATGAGTAAAATAGCAGTAATGATGAAAAGCAACAAAGACATTTATATACAGCATATATTCTCTGCCTGATTTATGCGTGTCTGTGTTGCCCGGTGGCATTAAAAACGACAAGTCAGACCAGCATATCTTACAAATTAGGCTACTATTGAATGTTCCTCATGCTCAACTGCACTCATGCAAAACTGACCATAACCTCTGACCCCACACAAAATGATTATACTTGTCACTAGAAATGCGTCAAAATCTTTAAAATAAAAAAATAAAAATAAAATGTTTTGAAAGAAGCCACCTCTGTGCCGTTTCCTCTTCAGAGTCAGTGAAAGTCACACAGCTCAGCCAGGTTAAATAATGTGTAGGTTGTTGCTGGTTAAATTGTTTCTGGGCAAAAAGTCAATAAGCTTACATTGAACTGTTGAGAGCACATGACAGTGGATTAGCCAATCAAACTGAAGTGTGTTCTGATGGGCACAGCTTGCAATTATCCATGAACTGATGGTCACAGAGGAAATAGATGACAATGTATAGAGTAATGCCAAAAAGTAGAACTTGAGAAAAAATATATGCAAAGGGTTTATTAAAGAAGTTTTTATGATTACAGTATAAGGTAAAATTATACTGAAGGTAATGTAACATTTTGAAAAAAAAAAAAAAAATAGAAAAAGAGCCAAGACTCATGACTGATACGGTCCTTAAAAAGGAAAATATGAGAAACCATAGGGACTGATGAGTTAAAAGTTTTATATAGAATATTAGTAGCATTAATAACAGTAATGGTTGTGGTTGGTTTCCATTTCCTTTAGGCTTTGGTCCAAAAAAAATGAGAAAACAAGAATGGTGATGTATTACAAATTAAAATTTCACTTTACCTTTTACGCGTCTGCCCTGTGTGTATGCGACCTCAGACTGGGGTCTGGGCCAGTTGGCTTCCTTCTTTTTATACAAACTGGACTGAATTGAATGTAATACAGGTAATACTTTTATAAATACTTTTATATCCTCAAGGAGCTTTTTGTGTCCAGAAAAACACAAAAAGGTCTATATAAATGTGCTTATGGTGGACACCAGAACATCACCATAGATGTATGAGGTAGAAGTACTAGGCCTCTGCCATTGCATCTCATAATGGCCCTCATTTATCAAAGGTGCTTTTATCACTTGCAGTTTGGTTTCACGGGTCAATTTAATTTTACATATGGAATAAAATATGGAGAAATGGGTAATAAAATTATTAAAAATTGTATGTCAGGAGGTCAAATGAGTCTGATTACAAGAGACTCCAGCACAAGCGTGTAAAAAGTATTGGTATTTAGACACCTATTTTTGCCTGTAAAGATTACTAAGATAAACAGTTTTTATGTAATATTCCAAAAATGGATGTTTATCTAGGATTTTTAGGCATCTCCTACAGTGGAGATTATCTTTCTTACTTAATATGGCTGCTTATATTGTATGCACTCTTCCAGGTGAGAGTCAATGGTGCAATTTAATTGAATCCACGTGAGCAGAATGTTGTCCAAAGATGCTAATGGGCATTGATCTTGTGAATGGCAGTCATATACACAGTCCAAATGTACCGTAAATGTCACCACAACAGCTTTGAGCAGTGCATCTGTGTTTGGAAAGTCTTGCATGAAAAATGACACTCTGTGTTTACACTAAACGTGGGTACAGTAAAATAAAGGGAATCTTCTCATAAACCAAAAACTGCTATGATACACACTCAATCCTTCACCTCAAACAAATAAGAGCTAAATATTTATTTACTCACAGACTGTTCCTGTTATTGGCAGGAAACGCAACTGAAGGCACAGACCTGATTCTCACGACATGTTCAGAAACTGGATGTGAATCTGTAATTAAACTGAGAGCCCACATTCCTTTTATTATGTTTTCCTGAATATATCATTATTCATATAGAGACATACAGGAATGTTCTCCAAAACCTGGCAAGAAAACACATTTTAGCTTTGGGTTAAGTGCCATTATAATCTTTGCCCTTTATTTGCTGAGTATAAATATAGTTGAACAAAATTAAAGTACAGTGTGGTTTAAAAGACTTGATGCTTGCTTTCATTTTGAAATGCTTGGTTTCCTAAAGCCCCGTCACGCTGTGTGATCCTGGCAGCTGCAGAGAAAAGATTGATGAGCTGTGGCCTACTAAATATCTGACCGTCTCCGAAATGTAGGTCGTACAATGCTTTTGAAACAGAGATGATATCCATAGTTATAGGTTTTGATACAGGTTTGCTACATGGCTCTGGAGATATCCTCTTCTTCCAAACCACAAACTATTCTCTCTCTCAAATTTTGCTGACCAAACCTATCCTGGTTCTTTTTTAAGTCTATACAAAAACATAAATGGTCTGGTCTCATACGTAAAGGACATAAGACAGTCCTATTGTATCAATATTTAAAATTTTATATCTTTGTTTTTGTCTGGGCTTGAAGAAACATGAAACATCTTTGTATCATCTGGCACTTACAAACCCATAACAATGTGTCACAAATCAGATGTTAATTATGTTTGACCAGTCGAAGGTCTCTCTCTTGTCTCTGACTCGGCTGATGTAAAGCCTCTCACTGTTCATCTCGTAAAGCGCAGTGACGATGAGATCAGAACATGTGCACGTAGAAGTAGACCGAGACACGCTGAGGGCCTGTCTGTGGACCCCTAGCGGAGATGAAACACTTCAGGGGTCAGCGGTTATCCCACCCACAGTCTGGTCCCAGAACAGCATCCCATGACACACTTCAGAGGTCAAGCAAACAGAGAGGTGTGCTCCGCAGCAGTTAATGATTGGTCAGGTACATGGACATGCTCCCTGTGGCGTCCATCAGGGACACAACCAGAACGACTCACAGAGATTTACACACACATTTAAACTAGGCAGGTAAATGCATGTGTATTGTTTACCTTGATGATTGTAACCCCACCTGAAATTCACAAAGTAAGTGTCCAATGTGAGGGGGACTTAGTACATTTACATACACATCTTAAATGGACTGAGCTTAAAGGTTGATTGAGTATCTAACGGGACTATTGTCTTTATTTGACTTGAACATGAACAGGAGAGAATCGAGTCCTGGACGTTTTGCTCAGGCTAATGCTGCTTTAACGTGGTCTTTTATTGAACAGCAATCAGAGTTTGTTAAAAAGAGAAAATTACATCATTTTAAACCTTGTTTTTAGAGTTAAATGTACTTTACTAGCACTTGAAACTTATTAGATTAATGCACTTAAACACAGCAAAGTTGTGGAATTACTGTCCTAACCTAACCTGCATTTTAAAAGTCCATTTATGTCGGATTAAGACAATATTAAATAAGACAATATTAAAATTTTCTATACTTGCATGTAACAACACTGAATATGATGGCTGTTTTCTGTTCAGCTCAAATTTAGCTCAAATTAGCAGAAAGCCCAACCTATTTTCATTTCTAAATCATGCTGTCTGTGACTTATACATCTTATTGATAGAATTCAAATGTATTATTTTCCAGATCATAACTCAACAAGTCCTAAAAAGACAGGTATGGATGAATGTGTATAACATAATCTATCTGCAGACTGTTTTTTGATACTCGCAGAATGTACTGACTTATATTGTCATTGTAAATCATGAATGGTTTATGTGCCAATCTTTTTTTTTCAGTTCACACAACTTCAACAGAAGCTCTTGTGTTTCTCAGAGGTTTTAAAAGGTGACCTACTTTTCCCACACACTTGGTCCTTTCTATCAAGTATCACACGTCAGTGATGTTTTCCCTGTTCCCAGCCACACTGACCGCTGTATATTGTATGCGGGCAGCCTGTTATTCTGTCAACCCGAGTAGGACGTGCTGTAAAACCAGAAGCTCAAAAACCACACACTGGGATGACATTAAAATAGACTTACAGAGGTGGAAAATGGCACAGGAGCCTTAATCAAATGAGGTTTACTCGTAAAACAGGAAAAAAGCCTACAATTCATGGTTTGTACTTTTGTAACCCCCACGTACACTTCCCACTAAAGCCCTGGCATTGATACCCCGCTGTCTCATTTCCCCCTCACAGCTATCTGCCAGCCTCTCCACTGTTCTCGTGCCCAGTTTGACCCCGTCCCGCTGAGACAGGAGGGGTGCCACCGCGGACTCCTCTGAGCGAGGCTGCAATAAAACAGCCAGCTCTAAGTTGGCCTTAATGGCTCTATTCATTGCTGGTTGTCTTTCAAATGGCTCCAAGGGCAAGACACCACAGAGGGTGCCACTGAACCGACTGCTCGTGTTGAGGGGCTGCACACAGACTGCCCTGTAGAGACTGTGATCAGAGCCTGGAGACTATTTGTTCCACTAAAAACCTCCTGGCAACAGTCGTAATGTTCAATTAGCCCCTACGTCTTCCCAGTGTTTTTAATATAAATTGTTAAATAGATCTTCTGTTTCTAAAGTAAACGCTTAATAATAGGGACAAATCATCAGGGAGAGCACCACGATGACAAATGAACCAGAACTTTATCTGCTCTGATCTAATAGTGATGCTGGCTCATGTGTTTATTAACTGCTCCAATGCACTGATTATAAAGCATGGGCTAGTATATGATAGCACAGAAGTCTGGGTCAAGACTAGTATAACTTTTCTAGTGTGTCTCAATGTTTTCATGAGTCGGATCCAAATTTCAGATATTTTTTTCTGCTGGTTTTCTAAGTTCTCTAAGTTCAGAAAATGGATATATAAGTACCAATATTTAAATGTCTCCCACAAATATAAATAAATACACACAAAAATAGAGTATGGAACAAGATAAATCATACACATACTTACTTTAACTCAAGTAACATTTCAAAACCTCTCTAAACTTATTTGTCTAATAAATAAAAAGTTATTTGTACTTAGGTGTTCTTGAGTCTTTTTGACTTCTTACAAATTGTACTTAATACTTTGTTACTCTTACACAAGTGATCATTTTTGTTGAGAAATATTTGGATTTTTATTTCCCATAATAGAAACTAAGCACACTAACATTTTAATTTTGTGCATTTGAGCATGACTTAAAAAAAACAACTTTGGCTTTAGCTGCAGTTATCAGAGATTAGCACCTTGACATTTTTCCAGTTTGTCTACAACCTTTCCTCAAGTGGTTTACATTCGACAACTCAACGCTGACTGACTTACACTAAAACGGCCATCCATCAGGAGAAGAGAGTGGGTTGTACATATCATTAAAACTAAAGCTCACAAAACACAAACTCCCTCTAATGGCTTCACGGTCCATAAAATTTACAGTTTGTAAACGTTTAAAGGAAGTGCACAAAGAAGAGCCGCGCTGCAGCAGTATGTCAAAGAGTTTTCCTCAAAGATTCAAAGGTAATGCCTCAGTACAATCTCAGCACAATCTTATTTTCAGCACAGACAAAAAAGATTTAAAGAGCTGAACATCTAAAAATGAATCTTACAAAGTCACTGCATTAACAGAGCCTACAGTACATGCGTGCTACCTTCCACTTTCTGCCATTGCTTGAATCTGGTGAACACATAAACAGTGTATATGCTATAAAAGTAGCTCTGTTTAACACTTTTCTCAATTACAAACCACTTTCTTCTCCATTATTGACTATTACTAATGTAGTGAGGAATGGCCTTTCTCTGGACACGTTCTCATCATTTAATGGACTCACCTCTCCTCGATGTCCCACGTAGATGAAGGCACACATGGGGTGGAAGGCTCCCGTCCCGCAGGCCAGGAGGTGGGTGCGGTTGTACGGCTGTAGCAGGCGCACAAAGTTGGCACACTCCATCTGAAAAAATAAATGAAAACGAAAAAAGATTTGACGTCATTTTTATTATTCTCCGCTGCTGTGTAGATCTAATTTTAAGTATGGGGTATCAAATGTTGCCTTCGGTTTGTGCCAGGGGGTACTTTAAGTAAATGGTACTGATGATGCAGATAAGGAAAACATAACATTAAAGAGTTTTATTAGATTTTCATGGTATAGAAACCCCTCTGCCTACATTCAGGTAATGTGAATGTACACTCTGTTATTTATGGACCATTTTAATAAATCACACACGGCCCCACTGTAGTTGTCTCCAAAAGCAGATCAGTTGATTTTCCATGAACAGACACGATGAACAAAAAAACGATGGGTCCCACATGTCGGTAATGAGGGCCAACATGAGGTTTATTATCTGAAATGTGATCGCCTCTATGTCCTGAACAAGACTCGTATCTCTACAGTTTGGACTCCAGCCAAAATGACATGTGGATGCTTCACAGTCAAAATTGCACCGGATAATTTCATGTTCTGACATTGAATCAGAGGTTCAGGGTAAAAATAATGGTAATAATAAAGTCTTGTATCACTTGGGCTAATGTCTGTGTTTATATAAAAAGGGCTGTTTTATCCTAAAACAGGTAATGTTCAGGTACTTGACACGGGCCTTGGTCGTGCCTTGGACAGTCTTAAGATCAGTTTAAAGGGCTTCTGTCCTGGTTTTAGACTGTAGATTTAAAACCATAACTCTATGTATCTGACAACTTCCTGGAATGTTTTGGATGAATAAATGCCTTCTTGTTTATACTTTGGAGAGGATGTTTTATTATAATGTACCGGCTCTGGATAATTAAGTTATAGTCTCCTCCATTCCACAATCTTGGTGATGACAAGTCTTAGAAACAAAAAATACAAAATTAATGAATAAATGGTATCGGTGACCTTTTGGTCTGATTAAACTGAAGACAACTATAACATTGTTAAATCCCTTCAGGAAATCCCAGTTATGTAAGGAGATTCAAGTTGACGTGGTGACGTGCTAACAAGAACAAAAGATCCAGGGACTGAGGAAACTACTTTGAAGACAATCCTGTTCTGTACAAAGGAAAGCAGAGGCCATGACAACTTCCTGTCTCTCTTCCTGTCTATGAAACAGCAGACAAAACGGGTGTCATCTGAGAAGGAAGAGAAGTCACTGTCTGGGGTCAAACCAGTCCAGAGTCTGCACAAGAACAGTCTGGGCAAGGTCTGTGTCACTAGACAGAAATGTAGAGGTTTTAAGATTAACTAAAGACACCAGATATACCCTACCTTTAACGAATAGTGAAGAGGTTAGGGAGGATTCTTTCACAATACAATTTGCTGATTGCTATTTTTGGTTAAGTTGAGAAAATGGTTATGCTTACAAATTTGATTCAGGGCAATAAAAGGCTTGTTTAAGCAAGCGAATGACAAGTTTAGCAAGTGACACTAACTGCACTCAATGGGACGTTTTTAAGTCTGTATTCCCCCCAGATCCTCTCAGTGTGCCTCATGTTAATAAAATGTTTATACAAGTGCATGGGCTGTCCCCCTCTGTGTGGGCCGCATCCCTCTCCAACTCACAGCCGGACCCTTAAACACTGTTGATCATGTCCTCCAGTGCTTTGTGACGATGCGGCGCTGATCTAAACCATGTCGTACGGGAAAGTTTACATCATTGTACAAGGCCCTGCGTGTGATCACTAAACAAAACTAAACAGAAACACAATTATATTAAGAATGCCTTTAATTAAGACCTAAAAAAATCGCAATTACACACCAAAGCTAAATGGTTGAGTAAAAGGGGAGATTCCCGAAGCCTAGCTGGCATGTTTGTTGAAATATACTATATAATGAATGGGTATACTTTACATTATGAAGATATATTGAGGGGGCTTTAAAAATGGTCAGAGAATAAATACAGATCTGTTTCCACCACTTTTCCATTCAACAACTTAAGGGAGTTGTTTTAAAGGTCTGTGTGGCCTGAGAGAGTGCAACGAGCACGATGAAACGTAAAAAAGGAGGAAGTATGTGAGTGCCGGCCCGCCCTGGGATTGTGGGTTTTACGTGTATCTGTGTGGTCCAGGTCAGATGAAGTGGTAGCAAAGGGAGTGGTGTTGTGCAGAAAGTGGTGTGGTTCGATTACTGGATCTCAGCAAGAGAGAGAAGTGCTCGGCCAAGACTGGAAAGAGGATTCACATAAATGCGATGCAGGGGTAAAAACTTAATCCACAAAGTTCATTTATTAACTTTATTCTCAGGGAGAGTCAGCTCACCACAAATATGCTTCTCCTGTAATATTCTGCAGTCAGTCAATCAGTTCAAACATCCATCGTTTGGTTTGAACAAGGTATGTTTAGCATTTTTAAAATCACATTTTTACCACATGGATTTACATAAATAAATATGAACGCAGCCAAGGACTCGAGACAAGCAGGTCTGAGACAGTCAGGAGGGCTTTGTGGTTAAGGTTAGGAATGAGATATACTGTAATAATAAAATAATTTAAAAAGGCTGCAAAACAGAGCCACCATAGCTCAAGATATAGATTATATGATAAGCTGCTGTTATGCAGCTTATCATATAAACCAAACTTAGAGAAACTTATCCATGGTTTAATCTCCATCAGGTTAGATTACTGTAACGGCCTGCTCACTGGTCTCTCAAAATGAGGGTTAAGACAGCTGCAGCTTATTCAGAACGCGGCTGCTAGGGTTCTCACCAAAACCAGGAAGTACAACCACATCACGCCAGTTTTAAAATCTCTGCACTGGCTTCCTGTTGCTCAGAGAAGAGACTTTAAAACAGCACTGCTGGTTTACAAGTCTCTTAATGGTTTAGCACCAGAATATATTTCTGACATGCTAGTTGCTTATGAACCTCCTCGGACTCTGAGAACATCTGGGACAGGCTTCTGCTCGTGCCCAGAGTTAGAACTAAACATGGTGAAGCAGCGTTTAAGTTTCATGCAGCAAAAACCTGGAACAGCCTCCCGGATGAAGTAAAACAAGCCTCAACTTTAACAATGTTCAAGGGGAGGTTAAAAACCTTCTATAACTATAACTCAAAGTGTTTTTTATCTCCACTCTTCTTTTAAAATGTTTTTAATTTTTCTAATGTTTCTTAATGTAAATCTTGTAAATTGTCTTTTATTCCTGTAAAGCACTTTGAGTTACCCAGTGTATGAATTGTGCTATATAAATAAAATTGCCTTGCCTTGCCTTATGCATTCGACAGAAGACACTACAAGTAATTATAATCCCACCGCAATATTTCGTAAACACTTCCAACATCAATGGTACATTTGGCTCTTATACATTGCCATCTGTTTATTTTAAACAAGATGCGTTTTCTGTTCTATAAATATACGATTTTGTGAGGTCACAAATCCCTCCAGCCCTGGTCTCTTATTATCGGTCCTTAGCAGACGCTTTTATCCAAAGCGACTTACAAGTGAGGAAAACAATGGAAGCAATTTTGACAACACAAGGAACAAAAAGCATAAGTGAACAAAAGACTAGTCAGTTTAAACCCAGCAGAGTATACAAGGCTAAGGATAAGATAATTTTTTTTTGAAGAAGAAGAAAGGAATCAATAGAAAGGAAGTAGAACTCAGTGTTTGTCAGTCAGGTGTTGACGGAAGAGATGTGTTTTCAGGCGTTTTTTAAAGATGGCTACAGAATCTTCTGATCTTGTAGCAGCAGGTAGATCATTCCACCAATGTGGAACAGATCCAGAGAAGGTACGTGGGAGTGATTTTTTACCTTTTTGGAATGGTACCACCAGACGTGTTTCATTTACAGAGTGCAGGGATCTGGTATGAACGTAGGTCTGTAAGTGAGTGAGTGGAGATATGAGGGTGCAGAACCAGTGGTGGTCTTGTAGGCCAAGAGCATAGCTTTGAACTTAATGCGGGCGTCAACCGGGAGCCAGTGTAACCTAATGAAGAGAGGAGTTACGTGCGCTCTCTACGGTTCATTAAAGACCACTTTTGCCACTGCATTCTGGATCAGCTGCAGAGGTTTGGTTGTGCAGGCAGGGAGTCCAGCCAGTAGAGCATTGCAATAATCCACTTTGGACAAGACAAGAGCCTGGACTAGAATTTGCGTGGGGTGCACTGATAGGAAAGGTCTAATTTTCCTAATGTTGTAGAGGATGAATCTACAGGACCGGGTGGTGCTGGCAACATGACTTGTGAAGTTTAGTTGATCATCAATTACCACTCACAGATTTCTGGCAGTGCTGGACGTTGTAATGGTTGATGGGCCTAGTTGAATGGAGAGGTTATGGCAGGTCCCTGGTTTGGCCGGAATCACAAGCAGTGTTGTTTTTGCAAGGTTCAGCTGCTGGTGATGGTCCTTCATCCAAAGTGAGATGTCACTCAGACATGCCGAGATGCGAGCAGAGACCGTCGGATCGTCAGGTTGAAATGACAGGTGGAGTTGAGTGTCATCTGCATAGCAGTGATAGGAAAAGCCATGCTTCTGGATGACAAAGCCAAGGGATAACATATATATGGAAAAGTAGCGGTCCAAGCACTGAGCCCTGTGGCACCCCTGTATTGAGATGTTGGGACTCAGAGACCTCGTTTCTCCAGGATACTCTGAATGACCTATCCGAGAGGTAAGACTTGAACCATTGCAACGCCATTCCAGAGACACCCATCGCACTGAGAGAAGACAGGAGGATGTGATGATTAACAGTGTCAAAGGCAGCAGACAGATCCAGTAAGATGAGTACAGATGACTTGGATGTTGCCTTTGTCCCAAAAGTAAAGAGCCTGGGTAAGGACAGAACCAGAGACTTTGTATTGGGTCAGTGTAGTGGGTCAGTGTACAAAGAGAGGTTACACTAAAACCAAAGAGAGCACACTGTTGAGCTCAATGGGAGGTGCCTAGAAAACACAAAAGAGAAAAGACAAATATCATTGATCCTGAAAAATTGTTTTGTTGACATCTAAAGAAAAATTGGAACAATGGCATTTGGATTTGGTGGCTGCAGATCTCTTTAGTGAAAGGTCTGAGAAAACAGTAAAATAAATGTTAGCCTTCTCTGCATCCTAATTGCATTTTTTATTTTATTTAAAAAATTAGTCTGGTCTCTGCGGATTTGAGTTGGATTTCCTTTGGGGCAAAATGGATGCAAAACAGAGAAACACAAAACTAATTCGATTAAAGAAGAGTGGGATCCCAAAGCCATTTTACTTGAACGCCTCTAATCAGCCAGGTTTCGTTTTGGTTCTTTAAGATGTTGTTAAGCTCTGTCAACTTCTGAGTTTTTTTTTTTTTAAACCACAGCCAAAATATCTAGCCCTGTTTTTTATTAAATGTGCAATTACATCAACTTTAGCATTAGATTTTTTGGCCTCAATGACCAACGATTAAACTGAGCAAATATTTAGTGCATATTTTGAGAGTGTTACAAGACATAAAAGCCCCAGAAGTAAAAGAAATGGGAGAGGCCACTTTGGACACAAAGTGTAGCATGCATCCGGGATAAACAAGACGAGCAAGAGAAGACAACTAAACAATCAAGTACAATCGCACATGCTCAGACAGAGCACAAATAGACAGCTACAAAACACACGACTATGGTCAACACATCCAGACACTCACACAGAGTTCAAAGATGGACAGCTGGAACCCTTTGGTCTCAGCAGCTGTTTGATCCTCAAAGATTTATCTCCAGGAAAAAGTAAAAACATTTGACAAGAAGCTCCCAGAAAAATAATAAAGAGCAAACTTAACTCAGGCCAAGTCACAACCTCCACCAAGACTTTCAGGGGCTAAAGCCAAATTAAGACCAGATCAGATTATGAGTTGTACTGCAAGTGAGTCAAGTGAGTAGAAGCCTTTTTGAGTTTGTTGGACTGGCTTGAAAAGGTTGCTGTCCAGTTACAGTAATGATGTATAATATACTTATAAGATATTTTTGAATCACTGTCTTAATGTAAAATTTCTCAAGCTCTTACAACTGGGAAAACATTATGATGGATATGACAGGACAAAAAATAGACTAAGAACCAAGACCAGTCTCTGGAGCTCTTGCGGTTTGCTGTGTGAGTGTGCTTCAATTCCTAATCTATTACCAATTAAATATAAATCTATCTTGTCATGTTCTTACACATGTATGAAACAAGAGAATAACAGCAGCTTACTTTGACCAACATTTTGGCTTCAGGACGAACAGGAAAAGACCACACTGTGTGTCTGGTCTTGGCATCATCTTTTACTTATTACAATTCAACTAAAGCAGTGATGGGCCACAGCAGAGGAGCTCCCAAACCACCAGCCAGATTATTAAAGTAGAAACACTTTATTACACTCATGTGCTGCAACACCACAAAAGAGCTCTGGAGGATTTCTGGCCTCGAACATGGAAATAATGACAGAATGTAAGATCCTGTTCTGTTCATGCAAGCATCTACTTAACCAATATGAGAGGATATTATTCCAGAGATACAGGTCCTTAATTTATACTGACAGATCTTTGGTTGTACAACAGTGAGTTGAGTTTAAAGCCATAGTAAGGACTTTAATGAGAGTTAAACATAAATAACAATACTTTACTATTGGTTCAAAGTCAGTATTGGAATTGCTTTGCATTTGAAATGGTTGATGGAAAGAAGTCAATAAAAACTAGCAAGAAGTATTTTATTGTGTTAAAGAAGGATGGAAATCAAAAGACAAACATTGAGTTCACATTATAAGCTGATTGAACACATTATGCCAGTCTATAACATCAACACAATAGTTGCTAGTGTCATGAAAGAATGTGTGACATGAAAACAGAAAACAAATTATTCTTCAGCCATTTCATCCAGTGCATACAACACATTTATTTAATATCACACGTCAAGGCAGTGAATACCAATTCATTTCAAAGGTTTGCTCTTAATCACCAATTGTTAAAAATCCAACCACAAACTTTGACTCTAGACACTTATAAGATGCATTTGTCCTAATGAGGCTGACCACAAGAAGAATCTAGACAAGACTGTTGTTGTCCTATTAGTGCAAACACATCAGAGTTAGGGGTCTGCAGTCGTCTGATGTGCATACTAAATGTGTCACGTTTCCTCAAAACTTAGGTCTTCGTGTGTAGCATCACAATGAGACTTTTGGAGCAAAGACAGTGGAGAAAAGAAGAAGGATGTTCACAGTTCACAGACTGGAAGTCACTGAGGGATATTTATTTGTGTGAGCTGTAATTAATGGAGGTTAGGTCGCAAGGTGGTGGTGTCGAGATGAAAGCTCTGAGTCAAACCTTTAAAGTGGCAGACAGTCTTCAATAGCAAGCTGAAAGGGCATCTGTTGTTTATTATTCAACTCTCCCTAATCAGCTAAAATCCAAACAGACAGTTTTTAACTATTTTACATTGTTATATATTGTTCCTGTGATGCAGAAACTAGTGTAACGTTTTATATATTTGCACATTTCTAAGTTGTATTTATGCTGCATTGTTGTTTTTTGATCATTAGCCCCTTTTAAATTACTTTCTGCGACACTGGTTCATTGATTCTCACCAATATGTTCACTGTATGTCTCATATTTGCTCATTGAGTAACACTGAAAAAGACATTACGGGAATAAAAAAAAAGAAAACAGTTTGCACCCCATTGACTCTTTATTGTATATGGCATGCTAAAAAAGTAATTCCATATTTTTTGGTCCCCTACAACATTAACTACATGGCAAAATCTTGAAACTAAAATTACAACGTTCAGCAGAAAGGTCGGCACAATGTCACGTGACCTCAAACCTTTGACCCTAATGTTATGTTTAACGGAGGCGGACTGCACACAAACACATGAGATGGAGCGTTTGTGTCCAAGTGTGGGGTATGCGACATGTGCTTTGTAGACACATACAGCGGCCATCCATCTCAGCGGCCGCCAAACAACACGGAAACTGAAGGAACGTGAAGGAATGTGAAGTGTGCTGAGTTTAACATATTGGACTAACCGTCTGCTTCTATGACACGCAGGTTTTATAAATCCTCCTAAATAAATCCTAGAGAGGGAGAGTTACACCCAGTCTGTTTTTCAAAGGTGTGTAATCATAATGTTCGGTGACTAGCCTCAACTGTGGACAAAGCCTTTCGCCCAAATCAAATGCATCGACGTGGTGTTACTGCAAACTACCATACAGTGCAATACAGAGCATAGTAACATTGCAAATAAGTGAACTTCATAACTCTTCATGGCATTTTAAACACGCTTGTTATGAACACAATTTTACAATACAAACAAGTAAAGGCAGAGTAACACCTGTAGGATTACACACACATATCCTCAGTTGGTTTTCATTTGCCAAAATCATTGTATTCATTTTAGATTTTCGTTTATTAGGGATTTCTGCTCTGACCTTTTGTTCAAATGACTAGATGGATTAGTGACTTTTTACACTTCAAACTTGGTGTGGACATGTTGAAAGTGCAGTTTGTAGGTTTCGGTGGCATCAGTTAACAATGAAAACGAAAATATAATCAATTTATTAAAAAAAAAAAAAAAGAATAATTTTATGACTTATACTCAGGAGCTGAACTTTAATATTTTTGTTTGTGTGATAAATGTTATGCTCAATCCTCTCCCTGTCTCTGGCCAATCAGAAAAGACCTACAAATTACCACATTACACACAATGATACATGACACCTGGGGTCTGCAAAACTGTCAAAGAGCAATAGCATTTCTCTGAGATAGGGTTGCCTCTGCTCTATTTAGTACAGTAACGTGCGCACGCGCACACACGCACGCACGCACGCACACACGCACACACACACACACACACAGAGACACACACACACACATCGAGAGACACACACACACACACACCGAGAGACACACACACACACACACACACACCGAGAGACACACACACACACACCAGTGCAGTGTGAGCCCTGTGAGTCCTGAGCAGAGGAAACACCTAATAAAACTGATATAAGACACCCCAGTCACACCTGCCACTTCAAATACTGAGCACTCTCCTAAGTCGCTCCAGATGCAGAAGGCTGTCAGGCGCAAAAGGGCACAAAAAATGGCATCATACTTTTATGGCTTCAGAGCGATGTGTTGTCACTGTGCATGCCCATAATAAGTGAGTCTGGGACAGTAATTAAAGCAGCTCTGTGTTTTCTGAGCCAAAGAGAGATTGGGACAACTGGGACCGAATTTAATGACGTCTCTGGACATCAAAGTAGTGGCTTCATAACAACCTCCTTCCTGTCTTTCTCTGTCGAATCCTCATTTGACATTTATAGGTCTCATATTCCCCTTCCACACAACTTCTCTTGTTACTTATTCTTTTGCAACACTTACCTAACCTAAAACAAGAAGTTCAAATAAAGCATTCATTTATAAACAATTACTCCACTAACTCTCAGTTGTTCCCTGCACCATTTTGTGATAATACAGTATGTATTGTTTTAAAGTTCAACTCTTTCATATGCACTAAAGAACTTCAAAATGGGATGTAGCAGACTGTCCATACTGCAGACACCTTTTTAACCCCTGGACAACAAATGCTGAGTCGTGTTATCAGAGTAAATTGCTTTACACACATAATCACAGTAAACCTGTAGTGTTCATTCGCTGTGCTATAAACATCTGTATCATGAGACGAACCGTTCTTCCTATGTTTTCTGTTCTTTGTACTTTACTCTGTTGTTTTAACCTTAATTAAGACTCTCTGCTTCCTCCTTTGCCTCCACCGGAAACTAATAACACACTTGATACTCTCTGAAGGATCAGACAACACTGAAGAAAAAAACCTGTTCTCAAGTCTCTGAAGATGTGGATACTTTAATGTACATATCGGGTGGATTTTAGGGAGTACCAGTTGCTTTGGGGAAGGAAAATGAAGTGTCAGCACACAATAAGGCACTAAACTGTCTAGGTACGCCATTTAATGTACACCAAGCCAGAGGCACATTCTGCTCTCCCCACTCCAGCATGTGTCTTCTGGGATAACCAAAGTGCTGCTGAGCATGTTTTCTAACCTAGTTTTAAAACTCCCAAATATGCTCAGAGAAGTGGATGGTTTTGGCAAAGCACTGTGGTTTTCGTAACGTCGAGGGAAACAGCCAGAGGTTTAAAGAAGTGCTGGTGTGAGAGCTGCTCCTCTGCTGCTCACTGGGGACGTGTTAGTTCATATGGAGCCGCTCAGTAGTGCAGCTCAGCCCTGTCACCTCATTTAGGAAACTCAAAGTGGGGTTTATTTGTGATCACATGGAAGTAGAACACTGAGTAAAGAGAAAATGTCCCCAAAGATAGGGGCTACAAATAATCCATCAAGCTCACGCCCTATTTGTTAAATACTGGGCATAAATGACACACAAAAGTTTGGACTCTTTGTGAATGTCTTTGTGGATTAATGCCACTCAGTCTGTATTTATGCATGTGCAGAACACTACAGCCACTATAGGGCTGATAGAAAATATGTTTGGATAAATGATAAATGCAGAGTAAATCAAACTCATTTCAAATTCAGAAAAGCTTGGGCACAGTGGATTGTGTGGCCTATACGCCCTATTTCTTTTGCTAAGGACAGAGTTATGTCCTATGCAGGAGACAAATAAACCATTCTCCTTTTCTGAATTTGCCCTTTGACTAAAGTGAGAAGGAAAAATTGAAACCCAATGAGAGAAGTCATAGTCTTACTAAGGCAGACCAATCACAGTCGAGAAGGCCATCTGACCAAACCAAGCAGACTTAAGTCTCGAAAACACTGTCAGTGTCTGCAGCTTTCTGATCTTTGTTTTAGCTACAAACCTGCAGCATTCGTGTGGACACTGTATGAAATAGAGGAGCATGCACAATACAGTGACTCTTAAAGAACCATTTGATTACACACACATCACGTCATCAACATTTCATATAAACTCTGAGTGGAAAGGAAGCGCCACACAAACACTGGAGCAACTGCAAAGTCAAAGTGAAAAGTGTTGACATGTGCACAGAGGTTAAAGAATACAGATGTATGCAAAGACTGTGGATAAAGCCAGAAGCAGATGTTGGTTCACAGTAAGCATCTGAACGATATTTCATTTCAGACATGAAAAGCAAATAGATGCAAAAAGTTCATAGAGGGTTTTCAAAGAAATACTTGAGACGTTGAGTTTAGTGTTTTTAGAATCAGCACCAAGACACGACCGAGATAATTTTATTTCAATGCCATTTATTCTTTAGAGCGACTGGGATTTTGTTTTGTTTACCCACCTGGAGATATCTGTGCATTCAGGCTAAAACACACCAGTTATTGTTTGTGTTTGTTAAAAAGAGCGTGCATGTGTTAAACAAATCTTACCTGTGGATCTTTGCCTATTGAAATGCAGTGCTCTCTGTTGCCAGGCAACGTGGGCCAGTAGATCTATAAGAGACACAGAAGGAACAATGATTACGGATGGGCTCATAACTTTGGAGAATTGCAAACAGCCGCAGTGTATTTCCAAATGTAAAGGAGGCTGTGGGCGGCTCCAGGTTCTGCTAATGCAATCCAAACATTATAATCAGCCGCTGCATCGTTAAATATCAATCATTTCTTTGTGAATATATGGCAATTAGAAGGAAATGGAGCAGAGCAGATTTTCTACATTTGATGGATGGAAAGTGTTGGAACAAAAAGTGAACATTTGAGTTGATTGAGACACGACTGATGCATTCATCATCTGAGTTTTGAAAGAACAAAGGAATAGATGCCAGAAAACAGAGCAGGTAATTCAGTAGAGTCCTTGGTGCTGTGGTTCATTTTAATTACATATTACTTCTTTGTGATTCTCAGGTTATTCCAGTTCCAGAGAAGAATTCATTGTATTTTGTCAATTCAGAAGTCATACAATAGCAGCACCAACCCCATAAACTATTACATGTACCAAGTGCAAATCTGTGGTTGTGCTTTGTTTATTAAGAATATAGATTTAAACACACTGAAAAAAATATGTCACAATGGCTTTAGGTATAGAGCTGCGTCAGCTGGTTAAGTTAAGACATCAAAGAGAAATGACTAAAAAATGCACATTTGCATGATGTGTACTTTAGCAGTATTGCATCAGGGAGTTACAGATTCTGCAGCTGAATATTGCAGATTCTTGTGTGCACAGCCAGCAGCAGCCAGCTCATTTTAAAACCCATCCTCTGTAAATGATGAGAGCCACCAGAGCTCCAAAAAAGACACAGCTCCCTGTTACATCACAAACAAAATACAGAATATCTATCCCAGCTGCTTAGGGCTTAAGATGGGGAAACACACAAACATCTATTCACTATGATTAAGTTAGAGTCAACAATTCCCCCACACATGCATGTCTTTGTCGGCTGTGAGGAAGCCAGAGTGCCTCGAGGCACAGAGAAGGGCAGTTATCAACCCAGGGATCACACCCACAGTCTTTATGCTCTGAGGCAGGAGTGCCACCACCCTCTGCGCCCCTAATGGAGAGGACGTCCAGTGACTCTTCACACAGCTCGAGATCACAGTGGTATCCCATGCATTAAGTCCTGTTGGAGACTTTACAGATTCACGGTGCTGCACTAAAGCTAAGTCTTAGCTGTGCTTAAGCAAAGCCCCATTGCTTCCTCTCACAGCCATCTGGAGTTTTAAAAATTAAGTGTATACTGAATCTTGTCAGGTTTTAGGTTCTCACAGTGCACAGCCATTGTCAAAGCTCCAAGTCTTTCTCTCATTTCATCAGTTCAGTGAGGATCGAGAAGACGGTCAGATAAGCATGAAATAACATTTGGATCTGAAACAATAGTTCTCTGCACATGAATAATTCAATGACTCAGATGACTGTTCGTGAGGGAAGCCCTGAGCTGGTCTCACTGTGGAGCTTCAGTGATGTGGATAAATCTGTAGCTCGGCACTGGCTACCAGAAGTCTTCCTCTGGACAATAGGGCTTTGTTGAACCAGAAGGAAACCAGTCTTGTTTTGGTTAGCAGCATGAATAGAAAACAGAGAGCAAAACAAACGCTGATGACTTGTGTTACTGTTTTTGTGTGTGTTTGGACAATGTGGCAGCGACTGGGGGAAAAAAAACACTTAAAGAAATGAATGAGAACATTGTGATTTGAATTAAAAGATACACAAGATCTTTTTAAGCCTCATTGGAACAAATTTAGTCCAGACTCTCTTCTTTAGTTCACTTATCAGCAGTAAACCACAGCTTAATCAGTGCCATAAATGCTCATGCATCGCAGCCAGCACAGTGGACTTCACAGTGGAAATCCCATTCACTTAAACCTGGCTCACTAACACTGGGATGATTTCATGTCATCTTCATTTTTAGACAGACTGACATCCATTCTGTCAGATCCTAATTTACAGCAGAAGTTTAAATATATTGTACTTTAGAGACATTTCACACCTAAAAGTCTGTAGCAAGATCTACACCAAGAATTCTGAACTGAATTTGTTTAAGTTGATAACTTTTGGTGTCACAAATTTAAAGCTGCATCTGCTGACATTTCCTGAAGCTCTATCATTGTCTGATGTATTTTTAAACTACACTGATATCTGTTTCCCCCTTTACCTGCGCCGTTTGCTTTGTTGGGTGTTTAATTCTACATAACTTCTTCTTTTTGGTCTGAACTATTTCCAAACTTGCTTTTACCCAAAAAATACAACAGGTTCAGTTTGGTCTGGACCAAAGACCTAACCTGACTCTGACCAAATAGAACTGCTGCACAGAACCCTTTGGGAGGGCTCCTGTTGAAATATTTGTAATATTATTTTTTAAGTAAATCTTTCCAAAGTTTTTAGTTGAAAGGCAAGACACAGCTCGAGGAAGAAATGATGAATGAGAAAAGATATCCACTTATTAAAAGAAAAACTACATTTAAATGTATGTTTTTTATAAATACACAAGTCATTTACTTGAGTAATGGCTTCCACCTTTTGGGCAATATATCAAAGTTGTGGACAATTAGCAACAATAACCTCCTGATACTTCTGCCAGAGATGATCGAGTCACTGACGCTCCATAACAACGTCCCCAGTTTCCCATTCAGGAACCCTAAGACTACTGTAATAAGAAGAGGACCGAGATAAACCTGGATACAAATGATTCACTAAGTCAAGCTTTCCACATTCATCATTTTGTTCCAGTTACCATTTTAGTTCTAGATATAGACTGTAGGTACCCAGTCATTTTAATGTATGGATACTCAAGTTATAATAATAATAATGATAATGATAATAATTTATTATTATTATTATTATTATTATTATTATTATTACATCAATTTGATATAGTGCTTTTCAGACCATCACCAAATACATTCCCTATCTACAGATATCTACTATTTATCTTTATAATAAACATGTCTCCAGAGGTTTTTACACACCTGTTTGACAGGTGGAATAAGTGGTTAAAGCCAAAATAAAAAAAAAATAAAAAAAAGTCTAAGTTTTATTGTTTAGAAAGCGTATATGTAGCAATACCTTATTTCATGCTTGACTGAAATTCAAATGTAAACCAGGCTGAAACTTGAAATAAATTAGAATTTTGGACTGACGTGGGTCTATGGACAGGCCTGGCTTATTTGAATACAGTGTGACATCAATCATCCTCAAACCTGGCTCCACGGTCCGACTCCTCGAGCGATTTTCCTTCCTCTGTCCAGGAGTCCCGCGGAGCAAATGCCTCTTGACACTTCAAAGAGCTCGGAAAACCTGACGTGACCTGGACATTTGTACTTGTTTGTCATTTTAGAGCGGACTGGAAGTAGTCTAAACTCTGGACTGAACTGGAGCCTTTAGCTTCAAAGACACAATACAAGGTCTGTCAAATTATTATTATAAAAAAAAAAAGAAAACATTCTTTGTTCACGAGCCAAACTTTTAACAACACAGGAGGAAACAAATCTCTCTCATGTTTAATAATCAAACTTTGAGGAAGTTTTAAAAATCTGCTTTTATTCCTAAGTGTCATCGTCTTAGAAGATCCTTATTATTTTTCTCTAATAAAAATGTATCAATGTATTACATTAAAGATGTGCACATAACTTACTTTGTAGTTTTAGGCTTTGGGGCAATAAAATGTGTCAATTTTATCATAAGGTTTTAACAATATACAACTGAGATTTGTTGTGTAAGCTTTAAGGTTAAGGAAAGAGACTAGGATTTTATGTGATATGGAGAAAATGTACAATTGTGTGAAAGTCCATCTTTATCAGGAAAAGAGTAAAAAATTGTTGAGAAGGTACTGTATAAAAGTCACATTAGATTAGAGTCAGTATGTGATTCAAAAGTAATGATTATTACCTCGGTGTACCACTGTAGACAACATTTACCTGCTTGAATTAGTCCTTCTAGAAACCTCATTCATCATTCATTTTTAAACTTGCTTAATTAAAAAGCCCTTGTCAATGCATTCATTAATTCTCTCTTTTATGTTGCACTGGGGCTGGAGCCTATTCCAGCTGCTTTTGGTAGGAGCCTGAGTTTGTGTAGAACTTGAAATATCAACATTAACTCACAGGGATCACAATTAGAGACACTAATAATCAAGTATTCATTGACTATAGACCATTTAAGTTGACCAGTTTACCTTTACATGCATGTCTTTAGATGATGGAGGAGGGTCGAGTAGAGGTAGAGTGAGATATAAGTCTCCCCACTCAACTTTATATTTCAGCTCCGAGAAACCATCTAATAATAACCAGAGGATTCTCTAAATTTTACTAAACAATCACTAGCTTTAATTTCTGTATGAAAAGGAGAAGAAATGGAAAATGTCTTGAATTTTCCAACACGAACATTGAGTGGGAAAATAACATTATTAATCCTGTAACTAAATAAAAAGGGATTTACACATACTATAAATTTGCCACAGCTTTTGTTAACCTTATTGCTTCTATTGAGGGAAGGGGATTACAGAATTAAGCTGCATTAGAGCTGGGCCAAAAGCTATTGTTCAACTCTCCCAGAATACACAACGTACTGTACGCTATTTAAGACTGAAAAACTCAGCTGAGAGACCTCTTTGTCAGGTGCCAACCACATTTCCAGGCCAGCTCAAACAAGTCTGAGCGGTTCGTACACAATAATCACAGAGGGTCTATCAAATAGAAAGCTGTGTCTGGATTTGAGCAAACCAAATGTGGAGTAATTATTCCATCAAGTGAAACATTTACATGAACTAAATCACTATTTGTTTAACTTTTTCCAGACTAATTATGATGAAGTGCATCGTTGGTGGCGGCAGACTGAGCAGGGGCTGGATCTCGCTGCAGGTTCAGGCAGAACCGTGGAGTAAATGCTTCTCTTCTTTCCAGTTTGTTAAATTTGTACAGAGCAAAGAATGGAAGAAGTCATTTATAGGCTGCCTATAGAGTTACAAGAGTTTGGTCTGGAGGGCAACAGTGGTTATAAGAGGTTTATTCTATTGTGGGAAAAGCTTATCAGAAGATATTTAAAAAACAGCAGCTATTGTTCAAACATAGCAATAGTTTCTGATTGGCATCTACAGTAGGATCTAATCTAGGTTTTAATAATGTGCTCAATATGCAGGGCCTGTTTGGCTCATTGGTTTTTCAAAAGCTGTGGTGAACCATAGGCATTATTTGGTTCTGTACAGTAGTCTTTTTTAATAATGTTCATCTAGCTTGTAACATTTTTGAGCAATATAAAGGGACTGTGTCCCACTTTGAACTGTTAAAATCAATAAAACTTTCTCATACCAGCTACAGTTTGGAGAGATCTGTAGCCCTTGCCCTTAGCCCTTGTTCTCGAGCCAAAGGAGAATTGGAACACCCCTTCACCTCGTGTGAACACGAAAAAAAAGATTTTGAAACACAGAGCCATTGACTGTGCTGATCCTGAGAAAACTGAGGAAACAGCACAGATACAACCTGCTGTAATGGGATCAGACATTGGGTAATACTTGTATCCCTCATTTAAAAAGCAGACTGTCCAGTGAGTTGAGTTTGTATATCTGTCTTTAATTCACACTGTTGTAATTGGTTAAAGATTGTGTTGTAAGTCCACCTTGTAGTTTAAAGAGGGCTGTTTTCATTTCACAAAGTTGGCTACTTTCATCTCCTCGTTCAAACAACTTGGCCAATATTCAGACATTACAGTCCCCAAAGAAGTTTCCTTTATTGTTCAGTTTGGGCGTAGACTGAAGACAAGGGTGCAGTGTTTTCCTAAAATAAATCACTGTATTCCGCACTGCACTGAGCAGCATATACTTCACTTCTTTGTATGTGTCTTGAGTGTGGTCTCTGTCGGAGGGTCTTTTTCAGGTTTGAAGTATATGTTTAAAATCCCACACTAATGCCTCTCATGGTCTTCTTCTGGGTTTGGTAAAAGCCCAGTTGAGATATCCACACGCTCTGAGCATCCTGAGAGTGTTCAAAATTGTTGAAAATGTTGTGAGCACCAAAAAAGAATATAACAAGTACAAGTAAATATTAAAGACAAAAGTGTTGCTGTTGGCAACCTAAACCGGACACCATGGTAACAGAAAATTTAATAGAAAATGTAATGAAAGCTAAAAGTTTAAAGTGACAAAATGATCTGATTCAAATATAGAAATATGAATATTGTAATTGTAAAGTAATTGTCGTACAGATGACAATAACAATGAAAGTCTGCTTCCATTTAGCTGTAATCTACTTCAGAAGCATTCCCGTCTCATATTTTATTGCTCCCATGGATTATTACAAACACAGATGTCTTAAGGAAATTGGATATAAATATCTTGCTGCAATGTGAAGTAAATATTGACATTTGGTGGTAAAAAAAATAAAATAAAAGATGTTTTCTTTCTGAAATATGTTGTATGATCTGGATTCATTATTAAGAAGCAGCTGAATAAACCCCAAATACATCAAAACCTAATCATATTCCCTAACCCTCCCTGCCTTTGCTGCAGCGTTTGACGACATGTGGAAAGTGGCTTCGGAGTTAACAAATCTCCTCCTGCAGTGTAATTTATCTCTGAAGCATCCGCGTGTGCCGAAAGAACTCCAACTCCTACAGCAACGCCCTTTGTATGACAGGCTTTAGAATGAATAAATGCACAGATTAAAAGGTAACACAGAGGACAGATCAGGCCTCATTCCTGGTTATATAAACTTTCACAGGTTCAGTTCAGTATGAAACATACACTGTATAATAGACAGGCTTTTATCATTGCCATAACAAATGGCAAAAGACTGCTTGAAGTGTTAAAAATGTCGATTACATTTGTTTCATGTTATGGTTATTACATTTGCCAGGACCACATTGTTTTTTGTAGTATGTATCTGAACAATCACATCAAGTGAGTTCAGAAAAGAACCTGCTCACTAAGAAATAATGGATGCTCTCAGTGGCTAATCCGCTTGTGCTTTTCTTCGTTAAATAAAAGCAGTATGTTGTTGTGTTGCTGTGGGGGGGTAAAGGGGTGAGAGTGCGAGGGAAGAAGGTTTCGATTAGAGCAGCTTTGACACTTTAATAAAAGATCACTT
The DNA here is from genome assembly GCA_024416835.2 of Perccottus glenii. Classification (NCBI taxonomy): domain Eukaryota; kingdom Metazoa; phylum Chordata; class Actinopteri; order Gobiiformes; family Odontobutidae; genus Perccottus; species Perccottus glenii. Next base: position 9,358,439 of record CM044555.2, on the reverse strand, counting down.
TCAATAATATTATATTTGATAAACACACTATGTACTAACAAGACTGTCCTTTGAATGATTGGCTGATAACACGCAGTAAGAAACAACACAGTGGAGTGCACACAAAGCTGTTTGCTTGTCTTATTGGTGACTTAGTGTCGTAAGTGGTAAGTGGCCAACAATGAACAAAAACAGCTGTTATTTCTACAGGTTTAGAAAAGCTAAGAAACAACAAGAACAAATGGTCTTCCACTGTTTAATCCAGCTGTAGGTTACATAAAGCCTAGCATTGGGACAGAAATGAATTTAAAATAAATTTTTCATAAAATGTGTTTATAGTCTGGAAACTCAGCTCATGTACATAACTCATACTTGATTTATTATTGTTTGAGTGTCGAATGTAAAACCAAACTGTTAAAACACCTGTCTCTTTAAGTCATATATCATAAAACAGAAAAAGACCACTCACTGTGTTTGTATAATTTAAAAATGATAAATATATGGACTGAAACTGACCCCTTCATCCATCATGTGAACAGGACACTCCTTTTGTAAATGGCCTGAGTGCTAGAGTCTCACCTCTTTGGACTCGCTGCCTGTGGGTCCCAGCAGCAGTGAATACAGGATGTCCTTTCCTCCGAGGAACAGTCGGTCACGGTACTCGTCCAGAAACACGGCAGAGAGAGCCAGCTGGCCGTGGTGACCGCTGAAGACCGTCGACCTGTTGGTGGACAGCAGGTCTGCAGAGAGAGCAGAGAGGAGAAGATGAGCAAGGATGTCCCAGAGACAGAGAAGGGTCAAAAGTTACGGTTAATTGATGAGTTCGATTATTACAACACATCCTAGAACTGTCTTGTCATTCTGTGTTTCACTAATGAATGTCAAAAATGATCCCAAACCAAATAAGAGTGGATCAGGGTTTAGGAGGAGGAGGTTAATTGACAATTTCTAAAATATAACTTTGGTGAGTTTTAAACAGAACTGCCTTTTTCAGAGAGAGAACTCTCAGAGAGGAGTCAGTGTCCAGACTTTGAATTGCATTAACACATGTGTTAACATAGTCCTCCGATGTCCTTCTGACTATATGAAAATAAACAAAGCTATTCAATTACTAATTTAATTGGGCCTGATTTAAAAAACCAGGGATTCAGCTGGGACAGAAACACGTCGTCTCAAAGTGAGCTTTGTGCGTGGAAGGATCATTAGCCGTAACAATCTGTGCCTGGACCCGCTGCGCATGACTTCTTTTCTTAAACAAATCAAGGAATCGCTTTCAATGACGAATTTATACTTCAGTGTTAATGTAGGTGTTCTGCACATCATGTCTCACAAATACACATTTCCAAAACATAGGCTTATTCTGACAATTTCTCTGTTATTCTCTAGTTTCTGAGCTGGTGTGGCCCGACTGTTTACTGAAAAAACACGTACGATAGGTTCCCTGTGGAGTCAGTTTTTTGAAATGGGTTTAATCCTGATATGAATGATCCTAGATGAATAAATGCCACAATAAAATGAGCTTTATGTTTAGACTCTGCATGTGTTTCCTGTGCTCCATTTTCTCGTCAGACACTGGAGATTCCAAACATGCATCTCAATCTAAGTTGAAACTGACTTTGAGAGCGTATGTCTCAAAGTATCTGCCTTGTGATTAACTGGAAATTGTCCAGGGTGTACCCCACTTCACGCCAAAAAACATCTGGGATAGCCTTCAGGCTCAATCCATAAAGAATAAGCAATAAAAATGAATAAATGAGTGAAACATGTCAGTGCATGCATGTGCCTCAGTCTGAGCTCGGTCAAAACAGTGGCTCTCTTCTTTGTATCACTCTGTAGGACTTTAATGAAAACCAGCACAATCAAATGTCTCTTTCCCCAACGATCCCCAAAACAAATTAAACACTGCTACTGTGAGGTCACCCAGGTGCCTGTTTTTATAAACAAACGTGATCCCAGGTCTTAAGTAGGACTGGGTCAGTGGGGGGGTGCACCTGGCTCTGCTCTGATCTGGCAGAAGCTTCAAAGTCAAAAGGTTGATGGTACAACTCTGCGGGAGCCGTGCAGTCAGGGTTGAATTCGAGTTCAGCGAGACGTAGGGTGCCTCTGATCTGCACAGTATCGAATAATATTGGTAACTATTTAATGTTTCAAATATTTGATTCCAGTTTCTTTCTTTACACTTTTCTTACACTTCTTCTCTTTTAGTTAATACAACTCAAAGACAAAGATAAATCCTTGTTAATGAGAAGACAGTGTTGGAATCTAGTCATATGTCTTTTGTGATGTAAGCACTAGGGACTGTCAAGTATTGTGCAGATATTTATAAAAATGTATGGAAAGTTTTGTTTATTTGGCAGTTAATGTGTTTTCATGAAATAGTAGGGTGCCCCATCATTACGAGTTACACAGTGGGATTTCTGGTGGGTTTTGTGAGCTGTCTATGAACGAGGGGTTATTTTCTCCTTTTTAATCTCAGTGAACCATCAAAATGAGACAGTTTATTTTACTGATTAAATAATGTTTTTTTTAAACAAAATGTCTACTTTACTCTATGTTAATTACAGAAACGAGATCCAGCCAAAGACCAAGTTTAAAAACAAGTGTTCTTTGAGCAATGTGCATTTTGAGTTTCTAAACATTACATCAATGCAATAAATTCAGTTTTGAATGAGGTTGGAGCCTAAAAGCTCTCACACATCACCTCCGGCCTCTTCTCCTGTCACCGCTGTAAAGAGACCAAGATAGACATGTACGAGTGAGCAGACACTGTCGGTATGTCAAACCTTCGAAGGAGAAGCCGTTTGACTAAATCGATTCTCTGTCCACGTCTCATCACTCTGACACGGTTGTTATCCCTCTCGCTCCATTTCAGTCTGTCAAACACATACAAACACCAACACTTGGTAGAAAAACAGTCAGTGAAGCGTTTCAGTAACACAGCACTCAGCAGAGCATTGAGTGAGTCAAACAGAGACCCCCACACTCACTGACACCTTGTCCAACACTGAGGCTTCACAAACAAACACTGAATGTGACGGTTGCTTTTCCAAGAGGTTTAGGCGAACCATCGTCGAGAGTGAGACCTTCTTCTGTTATTTCTATAATTCAATTAGATTTAAAGACTTTTCCAACATAATTTTATGTATGTGATGCAAATTGCAAATTCCCCACAAAAAGGCCTTGTTTCTGTTTTTTGTTGCCATGTGATCACTGTCCATAATCAAAACAGCTCAGTAGCCTGTTTTTGACAGAAGAATTGTGACTTGGACACAAAAAGTATTTTGTATTTGTATTTTATTTTGGTATTTCTCGGTTTCGGCTCGTCTCATTATAGAACAGAAACTGGAGATGTTGCAGATATTATATACAGGGCCTAGAGTCAATCCTACGCCATTAAAAAATGACTTTTGTAACGATGCAGAAGTCTGTGGTTCTTTTATTATCGCTAATATGAGACCTATAAGGCAGCACTATGGCATTGTAGAAGCACTATTACCTCACAGCAAGCATTTTCAGAGCTTAAGCTTTTTGGTGTGGAGTTCTCCTCAAGTTCTCCTCTCAGGGTGCTCCAGTTTCCCCCACCAACTTTGAAAAACATGCATACTATAGGCTACTCCTCCAGTCAGTAATCTTGGCCAAGATACTGGCTCAAGACCTGGAGATGGTCCCCAGGCGCTGCTAGCAACTGCCCACTGCTCCTGACACTGACAGCAGCGACACTGGGATGGATTAAACATTTAGTCTGCAGTCATAGTGTACGTAAGGATTACACATTTTAGCTTTTGTGCCATCTTACCGCCACCATTTGCAAAAAAATGAAAAAACGAATTTGACATATTTCTTCTGTGTCTTCATTCTATGATAATCCAGAAGGGATTTCTGGTGAACAGACAATCCTCCGCAGACAAAAAGTCTGAAGACTAATAATTGAAATAGTTTTGCAAGTCAAAATATGCAAAACTTTTAAAATAATGCAGGAGAAATAATGAGCGACACAATGAGAAACTTCTGCTGCAGAGATAAAAGAGAGGGTTGGAGCGAGTCACTGTGGCATTCAGCGGCTGCTTAGCTTCGGAAAATAATGGGCAGAAAAAGCCACAAGGCACAGAGCGCCTGCAGTGATGTCTGATGGATTTATTGGACCTGGCACGAGAAGCAGAGACGATGATGAAAAGCGAGACAGAGATAAGCCCTTGGACTGTTTCACATTATTATCAGAGTGTATCATGCTTAAAGTTTGTGCCAAATGTTGTCTACTCAGTAAAGTCTGAAATGATTTGCTATTTCAGCTTGACTAACTAAAAAGTTTGTTTGTACAATATTTTATAAAATGCATGTAAGCATTTTATAAAATATTGAACAGCAAATAGTTGAACAGCAACTGAATAGGTTTATAATGTGTTTATATATAATGTAGAGGAATATGACAGCACAGCAGCTCTACACATCTTTGCTCATCGGGTCTGTCTCCACCGTCTCTTCATCTCTTTCCACGCAGCTCCTTAGCGCTGTCATGACCTTTGACCTGATAGTGAGTGATGAAAACTGACAAGAATGTGTGGCTTTGTGTAATCTCTCTCTGTGAGAGCGAGCACGTCTGAGTCATTCATTTGTGCTGCTTTTGAAATGGGTTTGAACACAGACATACAAGTCCTAACTCTGAACTAACTGTAGCATTAAATGCCATCCAGGGCACGGCAAGATGGAAAGTTGTGCAAATGTTACCTGACTTGACCTGGTCTTGGTTGTTTCTGTAAATCTATTGTTATCAGAAACCAAAAGAAACTCTTTTAGTAGACATTGTTCATAAATTTCTCGTTGATGTGCTTGATTTAAGGCTAACACAGATTTGACCTTTCACCTGTGTCTGTAAATGCACTAGAGATATTAGCTCATTAGCTATTTTATTCATGAACACTCCCAACACTAAGCCCTGGAAGCACAGGTCTGTTTGACGTCTTCTTCCTTTGGTTGTTTCTCATAAATCACTCAGCGTTACACAAATCCCCCACAAATATGTAGCTCAGTAATACCACAACTGTGCACACGCGCTGTACACACAGAGGTGGAGGTGAACTGACAGCTCCCATGTGGCACTTGTTAAAGATGCAGCCGCTTCAGGACTCATTACTCGTCTGCTGTACGTCCATCTTTACATCAAGCATCAATCTTTCTGAAGCATCACTTCTTCTTTAGGTACAAGTTGGTGCAAATAGTTTAGGTCAAAACAGGTAAAGTATGGTTTGTTAGGTTAACCCCTAACTTTTGAAATGTAGATGCAATGCCATTAGTTAAAATATGTATAAGTATGTCTGCCAAAAATCATTGTCATCATTGCTTCCAGTTTATTTCCATCTTTCATTCAGCAGCATCAGGTTTCAACATTTAAATGACGCACTATATTAAAGAAGTATATAAGATTTAATCACTCTTCCGTCTTGTGATATGGACGTGTATTTTAATGTGTTCATTTTCTGTTTGTTTCATGCTCTTTTGAGATTATACACAGGCAAAGAGGTCTTTCTAATTATGTGCATTATTGGTTCTGTCACAAAAGGTTTCAACAAACTCAATATCAAACCCAGTAGACTTGCTTCAACCAAAGCATTTAATGTGCACTAACAAAGTGCCATTCTAAAAAAAAATAAGAAAAAAATTACTCAATTCAATTGTCACACAAAAACAGATCAGCTTTGAGGCTTGAGAGATCTGATAGCAGGCCTTACAAGTCGTTTTGAAATATGTCTTTCATTTTTCCACACTGTCTTTTATTCTCCAGTGCGCGCTCACGTCCATACTCCTCTATACATCCTTACTGCGTCCACAGGGAAATGTCTACATCTGTCTTCAATGTGTCTCATTTCCCAGCAGGCACTGGGCCAGCTTTTGCCGTGTTGCCAAACCGAGGCAACACGCGAAGCCGCATCTGGTTTCACTGGAGGTGTCAAAGCCCAGTGTATCGTCCCACATGGAACCCGACCACTAAAGACGACCTGCGTGACGTTGTTTATTCCCTGTTCTCAGTGCTTGGCTGAGTCAGGGCTCAACACACGCCTCTGACAAGTCCCAAACACCCACTGCTGCTGCTGAAAGATAATTTACTTATTTGTGTCTTTACATCACTCTTTCATCACCGGCAGATGAAAAGTAATTAAACAAAGCAGGCACTGGGATCAAGCTTTCATCAGCAAACATCTGACAAGACGAGGGAGATATGCAACCCAAATGAGAAATATCTTCATTAAAAACCGATGATGGATCTGTAGAATTAAATTAATGCAGTGTAAAGGTTGTTGCATATATATTATTTTTATTAATTTTATATAGCGCTTTTCCGGGGACGCAAAGACGCTTTACATGTCAATTATTCATTCACTCCACAGTCACACACTGGTGGTGGTAAGCTCCATCTGTAGCCACAGCTACACGACAGAGACGTGGCAGCCATTCCGCGACTACGGACTCTCCGACCAACACCAAATACAGTGCCACAGACACTGGAGGCAAGGAGGGTTATGAACTGTGAAGAGAATCGAACTGCCTACCTTCTGGTTGAAGGACGACCGCTCTACCACTGAGCCAGTGCGCCCCGATATACTTTAAAAGATTTGTCTGCTTTATGTACAGTATGTTGTTAAAACAGTGATCAAACTAACCTCCAGTGCACACTGTTAAAATAAACTATTTCTTTACAGTAAAACACTATTAAAGTAAAAATGTTGAAACAGTTTGTAGGAAACAATCTATCGTTATACAAGCACCACTTGAATCATTCATTAATTTTCTTCTACTTAGTTCCGTGACGGGTTGCTGGTGACTGGAGCCTATCCCAGCAGTTTTGGGCCTGAGACGGGGTACACCCTGGACAGCGGCCAGTTAGTCGTAGGGCTAACATTAAGAGACAAATACTAACAGACAACCATTAATTTACTAGAACTTTCGATTTTTGCCAATATACATGTCTGTGTTTGGAAGGGTTAAGGAAGCTGGAGTACTCGGAGAGAACCCACGGTAACACGGGAAGGACATGCAGACTCCTCACAGAAAGACCGGAATTGGCAGAGGATGTTTGAGTCAGGGTTTGAACTCACAACCTTCTTGCTGTGAGGCAGAAGCACTAATCAGATTTATGATTAATTCCCATCATATAACACACTGATGAAGCTAGTGTTTGATTCCTTGTATATGGCACATTCTGTCATAAGTGTTTCCAACAAGTCATCCTCCAAAAACAGAACTTAATTTGTTTATATTAAAAACACATTTGGCCTAAGATTATCATTTGGTATTTTACCAAGATTCAAAATAGGAAGAGGGCAATGACCTAACCGTTCAGCTGTACTCCCAAACAGCCCTACAAGGACAGATGACGTTTGTTTTTTTTCTTGCTCCATACAAAAAAACTGTCTATAATGTTGATGTTCATTTTACCATAATGTAAGTTGTGGGTTTTGTCCAATGTCTGTGCTTTCTCCGTTTAACAGTGTTCAACAGCACGGGTCCTGAAACTACTCAAACTACCCAAACTACCCTGCATAACATAGACCTACGCATCAGTGTCTTGTAACTTGTAACTTGTAACTTTTAGCTAGGGTGCATCTTGAACCTTACCATTTGCAGAATTTGTGTTCCCTGTGTTTTTGCTGGCTAATGTTGTTTTCTCTATAGAATATGTATTGCACAGTACAAGGATCAATTGACTTGACATTGTTTCAAATTGTATTTTAGATTACTTTTCATGTGCAGTTACTAAAAAAAACAAACCAGAAACTATACAACGGGAAACAAAAGCAAACGTGCGGCCTTAGAAATCTCTGTGACACATCTTTCATGAACAAATTGTGCCCAGGCAGCCTGTAATCTGTGCTAAGCTTCAGAAGACACCCACTAGTTACACTCAAGAGGCGATAGTATCTGTTTGTGTTGGCTGACTGTGAGAGGAGGGACACATCTGAAGCCTATTAGACCCCAGGGCCACGGCTGGATCCCACAGACATGCCATCATGAATCAATAAGTCACGCTGCACTCGGATCTGTCGTCTCATCCGACTAAAGCCACTGTCAATCTCCTTTCCAAACACTTCGGCCTGACGTTTTGTTTTGCTGAGCTCCGACACACAAACGCGATCTTGTACAAGCAAATACTGCCTCATTACACTCATTACAGCGCTCCCAGGGTTTCATTACATCCCAGCTGTATATTGTTGAAGAAAGCAGAGTATTTCAGGAATCTGCTGAGTACACAACAAGTCGTCCCACTGCGGTTCTCCCACTCACCTTCTTTTTCTCTTTGTTCATACAATGCACCAGTTTTCCATAGTTCTTTCTCTTCGAGATCTAAAGTGTTTGGGTCTGTAAGTCTAGTTAGAAAATAACACTTAAGATTAGCTTCTACTTCTTCTAAAAGATTTGCCGTAAACATTACATTTACTTTTTTTCATACGATACAAAAAGGAAGTGGTTGGAGAATATTTGAGTTGCCCATTCAGGCGTACGATGTTAGGCAGGAGAAATTTATTGATCATCAATATGGGACCCAGATATATCCAAAATAGCTCAAGCTTGTCTTTTTTTCTGGTGCGACTCCTCGCAGCTCTATGGGCACCTAGAAGATTCTCCAACACCCAAATGCTCTGTTGGGATCCAAAAGTGGGTTGACATAGATTTAGTGAAAATGCAATTAACATAAGGACAACTAAAGGGGAGAAAACCATGACCTAAATGATCAGAATAGCTTTAAAGAAGTAAGAAATAAGGCTAAACCAAATGCCCCCTAACGAAGGTGGTCATGTATATATAGTTCTACGTAAGAACTGTACTTGCCTGATTTTCTCTGACAAGGTTAAAATGGTTCAATAAGCCTTTATTATACGCTTTACAGTGTAGCGTAGATTATTGCTCTTCAGCACATCGGCCTGTTTAGAGAGAAAAAAAAACACAGAATACTGGACCTATTATCCACATTAGTTAACTGCATTACTGCTCTGTGATTAAAGTAAGGATTTTCAGCTTCACAGTGATTTGTTGAGGCTAGAAGCACAAAATGTGAAAATTGTAAATGAGCCAGTGCCAACTACTTTTTTTCCAGAGACGTCTTCATAGAACGAACCGTGACGTCACGTGAGAACGGTCCATACAGTGCAGCAGCTGTGTGTCCATTAAATCATCTTAAAAGTTTGTTTTTCTACATTGTGAGGCTGCACCGAGTCTGAAAGCTGCAATTATTACTGTGTAAACCAATAAACACCATTTAAAGGGGCTTAGATTGTGCCACTGATAACTGTGCTGCCCCTAAATGGTTTGTCAGATTCCCGTGTCCAGTTATTTACACAGTGTCCATTAGCAGCTAATATACATCCGTTACCGCTCAGATAAGAGATAATGTGGCTAATCCGCTTAGATCCCAGATGAAACTGACACGAGACAGGAGACAGATACATGGTGACAGAGTAAACCCTGGGATTTCTTGCAACCTGTTCCTGCCTCTCACTGCACATGCAACTGTTCACTAGCATCAAAAACATGTCTGTCCACCACAGCCTACCACATACCAGTCCCGCCTCATTCTCATTCCCAAGGATCTGCCTCCAGATGTGTGTCTTGGTTAGGCTGGCCTGCCATCCAAGTCTTTTCCTATTTTAAACAATTACTCTGATCTCTGAGACAGGGGCAGTACCAACATATGCCAAATAATCAACTGCCTCTGGACTGACGCAATAGGATGGACTAAACTATTCAGAGAAACAGAAAGCTGTATTGTAGACATATTAATAGATATTCATTTTTAAGGTCTATAGCAATAAAGTATTAGCTGTTTCATTCATATTTGTAACAATAAAATAAAATAATAACTAATAAAAGAAAGGGGCTGATGGAGAAGTTTTATTCCTCTGGACTCACATGAATTTACTTAAACATATCCAGGTCAGACCAGATGGTGGGCTATGGCAGGATTTCTACTTATTAATACAGGAAAAAGCAGAGTAAGCTGTGTTTTTACATCTCAGTGGGACTAAGAAGGCTGGAACCAGTAAGACTTGGTTCAAGCCACATCCCAGCATGCACTTGGCTCTTAGTAATGTAACCGACAAGGCCAAGTTCAACACAAGCCGGCATGAGCCCACAGTTTGCACAAGTTGTCATTAGAGGATGTAATTTGTTGTAAGTATTAAAAGCCTTGGATGAATGTGTGGAGCCTGGTTTAATAAATCCCCAGTTGGCAGCTGCGACCGGTCATCGGTTACATCAACTTTTTATTGCTCCACGTTTGGTCAGTCTGGAAATGTTGGTGCACAAAATCGTTCTTATATGTGGTTTTGGGGCGAGCAGTTTAAGTTGGCAAAGAAAATGGACTTTGATTGATCAAACCTCAGAATTTAATATTTGTAAAACTTGAACTGCCAATGAAAATGAGGGACAAAGCAAACAACAATTATTTGGTGTTGAATATATAAGTTGGCTTTTTTTACCTTTTTTGTCATTTTGTGGTTTGTCGAATCACAATAAAAAAAACACTGACCTTTCACATTAAATGACTAAAAACAACAAAAGTATGAAATTAACAACAGGAGAGTAGACGATCTCAAAGGAGCAGAGCATTTCTTTCTTCTGGGTGTGTTCAAGTGTCCAAAGTTTAGACAAATACTTCTTCTGGACATGTTCCTCTATTGCAAAGAGTCCACTGCTGTGATTTGTCCAAACTAAAAAAAAAATACCATAACTGTGAAATTCATTTTGGCAGGCCATTTGGAGCCGATCAACCTACTCTTTCAAATCCAATGTAAAAATATGACTTCACCAAAACACATGATCACTTTCTTAATAAAAGGATAAAAGATATAGCTTATTGGCAATGAGGGGCCTCGGGAATGTAGCTTCTTTTATGATTTTGAAAAAAATGGTTATGTCAAGGCGGAGTAGCACCTGGTTATGGTCAACAAAGTAGTCAGCACAAGGACTTTGAGTATTGAGGTATGGTAAGGTACACTTTACTGTACCTTCTAGGGAGATTTATCTGTGTTAAATGGTGCTGCAACTCTTGTGTTGGGGCTAGAACTGGTCAGAAAGGTCACATTTTTCAGAAAATTGTCCACAAAGATACCTCACGCACTCAAAACAGGACTGGACAGACATGGAGGTTGGACAAAAGGCAAATGATAGTCCCAGTCCGGGCACTTCCTCTTGGTCCCGTGTCTAGGTTTACTTCCTAATCCACATGACAGATGCTCAAAGCTGCATTGTTGCTCCAACCTCTGCTTCTCAAAGGCACCAGTGTTTCCAAGCGTCCAGGTTTGCCTCTCTCCTCCTTTTATCCATCTATCTGTCACTCTTTCATTCACCGTCTCTCTTCATCTTTCCCTAAACTCTTTAAAGCGTCCGTTTTTTCCCGTCCTTTTCATTGTGCCTCATCCATTTATCTCCCCACGCTGTGGCACCATGACCTCTTTGTATCTGTGCTCCTCTGGGATTTCTGCTGAACATCCACTCTTTCATTGACGCGTCATTAGTTTGCCGTTCACAGATCTTCATTCATTACGTCTCTTCTTTAAAGTTTATTCATGTTTCCTTTGCTTTCATTCATCTCAAAGCCTGGTGCTTCATGCCAGCTTCACATGTTTGAATCCATACAGCTTTCCTGTTGCTGTTGTATGTAGAGGCCACTGAGTTCCACTTAATAAAAGGCATCTATTTGAAGAGTTTAGTGCTTTACCACAGCTTTATACCAAAAAGACCTTCAGCAGTATCCATGTCATTTTTTTGGTTCATAAACACCCCTTTCTAGAGTAAGAACAACACCAGCTCTGACAGAATGTATTCAGCTTCATATTTTAAATACTATTGACAGACACAGCATATACATGTTGACAATTGTATGGAAATGACTAATAATAATTAGTAGATCATTTCCTAACAACCCCACGATTATCATGATATTACCGAGCTGGAATATAAAGTGCAACCCATTTTCTTGTATGTTTTTCAGGTTTGACCAGCTGGAGCAAGCATATCACAAAACATTAGCATATTAACATTTTACCAGCTGGATTTTTCAGTAAATTCACTGCTTGCCCTCCATCTGAATTTTACATTACAGCATCTCCAGGAAGTGACATCAAGTGCAAACAAGCTGAAGATATGTTTAACAGAGCTTATAGCTGTTAAAGCAGGAGTTAGATGCATTTGTGTTTTCATGCTGGCAGTAGTTTTTACAGAAAAAAAAAAATTATCTTGCAAATGCAAAGTGCAAGTTTATGGTGGGTGAGTTATATGGAAGTATTTGTAGATACGGTAAAACTCAACTGAATCTGAATGTCAAGAAAAATATGCTTAAAAAGTGAAAGTCTCAGATAATTGTGATTTAAAGTGATTTTCATTTTGGCTTCAATCAAACAGGTCTACTTCAGTGATCTCTTTATGTACAAAACCAGTCGACTTGCATGTTAGTTATAGACCAACAGAACGCTCAGTTTGTCCTTATCTCAGACCTCCTTATGGCCGACTGATGTCTTTGTTTCAACATACCTTTCATTTCTCTTATCAAACATTCAAGGACACGTTTTTACTTATCGCCACAGCTTCCATCCGTCTGTGCTCTGATCTCTACCAAGGTTTATCTCAGCCATTTCCCATCTCTCACACCTCTGCTGTCAGTGCACTCTGCAGTTTTTCCTCTGTCTCCAGTCTGTCTCCTGTGTGCTGCCGCTATCTGGCTGCCAATTACGAGATGCTGTTGACACGAGGCAAGTGACATTTTAATGCACACGCATGTCTGTATTTGATCAAACTGCTCATGGTCTCAATGAATGTTCAAGAGTCATCAGTTGATGTATTTGCTTTTATACCATGTCAAATATGTCATTTTCCAGAGCTCACATTCTTTGTCTGAACGACCTTTACATGATGCAGAGGTGTCAGAAATATGTGGTTGTTTCCGCTGTCAGCAGTTGACATACCAGACTCGACCCACAGACTCGTGCTATTTACTGTATACAGACAGTTCACAAAGAACCTGTCAATACACACAGTAACATACAGCTATTCCCAATAAATATTCAATTACATTGTGCAGGGTACAGATTTTGTGTTTAAACCTTCAAATATCTAAATTATTTCTGTCAAAAGATAAACATGGCCAAATAAGATATTGCTTTGATCTTTGCTGCACTTGAGTTTGCCATCTTTCCCTTGATATAGTACATGCTATTAACAACAAAGCACCGTTCAGTGCCTTGAGATGCAAACAAACTTTATAGAAACACTATATATAAATATTGATGACAGTTTAACTTTTATCTCATATTGTATCTTCAATTGGAAATACACATTTGTGACAAGAGTGTAGCTAGCTGACTCAGATGTAAAACACAAGAGGCAAAGGACAATTCTGGATTTTTAATGAAAAAAGAAAAAAATAAAAACTGAAAATTCTAGAACAGAGTCCAAAAGGCTGGCCCAAAAACAGACACTGAGTCAAAGTAGACAGGAAGGCAGGGCCCCAAAAACAAGCAGAGTTCGGCAACAGAGAAAAATGCAAAGTCAGAAAACAGGCCAGGATGACTTCAGCTGTAGGCTCAAAGATAATCTGGCAATTTGTGACTGTGGAGTGGGTCTAATATACAGGCCTAAAGGGAAATGAGAAACAGGTGTGGATAACAGGTGAGCCTGAAAAACTGGAGGATAAACTGGGGTGAGCGTGGAGAAAGGTGGAGATCCGGAGGGGGATACAAAAGTCTAAAACAGATATTCCTAAACATGCACAATCGATTCCTCCACTCCGATCAAGGAGGCATGCTTAGAGAAACTCCCTGGAATCTGTTTTTAATGGTCATCTGTTTTTAATGGTCATTTTAATTTAATCATCCCTTTGAAAAACAACGACCCAAGAACTGAGAAGTATAACTGACCTGGGACCTGAAATACAAAGCTGGATTAGGAGCAAACTTTGGTCTGGCTGCACCAGAGCAAGTTAAGATCCAGATAGAAGATAGAAACACAGCCCACTGACCAATCAGCATCGAGAAACAAGTGGAAAGTGAAAGTGTGCAACATTGAGAAGTGACATCTTCAAGTTGTAACTTAAAGGTTTAGAAACATGTATACCCAATTGCATTTTGCTCAGAATGGCTTTAATTGACTGCCTTATTTTGAGATCCACTGGTCACTGACGCTCTGTTGAATATAACGTTTAAACAGTAAAACTCCACACTTCTGCTGAGGTTGAGTTCCTGATGAATCGTTAACTGTGTAGAAGAGACGTATCCACAATAGGCTTCACTTCAGCCACATGTGCCTTTCATATATACTTCCTCCGACTCTGTAACCGTGGTGATCACTCACCATTGAGTCATTTCTTTTGACGCAGATATATACATCGATGTGTGCATGTATCATAAATGAATGCTGAAGTTTAAAACCCCATAAAAACATCAACGTCTTCATTTGTTCCTCTCAGAACGTCACTAACTCTTAACAATACCTTCTGATTGTGTTTTATTCCCCGTTTGAACATTTATTTCTTGTGGTAAACCTTTGGACATGTCTCATAAACTGTAAATGTTGGGCATTGGGTGTGTGGGCCAAAGTTTAAGGTGAATGCATAACTTACATAAACAGAGAATTTTAAACATATGTCAGCCATTACTAAAACAGTAAAACCTCCCGAAGCCCTAACGTCTTAACAATTCTTACAGCTTGTAGCTCACACTGTACAAGACTGTGGGACATGCCAGTTGGACAACTTATAAACCTTCACTTTTCTCTCTTTTGTTTCCTCTTTTCTCTGTATTTTCCAAAAACGCTGGACTTTCGATCAGTCCAAAAGTCTGGGAGTACTTAAGTTGGAGGAAAAAATAATGATTGTGATGATTGCAAGAAGCACTGAGGGAGCAAAGGGTGGAAACTGATGCAGAGCAAGAGAAAAGATGAAGGAGTGGGATCCACCCAGCATTTCGGCAGTACTGGAGCCTCCCGTTTAAAGATTATAGTGGTCCGCTGCGAGCTCCCGTTGAACTAAAGCAGCATCTGGGAAAAACAAACTCATTAATTCACCGTCTGGAAGCGGCAAAAACAAACATGGCCTTTCACTAATGCAACCTGATCAAAATAGGACGCCCAACGTGCCTTTGTGTGCCTCGAGTGCACCCCTGCCTCGACCAGACAAAGTGAATATTGAACTAGGATAAGAAAAGCAAGCAGGGAAGAGAGAAAACTTATGAAAGGGACACAGATGCATGATGGGAAATTGGGAGACTGGTAAAGACACAAATAGACAAAAAGCCAAGAAATAATATTAGTTTTGCATTAGGCAGCTGTAATATACAGGATGTATAGCTAAGTATCTGGTGCTGCTCGAAGTTGTAAGATGTTTTTTAAAACCGGTTTAATCCAGACACTGTCCACAGCCTCCAATAAAAAAGTCCTGGGTTGATATTTCACTAAACACAGATAAAACAGATCGGACTCTGGGATCCTAATGTTGCGTAAGGTCATGTTAAAACTATTAATGGGATTTTATAACAATCCTCCACTCAACAGAAGAATAAATGCATTTCTTCTGTGTCTCCTCATATGAGCTGAATCAAAACATTTTCCTAAACCTTTTTGTCTGAATGGCTTTACAGATGAGTTAAATCCTGACATCTGAGATATCGAGGCGCTGAAAAAAGAATGCTGCGTGTGTTTCAGCCTAGTAACTGTTGCTGTGGGTCTAATTAAGGGTTAATGGAGGACACCTGACACCTGAAGTGAAGCAGCTCAGACGCTGGGTAAACAGTGGCGCCCACTTCTGGTCTGTAATGGAAACGCATGCAAAAAGGGACAATCAACAAATCTGTAGAATTTCCTTCACGTTAGCTCTCTAGTCAAAAGCCGACACAGTGATTGTCAAATCTCTGTCAAAAACCAGAATGCACTCTAAACCATGGGCCAGCATCAGAGTGCCCACGGGCTTCCATTCGTGGAGACTCATGTGGAAGCATCTTGTGGAAGCATGCTCTAAAACATTCATTCATTTTCTTCAAGACAAGACAGAAAAATAGAACAGTAAACACACTCATCACTTAACCCACCGACCCTTACATACAATCAGCAGTACTTAAAAACATGTACAAGCCTTTCTTAGATACATGAATGAATGAATGAATGAATGAATTTTTCAATTTGTCACTGTTCAATTTGCTCTTTTTCTTTCTAGTGCCATTTAATTGATTTTAAAGCTATTTTGGAAAAAAAAATCATAGTATACTTTATACTTAGGTTTAGTATAATGTCATTCCTTGCATTTACCAATTTACAAAAGTAGCTAGGCCTACTGTGTATTTACATTTAATTCCCACTGACTTTCACAAAGATTTTTTATAATTTTTTTAAATTACGGAGTTAGAATTTCTTTGGCTACCCAAATTTAAACTCCTGCCACCCACTTTTAACGACATAACAGGCCTGATATTTTATACTAGCATTGCTGATTGTGAACAAATCCCAGCGTGTCTTTCACTGTATCAATATCCCATGGGAAAGCCACAAGCTTGTTATCAAATGGATTGCATTGTACAACAGCAGCCGGAAAAACAGCAAAACAGGAAGATGGTTCAGGCAGCATAAACAGAAGAGTTCATTGGCAAAAAAACAGATAAATGCCATTTTAGAAATCAGCAAACTAAGGCTTGTTCAGTTACCTATATGGGAGAACTTATAGGAGCAGCTGGACCAAGATCTGAATAAGTAGCTTTGAGACTTTGCAGAGAAACACTAACAAACCACAAGAACAGCCGTTTCATTTCCTTTAATTTTCTGAATAAACCTAGAATTAAACAAATTACACAATGAACTACCAAATCCCTTGACTGTGATATTTAACCATAGTGCAGCAGTTTACGTCTGGTAATGGTTTAAAGGTTGAAAATGGGCTTGTTCCTGTTGAAACCTCCAGCCACTAATTGATTGAAATGAGATAATGACAGCTTTTCCTGTGGCTAAATTACCTCCACATCCTCTCGAGGATACAAACACCCCGCGGGCCGCTGCGAGTTATTATGGGAACGAGTATGGGATCGAAAGAGAGGGAAAACACGGAGGTGAGAAGACAAGCAAGATACAAGATAGGAGATTAGCAGAGATACATGGTGGTTTAACTGTGAAGGACGGACAAGAGAAATGAAAAGAGGAGGAAATTATTGTTTTAAAAGTTCAGATTTAAGGTCAACTAAGCAGAAAGTGAGTATGTCTCTAATGGGAATCCTACTGGCTTCCCACACTCGGCATGGGGAACTAAACTCAATAAAGCAATGAAGAAATGAATTAGAAATAGCTTGATAGGGATCTAACAAGTTCTGACAAAAGGTTTCCAAACATGTTGGCTCAGGGCATGACACTATTTGTTAACTGAGATAACTTTTTCTGGTGTATTATTACTGTTGACAAGTACATAGCTTTAGCAGGAGGGGTACTTTGTTTTTTTAATCTGTGCAGTAGACCATGAGTAACAGTATTTCAACCTGTACCCTAGCACTTCCTTAGATGACTCCTTTTAACTGAGTACTCTTTTTTACAATACAGCAGCAGTATCTTGTACATCTGAATTAACAAGGGTCAATGGTGTAACACAAAAAAAGTTGTTTTTGGATGCCGTATTTCAAACTCTCGTCTGCAACAAGATGCCGAAAACAATTTAGTTAAATTTCAAAGAATGAACCAGATGTGGAGCGCTGTGAGTGTGTGCTGATGAAGGCAGTGGAGTAAAAGATCAGTGAAATTTAAAAGGTTAAATCTCCAGAGAGTGTCAATATGTTCAGCAGATTTTACAGCAACCTGCATTTAATGAGCGCCTGTTGTTCAAAGTCAAGGGAGTAACAAACTGAAAACTCTGAAGATTAGTCTCTGTTTAGGCATAAAGACGGTAGGCTGGGGAGGTGGATGGACACACAAAAGCAAGGACTTAAACCTGCGAGACCCTGATTTGTGTCCCATGACCAGGGTGACATCTGGATTGTGTTTTTTGTTCATCTAACAAAACAAGTTCCTCCTGGGACTGTCCTGGGGCAACCTCCTGGGGGGGACATAAATATCTCTCCAAGTATCGAGGGGGCAATGAGAAAAATGCCTGAGCCTCCTCAGCTGACTCCACTGGATCAGCAGCAGAGCGTCTTACCATGTTTCTCTCAGGGAGCCACCCACAGGAAACGCATTTACTTGTACTCTCTCAATTTAAATTAAAGTGCTTTTATTAGTTGTCTGCTGTATGGAATACTGTATAATGAACACATAATGTAAACAAGAGGTGGGTGTTTTTCTCCTAAATGTACCATCAAACCATCAATGGTCAAAGTCTTTGGCAAAGTCAGGCACTTGGAACCAGAAGGTCCATGCCACAAATATTTGAGGTAAAAGGTTTGCAGGAGGTAGGAAAGCGAGCTTGTACAGATTATATCTCCATGTGTCTGCTCTTGAGTCTGAAGCCCCTCCCTGTGACTTTAAAAACCCCTCTCTCGTTTCTTTATCAGCCCTCATCTCTGTCCCTCGGAGCGGTCCGTCCGGCCGGTCCAACAGGAAGGCCACTGTGGTCTCACACTATGACTTTTATCCTGAAAATGTGGAGCTGAACCGACAGACATCCTGTGTGATATTTATCGCTGATGATGATTGCAAACTGAGCTCTGAGTCACATTGTTTTACACTTGAACACAAGCACACACCTAATGGGCCCTTTACTGCCCTATTATCATTAGAGTGAGTCACTACCAGCAGCAGGGCAGCAGAGGGCTGATAGGAGAAGCCTGTGGTCAAACAAGAGTGTTTCAAAGTGGATTTCAGTAAAAAAATACGGCATTGGTCGGGAAAAGTGGTGGTTGAGAATAATAAACGTGCATAATGATAAAGTCCCCTGTTGGACATCTGGAATAATCGAATGCGGACGGCGTTAATGCAAGGTGTGAATGAGCTAAATACTTCCTGAATGTGTTCTGAGGACACAATGGGAGGTTGCCTGTATCCAGATGTATTCAGATCTCTATTGGGGGTGAACTGGTATGTGTCCTAGCTCACATTGAGAGAGTTACTATTAAAAGAAAGTGTTGACCAAGTGTGCGCAATTGTAACAATATTTATTTTCTGGAAAAACAATACTGAAAGGTCAAACATATTCTACAGACCTATGGACTAAGTAAGAGTGGACACCAAGGGTTTCGACCAGGGTTTTTCATTATTAGATCAACTTTTCCTAAAGCTTTTGTCATAGAACAACACCAAGAATAAAGAATAAAATAACTCAAATAGACCTACCTAAAAGTGAACAAGGACAAAGCCTATAGGACAAAAATAGCACTTCACCACGGATTTTCCGAAGCTTAACTAAGACTAAAGGACTCAAATCAGAACTGCACAAGACTTATGTCCAAACAATTACTAAAATAGACTACACAAGGGTGAAAACCATTAGCCTACAGCTCAAAAGACTTGACCAGGTCAGATCTCTCTCTGTTCAATGGCTGTGACCCGTTTCTGACCTTGTCTATAGAAACAGATAAATGCCAGTGAAGTGATAATTATGTGAAATCCTTCCTCAAGCCTTTTATTAGTTGCTGGAGGTGATTAGTTGCAGTTGCCATGTCCTATAAACTTTAACAGTGAACTATCACACAGCAGTGAATCCCACCGCAGAGGGATGAACCGAGGCCAGGAGCTCCTCGGGCTGGACACCCACCTGCGTTACTGCTCCGTCTCCTCCTGGAAACCAACGATTTGTCTTCAGTTAAACACAGACAGTAGCCAAAGCACCTCGGTTTTGGACCACCAGGAAGAAGAAATGATATAGGAAAAACACTTTCCTTTTATAAAGGACTGAACATGAGCAAAAAGTGTGACGTCCAGCAATGTGATGCTTTGCTTTAGGTGACATTACTGTGCTCATTTCAGTTTCACCAAAAGGTGTTTGTGCCTACTTTTTGGTAAATACACTGACTGTACACACAATTATTATTTATATTAGTCCATTTAATGTCTGAAAATCTAAATGTTTGAAATAAACTTAATTTAAAAATTAGCAGATGGAGTTCAGACCACTAAGAAGACAAATAGTAGGGGCAAAATTAAGTTAATGTGAAGTTCAACAATTTGATAGAAATACCTACTTCTTCTACTACTAGCATATTTACAAGAGGCAATTACAAAGCAACACAAAATGAAACCGTAATTTCACACCAAAGATTTGCTGCATGTTTGACAAAGAAAGAACCTTCTTTTTTTTCCTTCTTTTTCGGAAAAACAAAAACAAACACAAAGATAAATTCTAAAAAACAATTTAAAAACACATTTTACAAAAAAACGAATCAAAGGATAGATGGGTTTAATTACCTTTGTATGAAAGTCTCAGTCGTGGCACGTTTGACTTTGAAGGTGTGACGATGTGGATGAAAGCCCCAGCCACAATCAGTGAAAATAAACTCGTAAATCCTTTCATTTTGTCACAACAACGTCCACTTGATTTTAATTGAAAAGGTGTAGTCAGTTTTCAGACGGGATATTCCAGCACGTGTGGGGTTTAAACGCGGATCACAACAGACACATGTCCCTGCAGTTTCCTCGTGTGCGTAAAAAGCGCGACCCGTAACGAAGCACTTGCTCGGGATCGTGTCAGCGGCTCCTGCGTCTGTCCGCTCGCAGCAGCTGCTCCCAACACGAGTCTGTGTCTGAATGAGAAACAGAGGCTCACACCACGCCTCCACACAGGAGAGAGAGAGAGACCTGCCTCTTTACGCACAGCCGGCAAAGAACGAGAGACACAAGGTCCGGTTGAAACAATGTCTCGACACGTGGGAAGGACGTAGCAACTTATTAGAAGCTGAAAATGCTTTGGGGAACAAAAAAGTTAACGCTTTATGTTTAATACCTGGCTAAATTTCTTAAGATCTTTCTAGAAATGATTCACTAGAGTCATTGAAAAGCCTCTTTATCACCTAAACTGACAAGACCCGAACAAATAAATGTTTATAAACCTGTAGTGGTGTGTTGTGTGTGTAAACATAAGAAGCGCAACATTTGTTGAATTAAAACTGTTCTTTATATCTTGGACATATAGAAGAAATCAATATAAAGTTATTAAATATAGGCCGGACTTAGAAGGAAAGGCTAATTTGTCTCTGACTATTTCAGAGTTCAAAGTTTTTTTTTTTATGGTGTTTTGTTAAAGAAAGATTGTGTTGAAAGGAACACTTTTTGTGTGGCCATGTGAAGAGTTTTACCAAACACTCATCAGATTATCATTCTTAACACATCACATATAGTGGATTATTCGCTCTTGCATTTTGTTTAAGATTACTTTGTTGCCTTTTCGATGCTACAATTTAGCCAGATTATCATTTTTACAGTGGCCCAAAAGTTGGTCACTAAAATTTTTTCAGAAGTAATCCATTGGCACTTGAAAAACTGAAACTGAAGACAATGCTGCTTTTAGGAAAATCAGATGCAAAAAATGATAATAATAAACACCAAAAGGCACTAAAAAGGAATAAAAAATAAATAAAACTTTGACAAAACGTGGGGGTCATGATTCTTTTGGTCTTCTAAAATATGGGTCCAAGTGAAAAATATTTTTTCAAAAACACCAGTCTAAGTCCAACACAAAAACATTTCTCAGTCACGTCAATCCTAGACTCTATTATTACACTATAACAAAAACATTTTTAAATGTTATAGCGACACATATCCACTGA
The DNA here is from genome assembly GCA_024416835.2 of Perccottus glenii. Taxonomy (NCBI): domain Eukaryota; kingdom Metazoa; phylum Chordata; class Actinopteri; order Gobiiformes; family Odontobutidae; genus Perccottus; species Perccottus glenii. The sequence continues at coordinate 9,336,753 of CM044555.2, read as the reverse complement.
AACATTGTGTCTCCAGGGTCGTAGCACAATAACAACACGAGTGCGACTGAGTGGCATCTGTCCCCATCCCACTCTTTTCTGTCAGATGTCTATTTACACGACCTTCTCCGACTCCCAGCGCCTCTGGGACGTGAGACGTAGCTTAATGAAGACGTGGGTGTCTTTTCGGCCACTCTCCTCGCTCTGTGGCTATTCACGGAGGTCAGGGGCTGGGTGGGGCCGAGGAGGAGGCCATTGATTGTGTCAGAGTTAGAGCCACCCCGGGTCTTTGAGAGGCGCTTGTTTGGACGAGAAAAGGCGCTCCCTTCGGCCCCACGTACAAGCTGAGAGGGGGTCTGAGGGAGGATGAAGTGGTGCACGGCATGCTGGGAGCTGTGGATGACAGCTTGTCTTGTTGCTTTGTTGTTGGTGCCAGGAAGAGGCTCCCATGTATCAGAGACGGGACAAAGAAGACAGGCTGTGGTTGGATGTGCTCATCGAGAAGAAACCACCATAATATGTGCTTCTTATTAAAATCATCTGAAAAGCCAAGTAATAAATTATTATTTTGAAAACTTGCACTGGATACAAACCAAATATAAACATTGTGCCATTTATTAAATAAAGTATACTTGCCAAATGTTAGCTGAACATTTTGTTTTCACCGCAGAAAACATACAAAACTATATTTTGTAACTTTAGTTTTCTAGATTTTTTTAGTTAAATTATCTTTCAAACAATAAATGATGATGCTTGGTCTGTTTTTTAAAGCATAATTATACATTTGTTTGTATCTGACTCCTCCTCATGTGGATAACACTGGGCTTCTTTATTCAGTTCCTTCAGCGATAGTATACTTTTTCAAAAACATGCTTTGTTTTTTTAGGAAACATTGCATTTAGTGATGAAATAAAGATGTTGCATATTGTCCTCCTTTTGTGTGGTTTTTACATATGACAGTACCACAGACTTTAGGGAGACTCCTTGTAGTTGCTGCTAAAGCACAAAGCTGTCTGCGGTGTTTATGGCTCCATGTTTGTATTGAGCTTGATTAAAGCATGTAGTCTTGGCCGAGACTGTTTAATGTATAATGTCTAAAATAGTTATATAAAATAAAAATAATGTGTGTACCATGATGGGTCACTTTGTCGTAAATGTAGTGTGATATATATATAAAATTGACCATGTGTAGAATATTTTGTTCCGGTGACATCTATAGACCTCTCTTCTGTGAATCTTCTTGAGGTTTCTCTATTTGAAAACACATTTTGCCCATGTTTTTTGTTGCACTCGCTTTCTTTTTTATGTAATAACCCTTGTTCTGATCATTTATTGCTAGTAATTGTCTAAATCCATGACTGCTCACAGTGCGCCTACTGGCCTGGCAGAATTATGAATTATGTTTCCCAACAGAGGAGACTACCTGTGTGTTTTGGCGTCACCTTAATGAAGGCTCAGAGAGATTGAGACACTTGAACTTCCTGTGCAGCACTTTGGTCTTTGAGGTTGTTTTAAATGTTTATGTTATTTATTATAGAAAACTTGTTTCAGCCAGCACTGGAATACCTCTTTTTTTCTTCACCGCCATTGATTCAAGGTTAACAAGCCATGTAGTCCCTGGCCTTGATAATAAAGTCTAGATGATGTCTTAGAGTCTTATGGTATTAAGTGATATAAACTGTTTTCCTCATTTAACACAAACTGCTGCATGAGCAGGACACAAGTATGTTTTCAAAAAGGCCAATAACATCTTCACTTTTTCCCGGTTGATTGTACAACTTCGTTTTCCAAATCCAGCCACCTCCTGTGATTAAAGTCGTCTCGATTGTTGTTTTTGTGCGACTGAAGAGCTCTCAACGCTCAGCGGCCTGTGACTGGACACAACACTCGTTTGAAGCAGCTTCTTTGTGAAGTGCTAACAGACGTGGGAACAGAGCACCAAAAGGGTCCTGTATCGAGAGCAGCAACTAGATTCATTTGTTAATACACCTTCTGCTTCCCTTTGAGAAAAAACACTTGTATTTGCCAAAAAGAAAGCTTTAAGTGGAAAAGACTGGAGAAAAAGAACACTTCGAAACATGAGGAGACAGACAATTTAACAAAAATGAATGTCTTCTTTCCTTGTTGTACTCCTTCCTGTCCCAAAACCACTTTTACATTCCTCTGTCACTCCCGATTACAAACAACACTCGTATTGGTTTCCAAGCCTGGTGCCTCGCTCTTAAATATGTATCTTCTTATGTCTCACTGTTCAGACCCGGAGCAAAGTAATTTAGGCTGAAAAGAGGGTCTGTGAATTCCCTCGTGTTCAGAGTTGGGGTCTATTGTCTGATTGGATGGAGGTATTTGAGTGAAGGGCCGTCCTCGAGGCAATGGAAGTCCTATGGGCCAGAATTATGCTCTTCAGGCTGTCAGTAGAAATGAAACACAAGAACTCTTAACAGCGTCTTGACATTGCGTCACTTTGACAAATCAGGCCGGTCCTCGCGGAGTGATGATTGGGAATGGCAGGGTAGGAGTTCATAAATTTACAATGTGGGAGGTAAGGCAGAATAAGCAAATGGGAAACAAGTTTGAGGCACAAGCAAAGAGACATCTGGAGCGTTTGTGCGTCCGCCTCAGGGTTCATAAATGTTTCAGCCCTCTTGGCGATAAGAGCGAAGGAACGGACTTAAGGACTCACTGTGAGGGACAAAGTGGCTCAGGAAACAAGGTCAGACACATGAAGTGGCCAGTAATCACAATTACAGTGGTGTTGCAGAGAACTACTACAGTATATATACAGTGTGCTACGTGCTGCTTGTTGTGGCATCCATAAAAATACACCAATAACCCGTTGTTTGTTAATGTTTTGATACACAGATTCAGAGCCAAACCACACCATATGAAAAGACTGGGAAAACTTTAGAGGCAGTGACAACATCTTTGAAACAGATCCAACAGTCTAGGGCCATTTTAGGAAACCAAGTGTAGCTAAACATACCATGACCATAAGACCATAGGTGATTAAAATGTTTAAGCTCATCAGTGCTCAGTACAGTTTAATCTGAAATAGATTGCGTGATGTGTATAATCCTGATGAAAGCTTATGATGGTGATGAAAGCATGTAGTGACTGATCTCAAAGCTGTTTGGGAGTTTAGACCTTAATAGGGCTCTAAATCTTTTGTTCGCTAAATAAAAAAAAAACAGCACATATGGTATTGCTCTATGATTTTCTGTCACAAACGGAGATTTGAGTGAAATGTAGACGGACCTGGGTAACAACAGGCCAAGACCACATGTTTGGCCCTTCTTCAGTTTCTAGTCAAGTGTCTTTCAGGAGCCCAGCTCACTCACAGACTTTGCACGAGAGACGTTTTAACAAGAATGCAACAACAGCATTTGAAGAAAAAGTACCTCCAATTATTTTAGAAAAAGAAATAGTCCTGGAAAGATCTCTGTAACAGCTGCACCTTTTGTGAAAGACAAAGACAGACCCAGTTTGATCTCTCTCAGAGCGTTTATTTGTACATTTTTACACTCAAAAATACAATGTGATGTGAGCCACTCTTGGCTCACATCACATTGTATTTTTCAAATATGTAGCTTGTGTGCTTTTCATAAAAGTATAAGTTTTACATTGAAACACTGAGCCAGATAACTTGACAGGTGTTGGGTTCAATAACAAGCCAATTCCTCAAAGTATGTGCCTTTTCATGTTAAATTCATACATTTATTTGTTCACCATGAGAATCGTCTGCTTCACTGTCCTCTGAGGATTTGGGGTATTTCTTTTACAATTGTTATAAACAGGTGTGTGAGAAATCCCAGTGAAAACAGTGCTCTAATATTCCATTTGTCCATCTTCCAAGTTTAGCAAATCATTCAAAACGTGTCTTTTATTCTGGTGAGACACAAGTGTCGGGTTGTTAAGTGGAAAATCAGATGTGAGGTTTAGTAACACATGGCGTTGTTAAGTTACATACAGTGTGTTTCATAACAGCTAGCGCTCTTAGTGGCACATATATTGCTTTCTGGAATTTAACTCCTTTTGACAGTTTCCCAGATTAGTTTCTGTTACAAGCATTTACAACAGTTCTCCTTCTGACAGTTTTAGAAGTTTTGAGTTTGAGTTTGCTTGTTCAGATACGAATAGCTTTTGTCGGCCACTCACTGGTATCTGGGTCTCTTGTACTTGTTTGACTGCTTCACATACACCCATGTGAGTACTTTACTGACTGCAGTGTGAGTTTTTGGACATATTTCACAATGTAAAAAAGCGCAAACTTTAAAATAATGAAGGATCAACATGCCATTCAAATCTGTTTACTGATTTTCATTCTGGAAAAAAGTACATCTCTGTTTTTGAGAGTAGATACTTTGTCATTTATCCAAGGGACTTTGTCAAAGCTAAAACACACTGGACTGCTTTATTTCCCCGAAGTTGGAGCTTCTTTCTAAAAAAAAAATAATTAAACCAAGAGCACTGCCTCCCCTGTCACTAGAAACAAATATTTTGTTTCATAATGTTTATGGTAATATGGATATATTTGGCTTTTTTGCCTTGGGCCTAGACTGAATACAAAGATGGACAGAGCATCTAGACATGTTGGTTTGTTTTTAGAGTCAAATATGAACTCCAACTCTTTTACTTGATCTTGGACATAGAGGTTTCAGGTTTTATAAATTAACAAGACCCTCTGAGTCCTCAACAGATTTATTTGACCACGACATTATTGTGATTGAAAAAACATTTCTTCAGGCCTGCTTCATCAATGGGTTTGATCTTGACCTAAACCTTTGTTTAAACCCTGAGCTGTTAGTTTGTATCACCACCCATGTATTATAGACTAACCTTTGTCTTAGGTTAGCAGGTTTTTATGTATATTTTATTTGAAAAAAAAAGGCATGATAGTGTTGTGGCTCTATGGCTGCAAATTATGTTGACACACAGAAGAGTAAATGACTGTCTGACCATCTCTAAACACAGTCTTTGGTTTATATAATACTATGTGTGGGAACACTAAAGCGCTTCTTCTAACAATAAATCTTTAAAATAATTATAAGTTGTCTTCTGAATAAACCAAAACAATTATGATTGCCTGTATTTCTTTCACTGAACTGTACTTAAGTGTTTTCATATGTAGTGTTTGTGCTGGTAAAGTGTTCGGGGGGGATTACAGAAATGCTAAATAACTGCATTGTTTCTGGCATTTGGTTGTAAAATTCCCAACAGACATTTTTTTTCTCCCTCCAACACATGTGGCCCGCGCAACAAAGGGGACGTTTTAATTTAGTTTGGTTTGAGACTTTTCAGCAACTGAACACACAGCAAGGGGCCCCTTTCAAGACCCCGAGGTGCCCTGAGTCTCAATTTAGCCTGATTAGAGGCTGACCTTAGCAGTGAACTCACGCACACACAAGAGTTAAAGGTGTGTCACAATGAAGCCCCGACCCCGTCACTGACCACTGACCACTAAACACTACCAGAGCGGCAGCTGAGGCCCCGAGACACCACATGGGGGACAGGAGCAATGCAAAGGACAAGGAGCACGAACCAGAGGAAAGAGAAGAAGCATCAGGAAGCCATTTAAAGCTGCTTGTTCTGCTCTAAGTGCCATGAAACATTGACCTTTTAATGCTTCTTTATTTTTTCTCCGCGAGTGAATTGTTGCGTCATTTAGTTCAGCAGGAGAGAGACATATTTCTAAATGTCTTGTCTTTAACATTTCTGTGAGACACTGGCCTTCCTTACAAATACTTTTATTCTTTTATAAAAGGTTAAAACTGACTTTTCTCTCTCGATACAGAGCTGTTTGGGCATATTTTACTGAAAAGATAAGATGTGAAAGGACTTTATTGATGCCTCATTGTGGAAATTCACATGTCAGCTCACAGACAGGTAAAGGGCAAAAGTGTGAGAAAGAACAAAAAGTGAGCATGCAGTAAAATATATATAACTTTAAATCTTAGATAAAAGTTGTGAAACCCCATATTATGCTACGATTACGAGGCACGAAAACTGTCTTTCAAAATAAGTCACTGGTAAAACAGCCTTCTGTTCGTGCCCAGAGTTAGAACTAAACAGGGTGGAGCAGCGTTTAAGTTTCATGCAGCAAAAACCTGGAACAGCCTCCCAGATGAAGTAAAACAAGCCTCAACTTTAACAATGTTCAAGGGGAGGTTAAAAACCTTCCTCTTTAGCTCCGCCTACACTAAAACTTAAAGTGTTTTTTATCTGCACTCTTCTTTTAAAATGTTTTTAATTTTTCTAATGTTTCTTAATCTAAATCTTGTAAATTGTCTTTTATTCTTGTAAAGCACTTTGATTTACCCAGTGTATGAATTGTGCTATATAAATAAAATTACCTTGCCTTGCCTAAATGGACATGACACTGAAACCTGTAGAGCTTTGTGGATTTTCCTACTGAACACATTACTAACTACAACTTAGTTGCACAACTACTAAACAAAGGTTCAACAGGAGTTTCATCCCCGATGTCATAAGCACACTAAACCAGAACATAAGATAACTTTTGCAATGTCTCTGTATTTATCTGTATTTATCTGTATTTATTGTCTGAAACGTCTGTCCGTAATTGTTATTGTTGTTGACACAGATCATTTGAGCCTATGTCATCACCACCTTGTCGGCCATTAACAAACTATTCTGATTCTGAAAAATGGAGTTCATCTAGGAATAATGCACTTAAGTTGGGTTTATGTTTAGGCATATTTATTTGTATATTAACTTGAGAGGAAGGCTGTGTTGCATATTTAAAAAAAATAAAGCTTGAGTGTTTTTTCTTTACTTTAAAACTAACTAATAATCCATGCATATTATCAAATTTTGAAGGACATGGCAATGGTTTTGGGAGATTAAGTTGTGCTGCTCAAAATGATATGCTCTAATCTAAATGTTTCATAATGTTTCATATTGTTTTTGCTGAAATGACCGAGAAGTGAGTGAGGTCATTTGTTACGCAGATGTGGCCACCACCGGACGTCCCCTGTGTGGCTTATGCAACTCCTCAGGACAAATGAAGAAGCCATTTTATCCTCAGTTTATTGTGCCTCTTTCCACACACACAACGTTCAAACTGCCCCTGCGTCTACAGCCATATTTATCACATCCAGGTCCTGACTGAAACTAATTTATTTGTGTCCCGAGACCTGAAAAAGCCACATACCACAAAGACTTGGCCATGAGAGACACAAGTGATGTAAAAAGCAGATCTTGTCTAAATGTACACTTAGCCTTTATAATAGACTCTGGAAACAAAAAAAACTCCATTATTACCCGTGCTCATTAGAGAAAATGTGCTATTTTGTTAGATCTGTTGATTTATAAACCTTTTAGAAGCCTGGCTGAGGTGGAGGTGGAGTGGACAAAACCCAGGAAGTCCCCATGGAAGTTGATGTACTGTCAATATTGGTGATTTCTTTAAAAATAATTACATGTGTCAACTTTTTCACTCTAGGTTTAAGAGTTTTGACACCATTTTGTAGTGTTAAAGTGTAGTTCTTGCTTTATTTAAACTTCTCTGAAAATCTTACTGAGATGCATAAATCTCTGTAGACTGTGTACAGCTCCTCATACATGTGGAGACTCTCCTTTAAAGGCCTTATTGTAGCAGACACAGGAACAGAAAAGACATACATTATATTATTTCATCGTGGGTTAAATCCCTATTGAGAAATCTCTGCTGTCCATTCCCTCCTACACCTCGCTTAAATCATCCTCCTCTCTCTGCTCCCCGCTCCACAGTAAAACACCAACGACATTTAATAACCCCTGAAGAAAAAGAAAACTAGAACAGACCACCTTATCTACAGTAAGACAGCTATTACGTTTACACCAATAAAACAAAAGTAAACTTTTTTCTGAGGTTTCATGAATAAGTAAGGACAAAATCTTATGTGCATATTCAGAATTGGAAATGCACCAAGGTTTACGCTATAGGGAAACTGTCTGAGGTATTGTTTTGAACAGAATATGGCCAGGTGTATTGTATTAAAGCCCTCTTTGGTCTTGTTTTTCTGTTAATTTATACAAAAAGCTATCTGCAGCATCCAGAGGGCTCAACAATCAGAGGCCTTGTTTATAAAAGAGTGCATGGGATAATTTGGAAATGGCCTCAACATGCCTCTTGTGGATCATGCCATAGTGCTCAAACATAATCCAGTCACAGAATCTTACCCTGTCGAATAAAAAACCTACACCAGACATTAAAACAGTGCACCAGAGATTAAAATATTACTCAATATATCTGAGGCATATACATATTTCTTAAAACTCCCATCTCATCTGAGTGGTTCAAGACCTGTCAGCCATCTTTGTTCACGTAAAGACTCAAAGGTTCATCAAACCTAACCTGTCCCGGTCGTGTGCATCCACTCTTTGGGGACAAAATGTTGACTGTTCTGGGTCTGGCCGCATGCCAAGGTCATGACCCCGCGTCACAGGTCTTGACCCCTTAATGTGGCTGATGAGAATGACGCCGCCATTACATACACATATTCACGTACACACACATGCATCGGTCACAGTCTGGGACCTCCCGACCTCTCGATCATGGTGCCAGATGTTTATTTGTTGATTCCCTTCGTCTACAAGACATCCATCATCGCTGTCAGAGCGGGACAGGAGTGGATGAGAGGGTGCTTCAGCGTTATGGTTGTTGAGTGAAATGCTGTGTCAATATTTAGCAGTAATAAAATGAAACGTGTGTGGCCACAGTTTGTCTTGGCTACTCCACATGTTTGAACAAAAATGTTAGATTTTTTTTCAACCATGTACCTTATACGTAAGTTAATGTATTGAGACAAACGTTTGTTTGATATTGACAGCTGAAGGAGTTTAAGTTTAAGTTTTAAGTGTTCAAAGCCCCAGATGGCAGAATATGAGGAGGTTAAACAGTAACACTTTAGATTGAAGGGCACATTTTATCATGACTCAGACATTAGTACGTGTTTAGGGTTATGGTTAGTGTTAGGGGTTTTCAGTTAGAGTTAGGATAAAATTATGATGAAAACTTGATAGTTCCTGATGATTCATGAGATTTTAATGCATGGGTTATGCATGAATCTATGATAAATGTAATATATATATATAATGTTATAATCTAAAGTGTTACCGCTTAAACCAGTAACTATTAAAAGGCTCTGATATTTGTGAGGACCATGGTATTAGTATCTGGTCAAGCTAAACTAAAATTAAATCCAAACAAATCAAATGGCCATTGTGGCTGTCCACAATCATTGTATTATAACACAGTGGGAATTAGTTTTGTACAGGATCAGGCTGACCTCTGACTAGCATCTATAAGATGATTGAATACACTGGAAAAATGCATGCTAGTTATTCTCTTGTTCTGATTATTGTTAAAATTGTCAACAATACAGGGTCCGTAGGTGTTTAATAAACCCAATAAAACTAGAGAAAACAGTGTTTAAACACGTGCTGATGCCATTTAGTGCTGTCAGCTTTACAGCTCTCTGAAGATGATCTTCTTTCCCAAAAGACCAAACACAACTTTACCTCCCCCAAAGACCCACTGTAAACACTGATTTATGCAAAAAAAACTAAAAATAAGAAATAAACCTAAATACAAACCAATGTGTTTGTTTTGTGTCAGAAAACAACACTTTTGACACTTGTACATACTTTATGTTGCAGCCTGAACACGGCCACTAATTCTTCATTTTTCATGTTAATTTTTGATAATCTCACATCTCAAATGTCTACAATTTCAGTGTATGTCATCTACAAGAAAATGTACCATTAATAACTCAACCATTTTTCAGTCCATTCAGTGTACAGTATAGGACTGCTTAAACCTCATATTGAGTGATGTAAACCTTAAACCTTCTGTATATTTCCGAACGCCACGTTTTCCAAAACCAACAACTAAACTGGATTTACTATAATAATATTTTTGACACATTTTGAACTCTAACTTTTAAAACACACTCCAGGCACAGCTCATGAGCCAACATAATCAAACCTGCTACCCGCAGTGACAAATGCAAATACTTCAGTCAGTACAAATATTTCACTGTGAATTACACAAAGCTACAAACCAGTTCCTATGGCACTGCTTTTGAAGCCTGTTGTGATGAGACTCTGCTGCTGCAGGCTTTAAAGGTGGCCTGTTTAATGTCCCAGAAACCCATGTGGTGTAATGATTTTCACAAACTCTGAAAAAAGGATAAACATGTTACCAGCTTAAAATTTATGAGATTAAATATGAAATAACTTTCCATTGAATTCCAGTCAATCCATCATCATTATGGCTTTTGTAAACATTCAAGAGGCCTGAGCACAACTCAGCTGCGCTCCTGCAGAGGCCCGCGGAAAGACTGTGTGCACATGTGTTTGAGGAAACTGTCACAGAAAATATCAGTTCTGTGCTTTTACTGTTAGATTCATGAATGCTGTTCATGAAGGTAATATTTTGGAAGCAGAAAAACTCACAATAGACAAGGGCCACAGTGAGTGTCTCTAAAACTCTAAATCTTTACTTTCCTGACAGCTCGGTAAGAGATTTGACATTTTAACTGTTACTTGTTTGTAAAAGGGTAAACAACTTATTGACATGTTACTTATTGAATGTTATACTTTATCACCCAACTGCACTTTAATGAATGAATGACTGTTGAACTGCAAATGGCAAATAAAATGAATCTGAAAACTGAATCTGAACAACTCAAGAGCTTTACCAGTATTACATCACCCCAAGAAACCAGTGCTGTCTCCACTTTTACACACTGAAGACAAAAGTTCTCTGATAGAAAAGACATTAAAGTAATTCAAGTCATCTCAAGGCACATCACAAGAGAAAAGCCACCAATATGCCCCGGGCAACAGCATCACTGGAGAGGCAAAAACTCCCTCCTCTGGTGACCTCTGCAGACCCGGCCCCAAGGAGAGGGGCCGTGTGTCAGGAGCAGCAGGACCAGAGACAAAGGGACAGGACAGATTAGGAGCAGGCAGCTGACTGACCAGAAAAAAAAAAGTCTCTAAAGCAGCTTACTTCCTGTAAGCGTATGTTACCTGCATCAACAGGACACATTTGCCTTGTTATTTATTAATTTTTATGAATTGATAAAGTTATGTTGATGAAAGACATTTAAAAATGTATAGTTCTGTTTTTGAACATGTTTTTTTTTTCTAAAATATGCACCTAATGCCTATAATTAAGTCTCTTAACTATTTACCAATCCTCACTGAAAAAGATTGAATGAAGGATTTATTTTTACCTACCCAACCGTGAACATCTCTCAACAACATGTATGCTAGCATCATTAAAATACATTAACCAATGTCATGTGACCCCATTCATTTTTTTAACCTAGTCTTGGTGAAAACACTGTGAATCCCACATAACCCCACTTTAATGAACATACCTTACATTATACACATTTATATAAACTTTTAAGCCACGGTTTTTCCTTATTCATGTTTCAACCAACACGTCTTTTTATCAGTTTCTTCAGATGCCTGTGTCTAGTTATACATCCGTCCTTCATCTTGCCTTTCATCTGCTCTCTTGTTTCTCTTGCCCCTGTTTACCTGGCCCCGCTCTGCTCCTAAGCTGGTTCTTTTTGTGCCTCTTTACCTCCAGCCATAAACCCTGTGACCCGGTTCTCTCAGGTGATGCTGGTTCGGGACAGAAAGACTTGATTGGAACCGACACAGATTGTTAATCACTGAGTTTAGCTTCTCATAATGGGAATAGATCTCTCTTACACTCAAACAGCTCGGTGTAATGTATCTGAGTGTTTTGGTGGATTGGTAACATGTGGTGCTATAGGTCAGGTAAAGTATAGTCTACCAGGATAAGGCAACAAGCCAGAATTGTATTTCTGTGAAATAAGCTCTATGTGTAATGTGCAATACATTTTCAACAATAACAAATCCTGGAGTATCTGAGTACAAGTATGGAGAGCGGGGGCAGTTGCAACAATGATATTCATTCAGAGCATGTTCAGTTAGTTGCCTTTTTGGGGAAAAACAGCTACATTAAACCATTCCTTCTACAAGAATTGCATTTTATTGCAAAAAGGTAATTTTTTTTTCAACGTTAGAAATTTTCTAAACTCTTTATGTGCATGTTTCATATCTAAGGAGTTAAGCTGGTGTTGCTAGTTTTGTTAATGCTGCCAGAGTTGGGGACAGTTGCAACGTGTGGTTGTAACCTACAGCAAAATAAATGTTAAAGCTTGCCATCACATCCTTGCAACCGTCCCCTCATGTTGGGTCAGTTGCAGCGTTTGTCCTTCTTCTGTCGTATGATTATCACTACCTGCGCTTTCATCTACAGGATGAAAAGATAAGACACATTTAAAACCTTTAGTCTGAGGTAACACAAGGTGTATTCACCTTTCAACAGCTCATGCAAAGCACACAAGACTGTAACAGCAGATATTTAGTCTACATTATACACTGCATTCATGTTTAAATCCCCCACTCAATTTTTATCCACATATTTTTAAATTATGTCCACATCTAAGCTGTTTAACAGTGACAAGTTTGTGTTGGTACTTTCTATCTCAATGGTTACACACTTCTTATTTGCTATGCTGCTGTCTGTTTGCCAACCATATAAAAGCCACTTCATAGTGTTACATTGTCAAGCTTGATCAAGTGCAGTGACTTGTTAAATATAAAATTCAAACAATTGTTTACATTGGACAAGTAATGAATTTAAAAAAAGTTGATTAAATGTAGCTGGAAACATTGTAAAGCTAGTCTTTCTGCTTCCAAACAGCGTCACTGAAGTGGCCTTCCTGGCTTTAACATTGAACTGGGTCCATTTCTTTGAGTCACTGTAATCCTCTACTCTTGTCAAATGCCAAAGTTAAAAGTGAATTGGACTTGAACTTGAAAAAAGAGGAACCGCTCGTCTCTGCCGCTGCTGTGATCTTCCATGAAGAAACTGTAATGTGGCTCCACTGGGCACGCTCCGTAGCACCGCTGGCCCGGCCCGGACACAAGTGAAGTCAGTTCGGGCTTTTAAGAGAAAAAGGAAAAGAGTGGACGCTCGACTGAGTGTCAGCGAAGCATTACAACTTTTATTTCAGTGTTTAAGGGTCAGAACAAAGGAGGAGGAAGTGGAGGAGTGGGAAAGTAAAACATGAACAGATTTGGGTTTATTTCTTCATCGAAAACTCCCATCAGTAATAATTAGGTTCAAACTATCAAAAAACAAACTTGACCTCTTTCTCTTGGATCGTGCCATAAAATGCTCACAATGGGCAAACCTCGACATGTTGTGAATGTGGTAGAGCGGTTGTTCTATAACCGTTGGCAGTTTGTTTCCCGCTGTCCCCGGTTTATGGTTTATGCTCGTTTTGGGTCGTTTTGGGCAACTTAACCCACCTTGCCTCCAGTGTCTATAGCACTGGTGTGTGTGAATGGAAACTTAATGTAAAGTGCTTTGAGTGCCTAAAATCCATACCATTTTTCATCTTTATTGTTAACTCAGAACCTTCTTCTTCCTGCCTTGTGAAATAAAGATGCTCCTGAATTTAAAGTCTAAAAATTTCACGGGACAATGGAGGCACCAAGAGGAAAACTGAATATACAGAAGATATCACAACTTCTCAATAAAAGGCTCTGTCCAGGTCTGAGCATCAACTCGGAACCTTCTTGTAAAATAAAAACAACTAACAGACACAATAGAGTAGGTCCCTCTTTAGCAAATTGACCCAAATCATTTAAAAAGTGTTACAATGTATGCACTGTCAAAGTGATTAATTTTACTTCCTGCTTCTGTCACATTTGGATAAAATAAAATTTTATTGTTTTTGAGGAAAAAAAAAAAACAATAATAGGAATCTTCTGTGAATAAATGAGACCATAAGATGTCATCTGGGCTTTGTAATTTAAGGATTTTAATAGAGGAGAATAGATGCTCCCATTGGTTGTTGATCTGCCCAACAGAAAGTGTCTCTTCCAGCACTGGCTATGTCTACTTAATTTAGAAAAGGGAAGCAAAGTAAGATGAGTTTAAATATTGGTAAGGTTTATCGAATAAAGAGTTCACAGCAGTTCCCGTGCCCTCTCTCGCTCCATGACTCAAGAAAATGCCACAAATATTAAAGATTAAGAGGTGATGCTCATTAGGAAGTGAGTGACTGTGTTTATGTTTTTACTGTATGTTGTGTTTGTGTTGGAGCCGGTCTTATCTTGATATTATGTCTGATCCTTTCATCGATTGCTGCTCAGACCTCGTGACAACCAGAGCTCTTCATAGATGTTTTTTCCGAAGGGGCCTCGCTGTGACTGGGTCTCATTATAATGCAACATGTGGCACCAAAACAAGTGGGACAACAATCTCTTTTGATGGGACACTCTGCTCTGAGGGGCTTTTAAACCTTAATTGGTGGTTTAAACCTTTATAAACACACATGCATGTTTTTTAAAGCAGGTTTTAAAGAAAATAAACCCAACAGCTTTAGCTGCACCCCTTCGTCCGTAAGCATGTGATATAATGAGCAGCTTTTAACCGCATAAACATAACTGTGTTTTTAATGGTGTGCATAAATACGGGTTTGTTTTCTCTGTGGTTTTGACACTTCTTCTGATCCTGCTTTAACTGATGAAGCCCAGACCGCCCCTTTAATCTTTCTCAGCCCCCACTTTACCTTTAAGACTGCCTTTAAATGTATGGCAAACATAACTCAGTCTTAATGCTTTTCCTGTAAGGAATCCATTTGAGGCACTTTGGGGTTTTAAGACTAGATCTCATGTAGTTAATGTTCATTTATGATATACAGATGTCAGTTTACATTTTGCATCAAGTCTAAGCAGGTTTAGTTAAAGCTGAAAAGATCATTTTACATACTAAAATTCAGGTGTAACCTATTATTTATGCAGGACCAAACTACTTCAACGTCATATAACATCTCCTACTTTATGTTTCTTCAGTCAGTCATGAGCTTTTTGTAATATTTATGTAAAAATTCAGATCATTTTTTAACTAAAACCTATTTTTTAATTTTTTTAAAAATATTTTCAGGTTACCTAGCAACACAGATGCCACTAGCAAGGACGATGCAGCTATTATCAGCATTTTGACATATTATAGCACCTCAACCTTAAAACCTGCTAAAGAAGACTTTTACAGCTAAAAGTGTATAGCCTTGTTTAAAGTTCAATTAAACCATAAATATTAGTTGTTAAAGGCATTTCTCACCCGTTAACATTCATTTTTAATGGATTTGTTTAAAAATGATGATGCTTTTTTTTTTACTGTAAAATATTTGATTAAGAATACAGCAGTAATATCTCTTCATCAATCATTTTTTTATTCACAAAGATGTAAGAATATAAAATATGAAAAAGGCAATAATAACAGTACGTAAGCATTACTCTCAACTCAGCTGACAGTGTTATACTCACAGGTTTGCACACTGTAGCTGTAAAACTGGCTCCTGCTTTGCGTCTGAACCTTTAGTGAGTTTAAACTTGAGTGGGGTCAAAAGTCAAGAGGCTCATTAAACTGTGAGAGTGATGATTGACTCACAGTATCCTCTCAGTTCAGTGAAGGCAGGTACATTCATCTGTGGTCAGTACTGTAAACATTTAGGAGGCCCGATAAATCCTGGCGGTTCACATGGACTTGTGCTCGGTTAAGTCCCCTATGGCCCACACAGCTCAAGTGAACACACAGTCAAACATATTAAAACAGAGCTCTCTTCTGCCCTCAGGCTAATTTCTTATTTCCACACAGCGCCTCGTCCTAATCCTTGGTTTCAATCGGCTGCAATTACTCCTGGAGGTATACTATACATACATAAACTAACCCTGGACACACAAACACATAAATCCCCTTAAGTGGGTTTGGACTCTGAGTCACAGAGGCAGATTTAATCACTACATTTATGTTCTCAGCAATTCCACAGTTTTATCAAATATACTTATTTCTATTTCTCACCCGTAAAATGTACTGGTTAATAACAAGAACGTGTGGTGCATGGCTTTTCAAACATAATTAAATAAATTGGGCTAAATTTGAAAAAGCTGGTTGTAGTTTGTGCAATTACGATTATCTATGGCAGCACATTGAAATGTATAAATGCTACTAGAATTATTAGATAAAAAAATGGGATCATAAACCTTTAGATTGAAAAACAATAAAATATGAGTCTGTCATATCTTGGCCATTGTTAAAAGACAAAACTCTTTATATTTGTAACAGAAACTAAATTTGACATCTGTGATCTGCAGCAATGAAATTTCTCAGAGATGTTGCTATGCACATAAACAAAGCTGTTCTTTCCTTCCTGAAGTCTTAATCAGGTCTGAATGAAGCGGTGAGAGCGAAGACGGGAGTTCGGTGTGCACAGCAGCACCTCTCAAACGCAAGTACGCTTCATACAATTCATTCCACAAACCCAGGCCGGTGGTGGGCTGCAGACTCCCGAGGGACACGCAGATTAGGCCCAGCCAAAGCCACTAATCCCCTCACATACCTGCGCTCACAGAGAACCGGTGCGGTCTCTGGCCCGGGCTGGCCTCATTCAAACGGCCCACTGTGAGGTGAGTGGGGTTACACTCCAGAGTCTATTACAAACACAGAGGAAGATATAAGAGAAGGAAACATGGAGAAGGAGTGGCTTTTCGGCTTGTTCTTAAACTAAACTTGCTCTACTTCAACATCTGGTGCATCAACAGTGAACATTTTAGATTCTTTCTCCAAAATGACATGGCTAAATACGGTTTGTTTGTGGAAAAGTTTAAATCCTCATTCGTTAATCAGGGCTGTTTTTAGATTTGTGGGATTCACAACGTCCAATTTCTATTTGCATTCTCCAAAGTACAATGTTTATAGTAGAAAGTCAAGAGGTGCAAGAAGTCACAGGTTCATGTCCCGGACGAGCCTTCATTTTTCATGAAATGTCTCAGGGCTCAGACAATGTATTATGATAGGATAATTATAAGATAAATGTATTAGTAAAGATATATTAAGTTATATTTAACAAATGTCTAGTGATATTTGCTTTTTATTGATGTTCCTTTATTTCCTAAGGACCTATCAGGGGTTTCAATATATATACTAACCTCAGTTAACCAAGCAAATCTTTAATGACCCAAATGCATTACTGGAACTGGAAACAGAACAACACAAAATACTAAACCTTATGTATGTTTCTTTCTTTTTTTAAAACAGTTTTTAAAATTAAAACTGTAAAACAACTCCTGAGGCATTTAGTCCTTGCTTTAAGTGTTTAAGTAGGTCACTTAACAACAGAAAATCACTCCACACCCTGAAAACTTTACCACAAGTATCTGATGGTTTCACAGCAGCAACACTAACTGCGCCGTAACTAAGACGAGGTCACGGGGTCAGAGGTTAAAACCACACTGGCTCCTACTGGGAGATTTGGTTTCCTAATATGTTTCTGTGTGTCCGTCCGTCTGAGTGCTGTCCCGCTGACCACCAACTCAATATCCT
This sequence comes from Perccottus glenii, assembly GCA_024416835.2. Lineage (NCBI taxonomy): Eukaryota > Metazoa > Chordata > Actinopteri > Gobiiformes > Odontobutidae > Perccottus > Perccottus glenii. The sequence goes on along the minus strand of CM044555.2, from coordinate 9,319,328 downwards.
GTGGGGTTTGGTATGTCCACACAGAGAGGTTTGCCGTTCGTCTTTAACTTCCTCGCTGCTTGGATTCAAACAGTTTTCCTCTGATTCACTGTCCACGTTTTTATTACTTTCATTTGTCCTTCGCTCCTTCACTCTGTCATTTCCGATACTTGTCACTGTGTCCACCTACGCACTTAATCCATCATAGTGGTGCTGTCCCGTTCCCCAGAGGCCTGTTGAGGAAATATTCAGCCCCAAACTAAAAACAGATTATACTTTCTTTTTAAAACGAGAAGATGAAAAGGGCCACTTTTAAAGGATTATCGCTCTGAGCTCCAAAGAAACTCAGGGATACTCATCCACTTCGACAGGATTACCTTTCTGCCCTAAATGGACAATGACCCGGAAGGTTTTTTTAATCTGTCCAGCAGGTGAGGGTTTACAAAACACTCAGACTATTTTGTTTTAGGATTACCATTATGTTTATCTATGTCATGCTGCTGTTGGTGGTCCAATCAGTCGTGAGAACATGTTCATCACAAACATGACAGATCCACTTTGTAATTTACCATGCAAACTCTAAAAGGTATTATAATCTATGCCTTTCTTTTTCTAGACACTAATCTTGTGTCTGGGTCTTCTAAAACAGTTTCCTTTGTGATGTTAGGAAATCCCTGTTACTCCAAAAGGTTTTTACTGCAGCGGGTTCAAACTGCCTAAATGTACGACTTTGTAATTATTTAACCAAACAGTTTCATAATTTTGTGTAGTATTAGAGATCAAGTCACATTTTTAATTTAGAAGACACCAGTTTGCTAAAAGTAGCAGTATTAAACAGTCAAATACAATACTATTTATTTTAATTTATGTTATGTTATATTAGCTTAGCTAGCTTTTGGAAAAAAGCAAGTGCAACAAATATCCAAAGCAAATCTGTGGATGTTCTCAGTTATCCAGGAAAAGGTTTTAATGAAGGCATCTGGACATAGGTTTGAAATGTTCAGATACCTTTGTTGAAACCGTTTTAATCAAATAAAAAGTGAAAAATCCAGACTGAAATAGCCTATTGTTTTTGCATTTTGTCCCTGTGAAACATCCAATATATTATTATTATGTCTTGAAAGCTTGTGCTCAGGCACATATTGGCAAACATCATCACATTTCACATTTTAAGGCTTCGTAGTTGGCATAAAACTATTGAAATAGAAATTCCACAGAGTTGCAAATTTAGCGGCTAATCTCCATTGCACCGGGAACAAATTGAAATGAATTCTTGATTCATGTTGGACTCCGGCAGGGCTGCTTTTTGTGACCAGTCTTGTTCATAATTTATACAGACAGGATTTCTAGCCACAGCCAGGGGCCAAGACCTTCATTGGGAAGGTTTGCAGCTGTGAATCAGCACCTTCAAGTCTGAGACCATGGTTCTCAGTCGGGAAAGGGTGGCTTGTCCCCTCAGGTTGGTGGAGAGCTCCTGCCTAAAGTGTTGGAGTTCAAGTATCTAGGGGTCTTGTTTATGAGTGAGGGAAGGAGGGAGCAGGAGTCATGACAGAAAAGACAAGATCCTGGATACAGGCGGCTGAAATGAGTTTCCTCCACAAGGTGGCTGAGCGCTCCATTAGAGATAGGGTGAAGAGCTCAGTCACTCAGGAGGAGCTCAGAGTAGAGCCGCTGCTCCTCCACATTGAGAGGAGTCAGCTGAGGTGGCTCGGGCATCTGTTTTGGGTGCTTCCTAGATGCCTCCCTGGAGGGACTATGTCTCTCGGCTGGCCTGGGAACACCTCGGTATTCCCCCGGAAGAGCTGGCGGAAGTGTCTGGGGTGGGGGGACTCTTGGCGTCTCTGCCCCGCGACTCGGCCCCAGACAAGCGATAGAAGATGGATGGATCTCTATTGCCTGGTTTTCATTACAATGATCTGCATTAATATAGTGCATAAAAAGTTTATATAATCAAACTCACCTAGTCACACAGGGAACACACACGCTGGAGGTAAGTGGAAGTTTAGCATCATGTCCAAGGACAACCCATAATCCACCTTTAGCAGATTCACAAGTTTAACAGTCTTTGATATGGTACTATATTGCAGATATAGACAGCTCTAAATGGAGTTTCTTATACAGCCTGTGTTGCTGCACTGATGAGGTCATGTGACGGTGCACCTGTGGCTAATTAAGATCCCTCGTGTTAATCAGTAAAACAAGGAGCAGCTGCTGCGGTGGGACGTGTGTTTCTTATCACTTAACGAAGATGTTTATTGTTTAGTGCAGCTCTGGTGGAGACGTCTCTGAGCGGATGTCTTTATGAAGTCACACAGCACTGTTTTGCACAAGACTGATTATCATTCTGCGGCAAGAAGACTGAAACCAGAAACCAGGAGCCCATAATAAGAAGACGGAAGGAACAAAGGAAGAGGAATGTAAAGAGATAAAGCAGGAGAGGCATTGGTCTCAGTGACTGCTAAGTAGTGATACTTCGGACGAATGAACAGAATCAAAGAAGTGGATATATTTATAAATGACCAGAACCAGCTCCTGTCCCACAGCCATTTTGTTTTAGGGAAATTATTACAAAGCAAAATAATATAGTGTTGTTGTTTATCCTTTTTGCAGAATATCCAGTCTGGCACTTACTCTTGAAATTGTAAAAATCTGTGTCTCACTGTCAAATGAAACACTGGTCACAGGGTTGTCATTGGTCCGAGACAGGACTATCTGTCCATTTATTATTCATTTCAATCGCTAAAAGCCTTGACAATGTGTTTTGTATATGAATCCTAATAATAATAATTTTTCACACCTATATGTTTAAAGAGCACCTAAAACCACTCAAGAAGATCCAGTTGGGCTTGACCTTTTTGGTGAGTGGAGCCAAACAATCCAGCTCTGTCTCTTATCAGCACACTGCGAAGGACACAACAAGAAACACACACTGGAGAAGAAGAATGAACAGGGATAAAATAAGACTTGGGGGGTGGGGGGTTCTTGGTTTCCACTGGTTCTCTCCTTTTAATAACAAGAATCTCATGACACGGGGCCTCTCAAAGAAACATTTTGCAAACCCCCTCCTCCTCTTGTCCTTCTTTCAAAGTTGTTTTCGTTCACGCCCCTCTCTTTTTGTTCTCCTTCAAAACACTTCTCTGTGAGCCATCAGCACACATGTATGAATTCATTAATCTGAAGGTGATTAACATAAGAAAAGTCTGTCTTGGTTTAGATTCCCACTGGAGTCGATCCGAGACGGTTATTAATGATTAAACAGTGATTACAGCGTATACGCGTCCTCCTTTCTCCTGTGATGTGTCATGAATAAAAGACTAATCTATGAAACCCCAAGTCTCTGCGGAGGAATGTAAATGCTGCTTTACCCCGATCTGACCTTGAAATTTGGGATTCAGAGAAGATCTAAAAGTTCAACAAAGAACCTCACTATCTTACATTTTAATTTAGGGGTTATGGCAGCACTTCCTGAAATGAGTTCAGTAGAAACAGATATAACCACTAGAGAGCAGGAAAACTTCAATAAGTAACTCTGAACAATGTTGAAACAATATAGTCATCCATATTAATGTTCCTCCTGAAGATACATAAATTAAATGTTGAAAAGCACAATGTTCTGTCACGGCTCAGTTAGTTGGATTTGGCAGTAGCCCCTTTTGTGTGCCGTCCCACAATCAGAATTTTAAAGCTCATATCTCAGCAATAGGGCCTGTGCTTCTGTTTGAATTAGTGTCACATTTTATGACTTTTGCCTATATATTTATATAAAATCCATGTCACGTATTATTATATAGGGAAATATGCAGAGGACTACTACATTTTTAGAACATAACTCACATAACATAATTAAAAATGGATGTTAGACGTTTATCTAGGCAGTGATTTAACTTGGGACAAGACCCTCATTGTGCGGGATAAGTAACTGGGATGAAAAAGGGGGCATTAATGAAGTGAGTGGACAGGTGACTGATCTAGGACTTTAACCTCCAATACCTTATTTTCTTTTTTTTTGTCCCTGTCTCAGACTCCACTCAGCCTCAAAAGCCGGTGTTGACCAATAGGAGCACTCCTTTTCGATAATGTGATTTTTCTTTTGAGCATGTGATTTCTCATCTGTTTAAATCGTCTATAATGAGTAGATGGCATCATAAAGCCTGTCTTTTTTCCATAAATTATTAGATTAACAATACTATTTGGGGTTTAAACCATTTTCCCAACTAGAAGAAAAACAAACTCAGGTACAGTCTGTTTAAAGGTGCTTGTCTGCTGATAACATGTTGGTGCCATACGCCACAGGTCTATGGAGTCCAGGCCAAGAGAAAAGAGTGCCATTGCAATCAGGACTTGAGTTTTGACTTTGGAACACTTAGTAATGTAAGAAAGCCTTTTACTCGTTCATATTTGTCGCACATTACACTTTCTTGTTTACCTTGGATTTCTGCCATAACCCTCTTTAACACACTGGGCTGTAGTTTTATCAGTTTAGATGATCACACAATAACAGCAGAGAAAGTGAGGTGTGAGTTACTCTTATTACATTACAAAGTCCAGCTAAAAACCTATTAACATGTTTGAATCATATGCCTGTCTGTCTTATCTTTCCTTGTTTCATTTTCTCTGTTTCTCAGGGGTTAGGGTTTGCCCCATGCTCCCCTTTGGCCCCAGATCACTGTGTTAAAATAAAATTCCTCTGTGTTGCCTCAGTAATGATAAGACGCCAGGGGCCTGTCCTGGGTTTCTGTGAGTAGGTCTGTGGCAACTGACTCTCCCAACGTATGTCTGTGTTGGCCTTTTAAAAGTAGTATGTCACAATAATAAACAAATTGTATTGCTCAGTTTAGTTAAGAACCACACTAGGCCTACGTCTGAAAACACTAGAGTTGCAGCTAAATACAGATATCAGACTCAACACAAATATTTTTGTGTAACTATTGTATTGTGTAAACTATATAGTCCTCTTCTATAACAAACAACTAGAATCTAATGTCTAAAATATTGCAGATTGTCCCACATTCATTAAAAAAGCAGCGAGACTTGTTTATACACATCCCCTTACACGTCCCCTTTTCTAGTATACAATGAAAGAAGCTAATATTGTTGCAGTGGAAATTACAAGCAAGTTACTTTAATAAGTGCACTTTATAGAAACAAAGGGAGTGGTTGGAAAAACACTAGGACTTTGTTTAAAACATCTGCAAAATATAAAAATATATATATTTATATATAAACTGTTGTAGAGATAGAGGATGAGGTCATGTGATGTGTTGATGAGGTCATGTGATGATTAAAGACTGCAGCAGTGGACTTCAGTGTTGGACTCCACATACACATTTTTTAGATGGGAGTCCTTGTAATGGCTCTGTCTTTACTTTGGGGTCAGCGGGTAATCTCACCTTTTGAGCGGGCATCATCAAACCATCACTGCAGAGTCTCACTGTTTTCTTTGTTCTCCATTTAAGCCTTGTTTTTATCTCTCTAAATGCTACTTAAGACCTTTTGGTCTGAACTGAATTGGTGTGAACAAATTAGTCTGTGGAGGTGAAGCTTTCACTATATATACAAGACTTACGTATTGAATATGTAGGTGTTCTTTTTTGTTTAATGTCGTCCCAGTGTATTTACAGTTACCTTATGATGAGTAATTGAAAATATGTAGAATTTAAGTATGCTTAAATATGTTTTACAGTTTATTTTCTCTCACACTGTCAACATCAGGTCACAGCTTTCTTTCTCTTCTCACTCACACAGCTGGTACTCAGTGAGCAGGTGACAGGTTGATGAGTGGATAGATCACTTGTTAAGCTTTTAAAATGTTTTTAGAAAGCCCTGCCTTACACATCTTTTTAAAAAACTCTCTCAAACAAATCACTGTCCCATAGTGACCCTGCAGCCAATCAAAGCAGCACTGACCTGTTGAGCCTCTCACTAAAGACACATGTAAAGTCTAATCCTCATTAACCTCCAAACTGACGCCTTTCATTGTGCAGGGTCACAATCTTTCAACAGCTGTACATTTGTTTTAAGGCTGTTAAGTATCAGTATGTCAGTCAGTTACTCTGCTGACGCTCATATCTGTGAGAAGATTCTCAGACTGATACAAGTCAGCCTTGCAAAAAAAAAACGTGAATACTATTTTTCATCCTTAGAATTCATCACTTTTTCCAGCTCAGCTTGTGGCCCAGTAAAATCTCGTTGAACAGCTCGCAAAGACACTTAAGAAGAGAGATAATTGTTAGCAGGTCTGTGGAAAAGCAGTCTGTTTTTACCTGATGCTGAGAGGTCAGTATCAGTATCAGTGTATCCGTGAAAGTTAGTTAGCAAAATAGCATTTGCATCAAAGACATATTGTGTTCTGGTCCAGCCCACCTGAGATCATATTGGGTTTTAACTAGTCACTCCAACCTATTAAAATGCAAAAATAAGTTATGTTTAAATAGCATATTATCATGAATACATCTTCAAGTCTTCACAAAGGCTCTATACAGAGTCTTTGTAAAAAAAACTGAATGTGCAATCATTATGTATGTAAGAACAGTGTAGAGATTTTATTAGAAGAAATGCCAAAATGCATGTAAACCTCATTGTCGCGTCACAGAAAGCACCAGAGACCATACTCCTTCTGCTCCAACTCTCGCGCTTTGTTCCTGTTTCTCTCTCGTCACCTCCAGAACTGAGCCTGACTTTGTTCACTGTGTTTAACTTATGGCCCCCCCGCTGAGTGACAAATCTGTTCAACATAGAGCAATCTGTCAAACTCACACAGCCCCACTTTATGAAGATTAAACGTCACAGAGCTTCAGCTTAAAAATGATCCAGGCCAGAGTTTGTTTGTGAACAGATACCACACATGCTTTTACACAAACACATACTCTAGCTGGAAAAGGAGCTGTGTGATTGGGTCCACTCAGCAGGGCCTCTGTTGTCACAGTGAGGTTCCCATGGCTAGACCTTAGGAAAGGGAAAATCCACCACTTTCCAATCCAAAAGTGGGGGTGAGGGCTACGTGGAGTCTAGCAGAGAGAGTGACACTGTGGGTTATGTTAAAGGAATTTCCAAAACCAAAAGCCCCTGTGAACTGATGGAAATAATGCTGTGGAACCTTAGAGAAGACTAGGAAGGGTTTAACTAACGTGCACATACATCACCAGCCCGCCTTCAACAAGTGTCTCTACATCAAACGATTAGTATCTAAAGTACCACATTAAAATGATGGTTGCACAGGAATCCGATAGTCAAGCCCGAAATTATTCATACCCCTGGCAAATTTTGTGTTAAAGTTACTTTTATTCAACCAGCACGTTTTTTCTTGCAAATTAGAAATGACACAGGCATCTTCCAGAAGATAATAACACAAAAAACAAGAGGCATTGTTGTGAAAAAAAATATTTCTCAACTTTTATTTACATTTGAACAAAAAGTGGCATGTCCAAAATTATTCATACCCTTTGGCAAATCCAAATTTCTGTACCATTCTAAATAGTCCAAGCTGTTCTAAAGCATCCTAATTACCTTGAGTCTTCGGGAAAAGCTGTTTTAATCAACTCAACAGGTGAAAAACAGCAACAACAAAAATCATGCAGTCTGCAGAGAAACTTGGCCTTGGACACTTCAGTACGACAACGACCCAAAACACAGCTAAAGTGGTGAAGTAATGGTTAACAAACAAAAACATTAACCTTTTGCAACCTTTTGAGTCCAGACTTGAATCCAATAGAGAATCTGTGGAGGGAACTAAAGATCAAGGTCAAGGAGACGCTCCAACCTGAAAAATCTGGAGGTTATCACTAAAGATCAAAGGTCAAAAATCCCAGTGGAGACATGCAAAAAGCTGGTCAGCAATTACAGGAAGTGTTTGATTGCTGTAATAGCCAATAAAGACTTTTCTATTGATTCTTAAGAAGGCAATGAATAATTTTGGACATGCCACTTTTTGTTCAAATGTAAAGAAAAGCTGAGAAATAATTCTTTCCACAGCAATGCCTCTTGTACATTGCCTTAGTATCTTCTGAAAGTCGTCTGTGTCATTTCCAATCAAGAAAAACTTGCTGGTTAAATAAAAGTAACTTTATCTCATAATTTGCCAGGGGTATGAATAATTTCAAGCTTGATTGTATATATTTAGGTCATGTATGCGCTGCCATAAACTTAGAATATATTATACATTATACAATTTATGTTATATTCCTAGTGGTATGGACAAGAAATAAACGTCTTCATCTTGAAAACTAAGTCCAGATGCTTTAACCTTTTCTTCAAGATGACCTGGATGACTGAGAACCTTCACAGACACACCTCATTGTGGCTTCTTTAAAATGAATCAAACATTAAAACGTTTTATTTTGGATTATCTCTGATGTAAATAGTGCACTTCCTGGTCACGGGTGCAGACTAATGGATGTACGTACATGGGACAGACAACAGGGGTCTGTCATTTCTCTGTAGTTACATCCCGGGGACACAAAAAGCTCGTCTCTGGCCAATCAGACCATTTGATCATTTATGGGATTAGTTCTTTACACCTGTCAGTCAAAATCCCAACCTGTACTTTGTTGCATTTTAGAATAAATGTTTCTTTGTTGTGTAATCTGAAACACAAGCAAGTTGTGTTATTCTATTGAGTAACTGCAGAGGCACTCTCTCTTAAATGTTTTATCACCAGATGCCACTGAACACAAGTCTTTTTTAAGTGAATGAGATGTGTCACTAATTGAACACTTGTAATTTAAGGCTGTTATGTTGTATCAGGTTAGAAGTGGGGCTCAATGAGTAGGCTTCCTGAATGTTTTTGGTTTTGTCAAAAAATGATTCACAGTCTACATGTTTTATTAAGAGCTACAAAACCTTTCCAAAAATTGACAGTTACCTTAAACCCGTGTAGTTTTAAACAGTGGCAAAGTGACACACAATGTACAGTCTTTGTAAAAAAAAACAAGCTGCAGCTGGAGGGTAACGTTTGGACAGGCGTTTCCCACAGACCAGTCTCCATTTAGCATCAGCAGCAGCTGCAGGTTAAACATCTCAATAACATTACATTTTTCAACATCTCCAATGAGTTGTAGCTTTGAACGAGAGGCTGAAAGGTATGTCCCAAAGACCCAGGAATAACATGTTTCAAAGCTGGAATGTGCTTGTCTATGTATTTGCCTTTAAGCTCTTACAGCACTTATATATACACAACATCGCAGAAGGGCATTGAGCCTCCCTCAGAGTTTATTTGTGTTTGAGAGGCCTGCTGCTTTCAACTGAGGATCCTAAACACAACTGCTTTTCACTGTTTTACTCTCCCAAATGTGTTTTCTTTATGTTTTAGTCACAGATTCAAATACATGAGGCACTTTAAGTTCAGTGGTTAATGCTATTGATTTCCAAAGCACAATATTCTTTCCATAGCTCTGTCCTGAGGGGTGTTTGGAAAATGTTTTGTGGAATTTTGGTCCAACATCCTGAATTAATGATCACTTTAACTGATTTACGCCTCGGGACAAGAACGTATGTGAGACATATGAACCTGCTGCAGCTCCATATTTCCTTTCACAGGGTTTGTGGCAGTCACTTCTGATTTACTTCACTGACTTCTCTGAGACCTTTTTGTTTGAATTCATGACAGCATTAGTTTAAAAATTTACTGCACATACGGAATAGGTTCTTGTTGATCTATTCGAAACATCTGTAAGTGTCCAATTTAGATCCACTCAGGGGATGATGTGTAATTAGCACAAATGTTTACAACAGTGTCTATTCCAGCACTGTCTATGTCTAACCTGACTCACCAGATGGGAGGGCTTCCACAGAAAGGATTCGCAAAGAGCAGATAAAATGAAAACCTGGTCGGGGAATCATCTTTCAGTAATCACACTTGTATCCAATCAGAGCAATGCTATGTTGTTTTCATTAGAAACGATAAATCCACATCTTCAAACCTAAAAACACACCCAGAACTGTCACTGCTGCCACGTCATTGGCCTGAACCGGCAACCAAACACTTTGCCTGGAGCAGTACAAGGTGGATTTTGATGAGTTTGTAAAATGACAAATCTAACCAGAACACAGCAGCAGCAGGTAATGTTGTTATGTCTGATACACAGAGAAACAGGCCGAAATACTTTATGTTTATGAACAGATGAAAGAACAGCAAAGAAAAACAAATATTGGCAATGCATTTATATAATCGGTAAAAACACTAAAGTCAAAGCTACAAGGTTAAGATAAGCTCTACACTTTAGTTTCTTGTAGTATTTTGCGGCACTGAATTTGGTCGGTTGTACTTTTTAATACAAAAAAAGCAGCAGTGGTTGAGAGGTGGTGATGGATTTTTTTACCCACTGCAGTTTGACTTATTGGCATCTATTTAATTTTTTTTTATTTTTCATGGAAACAACAAGAATTACTCCTCTATAATGCCTTATTGTCTTGTGTAATATTAATAAAACGTGCTGAGACTCACTGTGACATGCTTCAGCTTCACAAAGGACACATTGTTCAGTTCAGTTTCAATCCAAGGCCCTAATGACAGCAGTGAAACTAACTTTTTCCGATTACAAAATGCTTTCTTTGAATTGCTGCCATGCCACATTTTAAAATCACTAAACACCTGTACATTAAGCCACTGACTTAATGGGGCTCATTTAATTGTACTGAAGACTATTAAAGGCTGCTTGGACTGAGCTGTTGAACATGGCCTTGTCTGTCAAATTGTTATTGGCATAAACTGAACCCAAAGTTTATCCTGCAGATTTCTCTAATATAATCATGTGATCAATTTCTTGCAGCTGTTGTGTTTATGACCTTTGCACAAACCCAAAACGTAAAAGAATCAAAGCAGTTGACAAGAAAGAAGATGGAGAAATAAACTAAAACATGAGCAAACAGAGACGAATGTGAGGGAAGCATGGAGGTCCCTGATGGGAGTAATCGAACGGCCGGTTCCCGAGGAGCTGACCTTCGCTCTGGGCTTCCACCGCTTCACTTCTCGTGATTTATCGCCCCGTCATCCGTCTTAAAATCTGAAACAGGTTGGGACAGTGAAACAAAAACACGAGAACGGAGAAGAGGGAGGAGAGAACGGGACATGAGAAAATGGACAATGGAAAGGATTTTTATAAAGAGGGAAATGTTAAGTTTTAATGAGGCCTGTCAAAACTGAAAGGAAGATGCTTTTGTTGTAGACAAAAGTCAATCAAAAGACACTCTATATAAACCTTAATGTACTCGCCTACTGCTTTTAGAAAACCTCTCCCAGATAACACAAAACGTAACGTAACAATTTTGAAATATCATATTATACCAACACTGTCTTTGAAAAATGTGTGTTCAGTCTAACAGTTGTTGACAGTTGAAACACACAGTGAAAGAAAAATGGACGCAGACGGAGAAGGCACCTGAAGGGAGAGAAAAGCCCTGATGAAAAAGACTGAGGACAGGTGATGAATGGTGTTTAGACACGTGTGAATCCACAGGCCTCAGGTCAGAGCGCTGCGGGAGGAACGCAGGTCAACCAGAGTCTTGGGTCGAGTCAAATACGGTTCCCCTCATGACAGTGGAGGAATCTGGATTTACAGCCCGCTCGAGCTCCGTCAGTCGGTGGTTAGTGTAGACCTGGACTGAGCCTGGTCAAAGCAGCAGGACCCTCCTAAAACCCTGCCTGATTTTACTTTCCCCCCAAAAAATAAACCTAACCAACTCACCAAATCCAAAATACTAACATCAAACTGAACTCAAAAGCTTACCTGTCTATTTTGCAAAAACATTGTTTTCAAATAGCCTTTTCTCTGTAGGATTTTCCACCGTCACTGAAAAACCAGTCCCTTAATAATTATTTTTAAACTAAATATCCCTGTCATCCATAATAGCCAGCATCTTTAACAAACAGTGTTTTTAGGTTGATTGTGCTTTCATGGTCCAATTTTGAAAAATAAAGAATTCTGAGAAAAAAGTGTGGAATCCCTTTGACACAGAGACATATCCTGGCTTCTGCTGATGGGACGATACAGAAATGTACTTACAGACTAATGCAACAGCACAATGTAAAGCTATACAACACAAGTTACTTTTGTTTGTGAAGGTACTGGTGCTGTGGTGTGGCATTTTCTGGCTTGGCTGAAAATTTTAATATTGCAATAAAATAATGACTCATAAACTAAATTAATAAATAAAAATAACACACACACTGAAAAGCCTAATACATTTTTTCTGTTTAACTCCTCGTGTTGCTTCAAGTCTCTGACATCTCTTAGTTTATTTGCTTCTTAGAAAAAAATGAAAACGCACAGTTGTTAACTAACTCTAACCCAGTCTGTAACCACTTACTCTTTACCTGAGGCCACACTTAACAACTGCTGTCAAGACTCCATCGACACCAACATCTGTTTGAGAATGAGTGTGTGTATTTATCCCTCCATAGAGACGACCAGGAAATAATTTTATCTGAGAAGTGAGGACATCTTAAAAATGAGTTATTAACGACTCTCGGACTTTGCTTGTGACACTGCTTAGGGTTAAGGTTTGTTGCGTTAATGTAGTGAGCTTTGGAGCATACACAAAGCACTTAACCTAACTCGGCTAAATTGTTTCCCTGTTGTAGTGGCTCAACTATCATTACATTATTTAGGTGCATTCATTGTGATTCCAGTGGGACATTTCAATGCACTTTCACTTTTTTTGGTCTTTTAGTCTTTACTCTAGAGACATGTCATTCTTGTAAGTGAGCCCTGAACAAAGAGGTCAGAACCATATTTATCTGTGCACATGTATTTGCATTTATCAACACCAGATGTCAGTAATGTGTCAGAAAGTATATCCCCAAAGTGCCAATGCAGCAGAGCACACAATCTGGATTACATAGTGGCATTTCCTCTGTTTTTTGGTTCAATGACTAAATGCTCTAATAGCCACTGTGACAGATAACAGTATGAGACTGAAAGGCACCTGGAGACAGTCAGAAAAAATGGTTTCAGGAATATAAGTAAGAAAAAAAGCAGGTCTGTGTCTGAGAGAGAAGAAAACGGTAACCTTGTGTCTGATACAGAGCAGCTCATGGAAAGACAATGTAATTGTTGAGGCTGATGTAATTTATTTCAGACGGATACGGTGCGTGCGCTCTTATTGCAAAGTGCTGATGGCTCTTGTCACACACAAACGTCCTGTGTAATGTGTGATGTATGACTTGGCTCATGGAAATGATGACGTCTGAGCTCAGGGCGATGACACAGATCACTGAGCTGAAATACTCTGACACTGCTCCAACAGAAGAGAGCTACGTTCAGTCTGTGACCACATTTATTTTGTCTTGTCTCTGAGCTCAACCCATCAGAGGCCAACGGATATAACCTTAAAGAACTGCCTCAAAAACCAAACTCCAGATATTTGAGTTTGAAATCAAAACTAAAATAACTTTGATCTTTTATAATTCCCTCTCATTGTTTGAGCTTGATTTGTTTCAGTTTTGTATTTCTTGAGGACATTCCGTCAGACCAAAGTCCAAAATGATTCCATCATTGTGAAGTCAACAACAGTTTAATGAGAGTTTTTCAGCCAGGTCAAAGGCACATCAAAATAATTTAAGTAGCATTTAAAATATATTAAACTTTTTTCTTTTTTCCTTTTTTTTCTTCTGAAACAGGAATAAAGATGGAAATAACTTTCATCAAAATGACTTGAGGTGGAATTTAAACCCAGGTCACTCAACAACCCAATTCATTTGCTCTAAATAGTCACTGTTTATAATAATTTGTTGTCTGAAAGAGTTTGTTGAAGTGGGTGTTGTTTACAGAGCAGTGTGTTGTTGTGTTGGTGAGTTCTCTGTCGGGACGGTTGTATATCTGTCACCACTCCTCGCCTCTGCTCTGCCTCCTGTCCGTCCACACTCTGCCCTGAGCAGGTGTGTGTCCGAGAGAAAACAGGCCGCTCTTCACACGGAACGAGCCGGCGATGCACAGAAACACATGTCCGCTCCGAGATAACTTCAGTTGTACATTTAAACATGAGCATAGAGAAAGAAAGTGAGGAGAACAGAAGGAGACAGATTATCAGTCGTGTTGTAGTTCTTGGTAACGGCATTGAAAGATTATAATAAGAGGACTATATGTCCACCATTACTGTTTTGAGCTTTCACTGGTTACACTTCCATACATTTATTTGTATAATCTGTTGGTGAGTGTAAAGTTTGAGCAGTGCATAGCATTTTCTCACAGTGTAAACCCACCTGAACACTTAAATCAGTCAGTCATATATGTCACCAACTCTAACGCTAACACACTACAAAGCAATATTAATTAACAAATGTCATTTTAAATTCTCATGGTTGCACTTAGTTAGATCCTTTTATTTGTGTATTTCGTCAAAAGGTAATACATTGTTGGAGGAATTAGTAGTAGTTACCTAATTTACGCCTATTAGTGTTTTATTATAATATAAATGCTTTAATATTTCCATTGTTCCATTTGCACATTTGCACTGCTCCAAAAAAAAATAAGTAAGTGGACATCTTCTTGGTCTCTTTCTAGTTGCTTTACCCCGTCCTGTCATCAGCTCCTATCCAATCACTAAAGTACCAAAGGGGGCTGACCCCATCACCCTGGCGCTATGGCAACACCCCACGGCCCTGAACCCGGTCGACAGGATCCTGGGAAGGCCGAGGAATGTGGAGGTGAAAGAAGCTGAGCAAAGGATGGGTGAATGTCATCAGGAGTCCAAGCAGAGATTAAAGACAATAGAGACAGACTTTGATCCCTCAATGGTCCTTATCCTCGTCCACTTCCAACAGAGCTCTTTGAGGTTTGTTGTCTGATGGTACATTACATTTAGGGAGCACCAGGCAAAATCAAGCCCCACTAGAAAATCAAGTATTAATGTAGCACATGTAATTTGATGATTACACAGCCAGATAATGTAAAAAAAGAATCACAATAAACAAATAGATGCATGCTACTAATATACACTTTTATGATCTTGTTCATACTCAAGGTTAAACTCAAATAAGGCTTTGTTATAAAACATTTTGTACAGTGTGATGGAAATGATGCTTCACCCAAGGGACAGGAGTTTCCTATAAAAGAAATACAAACAATACTTATATACGTTTGAACAGTGTATATTTTATTTTTTATTATTATCACATTGCATTAGAGCAAAGTTTATGGCACTTATAGGACGTATAGAGCCTATAACCTGGCTCACATGGATGGAGCCTATTGGGCCTCCCTTTATCCATTTGTCTATTATTTTCTGCTGTCAATGTATTACACATTCAATACACATAAAATACACATAAAATAAATTAAAATGTATGTTAATATGTTAACAACCTCATTTTTCCACTTTGTGCAGTTAATGTGTACACATGTTTGACAAAATACATTACACTATTAATAACAAAGGAAACATCTCAATATAAGAAACGTATCTTATTTTGTTCTAATTTTGTTCCATAAAACAAAAATAAGTAACACTTACTGTATATCTAGTGCAAAAAAAAAAAAAAAAATTATGGTCCACATGAGATTGACAATGTTTAATAATTAATATTAAGGATATAGTCCTTTGTGTGCTCAGTTTTCTCATTTAATTGTTCTTTTCCCATTATTCTAGTTTACTTTGTGTTAAAAGGATGATTATGAAGTATTTCACTGCTGCTTCATTAAATCAGTGTTCAGTCTGTACATCAGTGTCTGCCCCCAGTCCAAGAGCTTTAGATTATTTTATTCAATCTCACAAAGCCTTTCTTAAACCAGAAACCAGGAACCAGAGGCTCTTTAAATCTAGAGTTAAAAGTGTGGATATGTTCCAGTTCTCCTGACGTTATATCGTAGTAAGTCAGAGTGCCCCCCTCCCAGTCCAGAAACACTGCCATTTTGTGGGGGACCTTTGATGAAAACATAAAATACTTTCTTTGAGTTTTGGACTTTTGTTTTTTTTTACCCAAATGTTCCACTTTGTCCGGCCACTTGCGACTATTTGAGCAAAATACACACCATGAATTTTCATCACAACCCATTACATTTTCTTTTCTATTTTTTTCATCTGCCTTTTCATAGCTTACTCCAATGCCCACTGTCCCGTTCCACTCCACCTCCCAGTACCATAGTCCTCTCAGCTTCTGCTCACAAAAAACCTGACTTACAGCACAGTGTTCTGTCTGAACTGAAGAACATTGACTGTGTAAGTATCTGTCCTTCACCTTCTTCCAAGTTTCAGCTCTACGTTTTCCTTCAGAAAGAATAAGCCTTATGCTTGCGACGTGGGCATCAAGCGTTAGATCTGGAGCATCTGAACAGAAATATCAAATTTTATGTTAAATTATAACACAGAAATGATATATATATGAATATTGAACTGAAAAGTCAAAATATATTGAATGAAGTGTCTGAATATTTTGAATGAATTAATTTCAGTATGTAAAAGACTTTCAAAATATACATTTTTAAGACTTTTTTTTTTTTGTAAAAAAGCTACATTTTATTATCCACTAGACAAAATTGATAACAGGTACTTACATTTATATAATTTATCCAAATTATTACACAATTAATTGCCATCAAAAATAGCTATTTTGTCTATTAAGGATTTTCAGTTTGATGGAATTTGTGTATTTGTATTTGTTTTTATATATTTTTTTTTTTATCAAAATTTAAATCTGGATCAGGATCTACTCAGTTTGAGTAGATCTGCAAAAACAAAAGTGTTTTTGTTCATTTTTCAGTAAGGGAAAAATTATTTCTAACTTTGTACATTTATAAGTATTTGATCCCCTAACAATCAGCAAGATTTCTGGCTCCCACATATCTTTTACAGTTTTGAGACTGGCTAGGCCACTCCAGGACCTTAATGTGCTTCTTCTTGAACCACTCCTTTGTTGCCTTTGGTGTGTGTTTTGGGTCATTGTGAGGCTGGAATACCATCCACAACCCATTTTCAATGCCCTGGCTGAGGGAACATGGTTCTCTCCCAAGATCTGGAATGTGGATCCCCCATCAATCGTCCCTTAGCAGAAAAAGCATAATGTTTCCCATCTCAATGTTTGATGGTGGGGAAGGTGTTCTTGGCGTTATAGACAGCAATCCTCCTCCTCCAAACATGGCGAGTTGAGTTGATACCAAACGGCTTGATTTTGGTCTCATCTGACCACAACACTTTCATCCAGTTCTTCAAGTTGTCAAACTTCAGACGGGCCTGTACATGGGCTTTCTTGAACAGGGAAACCTTGCGCGCCCCTCAGGTTATCAATTGTTTTTTTGGTTACTATGGTCCCAGCTCATTAACAAGATCCTCCTATGTAGTTCTGGGCCGATTCTTTATCGTTCTCATGATCATTGAAACTAACAATTATTTTGTGATTCTTGAATTTGCAAATAATTTGCCATGCCGGAGAGTTTGGAATATGATTGATTGCTTCTGTGGACAGGTGTCTTTTACACAAGTAACAAGCTGAGATTAGGAAAACTCTCCTAATCTCAGCTCATTACCTGTGTAAAAGGCATGTGGGAGCCAGAAATCCTGCAGATTGATGGGGATCAAATAATAATTTCATTCAGTAAAATGCTAATCAATTTATAACTTTTTTTTCTGGATTTTTTTTATTGTTATTCTGTTTCTCACAGTAAAAATACACCTACTATTAAAAATATATATACTTACATTTCTTCAGGCCAGGCTTTAATCGCTGCTCACCACAGTGATCCAGACTGTAAAAGAAACATTTTTGTGCAAAAGATTTACATTTTGAAAATTGGGAATAATATATGGGATGGGATTACACTGTTACAACTTTGTATTCTGGCTTGGCTGCCTGGATGTTAATATAATGGTAAAAGACCCACAACACCCACTGACCCTCAGAAACATGAAAAATGTGTACACAGTATGAAAATGAAAAATATGAGTATATTAACTTGCGTTTAACCTCTGCATGGTTGTGCATTGTTACTGGCAGCTACACCTGAACATTACTTACTTGACTTTCAATAGCTCTACATTTTGGTCCTCAACTAAATCATTCATTATTCGTTCCCCGTCAGCTCCCGGATGGTTGTAACTCAGATCGATTGTTTTCAGATGAGAAGACGTGTTGTGTTTGAGAGCTTCAGCCAGAAAAGAGCAGCCCTCCACTGTAATCCGACAACCTGCAAGCCTGAAGACACATTGACTTACAGGTATAAAATGTGTTTCCAGCAATACCTCTTGTTCATGTACTTTTTTTAAAAAATGATGCACACTTACCTGAGATTTTTAACTTTACAACGTATATCTTTCAGGCCCTCAGAGAGTTTCTGTATTCCTGAATCCAGTAGGTCGTTATGACTCAGGTCCAGTTCAATGAGATTTGAAAAAGCTGACTTTAAGACCGAGGATGAGAGACCATCACAGGATAACTCAGAAAGTTCACACCAACTCAACCTGGTAAAAGAAAAAGTACATTAACAAACAGTACATTATAGTACTTTAAAGATGCACCTATAACTTTTTACAGATATATTCTTTAGATTTCTGCAAGCACCCAATGCAAAACTATATTGTGCATTGACTGCTGACAACTGTTCCCAGTGGGTCTTGGAGGGAGGCAGGCTGTGAGTAAAGTGTCTGGGCCCGCAGAAGATGCAGCACACATTAAAAACATAGGATTAAAATGAAGTAGACTGATAGCTGGTAGATTAATGCATTCCTAATAAAAAAAAAGAAGTACTCACAAAGCTTTGCTTGATTCTTTTACCACCGGCAACATTCCCAGAAGAACCTTCTCTGATTTGAGATATTTTTTCAAATCAAATACTTCCAGCTTCTCGTCTGAAGTCAGCAGCACAAAGGTCAGAGCTGACCACTTTGACGCAGAGAAGTTTTTAAAGTCATGTCCTCCTGTTAGGAGGTACTTTTTGATCTCGTCCACAAGAGAGTGGTCATTCAGCTCATTCAGGCAATGGAAAAGGTTCATGTTCATGTCAGCATCATTCGATTCTTTATCAATCTTTTCTTTAATGTAGGCAATGGTTTCTTTGTTTGTCTTCTCATTGTTTTCTGACTTTTTCAGCAGCTCTTGAAGTAGACACTGATTGGCCTCAAGAGAAAGGCCAAGAAGGAAACGAATGAACAGATCCCAGTCACCGTTTTTGCTTTCCAAGGCTTTGTCTACAGCCATCTTGAAGAAATCTGAAGGTGACAGATCTGCAGAGGCTGTACTGAGCACGTTCTTGCCTTCATTACTGAAAGTGTGAAAGACATAAAAAGCTCCCAGGAACTCCTGGATACTCATGTGGACAAAGCAGAAAAACCTTTTTTTAACCACTTCACCGTCATCTCGAATAATCTCTGTGAGCAGCCCAGAGTAGACAGCTGCCTCTTCGATGTCCAGGCCGTAGCTGATAAGATCATCTTCATAGAACAGTTGGTTTTTTTTCTCTAGCTCTTCAAATGCCAGTTTCCCCAAAGCTAGGATTGTTTTTTCATGTTTTCCGGCCCCCAGACCTCCTCCTGTGCCCTCTTCACTGTACTTAGCACTGGCCTGTCTGCACTGCAGCAAAAGGAAGTGAATGTACAAATCTGTCAAAGTCTTTGGCATCCCCTGGTCTTTGCCTCTTTCCACAAAATCCTCCAGAACTTTTGCTGTGATCCAACAGAAAACAGGAATGTAACACATTATGTAAATGCTTCTGGACTTTTTCACATGAGACAAAATCTTCTCAGCCAGATCCTTGTTTGTGAACCTTTTCCTGAAGTATTCTTCCTTCTGCTCTTCATTGAACCCTCGGACCTCAGTGACACGGTGGATCTTAGCAGCAGGGATACACAGAGAGGCTGCGGGTCGGGACGTGATCCAGATTTGAGTTTTGGGAAGTAGGTTTCCCTGGATGAGGTTCATTAACAGATTATTTACTGAGGTTTTCCCTTTAATGTCTGACACTAATGAACTTTGGGTAAAATTGAGATCAAGGCGACACTCATCGAGACCATCAAGAACAACGAGGATTTTGTACTGATCGTAGTTTGTGATCTCAGATGTCCTCATAACAGGGAAGAACTGATGAATGAGTTCCTCCAGACTGTGCTCTGTGTCTTTTATCAGATTAAGTTCTCGAAAAGGAAGAGGGATGGTATAGTGTATGTCCTTGTTGGCCAAACCCTCAGCCCAGTCCAGCATGTACTTCATCGAAGCAAATGTCTTTCCAATTCCTGCCACTCCAGTTGTCAGCACAGTTTTGATCTCAGACCCTGGTCTTTCAGTCGAAGATTTGAAGATGTCCTGATATTTGATCGGTATCTCATTCTTCACCTCTTTGTTCTTTGCCTGTTGTACCTGTCTGCTCTCAGTTTGCTGGTAGACTTCTTCCCTCTCACCTTCTATGATGTAAAGGTCAGTGTAGATGTCCTTTAAGAAAACAGATGCCTTATCTCTGTCAACGCCCTCAGTCACACGGTTGAACTGGTCCCTCAGCTTTTTCTTGAGGTTACGCTGGCTCACAATGTCTGGTTTCTCTGAAAAAATATATATATATATTGTGTAATTTAGTAGATATTGTATTATGGACTTGATTTACTAAGATCCTAAAGACCAAATGCTAAACTGCACATCTTGATTTTGAACAATGTATCTGTGGTCATTTTTGCATGTAATCTTAGAAAAATAGAAATATAGTGTCAAAACAATAAAAAATAGTGTAACATTCAAAGGTTCTAGCCTATATTTAAATAAAATATATCTGTCTACTGGAGACTGAGATAAGACAAGAGCAATTCTAGACAGAATTATATACACTCATAAACAGAATATCTCTGTAATTTCGAATAATGCTTTTTGTATATTTCTTGCTTAAAACATTGCACTAGTGAGTAATTTACTGTATATATCATATGTACATATCCATCTGTATACTATCCCCATATTACTGATATAAATTGTACATAGTGTAGATAATGAACATTCTGCAGATTGCTCTTCTGCTTTGGTTTCTACCATAGATTGTATAATAATTAGGTTTCAACGCTGTGAGGTTCAATTTGTGGCTCTATTCATGAACTTTGTTACAGTTCATAGCACCATGGTGCAAAGGAAATCATCATGTTAGTATTTTATGTTTAAGGTTTGAATTTGTGTTATGGAAAACTAATGCACTATTTATAGCTCTCTTAGTGTCTATGGTGTGTTAAATGGTAGAATTAAAGAAAGGATTACAGACTACGATTTAACTTACTAGCTTACTAGCTAGTATTTTACCTCGTATTTCTGTTTTCTTGTCAATAAGGTGTTCTGGCAGCCGAGCTGCATCTGAAGGCCGAGAGGTGATCCAAATCCGAGCAGAAGGAAGCAGGTTTCCACTGATGAGGTTTGTCAGTATCACATCCACTGAGGCTGGTTCATTCACATCAGTCAAAGATTTAATGTTGTTAAAGTCAAGTGAGACCTTATAATCATCCAGACCATCCAGGACAAACATGATGTTGAGCTTTTCATAGTTGGAGAATACACATTCTTTTGTTTCTTTGAAGAAAAAGTTCAGGAGTCCAACTAAATTGATTTTGTCTGTGAAATTTAGTTTTGAACATTTAAGTGGAAATAACAGTGGCTCATCTGAGGTTTTAAACGGAAAATAACCTCTAGAGTCAGGTTTGGCCCAAACATTTGTCAGTTTCTGCACAAGATAGGATTTTCCAGTCTCACATTCTCCGATGGTCAAGACTGTTCGGACCTTTGCATCTCCCTCTTCTTTGAACATATCGGCTATATTAGCTGCATTGATCTGTCTTTTCTTTTTTTCATTCACTTCTGCTCCTCCTACTCTCAGGATGTGCTCTGTGTTTCTCTGGTTCCGATGGGAGGTGTTTTCTATGAAATGTTCCTCTGAAAAGTTTTTCTTTAGCGCTGATACCAACTTCTGCCGTCTCTTCAGAGTTTCTGAAAATAGGCCCAAAGTTGTGAAAATATTAAACAAAGGTCAGAAGGTTCTAATTACACTAATAAAAGCTGTTTTCTGTTTTAAAACATAAAAACATAAAATATAAAATGTCTCTACACTGGTCTCCCTGCACAGAAATGTTACACATCTAATCAGTTTCTGATGCCCTTTTAGTGTCCTTTCTAAATACCAATACCAGTATTATACTGCATTGTGAGCTGTGGAAAAATCTGTAACAATACCTCGACACTCAGTGACTGCATGGATGAACTCAGGAGGAATCTTGTCCACTCCTGAAGGCTGAGTGAGAATCCACAGATGAGCAGAAGGAAGCAGGTTCCCTTTTATCAGGTTTGTCAGCAGCACATCCATCGGAGCTGGAGTTTTAATGTCTCTCAGTTCTTCACTGTTGTCAAAGTCCAGTGGAAGTGCACATTTTTCCAACCCGTCAAGGATTATAGTGATCTCATATTCATTGTAGTAACAACCTTGTCGCACTTTACAGTCACAGTATTCACTGAGCATTCCCTCCAAGCTTTTTCTTTTTGCTTGTTTCAGCTCATCACAATGAAACGAGAAGACTAGGTCTGTATTAGTCTTAGACTTTCCTGTTGCCCATTCAACCATGAACGTCTCTGTTTGAAAGGTTTTGCCGATTCCAGGAACTCCTTTGGTCAGAACTGTTCGCCCTTTTCTGTGGTTTAATAAGTCACAGTAACTGATTTTTACAAGCTTTTGTTCTCCAGCTTCTGTTTTTATCTCATGTAGTTCTGTTTCTTGTTCCTTGGCTTCATTTTTGTATCGCTCACAGATTCTGTTTTTCAGGCGTTTGGAGAGTTCAGTCTTGCCGTCTTTATCTGAAAGAAAAACGATAATTTTACATTACATTTTTTACTTAATTATACAACTACATTTGCAACTAATCAGGTTCATAAAAATATAATTAAATACACTTTATAACACTGTGTGTAGCTGAAGTTTGTTGTTAATCTATTGTTTTGTTTTGATCCATATTACATTTGTAAAAGATACTGGATTGTTAATTTGTTTAAAACTTGAATTCTATAAATACACAGTCTTGTTGAAAAGACATCACTGTCACAAAATGGATGGTCAGAGATAATGAAAAGATAACTGTTCACAGCAAGTTACAGAGCAGTGTTATACAACTTATATATGGATGTATTGCTCAAAAGATCAAAACCTCAGCGGCTACATGTTCACACTTATAACATGTGGCTCTGTTGTACATATTCAGCACCCTCGTGTAACCTGGATCCATCCATCTTACCTCGTATTTCTGTCTTCTTCTTAATAAGGCCTTCTGGCAACCGAGCTGCATCTGAAGGCCGAGAGGTGATCCAAATCCGAGCAGAAGGAAGCAGTTTTCCACTGATGAGGTTTGTCAGTATCACATCCACTGAGGCTGGTTCATTCACATCAGTCAAAGGTTTAATGTTGTTAAAATCAAGTGGGCCCTTATAATCTTCCAGACCATCCAGGACAAAGATGATGTTGAGCTTGTCATAGTCGGAGAATACACATTCTTTGGTTTCTTTGAAGAACTTATTTAGAAGTCCAACTAAACTAACTGTATTTAGTTCATTAAGTTTTGAAAACTCAAGTGGAAATATGACTGCCTCATCTTTGCTGCTAAAAAGGTTTATGAACCATTTGATACCAGACTTCTCCTCTGACCACTTTTTAGTAAATTCCTGCACGTAGAAGGATTTCCCTATTCCTTTTTCACCAATGGTCAGCACAGTTCTGATTTTTTTATTTTTTTCTTCTTCAAAAATAGAAGTGATTTCCACAGGTTTTGTTTTAGTTTGTCCATCTGTCCTCAGGATGTGCTCTGTGTTTTTCTGGTTTGGATGAATGAGTTTGTTCTCATTTCTAAATCTTGTCTTTAAGCTTGAAACCAGCCTCTTCGATCTCTGTTTCACTGACTCTGTATGAATAAAAATACAAAAATTAGTTATAATACAATCCAACAAATTATAAAATGGCATAAAAATCATGACATGACTTAAGATTCCCACCAATAATTGTGTTTGGTAAAACAGGCTTTACCTCGACATGATCTTATAGTTATTATAGTTGCATTGTTCACCAAGGATATTATTGAGCAGATTCTCAATACTTTGGGATTTTTTTTATTCAACTTGTTAAAATCCAATAGAAATACCAGCTCCACTTTTTTATTTGATTTTCCTTTTGCCCAGCTGACCACAAATGTCTTTGCTTAAAATGTCTTTCCAATGCCAGCCACACCTTTTGTCAGAACAGTTCTTACTCCATCAGTGAACATAGTATCATATTTGATACTCTTCTCTGTCTTAATATTGAATAGTTCTGTCTCTAGACTCTCCTTGATGTATTTTTTACTATTTTGGCACATTATATTCTTCAATTTTTTGGTGAGATCTCTCTCTGAAATAAAATATAGAAAATGAAGTTAATCACAGAACAAACACTAAAGCCTGTCAATGTATTAAACTTAGTATTTATTACAGAAACAGTAAATGTATTTGTAAAGTGAATTTGAATTAAACTGATTTAGGAAATGTTTTTACAAATTCTCCTTTATTTCACTGTTTAATAAATGTAATTGCAAATGCATTTTTAATTCCTTTATCAAAATTCAATAAAAAAAATTAAAAAGCTTTATTTCTGTTCATGTGGTCCTTTTTTATCCATTCTGCTCATTTAATTTAGGTTGACTATATTGTTTATTGTTTTTTTCCAGTCTTAGGAAAATTAAACGCTATGTTGTGGTCTGCCTGGGGTTCACAGTTTATTTTAAACGCACAAGCACCTCTGCCCAAAAACTTATGTAATGCTATTTTTATGTGTGACTAGAATTATAGTTCAAGTTATTGTAAAAAGATTAATATACCTTGATTTGGGGAGCCCATTTCATCAACTGACTGCTCCTCTTTCTTCTCAGAAGAACTAGAAGTAGTAAAAATAATCAAAATGAAGTCTAAACACAAATAACCCAGCAGCTGAACCTGTTGTACAACGTTGACATTTGCCAAAACCTTTTAGATTCATCAGTTTATGAGCATATAGTTCAGTAGTGTTTTAGACAGATATGCAGGAAAGTAAGAATGCTGTAAACAATATACAATCCTTAGTAAATTTACAAAATGCTAAGTGAACAGTGTAACCCCGATCCCAACATCATGGAGTCTGGTCTGGGTCCATCTTGGTCTGGTTTAAAGGTTTTCTAAAGGTGTAATGATCTGGTTTAGTCCTGTTGGTCCTGGTTTAATCTGGGATCGTCCAAATGTTTCAACTGAACCATAACCTTGTTCTGCAGCAGAATTTTTGCTAGATTTGAGAGTTTTCCAATTTGCAAAAATACAGACTCTGTTGTAGAGCAGGTCTATCTGGCAGAGTCAGGTTAACAGAACCTGCCCAGATCCTTCACAAAGCGAGACAGTGGAACAAGAACTGTAGCCGTTTTGAGGCAGATTCACACCAAATATTGATTTGATTTAGAACTGTTCATTGTTCTTTCACTTGCATTCAAACTAATGTAAACTAATAAAAATAAACATTCTTTATAGTTTGCTTAAATTTTTGTAGTTTCTGTTTTTACTATGATTTAAAAAGAGGAAACACAATTGTTTGACAATAAATGGCTTCACCCGACCACTAACTATGAGTGAAAGAAAGGTTTTTGTGTTAGCATTCATATTCTCTGAAAAAAATAAAAAAATCACAAATTCTGCTCAACTGTATTTGCCAATAAGCACTGCTAGCTAACGTGGAATGGCTCAACCAAAAAAAACATGTTTTCTGAAACGATAAGGTCAATTCAGTGCATTTTGTACAAATACAACTCTGTAGGGTCTAGTGTATCGGCCTAGTTCTGCTCCTTCTGTTTGAGCTGCTGAGCGTGTCTCTCAGGAGGTCTACCCATCCTGGTATCATGGAATTATAGATCATTTATATCAGAGTTTGCTGTCCAGCTGAAGGTACTGCGTCAGAGAAATGGGCATGATTCTACCAACTGCATGTCTAAGAAACATTAAATAAATACGAGAATGTGTATTTTTGGGCTTTAAATTTATGGGATGCTACCAGCTAAAGTTACGCAGTGGCACTTTTGTTTTAAAAACATACCGTTATCTAATATAATTATTATTCACACACATTCTAAATTACCTTGTTTAGGCTTTTTTTTTTTTCTTTTTTTACCTTGTTTCATTAAAGTTTTGAGGATCTCCTTTAGATCGGTCAGTTTGGTCAGAGACACAGCTCGATGCAGGAGAAACTGGTCTGAATAGATTAAATGAAACACAATATAAGGCTATTGTCTAATTCATTTAATAGAAACAATTATGTGTGTATTTACCTTGTTTCATTAAAGTTTGGAGGATCTCCTTTAGATCGGTCAGTTTTGATGGAGACACTGTCCAATTCAGGAGAAACTGGTCTGAATAGATTAAATGAATAAAATGAGAAAACAAACAATTAAAAATGTCAGGCTTTAAATGGTACTGTTGGATAATGTACTTAATAGAGACTAAATGCAAATGGCCTTGTGTAGTTCATTATGCTCCTTTCTACTTGCTTTAGTCAGAAAGTCTAATCAAAACATATATAGTGGACATATATAGTTTGGAAACAGAAGATGTTTTGTTCCTCATCCAAGGAACTTTGTCATTTCTAAAATAGACTGGTCTGTGAGATGGGTTTTTATTCCTGATAGGGAGTGGTTTAACCAGGGTCTAACACCCAATGAGAGACCAAGAATTAGTGTTTGTCCAGTTAAACAGGCGACTGGCTTGTGTTGGTGTCAGAGGGGGAGTCCTTGCCCACCTGTGGGCCATTACACTTAATTCCATGTTTTCTATGGCCATAGAAACTACTGTTAGACTGATCTAACATGTGTAAGAACAGTGCAGGTGAGTTAACTCTGGTGTCTATGGAAAACACAAAAGATGAACAGGTAGTTAAGGGGTCATCAGCATCACTTGATATTGCTGCATGAAGGACCATCACCTGCAGCTGAACCTTGCAAAAACAGAACTGCCATAACCTCTCCATTCAACTAGGCCCATCAACCATTACACCGTCCAGCACTGCCAGAAATCTGGGAGTGGTAATTGATGATCAACTAAACTTCACAAGTCATGTTGCCAGCACCACACGGTCCTGTAGATTCATCCTCTACAACATTAGGAAAATTATACCTTTCCTATCAGAGCACTCTACACAAATTCTAGTCTAGGCTCTTGTCTTGTCCAAACTGGATTATTGCAATGCTCTACTGGCTGGACTCCCTGCCTGCACAACCAAACCTCTGCAGCTGATCCAGAATGCAGCGGCAAGAGTGGTCTTTAATGAACCGAAGAGAGTGCATGGACTCCAAGACCACCACTGGTTCTGCACCCTCATATCTTCACTCACTAATACAGACCTACGTTCCTACCAGATCCTTGTGCTCTGCAAATGAACAACGTCTGGTGGTACCATCCCAAAAAAGAAAAAAATCACTCTCACATACCTTCTCTGGCTCTGTTCCACATTGGTGGAATGATCTACCTGCTGCTACAAGGTCAGAAGATTCTGTAGCCATCTTTAAAAAACATCTGAAAACACATCTCTTCCATCAACACCTGAGTGACAAACACTGAGTTCTACTTCCTTTTCTATCGATTCCTTCTCTTAACTAAAAAAAAGAAAAAAGAACTCTTTCCTATCCTTAGCTTTGTATACTGTGCTGGGTTCTAACAGGCTAGTTTTTAGTGCACTTATGCTACTTGCTACCTTGTGTTGTTAAAATTGCTTCCATTGTTTTCCACACTTGTAAGTCGCTTTGGATAAAAGCATCTGCTAAATGGCTAAATGTAATGTAAATGTAAATGTTTCATGCATCAATGGACTTCATTAACAACACAACCGAAAAGAACAGAGTTTCTACTATATGTGTGTATTTACCTTGTTTCATTAAAGTTTGGAGGATCTCCTTTAGATCGGTCAGTTTTTGTGGAAACACAGCTCGATGCAGGAGAAACTGGTCTGAATAGATTCAATGAATGAAATGAGAAAACAAATAATGAAACACATTTAAATTGGCACTGAATAACTTTAGCCACTAGATGGCGCAGATCCATCTACAGACTGTTTGTTTTTGAGATGAAACTATCCAAAACCGTCAAGTTTGGAAGAAAAAAAACATGTTTTCTGAAACGATAAGGTCAATTCAGTGCATTTTGTACAAATACAACTCTGTAGGGTCTAGTGTATCGGCCTAGTTCTGCTCCTTCTGTTTGAGCTGCTGAGCGTGTCTCCCAGGAGAGGTCTGCCCATCCTGGTGCCATGGAATTATAAATCATTTATATCAGAGTTTGCTGTCCAGCTGAAGGTACTGCGTCAGAGAAATGGGCATGATTCTACCAACTGCATGTCTAAGAAACATTAAATAAAAACGAGAATGTGTATTTTTGGGCTTTAAATTTATGGGATGCTACCAGCTAAAGTTACGCAGTGGCACTTTTGTTTTAAAAATATATCGTTATCTAATATAATTATTATTCACACACATTCTAAATTACCTTGTTTAGGCTTTTTATTTTAATTTTTTTACCTTGTTTCATTAAAGTTTGGAGGAGCTCCTTTAGATCGGTCAGTTTGGTCAGAGACACAGCTCGATGCAGGAGAAACTGGTCTGAATAGATTAAATAAAACACAATATAAGGCTATTGTCTAATTCATTTAATAGAAACAATTATGTGTGTATTTACCTTGTTTTATTAAAGTTTGGAGGATCTCCTTTAGATCGGTCAGTTTTGATGGAGACACTGTCCAATTCAGGAAAAACTGGTCTGAATAGATTAAATGAATAAAATGAGAAAACAAACAATTAATAATTTCAGGCTTTAAATAGTACTGTTGGATAATGTACTTAATAGAGCGATTGTCCTATAACCAGAAGGTTGGCGGTTTAATTCCCGCTCTCCCCACAGTTCATACTGTTGTTGTGTCCTTGGGCAAGACACCTTAACCCACCTTGCCTCCAGTGGTGTTCCAGCTGTAACACTGGTGAATGGGACCTTAATGTAAGTCACTTTGGATAAAAGCGTCAGCTAAATGACTAAATGTAAATCAAATAAAGAGCCATTTAAAGTGGCTCACATCTAAACAAAGCACAAAAAGCTGTTCACTGATGGTGGGATTGAAAAGAGGCCGATGGCTGAAACTTTATTCAGTGATTATAAACGTAAGTTCAGAAACAGACTGACAGATTAACATTTAAATAATTCCATAAGAGTAAACCTGAGGCTACACCTCTTGTTGACTCCGTATTGTTTAGTTTTGACAGCATTTATGTTTTTATTTTATAGAGTGAGATACACAGGAAAGAAAATCTTATACACAGAATGCACAGCAGATAAACTAAATGTTTGTTGTTATGTTTGTTGCAAAATTTTGTGAACCCAACATTCTGTAAAAGTTCAGGGTTAATGTACTGGCAAAACAAAGTTAATTTTGTTTGCACTGAAATAAGCTATGAGAACACAAGTAGCTCTCTGCCATTTTCATTTTGTAAAAGTATCTCACTGAGGAAAAAAGGTTGTTGGAGACCCCTGCACTAGGATCTTCACGTCATTCTCAGACGTGTTTTCACCAAGCCTCTCTCATGGAACCCCTTATAAGGTTATATAAGGTCCTTGAGTAAAGGCCCCACCATACAGCGAAATAAAAAAAAAAACATGTTTACAGCCTGGAATAAAAGATGGTTCTGGTTTCTAGAGCTACGTTTTTACTACATGACAACACTGGAGTGGGGGTGGGGTGGAGGGTATGCTATCTGAAAACTATTGTTTTTCTATGTAGTAACTGAAAAACTCGGATGTGACCGCCATTTTATTGACATGTTTTAAGGCCAATATCAGTGAATGGAGGAGCAATGAGTTTGCGCCACATACAATCATTGGTTGTCACTTCTCTCTGAACTTACCGGTTAGTGCTGTTCATGTTTGCGTCACTCCGGGTCCGTTATATCCCAACACTAAATGACTGCATCTGAATGAGAGAAAACACCAGGCCAACTTTCTTACTTCATTTACAGCTTATATACATTTAGGTGAAACTTGTTTAGAAACTTAATGTTTTCTTTACATATGTAGTGTTGTGCAATTGTTTAAGAGCCTATATCTGTATCGTTTTGGAAACCATTGTTGAAGTAAAAGATACAGCGAGAGACATTCAGTAAAGCGCTTCAGCCTCATGTTCAGTTTTACTTTCACTTAGAGCGCTGCAGCAGGTCTGTGTAGAAGAGTCTGGCTGCAGACCTGAGTCAGGGCATCTGTTGCCGGCTCCACTCTCAGGCCACCTTCAATCTCAGTACATGAAAAAACAGTCTTAACCAAGATTTTTGCGCTAGTGTTCCATTACCTCACAAACTGTCAAAGTTCTTCAAAATCCAAAGCTCAGCTCCGCATGTCTCAGTAGCCAAACCACATACCGCACACGTAACCACTCCTGCTGCCTTCTTCCTTAAAATGACTCCACCCATCTTCCTGTCACACACTCGCAAAAGTTGATGCTCAGCCTCTCACACTCAGTGATGTGTCTCCACTGTTAACACAGTTACCAGACTCACTGTGGGCCAAACACAAATATGATGTAGGTTAAATTAAAAACGTAAACCTCTCCAACTAACTCCGAAGTCTGAATACAGACCAAAAGCATGTCAATATCCTCTGAAGCCTGAAGCTGAACAGGAGATAAAACCAGTTTTTGACTCTCTTCTGAAAGCAGGTGTAATTGTTTAGTGCCCTGACTCTCCCTGTCGTACTCCAATTTTCCATTTTCCCTGTAAAAAAGATCAGACCACAGGAAATATATATATATATATATATATATATAAAAACTGTGTCCTTCATCCTCCGCAGGTGGTCTCATCCTTCGAGCTCGGGTCCTCTACCAGAGGCCTGGGAGCTTGAGGGTTCTGCGCAGTATCTTTGCTGTTCCTAGTACTGCACTTTTCTGGACCGAGATGTCTGGTGTTCTTCCAGGGATCTGCTGTAGCCACTCTTCCAGTTTGGGGGTCACTGCCCCGAGTGCTCCGATGACCACAGGCACCACTGTCGCCTTTACCTTCCAAGCCTCGATGTAAGCCTGGATTGTGGGTTTCGTAGTAACCATTCATCCCACATTCTCTTCATGTAACCCCTCTGACTAGGGTTACTGGAGTAGTAGCATTCCAACAGAGCCTTGTTATCGCATCTCGCCCATTTCCGTCTTGTTCCAGTAGCCCATTTGTCATCAAGCCTAAAATTATAGTAACCAACACTATATAGTGTTGGTTACTATAATTTTAGGCAAGGCAAGGCAATTTTATTTATATAGCACAATTCATACACTGGGTAACTCAAAGTGCTTTACAGGAATAAAAGACAATTTACAAGATTTACATTAAGAAACATAAGAAAAATTTAAAACATTTTAAAAAGTAGAGTGCAGATAAAAAACACTTTAGGTTGTAGTGTAGGCGGAGCTAAAGAGGAAGGTTTTTAACCTCCCCTTGAACATTGTTAAAGTTGAGGCTGTTCCAGATTTTTGCTGCTGAAACTTAAACGCTGCTTCACCCTGTTTAGTTCTAACTCTGGGCACGAACAGAAGGCCTGTCCCAGATGTTCTCAGAGTCCGAGGAGGTTCATAAGTAACTAGCATGTCACAAATCTATTCTGGTGCTAAACCATTTAGAGACTTGTAAACCAGCAGTGCTGTTTTAAAGTCTATTCTCTGAGCAACATGTCATAAACCCCACATCTCAGGGCCATTTGGTCTGACACACAGTTACCAACCGAAACAAAGTACTTCCTGTCTTCAAGATAGGACGGAAATCATTTAAGGGCAGTTCCAGTGATACCTATCCATTGCTCTAATCTTTGTGTCAGGATTTCATGGTCCACTGTATCAAACGCAGCACTCAAGTCCAACAGAACTAAGACAGAGACTTTGCCTGTGTCAGTGTTCATACGGATGTCATTTGTGACTTTGATAAGTGCAGTCTCAGTGCTGTGATGGGGCCTGAATCCTGACTGAAAAGGATCAAAGCAGTTGTTAAGTAATAGAAAGTCATTAAGTTGTTGATATACAACTTTTTCGATGACTTTCCCTAAAAATGTCAGGTTTGATATGGGCCGATAGTTGTTGAGCACTGCTCTTCTTTAGGAGAGGCTTAATGACAGCAGTTTTTAATGCCCTTGGAAATGTTCCAGACTGTAAGGAATTATTGACTATATCAGTGAGTTGTGGTAACAAACTGCTTAGTACTGATTTTTGAAATATAGTGGGTAAAACATCGAGGCAGCAGGTGGATGAACTCAGGCTGGAGACAGTTTTTTCAATTGTTCTGTCATTAATGGGTGTAAAATGTGTTAAACCAACCAAGTGTCTCCTAGGTGGCTGCAGTGTTGTTTTATGGCCTTTGGATTGTATCGCATGTTTAATGCCTTGAACCTTGTCGTTGAAAAACAATGCAAACTCATTGCATTTAGTGGTGGAAACTAATTCTGGAGGAAATGAAACTGGAGGGTTTGTTAATCTGTTCACTGTAGCAAACAGGACACGCAGGTTGTTACTATTGTTGTTGATGATCTCTGAGAAGAATATTTCTCTTTCTTTTTGATTCTGTTTGATTGAAAACATGCAAATTTTCTTTGTATACCTCATAATGAATTAAGAGTTTCAATTTACGCCATTTTCTTTCGGCTTTTCGGCATTCCCTTTTCTGTGCCCTGACAGAGTGAGCATTCCTCCATGAAGCCTTCTGCCTCGTCCTGATCACTTTAACCTTAACAAGAGCAATGGTGTTCATAACATTTAAAACACCTGAAGTATAACAATTCAACAAATCATCAACTTGACCTGATGAGGCATTTTAAAACCTGATTGCCTCCATAAACTGTGTCCTGGTGTTATCGTTAATGTGTCTCTTTTTTACAACAGTAGGTCCAACAGCAACTTTTGGAATTATGGACAGTTGGAAAAAGACACAAAAACGATCAGATAGAGCAACATCAATCACAGTGACATCTGAAATATGAACACCTTTAGTAATGACCAGGTCCAGAGTGTGACCTCTGTTATGGGTCGGCTCATTAACATGCTGACAAAGACCAAAAGTATCAAGAATAGTAGAAAGTTCTTTGGCATTTCTGTCACAAACATTATCCACATGCACATTAAAATCACCAGATATGACTATTTGTTCAAATTCTGTGCAAATAACCGAAAGCATTTCAGTAAACTCAATAATAAAATCATGACATTGTTGGGGTGGTTTGTAAAGAACTACATATAAAATAGATGGAGAAAACCTCAACACCATTTTGAATGACACATACTCAAATGATGAAAACTCTCTTTGGGGGATCCACTTCCAAGACGGACAGGCCATGCAGTGGATGTGTCCAGGACAGTTGAAAAACACATATAAATACACAGAATATCTTTACAGAAAAAAAACATTTACAGTAAATTGGCAGTGTCCAGTGTCCACCCTGTGTGTGTGTAATGGTGGGTGGGACCGCAGCAAAATTGTGCCTTACTGTTCTGACCTATACTGTACCACTCCAGTAGAAACAATGCTTTAAAAATACTTATTGAAAAAATAAATACAGCAAGTAACAATTATAAAACAGTACATGCACAGACATATTAAACGTAATGAGATATATGTCTGCTTTTATTATTTGAAACATACTGTATGTGAGCCCCTGCTGTGTTTCAACATTTGGTTGTTACGGTTGTACCTTTTACCTTAAGATGTTTGTAGGAGACAGAACAGGGGTGCACTGTGTTTGTGTGTGGGTGTTGGTGTGGTGCTGAGGGGGCGGAGTTCACGGGAGCGCATGCACATGCACGTAGGTCTGTAAAGGTGTGCACTTTCGAGAGGCTAGGTTGTGGAGAGTCAGGAACGGGTAGCCGCAATTTTTGTTGATTATCTCATCTAATACTTATCTGTTTATGCATCTGGTTCAAGCCTCCTTTATCTGCTGAACTGTAATTATCTCATGGACAATAAACCTACCAAACACATGTTGGAGCTCAGCGTACTTACTTATATTCTACAAGCGCGTCACAATCTTTCGCACCACTAGTACCCACCTCTGACCCTCACCGCGGCTTCAAGGTTTACTTAGGAGGCCGCTACAATATTTCTACAAATTAGATCTAACCACAGTGATCAATAACAATCTATGGACAAAGCTGATTCAGTAAAACTAACATCAGCATTTGTCCGTTCCTTTAAGGAGAGTGCTTTTCATTTGTCAATCTGAGACACACACACAGTCACAGTAACATGAGTAATACTCACCTGTGGGAGTACGACACAAACACATGTACACTTAGTTATGGCTTAGCAGGATTGTTTCCCTAAAGGCACCACTCTGACCTTTGACCTCTCCAGTGGCAAACAGCCGTTGAGTCCCGGCTCAGGGGGTCATATTCGTACAGTCTCCTCTGTTCGTCCCATCTGTCACTCCTCACCTTCTCATCAGTGCCTCCAGTCTTCTTCCAAAGATCAGTATTTACTTGCACTTCCAATAATGTATACAGTTCATAGTCTAATATTGTGGTTAAATAAAATGTTTCTCTATTTCCGCTTCGTTGTTTATTTCCTCCTGTGCGTTTTATCATGTGATTATTTTAGTGAGAGCTCGCCTCATTGTGAGAAGCTGAAGAGTGTAAAGAAAAGCACACCTCGCTATTTAACACTGATGGGCTCATCCATTACAGGCCTGCATGTTGAAACAAGGTTTAAGTGGAAAAACATTAGCCCGCTGAGTGTGGAGCTTTGGGAGAGATGGATGTCTGCAGCACACTTGTGAACAAACTTCAGCACAGGCAGCTCTTCAGCAACCAGAAAGACCTAACCACTCCATAATTTAGATCACTGACTTCCAGTCGCCCAAAGAACTGACCACAAAATTCTTCTGCTCGTCCATAAGTCACTGAACGGTTTAAGGTAAAATATTTATCTGAGCTAATAACTCCAAACGATCCTCACAGGACTCTAAGATCAACTGGTACCGTGTCCGGACTAAATGTGGTGAAACATTATTTAGTTATTATGTTGCCAGTCCACTCTTTGCCTGAAAAATTAAGCTTTACGTTGCTCAGCATTTAAAAAATCTTAAGACTCTGCTTTTTAACTTGTATCTTATGACTGAATATCTAATCTTCTAGCGTTAATCTATTTATGATTCAATGTTGTATCTGTCCTTTTTTTCATGCTTTGTTTCTTTTGATGTGTCTTTGGTGTGTTTAAAACTTTTCTGCACATATTAAAGACACAAACTTGCTGTTGTACTTACTAAGAATTAAAAAGACAGCACAAAACATCAAAAACTCACAGCCCTGAATGACATCTTTACCTCTCGCTGTCTCCAGAAATCATACAGCCTTCTCAGGGACTCTTACCAAGGAAGTGTAAATGTGATATTCTGAATCCAGTTTATTGGTGCTAGTGTAGAACTTTTCTTTCGCAGCATGAGGTCATGTTTTGGTGTTAGATATATACAACACAATTAATACCCAGTAACTTTTTACTGTTACGTTTTAAGCTCTGCACTTGTTTGGTGGTTAATGGTTCAGATTTACACTAAAGTAAAGAAAGGCAGGTCGCTGTGTTGTTGTGGGAGGTGGGAGCTTGAGGGAAGGAGTTTTTGGTCACAGCTTTGTCTGACTCTGCACATGTCTGTCCATAATTCATACTTTTAAACTATTTGAGATTATCAATGTTGCCTCTATTTGCATTTCATCTCCTCTGTTTTTCAAACACTCACGCACAGCCAATCTTCTGTAATCATTTCCACAAAGCTGTGTGTGTGACTTTTGCAGAGTTTACCTAACACCAAAATAAGCCATTTCTTGGTGGCTGTGGTTTAACCTGTTACCGCTCTGACAGCAGCCTGTTGTGAGTGAACTCTGACCCTGAGCTGCTAAGGCTCACCTTGTTTTGTCTTTAACTCCTGACCTCTGATCTTCAGCTGGAGGTCAGGGGTACGGTCACAGACTTCGTCAAAGCTCAATGTTGTGATACAATTTATTTTTTTACTCTTTAATCCTTTAAATCTTGTGGAGTTTTATATGGAGTCTAAATGGAGTTGTCTCACTTTGAAATTCTTTTATTTTGTCTTTGTTGCTCTCTAGTGGCTTATTAGTTGCATCACAGTTGGTTCATGACTTTATTTTATTTATTATTTACAGCCTGTTTTGTATTTCCATATGTATTTTATGCATTTATATTTCCATTTCTTTTGACCTCTGTCTACGAGAGGTTGCAACTGATGCTTTGATGCCAAAATTCCTGCTTGTGAACTTTCTGCTGTCTGATGTAAAGATATTTTGGTGTTTTTTAGAAACCATGCACAAGAGAGATTTTGTTCGGTTTTTAGAAAGCTATATGCAAAATAAAATAAAATGAGATGTGACTGTATATACTGTTTGAATTGGTGGTATATGTTGAAGATGCAGGTGCAGTGAGAGCAGCCTTGACGCGATATTACGTGATTGCGTGACTGACGTATCCAAAACAGGGCAACGTGCTGCGTCATTGATAAACACAGCTGAGGGTTTGTCGGATGAAGATGGTGTACGTGTCTAACGGTAAGTGGTTTCGCTTGTGTTTTTGATATATTTCATATTTTAGGTAGATTTATTAGCTAGGTAGACATGTCTTGTCCCTGTTAATATTCCTAGTTTGTTTAGAGGAAATGTATTTTAGTGGGAGCCTGGTAGGCCAGTTAAAGCCAAAGCTAATGCTATTTAGCTACTAGCTTGTTGGCTAATGGTTGTACTACTTCATAGTTCAGTGTCTATCTAGAAAGAAGGCCACTTTTAATACGAGTAGATACAAGTAGTGCTAACTA
This sequence comes from Perccottus glenii, assembly GCA_024416835.2. NCBI lineage: Eukaryota > Metazoa > Chordata > Actinopteri > Gobiiformes > Odontobutidae > Perccottus > Perccottus glenii. The sequence continues at coordinate 9,282,568 of CM044555.2, read as the reverse complement.
GCGTGTGTGTATAATGTTAACTTAAATTGGTTTCAATGTTGCAAACCTCTGAAATTATTATTAGTTTCACATATTTAGTAATGCTCTGTTCATTTTCAGGTCAGGTGTTGGACAGCAGGCTCCAGTCTCCATGGCGACTGTCGTTACTGGTGGATCTCTTTTGGGGCGCAGTTGATTTTATCAGACTGTTGTAAGTCTATCAGTATCACTTTATTAGGAAACAGTGTGGACAAGTAAAAAAAAAAGACATACAAGTAAAAAATGTATACTTTCTATTTACCCAAACACTCGACTTTCCAAAGCTACAATCTCTACTGTAACTCCAACACTCAAATTTGTACCTGAGTAATTTCCTATCAGGCAGGGTGTTCTGTTTACCGTCTGTTTACAATTTCTTACTCCATTTGTCCTCTGTCACTAGTTTTAAGACAATGATCAACCCTGATGTATCGAAGAACGGGGCATCTGCCTCATCTCGGTACAGCGATGGCAGAGGGTGAGTTTCTGTGCTATTGTTTTTTTCAGCTACACAGTGTACTGTATATCTGCTCACTTTGTCTTAGACCTAGGTGATACTGTATAGTGTACAGGGTTCCCACATGTCCCGGAAAACCGGAAATTTTTGAGAGTACTTTTTGAGTCATGTAGTTTTTGGTGTGAAGATTAAACTATATATTAAAATAAAGAAAATATCTGTTAAAATAAAATTTGCCTTGCACCTGCAGTCCTCCTGGTCCGCCTGGAGGAAGGAGGCGAATGGGAAGGATAACCCACGGAGGAGGTCCCAGCGCTCCACCAATGGGAGGAGGAGGATGAGGAAGGTAAGGCACATGCGTATTTTCTGTATAAAATATTTGTCGTCTAATACATCAGTGTTGTACATTTGTTCTTGAGGTACATTTGCAAAGTGACAAGCAGCGTCTGGTTATAGTTGGTTACTAAGTCGCACAATAATATCTATGTTCATATTATACTATGCCAGCATATGCTTGATGGAAGCACCACACACATTCAGGCTGCTCTTGTGTTGTAGATCTTTACTACTCAGTTTTTAATTTGATCAGTAAGATGATTGGAGAAAGGTGAAAAACCTGGTGCATTAGGTTACTTGTGTTGCTGTATAAGACAAAGAGTAAACGAGGCTTATATTCTACACAAGAATAAACAAAGCAATGGACCTGGCTCAATAGATACTTTAACTTGAATGATGTACATGATGTAACAGCACTTTTATGTGTAGCAGTAGCAAAAGTTGCAAATCCTGAGAAGTTGTATGTTTGTAGTAATGAGTGATCGAGGCTTTGTGAAAGCTTCAACATAGTATTCCAAAAATGCTTCATTACTCGAAGCTTCAGTGACACCTAGTGGTCAATAAAATGAAGTGCAATTGAGACGTGTCATTTATTGGTTCGTGGAATGTTTGAAATTTGATTCGCCATGCACATTCCTGTTCCACTACACTACATGATTGTATGGTTTCAGACTGACAAACTATCAAATAAATATAAACTAATTTTGAAGGCTACAGCTCTATATTTAGCCAGACTTGGAGTGCTATGAATCAGATTCTATTCTAAAACAAGTTTAAATAGCCCATAGCTTAAGTTTTAGTGGATGTTCAGTAGGATAGGTTGACAATTGTGATCTCATGTTTAAATGAGATAAATAACGTTAAGCTACTATAATATGATCATTCCCACCAATGTGCATGTTAGAGGGCTTACAACTTTTTAATTTGCTCCGAGTATCATGGTTTAGTAGACCTAATGTGATAGAAGTTCTTTAGAACCGAATGCAACACTGTCAAACTAATTTGGTCAACTCAGTTCTCCCAAAAAGCCGAGACAACCAAATCAGTGACAGGTATCGCTACCAAATGAAGCAGTAAAGTGGTTCATAAGTAACTAGTCACATGACCAAACCAGCTTTGGCACAGTGGTTTGATACAATTGGTTCATAAGCTACCACTCGTGTCGGAGCCTCAAGTGTTAGAGGACCATTATACTGTACGTTTGTAGTTTGAATGTTTTGATATGAATAAATTGGCATAGTATAAACATTGTTCTTCCTTTTCTTTAGGTAAACGCCTACACTTCAGTGTGTAGGCATGAGGTCTAGCCTGTAACAATACAGCGCTGAGCCCTCTCTCATCAGCTGCCACTGCATCCAGCAGTTTATTGACGCTTTCCCGGGAATTCCTATAAGTAGGGGCCGGGATGGCTGATCCAGCAGCTACAGCAACCTCCTGCTTTTGTCTGTCAACTAACGCCTTTAGTTTGTCCTGGTTTAGTCCCCCCCCTCCTGGGATCATGACAATGGTTTTTCCTCTTTTAAAAAAATTTTTTTTATTCTTTTGTTCAAATAAAATGTTGTGCTGTTAAAAAATGTCACTGCAGATTTTTTTTTTCATTCCGTGTGTACTTTTTTTTACCCATTAATTGATAGTGTTAGGGTTGTGCCACTGCAATAAACTGTTAGAGACAAAAAGTAAAACATTTATTCATGAATCTTATGAGGAAAAATACTATTTACAGGTATTTACATCAATGTCTGTTAGATGACCCCATCATTACAGTTTCAAATGCAGCAGAGAGACACTAAGGCAAACTGTAAGTCGAGTACTTCAGACGGCACTTTATGTAAGAACACAGACTTCACCAAACGAAGGCAGCTCTCTCTCGTAGCATTCGGACACCAAAGCGCTGCCACTCCCCTTGGTAAATCCACATCTCCTGAGTGGTGTCTAAACATGCCAGCACTGCCCCACCTTTCCAAGATATCAACCGAGGGTCCATATCCTGGAGAAACAAATCCATCTTCAACAGTAAGCTTGAAAGATATGTTAAATAAAGCAGATACATAAACTAAAATGTTTACCTTTGGTCTTGTGATGACTTCTACGTTGTCTACCAGCCGTCTGAAGGAGGGGGGCATCTTGTTAATGATGCGGTGAAGCAGGAACTCCTGAGCGCCGTGAAACATCAGCCCTCCTCCCACCACAAGGATCGAGCTGTACATTTTTCGTTTGGTCTCATCCGATGCTGTGAAACAAACAGGAGTGGTTACTGCTGGACAAATATGCTTAACATATAGGAGTACTAATTCTACATGACCTTCAAAATTATCCCATATTTTGCTTAAGCCTAGCTCACACTATAAAATTACCAACGTGATGGCAAACGTTAGCCATGTTTGCATACAATAAACTCGAGTTATGTTAACCCCAATCATATGAAAACTAATATTCAAGAAAGAGGATCGTTTGGACCGCTTTTGTCTACATTTCTAGTTCTCCTCTGTAGTAGGTAGGTGTAGATGTGCTGTATAAAAACCAAAACCGCACTTTCAATCTGTTACAGCACCATGAAAACACACAAGTCAGTCACATACCTTGATAATCGTATTAAAACCCATGTCATACACAGTGTCGCCATAGCGATTATGTATGGTAAAGACAACAGAGACTAATTTTTCAGCCTCTTCGTGTGTGAGATGCCACATGGGTAAGATTTTAAAATAATGTAGTGTGAGCCAGGTTAAACTTATGTTATCAGTCTCTTTTTACCACAGCAGTCAATGCTATGCAGGATAGCCTTGTCCAGACCCAATGCTTTGCTCTCAAACTGGCTCATAATGGCACTTTTTCTGGAGAGGTGCGCAGACAGGGGCTCCTCTATTTCTCCGCTCCCTATGAGGCACTCTCCTTGTGTGGCACCCATCTCCATCTCGCTCTGAGACCCTCCAACGATGCTGCCGCTCCCACAGCCTCTGGGCAGGTCTGATAGATCCCCACTCACTCCTTGACCACTCATCTCACTGTCCAGAGTCCCTGCAGGTCGTGAAAGGGCTTTGCGGTCAACACCGGATTTAGATGACTAAAAAAAACAAGATAGAATAAACAACACAAGCTGCATTAGACTTAATTCAAAGTTTTTTTCTTCACAGTTCAAGTATGGCCATATGTGGTAGTGGTGGATAATCTTTTGTTGTGCTAATAAATTAACCTCAGTGTATATTGTTGTAGTAGTACAAGTGCTGCTGCTGCTGCTAACTTTAGTTTCAGGAATAAATAAGACAGTGTAGCTAGACAGGATACAGAGTTTGAGAGAGAGGGGGTGGCACTGATGTGTAGCCCACTTCAAAAAAGTCTTTAATGTAAGACATTGATGTTTATGAGTGTGTAGTACCTGGTCTTGTTTGCTCTGTGTGGCCAAAAGGTAGTGTTCATCGTAGGGGTCCTCTGAGTCACCTTGAGAGCGGTACTGGAGTGTAGTCATCTTCTGGCCAATAATGCCAAATGTGGTTGGGTAGAAAAGACCCATTGGTGCCTGACGTAAATACAAACATAAAACATAGGCTTAAGCTATGTTACAAATATGCAACTCTTGTGCGTTTCAAACTCAAAGTTGCTTTATATAGTTAGTTACACTTTTTTTTATCTAATTTTGCTACATTTTGTCTCTCTTCTTTTATTCTGTTGGATAGATTTTTACTTTCAACATACATTAACATACATTAGAGGTAAAAAAAATAACCTGCAATAATAATAATAATAATAATAATAATAACTTGTAATTTCTCATCCCCAAGTCGAATCTGGTAAAGCAGAGCTGGTGCCTCAGGAAACCTTGTCCGGAACTCATGATCCTGAAGCCCTGATATATCCTAATGAAAGGACAGAGAAGCAAAGAGAAGATTACATTATGCAATTAAGTTATCACAGAATAGCCTCAGTTGCAACTGCAATGTTTTAAGAATACACAAGGGTGGCACCATTTAAAAAAAAAACTAATTTACGATAATGGTCACTCAAATTGGACTGACTATTCATTATGTCTTAGTTCATGTAACACTTCAGAGTAGGGGGCACATTTTATCATGAATTTATGCCTTAATTCATGCAGGACTCATGTCTTAAACTGTAATGAATCCACAGTATGTGTGTATATATTCATCCATCCCATATTTTCATCCTAACCTTAACCAAAAACCCCTAACCTTAACCCTATGCATAGATTCATGCATGAGTAATTTCTTATATGATCTCAAGTGTGTGTCCTAATTCTGTTACTACTGTTTCAGCACTTTGATTTCAGCACAAATTGTTTTCTAACTCTCTACTTATATGATTTTAGTGCTTCTGGTTGTTTTACTTTATGTTCCCTGCTAGGATCTACAGATTAAAATGAGCCAATACGGTCTAATCTCTCTCACTCTTGGACAGATGTGCTCATGTTAGAATATACTGCCTATCCTCGGTCCAAAGATGGCACTATGACACACGCTCACCTGGTTGAGATGGCAAAATGTTTCCTTCAGTTGCTGCAAAAGGTGACAGTCCAGTCTGTTAGACAGCTGACAGTCTCTGTAGGGAAATCCAGCCCTTTGTAGGAGCCAGAAAAATGTGCGAGTAACATCCGAGCCGCCATAGGCCAAACACAACCTGCCAAGTGAAACAGAAAGGTCACATTCATATAGTCATTGTTTTTCAGTCCCGTTGTTTAGGAAAAGGAGTTGTCCAACCTAGAATTACGGTGAGAAACTCCATCTTCCACACAGCACAGACTTGTCTTCTGGTCTCCTACATCAACAACACAAGCACTGCTTAATCCACTGCCAAATGTAGCACACACCGACTCCTGGTGCACAATGATCGCTGTGAACAAAGAACAGTACTAAAGTTAGACAGTAACTACAGGTACATAAAAAAAAACTTATCTGCCAGCTGACCCATAGCTAATACAATAATGGGTCATGCAACAAGATAATGATCTGAAGCCAGAGCAAATCTACACCAGAAAGTTTTGGAACAGACTAATCAAATTCCAGATCTTGATCCAAGTGAATGGCTGAAAGGTTCAATGAATTTAAGCAATGTTGTCAAGAAGTACAGCCCACTTTACTGCTAATTATTTCTGCAAATGGACCCATTCATTGCTACATATGGCTTTAATATGCTTTAACAAAAAAATAAAAAAAAAATAAAAAAGAAATTTCAAATAGAGACCAATAACTATTTCCACTAAATATGTCTACCAAAGCAAATGGAAGTGACTGGGATGCATTTTATTAATTGTAATAAGGGTTTACCTGAATTACAAACCACATTCTTGAGAGTATATTAAATATTCCATTTTTAAAAACCTGCTGTTGGGACATCTGACTTTGTTACAGCCAAATATAACCTTACCTGAAAAACCCATATTAAGCAGCAGCATGTTGACCACTTCTTTGATGTGTTGCCGGTTGTAGATGTCAGGAACTAAAAGGATGCACCTGTAATACTGAAAACCAGCGAGAGAGAGAGAGAGAGCAAGGCCACTGTTAAAGGACGGTCCGAACCCGTGCTGACCACAACATAGAGACCTGCGTGATAACCTTAAAAAAATAAGACAGTAACTCATACCTTTAGGTCTTTGAGAGGAATCTCCAGCTGCTTTTGAATGATGTGACTCCAGATTGTCTCCAGGTCGGCCAACACTGCTGTAAGAGACCCTCCGGGACCTGCGTGGATGTTGAGCTGCCCTCTGACTACAGGCCAGTGGATGTTGTAACAGTCTGAGGGATTTACATAAAGCGCCTGAAGACAAAGAAAGAAGGTAGCGTAAGAGATGGGAGAAAGACAGACTATTTGATGTTATTAACACTAGAACTAGTTTAAGAAAGGAGTTGTGTCTTTGTATCAGCAAATTAATTTACATTATAATTTACATCATAAAGAGAATTTCACCATCAAGTATAAATAGTCTTCATACTAGGCTGCTATATATATTTGTAACACATGCACTGACCTCGTCTCCCACCAAATAAGCAGGATGGTGGGATGTGTTGGTCCATTTCACTCTGGAGCTACTGTCGAGGACCCCAGGACGGATCTGTCTGTTATACGCTCTGGCCTAAACACACAAACAACATTTAAATAAACTCCTCTTTTTATCCAATATACTGTATGATGCTTTTTTTTTTTTTTAATACACAAACAGTAGCAGCCACTGCTAGTTTAAAGTAAAAGATGTCTCACCTTTTCCCGGCTACCAATTTCAAATACTAGTACTTTATCATGACAATCATACAGAGTTCAGTGTTACATGCAGTAAATACATTAAAGGTAATACATTCAAGGTAAACGTAGCGCTGTAAAAAATCTAGGTTTACTCTTACATCCTGGCAAAAAGACTAGAGAGAGAGCTAGATAATCAAAAACAGCCCTCCCTTGTTAGGTAAAATGGTGGAAATAGATGCAGAGCAATACCAGTTTAAAGATTTTTTTTTTTTTAACCTTTAATTTAACCCCCCCAATGTGTGTATTGGGAGGAAGGAGGCACAGTGGGTTAAGTGTCTTGCCCAAGGACACAATGACAGTATGTGGGGGAGAGCGGGATGTTATGATGTTTTGATGTGATGCCGGTCGAAGGACGGCCGCTCTACCCACTGAGCTACTGCTGCCCCGGCAGATACATTTACCTCTAAAGGGCAACTTTTTGGAAGGACTAGGGTTGGGTGAATATTATAGCTTAAGAAGGCAGTTTTTTGGGCAACCCTATTTTCAAGCTAACATCTGTAGTGTCTTTAGAACCTGTTCAGCAGATACTGGCGTCCTCCTCACTCCATTGGACATCTTTTTGGACCAAATTGCCTGGTCCACCATTTTGAGTCCATTCTGTCTCTGCTCATTGCTCTCTGTTTTCTGTCAAACAGGAAGAACCAAGACATTAAAAATGACACAGAATGACACTGCAACAATCACGACATACTGCAAGGATATAATAAAACTGAATTCTAGTTGTTCTCTCTCTGTACTAAGAAGTGAATAAATCTGTGAGCGACATACATTTAGTCCATCTCTCAGCAGCCAGGAGTCTTCATAACTGGTCTGTGCATTTTGCTTGTGTCTGCGAGCGATGACATGTGGAATGGTCACTGGAAGATTATCTGTAGCCCGGCCAATGCGGAGCGACCTCGAACCCGGGTGTATGACAATTACAAAGTTGCTTTGGATTTGCTGTATGTGAAAGGAACATGAATGAAAGTAAAGAATAGGAAGCATAAGTATGACACACTGTGTTTTAAAGTCAATATTTTTTATGTGTTATTCTGTCTCGTCTTATCACGGTATTAGTGGTTTAAATAGTGACAACTTAGAAGTGCTATATACCTTGGTTATTGCCTAGCTATGCATATTATCCTAAGAAAATAATCAACAAATATACTTTGTACCAGTGAGGAAAAGAGGCTGTTTAAGATGCCACTCTTATTAATTCTTAATAAAACTGTAAGATACGAAATCCGTCCAAATTAATAAAATAGTAAAAAAAAAAAAATACAGAGAGAAATTAACAGATAATTATTGGAAACAGCCCAGTTGACCTCACCTCTTGAAGGGACTCGGGGACCGCCGCGGGAGCAATGGGTCTCTTCACCCCGCGCTGCTGCTCCTTCTCTTTATCTCTCTCCTTTTCCTTTTCTTTGCCGTTTTCTTGGTCCTTTTCAGCCTGAGTCATTTTCGTTTCAATTAAACCCAACTAAACAGTTAATAATACCTTTAACTGCTCGTCAAGTTATCTAATCTGCTTGTCCCCGAGACCTGAAAGAATTCATGCAGCGGACATACAGCAATAACTTCCGCGTTTGGTCACGTGACACCAAACAACTATTCCTATTGGCGTAATGTCTGGTAAAAAAGAAAAAAGAAAAGGGGGTGGTTAATTAATTTAGTGTTTTTTTATTATTATTATTAATTTCTTTGTTTTAATTTCCATAGCCTACTTCAAGTTTATTTGTTATATTATTCAAATGAAAAACTCAAGCTAGTGTTTTACCTTTTTTTTAAATAAGAATTATTCAGACACTGAATCAATCTCAATTAACTTTATTTCCAAGCCACATCAAAAAAAAAATAAAAAAAAAAATTTACCTTGACAGAGTCCAACAGTGTAATCAAGAGCACAGCAGTTATACCAACATGTAATAAGACAAGACTTAGTAGCTATTTTAGAACGCTATTAAACCACAAAGTACAAATAATAATATTTCAGATTCATGTCCTCACTTTTTCTTGCCTTTGCCCTTTTTGCCCTTCTTCTTATTCACTTTGTTTTTCAGGTGTTTTCGGACACTGTATCCTCTCCACCAGGCCTGGGCCATGATGGCTGCTTTGGTCTTGAGCTCCAGTATCCTCTGCTCCTCTCTGCTCTTCTCCTCTGCCACCTGCCGCCTCTCCACCACCTCGTTGTACTCCTCCTTGAGCGCCAGTAACCGTTTCTCCAGATTCTTCAGCTCCTCATCGTCTCTCTTTAGCTCCACCTCTCTGGCCTCCAGATTGTTCTATAAAACAGTAACAGGGTTCATACAAGCTTAAACTCAAACATTTTCCTGCCAGCCTTTGCAGCCAGTAAGAGAAAGGTGCTTTGCCTACTAGATGGAAAAGTGCTATATAAATACAAAAATAAAATAAAAATATATTCTATTCTAATTTAATTTCATATTATTATTACATTGTTACCAGATTCAGAATAGTTTAACAATTGAACAATATGTTTGGATTCTGTACACTTTATATTTAATAGTTTTTGGATTTAGCAACGTACAGTAGTTACAGTAAAATGAACAAAATTTAAGTTAAGTCCATTATTTTATCTTTTAAGTCAAACACAATTGTAATCCCAATGTATTGTCTAAAAACTGAAATGTTCTGCATATTTTGATGCTTTTCTTGTGCGTTTCTTATCTTTAACTGTACTATGCTAAAAAAAAAGAATGAAAAAGTACCTACTCCTATTGTCCTTTGCTCTAACTTACACCACATCTAACAACCTTTTTTACCTGGCTCTCTTCCATTTTTTCATCAAATTGACTGATCACATATTTGATGTCTTCTTCCACCCTTTCAGTTTTCTGTTGTGAAAAAGACAACAACAGCACTTACATTTAAACAGTTATATGCTTTTAAAAATTAATACAAATAGTGTTAATCATGTGTAAAGGTACCTCTTGAATTTGTCTTTCTTTTTCTCTGTCTTTCAAGAACAAATGGTTGAGTTGAATATTAAGCTGATCAAGTTCCTGTTGTAGGCTGACCTGCTTCAGTGTCTTGACATGTGACCCGAAATCTTTGTCTGGAAGAAGTGTCTCAGGCACCTGCTGTCCCGCCCAGTTTTTGATAAATGCTTGGTAGTTGACAATCTGAAATCCAGACAAAAACTAAAGGGGATTACTGTCATAAGTAAAACGTTTATGCAAATCCAGAAGTGTTGAACATGTTACCTCTGCATTAATATCACTGATCAGTTTCGCTAAACTGTCAGTTCTCTCATCCAGTGCAGCCTCCATGCGCTTTGAGACTTGCAAAGGCATCTTCAGATGGAGCTTTGCTTCTGGACTGTTTAGTTTCAACAGGTTTTCTAACGTGTAATGGTAAAATGTTTTAAGGCTTTGAATAAGCAACTGCTCACTGCTCCCAATGTCCTCGACAGTCACAGGCCTCAAATGAAAACTATCTTCTGAGTTGTTTTGAAGGACCCTCAACATATTCTTGTAAGAGTTTTTGACCTTGCTTTTGAGACGAGCGTCTGTACTTTCCTTTGCTTCTCCATCGTCTTTAGATTTGGAACCATCAGCTTCTTCCAATCTTTTGCATAATACCTTGTGCTTTTGAAATTCACTTCTCATTGTCTTGTCTTTTATACCAGACGAGTCTTCCATCTGCAAAGTCACTGCAGTTTCTACTTGACTGATACATTGCTCCAGTAGCTTTGAAAGGCGGAGTTCTTCATCTGAGAACAGCTTCCTCTTGGGCAGGTTGTGGGTCTTTAAAATGTTCTTTGATTTTTGATTTTGAGGACTTGAAGTCAATGTACTAGATTCCAGTGGAAGCTTTGTTTTCACAAATCCAGACATGGCTGAAAAAATATTATTAAATGTTTTTTTTTTCTTATATATTTTTCATATTCTACTGGCAAAGAGTATATATGCAATTGTTTTTTTATGTTTTTTTTTTGTAAAAATTAGAATCCTATTATTGCCTCATGTTTTTTACTAACTAGGCTGTGTCTGTTTATCTTGGGTATTAAGCTATTTAGGAGCGTTTAACAAGCTTGCTTTTCAGTACAGTACGACCCTCAATGAAAATTAGCTAGCATTAACGTTAAGTGACACATGTTATCTTATGTCTCATATTCCTATCCCATCCCACAACACATTCACACGTCTACGTATTTATATTTGCAGAAATATTTCTTTTATTTTATTTAATATGAGTTGTTACCATTGTTAAACGTTTTGCTAAAAATGTAAGGAACACACTAACTGTTAGCTTACATACCTGGGTGCTGTTGAAAATACCGACGTGAATTTGAGTGTGTACGCGTTGCTAGGATACCTCCGTCAATAGACCTTGGTTTGGAACAAATAGCAACTGACAAGTCATTTTCATTCAATGACAGTATAGTTTTGATTACGTACATGTGCATACAATACAAAGGTGCCTCTGACACATATTTGTAGATTTAAATATGATAAACATACTAATCAAGCTTTTTAATTAAGACTGTTTTGACCTAGTAAATATTTATTGCTTTTTATTTTGAAAATTAGCTGAGATTGTGTTTCACATCCAAAGTTAACGCTAGCTAGTGGTTTATCATGCTTTGGCTTTAAAGCTTTATAGCTCGTTTATATTCTTTAATTTTTCACAGAGACTTAGCCTGGCATATTATTAAAATACTTAATATTTTAATCTTAAAACAATAGGACAATCAAAACAATGGTATAGGACTGCTAGGAAATAATGGCTTTTTATCTAGCCACCTTTTTGAGTTCTTTAACACAAACGTACACACACACCTGTTAGGAAAATTCTATTCAATATGCAGAGAAAGTAGAAACAATGGATTGAGTTCACACAGCTTCTTTATTGTAGCTTGCATCAAGAAGACAAGTCAATACAAAGTTGTCTGAAACATGTATGTATCTAACATCAGTTTTTTATACACTCAAGTTAATTTGATTTGTTTGTATCTCTCCGCCTCACGTAATGACAGGTAACATTTGTATAGTGAGTGTATGCGTACATATTTTATATTTTTTTTTGCAAAATAAGATATGATGAGGAACAGAATGTAATGATTATTTTCAACGTGTAACTAAGCCATGGCCAAAATATTTTCTAATACGTAAAAACAATGAAGCACACATTTTAAGCAGAGTTGAAGCAGCTCATTCATAAGACTAAGCCATGTCCGTTGGACTATAAGGTTTAAGCAGTATAAAAAGACATATGCTTTTGTTAAACTGTATGAGTAACATGGCTTGACATACTGGCTGGTTTTCCATTTAAGGCTTGTACAGCTGCGTGCAACTGCTCTGTGCTATTTCCACTGCAAAAATTACTCAATCTGAAGAAAATATTTGCTATGTTCTTTGTTTTTTTATGTCCTTTGCTTTGAAGACACCTGCACAGCTTGTTCAAGTCTTTCATCAAACAAAATCTCCTACAGGCTTTTAATTCTGGCGCCACGTTACTAGGCTTGTCACCCAGCTGCACAACCCAGAACTTAGCCAGTTCGCTGCAGTTCTTCGCATGACTCGCCGCAAGATTAAGAGCCAGGGGGTACAAGTCCCTAGCTGAGGCTGGGATGGAGGCTCCTGAGACTGCATCCAGGGGAGGAGAGTGGTTAGGCTGTAAAAGACAGTTAACATTTGGACATGCCTTGAAATTAAAGACAATACAAATTATTTTTCAAGCTGGAGGTTTTTCCTGATAGCCACGTTGTTCTATACACTGTATAAAGCTCCGCTGCTGAAAGTTTGTTTAAATTTTGGTCATTTTTGAGCTTTTTTTGGTCATAACACTATACAGGGGACTCTATCCTGGCCCGCGACAGTCCTCTATTCTCTCAGGCCTAGTACCGGTCCCATGTTCTAGTTCTAAAGGCAGATTTCTTTTTTAAATAAAGATAAACACACATGTTTGGGATTATATAAATAAGCAGCAACCTAAAAAGCCTATCACTAATAGTAATTTCTGAAGTTTTAGAAGCCTTCTTAGTTGCTATAAATGTGTTTTCACTGGCTCTTTTAGCAGCCATAACACAAAAAAATAAAAAGTCTTTAAATATAAACTCTGTAAACTGGTGCTGAGGAGGTGCCCTGATTTTAAAGTTGTGTAAATCTCTTCTGTTTTTTAACAGAAGTTTTTTAACCAAAAGATAAACCTTTGTGGTGGGTGGAATTAAAAGATGTATGTTTTCCATATAATTGCAATAAAAAAACTGAAGAAAATAAAGTGAATAATAAAGTAAAGAGGCTTTTCTGTGTCCAAGAGGAGGCCTGTTATGTGTGGGATTGCAATCTGCACTTTCACCACCAGATGTTGCTAAAGAGGCTACAAAGTACAAATCCCATCTTTTCTCATAAAAAAAATAGTAAGAAAAAGGTAACCCATAACCCTTTTATACAATAATCTGAATAATTAATAATGATTTAAGAGTTTGCAACAAGACTGAGAAGGTTTGGGTCTGCCAACATTCCTGCTCAGAAGAACTATATGCATAAAAATATGGATTTCTTAATTGTAGAAAATGTACTCTCCCTGCCTCACATTAAGTCTCTTTGGCTGGATTTATCCTCATGACCGATACCCCACTCACACAGTACAGAGCAAGACTATGTAACTTTTCACTCAAACTTTTTTTCTGTTTGTGTGGTGAAAGTGTCTTTTACATCACTTAAGTAAAAAATAAATTTGGTTTACGTCTGTTACCTGAGGGCACACAATGAGCACTCTCTCTGCATCCTTGACCTGCTCAACCAGCCAGCGCATTGGTCCCAGTTTTGCGATGTTTTCCTGTTGCCATATGTCGATGGTCACACTGCAGTGGCCCTGTTGCTGCAACAACTCAGCCAGTGTCACCACAGCCCACTGAAAGGCCGCGTTTTCCGCAGGATAAATCACAAGGATGGGAACCATGGGAGATGTGTCTAATTTCCTAAAATCCACAGCATGGTTGGCAGCACAGCTTTTGCCTAGGAAAAAAAATTATGTTTTCATTGATGTTTTTGGTTAATACATATTTTGTATGTGATCACACATTAAATAATGCATGTTGGTGATTAAAAGTGTTGTAGTTACATATCATGAAGCAAGAGAGCAGGATCATTACACACGCCACCCCTCCGACAATTTCCACCAAATAGGAGCTTTTTCCAGCAATAGGGACTATTAAAAATAGAACAAAAGATTTGGTTAAGTTTATGTATAGTGGTTTTATTATATTTAATGAAAAAGCAGAGAGTGCAATACTTGAAGATGTTGAGAAGGCTGTGGTTGTAACTGTTTAAAAAAAACAACAACATGTTAAACATTTAGTCATACAGGGTTTAATAATGTTTTGTAATTTGCATAACGTTTACATATTCAAAGTTAAAAGTAATCACCTGTAGGCTTTTGCACAGCAGTAGCTACAAAAAGAAAAAAAGAAATGATTCAACATCAAACACATGTATTTGGGAAAAAAGACACTTGTTTGTGACACTATTTTGCATGACAGTTCAAAACATTTATGAACCAAACTGATTTTTTTTTAAATATCAGACTTAATTCCTACATGTATAAACATATCCTTGCATTGTGCCTAGTTATTCACATGCATAAAAGAGGAGGAGAGTGAGCTGTCAAAATGCAAGCAGCACTTTTGCAAACGGCACTAGATTTCAACAAAAAAGAAATAATTGGGCTTTTAATACACACATCGCTAATGATAGTATTCAATACTTACGTGGTTTTGTGGGCTTTTCTAAAATGGTACTTTTGTAAGCCGGGCCATATTCAACTGGAGGTAAAGGAATATTTGCAGCCTGGAAGTGCCATACCTGGGCATCCATTACCTCTAACGAATGATAAAACCATATCTAGAACAAAAAAAAACAATAAATACAGTGATATTTCACAAACAGTAGGCCCATTAAGGTTTCATAGTTGTAATTTTTGTACCTTTTCAGTTTCTGGGATGTATGCCTCGGCAATAGGTGGAATATAGTCACATCGCAAGTTTTCATTAAATGTAATGTGAATCCCCTCAACATATTTTAAAGAGTCTGCAAGAAAGTAAAGTGAAAGATAAGGCAAAGGTAAAGCTCCCAAGATTCCAGTGGAAGGAGCCATTTAGTTACATTATGTCCTGGCAGAGGGGACCGACTGAAGGAGAAGCATATAAATTAACTTAGATCTGAAAAAAATTGGTGTCTTACTGTCGATGTTGAGTGCCCAGCTGATGTTTATTATCAGCTTTTCTTCATCTACCATACTGGCCTTTAAGTCTACCAGCGTAGATGGAGTTTTATGATCATTTCTGGGTATATTCCCTGAAACGGAATACATAAGTGAATGTGGTGCAGTATCTTCTAGCATGTAATTATAAGAAATTTATGATCTTTCAGTTGATGGAGATATAGCCTACTTATATTTTTTAGGTTTGGAGACCAGAGTATAAATACATATTCATCTGCGGACATGTAAACAAAAGCACTGAAAACACACCTACCCTCATATTCGTAACAGTTCAGTTTCTAAAAAACAGAAAAAAACATTTTAATTTTATTACAATTATTTAAATTCATAAATAAAGATTGTAGTGACTATTTGTCAAAATCAAACAAAATCAGAATAATTCTAACTTAACCCCGACATAACTCAAAGACATGTAAATACATGTAAAAAACATAGGCCCACTAAGGTGCATTTCGATCCTTTGCCTATGTGCCTTACCTATGTACCCCTAGGTGAACTTAGTTTACTCAACAACAAAAAAAAAAGTGCTAAACCATAAACAAAGATACCTATACAACAACAAAACATCTAAATAAGACTAAGATGAGATAAATACAAGTAATGTTAGTGGACAAAATCTAAATTCGAATAAACTAACTTAACATATATAGACAAATAGAACAAATTGCTCGTGATAGTGATATTCAGGGCTGGACTGGTAATCTGGCATACCGGGCAAATGCCAGTCCAATGACCGGCCCATAAAGCAGGGACAGCGGCCCATTGGTTCATTTTTCATACTGACACTGGGCTGGCCCAATCATCTCTTAACAGGCTCCACCCCTCCTCCTCTGTTTCTTGTGTCAGAGGCAGTTAGTGGCTCAGAGCCAGAAATCTGTGGATTTAGGAGAAACAAAAGTGGAAGGTGTTGCGGAGAAGTTGCGGGCCAAAAAAATAAAAATGCTAGAGGTTGATGCCTCAACATGTGCAAAAATAACAGACATGTTTAGTGCTGTAGCTTCAGTATCCAAGCCTACAGTACCTGACGACATTTTGCAGAAACATGGAGAGTGTAATTGAAACGGTAAGCATGTTAGCTACATGATTAACAGGGAGGGAGTGTTAATCAGGGCGGGTGCAGGAGGAAAGTGTGTGTGTGTGTGTGTGTGTGTGTGTGGAAGATTTCAAGATTTCAAGATTTTATTCGTCACATACAAAATTATATACAGCATATATAACCAGCAGTGAAATGTGAGTCAGGTCCGCTCCATGGACAGCGCAATTATTTAGGAAAACACACAGATGAAAATATACATAAATGTAGCTATGTAAGAATGAGATAAAAGTAAACAATAAAAAATATAAGAATAAAATATAAAAAATATAAAAAATATAAAAAATGAGTAATGTGGGAATAAATCTAGATCGCAAAATAATGTACATGTACAAAATTAATGAATATTATAATAAGACAACTTAATCGTTGTTGCCATTATATAGTCTGTCAGATTGTCACCCACTGCACTAGCCACTCAGTCAGCTAAAGTCAAATAACACAGCATAAGCTATTTTGCATTGTTTTTGTAGATAGGTTAGCAGAGTTAACTTATTCAATTGCAACTTTGGCTGACTATTCTAATGTTAACCCTTTAATACCCATAATGGCCGTAGGGCCCTTCTCTAGAAAAACTTAAATGATGCCATTTGATGATTTTAATTATTACTCAGAATGGCTGCGTCAAAGCGCCCAGGACGAGTAACGCATGCTATTTGGGGATTAAAACCCGCCTTGCATTTTGAAAGCTGTATATTTTTGTTTAGCTGTATATTCAACGAAGTAGATATTTGCTCATGTTTCTAATGAATTTCCAACATCATTAATATGCAATATTTACGGTGAGTGAATAATATGAATATCATATATTTTTAGGACGTTTTGTGTGAGTAATTTGGTAGTGTAGGTTGGTTTTCTTTTTTTTTTTTTTTTTTTAAGGGGAGTATCTCAAAAATGAGAGGTAAATCTTGTTTGGTGTCATATTAAAGAGGGGTTTGTGCTCTTTAAAACAAAGTAGCCTATACTTGCAATTGTAAACTAGTTTTTCTGCTGTCTGGTTCATTGGAAAAAAAAAAACATTTCTTTTTAGAATTAGCAGTATTCTACATCCACATTACATTGGGTTCTAAAGGGTTAACTAGCTTTTATAACATGGAGCACTTTGTCCATCTAGAAATCCTGCTCTTCAAGAATACAGGACTATATAACCAAAATGGATCCTTACTAAGTGTACTTTTAATAACTCTTCCAAATAATTGTAATCCTCTCTCTCTCTGTCCTTATGTATAGTCAAGCCAGGTTGAGTTAGCAGTGGAGGAGAGAGACAGGGAGGAACCTTTGATCACCAGGGAGTCTGTCAAGAGAGAGTGAGTACACTGGTCCATGGCACTTAGTTCTCAGCTTTGTAGGGGTTGTTGGAATGGAACAGTAGATATGCATATCTACAGGGACCACAGTTGGTTGTGTCTGACCAATTGTGGTGGGCCGGTCTGAGCAAAAATGCCAGGGCCTTTTTTTTGTCCCAGTCCAGCCCTGGTGATATTTAGCCTAATCTATTTCACATTCTAAATAAAAAGTAAATGTAATGAATAAATAAAGAGTTGATTGTACATAAATAAAATATTGAGAAAATTAAACGTCAGACTTCTTTAAAGCACGTAGAGTTACCATTAAATGTAAAAAAAAAAACGGAAAGTTACTTACGATGTTGTGTGACGTCACCGGAGACACAACCGACCAGGAGACCAAAGTGACCAAAACACCCCACGTTAAATCCATGTCTGGTCAAAGAAATGAAGGGAAAAAAGGGTTTTAAAAAATCAACAATGTGAAATAATAAGAACCACACGTAACGCTGAATGTAACGTGTAACGTCTCCTTACTTTGCTGATAAACTAGCGAAATGAGTTTGACTACAAATATACATCTCTTTTTGAAAAAGAAGGGAAAAAAATGCTAAGCTCCGCCCACAATGTCAGTCGTCTCCTCCTCTGCCCGTGTTAGCTCGGGTCTAAACTAAACTACCCCCTTACAGAACTTCTGTGGAAAAAACGGTACGTGTTATTTACTCTGTATGTTTGAACAGACTGACTCATTGTCTTTATCTGTGTTTTTTGCTTGAATAGTTCACTCATATTTACCGTTACCCGACAGTGCACCGTTACTTTGAGGGACCCTTGATGTCGACCATTGCATTCAAAACGCATAAAAATAACGCAAATAGGTAACTTTATACATTACCACCAGCTATGTTGCACAGTAAACAATGCTAATCTCGGTATCAGTTGTTAAGTTTTACAGTTAATATTTAGTCAAAGATCACGATTGGATGCACAGTTGCAAAAAAACAGTTTACTCTGAAATGAAGCAAACATAGCCTATCTCGCTTTCTTAAAGATAAGCCAGTGCCTGCTTGTGTGTAACTGAATTAAACAGAGCTCTCTTTAATGGTGTTTTTGCTTTAAACTTTGTGAGAGTTTTCTGTTTTTTTTTTTTGTTGCTTAATGTGTGTCAAAGATCAGGGTATATCTTATCTAACGTATGCTGAGGTTTTATTGAGTAGCCTGAGATTACTGATTAAGATTCTGTAGTATTGACCGAGAAATTGTACCTAAGCAATTTACCAAAAAAGAAAAACTTTTCCTCCCACAGATATTATCATACACTGCTGGTGTTCCTCTGATACCCAATTTTCAGATTTGCTTTGCAAGCTGAGTAGGCTGAAAAATCTTACCAGCTCCAAAAAACAACAAAAATGCACACGTTTTTTTAAGGAGTGCATTGTGAAGTTTGTTGTCTAGTTATTCATTTACTAGCAGTAAGTATAAACTGATAGCATGACATTGAGAAGGGCAGTCCCAAATGTCAAACCAAACCTGAGAATGCACTAGTTGCCAATGCACTGTATGATCTCTTTGTGTAACATCACTAAAATATTTTTTCTAATATAATACTAAAAACACTACAAAGCCTTTTAGAATTTTAGAAAAGAACTCTCTCTGCATCTGTGCTGCAGGAAAATACCTGAGGACTGTTGTAGAAATCATTGAAGCAATCAAAGTCCAATGACTAATAAAACAGTGGCAAAGTGCCATCAGCTTTATAATAAAAGCTCAATAAATGAGTGTACTGTCTTTCTCTGCATATCATTCTAAATTACTAACCATGAGTCATGTTCTCATTGGTCATTGGCCAAAAAAAAAAAAAATACATACTTACTCAATGCTTGATGTGTATATCTCATCTATAGCTCATCTACAGCTCATCTACAGCTCATCTACAGCTCATTTATAAGTCATAGCTCTCTACATCCATTGTGCTGATCTGGTGAGATATGTGTGTTCATTGTGCCCTGTCATAGTTGAGTAACTGGTGAGCTGTGGGCCCATACAGCTATGAAAGAGAGGCTACTCTTGTTTTTTCAACCCAGAACTATTACACCACATTTTCTGTTTAAAAGTTATGTAATGTCACTTAAACATTTGCTGTTCTTCACAGTGGATGAAACCATCTTTTCTCTCAACATGATGCTGTCTTTGGCCACATTGGGCCAAACTGGAGCAAGGATTATTGCCCCGAGGACACAAGGAGGACTTTCATGGAGGCGTCTTTTTAGCAGTTGGGACCATATCACCAGGACCAGAAGTCTTGGTTCTTCATTGTCCGTCCATAGCAGATACTTCAGTGGGACTGCGTCTTGCTTGTCCAATGAGAAAACACCATCCTACAGCTACGTTATTGTAGGAGCTGGCTCTGCAGGTTGTGTTTTGGCCAACCGCCTCAGTGAGGATGCCCATGAGTCTGTTCTGCTGGTGGAGGCCGGACCTAAAGACAAGTTTTTGGGAAGTGTGCGACTGTCATGGAAGATACACATGCCCGCTGCACTCACCTACAACCTTTGTGATGACAAGTATGTGTTATTCATTATGATTACATCACATTTGCAGTGGTTTAACATTTAAGTTGACTGAAGATATTGTGACAGTTATATATACCCTAACTTAACAAACCCTAACAAATTTTAAGAAGTCATAAGGTAGTTACTCTCACATTTGTGTGTATATATATATATATATTAATACTAAAAAAATGCTAAATAAAATCCCCAAAACCTAAACTTTGCCCAATGTACATGTTCTGTTTGTTTTTTCAGGTATAACTGGTACTACCACACTCAACCTCAAGCTCACATGGACAACCGAGTAATGTACTGGCCGAGAGGGCGGGTCTGGGGAGGGTCATCCTCGCTCAATGCCATGGTGTACATTCGTGGACACGCTGAGGACTACAACCGCTGGCAGAGAGAGGGAGCAGAGGGCTGGGATTATGAACACTGTATGCCTTACTTCAAAAAAGCTCAGTGTCACGAACTGGGAGAAAACAGGTACAGGAAACTCTCCTTCATCAAGTTTCAGATGTATGATACATTGTACATCCATTTTATCTTCAATGATATTGAAACTGACACATTGTCTGTTCTCATTCAATGCTTTTTGGGACAGCTTAAACAATACTTGGCCTTATTAGTACCTGACTCCTTTACCATTGAACTTATTGTGACCATGGCTTCTCTCAGTGTTGTGTTTTTTAGCCAAAGACAACTGTTGGTTGTCTTTACACTCTTAATTACATCAGCATGGATCATGTCAATGAGACAGTGTGATCATAACTGAAGCCTGTTGTTTTAACCATTTAAAGACTGATGTTTTGCATATTGAGTCTGATCTAATGTGGCCTCAGGAGGACACATGTAAACGGACAGAGAGAAAACCGAAATGCAAGAAATGCATGTCTGAAGGGGTCTGGCATTACAGTGATGGCAGCATACACTGTAATTATAATCACCTATTACCACCTATAACTTCAGAGTTTTTTACATTCAGAATGAATATAAAGATGTTATCTCTTTAAACTACAATCAAATGCCTAGTACTGATGTCATGTTGTAATTTTATGTATTTATCTAATACTTTTGGCCCATATTGTGAAGACCATGTGGGCCAAATGCCAGGACAGAACAGGGGATAATGGCTCATTCATTTTTTTGTGTCTTCTTGGGCATGACTCAGCTATGTCACGTTCTGTTTCAGGAGCCTCATTTAATACACATGTACAGCTACACCCTTTTTTTTTCATTTCACAAGAAGAGTAAAAAAAAGCCCTGGGGTATCCGCTCCTCAGATGCTTGCGTCATGCTTAGTCATGTATTTTTGTTTGTTGTTATACTATTTCCTAATCATTTTTAGTTGCCAACCATTTACTAATCAAAACTATGACTAATCCAGAGCTAAACCAACACTCAGCTCATAAATAAACTGGGAGTACATTTGTCACTAATTCCTGGCATTAAATCCAGACTTAATCCGGTACCTTTAATAGATGTTTTAGATGTGTTTCTACAGTGACTAAAACTGTATCCCGGTTTGCTGTATGTGTGTAAAAGGTACCGAGGAGGCAGTGGCCCGCTGAAGGTGTCCAGGGGAAAGACAAAGCACCCCCTTCACAAGGCTTTTATTGAAGCAGGGCAGCAGGCTGGATACCCCTTCACTGACGACATGAATGGGTATCAACAGGAAGGCCTGGGCTGGATGGATATGACCGTTCATAAAGGTACAAAGATCAAGGAACTTGACACGATCTGTAAATGATTCACTGATAACATCTTTTCCATGAAAACCATTGTGAAAAAATAAAACAATCACCCCATCACTGTCAAGGAAAGAGGTGGAGCACTGCCAGCGCGTACCTAAGGCCTGTTCTCGGACGCCCAAACCTGAAGGCTGAAGTGCGCTGTATGACCACCAAGATCCTGTTTGACGGCAACCGTGCTGTGGGCATTGAATACACTCAGCAGGGGCAGAAAAAAAGGGTAGGGGTGATTGTTTGTTTTTAAGCAAAAATAATCTCATCTTTATTTGTCTTCTTAATTTAACCGCAGTTTGAATTTTTTACTTGCGTGGAAAGGTGTTTGCAGAGAAAGAGGTGATACTTAGTGGAGGAGCGATCAACTCCCCTCAGCTCCTGATGCTGTCCGGTGTTGGAAACGCAGATGACTTGAAGCAGCATGGCATCTCTGTGGTCCAGCACTTACCAGGTGCGTATGACATCATCCTCTCAGCCTCTAGTGGTTTGTGTTTGTCCTTTGAAGCGTAACCTCTGGCCTTGTGTTGTCCTCTAGGGGTTGGCAGTAATTTGCAGGATCATTTAGAGATTTATGTCCAGCAACAGTGCACTCAGCCCATCACGCTGTATGAGGCCCAGAAACCTTTCCAAATGATCAAGATTGGCCTGGAATGGCTCACTGTGTTCACAGGTAAAGCCTTAAAAAACACACATTTTATCAAACACTTTGGAACAATAAGATAGTCCCATCTCAACCCAATTAGCTATAAAATCTTATATAGTTCTGTTGAATTATGCTACTATACAGTAGTGCCAGTTTTAGTACAGGTCAACAAATGATGTATAACTTCAAAAAATAAAGAGCACCACAAACTTGTCTAGCACTATCATTGTAAAACTACCAATTATTGTATAGTATGCAGGATTTTCATAAAAACAATATAAAAAGAAGAAGAAAACATCAGTTCTTACACAATGGAAACCCTTTTTTATTTCATACCCTCTAACATTTTCTGACAAGTTGTTGGCCTAAATTCTTTTGACCTCTTTCACACTTCTTTGTTTCAGTTACTGATCATGACTGTTGTCTTTCAGGTTATGGAACCACATCGCATCTTGAGACTGGAGGCTTCATCAGAAGTCGACCTGGCGTGGCTCACCCTGACATCCAGTTTCATTTTCTCCCCACACAGGTCATCGACCATGGGCGAGTGGCCTCAAAGGTAGAGGCTTTTCAGGTGTGTATTTTGGGTTTGGAGTTTGTCCTGTTGCTGATTTCACCTGAATCAACTTAAAAGACAATGAAGAAAATGTTAAAGCAAAAGCATCTGGACTAGGTTTTCAAGGTGAAGATGTTTTGTCCCTTCTCCAAAAGACTGTCAATTCTAAAGTAAACTGGTAAGAGAGCTGAGCTTTATCTCTAGAGGCAGGGGTTTGACCTGAAACTGACTCTGATGGGACCAGGCTGTTCTGATCTAATAGTCGTTAGCTATTAACAACAGGTGTTGTTGTTGTTCTAGAGTGATATGGTTTAGGTTTTAACACAGTGTTATAATGTGGGCAAAATAATCTGAATCTGTTTTTTACAAAAAATAGCTTCCTTCACACCTCTCTCGAACCATCTGGGCTCTTTGGCCCAAATTTGGACATTGCTGTCTTTAAAGGAATGCCCTTTCCTTTGAGTTTGAGATGAAACATCTTCACCTTGAAACCTAGTCCAGATGTCTTTGATTTAACCTTGTCTTCAAGATGGCCTGGATAACTAAGAACCAGACTGAAAGACAATATTTATTAACTGCAGGCTGCTAACTATGAAGGAAAAGTGTGTCACTAACACGACATGGCAAAATGCACCTCATAACTCATGAGCCCCTCCTTCATCAAAACAAAATCCTGGGTGTTTGTCTGTGCCTTTAAAAAAAATTATACCACTGTCAAATACTCCACAATTTATGCATTTATGCATAAGTCACAACACACGTTTAAAATATGTTATTATTTTATGTAGCACAAAGTCACAGATGTTCATTAGAGTTGTTCACCCGAAAACACAGTCCTTGGCATTACATTTTTGTTGATGACTAATAATAAATGTGAATTGCATAATTGTTACTGAGAATGGGCGGATGTTTTAGGTACACGTTGGGCCTATGAGAAGCACCAGTATTGGATGGGTTAAGCTAAAGAGCGCTAACCCTTTAGATCACCCAATCCTCCAGCCAAACTATCTCTCTACTGGTAAGATTCACTCAGAAAACCTAAAATGACAAATGTTCGGAGCATTTTTGAACTATTGTTTCCTTATTTACAGACATTGATGTGTGGGAGTTTAGAGAGTCTGTTAAACTCTCCAGAGAGATCTTTGCTCAGAAAGCCTTTGACCCGTTCAGAGGTTTTGAGGTCTTGCCGGGTCCCGAGGTCCAATCAGACGCTGACATTGATGCCTTTGTCCGGCGCAAAGCAGACACCGCCTACCACCCGTCCTGCACCTGCAAAATGGGCTCTCCCTCCGACCCCATGGCTGTCGTCGACCCACACACAAGGGTTTTGGGCCTGGAGAGGCTGCGTGTCATCGACGCCTCCATTATGCCCAGTATCGTCAGCGGAAACCTAAATGCTCCGACCGTGATGATTGCAGAGAAGGCCGCTGACCTCATCAAAGGGCGCCCTGTTCTCGTCGATTCTGGGGTTCCCTTTTACAAGCCGGCAACGCTCAACACTCAAAGATAAACCACATCTACATGCTAACAGTTAAACGAGTGGGCCACAGCATAACATTGTGATCCTTAAAGATAATTTGCACAAGCTTCGAGAAATCAGCTAGATTTTGTGAGAAATAGTTAGGAATAACAAAAATGAAGGTTTTATCTACTTTATCTACTTTTCTAATAGTTGATTATGTAAATATTTTAACAAACTTAAATTTAAACTGATCATTGAAGAAAAGGTTAAAGCAAAAGCATCTGGACTCAGTTTTCAAGGTGAAGACGTTTTTTCAAGAGACTTTATCAATTCTGAGTTCAACTGGTAAGAGAGCTGAGCTTATATCTCTAGAGGGAGGAGTTTCCCCTGAATCCAAACCTGATGAACCAGGCTGTTCTGGTCTCATAGTCGTTAGCTCTGACTCCTGATGTGAGAGTTGTTAAAGGCTCAGGAGAGTCGTTAGTGACACTGAATGATTTTTTCAAGTAGGACTGTATGGGTTACTTGCCACATAAATACCACAAGGTGTGTGCCCTCAATGTTTAGGTCTATAGGCATAAGAAAAATAAGTCACATTATAGTTTTCTAAATAACAGATGCACGGTTCATACAGTCCTTGAAAGGCCTTGAAAATAACTGAAAATTTAAAATGCAAATTCCAGGTCTTGGTCAAGTCTCGGCACAGTTTTGGAAAATATAAATTTGACAGTACTAATGCTCAGTATATCCCAACATAATCACAATACTGCTTCAGTTTTAATATAAATGTGTTCATTTAGAATCAAGGTATCCTTTTAAAACTAAAAGACATGTTGCTTATTCTTTGTTTGGTGTTTAAAATACATTTTATTCTAAAGTAAGCAGCGTAATGTGCCGCCGGGCTTACTTTATTTATCTATTTGTCAAGCAGCAACCCATACAACCCTGCTTTAAAAAATCTGGGATATGACTCAAAACTAAAACTACACATTCAAGTCTGCACTTTAAACTCAAAGTTTACAGTTTGGTACTGGAAACACTACGTAGCTGTATTTTGCCGTCCATAGAGTCAGTTATGTGCTGAAAGTTGCTCAGAGTGAATCATTTTTAAAACATCATCTGTAATAATGACTTATCTGATGTAAAGGTGACTTTTTCAAATTCCTGAGTAGATTTTAACACATACTCCTCCAGTGAATTCTGTTTTTATCAGACACCAGTCACGTTCAACACGAACTGAAGGAACAATCTGCTTATATAGCTGCTTATTTTCTTTTGTCAGTTTAGGAGATACTGTAGCTGCATGTATACGCCTGATCTAGAGATTTATAAACAGTTTAGTTGCCATAGGTTTTAACATTTCCAGGAAAACTCACTCAGAATGATTAATTTTTTAGGTTGTGAGGACCTTTGTTTCACACTTGCTTTGGGCGTAAGGCGTGGTAAACCCAGCACAGTCGAGAGTTAATCACAGAGACCTTACACCCATTTACTCACATTCAGAACATCAAATAAGATTTATAACTACTTTATCAATTTTTTGTTGTACACAGCTTTATATTAAACACTAAAAGTGTCAGGACATTTACTGTTAAAGCAACATATAGTATTTTTAATGTGTGAAATATGATATAGTTTACAAACTAGTATGAAGATAAAGCATTCTCATTTTCCCTGTCGCTTAAATAGCTTTGTCTTACCTTACAAACAGCTAACCTCAGCCTGTTATAAATGCTCCAATGTAAAATGAGCTACTGTTTTATCCACAAACAACATTTATATTGCATGTCAGCACCATAGATTGTATAAATAGGTCAGCACAGGCGACACATAAAAATTGCAAACGACTGACTAAGAGATGAGACACTAGCGGAGGCATTTCTGCACATGGTCTTTGTGTTGTCAAACGGTCCAATGTGTATTTGAGACACTGCAGTTGCACCAGTGGTCTCTAGACAGCGCTTATCCAGGAAATTTACACAGTGTTGCTTTAAGTATTACTACAACATGACTGAAGGATGAGTCAAATATGGTACAAACAAATGTACGAATATGAGAATAATTTTTGCTTTCACTTAATTTTGTGTTTATTCATGTTTATTTTTAACTAAAGCTATATTTTTAACGCAATCAACAAGCCTTGATACTTTATCAAATGTCTTTGCACATTTTATTTTAAAGTTTACATGAAGTTATGATGAAGGTTGAATCAAAAGAAATGTGAAAATGTAGAAGTTGCTTTTGAATCAGATTTTAATCAAACACTAGAAACCGTCCAGACCTTGTCCACATTAATTTATTGAGTGATTCTTACAAAAATCCTCAGCAGCAAGTTCATCAATCATCAAATGTACAAAAATGAATCCTAGTTTGCCGTCAGTAGAAAATCTAAAAGGGACGAGTGGTTCTGCTACAAAGATAGAATTATTTTTATTAAGTACAAGTACAAAGCAGAAATCAATGCATCATTTTTTACAAACACTTTACAGACTTTATACAAATGACATTTTAACATGTAAAGCAATGGAAGAGTACAAAAATAAAGTTGTCAGATGAACATTTGAGTGATTGGTGTTGATTCTTGAGATAAAAGTGTGTGGTTGTACTTTGAGTGTTTTGGTGACAGGTTATTGGCAGCAACTAATGTTTCTAGTAAAATCGACAGAATTAGGGAGTGCCATATATTAAACTATACAGAGATTTCAGAGACATGTTTGATTTTTCAAATGTTTCATCAGTGACTTTCTTGGTCATCCAGGTCTGGATACAACACAAACCAGGGATCATCAGGACACTTAGGACCAGATCTACTAAGCTACGCATGTTTGTCTGGGAATTTATGAGTGTGTGGCAGCGAGTGGCATTTTTAGTGTTAAATGAATAGGTTCAGGGTCCCAGGAGGTGCCCACAAGCTCAGAAGGGAAGCTGAAAGAACAACATGGATATCTCAACTGGGCTTTTGTCAAATCTAAGACAAGGCATAACAAGAAGAGAGGTTTCAAAGAGCATCATAAAAGCTTAAAAGGATCTTTAACACATATAACATCCCAGGACAATTCAATGTAATCAATATAATCTCTGGTCTCCTCTAAACATTCTTCATCTGAGGTTCTACCATCATCAGTGTCAGTCTGAATGATCTGTGGTAAACCTCCATCTAAAGACAAAGAAATACCAACACAGGCTCATACTAGGACTAATAGACTTAAGGTTAAACCACTTTCTCTGAGGCAATATAAACTCATTTTACAGACCAGTTTACTCTAGGATTGACAAAGTCCATATGAAACTATGTCCTGTTGCCTTCATTTTATTATTTTATTGTAAGACGGGGCAGTTTTTGAGCCTTTTAAGACATTTAAATAGAGAAGTAAGGGAACAGCTGCAGTGAGTAAACTACATGTATGGCCGTATCTGAGAAGGTCAACTGAGGTCAAGTCAAGCGGCCAACAGCAATAATGGGTGTCAGCATCTTAGAAAAAATGGCATATTTTCAAATGCGTCAGTCAACATGGCTCATTTGAAACCATAATGTGCACTCAGCATTAAGCCTTCAGGAGGATTCATGTTTTTTCATGCTTGAAAAACTTCCAGGTAAGTTCTTCTGAACTCTTTTAATTTTCATAATGGCTTATTTCTTGCACCATGAGCTGGTCCGGATATCAACGTTGTATCAGTTACTTTATGGCTTTATGGGGCACATTTGGCTGCATTTACATGAGACCAGACTAACTTAATATGCAAATGCAGCCAGTGTTACACAGGATCCCTGACACAGTACCATTTACAGGCAGTAACTAAATGCATGAGTTGTATTTGTTCACTGCATTGGCCACAGAATTGTGTTTGTGTTTCATAATTCAGATGCACAAGGTTTAAAAATAGGACCTCTTTACACAATATAATTACACAGAGGTTAATACAAAAGCATCTGGAGTAATAATTGTGACTGAATGGAAATGCAGACGATGTATATGGATTACAGAAGCCATGGACAACCCTTTACTTGGGTAAAAATATTATTTGTTATTTTTGGTGTGTTCTTGTGCTTGTAGTATTCTTCTGCAGCAGCTTCCAAGCAGCTTAGTCATCTGACAAGTCTATCAATCTTAGAATTAAGCTTTACCTTCAGCAGATTGTGTGCAAACAGTGATGAGTGAGTTAAACAAATATTGAAGTCAATAGTTAAACCAGATTTCTGTACATTACTCGTCTATATGACATGGGGCCAATTTTTTTTTTTTTATTTTTTTTTTTTAACAAAGATTTCACAAGAAATCCTTCATAGTATGACTTTAAAGCTGACACTGAAAACATTTGAAGAATCTTGAAAAAAAAACTTAAGTTAGATTATTAGAACCCTCACATGCTTACTTCTGTAATCAAATAAAACGTATGTGTTCAGTTCAGTAGTGTCGTAGTTTTCACCAAATAATGGCGAGATGTGAGAAAAGTGTGATTGCATATTCAGAGTAAATGAGTGAAACTTCAGGGCTTTTCAAATCTGTCAAAGAGAGGATATGCCTGAGGACATCTTCAGTGATATGTCAGTACCATCACACGTCTAGTTTCCAGATGAAACCCTGAATGGCTTTGGAGTTTATGTAGAGGCTTTCGAACTGTTGACGCATCAAACAGCAGAGGACAGGTGCAGCTTCACAAAGCCAGCGGGAAAATGTTTGTGTCGATCTGTGGGTTTGGATTAGGACTGCTCACATTTATGATTATTATATAATCAACTCCCTTAAGACATTGACACTCTATATTACAAAATAACTGTCCAATGAGAGGCTTTAATTCAAATCAGCTGAGACTCTCCCAAAAAGAGCATTCAGACATTGTGGGTTATATTATTACTGCAACAACAACGCTATCAAATCCATTTATCATTTATTAAGCATATCATACACAAATTTCAAAATGGTGCAGCATTAGTTTTTTATCAGTGGACTTGATGCAATCCAAGTCTAAAGTGGTCTTTTTTTTAGTTTTGGTGCAACAAACGTACTTGCGTTACTTTGAAAGTGACTCTTATAATAATTTTTTCTCTCTCTGTGTGGCTTTTCTGCTTAATTTATTCTTATCTTTATTTTCCTATATTTATTTTCAATTATTAAAGGCTTGTAGTAGAGCCCTGACATTAATACAAGTGTCATTGTTAATGTTGGAGTTTTTATCTTCATTAGATTTAATATTAAATAAAATTAGCCTTCTGTCATTTTTGACTACACTGGATTATTATTCTTAACTAAATTTTGAATTACAGGCTGACTTTGTGTGGCTACAAACATGCTCTTCTGTTTCAATCATTATTTTAAAAGAAAACTAATTAAAAATCTTTTGGACTCTATCTTCAATCTTTAAAATGACAGACAGGTTTCTGGCTGGTGTCAGTGTTCCTCCATGAATCACTCTTCATTCTTCATAGAAAGAGAAAACAAGGCACTTTGCATTGTTGTCAGTCCACCTTTTACACGCTTGGTCTAATGCAGGACGCAGCAACATCCTTCCAGTCTTTGAAAGAAATGAATTCAAATTGAAAAAACCTAGAAAAAGAAATCCCATTTGAGCCAGTGCTATAGCGACGTAATGCATATCATCTCATCCCTCAGGTCCTCGTCACATTTGACAGCGACGTACGGTTCCTCGTCGCTGTAGTCCCGTATACTGCGGTCCCTCACGAGAGCAGAGGCCTCAGAGCAGAGCGGGACAGTTCCCCCGGTGCTCCCGTTAGCCACGCCCCCGTTCAGCAGGTTACTGGCAGCGCTCTCCATTTCATCAATGGTCATCTCACACACGTCTGCGATCTCCTGTTTGGTCGCTGACACAAAGTTCGGGTCCTGGGCGTATTTTCCCAATCCCTCTGAAATTAACATCTGGAAACAAAAGAAGTTAAAAATAAACGATGGGAGTTTGATAAGTGCAACCGTGGAATGGAATTTTACATTTAAGTACGTACAGTATACAGTTGCATTACTCATTTTCCCTTTAAATCTATTCATGTTTTTCTTTTTTTGTTTCCCTGTTTAAGAAGACAAAGCCAGAGCAGGA
Organism: Perccottus glenii; assembly: GCA_024416835.2. Classification (NCBI taxonomy): domain Eukaryota; kingdom Metazoa; phylum Chordata; class Actinopteri; order Gobiiformes; family Odontobutidae; genus Perccottus; species Perccottus glenii. The sequence continues at coordinate 9,251,894 of CM044555.2, read as the reverse complement.
ATAGAAACTTTCTTTGTAGGATTATTAATTCAATGTGGACAAGTGGGTTAGAGCCTGTTTGCTGGAACACACTTAACAATGTCATCTATAAAAATCCCTGCTAATGCTTATTACAATGTGCTATTATGTGATTAAACAGTCTCAATTAAAAGAAAAAACATTGCATGATACTGTACAATTCATTCATTCTATAATTTTCTTCCGCTTAGTCCCATTAGGGGTCGGGGAGCCTATCCCAACGACTTTGGGCCTGAGGTGGAGAACACTCCGGACAGTGGCCGGTAAGTCGCAGGGCTGATACTGTACATTTAAAGACTAAAGAAGACACTTGAAACTATTTATTATTTACAAAAGCAGATAGACATATTTATGTTTAGTCCTCAAGCTGTATTTGTGTGTGTTATTTGACCCAGAATATTGATAATATATTATGTCTAGGTCTATTAACGTGACTAGACATGATTGAACATGGTCCTTATATTAGCATTCAGTAACTTATATCAACCAACTTGAATCGTTTTCTCACAGATAACATGCACATATACTCATGCAAAATGTACATTTTCTAATGACTAATGCCTTTTTATGGTTTGAAAATGATTGCAATCTTGGCAGAAGCAGCAGTTTAAAAAGTTTAAAATGAGTCTGCACGTGTCTTATCTAACACATATCAGTGAAATCTGTCTGTACTCACAGCCTCCACCAGACTGTGTGCGCTGCCTCTCATTGTCAGGAAGTGAGGGCAGCTGTCTGTGGGCAGATGCAGACGTGAGGGAGGTCGGCTGTGGTGTGGAACAGTGTCCTGGGCCTCTGTGTACCACGAGCTCCTCTTTACAGCTCCAGGGAGGCTGCCCACGCTGCCCGAGCTGCGCCAGTCGACCTAAAATAAGTGGTAAAATAAATGCAATTATGCAACAAAAAAAGTAATAATGCTTAATCTATCATTCATCTCTCACAAAGATATACTTTTTACATTTTTAGACTCTTAAACCAGACCTGGATGAGTGGTGTGTAGCACGGTGAGAAGTCCCGGTTCATTGGCGATGTGGGAGGTGTGGCCCAAGATCGCTGGGACCTGGTAGATCCTGAGAAACGGTGCAGCCTGCTGGCATCGAGACCGGCCACTGCCATCACCTGAGACCAGAGGATTTAATTAGAACAGAAGTTTTTTTTTCCACTGGCCTGAGGTGTGTGGGCTGAGGAGTACCCACCTGCTGCTGCATGAGGTGAAGAGGCAGAGCGGTGCAGGGGGGAGACGGAGGGGGGTCGTCCTGACTGCTTCTACGTCGGAGACACTCGAAAGTGAATGTGGGCCTGTGTGAGACTGAGATGAAACAGAGTAAGTCATCTTACCTGAGCACGAGTAAAAAAAACACTTATTGTGCTTTTATCGACTGACCTTGAGGTGAAGGTAAAAACCATCTTCTCGGGGAAGGCTTTTCATCTTTGTAGATGGGCTGTTGGTCATCGTCATAGTAACCGTCAGCCTGTTGATCGCCAAGGGAACCCTCAATGTCTCCTTCTGAACCAAGGAGTAGACTGGACAACCTGCCAATATAATCACAATTTGACCTAATGACTCAAGCTCTGTTTGTAATAAAACATCACAAGTGACAAGAGCGAATGTTTTATAAGCGTTGCTTTGTGTATTTGGAAATGTGAGTGATCCGACTCCTAAACAGACAAAGTAATGGCTGCACCTGTCTCTCGTGAGCATGATGTCGTCCTCGTGAAACTCCTCTCCACTGAAGTACTCTCCAGACCCTCGGTCGTCCTCACTGTCATCAGGCTCCTCTCGGCGAATTGTGGGACACAGTCTACCACTGTCTTCAGACCTGCCACAGTCACAACCAGTTAACTACTGCAACAAGTTTCTCACGTAATGGAATAGATATATTTAAATTTTTATATCAATGTACTGTGAATATTTGATCATATACAGTACCTAATATAAGCCTCATAGTAGCGTGTCCTGGTCACAAGGGGAAACAGACAAACAGGGTTAATGGGAACAAAAGAAACAACAACACAAGAGGTTGCATAGCGTAATGGAAAAGGTTAGTGGATGCCCTTTTAAACCTTGTTTTCATTGCGTTGTTGTGGTAACCTGAATCAAGATAGAACAGTTCCACAGAACATAGTCTGCTCCACAGAACCATCAGGGAGGGCTCCCATGAAGTGGGAGAAAGGCAGATACTTTGAATGAATACCTGGTTGAAGGTTAGATTTATCAATCTTAGTTTTATCCAATCAGCGCAGCACCATGGTGTTGATATTTGTAAACAGTAAACGGTTGCTACATCTTTAAACCTAAAACACGCCCAGACCTGTCTTTGCTGCCACTTCATTGAACACAAGAGCCAGGGTTTGGACGTGAATACTTTGCTTGGAGCAGGTCGGGATGTATTTTGCAAGTTTGTAAAGTACAAAACTCGCAAGAATTCAGCTGCAGCGCAAGGTTACTGTTGTGTCACTTTGTAGACTACACTGTAACTCAAACCATTCCTGAGAAAACAGTCTATGCCCTGTCCTCACATACATTTTTGCCTTTTCCCTTTCTTTTTGACTCTGTAGACTCAAATGTATCAACTTGTAACTTTCCAATTTCTTGAATTCTCTTCATTACAGCTTTCACTTTAGAATGAAATAACAATACCATAACAATACACAAAGTAAATGGTTATAGAGCAAGGCATAGCAGAAATTTTGTTAATGGATACTTTAGGGTGACATAACCTCTTAAAAACTGACCGTGTGGAGTGTGACTTCCACGGCTTGTTGTGCATTCTGCTGTACGGCGAGGCTGACGAGCGATGCTTTGCTGAGGAGGGTCGGTCCCGACTCAAGAGGAACCTCTGCTGCCGCCCGTTGGTCAGGGCGAGGAGTGAGGGCACGTTGGCGTTGTTAAGGTTGGCGTTGGAGGGAATGGGCGACTGGTTGGAGTTACAGTGAGGGTAACTGTGCGTGTGATGGTTAAACTGAATTGGTGAAGAGTTGATGTCCGTCTCCTCTCTGTCGTTCTCGGGATGAGTGCGATCGAGGGAGGCACTGCGGGATGAGGGCAGGATCTGGAGCGGCCGCTGGGTCACTGTGGTCAGCAGAGACGGGGCCTGCTGGTCCACGCTCACATGGTTCACGTGGTTCCCAAAAAGACCACCATTACGCTGTTAAAAACCAGAAAGCCAGTTACCACTTTTAACTGTAAATGTTTTGTATTATAAGCTAAATAAGTTACTGCCTTGAAAACTAATCTTATGAAGTAAATATAATGTAATCCACTAATGTGAGAGACCTTCTGTCAGCAGGTAAAAGAAATGGAGGGACATTGAGGTTTATGTCTATAAGTTTATGTACTTTCAATGCTAAAGTTTTAAATATACCCTGTAGATCTCCTCCTCCTCTTCGTCGATGAGGCCTTCCTCCTGTAGGTCACATGATATGGCTCTGCGGACCTCTGGCCCGATGTCATGCAGCGTGCGCAGCCCAGCCTGGGAATGGGACAGACAGTAATGTAACTGAGTCATGGTTTAAAACGTGGCTCAGACTTGTCTCTTCATCTCATCAGACAAAGAAACTCTTTGTCTGATGTTGTGTGTAAGTGTTAAGTCACAGTCAGTTATATCACAACCAAGTTACTTAGTCACTAGTGAGTATCGTAAAACCTTTCACCTGAATTTGTATCTTTTCTTTTACTGTCCAAGTTTGCACTGCATTTATGCTTTAAGGGTTTATTGTGAAAAGGTAGTATAGAGTTGAATAAAATGAGACCCAACAGTATAAACTACTTGAGAAAAATATACATTTATAGACATTCTCCAGTGAGGGGGGCCATTAGTTTACGCCCTGTTCCTCACACAGAGAAGACAAACTGAGCACTACTGGAGAAGAAGAGGCTCACTTGTGCTTCTTTTTCAGCACACACTCTCTTGCACAAATGCACACAGCATTTAAACTAAAAACAAATTGATTTTGTTTCTAAATTGTTACAGAAAACTCATTGGTAACACTCTGGAATAATCATTTTCAATGTATTAGCAAATACCTAATTACATATGCCTTAAGCCTTTAATAATAATAATTAATGGATAATTTGCAAATACCTAATAGTGGTTAAAAAAGCCATTTACAAGGTAACGCTGATTTGTTTGTTAAGGCATTTAGAATAAATCTTTACATATTTACATAATATTAAGTTATTAATAAACAGGTTATAAGGCAAGTAATGTATGACTAATATTACTGGTTATTTTATCGTCAAATGTGATGTTAAAAATACTGAAATTTACAAAGAGGTAGCCCCTAGTGAATGAATGTCACTGTCTGTCTCTAAGTGTTAGCCCTGCGACTAACTGTCCAGAGTGTACCCCTGTGAGAGTTGCTGAGATTGGCTCCAGTCACCTGTGGCTCCTAACCAAGTGGAAGAAATGAATGAATGAATTGTTCTGTGAGTCACCTGCAGAGCCATGGCGGTGTTGAGCCTCTCCCAGGAGCGCCGTCCCACCAGGCCTTGCTCTTTGCGCCTCTTGAACTTCCTGAAGTAGTCCTGTATCAGGAAGGTGGCATAGAACTTCCCCACTGTTACCTCGTCATCTGAGTGGACAGACCAGACACACCAAGCCTCCAGAGTCAGCACCAAAACCACTGACCAGCACCAAGTCCCATCCATTTATATTTAAATCAAAGCCCACAAACGTCAGACAACCGACCAAATAAAACCTTTAAACAGAGCTCGGCTAAACAACAAACAAACTAAATGAGTCGTGCTGCTTTAGAAAAACCTCAAATCATTCATGAATTAAAAACAATAAAGCACCATCCTCTTCAAACACACATTAAAGCAACAAAATACAGTATATTCTAAAACTAAATTAATGCTCAAACTATGAACACCTCCTTGTTCCACACCTATGGCTCTCTGAAAAAACCCAATGGTGAATATTTTTGCTGTCTTTTTTTTTTTCAATGTTTATGTTCCATTTTGACAGGAGTAGAAATAACAAAAATGATGCCTGATAAAAATCCATTTAAACTGATAAACTGACAAGTGAGGACTGTCCATGTGCAAAGATAAAAGTAATGTGAGCTGATTTATTTTCTCTTTGCAACAACAGAGAATTTATGTTCAGGTATGTCTTCATCCTTGCATTAAACATTGGATTTATGCTTTACAGATCTGACCTCAGAAAGACAGCACTAAGAGTTGATACCAGCTGCTGTTGGGGTGTGACAAGAGTTAGATATCAGCTGACGGAGAGGGAAATTAGTATTAAAGATACCCCCACCTAATGAACACAAAGAGACTGTCCAATGTTTACTGCTGCAGGGCCAGGAAAGCCTTTATGTCAAAAAGAGTCTGTTTAAAGTGTGGTGAGCTCTGGTGTCGGACGGGCTGTTCATTGGAAAAGCAGACGCCCCCACTTTAACGTCATTTCTGTGGCAACATTTTGGTTTTCAGAGGAAATATGAAACGGTGAAATGGAGGCACAGTGTGGCTAACCCAGCAGTATACCAAGATACAGAAAAAACACCGCCATTACTGGAAATAGTGGTGAAATCTTTTCATGGGCATTTGAGTCTCGTCCTTTCCCTGTTAGCTGCAGGTGCACATTCATAAATAAAAGGAGATAGCATCTGGACATTGTTTCGAAAGTTTCAAACCTGTTGCTTTCCTCTTTTATCTCAGACTAAGATGACTAAGAATCTTCTTTAGAAACTCTTCTAAAAGAGCAATTCATCTCAGTGGTTATTCTCTTTCCAGGATCAGTTCTCTAAAAAAGAAAGTAACAAAAATAAACTGTTGCATTGACACATGAATGACGACCAGAGGAACTTAAATTCACTGTCGTTGCAAAATGATAATTATTAGTTCTCATAATTGCGGTTTATCAATTGAAATGCATTTTTATCAGATATCTGTCTATAGGTTGCATCCATTCACTGCTTTTCACAGATCAAACCACAATCCACTGTTCATTAGCTGTAAACCTCGCTATTGCAGCAGATAACATCACTCTTATGTCAAAATAAACAGAAATATGTTGTAACAACTTGTGAATATCAACATGAGAACTGCAACAAGCCCTTGCAAAACCATATACGTACCACAAAAGATAACATCTAACTCTGCAGCTTTATCTGTACAGTTTCTATGTTTTTTGTGTTCCACAGGTCTCCACAGGTTGTTTGTTCTCACACAAAAAAAAATAAATGAACAAAAACATGGACAGGAAACGTAACCACACACCTTCGGACTGCATTACAGCGATATCTACAGTGTTTATGAACAAAGAGACAGACAAGACACACACGCCTTTAAAAATCTAGCCTATTACACAATGCACATGCAAAAAGCAGCAAAAGAAAGAGCTACAGTTTGAGCAAGAGGTGACTACACACAGAGTCTCATGAGCCATGCAGGAGGCTAACCAAGTGTGGCTCTGGTTCACTCAGATTATGTTCTGCCGATCGGGGAAAATGCTAAAGACTGCATCATGGAGAGTAGGAAATGTGGCTTTAGCTACGGCCAATCACATGCTTCCATTCGTATTAATGGTGGCGGAAAATCCTACTGTAAAAATGTCTTTTCATCCGACTCATTAAATAATTGTTTTCAAATGATAATGGATTTTTTTTCTTCAGCCGCCTGTCTTATTATGTTTGTTTTTTATTTTTTTAAACTTTTGCAGACAATAAAGTATTCATAAAAGGTAACAATTAGAAGTCTCTTCCATTTAAAAAGAAATGTCATTTTTTGCCGCAGTAGCATTGACAAACACAAAACCAACAAAAGGTAATGCCTTAGAACATAAAAACATATTAGCGTGGGCATAGTCGCCCTTTTTTCTATAATGCTATTGATAATGCCACTTTTTCCTCCATCACCCGACACAGCTGTAACTCAAGAGAGGCTCTGTTCAGAAAGAAAGCCATGTGAAGCTGGTATTTTCTATAAAAAAGCTGTGTTCCAGTAATAGATTCTTACAGTAATTGAGGTTTTGAATAGTTTTGTATTACAACTCATGAATAGTTTTGTTTGAAGGTTGTTGAAGTCCATAAAAACATTTACAAATGGTAAATACAGCTCTGATTCCTGAAATATGTTCAAATGTTTCTAAGTCATAATTACTTTAAGTCTGAATAAAAGAAGCTCTGTAACTCTGCCTTGTAGTTATTACTGGGTTTGTCCAGACACTTGTTGTTATTGGAGCCTCTTTGGAGTTTTTGTTTCTCTTTTTCTCCAAAATGACGTTCAGTATATGATAGATATTTTGTTGTAAATGGGGAAGGTAAAAATGAATATAAACTGCAAATAATGTTCTGGTAAAGTGTAAAGAGGTCTTTGAAACAAGTCACTGATAAAATATCTGAGGAAAAGACACTACAATGTGCATAAATATTAAATTATTACCTATGCTTGTCTCAGAGAGAACTCAAAAGGAAGTGAGAAAAGAGTGGTTATTATGTGGTTATAATATGCTATACTGCTTACCTTGCTAATTCCCTGTATTTGCAGAGTTATAAACCACAACTAGCACTACAGTATTATCTATGTCATGATCTTATTGTAAAGCTAATACTAGAAGCTATTTTCCAAACTGTACTTTAACATGCTACCAGATAATTCTCTCAACACATTCCATACTTTAGAAAACATATTTTCTAGTAAAAGTAAGACTTTAGTAATCTAAAGTCTAAATCTAAAGTCTGTTTTTAGTTTCTTTCTGCACAGAGCCTTGAGGAGTTATGTTCCACTGAGGTATCAGTTGTTACATGCCACCGGCTAAAACAGGACTGCTCCAAAGAGCTTAAGAGGCCAGAAAGAGAAAGAGGGTTGAACTGAAGCAGCTGTGGACGAGAGAAGCTCAGCAGAAAACAGAAACAGGTGTTAGCAAACTATGGCACAGACAGATACATGCAGCAAACTCAGGACAAAAGCAGAAGGATACAGCGAAAACTATCCTAATACAACACTACAAACTAGATAAACATGCTCTAAATGATGGATTCAACATTTAGATCTTTCCGTATATAAGAACATTTTAAACAATCCAATTATTAGACCTAGTTTTGTTTAACGTGTTTGAGTTAGGAATACAAACCCCCAGCAGGTGGCACCACTTGGTCCAGGAGCTTCATACTGGTCCTTTTCCAGATTTTCTTGATCACTGCTCTTAGCTCCTCGTTGGCCTGCTCCAGGTTTCCTTTGAAATCAACAGATATTTAAGTCTTTTGGAGTCTGTTGTTGCCCCAAAAACAGCCAGGGCCATTCACGCATGACCGTGTGCATTTATACATAACAACTGTATAATGATCACCTGTAACAATATGGAGGGGAAAAAGTGACTGTCGAGAGTGTAAGGTCTCTTACAAGAATTTAGAAGAAAAGACCAAAATCATTGTAGTCAGTCCAGTTTAGACGGAGTAGCACAATAAAATAAAGACACTTCATATTCACTTAAATACAAAATATTCCTGAGATCCTGACCTCAGGGCCTTCAATTGTGCGTACAGCGGTCAAAATGCAATCAATCGGTGGTAAAGTGGTGAAATATGGTAATATATGGTGAGATAAATGAAGGTCACTGAAGTGGATTAGTATTAAAGTATTATTAGAGTTTGCACTGCACACTCACCGTCGGTCTTTATTTTCAGAGCTGTTCGAACCAGAGCAAACAGAGTGGCATTAAACATGACTGTGCCGTCGCTGTTTAATGGCATGTTCATTGCCACGAGACGCTGCAACACACAAAAAAACAACAGGAAATCGGCATAAATGTGTGAAGATAATTATATTTGGATACATAAAACAAATTATTGATAGACAATCACAGAAGAATCCCAGTGCACTCTGAGCCACAAAATAATGTGCCATTTCTTTTCTTGTGAGACAGTTGAGCTAAAACCTACCTTGCAGGCGACTCTGTGAGGGCAGAGTTTTCCGAAGCCTAAAGGAGGCTGGATTCTTCGCAACAAAGTCACCACATCCAGGTGTTTTATCCTGCCCCTGAATGAGATACAGTTAAAGTACGTCAGTAATAAGCTCATTGGTCCATTGTGAGTAGGAGCCGAGACATTTAAAGAGATTTATATTTAAGAGTTTAAAGAGATGCACTGGATTTTTGTAAGCAATGTTGTAGGATTACTTAAAGAAAGATGGACTATAATCTTTGTTTGAGTCTGGTTCGAGGAGCCTCAGACCGCTTTTCTTTATGAAATCATAACGAGATTATGATTTCGATGATTTTTTTTGAGATTTTTAACTAATGTCTCAGAGCCACAGGTGTCTGAAAGATGCCGTCTGAAGCAACAGTTGAGCTTTCTTCCTGTTCATAGTCCTGTCCATAATCCATCCACAAGTATCACAATCCTACTTCCAAAACAGGAATTGTAATAACCTTTTTGTCTCTTCTTTGTATATTTTGCCATCTGTAATAACAAGAACAGTACCTACTTTGTAATCTGTCTAGGACAGAACAGGACTATCTGGCTGACGGCTGACGTCTTTGACTGATTATAAGTAACAGTGCATCCACTCCTCGAGGAACTGACACAGAAGAAGTTCTCTAAATAGTTTCCGTGACAGAATTTCCCTTTAAGGTTGGACAAACATAAAAAAGGATATATTTCTGAGCCAAGAAAATGTACTCACTTTGCTTCAGGATCGTATTCAGACCAAATCCTTTTGAACTCATCCAAGTGGTGTGGCCCAAGAATCGACCAATCACGTGTCAGATAGTCAAAGTTGTCCATGATGACAGCTACAAACAGGTTAATGATCTACAACAAGATATACATTATTTATGACACGACCCATGAATAGCATCGACAGGCTGTATGGTGTGTTGAATATTACCAGAAAAGCACAGAGCATGTAGAAGCTGATGAAGTAAATGATAGCAAAGCCACTGCCGCAGGTCCGCTCCTCGCCGGGGTTGTAGTCCGACTCCGCATCACACAGTTTCCCGGGCAGACAGGCCAACATGATCTCCTGCCAGGCCTCACCGGTGGCACATCTGAGAGAGGACAGCACAACGTGATTATCAAAAAAAATAGGTTTGAAGACCTATACACAATTAACATTCAGTTTTTAATCTATTTATTTGTTGTCTGTTTTTTAATCTAATATTTCCGTGTTATTTGTGGTTCTATTTATTTTACTAGTTTTAAAGTCAAAGCTTGGATTGTTTTATATGTGCTTTAGAAAAAAAGATTGACCTTAACCTATATCTTTGTAATATTAAAGACATATTTTAATAAATTATCCATAAATGAAAATGTATATTGGTAAATGTTTTTTATTAAGGAAAAATGTTCCTTAATAAAAAAGTTGTTAAGAAGTCACTTTTCAAGGACCTTTTCTTGACAATTTGGTAAAAAAAAACAAAAAACATTTGGAACAAAAACAACAGTAAACTACAGCAGCCTAAAAGGGTCAAACCTTTCTCATGTAAGTCATGTAAAGTTTGATCGTTCACCCAAAACAATCAAATTTAATTTAGTTTAATTAAAAAGAGAACAAACGTTTTAAAAACAATCCCGTTTGAGAAGGTGAAATACAAAGACAATATATTCCTTGGCCATTTGTTTTTTCCTTGAATGAAAACAACTTGTTACATATTATTATGAAGTTAATTGTGTATTTAAGCATAAACCTATCTCTTAAATGTTTCTGGTAAACATTTGTGTCAGTTCTTGTGAAATGTGCAGTAAAGAAAGTATGTGTACGTTATAGCATTACTTATCTTGACATGTTTTGCAGAAGCTAAAATAAACATTCCAAACCTGAAGAGCATGAGAACGGCTTGTGGAAAGGTCTGAAAGTTGTTGTTTCGGTTGATCTGAGTCCCATCCACCATAGCAATTTTTCCAAATACCTACAGAAACAATAACATTAACGAACTCCAACAAGTACAGTCATGTTACGGGCTACATTTTTTTATTTTGAGTGTGCTTACCTGCATCCCGATTACAGCGTAGATGAAGAACAGCATTGCTATAAGAAGTGCAACATAGGGCAGAGCCTGGAGGGAAAAAAGATAAGAACTTGAACTGTCACTACTGAATATTTGAGGTGTTTTTTTAGATATCCAAAACTCAAGCACAGTTCAATCAAAAAAGATATTATGAAAAAGATAATAAAAGATATAAAGTAACAAGTTGTAGAGGTGTTTTTTTTTTTATGAGTCTGGTGCAACGTTTTAATTAATTGGGATCTACAATCTCTGTTCTTTAATGTTAAAATAATTTAGAAAATGTTTCATGTTTTATTGTTTTACCTGAAAAGACTTGATAAAGGTCCACAGCAGCGTCCGAATGCCTTCCCCTCGGCTCAGAAGTTTGACCAACCGCATCACTCTGAACAAACGGAAGAAGGTGATGGAGATACGAGCGCTGTCCTCTGTGTTCTGTGAGACAGACAAGCGTTAGAGCCAGTCAAATGTGTCATGTCCACACACAGGGACCACTACTTTAATAAACGTTTGTAAAAGTGTGACAGTCATTAGAGCATGCAGAATAATGTGCTTTGAACCCGAAAAAAAAAGACTTACACATACAGTTCTGTACAGGTCTGTGGACATTACAATATACTCCATTCAACAAACAAAACAAGACCAGTGTTTACCTGTTTTCAATCAAATATACAAGACCTTTAAGTACATTTTCCGTACGGTTTTCATAATCTCATGGGGCCAGTTTCAGAAAGTTTAATGCCTTTACGCCACCACTTCAGGTCTTTCCGAAACGACCTCTGCCCCTTTACACTTTGTAGTGCCACTCATAGCTCAACAAAGTAAAAGTCAAAATACAGAGCTCAACTTTAAAACACTCGGTCCAAACTCTGATGAAGTTTTTGGTTTCCAAGCACAATTAAGCCATAATCTGCTAGTTGTTACAAAATGAGGTGAAAGAAAACATACCATTTCTTTAACATTTTAGACTTTTTTTTCCAGAGCAGTTTTACATGTGTCTTCTTTTTTCATTCAAAAAGAGAACTGTTAAATCACCTAAGAGCATATTGTACTAGGCTTGTAGTAAGAGGCTCACAGTGGAGGGTTTTCGAGGCCACATATTGGATTCAGATGGTTCTTTAAATAATAAACCCTCTGTGTGAGGTTTTAGAAACTACAAATTCAATTCAGCTGTATTTAACTTTATTTAAATGGCACATATTTATAAGTAAAGTTCTCATAAAGGGTGTAAAATAACCTATGGAAACATTGTTTGTGTGTTTGTGTCGAGGTGCTCCAAAACATGTACAATAAGTCCCCAGAGGGTTTAGGGCTCCCTTAAAAAAGATCAGCAATCTCTCTCTGGGACTTTCCTGGTTTTATAAAAGCTCAAATAAAAAGCACTTGAAAGCAAAACATGAAAAGGTCACAAAGTTCTCACAGACCCAGAGACCGACGATTTAGTACTAGAGATAATCAACCATATTTTTCAACAGTCAATGGAAAACAAAAATAATTCAGTTGGATTACAGATTATTCTAACTAGATTAAATTGGCAATTGTTTAAATTAAAATCTACCAGGGAGTTAATTGTGTCAACTCAGAATTTACCAGGAAGTTTACCAGCACTTTCTTCTTGTTGCTGTTTTTTGAAGACTTTAAGACTTTAAGACTTTGACTTAGAGTCTTTTGCCTTAGTAAACAGTCCAAGCCTTGTAGGCTCCAATAAATATAGCCTAAGCAGCGCCATCTAGTGTGTATTACTCATAAGGCTGTGATTTTTTTATTTACAAGTTTAAGTATCTTTATCTGTTTAACTTGAGAAAAAATAAAACCATAACATGCTTTTTTCCACTCAAAAACCTGCATTTTATAATCTAAAAAAACGTATTCATGCACCTACAAGGGTCAAAAAAATGTCTCTTGTAATAGGAATAATTTGTGTAAAAACTCTGTCCTTTTGTCAGTAAATACAGTTTAAGTTTGTGCTGTATGTTTTCTGATGAACAGAGGATGATGAGGGGGTGTTTGGAAAGGGTTTGTTAAAGCCACAAACAAATATCGCATGATGGGTCTTTAAGTATCTTTGTGAAACTGGCCCCTGAATCAAAGTATGTGAAAATAAAAGAACAAGACAATCACATTCGCCTTTGCATCTCTGTGCCATGCCATGCACCGAGACAGGACAAAAATAACTCAATGAAACTGGAGCTCAGGTGCAACAAACCAGGTGAGTCAAAAACATGTATAAACGTTCACTCCATAGAAATATGAAGCATCTCAGTGTCTCAGACGTATAACAACAACAGAATGACTTTGATGCTTTGACAGTGGATGATGACAGAAAGTGGGAGGGGCTGAATGAAAGGGGAGGGGCTTCTTACCCCCGGCTCCACTATCACCTTGACGACAGGGATCGCTGTCGACTTGAAACCAAAAGCCGTGTGTTAATCTAATTCTCCAAACACACTTCAACCTCATTCAATAAAACACTTTTTCAAAGATAATCCTAAATAAACTTAAAGCAACAGCTGACACAAACATAAAGCCTCACATGAAGCAAAAGCTTGACAAAAAAAAAATAATAAGAAAAATTAACCATTGCATGCACACAACTCAAGCAGCTTTTGGATTTGGATTTTTATATTTTTTTATATTTGAGCAATCTAATTATATATTATTTATTTGTGTCCTGGCTGACTGAACATAATAAGAACAAAAATAATAAGACATGTAAGACATAGCCTATAGAAAAGCATTTTGTTGCATTAAAACAGGTCTTTATAGGTCTTTAGACGTCATGTGACTCAGTGCCTTCTGTCAGCCGTATTGGCAAGAAAAAGTGAACAAGAAAAATAAATACATTTGAAACAGTTGGATGTTATTAAACACCTTGAGGTATATGTCACAAAATCTCATTGAAATCTCATTGAATTTCCCTCTGATCCTCTGAGTAAAGTTGAGTCTCACTGATTCATTGTCTTTTGGTTGTTTCTATGCAAGCTTCTGGGCAACACAAACACAAAAAATAGTCTGTTTTTTACTCTGCAGTAGTTCTGGAGTCTGGTGCCCAAAATCTACAATGTCACTGGAGACAATGAAAATACTGTGTTTGGGCAGTTCTGATTTATGCTAATTGGTGTTATTTCACTCAGCAGGAAATAGGAAACAGAAAGAGGTAGTTTTAGTGGGATACTTTGGCACAAATCTACTGGAAAATGTGAGGAAATGGGCTGATTGATCATGAACACATTTATTTTTTAATCTATAGATACATGTTCAGAAGTGGAGCTTTCCTGCCAATAGCATGAGTTTGGATGACATCATGTCCAGGAGCTCAGCAAGTCATTACATCAAACAAATAGTAATTTATTGTTAATGCTTTAAGAGCCATAATGCTAAAGGATACTTAGTTTGAGGTTACATCCGGGTACTTTGAGCTGTAGCGCTGACGTCACTTCCATAGCCACATTAGCTGGAGGCTTTTAAAATTGCAGCAGGTTTAAGCGCCCAGTTTAAATTTGAGCAAGTGTGTTTTTTGTTTAGTTTTTTTTTATTTATTTAAATTACTGAATGATTTGCTTTTTCAGGTGTCTTATTTTTAATAAGGAATTTAATAGCTTTTCTTTTTTCTTTTTGAGGAATGATTTTTTATTTTTATTTTTATTTCCAAACAAGCTTTTTAAATTGAGACATGGCTTTAATCTTTCATGGATTTTTTATTTTATTTTGAAAAATGATAGAGGTTTTTTAAAAATGTCCCTCTTCTTTTAAGTCAAATTAGTTACACAATCATTTATCTTTGACTGTATTTCAGGCAGCTATAACAGCAAACATCAAGGCTGTTTTCCTTTCTCAATGCAACACTAAAGCCAGCACCAAAAGGGGAGTGTGGACAGAAACAGAAGCAGCGTGTGTTTGTGCTGAACAACTACTTACATTGATCTCAGTGATGGCAATGTCAACCACGCTACCCACAACAATTAAGGCATCAAACGTGTTCCATGCATCAGCAAAATAGTTCTGCAAGCACGAGCCATGAAGACACACAGAGAAAAGAGACAAGAGCCAGAGAGAGGAGGGGTTAAGAAGAAAAACAGGCAGCACACACAGAAGTAGTGTTTAGATAAAGAAAAATACGTTATTGTTGTTATTTAGAGACTTATTAGCTGTGCAGACTTAAACCCAGTCTCTGTGTCATGTGTTTGCAAATGACTGATGTGTGAATTATTACCAGTCAATTTCATTATGTTTTCCCAAAGTCAGAAAATTAGTCAGTGATTGATTTTACTTCAAATGTATTGCATTTGGGTGAGATTTTATGAACTACATATTTTGGATTAAGATATCTAAGAAAGAGTCTCCACTGTTCCCAGCTCTAATAAACTTAATTTCATTTCTTTTATTTGATCTGTTACTACTACTTACTGAACCCCATTTATGTCATTTATAAACTTAATTTGTAACCCTTAAATACTTCAACTAATTAAACAACACACACAAAAGGTGTATTTATCACATAAACTCATTTACTATAGACTACTGTATATATCAGCTCCAATTCAAAGTGGTGGATGCTTTTTGCCAAGTTGGCCACTTTAACGATAAAGTGCAGAGGGGAACACTGGATGACTAATTTCCAATTAAAACTCTGGTGTAACGATGTGACTTAAGTTTAGTGTTCCATCTGCTTTGCCCCCAAAAAATATAATATAAAAAACTCATTACTTTAGAGAAAACAATATATATATATGCTCATATATTCAGTAAATGTAAAAAAGAGTCTGTATGTTTGAGCTAGAATTGTTTTACCATCCCACATATCTAGAGATTTACAGAAACATAAACAAGAGACTGGGTTGGCTTTTCCCACACTGTCCCACCTTCAGCTGGAGTTACATTTAATAAAAGCAGGAGTTGGTGGAGGTGAAGGAAAGAGGGGCAGAAAAAAGAGGAGTAGCAGCCGCAGTGGGAGCAGGAGACGTGTGTTTCTACCTGACTGAGTACGATGTCGACTACACTGCCGATCACCACCAGTGCATCGAAGACGTTCCAGGCGTCTCCTACATAGCCCTGAGTGGGGCAGCGTGGGACGGGACAGGGATCAAGGGTCAGGGGACACAGGGTGGGGTTTGAGGGGTCACAGAGGGTAGAGGTCAACAGGACAAGTCTATGAGGGCTGTGATACAAGCAAGGGCTATTAGATAGAAAGCATTTAGGTGTTAGGGAGAATAAGAGGAAAAGAAAGAAGACTGCAAAGGGAATAGTGTGGAAGCCTGTGGATATTAGCTATAGCGTAACTAAAACAAAATGAATATCAAACGAAAAAAACAGAAAACTAACCTGTTGCGAAGCATGTTTAATGTAGAGCCTTTTTTTAGTATCAGAGCAGTTTTTATATACAGTATGTTGAGATAATAAGTAAAAGAGCTGATGTGGTTGACACTCACATAAACAGCCAGAAATACAGTATATATTTCTGGCTGTTTGGTGATGCACTAATACTTAATAATAAAGCTTGTTGTAGTGTAATTGTTTTAATTTCTTTGTAGAAAACTGTATAAATCCCAATAAAGCCACATAATACTCAGCTCTGGTAACTGCGAGGAATGTGATGGGCTCATGGTGCCATCACCTTGAGGCATTGAGGCTTAGCAACAGTTCAGTTTCTTGAACCCAGACACCAGTAAATAATGTAAATTTGTCTAACTACATATAAGCATTTGACTATGCATTACCCTGGGTTTGAACGCGACGAGTTTGAGGATCATCTCGACAGTGAAGACCCCAGTGAAGACCATGTTGAGGATGTCCATGGCGTAGTTAAACAGATGAGACTGCCCATGGTGCTTCATGAGGACAGATAGACAAAGAAATTAGAATTACATGCAATGTGCAAATATGGTTCTCATTAACTCTTCAAACAATTACTAGAAGATGCACATTTGTTTAGTAACTAATAAAACATGATTCCAAACAAAGTATATTAACAGAAAGAGGCAAAATAAAGTATTATTGAGTAATAATATAAAGTCCAGAGAGGGCTTACCTGAATGGCCAGGCAGAGGGTGTTGAGGATGATGAGGACAAACATGACGTACTCAAACCCAGTGGAGTTGACCACGTACCAGAACTTGTACTGGTACGGGTTTTTGGGGATGTAGCGGCGCACTGGACGAGCTTTAAGAGCATACTCCACACACTGGCGCTAAAACAGACAAACAAAAAGTGTCATTTGTCAATCATTCAGTTGTTTGTTGTAATGTTCTCGTTTAAACCTGAGGACTTTTATTCACAAAGTCATAGTGACGGGGAACAATTTCTTTTAAAAAATAATTTTAATAAGTTCCTGAAACAGCAACAAAGTGGACAACAGTAAAACCTCATTTACACTGAGCTGTACAGTATGGGTCAGTAGGGCACAGATTGGTTCAGGAGACATTTGAAGAGGTTCATCGCATTTCCTACTTACTATTACCTTTTAGGAACTCACTATTTAACAGGCTCTGAGTGAGACAATAAATGTTTTCTGTCTATCTACACGGTCACTGGCAATTAAGCATAAAAAGGCCCTAAAATATATGTTAATAAAATGCAATGTTTCCATTCACTACAATACTATCTAAACCAGAAACAGCTGTTGCTAGTTTGTTTAGTTTTTTTGTCACTTTAGTACAACAAGTGCAACTTTTACACTTTTCTTTGTGCTTCTCATTTTCTCCTGAGTGAGGATTATCTATCGTCCAGTCAACAGTCTTTAACGCCACCTTTTGGAAACAAAACACTCTGATGGCACCAAAGGCCTAAGTCTTCCCAAAGTAGTACTGGCAATGGAAACTGACCCGTACTGACCCGTCCTGTACTGTTCCACTCCAGTCAAAACAGGCCCAAAAAGAGAAGCCACTGGGTTGCAAACAGATCAATGATAATCAGAAAACCTTGCTGTTGACCCGGTTCATACCTGGTTCTTGTCCAGCTCACAGTTTTTGTACTCTTTCTCTCCCTGCTCCTGAAAGGTCACAATGACAAAACCTACGAAGATGTTCATCATGAAGAAGGCAATGATGATGATGTAGATGATGAAGAAGATGGAGATCTCGATGCGGTAGTTGTAGATGGGACCCATGTTTTCTCTGTTTGAGTCGATGGCCTTGTACAGCAGACTACAGAAAAACACAGGAAGATAAAAGACAGTTAGGGTTTTAAACAGGGACTAGACCTGTTTTATTTAACTTTTTGTATTATTTAACTTTGAAAACTCAAAGCCGGACTCACGTGGGCCACCCTTCGAAGGTGGAGACGGTGAACAGAGCCATCATGGCCATGAGGACGTTGTCAAAGTTGAAGTCGCTGTTGTACCAGATCCTCTCTTTAATCATGGGCAGGGCTGTGTCGCCGGTGTTATACAGAATATACGTGCCTCTGAAAAGTAAAAGTCCAGTGTAAACGAGGAAAATGAAAAGAGGCACAAGGTAGGTAAAGAGAGAGTATCAGACAAACATACTTGCATTCATCTGGACTGGACTTGGCATCATCTGTGCATCGATAAAACTTCCCCTGTGGGAAAAAGACCTTGTTATTTACTCTTATGGAGAGTCAGTCAGTGCTGGAGAAATCCCTTTTGTTTAAAGAAATGTAGATTTTATGTCTTTAACTATATAAATGCCCTTAACCTTAATTGGGCCTGTCTATTTATTTAGGTCAGAGATAGTACCAAGGCTGTAGCCTGACTGGTTATTCAATGCTCCACTGCCTAAAACATCCAAAATACTGTATCTCAAGCCTGTCTTTTTCTCTCATGTGACTCCTCTCTGCTCTAAGAATAGCTTAAATTCTCAAACAGAAGCAACACAAAGTAACTTTTCAATATTGGCAACCACACAGCCAATTTTCAGTCAAAAGTTAAATGTTTCTTGCCTTTCAGTAAATTGGTTCATATTTGAAATGTGTATGCTGCCATCGAGTGACCATTCCCAGTACTACAGTTGAGAGACCTTCTGTTTTTGAATAAATAAAACAACAAACACACTTTGCAGTTCATGGTGTCTTTACTGCACACATCTTGTGTTTAAGGTTGCATCGTGGTATTTTCAGATCAGTTGATAATCTATAGTGCACCATCAAAAACATTGAAAATTCTCTATAAAAAAGTGTCAAATGTTTTTAAATGGGTATGATGATCGCATGTAAAACAAATGGTACAATTTTAATGGGATCAAAAAAAAATAATAAATGTTTATGATAAGTGCTCACTGTGATGTAGAGGTAATGTGTTTAAGTGGTGCATGATGCTTACTTGATGCAGAGTAGTGTGTATTAATCATAAAAAAGACAAATGTGCTGATCAATAGCTTATTCTGTTCTTATATTATACAAAATTAAGTCAAAGGAATGTATACCAAACCTCTGTATACCTGTCTTTTTATAGTTGCATGAGACAGACTCTGTTTATCTCACCTTAAAGAGCTGAACCCCGATACAAGCGAACATGAACTGCAGCAGCGTTGTGACGATCATGATGTTACCGATGGTTCTTATGGCCACAAACACACACTGCACCACATGCTACAGAGACACAGAGTTACATGCTGTTAGGGTCATGTTATGAATAAAGACTATAAAATTACAACATGTGTTTCAAACCTTGAGTCCCTTGGCTCTGTTGATGGCCCTGAGCGGACGGAGGACTCTCAAAACACGGAGAATCTTCACCACTGATATGGCAGAGGATCTTTAGATGAAATAAACCAATGTTACAATTTTAGTTTTTCAGATAACAATTCCCTTTTCCACTTTATACTTTATATACTGTAGCTCGGAGTCTTTCCAAACACTGAACAGTAGCACTCACTGAATCCCAAAAGAGACCAGAGACACGCCAACCACCAGCAGGTCCAAGAGGTTGAAATAGTTTCTACAGAAAGCTCCTTTATGAAGAAACGCCCCGAAGGCTGTCATCTGTGAAGAAGAGAGAGGACAGTTAGAGATACACAGACAAAAAGCAGAAAACAACACTATGCTAAACTATAATGACATCAAATTAGAAGTGCCATATTCCACATTATTTTGCTTTATTTTTATCACATTAACATAAAGTACTTACAGTGATACTATAGTTTTGTGTAAATGTGGTTCTATCTGATTATTTTGTGAATAATTCTCTGAAGTAGACTCACTCCCAGTTTGGAGAAGCAGACAGGAGCAATGCCACAGAGACTAAACTACTGCTGTAAATGTGGCCAGTGAACACAGACTAAAGACACGTATTAAACCAATTCAACGTCTATTTAAATGTGTGGCCCATAGTAGAGAGGATATTTACACAATATATGCTGCTGGGAAATGCTTGTTCAAATGAAATACATAAGTTCTGGGGTTGTGTAGATGTGGAAAGGTGGAACATTAATGTGGCTGTGTCTCATGTGTGTTCATCAACATGCACTGTCCCAATCAAATAAATAAATTAATAATAATAATGATAAAGAAGAACAGGTACGCACACACTTAGTGTTTGTAGAAACATAAAAAATGGCAGTTATTGCTCTTGTCTGCTGGGTATGTGACACTCGTATACTGTTATTTTTAATTACAAAGTACTGGACTATTCCTTTTAAAGCTAATATGCAGGATTTTCATTAAAGAATAAATCAGTAATCACATAATAAAACTGTTTGTTTCTCATTGTTTCACTTTTTTTTCCTTTGTTGAGGGATGTCTATGAGTATGTAGCTTGTAGCCAGCAGGTAATCACTAAAAAACAGCTGGCATGAGTTCTTTCAAAGTCAGATGAAACCTAGATTTGGCTTTTCCCCAATAATCAGCGCCGATAGAGTGAATGGACATAGGGACAGGTTTGTCTGGAAATCCTGCATATTCTGCCTTTAAATCTGAAATACAATAAATCAGCCTCATTTCCACACAGACACATAAACATATATAAATGGGTAATGCAAAATAGACAAGGCAAGACAGCTACATTTCTCAAAAGCCTAGGCCAGGTATAGTTTTCATCCTATAAAGCTGGACTTACAACCTTATGTAGGCTTTTTGCAAAAACATTCACATGCATGAAAGGGCAAGAACGTAACCTAGTACATGTTATGAAAGACAAGACAGTCCTAAATCTGTGCTACAAACACAGACTCTCAAAAGGTTAAACTGCTCTAAAACTGCATAGCTTAAGTAGCAGTAGTATCTTTAAAGGTCACTGATCTGTTAATTGGTTCAAAACATTCAACGGGATAATTACAGAAAGTGACAGACAAATAGAGCTCCACATTTGGTTTAGAGCCGTAACATGACGAGCAGGTGGCTGTATTTCAATCGCAGACAAACATATAAATTGGTAAGACGTGTGCAGCAAGCTTGAGAATAGTGGGTTGTT
Organism: Perccottus glenii; assembly: GCA_024416835.2. NCBI lineage: Eukaryota > Metazoa > Chordata > Actinopteri > Gobiiformes > Odontobutidae > Perccottus > Perccottus glenii. The sequence continues at coordinate 9,230,561 of CM044555.2, read as the reverse complement.
GCTTTTTTAATGGTTTACCTTAATAAGGATCTCAAATGTAAACATACTAGTGAAGACATAGTCTGCATAGCCTAGGATCTGAGGAGGAATCAGAGTGACACAAGCACGCACAGGGTTACTGAAGCTCTACTCAGCACAGCACGGCGCACACAGGACAGTTACCTTCAACAGGATCTCAACAGTAAAGATCGCGGTGAAAGCATAGTCAAAATAACCAAGTATCTGCAAGAGGCACAAGTTCAAGTCATCAATGATGTAAGAACAAGGATTCGTGCAAAAAAAAAAGGAAAAAATACATTCAGAGGAGTGTAGCCAAAACTCTGTAGTCACTGGAACATTAAACAAGTTTGCGTAATAGACATTTGCATACATGTTTCATTTGTAATGTAAAGTCAATAGGCAAAGTGACCTAGATCAGCTCATAGAAAATACTGTACATCTTTCAAGTCGTCCATCTTCTTGGCAAAGTTTATGGAAGTCTAGGCCTACTTATATAATTACATATACAATACTTTATTCATTCTTATATTACAAATTGTATGTTATTTAATTTAACTTTCATTAACCTACCAAAATAATGGTCCAAACATTTAGGGGCAGATTTACTTTATTTACTTTAATTCTGTGACTTAGGGTGCGTTCACACTTGCTGTGTTTGGTGCGGTTCAGACAGATTCTGGTGTGGTTTACTAAACAAACCTCAGTGCACTCCTTTTCAAAACAAAGGTCTCGGAGCACTTCCAAGAAAACTCTGGTACATTTAGATTCAAGTGTGAACCTTACGCAGACCAAAGACGAGCTCAAACAGGAAGAGCCTCATAAATTGGCAATTAAAAAAAATCAACGTAACAATTAGCATTTCCAAGATTGGAAAAGATGAACTGAAATAATATTGTCCAACTGAATGAATGTCATGCACGGAGAAGGTTAAATTAAATGGTAACATGCCTTATTAGCATTTGGGCTAACAGCACCGACGAGTGCGTTTGTTAAAAAAGGCATGTTTTTTGTTTGGTCCACAGTTTAAAATGTCGGTCGTGAACAATGGTGACACAGGGACGAACCAAACTAAATAGATTGTTTTCTGTTTTGGTGCGAACTAAATAAAGTGTACTACAAGTGAGAACACACCCTTAATCAGCGGCATATTAACAAAAACTTCACAAGGCTGTTGGCTTAATGATAGTGAAAGAATGCAGAGACATTAGTAAGAGTGAAATAATTGCTCAGAAATACTTATGGATGTCAAATAATCTGAGACTGAGTGCTTTCACCCAGATTAATGTTTCCTCTCAGCTGTGTCAGAAGTTGGATTGTAAACCCTGCTTTTACAAAACAAAAGGTAATATACAGTATGCACAAGTAACTACAACAACTCCAAGAAACATTACAGCTGTGTTTAGATCAGTTTAATCTCTACAGGAAAATTATAAAAATATAAAAAGAGTCTAACTACTTAAATGCAGTGTTTTCTTACATTATCTAAACTGTGCCTGCCATATTTGTCACATTAGTGTCAATTTCTACATATTTTTTTATTTTTTTAACTAGCTTCCAGGGTTGTGTGTACGTACTATATTGCGAGCAGAGAAATTTCGGATGGGGTCCTCAGCGGCGAGAGACACAGAGCTGAGCATGATGAAAACCAGGATGAGGTTGGTGAAGATCTGGTGGTTGATCAGTTTGTGGCACAAAACACGAAATCTGGAGCACAAAATCAGAGAGGGACATAAACCAATAAAAAAAATGCCTTGATTGTTACAGTTATTCGAATAAAGAGCCCTGTGTGGGACTCACGGGTTGGTCCTGCTGAAGATGAAGAAAGCACTGCCCTCTGGCATCGGTGGGGTCTTCTCTTTGAGGTTGAGCTCTGACATCCTCAGTGGACGAGGGCCGGACGGGACTTCAGGGAGGTCCTCAGTGTCTTGAGTAGAAGAAGTAAATGACATATTTTTGTTAAATAAGAGTCATTCAGCTGTATTTTCAGATATCAGTGTAAAAAAGTGTTCAGTAATGTTTGTCTCATTTCCTTTTTTGCATTCAAACCAAGAATTACTTTTCTTTTTTTGATCCAATTAGCAGCAGATCAGTTAAAACACGCAGCAGGTACAGATCTATATTCGACTCTAATGTAGCCACATGTTGTTTGTTGGCTTGTTTTATTAAAGTAAATGAGCTTGTGCTTCATGCTTTAGTAACTGGTTAAATGCAACATTGACTGAAAGTGATCACTTAATTCCTAAAATATAAATATTTTGAAGAAGAGAGGTGCCTTTACCTGGAGAGTTTAGAGCAGCCTCTTTGTTGTCTTCCAGCAAGTGCTCCTCTGGCGCCTGTTGACAGTCCACAGATTTAGTATCACAGATTAATTAAAACTATAAAATTACATAGTTAGTCAGTAGCCTGTAATTGTGGAGCTATTTTTGAGGCAACAGTGTTAATATGTTTTTAAATATGTGTGTGCATAATTTACGTTTGTGTTTTTGCCCTGAGTTTAGACTTAAAGGCTGTGCCCGTCAATAAAGAATAACCTGCAGGTGATGACAGTAACAAGTGATCATTTTGATTAAGAGTAGGCAGATCTAAGGAAGGCAGATAATTTGTCCTTTGCACTTAAGAAACCTTGTTTATTAGAGATACATATCCTTGTAGATTTATTTATTTAGTTATTTTAATCAATTGCTTGTGTGTCCCTTTCTTTTGATGCAGTTAGATCTCATTGACCACAGCCTGTGAGTCAAAACTCAGGGCAAAGAAACACTTAGTTATACACAAAACCAAACACAGACATTCAAGTTGTCCGTTTTGAGAGCTTTATGTGTAAAACTTTGCCACAATAATATCCCACACAGTAATCATTGTGTAAAATATAAACCACAAATGCACTTTTTTTTACCTTTTCACAATCTGTGCCTTCAGTTTCTTCACCTCTATTCTTGTCTGTGAGCAACTCCCTGAAGATGACACCAAGAAATGATACAGAACTCATCTTTTTAAAAATTGAACATAATGCATTTCTTATGTATGAACAGCAAGTATAAAATCATACTTGACACTATTTCTCCTCTTCTTTGCCTCCTCTTCTTCTTTCTGTGCTGTGTTCAGGCTCTCTGCGTCTGCGAGGTTATCGACAGCGATGGCCAAAAAGACATTTAGCAGGATGTCTGGTCATGTGACTTAAGGAAAAAAAACGTAGGCAGCTGACAGTTATAACTCAGATAAGAAGAGACATATACTGTATCTATAGTGTTTACGTGACTGGGCAGATTGAAGGATACAGTTTCCACAGATAAAGAGGATGATGAAGTAAATGCAGACCACCATCCCTGACGAGGCCGGACCACCGTACGCCATGATCCCATCGTACATCACTGTGTTCCAGTCCTCTCCTGTCAAAATCTTCAAACATGTGAAAGATACAAAGTTGGTAATATTCATGAAGATTTTGAGGTTCCTGAGCACACAGAGATCAGAATACATCTAAATAAATACAAAGTATCCACAGATCTAATCTCTCAGGACACATCTCAGGACTCTACAGCCACATTAGCTCTAAAAATAAATAAATAATAATAATAATAAGCTCTAATATAAATTCACCTGAAACACAGTGAGCAGAGCCTGGGGAAAGTTATCAAAAGTGCTTCTCTTGGTAACAGTCTCATCGAAGTTAAACTTGCCGCCGAAGAGCTGCATGCCGAGCAGCGAGAAGATGATGATGAAGAGAAAGAGCAGCAGCAACAGGGAAGCGATGGACTTCATGGAGTTGAGCAGAGAGGCCACGAGGTTACTGAGAGACGCCCAATGACTGGAGAGACAAAGATTAGAAACAAATACACTGCCTCTTAGATAATAAAAGACAAAACATTAATGGTCTAAGTCAAATTTAAACATTGAACTGATAAAAAATAAATAAATAAGATATGTGACCATGCTTTTTTTTTACTTGTAGCTATAAAGACATAAATGATCCTAGTCTGAAGTTGTTGACTCACCGTGTGACCTTAAATATCCTGAGGAGACGTACGCAGCGGAATACCGAGATGCCGAGGGGAGACATGATGGCCAGCTCCACCAAAATGGTCTCAACAATCCCTCCACAAACCACGAAGCAGTCGAAGCGGTTGAAGAGCGACACAAAGTAGGCCTGAAGACCGAGACTGTACATCTTCACCAGCATCTCCAGCGTGAACATCGCCAGCAGGACTTTGTTAGCCACTTCTGAAGAGAACAAGAAGCATGTTTCTCAAATCGAAATACTGATGTTATAAAAGGAGTTCAGTAAAATGGACAGAGACCACAAAGATACCTTGCACTTCAGTGAGCCACTCGGGCTGGTTGTAGTGCTCTGAGGCAATGGTGAGAGTGTTGAGAAACACCAGGACGATGACCAGCCAATAAAAAGTGACCGATTTCACCGCCGCACGACACTTCCTTCGACAGAAACGGTTCCAGCGTCTCCAATGACGACTGACAAAAGAGTAGACTGACTTTAGACAAATTTAGACAATCACCTCCCCAAGACTGCACCAAGACTGTCTGCCTAAAACTAAAATATCGACCTATAATAGTTCTCACAATATAAAACAGATGTTAACAGCTGTGATTCAGGACACAATAAACCTTCCCACCCTTGTCCTTCAAACTTATTTGATTTACAGTGAAAAAAGAAAAACATGTGGGGCAACAATGGGGCAAAGTCAACCGTAAAGGTACATCCAAGTCACATGACCTAGTGTGGCTGGGCTGTACACACATCTGCGCCGGGCGGGGTCCACAGTGGGAAAAAAATGTTGTGAGTCTGGCTACCGAGTAGTTTTTATTAAACATCCCTAATTCCACTCGACAGTATGGTTCTTTAAAACATTAAACTTTAACTATACTTAATCAAAATGTTCCCATCCTTCATATGATAACTAAGCTCAACTCTTTATGTGAAACAAAATGAACAATTGTATGTGAAATCATATTCAATTGACATTAATGATCAAAAAACACATTCAGACAATTTTGATTCTGATTAACGAAAAGGAAATGGAGAAAAATGCAGGTTTAAAAATATGACAGGCAAAGGATTAACAGACAGGAGACAAAAAATGTGGGTTCCCATTTCAAATGTCATGCAAGGTGATCCAACGAATGAAGAGGGTCATTCAACACAAGACACAAGATACTAACCTGCACTTTGACTTAGTAATTTTTTGACTGAGACAATAAAAGATGAGAGAATAAAAAACGTTTACTTTAATATCAAGACAAACAGCGGTTGTTTCAATTTCAAATTCAAACAGGTGTAAAGATGGACAGAGCGTTTAGTCGGTAATATGAGTAAATTTCTCTTTTTCAACCTTCTCACAAGCCCTGCCAGATTGATGATCTAAAATGATCCTAAATACACAAAATGATACATATTGGAGACGTTAGGGTCCCATGTGAGTTTGTTCTTTAGGGGCTGTAAATCCTGAAACATTAAATGCAGGATTTCGGATGTACTGCAACAACTCAAAAAAGTCCATTAGTTTATTAAATGAGGAGTATAAATATGGACTAATATTGCTCTGGCCATCTTTATAAATACATATACATACATTTATTTACACATAAGTGACTTTATTAACTCAAATGATATAAAAACAAGTAAATCCACTGTTTAATGTGAAACTCACCACAAAGGTCCACAACAGAGGGACTTGACCTCTTCAGTGTGATTGTCTGTGTTCACCGACTCGGTCTCACTGGGCATGCTCGCTGTAAGACCAGACAGACACACAACAACAGAGTGAGATGGGTTTTTAGCAAGTTATAGTCAGTGTTTTAAACCTATTTTACTCATACGGAAATAATGACGCTGACAAAACTGCTGTTGTTCCAAAGCTGACTTTGACTCTGGTCGTTGTCTGACAAAAGCTGGACATTAATGTGCTTTTTTTTTTATCCAAGAAGAGACATAATGGTGTTTAGTTTGCATTTCATTGAGACAATTTAAAGCAACACTGTGAAACTTTTGCTTAAATAATGCTACATAAAAACAAAGAGCAGGTGAGTACATGCTGCAAGACACTGGTTGAACTAGATATTGTCATAATTTGATTTTGTTCATTTTTTTGTCAATAGAGTTGACTTTTTGACTTTATAGAAGAGAAAGTGACAGGTGGGGAACGTCTCCACCTGAAAAGTCAGTAGAGCAGCAGCTTGTTTTCCCATTAACCAGGCAGACGTCTCAATTACACAGACCATCCAGTTATTGTCAACGTGCCTTTGTTTCTGCATAAGTTACAGGTTTACGTCAATAGGAGGTTTACATGCACAATGAAAGGGTTTGGAAAAAATGTAATGAATGAAATAAATGATCAATATCAAATACAAAACAGAAATGTAATACTATTCACAGTTAAGGTTTACTTTTGGTTCTGTAGTGTTTTGCTTATTTGCTTTGTATCTCACAAAATAAAATGCAAGATACAAGATTTACTGTAAAAAAAAAAAAATCACATTAAAAATATGTTACAAACCATAAATATTGTATCTTTTGTATTTAAAACCCATTTATAATTTTATAACCCATTTGTAATGTTTTGATGAGCTTCATCCCAGAGTCATGTACTTTGAAGTCAGTTGAACCTACCACATATATATCTCTCCTACACAGTTCGAAAAACATAGCAGTCTGGATCAGTGTTATCAAGTCATTCTGTTTCTCTGTGGAGCTGTGGGCCAATCACGTGGACCGCTTAGACAGAAGACTAACGTGAAACTAACACTGAACTGCACCACAGACGGAATGAAGGGCACAGGAAATAAAGACCGACAACCTGCAGACACAAGAGTCTACTGTTCATCCCTTTTCTTCTGCTTAGTCCCATTAGGGGTCGCTGGAGCCTATCCCAGCAGCTTTGGGCCTGAGGCGGGGTACACCCTGGACAGTGGCCAGTTAGTCGCAGGGCTAACATTTAGAGACAGACAGTGACAGACAACCATTCACTCTCACATTCATTCACTAGGGACACTTTAGAGTTTCCAATTAACCTGTACATGCATGTCTTTGGACGGTGGGAGGAAGCCGGAGTACCCGGAGAGAGAACCCACGGTAACACGTGGAGGACATACAGACTCCTCACAGAAAGACCGGAGTCGGCCGAAAATGTTTGAGTCGGCCGGGTTTTGAACTCATAACCTTCTTGCTGTGAGGCAGGAGTGCTAACCACTCTGCCATTTGTAGATATTTATTTCTTTGTGAACTATGAGCCTTTAAATAAAAAATGATAATAAAATGTATAGAAGATGACAGTACAAGTGTCACTTATAACGTTTACTGTTTAAAAACTTAAATAAAAGACAAGTCAAACTGTGATGCACATGTCAGTGAGCATGAAAGACCAGCAGGTTTCATGAGACGATTTGTCTGAAGGTAATAACAAATGAAAACTGACAAAAGCAACACAAAAAGCAAAGCAGATGCCAAAAGCTGTGACACGGTGAGATGAGGGTAAACAGTTGTGATGGAGTAAAACACACAGATATTACCCTGGGTCTCTGTGGACTGAGTGAACCAGCCAAACTTCCCTTTCTTCTTCTCAGTGAGCTCAGCCAGAGTCACCCCTTTGGTGCAAACATGCAGCACGACAGCAGCAGAGGAGCACAAGTCAGAACAGAGCAGCAGCAGCAGCAGTAGAGAGCAAGACATGGGCAGTGTACAGCTACATTACAACAGTTAAAGTGCAGCTACGGCAAAACACAGAGCTGACCTCAAAAGAAACAATACAGTGAATCAAATACACATAGAAAAGACACATTTAAAACAAAACCTGATGATTGAGAGTGCAACTGAGGACACTTGGAGCAGTTCAAGATGGATTTTTGTGGATTTGTAAACTCACAAATCTTGCGAGTTTCCAGCTGCAAAGTAAATCCTGAACTGATAATAAAATAAAATATGTGTATTGGTGATAATGGTATTTAAATGTTTGTCACATTTTTGTGTGAAGCCTGAAAGAAATGGTGAAAGTGTTTATTTAGATAGACCTGTATTCAACCTACTGCTACTTATCGAGTCTTGTACATGACACAGTAAGTAAATGTATCCATCCATCCATCCATTCATTCATTCATTCATTGTTATCCAATAACTCTTGAGCTATTTAGAGCAGTGAGGCTGAGCTGGTCTCATGTTTGGACTAACATTTTTTTACAAAACACAATAAAGTTTATTTTCTAAAATAAACCTGAATAACCTTTTAATCTGTAAGTGAATCTATACTTAACCTATAACCTTCCCCACACACACTGTTACCCACTTTTAGGTTCTTACCGACCAACTGAGAATGTACAGTATTTTAAAGTGACAGTACTAATATTCAAATACTTTACCTTTGGTTATTACTTTTGTGTGTTTGTTTTGCTTTTTTACAAAACAAAAATGTACTGCGATGTGTCCTATGACTACTGGTAGATAAAAATTTAAACTCTTTCTCCTCTTTCGTCTCTCTTGTGAATATAAATCCACATATTTCAGGTTGTCATGGCAACTGACACCCACATTCTCCATGTGTACAATAAAAAGTGACAGCTGAAAGCTACAAAAAAAAAGCCTTTTTCTTAAACAACCACAGTCCTGACAGAGATGACAGTTTGACTCAACAGCACCACACATCTTCCTGGTCGGGTGCAATAGAAGCCAAGATGCACAGATGGAGAGGGTGCAAAAAAAGACCCCTTCAGATCATCTCCAGAGGATACACAACACCTCTGCACCTTCCTTCTCTCCAGAGCAGAAGGGAGCAGGCAGACATTCAGTTAGTTCAAGTAATAAAGCACAATTCATATCCACTGCTAAAACGAGAGCAGAAAACTCACAAAGACAACTGCACAACATGAATATTTCACACTATCACCGTCACAAGCCCAACAGGCTTAAAGAGTCCACTCTGCCACAAAACACAGAGAGCTAAAATTTTATCACCCAAATATCTGTTGTCTTGCTATTGTTAGTTTGTATGTGCTTTTAAAATGTTTTTTTCTAGCTTAAATAGGGTTTTAATAACGTGTAAATTTCTGCTAAAAGTCAGTGGTTTGACTGTAAGCATGAATGAAAAAGTTATGTCACAGAGGCTTACATTTGTCACTGTGTACGTCCAATACAAGTTAACAATAGGTCTTTAATAAAGAGTCTGAATCACAATAAGGGGAAAAGCTTGTAACTTGTAATTCCTTCTCTTCAGATTCACAAACTATGGATGTGGAACTGTAAGAACTTAAGTAAAATAAAAGAATGTATTTGGGTGCCATATTAATTTCTCTGATCTCTTATCAAGTTTCTTATACTGGAAAAAATCTTTTGTTTGTTCGTTTGTTCTTCTTTTGTCAATGATGGGGGGATTTGGAAATTCTCAACACAGAGAGTGTGCTCATAAGGACGGTGGCCCAGAGGTGCATCATCAAAATAGTTTTTGTCCACTAAAAGAATTATTAAAAATGTTGCCCTGAAATTTAAAAATCTCATCTTAAAATTAAAATAAAACAAGACACACTTTTCAATTTTATGAAACAAGCATTTTGAATTAAATTTGTCATGGAATCCTTTTTGATGTTGAGATATGGTTTTCTTTTTTAAAGCAACATTTTAAAAATGTCCCTCTCCTTATACTATTTACTGCAATATTGGATATACTTTAATATTCAGGCTCAAAATGTCTAATTGTTTCATGTAACATAACTTTTCTGTTTAAAGATCATTCAATAAATACACATAAGCAATTCCTGCAGTTTTAAATCACTAATTGTGTTTTATATAACCCAAATACATAAGATGGACGTGTTCAGGCACACTTCTCTGAAAGATCCTGTGTCAGTTTCACGTAAACGTATTACTTGTCTGTCTGCTTTGTTTTATGGCTGAAAGGTTATATTTGCAAAGTCTTAACAATAATGCAAATCTCATTGAGAATCAAACACAAACAGGTTGTTTGTATAAAAAAATAATCTGTTTACATGTAATAAAGGCAACACTAAATTAAAGGCAAAGCATATGCAAAAAGACAAGGAGACCAAAGGGCTGAGATACAAACAGACAGACATTAACCTGAAGATTTAATAAACCAGCCTTTCTCTTTATCAAACATGCAGCAATTTGAAAAGAGACTCGAGAGAGAAAACCAAGCAACACTGTCTGCAGTAAAAAATATGAATTAGAACAACTGCTAACGCTACATAACTCTGGATAACTATACAACTGAAAGATTATTGTTAATGGTCCCAGTTGTAAAGTATCCCATGTTATACTTGCTCATTTTGCTGTAGGCTGTATGCATTTGTTTCTTTTTACTTAACAAATACATACAATTGAAATTCACTTTATTGATCTCCAAGAGGAAATTCAGTTGTTAGGTTAATTCAGACTTATTCTTCTTTAGACGGTACAGACTTATGGCAGAAGGAGGAGAAGGAAAAAGCTATTTTCTTTGGTTTTCAAATTGGAATTTATTCATGTTTGTCTAATACTGTGGGTCAAATACTGTATTTTACCATTAATTATTGGGCCTACCATCAAACAAATGAAGAGTTTAATATATGTACAGTATTGTTGCATGTATATGTTGCTTTGTATAAACCGCATAACACCAAATTTGTTTCCATGGCAACGTTCAGTGGGATATATTCAGCTACAAATGGACCAGAATATAACTAAATGCCTCTGAATGACAACATTATTCTGTCAAAGGAGCTGCACAGTCACACCAGTTATAAAGTGACCTCTCCTAAATGTATGAGCATTTGTTTATGAGTGGACTTACATGTAGGCTAAACATTTGAAAGAAAAGCAGATAAAAGCAGCCATTTAAAAGAACGATTACATAAAGTACAAAAGGCAATCAAAGAATTAGGCCAGATTTTCATGATTTACAGAAGGATAGAGTACATTAAGGTTTGTCCAAAGGCTGGTGCATCACAGCACTAAAAGGCTACTTTCTCCTGAAAGCTAGGTCTAAATAGCAGCAGTCAAAGAGTTTACAACAAGGTCTGATCTGCTTGTGTCAGAAGTGAAAGCATAGAGTAGACGTCTGACTATATTATATATACTTTATATCAAATATTAATGACAGGAAAAGTCTCCAAGGGACCCAAACGTTGACCTCATTAATTTATTGTGACCCACTTAATAAAGCAAATCACACTCAAAAAAAAAAAAAAGTATGTTTCTATATATTCATTTAGTCTATCAACATATTTAATATAACCATTAGAAATAGTTTTGGTGGTAACTTTTTTGTGTTATTTAAACCTTGACCATAGCGCTCATGCCAAATGTAAAGTTGAAAGCTCAGCTAATGTATTTTGAGCACTGGCTTTTTTTTTTTTTTTTTTTTAAACCTGACCATTATGTAAAGAATAGCATTTCCATAAATACTTTACATAAAGTCAAAACAGCCATAAGGTATTAACTGGTCCGATCTGAGATTATCAGTGAAAGAAAGCAGATTAATGGAGAAGAGAAGAAGTTACTCCCTCATGGAAGCACTTTCTTTGGTGATTATAGCAGCATCAGGTAATTAAATACATAAACTGAACAAAAGTGAAATGTACAGTTGGTTACTTCTGTGTCCTAACTCCAGCCAGTCCCATCAGACAACTGTACTCTTTAAACTTGTCTCTGTCAGGTTCAATTGATCTATTTCTCTCATTGCAGGTCTGGGTACTGTCTTTTCACGTCAGTACCATTTTGTTTATGAACTAAAGACACAGGATGAGGCGCGGAGCTACTGCAGAAAGAGGTTCACAGACCTGGCCGTCATTGAGAACTTGGAGGACGCTATGATCCTCAACAAAATGGCAGATCGAAGCCAAATGTTGAACCCAGACGGATTTAGCAATGTAAAGACTTCAGGAAATTTCTTTGTTTAGCATTTTTCATAATATATGATGTAATAAACATATTGAATTATAATGATATTGATCAAATTGATAAATTTCTAGCAGCGTGCTTGGATTGGGCTCTACGAGGATGTGAAGGCTTGGAAGTGGTCACTGTCAGACCAAAGCTACTATCAAAAGGGAGAGATGGACTACAGGAACTGGTTTTTGGGACAACCAGAAAACTTTGGAGCCAATCAGACCTGTGTTTCCATGGATAGTGGCGGCTTCTGGGCAGACGACAACTGCATGAACCGTTTTTCTGCAGTCTGCGTTAATCTGACAGGTGAGAATATATCCAGTGGGCACGGCATGAAAACACTGAGGAAGAGTTCAAAGTATAATTATCTCTGCCTTGTTGAACGTCTCGTGAATGTATTGCCAATATTTATCCATGTTTTACTTTCCTTTTCTCTATTTCTGTTTTTCCTTTTTGCAGACACTGCTGATATATCCATATCCAAAAAAAATTATTAAATCAATGTAAACCACTGTTTCCCAAACCTTTGTTACAGGGGCGCATATTTCAAAAAGCCAAATTAGTCTTGACCCAAACTATTTATGTTAAAAACTTCCTGATACTTACGGTTGTTAATTAGAGTTGTTTTGGTAGATTTGCTAATTTCAAAAGAAGCTATCTTTATCAAATGCCCAGTAACCATCACAATTGTGCTTCCAGTTGTTTTGTAATTTTTCAAAGAGAGATTCTATGCCAACCCATGTTGGTGTGTTCACGGTGACACGTCTCTTATTTGAATGAGAGCTGGGGCCCTTATTTGTGAGCATGAGATTGGCCAAAGTTTGCCGTCAAGCGCCTAACATTCCCATTAAAATCCTTAATAACGACAACTTGAGGTCTTGCTTTTTCACAGATGACTTATTACAATATGCTTTTCGGTGCTTGTTTTGCATGTTCAAGGCAGGGTTTTAAACCATCACAGACTATTTGCATTGGTTTTACTGACCTAATCACCAGAGCACATCAAGTGATTCAAATCCCCAGTGCACCAGCGGTTTGTTTTCACCCCACAGCCTCAAACTGATAACCTTGTGCTGCAGCTGAATTCTCACAAGATTTGTGAGTTTACAAACTCAGAAAAATACATTGCTTTCAACGGGAGCCCTCGCAGATGTTTTTTGACGCAGTTCTGTTTGGAGTCAGGTTCTCAAACAGAATAATCCCACTCAAAACTTTACCCAAAGCCTTTATGTACAAGAGTACATGTGATTACTACAATTGTACTAAACTAAATTGAGTTTTTTGTTTTTTGTTTAGGGTCAAATGACACATATGTGAGCATTTCTAGCGTTTCCTGGAACGAAGCCCAAATCTACTGCAGATCTCAGCAAACAGACCTGGCCAGTGTCAGGAACCAGGAGGAGAACGAAAAAGTACGAGCCCTAATCCCTGCATTTGGAAGGGCCTGGATCGGTCTTTACAGGGAGTCCTGGAAGTGGCTTGATGGAAATAACTCTACATTTAGATACTGGAAAGAGTTTTTACTGAAGGAGCCTAATAACCTTTTCTTCTTCGAGTACTGTGTGGCAGCAAACTTCGAAGATTTGGGAAAATGGGAGGACTGGAACTGTGAGCATAAGAGAGCATTTATTTGTTACAGTTGGCCTGGTTTGTATCTTATTCACTAAACATTCAATCTTGTTACCAATAGTGGCATGCAGCAAACTAAAATATTATCTTATTTTTATGTTTTTAGTTAAAAAGTACGTGTTCAAGCTCCAATTGAAAACAAACTCTCTAAATCTGAACGAGCCTGTTGTGACGGAGGAAATACTGAAGCAGGTAGGTCATTTGTTATTCATTTCAAAGACAGTCCCCACAAATGCGTAATAAAATAACTCTGGGATAAATGGATAGACATACAACCCTTTAAAGAAACAAAGTCCCCCCCCACCCCTGTTTAACATTGTAAAGTGAATGGGTATGGCTGGCCAGGCTCTGTGTTACTTAGCTCATTCATAAAAGTCAAAGCTTAAAGATGCATTACGGACGTTTCAATGGTTCAAATCCCATGTTTCTAACCCACACATGCATCACCCTGATGTGCAGCATGTGCTTCTGTGAGCCTGTTCAGTCAATTCAATGAGAAGGTTTTAGGATCGAAACTCCCGCATTCAGCGGCAAAGTTGAAAATGAATCCTGCGAACACAGCACACTTGAAACCAGCAGATTTTTCTTCGGTTGTTGTTAATTTGTGCTCGTACAAGCGTGCGCACAGTGAACACGCACAACTGCAGTAGTGAGCATACTAGTACAAAAACTCTTTCGTAATGCGCCTTCAAAGTCAAATTGTTTAAAAGGAAAAGTAAAAGAAACATTATGGTATCACCTGCTTGCTTTTACTTTTACATTTGTCCAGGCTTTGACAATTTTACCATTATTTTCAATTCACTTTCTTTCTTTAGCTCAAACTGAACATGGAGAACCTCACGCAGAACTTCACAGAAATCCTACACCTCAGCTGGAATAAAGGCCTAGATGGAAAGGTCTTCAAAAAAATTTCAAAAACAGTTCAGGGGTTAACTGTACCGTAAAACTAAAAGAAAAACTGTGCAAACTGAATAAACTGTAAAGATACATACTGAATGTAAGGTCAGTCAGTCATTACTTAAATTTCAAAAAGCTGCTCAAGTCTTTTTTGTGGTTAATGTACAAATGCAACACAGTCACAAGTGTTTTGTCTTACTATTCACTTTAGATAATTTTACTGTTATGTTTTATTGTATATCTTTTGCTTCAGTTGAATATTTATGTCTGTTTTGCACACGGCATATTTCTTCACCGCAAAACAACCTAGTGGATGCATACTTTGATTTGCAATCCAGTATATTAGTTGGCTTTTTTTTACAATAATCAACCTTAAGAATAGAGAGTTAATTGCATTTTACAGAAAGAAAACAGTAAATGAACAGTTAGTAATAAAGTCTAGCAGAAAATATACATGTATCCACATGTTTCAGGTCGTTACGGTAACCACCAGCATTTACAAGACTCGAAAGATGCTCAACAGCACCACCTAGAGATCTGATAAAGTAATGTAACTATGACTTAGGTACGAGACTGTTATATCATGAATGTCTTTAATTAAACGCCAAAGACACACCACTTTTATTGGACTTAAAGTTTATCTTAATTTTTGTAGGTTTGATTTTTGTTTGGCTTTGGTTTAAAGTGTTATCCTACTTTATGATATTATTTAAAATGGCTTCTGATGCTATTTTAGTAATTTTCTAACATGGATTTGTTCTGTTTCAGTGTCATTCAGATTATTTTTAGCATTGTGTTGTTGTCCCTTTTATTGTTTACTGTTTTATGACGGTCATCCAACTGTTATCTGACAACCCAAATAAAATCTCTTGTGACCCACATTCTTGCTTGTCTTTGGGCAGTGGGTGGAAGCCAGAGAGAACACATCAGGAAGTCATGCAGACACAGGCCCAGAGAATAAAACCCACAACCTTCTCACAGTGAGAAGAACGTATAATTACACGTTAAGGCTGAATAAAAAGGGTTACTGACTGTTGCGTTTTCCTTCCTCGTCTCCCTCCTCCTCGTTTTCAGGGTCGATGTCCTCTGCCTGCGTTATCCAGTCCAGGTAACCCTTGAGATCCTCCTCCAGCTGCTGCTTTTCACGTAGCTTTTGGAAATCTCCTCGTGCTTTGGCCTTTTCTCGTTCTTTGGAAAATTCTCTGATTTAAAAAAAAGCACAATTTCCCATTAGGCTCAGAGACACAGAGACACACAGCTAAAAGGTCGAAAGAGTGAATACTTTTTAATAAAATAAAGTAAACTAAACTAGGCAAATAGAAGTATAATGTGAAAAGTCTGTTAAAGTAATGAATAACACTTGAGTTGTTGCGGTGTCCCACAATAAGAAAGACATAAATTAGCAATAATGAGTTTAACTTTATAAAATGTATCCCTCTTGTTGATCCTGCCTGTGCTTTTACTCCAGCTTTTTCTAGAGCCCCATTCCAGTGACTATATAGTTACAATTAGGGTGAGTTTTGTAAAGAATTTGACATTATCTGAATGTATTATGGAAAAATTACACACTTAATATAATGTGGATTCAAATGTACTGACCACACACCCCTGATAAATAAATAAATGCATTAATTACAGGTTTAGAAAGAGCCTATTTTCACTCGTTTCATCTGCTCACTCCCAAGCAAAGGAGTTTAGGTAATTCAGTTTGTAACGTACCCACTCAAAACTCCCAAAACCAGGTTCAAGACAAAGAAGGAACCGAAGATGACGAGGCTGACGAAGTAAACCCAGGGCAGTTCAAATCCCATTGCATCATTCATCTACAGGAAAAGTGAGAGATAATCATTAGGACAGTGATTAAAACAGCCCTCTGTCAAAGGTTTGATTTTTCACTTGGAAATATTGAATCACACTGAAAAGCCAGGCTACAACCACTGGTCACCACTAGAGGGCACTAACTGAGAGAACACTTCCACATGGCACTGCACTGTAATACATTTTATTTTTTTTTCAAATAACGTTTTAAAGAAGAGACTATACAATATTCCCTAAAACACAAAGTCTTTTATGTATTTTTTTTTTATGATGAACTAAAAAAAATCAGACATTTGATCAACTGTTTACTGCTGTAATCTTCCTGCAGCTTTATTGTTTTTTGACCCGACGCAAATGGTTTCTCTAATGACATATATTGCACATAGGTGCAATGTTACTGTATGTGTGCCTGGCAGAATAAAAGTAGCATTTACTTTCTTAGATCTTATGAAAAACAGTATCTATGGCAAGTTATAAGAACATTGTAAAAGCAGCACTGTGTAACGTTTAGGCGTGTTGTCTCTGTGTTGTTTGACAGCGGCGCCATAAGCAAACGTTAACAAGTGTAGACTATCCAAGCGGCAATTTTGTATTGGCCTATTCCTTCTTCCTCTTTCACGTCAGTCACAAAATCGCATGCGGTAAGTCCTCGTCCCGGGACAGGGAAGTTACCATCAAAATGTGGAGAGTATATATTTTTGGGCCAATATAAACACAGTGCTCCTTTCAGTTTAAAATGTGTAAAGCTTTAAATTTTTTGGAGAACAACTTAAAGGTAACTAAATGAGAAAATGACCACATATCCAAAGACTTAGGAGAAAGTCCCATAAAGCATATGACATATTACAGAATCAAACCGTATCTCCATGTGTCCTGTAAATTAAAGATACAAATAATGGACTTTTTTCTTTTTTATGTGCATTTATACAGCAGACATGAGGGGGCTGCACAATGTTGGTACAAAAAAGTTTATATTGTGTTATTTCTTTGGCGTCTAACTTTGGTTTCTATGAGTTGTCTCCATCTAGTGGCCAACTGACATGAAATAGATTAGGGAAGAGGATGCTACCTGGAGGTGTGTCTGCAGCAGGATAGCCCTCTGCTGCTCTTCATTGTTATAGTTAATCCTTACTTTATCAATAGAATCCTTAATTATAGTGGACCATTTGAGTTTTAAAATCTTGTCTGTGTTACTTAGAAATAAACATCTTTAATTTTTTGGAATACCTTTTGTGGACTTTGGGTCATTTTAAGTCGAGCGTCAAGTCTTTTGCTCAGCCACTATAGTGGTTATTCTTCTCTTCTGCACCAACTCAGATCCACAAATATCACACTGATTCTTTTTTGTAGAACAAAGTGATATAAATCCACATAGCATAATAGTGTCTACAAGGAGCAGCAAAAGGACAGTGAGACACTCCATCCAAATATATGGGCATCTTGTCATCTTTAACAGGAGGATTTGGATGGTATCGCCATAGCAACATATACATGCATAAGAGCAACAGCGGATGAGAAAGAAAGACACATTCACTGTTTCAAAAGATGAGGGTCTGGTTAATAAAAGGCTGTGGGTGGACTGTGATGAAAAGTAATGAGTGGCGCTTCAATGGTGAGTGTTTGGGATAATTAAAAGCTGTTGGTGATTTCTGCTAATGAGACGCAGAGGATTTTTATTAGAATTAGGTGTTAGACCTGATTTTTCATGAACAAAAGACTTCAAAAAATGGTGAGGGTTTGCATTTTCACTGACTTGGAGGACATCCAGACGGCTACCACCACAGGATACTACACAGAGGTGTTCATTAATAAAGTATGTGTTAGGACAATGGTTCTCAAAGTGTGGTACGAGGACCACCGGTGGTACTCAGAAGTTTTATTTTTCAGACTGAAATGAAAGATTCTACCCAAGAGAGTCTTGATTCTTGATGCAGCTCTTGTATTGTCCACCAGAGAGGCCTTGTTTGGTGTATGACCCATTTTATTTGCTACAACTACTTAAAGTTGTAGCAATTAAAGTTCAATGAAAATTTATTCTGTTTAAGTCTGATTAAAACCACTCTAAACCTTGTATGTAAGTAAAACCACTGAAAACCTGTTAAGGTCCACCTAAAACTATTTGAAACTTTTTAAGGACCAACTAAAACACCATAAAGCTAGATAGAATTCAAACTAAACCCCCATTAAACCTGGTTAAGTCCAACAAAGCCACTTAAACTTTATTCAAAACCAACTAAATTCACTTTAGATCTGTTTTGTTGGGCTATTATCCTAAACTTTCTGGGTTAACCAAAGGCTTTATCAGAGTTTAGTCCTTGTTAAGACCATTTAATAGTAGTACCCTTCCCTATATCCTTCTATTACACTTCTTACTGTATATGATATAGTGATATAACACAGAAGAGTAGGTGGTACTAAGTGAGCACAGTCGGAGAACCACTGCGATAGGTTAAAGAAAAAATGTGATGTCCCTATTAGAGGACGCAGGGTCTTAAAAGGTTATTTGAACAAGGCTAAACACCGTCCATACCCAGTAGAGCACATCGGTCCAGCCCTCCATCGTGATGCACTGAAACACAGTGAGCATGGCAAACAGGAAGTTGTCAAAGTTGGTGATGCCGTTGTTGGGACCTTGCCAGCCCTCCCTGCAGCCCGTCCCGTTGAGCACACATCGACGGCCGTGTCCTGAAACGGCACATGGGGTAGGTTCCTCTTCAGCCAGGGCACCTGCGTTCACACACATGGAAGAGACAAATACAGAGTCAGAGAAGAAACACAGAAGAAATGAAGAGCAGTGCTCCATTGTGACGATCAGAGCAGCACAAATACACTAACACGGATTTGGACAGATTTGTGAACAATATTTGAAAGAAATTGTTGTTCATAGTAAAAGTCTGACTTCAGTATATGACTATGACCCGATGATCAACTATGTTCATATAAGGGTTTAAGGGGACAAACATTTTGTTCAAAAATGTCTGAGCAGAGGGTCCAGAGATCTGAATAAACCCAAATGTGTATCTTTGAACACTAGCAGCAGAAAGTCTTGATAACAGTTTTTTTAATGTCTTGTATCTTTATTCAAATACGTTCCAAAGCAGTTGAATTTGCGTTTGTTTGCCCTCCTGGAAATGAAACTCAAATCCACAGAGAGCAGGCTGTATATACTGATGCTGCTTTGTATTTTCAGTAAATGACAGTAGAGTACAAACATTAGTTTAGTTTAGTTAATACTATATATAGTTTATTTTGAAAATGGTATAAACAATATTATAAAAAAATACTTCCCTTTTTAACTTAACTTATGATGAGAAATGTTAATTTAATAATTGACCTAATATGGAGTTATTTATTATCCTATGTTATGTGTATTTGTTGTTCACTTCTTACGTTTTGCTAATTTGTAATTGTCTTTGTCTCCTTTAAAGCACCTGGAGTTGTCTTTGCACATGAAGGGTGTCCTATTAAATATACTTGTACATGCGCTTACATGAGAATTACCCATGACATACAGGTTTAAGCTTATTGTCATCATCACCTGTCTGTAGGACGTAGCATGTGGCGTGCATTTTGCCAATGAAGAGCTCCAGCCCAATGATGGCGTAGATGATGATGACGAAGAGTACGAGCAGAGCGATGTGAAGCAGAGGAACCATGGCTTTAATAATGGAGTTTAAAACCACTTGTAGACCTGAAACAACAAATCAACAAATGAGCAGCAGCAACACTAAAGGTGGGTACAGAGAGCACTATTAGTGAAATCATCCCTTTACCCATAACTACAACAGACTTTTTCAAATTCCTGGGCACACAGATCAATAACGCACTCAAATGAAAATTGCCCTCAAACAAAAGCTAAAAATATTTAAAGTAATACAGCATTATCCTCCAGTGTTACAATACAATAATAATCTGCTTGATCACTTGAACAGTTATTTACGCAAAAAAAAAACTAACAAGAACTAACTCATAGAACAGAAATGACCAAAGATTATAGATTCTTAAACATTCTTTTATCTTTTATTCTGTCTGTTAAATAAAGGTAGAAAATGATTGATTCCTACCATCCTCAATAACCTAAAAGAGACTCATTGAACCATGTCATGCACTGAAGGAATGTTTTTTTCATGTTTAATGTCTGAAGGTATTGGCAGATTTTTTGTGTGTAATTGTTGTTTGTCATTGCTGTTGAACATGTTAATAGCCTGACACAGATGATTTGAATTTATCTGATGCTGAGCCAAAAAATTATTAATATTTTTCGGATTTATTGAAAAAAAAATACTTTTACAACTGTATTTTTTTATTGGAAGTGTTTCAGGTGTAGCAATCTTTGCAATCTTTTTTCATTTATTATTTCTAAATAACACTTCTTTTCAGATGTTTAATTCAAGCTATAAAAGACACTATTTTCAGTTTGCTCATTTTACAGTTTAGTATTTCCAAACAAAGGAAAAGGGGCTAACAACTCTGACTGCAGTGAATAAAGTTCTTGTAAGGCAAAGTCAAAGTAGCCAAAATGAGAGTAAGTGTGAATAAAACTGCTTCATACTGCTGATTTTAGCATCTAAATAAACTAAAATACAGTGGTGGAGAAATGTTTTTGGACACCCTCACAATTTTACACAATCATAAAATATTTGTGGAAAAATCTTTTTTGTGTTTCAAAAGGTGTGGCTGCATTAGACAGACACAAACAAATACAAATTATATATTTTTTTGTTTATTGTTTACAAGAAAAACTAACAAAACTAAATTCTTGACAGTTTCAAAATATCAGTTCAATATCAACAAATAACAGAAAATAAGTTAAATAAATAAACCATTACATCATCAAATTTATATTTAGTAGACTTAAAGACTTGAAGAGTGATTCTTTTTTCCACCACTGTAAATGTAAGAGCACAACAACCTCAAATAATTATCTGTGTTATGATGTTTGTGGACTTCCAGCAGCCAGGCCAGTAACTTTCCCTGTAACTTTTTACTTGTCTGGAAGTAAAAATAGCCGACTTTGCCAGAGGTGAGGAGGAGCTGACACCTGGCAACGCACTGCAAGAAGTAATTTAGACACAGAAAAACAAGCAAACACCTGCCAAATTACTACAATGCACTGTGTATCGCTTCCTTGAATTTATTTTTCTAACTTAAAAACCAGTGTGATGATGATTAAAAAAGTCAGTGGGCTGACCTTTGTGGCAAAGGCAAAAACTCTAAAAACACTGAAGGCTTATGAGAGCACCGTCCTAACTAATCCAAATCTAAACTAGGAGAAGAGTAAATGTCATCTCTGCTTAGTTCAACCCGATCGTTTCCCTGAGGTCCTCCTCTTCTTTGTCTTGTTCTACCAGAAACCAGCAGATGATGTGTTGTCATGGCAACTCAATGAATGCAGACATGCATGAGGGCAACTTTATGTAAGGTCAAACGTACGCCAAAAACAGAAACAACGAAGGAGGCAGTGTTTCATCAATAACGAGAGAAACGAGCAGGAAAGTACTGAACAAAATAATAATTTAGACACAAGATGAGATTGTGTGCATATACAGTTAGACCTTAGTGTTGTAGTCGAGACCAGACTTATCAAGACCAAGTCAGGACTGAGACCAGAGTGAGACTGGTACAAGACATAAGTCAAATGTTTTGAGACAAAATTAAGATCTAAACAAGCGCATGAGCCATGTGAGGAGCCATCAGTAAGAAGTCAAGTCTCACACTAAAGACAAACTCTTGATAGAGCTTTCCGGTGAATAAAAAAATCAAACCCCAAATAAGACAGATTTCTAGCCAATTTCCAAGTGTACAACGGTGCCAATAACTTACTTGTTTGTAATCTGTTGATCAAATGGTGCATAAAGTAAAAAGCATTAACTTGTTGCTGTACTATACTCACTGGGGACTCCAGAGACAAGGCGGAGGGGTCGTAGCACACGAAACGCTCGAAGGGCCTTGACGTCAAACCCGCCAGGTTTGCCTCCAGACTGTCCTCCGGAGTCAGCGTCTTTGGTTATCATCTCCAGAACTACACTGAACAAACTGGAGACAAAAACATCACAAATAAAAGAAACATAAGCAAGTTGGACTGATATACACTTCATTTGTTCATTTAGTGACAAATGGACAAAACTAAAATCTGAGAGTCTGCCTGTGTACTGTATGTAAACTGAGCCAAAATTTACATTACACAACACTTTTGTTTTAGCCCCCATTTTTATGAGATGAACTAGAAGATAAACATGTGTTAATTATGTGTTAATAAGCTCTTCTCCTTTGCCGAGATTATCCATCCACCTCACAGGTGTTGCAGCAGCTGTCCGGGCGGCTGGTCTCAGAGGATCTTGAAGGTGAAGATGCTGGATGTGGAGGTCCTGGGCTGGTGTGGTTACATGTGGTACTGCCAAATTCTCTGAAACGCTTTTGGAGATGGCTTATAGTAGAGAAATTCAATTAAATTCATTCAATTCACGGGCAACAGCTCTGGTGGACATTCCTGCAGTCAGCATGCTACACCTGTGACGTGGATGGATTACCCCAGCAAAGGAGAAGTGCTCACTAACATAGATTTGGACAGATCTGTGAACAGTATTTGAGAGAAATAGGTCTTTTGTGATCATAGAAAAAGTCTTTGACTTCAGCTCATGAAAAATGTGAGCAAAAACAAAAGTGTTGAAGACGTAGAGGGAGGATGGATAGAATCAGAAATAGGTCTATCAGACTTATTTCTGATAGACTTATTTTTGCTAGATGGAGGCAGATTTGTTGTGGCCCTGAAGGGAACAACCAAAAGGAAAAGAAGATATATGTGACTGTAGATATGCATGTATACAGTGTGGACTTACCCTACAATGACGATGATGAAGTCCAGCAGGTTCCAGCCATTTCGGACGTAGGAGTTTTGGTGCATGACCAGACCATAGGCGATGATCTTCAAAAACGTCTCAATAGTGAAAATGATGAGGAAGGCATATTCTACTGTTTCCTGAACAGAGCCACAAGAGAAAAGAGGCAGGGATGGAAGAGAAGGAAAAACATGTCAGATGGTTTGATAAAGCAGGGGATTCCTTATCAAGTAATTGATTTAAAATACATGGACCTTAACGCTTTGAAAGCAATACTTATTTAATGAAGTGAGAATAAAAGAATGAATAAAGAAAGGATGGAAAGAAAGGAATCCTTTTATTGCCCTGAGAGGGAATTTGAGTTTAAAACAGAGACAGAGATACAGAACAGTATCTCATCCAACACAGCAATGTTTAACTCTGTCTTGGGCCATATGTTACAGTCTGTGTGAAAACAGAACTTGTCAAAAGAAACAATATGCAACATAACAATATAATCCCGTGTAAGTTTGCAGCAGAGCAATTTAAGACAGATTTTTTAGTGCGTGCAAATCCTCATAAGGGTTGTTTTTCATGTCTATATCACAGATGGCATTAGGCTTAAAACAAACATATAAGAAAAATGTGCCTCTGTTGGTTTAAATGTAATTCAAGCAGTTGTCTGACCCAAGCTCTAGTTTAATGAACATAACTAAAATATGTTCAGTCCAAAGACACGTCATTCCAAAGTCAAAGTAATCCTGCTGTATTATCAGAGCGTTTCCATGGTTACACTCACAGTCTGTCACTGGAAAAAAAGACTTTCTCCGGACAGTCGTATACACCGCAAACATGCCGTATCCATTTACTATTGTTACATATCTTTAAGTGTCTCACAATCTCATCTGTGTTGCTCCCACTCAAACAGTTCCTGCCCTTTAAGACTCATTAGGCTAAGAGCTGGTCTTGTTGATTTAAAAAAGACAAAACACACAAAGTGCAATTGAACAAAGACTTGCACAGCTGCTCAGAAGAAGACAGACTGACAGAAGTTTCAGTCTGAAAAAAGTCTGTTTGCCATTCAGGTGTTTTATTAAAAGGTTTGGAGAGTGATCTGTTGTGTTTGGTTATGACTAAAAGTTTGGAAGATGTCTATTTTAGTGTTATAGGGTTATACACAAAACATACTTTAAAACACCAAACAAAGGCAGACCCAAACAAACTAATAGGTGACACTTTGGCGCTACATTATACAAATCATATTACATTATCTTGCTGTAAACATAAATACAATAATTTGGCTACAATATTGTTCCTTACATTTTGGATGGAAGCACAAAAACAACTCCTGTGTTGGCTTCTCAATAATTATGTTTACTGCTCTGTTTTTTTTTATGTTTTAGTGTAAGAAGAGTACAACATACCATTTTCTAAATCATATTTTTATTCATGCACATTTTGTTTGACAGGTTTTTAGTCATTATGAAATGTGCTCTGTCTGTTCCTCATGTCCCACCTTCTGTCGACTCGTTTTCTGCTCAAATTTCACTTCTCTTATCTTTCTTTCTTGCTCTTTACCGATGTGTTGAGAAACCATTTTTAAGTTGCCTCTCTATAAAGATTATTATTCGTATTATGTTATTATTATTATTATTATTGTTATTATTGATAATATAATAATATAAAGCCCAACATATGGTCCTGCATCACCAACTGAGAAAACCTATAAAGCACAGCAGGTTTACTTTCTGTTCTCAGACTGTGCACTGAATCTGAAAGGGTTATTTACTTTGTAGTGGTCTGTTGGAGGAGCAGCACAAGCAGGAGACACATCAAAAGCCAAAGCTGGTCAGGTTTTCGGCTGCAGAGTGGAGACATTTACTTATTTTCTATGAACTCTATGAGCATCTCTGCCACAAGAAATGTTACAGGTCACGCTTTTTTATTTATCTGTATTTCCAAATAATAGTGTTTCTAAGAGTGTTTTGTATAAAATTGAGCAACTTTTTTATTTATTTATTTAACCTTTATTTTAATAGAGATATAAAGAGATTTTTCAGCATAAAAAGTTTATATCATTTTTTTGCCAAAATAAAAACTTTGTTAACTTAATATTTTCCAATTCAAAATCACCACAGGAATAAGTCAGTGCAGCTTGTTTATCTGGTGAGTAGTACATTTAACTTATCAGACAATTTTTGACCAATAAATTGGTCAATTATAAATTTGTATTTTATTCCAACCGAAGAAAAAAAAACATTTTCAAGGACATGAAGACTGAAAGAAAATAAAACTGTAGAGCTTTGACTACTTATTATTACACAAATATTTTAATTAAATTCAACTTGGTTCACATTCATGAGTTAGAAAAATGCAAATTATTAATTTTCTTTTGTCATCCAAATTATCCCCATTTTAAAATCACTTCTGCCATGTGTAATGACAAACTAATTTAACCTACTGCAAAGCGATAATAGGAATTATAATAAACGCAAAATTTCTTTGCATGAAATTTCTAACGAGTGAAACCTGTAAAAATCCCTGCTTGGTCTTTTGTTGTAAAGCCCAAAAGCTTGATGTGGACAACTCGGAGCTGTGTAAATATTGATAGCTGAACAATGGTTAGGTTTTGTCTGCTGGGATTTGAGTAGTGTGGCGTTACAGGGGCCTACGCAATGACCCGTTATGGTCAACAAGCACCGTGCCTCAAAGCTGCTTCTGACTGATAAGCTTCAAACGGACACACACCTGCCCTGGACCAGTCTGACATTCCTCCTCCATCATCCTGTTGTTCAAATAAGCCTTAAATGAGTACTTTTGTCCTTAGTGGCCCTTTGAGATGTATTTATGTTGTGACCCAAAGCTACACTCATAATCAAAAGAGTGTGTGTCAGACTGCGAGACAATTTATAAGATGCATATCACAAATCTTATTGTATGTTCAGATTCTCTCATGTGTTTTTTGAAAGCATCTGTTATAGCCAAACAAAAGGCCACTGCTGAACTGGGGAAAAATAGTGACTGACCAATGCTAACAAAAAAAAAAAGGGATGATCATACAAAAACCTGAAAAACATTATTTAATTTTAATGGAAATGAAATGACAGCATTGTATTGTTATTCTACAATAAATAACTGAATAAAGGATGCTCATGGAAGGTTCAAAGACAAATAACTTGTAAAAAGGAGGTTTATGTGTCATTATTAAATTTCACACCCAATGTCCCCTGCCTCAACAAAAAAGTGTAAAAACACAAGGAAACTTTAAAACTGTCAACAGACGTTTGTCACGTAAGTCATTTGCTGGGACAGGGTTAAACAATAAATACATTCAATCCAAGGCTGTAGCTTAATTGGAATTTTTTATTATTATTATTATTATTTTTTTTTTTTTTTAAAGGGAACTGATTTTGCAACAGATTTTTTAATCATCTAATGGGTTTCTAAAAAACAGTTCTAAAAATACGGTCACCCTATTTGTAAAGACACGCAAAATCCAGGCACTCAAATGGTTAAAAGATTAAAAACACTTTATTTAAAATAAATACATTCGTTACCAATACAAATGAAATATAACATTAAAATCCTAAACATAAGTGATTTATGTCACAAACAACAAGCCCTTTACTGAAAGATGGTAAAACCCTTATTAATAAACAATCTCTCAAAGCTTTGTAATGCAGAGTAATCTTGTTTAACTACACTATACTGTAGTTAGTTAAATTACTGAACCTAAACTCTGCTATATCTACATTTTATACAAACCCACCACAGATGCTGACAAATGCAGACTGACCCAGACTGCTCTTTGCTTAATTTCAAAGGTAACAAAGCTGACTTCAATGACATGGCACCAGCGTTCAGAGGCAGGTGCATCTCAAGTTTACCTGAGCATGTAGTTAAATGAAAACTAAACACTTCCTGCAGCTGTCTGGTTTTAAAAACCTTTTCAGAGGAAGCAGTGTGAAACAGCAGCAGAAAAAGATAATTACACAAGGTAAGGCTAAAAGGGGAGTGGGTTTACTGTTGAAAAAAACAGCCCAACACATTAAGCTTTTAATTTACGTTAAGGGCAAGGCACTATATTGTATATAATAAAGCTTTGAAGTAGATTTAGTTAAGTTAAGGTGGAAATGTATGTAACTTTTTCTCACAAGAGACAGGACACACATTGCATAAGCCAGGTTATATAATATGTGCCTAATATAATATGCCTCTCTGGGGGTTTCCTGTGTAGTAAGTGGAGTGTGAGTGAAACATGTGACAGTGAGGCCTGTGGCTGTTTGTGGGGAGCAGGACTAAAGAGAAAAATGGAACCAAAACGATCAACTTTGGAGAAAAACTAGGGAGAAAAAGTCCAAAAAAGACAAAGACATAAGTATAGTGGGAGAGTTGATGCCTAATTTTTAACCTACCAGAACTCTGAATTACCAATGGCACTATCTTTTCAGATCAATGATGTTCTAGGGAAACGTCTCAAATTATTTTAGTAACATAAATCCTTGCTTGTAACTGTCATCTGCTGTACATTAGTTTTTACCGCCTGGAAGTCTAAACAAACCCTTAATTTTTCAATACAAGGAACTATTCAACTTGCTAAAATAATTTCTTTGTGTGTGGACACTCATCAGTCAGATAAACATACGGGTTTACTTATAATACACTTATGGATTTACGACCAGTTCCTTCACTAGACGACTGGACAATGCAGAAACCTGGCTCCAGTGCCAGTCATAAATCGAGGAAGACTCCTACATTAGTTACAAATGAAGAAACTTCTGGAAAACACCTTCAGATCATTTTATTAAGAACAAACTTTTAAAAAACTTAACTTTTACAAATAACGTCAGTAGACTTTGAAAGGTTATTAATAAAAACTTAAGAACTCTTATGGACAAGAGAAAAACACTTTTAATGACCCCACCCCGTTTTAATGAATTCCTGGTTTATTTGCTTCCACAAGTAACCAAATATAATCAGGCTGTTTCCTTCAAAAGCCTACAAGAAACTCTGAACATTTTTTTAATTGGCATTTTTACTCTGAGAACCCGTCACTTGTGCACCAGACATTCCGCTGCGCCACAGGCAGAACCGAAAGAACCCCGTCCCGTTGGCCCTCAGCTTCTGGCCCCCTCTGGCCCCCTCTGGCCCCCTCTGGCCCCCTCTGGCCCCCTCTGGCCCCCTCTGACCCACGGCCTCTGACCGACGGCCTCTGACCCACAGCCTGGTTCTTAAATAAGATTTGCTCAGTTTCACAGAGTTGGCATGGAAACAGAGATTCTTAAGTTAGACACAACTTAACTCTTCCAGACCTTTTTCAAAATGTATAAACTATGCAATTATTAAATGAATCCTTTAAGTTCATATCCCACCTTCAATAAGAAAGGTTTATTGTTTCAATCCTTGAAATACTACCGTTATTTATTTATAAATTCTTTTATTACACTTATTTTTTGGTTGATAAACATCATTATTTCTCATAGCCTATGCTTGGTGTGGTTGTTTTTACTTCAATATGTTGATCCCTGTCCGTCTACAAACTTACGCTAAACTCAGATTTAAACTTATATGGCTTCTTTATTATTATTCTTTTGTCCTTTGACTGTATTTAGAGCTTTATGTGTGCGACCTATAGCCTTTACAGATTGATCATTTCACAAATTCTGAGTACGCAGTTAGAAATCCTAATATGCATGGGCAAAACTAAAAATTAATCATTCAAAATTACTACAAAAATAAAAAATGACTACATACTGTATGCTTCTTTCCCAAATTTGAGCCGTGCTTCCTTGCTTTGTGTCTCATATGTGTTTGGATTACGACTGTGTGGACATTGCGTTGCCGTGGAAACCAGGCTTGTTTCATGTGTGGGCTGCGAGCAAGGCATGAAGATACTCAAGAAGACTAATGCCTCCAACACAGTCCGCACTCCAGCTTTTTACTTTTATATATACACAATACAATAAAATGTTGCTTTAATAAAAATATATCCACACCTACAATGGAAATTATTTCATCATGGATTGAGATTAGATATTATGCACTTCTTTAGTTACAATAGAGGACACATACACATGTTTTTATTCTCTAAACTCATTTTCAGCCCAACTATATTATATCTATTCAGCTTCATGGTGGAGTGTGTAGTTTCCGGCAGCATTCGTTTTCACACTCACTACTCCTCCTTCAAGAACAGCTATGGTAGCCCTGAAGGAACATGCTGTTATCTGAACAAATCAAGAAGAAAAAGATCTAATGATAGCTTAACTCTTTTTAAATATGATCAGTGGGAGTTTCTTAGTGACCAGGACCCTTCCTCCAGAGTCAGGTTTTTTCTAACTCCTTGTGAATATTTATTTTTTGAACAGGTTTGAAGTAGCCGAGTCAAATCAACAAAAGCCCCAATCTCAGTTGTGACACCTTTTCATCTCTAAATAAATGTTTTGTGGTTGGGATTGTTATGAGTAATGCTAAATGTCTAAAATACTAGTCTACATTTATATATTTATATTTATATATATATTTTTTTTAAGTAAATCAAAATTAAACTAAACCTAGCTGATTGGTTATTCAGAGTCTGGTGTAAGTGAGAGTCTGATATTGGGTTTCATATCAGGTTTGTAATATCATGGATTGGGGCAGGTCTTCAGCAGCAGGTTCTGATTTCTCTAAAGAAAAGATCCTGGCGATTTGAAAGCCCCTTGTCCTTTCAGTAGTACTTAGTTTGTCGTTTTTGGGCAGCTGTAGTAACAGAAAATAATACAAATTCCACTAAGCAGCAAAAGAAAAAAGTGTAATTTAAAGTTGATTACAATTTGTAGTTTTGTAGTTTCACCCATTGCATCTTTAAACGATCTAACAAAGACTTACTCTCCTCTACCACCATCTACATGTTAACACTGGCAGCAGAGAGAAAGTGCAGCTGCTTCATTGATTTAAGGAGGAGCAGTGTATCCTGTAAGCTCCTAAATCCCCCGTTTTGGGAAGTGGACAAGAAAAGTATGAGCCAAAGCCAGAAGAGCTGCTCAGAGACACACTGTGAACAAAATGTCCAAGGTGATGTTTGGAGCGCTGAAGTGATACGGTCCACTAGGTTAGACAAACATTTGAACTGTGTGTGTCCAGTAAGAAAAAACATTTATGAACCATATTACTGGTGTATTTAATGATTACAGTCCAAATGTTTTAGATGTATGAAGTAGGTCCACAAATATTTCTCGTAATTTTTTCAGCTTCAAAACCTCAATAATACTGCCCACTAATTTGAGATATTTTTTGTAGTTGCACTCATAATGGCTCAGCTTGTCTTTGATTAGTACAACACAAAATATGAAACAAAATAGTCTCTTGTGGGGTTCAACCGTGGCTTGTAAATCCGCAGCTTCACAAATGACTCAAACAAAATGCTGGAAAGTAAAACGATGGAAGTGAGGAAAGTAGGAAGCAAAAAAGAAAGAGATAAGTGAAAATAAGTAAAAAATGGAAGATTATAGGATGATAACCAGAGTAATAGATGCGATAAGGACAAAAGGTTAATCTTAATGTCTTGATCTGTTTGTGAACCCACACTGAACTGAGGAAAGAGAGTAAGGCAGAATAGGACAAAAGATGAGCACAGACAAAAAACAACAGCATATTACACTGATTGTTGAGTTTAGAGTTTGTGTGTCCATTAAAAACTAGAGTAAAACACCATTTATAATTATTTTCAGTGCTTTTGGAGGCGTAAACATATATTGGAGAGCTGCCCATCAGCTGAGTTGTCTTGTACATTTCTTGGGCACTGGATGCACTGGATGTGGAGCTGTAGATGTTTAAATGTTACACAGAAACAATGAAAGAATGCTCTACTGTATGAACATTTAAAAGTGAAAAGAGCAATAAGGTTATTTTTACAATAATAAAGGACTGACTTTTTGAGAGACGTGTTAATAAATACAAGAAAGGTTAT
Organism: Perccottus glenii; assembly: GCA_024416835.2. Taxonomy (NCBI): domain Eukaryota; kingdom Metazoa; phylum Chordata; class Actinopteri; order Gobiiformes; family Odontobutidae; genus Perccottus; species Perccottus glenii. The sequence continues at coordinate 9,199,561 of CM044555.2, read as the reverse complement.
TTGACAACTGAAACATACAAGTAGCTGGATAGCATTACACATCCGGAAGTAGACATATCAGAGCAAGCGTTGAAACAAAGAAGTGAGTAAGCACTGCGCTAAACAATTAGTTGCTATATTGTTTTGTTCTGCTGCAGTGAGTGAGTGTTAGTAGCCCTAGCCCACACAGCCCTAGAAGTAACAGCAATAATAGCAGTAGTTATGTAATATTTGGGTTTTATTGTAACAAATATGACCAATGAAATCCATAAACTCTGATGATACCCATATCAGCCCTGTTCACACGTGACACAGAAAAGCTGGAGATGAGGCCAGTGGTTAGTCGAAGGCAGTAAAATGACTATAAGCAGGGCTTCATTTGTAGGGAACACAGGGGAATATATTCCCCCACCTTCTAAATTGGGACCGGGACCTATTTGACTGGATCCGCCATCTCTTTTTTTTCCCTAAAGTTTCTTAAAGTAAAAGTTAATGTGGCCTGTTTTGAAACAAGTAGCCTGTACAAACTGCCCATTAGTTTGTTAAAATTGCATCATTTAGACACAAAAAGCTATAATTTAGTCTTTATAACAACATATGTTCTCTTTTTTTCCTTCTTAATGCTGTGGGAATACTTCCCCTAAATATTCTCTCTTTGTTACTCAACCTCCAGCTTTACAAATTAAGCACCGACTAAGTGTCTAAACTAAAGTCAAGACGGAAAAGGCAAAGCAAAAGGTGATAATGTCTTTTATTGGCTTTCATCCACAACACAGCTCTATCATCAGTCCGTTGTGTTTGTGTTTATGTGTGGTTAAATTAATCACGGAGAAGGACTGGCCTGGCTCCACTGTCATGGCGGACCTGTATTTTACTTCAGCTGAGAGCTAAACACTTTTAGTATCATACAGAGGACACTCTAACATAAAGCATGACCTAACCTTAATGCTAAGCTTACAACTTATACTAATTTCTAGCACAGATGTAAATCTTTAAAATCAAATTTACATACCGCAATTCATGCAAATAATTATTCGTTTCAGAATCAGTTTTTATGGTTGTGATTGCCCTGTCGTATGTCAGTGTGTTTGAAATTGTTTTTTATATTCGCACTGATGCTGCTGCACAACTGACTTTCCTAACGGATTAATAAAGTTATTTGAATTGAATGAATGTAAGTATGAATGTATATATGTCATGGGTGTATAATAAGCTTTGGATATGGCTCCTTTGTCCTGGTGGAGGTACTGCAACAAAAAATCCAAAAGATTTTACAGACTTTAAGTGTTTATTCTTACGCCACATCACCACTTTGTCTTTACTTTGGTCAGCACTGATCACATAAAACAAAGATGGAGGTTATAAAGCACAAGACCACATGCATTAGAGCTGTTCTCCACCTGCTCTGTGGGCCACATAACTTGGACATAAACCCAGAAGCCAAAACCTTTAAAGATATTTGCGCAAATGAGCAACGACATATTTGGGATCCTGGTCAAATAATACATTTGTTATATATTTTATTTTATTTGTTTTACTTTCCATGTTGCTCGACGTCTTCCTAATTTAACTTTAACCCAGTGTGATTCATGTCCGGAAAAAAACAGTACTCAGAAATGCTTATCTGATAGACCCTAAAGCACTAAAACACAAGATTAAATAGGACAGTTTCACATTATAAACCAACTTTTTCATCAACAGATTGTATGTGCCTACATTTGAGGATTTGTCCCAGGGGTCTTTGTGTCTCCAGGTCCCCATGAGGACAGGAGAACCAGACTCACACACAGCGCGTGTTCAGTGGATGTCACTTGGCTCAGAGACGATAACACGAGTCGACATAACACTCGATGCACTGAGAGTGAGTCCAGTGACTGGCCGGCTACCCATGATGCTCTGTGCCTGTGACCGAGCGCTGCAATGATGTAAGGCAGGGTCACATGATGTAAACAGGAAGTGATTAACACGTTGAATTAAACATAAGCTTTTTTCCAAAATGACTTAAACAGTAATCTTGATTTCAGGTTATGTTATTCAGATTATAATCCTCATCATTTAGAAACATCTGTCGGCTTTAACCAAGTATTAGACACAGTATCGTTGTGTGTTGTCAAGTGAGTCTCAAACCTTTTACTGGTGATTTATATTTTGAAATGATATCCTGGTCTGGCTGAATACTATTTGCACCAATGACACAATGGTAATTGGTAAAAATAATGTACTAACTTATATATGTCTAATAAGTAATCATCCTTATTTTAGTTGGTTGTAGTCTGTGTCATGAAGATCCAACAGTGTTCGTTTGACCAGATACTTCACCGTTCTGAGCACATTTCTGACTACGAAGAGCTTTTACCTTGACAAATAATAAACTTTCCATGCATCTGTGACTTGTGGGGCTAGCAGGGTGGTGGTGGTGGTGGTGGTGCTGAAGAGAATGTTGTGTTGTTTTGAAGTAGGCACAAGAATGAAGACCAAACAGAGCTGTCAAGGTCTATTTAAGTGAACATAAGAGACAAAGGGTAGAGTTGTGGGTACTTATGGGACATTAAACATTGAAATAAGCATAATATATCATCACACAGTTGAAGGTACCTGCACCTTTTTTTTATGTTTGGCAAAAAAAAAAAAGAAAATATGGTAAATAAATTTAATTGCAAAATGTTATTTGGCAACACCCAGGGCTGTGAAATAACATTGTTCTATCTGCCAGTAAGTTTCTAATAGTAGAACAAACCAGGAGCAGGTTCTTTTAAGTTCAAAGACAGCCTTGAATGAGTGTAAATGTTCACAGATCTGTGTAGTGCTTTAGAACAAGGCAGGAGGCCAGAAGCAGGCTAATAAGTCTGTAATGCTCATGTTCCTATTGGTCTTAATGAGATTAATGAGGGCAACAAAGACTGCAGATGTGCCGCCCATTACTTCAGATCATGACCAGTGCATCAACAAAGGAGCCACAGGACAGATCTTTCCTAATATTTGACCAGACCTGGTAAGATCTGGTCATTTCAAGTGTTGAACTGCACAACCTATTATTATATGTATTATTATAAGTTCAGAGAAGGATAAGAACAAAATGACATTGAAAACTAGAAGCACCTTAACTTCCATGTAACGTAATGCTCAATACATTTTGTTTACCATTAGCAGCATCTTGTTTTTTATTTTTTATTTTTTAGCTACTGCAACTTTAAACCATGTTTAGAACAGTATTTAAGGCATAATTTATAAAAAAATAAAAAATAAAAAAATAAAACACACTACAATACTATGCAGTAAAATGCATTTAGGAGTTATTGTACAGCTTTTAGTCCTCAGTCGAACCAGGACAAAGGTCTGATCAGTATTGTCAGTCGGCTGCTGCTTCTCCCAAAATACAAAGAGCCTCACAGCAGATAATCTATACAGATGTGTACTGACCATAAACGACTTGTCTGCTCTGCTATTGTCTCTTGTTTAGGGTGTCCCCTGCCACGTTACTGATCTGTCTCTGCTGTGGGTTTTTCTGATCTGCACATCTCCCTCAGCTCCAAAAATAGCCTGTTCTGTGATCTCACACTGAGCGCTGATTAAATCAGATATGAATATAAATGAGAACAATGCAGCCAATGCATTTATGCAAATAAATAAAGTCTGTCCTTATTTAGATTTATAGTGCAGAGATGGAGTACTCAAGTCCTGGACTCGGACTCAAGTCGAGTCATCAGGTTCATTTTTGTGACTCGACTTGGACTCAGACCTCCTTTTTTATGGCTCGGACTCAAACTTGGACTCATTTATTCTCAGACACAAGGACTTGTGACTCAGACTCGGACTTGAGCACAAAAGACTCTCGAGTCACACTCAACAACAACACCACACAACCTCTGGCTGTTGCATGAGGTTAAAGCAATTTTAGTTAACTCCTAGAAGTTGACCCTAAATAAATATAAAAAATATTGGCCTATATAGACTACAGCCTTAATTGATATGCCTCAATCAAAACTCCATTAAATGTGTTTAATGTAAAAGGCTTATAGAGTTGGCCAGTTTTACAGAAACCATCAGCTTAAGTCAGGATTGTAAGAAACACAAACATGACCTTTCCCAAAATACAAAGTGCGTCACAGCGGATAGAATATACAGATGTGGACTGAACATAAACTAGCCGTTAATGATTGTAAAGACATTACAAATGCTCTGTGGATGTTACTTACTGCTTTAAATCAAATGTGAATGCCTAAACACACATATTTATCTTTTTGGTTGGTTGAATTTTCTTGTCCTTGCTAGATTATGTGATAGACCTAGCCCAAAGACCTAGTTTTTTCTCTCTTAAGTAGCGGACCACTACAATATAATGGTTAAAAGTCCATTAAAGACAAACTTCAAATTGAATACATCAACAATGCTTTTTATACTTCTAAGGATAAACTGTTTTATAACGAAAAAATCAGAAAAACCACAGCAAGGATTGGACTAAAAGCTGCATTCTGCCTGTTTCCTTTGATCCAATGCTTTTATCAGTAAACAGCAGTGTATTTTAGAACGTCCTGTCCTGCCTTTTCAAATAAGCCCATACGATTCTTGCTAGTGTCTAATTTTAGTTGGTGATATTCATAATCCCAATGTCAAAAGAGAGAGGGCTGCAACCACTGCCCAAACAGCCAGCGTCGGTCAGAGTTGGTCAGCGTTGGCCGGTCACCAACAACTACACTCACTAATCCACTGTGTCGTCACTGCAGCAGCAGCAGATGTCAGGGATATGTTCTGTGCAACAACAAGAGTCTAATAATGATGGTTTCTGAAGACCTCCCACTATATTCTTTTCAGATACTAAGATTACTTTCTTAGGTCTTCAAAAGCAGGCTTACACATTTTATATTTAATTTAGGACACTTTTGGGGCAGGAATGGTCCAGTTTAAGGTGAGATTTTGGTAGAGATTGAGTCAGTACCGCAAGGGGCACAAACAGTCCCCAAAAAATGAACTATAATATACGTTGGTGACCATTCGGCCTTAGGTACAAATGACAGAATTTCCAAATTAAATACACCTAAGTTACACTTTTAGGCCTCATTTATATTCACTTCACAAATGCTTCGTAATTACAGTAGTATAGTATAAAAAGAAAAGTATGCCTGAACATGACCATTATATGAGTCAAATAATGTCCCATCTCCCGCCCGTCTCCTACCTTCAATTTAACGCAAAATCTATGTCCCACACTTGACCACTCTCGGATCCCTCATAGTCCTTTTCTCAGTTTCCTGTCCCTCTCTGTCCTTCCTCGCTGAGTCTGAGTCTGAGTCTTCGGCTGGAGTCTCCATGGCCACAGTTGTCACGGCAGCGAGCTGTGCTGGATGTGAAACCAGGTGAAGCAGCCGCGTAATGAACAGAAACAAGCAGCTGGTTGAAAAAAACATATACACTGTTGTGTATGTTCAGGTGTATTCTGTCTTTGTTTTAAAACACACACATTATTATAGTTTGTAAAGTACAGCTTCTGGCAATCATGAATTATTAAAATTTTAAGCCACACAAAAGAAAAACAATTAGTTACCCACACAAAACTCTTAGAAAGAGAAAGTCAGTGATTTTGTAAATTGATATAGAGATCTACTGAATTACACCAAGTTTATTTACTCTCTGACTTTTCACAGAAAGGTTACTAATTTACTTTTTTCAAAATATTTCAAAACTTCAGAGTCACTTCATCTTTTAAAGAAACACAAGTTCAGTCTCGTCAGTGGACACTACAGCACAATAGTGGACCTATTAAACTAAAACAAGGTGCACGGCTAAAATGTTGTGACAGTTTCTATTGGACATCATGAATTCAAACTTATCACTATGTTGATTTGGATTACTGTCTATACGCGGGGCTCTATGTACAATGGCCCTGTCTATTACTGTTAAAATACTCAATCTAGAAAAAATGTTAAATTTTAATTGAAAGAGTAAGAACACAGCCAGTATGTGATTGTAACATATAACATTTAGGTCTGTTGGCTAGGGTTATGCAGTTATACAGTAGATGTATATGCAGGGATATAGAGCTTATATTTACATTTAATAATGATGAAGAGGAGGACTGACAGCAAAGGAAATGACTCACAAAGAGGAAACAGTACTCAAACATTGCTGTAGATGCATTATTTGCAAACAGAAACAAACACTAGACTTCTAAAATTAAACTTGGCATGTGAAAGCCTGTATCTAAATATCATTTACCGTTGCCCATTTACTCTAAAACATGTTTCTCACTTGGGACAGTGTCTAGTCTTAAAATAAATATACTCTGCAGAAAAGATGGAGCTTCTGTCACAATAACAATGCAGAGATTTACTAGGGCTGGGAAAATTACCGCAAAGCAAGGACGGACTGGCATACGGGGGGTACCGGGAAATTCCTGGTGTGCACATATGAACACGAGCTGAAGCGCTGTGGGGCAGGTGAGACGGAGCAGAAAACAAAACTCCATGTGTGTTGCTCGATGCCCAGCCCCCTCTGGGCCTGGGGTGCTATCATGGTTTTCTGAGGCATTACAACCTCCTTACAGATGCATACAGGGGCTTGTGTACACGTTTGTGCTCACTCTGTCTATAACACTGTCTATAACAGGGATATTCTTTTTTTAATAAAATTTCACAAACAAAATCAGCAAGGGTTTGACTAAGTTGGGCCAGTCTGTCGGGAACCCCCCGGGCCCCTTTTTCTCCCCAGTCCGCCCCTGCCACAAAGCACATTTAATTAAAGAGTATTTCACCTCAATTACAATAAATGTACAATTATTAAAGCTTGTGAATGGGAGAACATATAGTATTAATCCAACTAAAAACAAAAGTGTTGCTCCGATAAAAACAAATTGAGCTAACATTGTTTCAGGTGATCAGTCAAATTTTGTCACAATATAAATAGATAATTCATTCATTAACTTTTACCTGCTTTAAAGATGAGCCTGTTCATAATTGTTAATAATAAGAAGGTCTGACCTTTATGTTTCAGACCAACACACGATGCATTTACACATTATTCACACATGAGCCAGCTTCCTGCTCGTTGTTCACGGACACTTTTTTACATGAACACACACACATCCTGAAGCGTGTTGACATTTTCTAATGCACTGCCTCAGACGGGGACACGTGAACAGAGAGTGCGCTTTAACATGGAGTTAATGAAGCTTTCCGTGCACGGTTTTCTTCACATTGTCCTTCTCCTTCTGCGTCACGGCTCCAGACACGGCGACAGATCCCAAACACTCAGACTTAATTCATAAAACTTGATATATCTAGATGTGCACAGGAGTCTGCAATTTAATTACAAAATGCAGATCTATTCTTTTTGTTTACTATAATTTTTCTACATTATATACAATACAACTGTAATTACGAAGCGTTTGGACCCTTAAAAAGTTTAAGTGAATAAAAATGAGGCTTAACAGTGTAACTTAGGTACTTATATAGGAAATATTGACATTTGGAATCATCGGAAGACAATAGCTAAAAGTGGCATGGCTCATTCTCACATTTTAGACAGGTTTTACTGTAATAAAGATGAATAAAACATAGAGGGAAACACTATTTTAAACTCTAATGAGGCCAAGAACCCAGACCAATGCGGTGTCTACTGTATGGTAATTTATGAAGATGGCCTGTGGTGACACGGCTGTCTTCACTGGGCTCTGGAAGAGTCTTTAAATAAACTGTAGCTCTGCCACAGCCTCAGTCTTTCTCACAGTAACCTAACACTATATCCTCTGTCCTAGGAACTAATGAGAAAACAGCAGACACCTCACTAGAGCGGAACGTACACCCGCCTCCTCACAGTTCATCCATCACAAACTGTAGAAACAGCTAATTAGAGGCGAGCCCAATCAAATCAAACAAATAAATAACACAAATTAACAGTAAGCAGTAAGCTCTTCATGTCATCTACTGTCTGGTTAAAAAAATGTTTTAACTAAACTCCAGTTCAAAGCAACAATATTAAAAGCAGTAGCAGCAGTGTCCATTTTACACAAGGTCTTGTGTAAAACATAAAAAGCTCAGTTAAATCAAAGCACATAGCTTATTTACAGTTTTTTAGGTGTGTCACACAGACTAACTATTTGTTGGTAAAGTTAACCTCTTACCACTAAACCAGTCCTTTACAGAAGTAATATGACTCCTTTCTCTGGTGATTATTAGTATCTCTAGCATTTGCAGAGTCCACACAGCTACAGTATATACCAGCTGCTCAACAAACAGCAGCAATAGCCTTAAAACAGATTTCATGTTATAGCTCATTCAAAAAACTCACTATGTTTATCTTAACTGAAACTGACATTACCACCTGTAGAAAAGGTCAAAGCAAAAGCATCTGGACTCAGTTTTCAAGGTGAAGAAGTTTTGTCTCTAATTCCAAGAGACTTTATCAATTCTGAGATCAACTGGTAGGAGGGCTGAGCTTATATCTCTAGAGGGAGGAGTTTGACCTGAAACTAAACCTGATGGACCAGAGTCATAGCGAAAAGACTCAGGATGTAAGAGGCTCAGGTGAGTCTGGGCAGGTGTGTTATGTATTTTGTGGTAAAAAAAAAAAAAAAGTAAAAAAATAAATACAGTGTCAATGATCCAATAAATGTTTACAAAGGAATATAGAACCCTTTTATTGGATTGAGACCTGGATGACTGAGAATCTTCACAGAAATGTCAAAGATAAAATAACATGAATGTCAAAACCCTGAGGAAATATTTGCACATATGCCTCAAGTGCAATTTTAATCATAACTAAAATGTAATAATGTCTTGTATTTGTCGTGTACATTATATCTTCCCTGTGCTGTACATCTGTATGTATGGTGTGTTTGTCTCTGTGAAAAGTTACTGCCCTAAAGGCTGGTAACTTGGTAGGTCACACCAGTCCCATGCTCCAATCCATTGATCTCTCTTTTCTCTGTCTATCTACTGTTAACAAACCAGTCGCTAGAACAGAGCTTAACCTCATCGGTCTCTCTCATGGCTGCATTTTTGCTCAACCTGTTAACCTGAATGTTTCACAGAACCATCAGGGGGTGCTTTCACAGAAACCTTGAGCATAAGACAGCTACTGATGAACTATAATTCTTTCTTGCACTTAATGCGTTTAAATTCCTACTTTTCTTTCTCACATGACATCATTCATTCACATGATTATGCAGTTTGTACACACAGTTAAAGTCCGACTTGTAAAATAATCTCTTTATTGTCACTGTACAAGTACAATAAGTGTATTGAGTCCTATTTTTGGGAGCGTGTGCCGACTGTAGATGTTACAGAATATACTTGAGACGAGTAAAAACACAAAAAGAGCCACACCAAGCACCAAAGAAGAAAGAGAACACTCAACCTCTGGGTCTATGAGCAACACCACCTAAACTAAAGACCATGAACTGCATTATCCAGGTGTGTTAGTCTAAGAGAAAACACAGTCCTAGTTCAGCACACAAAAATCAAAAGGTCAACATATTTTTCATCAAATGATACTTAAGAGTCTCATCATGCAAACTTTATACACTTCCCAAGAGTTTCTGAAAATTAACCTTTTCTTTGACAAAGTAAATGGTGTGGATTTACAGTATAAATCAATATTTAAGACAAAACTAGAAAGAAAACCAAGACAAAACAGGTCTGAACTAGGACTAAGTAGAAATTAACCACAGTTTGATTTGAGTTATTGACAATGATTTTGAGGCAAACAGTAAATGTCTGTCACAGGAAAGACCATAACGCTCTAAATTATGTGACCTGCACTATTTGGATACTGCTTTTGACAAACTAAAATCAAATAGAAAATGAAGAAGTATACAAGGCTCTGGACTTAAAGGTCAATACTGGAGCTGTTTCATGGAAGACAATAACATAACGATTTAAACAGTAAAACCTATTTATTATTCACGGATTAGTAAGTCTTTGCAGTATTTTGTTGTTTTTAACAGACAGATGTGACCCATAACTGTAGCCGCCAGTGTAAACAGAGCATTAATAACACTCCACAGAGCTGTGTCTTACTTCACTGCTAACACATGCAAATAAAATGACACATCCCTCACGTACTCATAGAGTCGAGCGCTGCTTAGTGTGACTCTCATTTCCCCTTCGCTCTAAACCCCCAATCCCCCACCAAGAGAAAAATGACATAACGTTTGATCCGAGTCTCACAAAATCAGAGATATTTAATGCAAAGCAAACGTCAAATTCCCAAAGCATGAGATGTTTTCAGTTAAAGTCATGGTATGTCATTTAAATACACACAAATGAACAGAGTGCATTTACAGCAAGACTGGGGCTGATGTGGAGCTCTCTGGGGAGTTTTTATCAAGAGAAAAAACACAGCGAGGAATACATTTACTACTGTACTTCACGGGGGATTAACCTGTCTACTTCACAGCACTCAGGTTTGATGAGTGCTGTTACACAAGCAACTCCAACATCCCTTAATAACAACCACAGTCCTGCAGACAGTTCCCTTAAAATTAATTCGAAGAAGAAGATGGCGATCATGTTTCTATTAGACTTCTTTTAATTCTTCTTCTTTTAATTGAAAACTGTTTCCGCACCTCAGCAATCTTAAAAAAAAAACAAGACCTTAAAGCAACACAATGTTTTACCACAAATTACGAAGCTGGAAAATGATTAAAATAAAAGTCTTAAGATTGGTTTTGATGGATTTTTTGAGATGAAACAAGGAAACTAACCCCTCTTTCAAAGACTAAGCGTTGTTTGGTTCAGGGCACACTACCATCTCATGACAACACAATCAGTCATATCAACAAAAATCTACATTATATATATCCATTAGGTATATAATGGTGTGACGTAACCATATGACCCATTCAAACACTACAATAACAATATAAAAGCTGCAGAAGTAATACTGTAACATCCCCACAGCTCAGTGTTACCATGGTTTTAACTCCGATGTCCTGCTTTCGCCAAAAGATGATTTAGCCTTTGATCTCTGAGTCATACTGTTCAAGGGAAGACTCACCCACGTGCTGTTTCAAAACGGCTGAGATTAACACCAGCAGCAGGTAACGGCCTGCGTACCAGTGTCACAGACTCAGCACCTACGTTGTACTGCTCAGAGCTCAAATTTATCACAAATACACAGCATACTCCAGTCCATTTTAAAGCAACAATATGTATCAAATATGGAGCATGAAAACAAGTACAACAGTAACTTTCTTGATGCATGATACCATCCTGACACAACACATATCTTTCCAGAAGACAGTGTAAACTCTGAACAATTGCCAGTTTATTACAGACCTAACGCTCATATGATGTTCCGAAAAATCCTTGATGATAAAGCAGAGATGACGTGTTAAAGTCTCAATTTTGCATACTCTTCATTAAACAGAACATCATTTACAGTTTGAAATAAGTATGTATCCAGTACTGCTTCCATTTTTTTTAAATTTTGGTTTAATATCTGCCTCTGAAGAGTTGTGTGGTCCTCTCCCACTGAGTCAAATTTTAAACCTCAGTTTCAAAATAACCCAAATAGTGGTGTGTTATTGTCAAACCAGCGGTCTATTGTGACAGTTTGCCGCAGGCTTTAGAGATCCCACACTGATAGCCCCCATCACACTGAGTTTCTGTCACGGTACACAACGGTCTGTCCTCTCGAATGTGACAGTAGGAGGTCTTTGAGCCACTCTCACAAACCTAGCCTCGTCCTCGTTCAGCAGTTTAATATGTGTCTCTGATGGGATTATGAGCTGAGTGTGTTGGTCACGAGCGGTCAAAGGGGCTGTAAAAAATCTGATAAATCACTAAGCAGCTCATTTGGATGATCATAATATCTTACGGGAGAAGGTAATGTGGTTAATAGAAAATGAAGGGACAAAACAAAATAAATGTGAATGAGGGGAGACACATCATTTTAGTAGAACCACCTCAATGTGGCTCTCTGAACTAAGCTTAAGTGTTTCTCTAGCCCCATTCTCTAAACTGGAACCGCACTGACAAACGTCTACTGTAGGGAATATTATATCAGCTACAGTTTTTCATAAATCCATATTCACAAAACACTATCCACTTTTTGGACCATTATATCAAAACTGGCTAATTGAAATCTAAAATAGAGAGGGCTTTGTGTATGTCAATAGTGTCCAGAAGAAACATCTTCCTCTTTTGGTGACTGACAGGTGTGAAGGCCTGCCCCTTGAATTAACAACTACTGGGGCTAAATGTGTTTAGCCCAGAGACTTGGATCTTGTTTGGTCAAGTTAATCGCCCAAATGTGATTGTACTTATTAGCCCCTCCATCAAATATCACCCCCAGCCGCTACTGGATATAATTCAGTCGACAGTTGTCAGTGCAGTCCCAGTTTAGAGACGTCAATAGGAACAATGTTACAGAGACTAAACCATGTACTTGCTGTAAATGGGGCCAGAGAAAAGTTGAGTGACTGTCTACTTCCACAGACAGAGAGAGCGATGGTGGGATGGATCCTGTGTGAACACTGCTATAAGTGCCCGCTCCACATTTCCAATCGTCCCATCTCTCTCTCTCTTCAGCCTCATCCACTGACGGACAACTAATCCACGACCGCTAATCCCTGAACCGGCTCTGACACACGCCCACACACTTGCCTTTCTCCTCATGGTATGGTTTTATTTGCACAACAACACATTGACCTTAAAAACTGCAAAGATGCATGGAGCCAGGTTATGACAAAAGATACAAATTTATACTTGTAGTTTCTAAAAAGGTTGATGTATAACTCTGACACAAAAAGTTTTTTTAATTTCTCTACCTTTTGTATAATTGTTGTTTTTAAGAGTCATATTTGAGCATTTAGCAGCACCTGTGTGTAGTTTTTGGTCTTTTTGCTGATGAAATTAAAATTCTACATCCTATATTTCTACAGCTATGGTAGCCCTGCAGGGACATGCTTCTGCTTATGAACAAACGCAGTAAAAAAAAAAAAAGCCTGATTAACTTTTCATTTTTTTTAAATGTCTATAAGAGTGTTTCTCTTCCAACAGTGCTCAGTCTGTCTTTTGTCCCACTTCCCAAGATTATTTGGATGAGATTTTACACTATTTCAATCATTTGTAATTGATTGTGTTAAACACACATTTAATAAATAATAACATGAAGAATAGAGAAAGAAACATGCTCTGGTAAAAAGTGAACAAACAGACATGTTATTTTCCTCATAAAGCCTCAGCAGCCACTCTAAAAGCATTAAAAACATTTGACATTTTGTTTGCTTATATTGTTTTGTAGCAATGAAGACTCAGTGATACAAAAGTAATTAAGGAATAGATAACGCAGATAATTATAAAGCATTTGTTAAACTGGAGTTCAACAATTTACAAGAAGATCTTTTTGGAACAAATTCATTTTTATTTTTCACTTTGGTATATTTGGCAAAAACATGCTGTCAAACACAATAACTATAGAATATATTTGATCATGAGAATCAAGTCATGAGCCAAAGATTTTGTCGACGCTAGACTTTGTGAAATCAAACATATGTTAAAAAGTAAAATATGCAGTGTTTTGATAAATACATTTTATGAAACTTCTATTGAACAAACTAGAGGTGAATGTATTCTCTTCTGTTCATGTATTTTTTATCTCCGTAATTTAACAGTTAAATTGTGAAGAGATGTGCTGTTCTCACATATTGTTTATGAATAAACACTTAAACATGGGATAATAATATCTATTTTTGCTCCATTTTGGCTTCTCACAGACTGTATTGTGTGAAAACGCTGTTGAGAGCAGATAAGTGCGAACAGTAAATATCCATGCACAGTGTGTTTGTACATTTCTGGTTCAGGACAAGCCTTCTTCCTTCAAACCAAGACCAGGACAGTGTAAAGCAGACTTATACAATCCAAACTTGTGTAGTTTATATAAATATAAATACTGTATACCCATACTTCTCGATAAAGCTGCCACTGCCAAGTGTTTCTCCTTCTGTGAGGACGCTGGTCAAACAACGCCTACAGACTCTAAAAAAGAATGGAGCAGTAGTAGCTGAGAGAAAGACAAGCTGTGTTCCCCACAAACGTGAATGAATGTGGATCAGCTTTTATTGTACATTTCATCTTCGAGAATAGACTGCATTATGTTTCAACAACCTCCTAAGATAATATAAAATTTACTCCTAATAAATACTCTTTTCTTTTTCTAACATGAACCATTACTCACATCCACTTTAACATGGATACTGTGTTTTAGATTAATTATGTTGTTTGTTTGTCTTTGATCTGTCTTATTTACTGGTGAGCCGAAGAAAAAGATCCACTTTGGTGGACAATAAAGTTCTATTCTATCATTTAGACTAGTTAACCTATAAATGTACTTGAAAAGCCTCATTTGGTTTAACAATGTTGCATAAAAAGACATCAATTGGCAGTGTTTTCCAGTAGAAGATTTGTGTTAATTAGCTGCAGTTCATTTTGATGACAGTAAACGTGATACTAGTGACACTAGATTACTCAAGAAACATCTGTTGTATTTTTGTATATAAGACTTATACTGAAAGAAAATAACTGCTAATGTTTCCCTCATCTAATCATTGCTCCTCGGTCTCTGCTCGTTGCTCAAACTAAAGCAAAAGATGCAACAGTGCTAGTTTCTGAGTTGTTGCTCGTAATCCCCAGCAGCGCTCATTCAGCAGCAGCTGCCACATTGTCTGCGCAGTGAGCTAAAGACTAGTAAGGAAACCCATGTAGCTCAGATCAATACAACAAACGTAATTAGACTATAATCAGACTATAGTGGACTTGAACAGGTCGTCATAGGTCTGTTTAACATGTGGGACACACAAGTTGGAAACTCAAAGTGCTTTCAACAGACTGCAGGCCATTCTGAAGTCCCAGTAAAAGCGAAAAATGTAACAAGCAACATCCATCCTTCAAAAAAACATCCCTCATCCTCATCAAGAATCTCACAAAGCCAGACTGTAGTGTAAGAGTAGTTTAAGTACCTTCTCCTCTGCAAAAGCACACCTTCAGCAAAAGCATTATCTCTTTGACAAATACTTCCTCATAGTTAGAAGAAAGGACTATCAAAACTATGTGGAGCAATACATTATTAAAGTAGTATGTGAACGTATTCAAAGTATTCACATTTTAATCTGTCCTACTAAGGGACTGGAATAATATTAATATGCACTTTATGTATATTACAGATAAGGCTTGAACTGTGATAAAGCTTTGACCAACGCAAACCTAAAGCAGAAAGACATATTATTCCTAAGTAGAAATGAAAATGATTGCAACCCATACAATTATCACAATATTCATGAACAAATCTGTAGAACACTGTGTGAGTATGATTCAAAGCTACTGTGACTCAAGGACCAGATGAATCAGCTGATCTTCACTGAGGATAAGCTCCACATGAACGAGTAAATGGTGTCATGGGAAGAAACCAAAGACAGAAATGCTCTACTGTTGCACAGAGAGCCACAGATACTGCGAGTGTTAAGCACCGACTCCGATGGCATGAATAATCCCCATCTGTTGACTGAACATATCTGTCTCTCACTCAATGACCACACAAGCCCAGAGTCTAATAAAGTAAAGACAAGCCTGGCCAAGCTTCAAAACGGAAAAAAATAATGTTTTTGCGCCACGACCAAGTCCTCTGAGGACACAACACAATTAGGATTTAACCCCTACTAAAAAAAAACAGTCTTTTTTTTCATTTAGTGAAATCATTTAAAGTGTTAACATGTTTAAATGTTCTGTACAAATGAACCAATTGAGACATACAGCAAACCAATATAATTCAAATACTGCTGGACAAAAACTAAGCAAAGATGTCACTACTCACTTCTACACAAAAATATATTTAATTACATAAGGTTTCTGCATTTACCGAGTCTTTCATTATATTATTCTTAGGTGCTGATAATAACCTGCATAGACAAGACAAAATGCCCACACACATTAGTCTTTTATGTCAATCTGAATAGATCATTATCACTGCCAGTATTCGCTTCATTGTCGGATATCCACAGAACAAAGGCATGGACAGTAACTAAAAGAATCTGAGTGCGTTTATACCTTTAGATAAACCTGGGTTTGTGATTGTTGCAATGGATTATGACAAATCCATTCAAAGGCCTACTGACAGTGTGTACACATCAGACCAATGACAGAGGTGCAAAAGTGCTGTGTGTGACGCGGCTGATGACGAACTGTCAGCTCTGAGCCTGAAGTGTTCACATATAAACTTTGCAACACAATCTGAGGAACGGTCAAGGGCCGTGCTCATCTATTAAAATCCATGAAAATAGTCAGTGAGTTCACAGCATCTTCTACGTATAATCATTTCTCTTTCCATGTGATAACTGTTGAACAAAATGGACACAGTATGAGCCATAAGAGCCATAATTTGTGTCCTTCCTTTTTCTCATAAAATAATACAATTTAAAAAGCTTTGGGCAAATACTGGATACCTCCATGCCTCTGGTGGTTCACCTCTGGTAAATTAGGTCCTCAATGTGCCAATATGGCTGTAAAATCTACCACTGTTTTTTATTGTTTGACCAATTTTGAAGAAAAACAACATCCAGCCTCCTTAAAAAGTTTCACCAAACACATAACAGACTTAAAACCCATGTTACAAGTGTCTTTGGTGGAAAGATGCAACAGTGTAAAATACATTTGTTCTTTTTAAACCCCTTTTAAGTCAAACACCATAAAAAATACCAACATAAGCACTGAAACACACAGAAGAGTATCCATGAATATGTTTAAATGTTTCAACCAACCTGCAATGCAGCCTTAGCAAATGTTTTCTGACAAACCATTACAGTTCAGCTTTTACCTTTGGGCCAGTGCTTTAAACACAGACCACAGCGTGTAAGTCCACAATACAACCTGCTACTCCCTCGACAGTCTGTTTAACATCCACAGAGGAATACAGTGAGACGTTTTCCTTGTTCTACTCACCAGCTCCTGGTTGGTCGAGTTGGAGTCGTCTCCGGGGAAAGGGATGTAGATGGCTAAGGCCACGCAGTTGGCAAAAATAGAGAGCAGTATAAAGATATCAAACGGTCTGGAGAGGAATGTTAAGGACGACATTTAATTTTGTGTTCTTTTTGTATTTATCAGCAGATGAAGTGAATCAACCATGATTTAGAGGATCTGCCAAAGAAAGCTGAAGGATGAGGAAGAAAGCCAAGTCACCAAAACAAATGCAGCAATTGTACATTTCTGCAAAGCTGTGATACAGATTTTTTTTTCTTTTTTTCTGTAACCAAATGCTGTAAGAAAAACATAAAACATGCATAATAAACATTAGGTCTCTGTCTTAATGTGTGTCTGGCCCGGACCTACATATATTGTAGGGGCCTAATCCTAGACTTGAGTATTTTCATTTAGTGGCCTGACTGCTGATGACCAGCTCTGAGGAGGAGCAATACAATGTCTTGGCCACAATAAATCTTGGTTTATGAAAAAGAAAATATAATATACTTGCATGTTTAAGAAGCCCACACATATATTAAAAGTATAAACGTGAAGAAGAGTAGCCAGTGAATGCCTAAAGGGGCTCACCTCAGCCTCAGACAGGACAGAGGACAAAGCACCCACACAAATTAGTTTCACTCAAATCACTGATATTTCGAAAACAAATAATATGTGGCTAAATGTTTGCTTTTTGGAGTGTGTTGTCTGAAATAAATATTGTGTAGGTTGTAAAGTATTGGCTAATGTTAGTGGTCGGACTCAGGGTCATTGTAAATGCACTTTTGTGGTTGTTTTAGCTTTTAACATAACTTAGGAATACTAATTTTTATCAGTGGCTCACTCTGACGCATTCTCTGTACTGTATAATTACAGCATTCGGTTTAATGGATCTAATGCTACACTGCTGCAGGACAATCAAATACAAATTTTAATGGAGCTAATTATTCTCTTTGGCAGTGCCATCCCAAATGCCAAAGATGTCAAGTGAAAATGCACCATAGTGTGAATTTCCCCTCAGGAATGATTCTTTTTGTGAATTGAAAGATGACATTACAATTATCTTGTAAAAAGGTAAAAGGATACTTGAATTTGCACAAGTGCTCTAATAAACCTGCTTCAATAAACCCCTATAACTCAACGGTGCATTGTCCCATTTACAGATAACGCAATCATCTGCTTCTTGCCTCCTCAAATCCACATGAAAACAACCCCCTAACGCCTGTTTAGACTTTGGAAAAGGATACTTCCACTCCACGAGGCTGATGCAGGCCCTGCGGATAGGGTTGTTGAGCGTGAGGCAGAACAGGGCTCGGGGCGGCCTGCTGTTGCTGGACCCTCCCTGTTTTTTGCTTTTGGCGTATTGCTGTCTCTTCCTCTGGGCCAGAGATCCCGCGGGGGGCGGTCCAGTGGTGCAGACCGAGGGCCGTGAGCTCATGTCGGGCTTGTCGTCAACCACGCCCTGGGCCTGACGAGCAGCGCTAATGGCCGCGTGCCAGGCCAGGACTGGGCTGACTCCGGTACCAGAGCTGCCTGTGCCATGAGCGCCAGTCCCCAGGAGCCCGAGTGCAGAGCCCACAGGTCGACCGGAGCTGGCAGGGGCCTGTGGGGGTTCAGAGGGGTGAGGCTGGTGCAGGTTGGTGTGACTTTGAGACCAGGCATCAGCGGGAGGTGTGGTTCTTCTGATGCCGGCATACTGTGCCCCTGAAAAGACAACAGGACAGATTACCAATATATCTACAAAGTCTAATTATGTGTGGTCTAGTAATTAATTAAGAAAAGAACCTCCATCAGAGCAAGAAAAAACTAAAAAAACATCTACATTTGTGACTTTAATTTTAGGGTTATTGTGAAACAGTAGAACAAAAACTGCTGTGACATTAAAATCTTCTTCAAATGCGGTGAAAAGCTCTGCAAAAACATTCATTCATTCATTTTCTACCGCTTAGTCCCGTTAGGGGTCGCGGGTGACTGGAGCCTATCCCAGCAGCTTTGGGCCTGAGGCAGGGTACACCCTGGACAGTGGCCAGTTAGTCGCAGGGCTGACATTTTAGACATAGACAGTGACAAACAAACATTCATTCACTAGGGACACTTTATAGTTTCCAATTAACCTGTACATGCATGTCTTTGGACTGTGGGAGGAAGCCGGAGTACCCGGAGAGAACCCACGGTAACACGTGGAGGACATACAGACTCCTCACAGAAAGACCAGAGTCGGCCGAGAATGTTTGAGTCGACCGGGTTTTGAACTCACAACCTTCTTGCTGTGAGGCAGGAGTGCTAACCACGTGCACCCTTCTGCAAAAACAAATCCCCCTAAATACCAAAGAATTGAATGAATACTGTAAATAAGACTGAAAAGATTCCTCCTCATTGAGTCTGATAATGTCAAGGAAAGATTAATCAATCAATAATTATTATTATTATTGATCTTCAAGCTACTAAACTACTACTACTAGTTTGGCTCATGTTTTGTCATTTTGGCAAATAAGTTGTTGGTGTTACCACTTAATGAACCTGTGTGAAAAATCAAAAGTGAGAAGATTTGAGCTGATGGAACTGTTAACTGCCAATACGAGACCATTATTTGGAAAACATTTCCAAATTGTTCCTATAAACATTAGCATTAGAGTCACGTCAATATTATACAACAAACAGTACAATATGGACAAATTATATGCATGTTTCAATATCACATTTTTTATAAATCCAGATAGAAATGACAGGATTTTATAAGACATTGCCCTTTGACAACAGGGTCTGAACCACTGCTGAGAAGAGCATTTCATCTTAAAAGAAGAAAACCCTTGCCTTGAGCGGCTTCCACTTTCCATCGACATATAACATGAAAACTGATGGTAAAGGCACAGAATAAAAATGCAGATAATAAAGCTGTGTTGGTTGGGAGAGTGTGGGAGAGGAGCGGAGCGAGTGAACAACAGGCACAGAGTCATTAAAATCAATGCAAACCAGGAGTGAAAGGACTGTGCCCTTGACAGTGTTTGGAGTCACATCAGCGCCCACTGCCATTGCCAACTACACCGCGTCAAACCCGACCACTCACAGGTGTTTCAAACACTCAGACGGGCAGCTCCAAAGAAATACTAAAGCAAGAATTCAATATGTGACATTGAAGATTGAGACAAGAGTCTGAACTCAGGAAAGATTTGAGGCAGAAGCAATGACCATATTTGGAGAAAGATCAGAAATCAGGAAGTGACGACAAATAGGGCTATGCAATGTTGCATCACATGTTCACAAAACTAATTAAGATTTGGGTTTAAAACATTAAAAAAATATTTCATTTTTATGCCACACTTTATTTGGCAGCAGGTCATAAAAAGGCAACTTAAGTAGATTTGGGTGAGTCTCTGTAATGTTTCCTAATGTTTCTACTCTTAGCTTGGCTACAGTCACCCTCCATTGATCCCTGACCTCTAATGAGTAAAGACAGTCATAATAGTTAGTACAGTGTATAAAGCTCAAAACCAAAAAGAAAAGCTATGGTGGGGTAAAAATGGGAGATACTATTGATGCGCACTCCAAACTAATGCATGTGATTACGCTGTCACTATGAGCTCCATATCACAATGCTTCAAAAACAATGCACTTACTTCAGTCACACATTCCCTTGCCAGTGCACAAAGATACTTCAAAGACACAATGTATTCTTCCGTCAACACCCCCATGTACCAGGCCAGTCGTGTAAACAGGTGAGTGGACTTACTATTGACTGACGGAGGAAAATGATTTAAGACTTATGGCTCCTGCAACAGTCTTTATAATAAAAATTATTCTTGTGCTTTTAAAAATAAGCTTGTTTTTTACCTGAGCTTTTTAGAAATATTGAGCTGCATTTAATTAAAGAAATAACTTAGTGAGTTGGTTTCCATGGATACTTTTTGGTATTTGCTTTATTGCTCAGTTTAGCATGAAGTAGAGATGAATAACCGACTAAACTAAAACTAAATCCCACCAGTAAAACAAGATTGTCCATATATATATATATATATATATGTTTTTTATGCTGTCCGTGTTTATAGTCTTGCAATTTAATGTTTCTCCATTACAACAACTTGTGTTAACTTGTCAGCAGCAGAGTAATGATAATAACATCAAGTAAAGGCATAATGCAGAATATTAATTCAAATTGAGATACTTTTTTTTACCTACCAATATGCCAATCTTCAATGTGCAATGGGTTATCAAAATATTTCAAAGTTTTTCCTCTTTTGTTTACATGACAGAAAGGTTTTTGGTTGTCTATTCCAACAAACAACAAGCCATACAGCTAATTTACAAATGGATAAAGCTATTTTAATACTTTAAATTGTTGGGTAATGTTAAAGGAGAGACATAGGAGAGATGTTTTTTTAAAACTTTGTCCTCAAAACATGTACTAAGAGCAATTGTGAGAAATACAAGCTATATTTTAAACATAGACATTAAGAAACTGAGAAGCCAAGTAACAGAAGATGATGACAAGAGGCTCGTCTTTACAATCTGTGAGGGGGATGAACTGCCCTGGACTTGGATGCAACCTGTGTTCTTCAAAAACAAGGTTAAAACTAAATATGTCGCTTTGTGAAGTTTACCTAAGTCAAGATTTAGATGCGACACAAATCCAGAGCATCCTCCAAGAGCTGTCACATGGTTCAAAGCTGCCCACAACTAGGTTACAACAGAGGACCAACCATTTTAATCTCCCAAAGGATCTGATAACTATTGACATCGCAAGAATACAGTTTATAGAAGCAATTCACGAGGCTAACACTGATCAAATAAGTTGTAAATCCACGTAAAAGTGCACAAAAAAGAGACGTTAGGATGATAAAGCAGGGATGGAGCAGCCCACTCGCTGCGCTCCAACTCTGCGCGTTTACCTTCAGACTGTTCATCTGCTCCTTGCATCCTCGAATCCACATGGAAACGACTCGCTTCAAATCCAACTCATCGCCGGAAAACCACATCCAAAAGGTGTCGACGCGAGAGCCGAGCCGTTAACCTAAATTATAAAAGCTTTCCCGAGCGCAGAGCCAGACAGGAGCGCCAAACATTTTTACCACATCCGGGTGCCTCGCTGCCTGCTGCTGCCTGCGGAGTCACAGCGAGCTGACCATCCGCTACTGTCAATTACTGGCTTATGGACTGGGATGGAGCCGTATGGGCCCATAGGAGGGACTTGCGCACACTGAACACACCTGTTGACGCACGATGGCATTGAATGTATGGCTCAGATAAAGACTATAATGCTCAAACAATGGGCACTGAAGAGTTAATGTCTTTCACTCAACATGTTCGCGCACCAAAGACTTCTTTCTCTGTTCTCTTAAAATGCCCAAAATTCACATAAAAATATAAAATGTTACAAGGAGCTGGGAGTAATGAATGCCAAGTCTGATGACAGAGCCTAAAACCAGGGCATTTTGTTGGTGATTGTTTTAGATCATTATTAAACTTTCTGTCCTACATAAGAAGCCTAGATGACAAGTTGAGTTATAAATAAAAAAAACACTAATAAACATTTTACTGACAACATAAACAACACAACTCATTGACTTTGACATTGCTTTTCTCTGTAGTTACATCCTCCTAAACACAGCAAGAAAACACGCACAGTGCAAATAAAATTACATATGTCTATGGTGTAAAACGTATGTGAGCACGCAATGGATCTGTAAAGGCTAAACTGCTGTCACTGTGTTTGAAATACAACCCCAAAGGCCTATAAATAAACGGAGAGTGCAAGTATAGCCTACAGTTAGGGAGCTTCAAGTGAAAGTGTCTATTGCCTTGGATTAGGAATCTGAGACTTGATATTTCTCAGTGTCTAGTCTCGGCCCCGTCCTGTATAGGGTACTCACCCCTGCGGGGCCTGGCCCGTATGATGAGCGGCATCGTCACCTGGTTCCGTGCTGGGGCCCCATGGCGCCGTTGGTGCTTTACTCCGCGGCGAATCGAGACAAAATGAGTGGGAGCTGCGCTGGAAACCTCCCAGTGATTGGATTACCTGTGCTTCAGTTGGACAGCGCGTAATCCTCGGATTATAATCCCTGCCCCAATGTTTCCCTTAGAAAGAGGCAGGTGCAACTCAACCACTGACAACTGTCATTAAATGAGAAAGTAGTAGTAGCTGGTGTTTTTTTCTTTTGGGGTAAATTTTATTTTGGTCTAACTTTTTGAGGCTAAAACTATGTCCAGCGGCCGAATTCAATTTTAATTTATCAAGAAAAATATTTGTGAAAAATAAATGGAGCTAGGCTTTGTGAGTATTTGTTGAACCTATTATTTTTGCAAATTCTTACTACTTTCTCACAGAAATTAAGCATAGCTATTATTTTTAAGGTTTAATATAATCAGTTAAACCTATGTAGGCTATATTCAAATAATTTTACTTAATTTTAGCCTCTTGGCACATGGGGTATCTAAACATACTCCATGTGCGTTGACACCATGTGAAAAACTAATATTCTTTAAATCTATATTTTTCTCAGTAGCTCAAAATTGTGAGTGACCTAAAACATTTCAGATTAATCTCTGTGGTGGAACAAAAAATAAGCCTCTGGCAAACTTTCCACACGCTTCATTTCCGGTCAGAGCGGAAGTTATAAGAGTACGCAGAAATCAGTCCGTGTGGGAGCAACAAACACATCCAAGATGGAGACCTTAAACGCTGGACATATGATGAGCTTAGCGGCTCTACGGAGACAAGATCCGTACATCAATAAGCTGCTCGACGTTACCGGACAAGTGGCACTTTACAACTTTAACTCCAAATCTAATGAATGGGTAAGTTTGTCCTAAAAAAACAGCAAGCTCTTGTTAAACCTAACCTGCGTTTAGTGATGCTTTAGCATGCTAATGCTAACACTTTTTTATAAAATTTTAGCCATTTTACTTTTAATGTGGGTAATCCTTGCAGATGTGTGTATGATAAAGAAATGTTTTTGTTGTTTTTGTGGTGCGTGTCTTGTTTTAATACATTCTCCAAAGCTTACCAATTGAAGTAAGTAACTGGTTAACGCTAGTTAGCTAGCGTTTTAATGGCTATGTAACCATGTTTTTTTAACTCGTAGGAAAAGACCGAAATCGAGGGAACATTATTTGTATATTCAAGGTAAGTAACTTTCAGATGTTACGTGGGTTTTCAGGTTTGTGGTAATGTCAATTTTAATATTTTTAATTGTTTACTTCTTAGTTGCGTCGTCATTTGACGCACATTTGGCACGTGTTAGGCCTCAGTTTTGTAAACAAAAACACGCATTAATAATGACCTTTTTTTACCTAGTTTCACCTCACTTATAATTGCATGTGTCAAGGTCCTTACATGATCTAATTGTCACATGCGGTTTTTTAAAGAAAAATATAAAATAATACATTTTATTTGCATATATACGATATTGCTGGTGCAATTTGTCTTTATTTTCCCCACGTTCAAGCAATACAAATATGAATGTTTTCCCATAGGTTAATTTATTTTCAAACATTTGATTGCCTAACAAAACACTTATTAGAAAATATGGCGTTCATTAAAACATTAGGAAATATAGTAATTGTATGCTTGCCTCTAAAATACAGAATCTCAACAATACATTTTATTCTTTATTCCAGGTCTGCCTCTCCTCACCATGGATTCACTATTATGAACCGATTAAGCACTGAGAACTTGGTAGAGCCGATAAACAAAGACTTGGAGTTCCAGCTACAAGACCCCTTCCTGCTCTACAAAAATGGCAACTGTAAGTATTTAAAAAAATATATAATAAAAGCACTGACATTCTGTCAAGGTATTGTGGTCATGGTCTTGACATTGCTTCATATTTTTCTAACCACCTGTAACAGTCATCGGCTACCATGGCTCTTATCAATAGGTGGTGTATATTAGTTTAACTTGTTAGCATTTGCTGCTTTATAGTTTTGTAGAATTTGACAGTCACAATATAATGCCTGGACAGTTTTAGGGCTGCTGCTGCGTATTCATGGTAACATATAAACAACACTGGCACAACCACAGAACCATTTTTTTTAGAACAAATGCTGACTTGGAGCCTTCAGTTTTCATCACTGTTGTAAAGCAATTAAACATTACTGTCTATCCATTAATCAGGATGTAAATTTAGCATTTAACCTGGCAGATGTGTGAGTTCTTTTACTGTTATGTTTTGTTAATAAAGATGTACATGTGGGCATAGCCTCAAACTGTTTTAAATCCATACTTCGGTTTGGTATAAATCTGGGCTGACACACTTGTCAGCACTGGGTGGTTGTAGCTTTGTGGCTAATTGGCTCAACATATTCTCAACAATAACGGCTTACCTCCAAAAAGACGCCCCAGTGTTCGGTGAAACATCTCTTTTCCTTTTTGCTTGAAGTCTTTTGGGCATCTTCGACTGTCATCAAGCAATAAAAATTGATCTGAGGGAAGTTTTTCTGTCATGACCTCAAACAGGCCAGTTTAATGGCAACAGTGTTTTTTGATCTCCACGTGATTAAAGGTTATTTGTAAAGGAAAAAACTACATTATACGGTCAGTTGTGAAATTGGTTGCTATGGAAATTATACCCTACATAAAAAGAGCTCAGTCCTGTAATCAGAGAATCAGATCTTTAAAAAGTAGCTCACAGCGCTTCCTCCGAGGTAATCTACCACGAGTCTGAAAAGAAGTTTCAACACTGCCACAAATAAGGAGTTGGAGTGTTTCCCCATTTGTTTGCTGATCAGAAAGAATAACATTGCCAGAGAAAGTGTCAGTGTGGACGGCTCTCCTTTTGGACTGGGTTTGCCAATAAGCCTCGCTGGAATAGAAGACATGATGATGTTTAATGTGTCAAGTTTCTGTCCAAAATTCTTCTTCTTCTTAAGAAGCTTCAGTGTAGTCCAAGAACTGCCATGATACTTCCACAGAGCTGGACCTGTTAAAATTCAATCTGTGGTATTTTATTAGCTCTAATATATAAATTGAATGTTTGCTACAATTACAAGCAGAGATTTACAACATGTCTTCAGTCCATTTGTGTTCTTCAGAATCTCCCTTGAGGTGTGATGAAATCTTGCTGAAAGCCTCTTCTTTCTGCTGCAAAATTAGGAGAAAATCCCAAAATGAAGACTAACAGTGTTATAAAAATGTCAATATTATATCTGCACATCTGATATGTCCCTTTTTGTATGTACTGCTGCTTAAGGTGTGAATAATAGTTGTCAAAGATGAGACCTGTGTAGTTTGGCTCTCACCTGTTTACTCCTCCATATTTCCCCCAGAGTCACACTGGAGGCAGCAGGGAGACAAACACTCGGTTGCTAGGTAACCGCCGTCTCAGGGGGACCTCGGCTCTCACAGAATCGCACAACCCCTACGCAAATGACACAAGCAATCTGCAATAACAACAAGATGCTGTTTAATGTTGAAAATGATGATGTAGAAGTAGTTTGAGTATTTTTAGTTTAAGTTGTCATTACACATTTAACAAATACAAAGCAACATATTGTGTTGAATATAGATTACAGATGGATATTTACAGCTACATAAAGTGAAAAGTGAAAGCCACAACGGTATTATGCAGAAATTCAGGAAAATTTTAAATGGAAGCTATAGATTTAAATGATGACAATAGACTATAGATGTCTCATTGCAGCTGGGTTTGCACAGTATAAATGTAATATTGCAAATATATCTTAAGCAATTGTGCCGGATAAATACATGAATAAATTGGAGCTTTATTCTTGTGAAATTTATTTTTGCTGTGGCATGTAAAGTGGTAGAATACAAATCAGCCATTATGCATTGTGATGAGAAAAGAACTGACCGGATTTTCCCGTTTGGTTCAAATCTTGAGGCGTGAAAGCTCGACACTGCTGCTCTTTGGTTCGGCAAAAAGAGATGGTCTGGATCAAACTGAACCTAGAGATAGTTCAGACCAAATGCAGAAAGTCACGGCCAATTAAACAAATGAAGAATATATTTTTTGGGTTTAAAACACATAATGCGAAAAGATTGCGTTTTTTTTTTTTTTTTTTTTTTTTTACAGTTTTGTATGGCTCTATTTTTATTGCCACGCCAGATAACTCCTGTGATGCCAAATGTTTCCTAATGGTTGTTAGTGATTTAAATCATGTCTTGAACAAAGCATTTGAAGTTTCAGCTGTTAAAATGTAAAATGAATTCTGAAGAGACGCGTTCACACAGTGAACGTAGTCTAAGCGAGGCACGTCTCTCTCTGGTCGAATTATCTTAAATGAAAACTGATCTATTAAATGTTGGATTATCAATGTTACAGTACATTATTATTTAGACATAAGTATCCTCTAAAAGCTCTTGAGGGCATAACAAAAGGGGGCCACAACTAAGCAAAATGTCATTCAACTTGCATTTATTAAGCTACTCAATCAAATTAAGCTATGTTTATTTTTTTCAGTAGGTATCTACAGCATTTGGTTCTACGACAAGAGGGATTGTCATCGCATCGCTCAGCTCATGGTAAAGTGAGTATCCAGGGCTGTGTTGTATCACATTAAAATGACTAGCTGCTATGTAAACCTGTTGCTCTGTCTCTCTGATTGTATTGTCCCTCAGGATTGTAAAACAAGAAGCAGACCATGCCCAGAGGGAGTCCCCTGAGCGAGTGGAGGCAGTTAGGGCCAACGGTGTCGCAGAACCACGGCCCATCGACATCTTAGAGCTGCTCAGCAAAGCAAAGGAGGAATACCAGAGAGTAAGTGGACCTATACGATCCAAAAAGAACTATCTTAGGGTCAGAAAATACTCCTGGTTCAGTTAATGTTGAGAAAATGAATTTGGTTACTGTCCACAAACCTCTTTAATGGACTGAAGTACTTCTATCAAGCTCACAAATCACGCAAATGCATCATTTCTGAGATTACATGGATACTAAATCTGGGATTACTCGTGTTGTGGGGCAGTGTTTTGAAGCGCTTTGAGATAGAAATCACTCTCTGCCTATTCCTCTTTACCAATCCCTCCTGTTAGCTCTGTTGTCTCCTTTTTGACAAATTGAAGGTACATTTTCATGTCTGTGTTGTGCTTTCCAGACTCAGGCAGGTGAAACAGATGCATCCACTTCTGCTGAGCCCACAGTTAAAGCAGCGATCAGCACCACGGAGCATGCTCACAGTACACCACAACCAGAAAAGGTGCAAAAATCAATCATTATTTTTCTTTTATGAAAACACCAGACTGATGAATGATGTATTGTGTAATCATGAGTGGGCATATGGACAAATTTTATTATTCACTTGGCATTTATATGTGTCTGGGTCAGCTTTGGATCATGTCTCGTGTCCTGCTGCAAATGCACCATGAGCCTTTTGGAGGGATAAAAGGGGGCGGTGGCTCACATTTTTACTGTGGATTTCAGTCAAGAATACATTCCAATATGACCTAAAAACATACAAGGAGCTTATATTTAAGTTGGTTAAAGTGGAAAAGGCACCTTTTTGAGAGTTAACTTGTAATCCATCTACAGTACCTCTTAAAGCAGAGTGACGTGGGTTTGATTCCCGACCTGATGGGACTTCTCTCTCCCTCATTTTGTTGTTAATAATTACTTTTAGTAGGGATTAGTGATTTATCCCGAAGTATCTCGTAGACCATTCTTTTACTAAATATGGGACTGTCCCTTTTAAAAGGTAGGTGTTCTTAAATTCCAGACAAAGAAACCTAAAGCCAGAACAGACTTAAGTGTGCCCAAGTTTGAATTTTGTTTTTTCTCCCCCAGACCCCTCGTGTTGTCAAACAGATCACTGTTGAGGAGCTGTTTGGCTCATCTCTCCCCAAGGACCCTTCTCTGCCCGCGATGCCTGCTCAGAACCCCCCTCCTCTCATTGCTGCTGCCTCAACAGACCCCTCCACAGTCTACCTCCAAAACCAGGCCTATCCCACTACAGCCAACCCTCTCATGCCCCCTCACCTCACTCCCCACAACCCCACACCCCACCACAGACACCAGCCTCCCCCACTGCTCCCCGCTGCCTTCAACATCCACTCCAGCCCTGTGTTTCAGTCTATGGGCACCAGAGCAGACCTCCACTCGCACTGCCCGGTCTCTCCTCTGGCGATGCCCTCAGATCCTCGTGCAGCCGCTCCTCCTCAACGGACACCTCCTGGGGCGTATTTGGGACAGGAAATACTAAACTCCCTCAAACCAGGGGTGAATACAGACATCCACAAACCCATCCTCGCACCAAACTTCCTGCCCAGCACTTTGGTCCCACCGCAGAGCTTCCAGGAGCCAATGGGGAAGCCTCTTCTCCAGCACGGGAAAGAGATGGACATCTTCCCTCAGGCTTTAAACCCAGTCAAACAAATGCCGGTAAGTCTAATAACAATTGAAAACGTATGTTTTTTTAAATCGCAAAAGGTTTAAACAATATGATGCCAAGTTAACATTGCTTCAGATTTGCCATGCCAGGTAGAGTTAGAAAAAAACATAGTACCGTTGCAGTCTGGGTCACTCACATTAGTGTGAATGCTGCTTTACGATCCTTAGTCTGCAGCAAATGTGAGGCACCACCAAAATAAGTCTTGGGCCCCTTCCAAATGAACTCTGGTACAGTTGTAAGGGATTAAATCAGGAAGAATGTCATGAAATAGAAAAAAAAAAGTAACTTTGTCACTTCATAGTTTTCCGATGGATGAAACGATACCTTTTTGAAATAAAAGAAGCAGGCAAAACAATGTTTTGGTTCTAAAAGTGGAAGTACCTTTAAAGGCACAATGGCATCTGGCAAATGTGCGTTTCTTTTTAATTGATTAAATAGTGTAGCATAGATGTGGAAATAACTATAACTATACTTGAGTAAAAAGATTGAAAAAGGTCCAGTTTGTACTTTGATGGTGGTACTATTGCTTTTCTCTTTCAACACTACAATCCACTCTTCTTCAGTGGATTGTCACTCCATGTAGGTACAGGAAGTGATTTAATGACTCCTTTTCCTGAGTTTAATGGAGGTTTAAATATCCGTTTTCCAAAATGGGCAAATAAAAGTGGTATGTTTAAATTGTAGATTATACACTATTAAATCTGCATCTTGTTCAACTGTATACTAACTAAACCTTTTATAAATTGCACCTGTACAAATGCCTATGTTTTTGGATTTAACCATTGATAGGGCATTTGAACTCTTAGATGATCTGTAATGTTTAAACAGCATATATTGTACAGTAAGAGCATGTTCTACTGTGATGGCTTCTACAAATACATTTACTCCTATACTCTGACCTTTCTTTCTGTTGCTATCCTCAGGCGGTGTCTATAAGTCCAGCTTTTAATGCACCTGTGTCAGAGACGTCTTTACTTCTTTCTCCGAGCGTTTTCCAACAGTCCATGAGTAAAACACCGTCTGCAGCAGTGGCCCCCTCTCTCCCGACAGAGCCCACGTCCACTGGAGCCACTGAGCCTCAAGCAGCTCCCTGCAGCAAAACACAGCTACAGGAAACTCTCATCCACCTGATAAAGGTATGTGTTAGGGCTGGAGGATGTGACTAAAACATGAATTTTGTTTTATTTATTTCAGACAATTTACGATTTTAATAGATTTTATGTCTTGCTCATTTAGAAAGGTTCAAAGGTATTTTTTTTTATTTATTTAATTTTTTTACCAATACAAAACAAGAGCAAAGCAGCAGCATATGTTACCCTCAGAGTTTAAATAAAGTGGTTTCCTACACTGTTCCCATTGATCAGTTTCCTGCCTCTTCACTAAACCAAAGCATCACGAGGTTATAAGACTGTTTTCTCTGATGTCTTTAGCATCTGCAGAGTCGCCAGACATTATGTGAGCTGCTGTGGGGCTAACAGTTGCATTAGCCACCACAAGTTTATTTATTTTTTGTTCGTTAAATTTGATTTAGCGTTATGGCTATTTTTGACATCGTCCAAAATTTGAAAATCTTTATTTTACAGCTCTAGTATGCATCCCAAAAAGCATAGACCTCTGTGATGTGTTAAAAGCCGAAACACCAGGCCAGTTAAGTAGCACCGAGACACCCATTTCTACAATTTAGACTTATTTGTTTCTCACAGAACGACCCAGACTTCCTTGGTGCGATCCATGATGCCTACCTGCAGAGCCTCTCCAAAGACTTGAGCAACATGAAGCTGTAGCGGAGACCTCTTCGATCTGTGTAGAAACCAGAAAGTTTTATGCTGCACACAGGTTTTTGACCCACTCTGCTCTGCTGTCACTAAAACAGTTTGAGCCATATTTATGGATTATACATGGATTTTTTGGCATCACACATATGAACATTTTATACGTCTGTACAAATTCCGACAGTATTTGGAAAATAATTCAAAGCCTTTCATGGACAACAAAATAAACAACAAAATGGACACGTTCAGCCGGATTCTCTGGAAAATGACCACAGTTGGAATTGGCCTCAAAAACAGGCTGCACCATTATTTTTTGGGATATTGACTTGACTTGTGAAGCACTGATACCAATGGGTTTTATTAAAACCTCAGATTTGGAGACCTTATACTTTGTGACAGAAATTGGGATTAGAAAAGACTACTTCCTCTTCCAGCCATACAAAGTGGATCTCCTTCTTGTTGAGGCATTGGAGGCAGCTGTTTTTTTTTTTAATTAAGGAAGAGTTTACAAAAAGATTAAAACATTTTTACACCTTGTGGTAAAGCACTTGTAGATAATGGCCTAAATGAAGTCTGTTCAAAGCAGCAGATCTGTTTTTGAACAAGGACAAGGCACAAAGTTGTTTCCCTTTTTTCCTCTAGATTGTGTCCTTCATTTGTTTTTCTCTCTTCTCTCATTAGTGTTCCCCACAGGCGGCGCTCAGTACTTGGTTTTGGGGGGAATGTGCAATAGACTACAGCTGCAGTTTTTCAGCTTAGGGAGACTACATTCAAACTACAGGGTTCTGCAGCTCATAACTGGACTACCATAAAAGAATAAACTAAGTCTATGTTCTCACTCAAAAGCATCCCAGACAGATTTTTACAGTATATACAGTATGTATACATATAGGCCTTATTTAGGAATCTCTGTACAGACCACTCGGTAGTCACATGACTTCTTTGCTGTAGTGTGTACTATAGCTTTAAACAGGGCAGATGGTGAGTTTGCTTTATAAATATAATTTAGGAAAGTTAAGAAATGTCCTAAACCTTATGCAAGATTGTGTTTTAAAAGAAACACGAGTGTGCTTCTCCTCACCTGTACTCAGTTTGTCCTCTCTGGGCACCTGTAGAAAGAAAAGAAATTGAACATTTAGATCTACTCACTCTGGAGTCTGATTTAGTAAAAGCAAAGTGAACACTTAAGCCCAAAAAACCCACATCTGGATGGCTTTGTTCTGCAATCTGAACACAGCCTTAAACGCTGCAAATATTAATTTATGTTTATGGTCAAGGTGCTCCAAGCAGCCAATGGCCTTATGAAGAAAAATGTTAAATAATTAAAAAAACGATAAAAAAAAAACACCTTCTTTCAGATACACAACTCGATCTTTTCGTCATTAATGGCCAGTCACTTCATCAAAATGTGAAATTATATTTTCTAATTACAATAAAGTAGTCAGTCTGTTTTGCTCGTTGCTCAGTTTGGGCTGTGACTATTATTTTAACACTGTCATGATTTGATATGGTTAACTAAATTTTAAGGTTTACTTGTGCAATCCACAATCAAGAAATGAGTCTGTGTCAGATTTGTGTGCATTGCAGTAGCCACTAACAGATTGTAAAAAATAAATGGTACATTTGCAGTAAAAAGCTACTGCAGCAAACACTTAAGTGGCTAAAATAATACAAAACAAATATTTTATTTAAACATTCTTTCAAATCATAGGCGCTCATGTTATATTCTCAACTAATATGTGATTTTATTGCGTCTCAAAGAAGGTTAAAAATGAGTTGCAAATGGTACAGAACTGATGTAATATCACTATTTGTCAGTTTACAAATCAATGTTTATCTTTTAACTAAATCAAGTAAACTCATTTAGAGTCAAACAAGTGGTTTAAACATAAGCTCCATTGGTCATTACTAGAACCACTTTTTTATTTTCATGTTTTCTTATAAAACCCAGACTTCTGTCAAATCTGAGCTTTTTAGACTCAAAGATGGAAAATTAATGATCATCAAACAAGATCCTCCGAATGATCTTAAACCTTAGAGAAGTCCTTGTCAAACGCTGTAAGATGTTTATGTTGCCAATAACAATAGCTGCTATTTGCTAGCACTAGAAAAAAAAAGTGTTTTAATCATATCAGCAAAATAATGCATTCTTTTTTTTAAAGCAACATTACATAACTATTTACTTGAAAATATATGGCCTTAAAGTCATGTGGACGATTATAACTCAACCAGCCTAAACATATAATACCCCCTCCCTGATTTTAGCCACAAAGTCTCAGTCCACATGCCCTTCGTCTTTTTGTCTCCGTCAGTGTTTTCAACTAAACCACACTGTGACCATTCACAGTTGCACTAGTGGCCTTTTTAAATGGCGTTTGTTTGGAAAAGTTATGCAATGTTGCTTCAAATGGACCACATTTTCATTTAAAAACCTAAAAGTACAACAGTGTTTAGTCTCTCAAATGAACTGCACATAATCCATCTGAATGAAAGTGTTGTATTCATCGCAGAATGCTGCCCTGGGTTTGTGCCAGTCTGTTTACAATGTGCGCAGATACAGTACCAGCTTAATTAGATGTGAAGATTTATTGCTTATAATGTGTTTCCATTGAAACGCACCAAGAAAATGGGATTCAAGACCTTTTGCCCTTTTTGTTTCTGCAGTGGCTTGACCAACATGTTTTTTTTTTTTTTGGTCAAATAAAAGCACACCGAAAATAAAGATTGTTAGTCCCAATGATATTTAAGATTTTACGGTTATTTTATGCCTTGGTATAATTTATCTTATGAATCCAGAGAGGGATTTGTTTTGGGAATGTTTGAAAATGATATTAATTTTCTAAGATCTTTGTCACCATGCGTAACTTTGTTTATGAATATTTTGTAATATTAAAGCTTGAAAGACATAAACTCTCTCTGATTTATTTTGCTAGGAGTAGAGGTTTTATCATTTTGCCTAAATAATGTTTCAAATTTCAAATGCTAACCACTGCATATTATATTAAATCTCTGTCAAAATGCAGACTGAATACAACAATTAGGCTAGTATATTTCTCAAATGTTTCTTCAACTACCATTTTAATATTGTATTTATAGCTGCTGTATAATTATGCTGATATATATTTGTTTTTTCTTGGCTTCATTAATTCTTTATTCCTCTAAACTGAACTGAGTGACTCTGAAAAGGAGAGTGGTGCCATGAGTCTATTTATCCACTAGATGGAGCTATCCACATGCCTTTGCTTTAACCTATTCTATTGAAAGCAGTTCTTCTCAGATGCAAGACATTTTTACAATTATTGCTTTTATATATTTGCTTTTGTCTCGAGCTGTGACAAACCTACTTACGTGTAATGATCTGGTGCCATCTTAATATAACTGTATCGAACATTTTAAAGTCAGTTTGATTTATCTGTGAAGGTTCTCAGTCATCCAGGTCATCTTGAAAAAAAGAAAGTAAAAGCATCTGGATTCGGTTTTCAAGGTGAAGACATTTCGTCTCTAAGTCTCTAAAACTTTGTCTCAGTTTGATTTAATTAATAAAAGTATTAGTTAAAAGCCAACTACTGTAAAGACGACCGGTAAACTGAATCAACCTGGGGGGTGATTTATAGAGACTAGCCTCTGAAGGCCACGAGGTGTCACTGCATGAAAAGGCAACAACCCAAATCCTGTGTAACATATCAACCCATGGCATTAATGAATCAAAAATACAAAAGTAGATCTGCACCATTTACATCTTACCGTACGCCTTTGTTTACGCACAGTGAGCACAGATCAAATACCTGCTGAAACTTTCTTCTTCCTCACAGCAGCGCACACAACACAGCTTATTTACGGTAGGCTATCATTCCTACTCTTGAACTGTCTCTTGAACTGTACCCGTCACGTGACACAGCGGTGACTGTGCGTGTGTGTGCGTGGCCGGCCCGTGCGTAAACTAAACCTCCCATTGGCTGCTGTCCGTGCGTGACAGTTAGGACTAACAGTAGGATCCTTTTAGCGCTAGATTAGTCATATTCATAGGCTTTGCTCGGCTCCACGCCCCCTCCTCGCGCTCTCTCGGCTCTTTAACCCCTCCGCTGCAGTTCAGCTTCATCGTGTGTTTAACCCGGGCCAGCTTGGACTTTTTTTAAGTGTCTGTAGAGATGGAGGACTACCACAAACCGGACCAGCAGACGGTGCAGGCGCTGCGGAACATTGCGACCCGGCTCCGGATCAACTCCATCAAGGCGACCACCGCAGCGGGCAGCGGGTAAGAAGCACCTACAAATCAGTATTGGTTATATTTAGGCTAAACCCGCTAAAAGTAAAATATAAGCGCTACTTTTACCGTAATTTAATCAACCCCTTCAGACTTCAGGAGGTCTCTAACGGTGCACTTGACTCTTTATGGCACTGCAGGGACTACAAAGTGTAAAAAGGGCAGCTTGATAGTGTCCTATTAAGTGGTATAGTCATTGTAATTTATTATTAGAATATTTGAAAACACACGTTCTTTGATCAGATTAAGACAAATAGCCTAAAGGAGATGTTGAAAATGGTGCTATAGGTGAATACAGAGTCATTAAATGTGTCATTAAGTTACTAAATAAGACAAAAAACCCTAATGATGCCATGAATGGAGCAGTAAATATAAGCCCCATAAGAAAGAGTCTGTGCGTAAATGTTCCAAACGCATTTACTCAAATCTGTAGGAGCTGTTGTGGCCGTGTAAGACTAGTGTTTATCTGTCCTCGTGTAAGTTTAATTGTTACTTTTTGTCACAATGCTTTGTCCATTATTCAGTTGTAATAGTTTAATCCAGTTAAAGCATATATCGTCTTGTACGTAGCGTCCGTAATTGTGCGCACTCTGCGGTCCTCTGCAGAAAGAATGTTTCGTAAAAGCTGTTATTTTGCACTTTAAGAAACATGGTCCGTGTCCTGGTCAGGTTTTTGGTCTTAAATCTCTGCAGTTTATGCCTGTAATTGTCAATATCTCGGTTTAGAAAAGATGGATAAAAGCGCCATTAACCAAAAGGTGGTTTATGGAGTCAAAAGGGTCGTTCTTTGGTCACTGTGCCAAAGACGTAGCGTGTGCTGCAGCACATTGAGCTGAGGGACCATCACTTTATATCACTTAAAGAGGCTTTCTGCTTAAAGACGTTTTGGATATTCAGTATTTTGTAAACGTGGTTTTATTAGATACTCTCTGGAAGACTTTTAAACACTCTTCTTCAGTTCTTTACATTTAATATACATTTACTTAGTATACATTTATTTAACTTCATTTAAATTATATAGACCTAATAATAGGAATAATAAAATAAATTTAAATTGAATTGTTGGATAATTGTTTTCCCAACACACAAAGCACAGACATGTATCTAATCTCCAGTAAAAGTAAATATATTTTTACTGTATCTAGACAGTTTTTCTTTTAAATATTTATCCTCTGCTGTCACCAATACCTGTTGCACCTTCATAAACTCATTAATTATAAGACATTAAGGTAGTTATTGTTTTACCTGCTACCACCTACTGACGTGGAGGAGTCACTACATGGCATAGACTTTGAATGGTTCTGCTAAAAAAAAGAAAATAGATATTATGATCATTATCAGATTAAAATACAATCTTGATAAATAATTTGTTAGAAGCACCAAATATATCTCTGCTAAAAATTAACACACAAAAGCCAAACGTATACATTTTCCTTTTCAGGGGCTTTGTCGGTGAAGCGGACTGAGTGAGGTACATCAGGCATGTTTTAAAGAAACAAAACCTAATCTGTTGAATTTAACTGTGGTTGTTCTAACAACTGTAAATGAGACTTTGGCGTGTGTCCAGCTGAAAATGATGACAATGTGTCCTGAAGGAGCCGGGCTGAGGATGCATTTGGAACTGGTCTGGGTTGAATCTATTTGTATTCAGATCTCTCTGGAGGTGTTAATGGATCTGAGTCCTGGCTCTAACTGACAGACCTGTGCATCAGCCTGACTTTAAAGAACTGGTTTCAGTTTTGAATAGATGAAGTCGAGCTGTCCAGATAAAGAGAAGACGAGCTGAAATGCAAGGTCTGAAGAGAGCCTGACATTTCTGATGTGCATGTGTTAAAGAAAGTGCACCTTTAGTGTTTGATGTGTTTTGATGTTTGCATGTTGCAGATACTATACTCACAGACTGACCCTGATAACGTCTGTCTGTGTTGTTGTTATGTAACTCTCTGACTAAAGCTGCTCTGGCACTAAACCTTTCAGACCTGCGCTACAACTTTCAGTTTAGACTCTCACTTTGGATCTTGTTTTAAAAGCATTAATCAAACTACACAGCCAAATATCTAAGTCTTAATTTATTTTTCTTACAGCCATCCCACGTCATGTTGCAGCGTCGCAGAAATCATGTCTGTGCTGTTTTTTCATACGATGAAGTACCGACCTGACGACCCTCGAAATTCCAACAACGACCGCTTTGTCCTCTCGAAGGTAACGCTCTGTCAACCTCAACATAAAATGCAGTGTTTAGTACACACACACATAGATACAAATGTGTTTTATATCATTACAGCAGTTTCTCAAAGTTACATATCAGTGTGGGCCACATGGAGAAAATGGCAGCAACACACTATACTCTACAGTTTTTAGTCTTAGATACCAATACACATATGGACAATGTTTTTTTGTTTTTTTTTAATGGACTCAAAAACAATTCTGTGTCAAATCCAAAATGTTACAGCTATAGATGTGTTTGATTTCATGTGACCATTATAAACACATATGTCTGTTTTATTGTCAGCTATTAAATCTCTTATAAATTTCAATTGTTTTATTATCTATTTATTCTTATTGGATATTTTCTGGTATTATGCTTCATTTTATTTAGTTTTATCTGCATTGTTTAATCTTTTATTGTTCTTTAAATGCGTTTTGTTAAATTTTATTTTGATGTCTTTATTGTCTTTGTGGGTGCTATGATTCATTTATTAATTTAATGGGTTTATATAAAGCACTTTGTAACCCTGTTTCTGAAAAGTGCTCAATATGTAAAATTATTATTATTATTATTATTATTATTATAGTGGGTCATTGCACATCCAACCCCACTCCTGTCTTTGACCTGTGTCCCTCAGGGTCACGCGGCCCCTGTGCTGTATGCTGTGTGGGCAGAGACCGGATACCTCAAGGAGAACGAGCTCCTAAACCTCCGCAAAGTGGACTCCATCCTGGAGGGGCACCCCGTCCCGGTGCAGAGACTTTACACACACTATTTAACACAACTGTTTAACGGACTAATTATATATTAAAGAGTGATTATTTAGCAAGAAAAAACAGACTGCACATTTTTACATCTGAGAAAAAGAACTTGCGACAACAGAGATTTATATTTATCACAGACTGTAGCTAAGAACACAGAGACTAGAGACAAAATGACAAAGGCCTTCTTGTGTCAACAGAGCTTCTTAACCACTGTCCTCACAGGCTGAAGAGTTTCTGTTGCACCGTTTGAAATAATCAGCTCATTATTTATCACCAGGACTTGACCTAAGCTTATTAAATAAAAGTATCATTAAAGACAAACATGTTTTTTTACTTTCTGCACTTTTGTTTGAAACAGAAGCAGCAGTTTGTGGACGTGGCCACTGGCGCTCTGGGACAGGGGCTGGGGGCGGCCTGTGGCATGGCCTACACCGGGAAATACTTTGATAAGGCCAGGTAATACAGACTTACACACCAGAACACACCTATAATACCAAAAAATGTTGTAGAAATTCTTTTTGTGCCTCACGCATGACCATCACACACATTACTTGTCCAAATATGAAATTCTTTACCGGGTGTCATTCACATTCAAAAACTGATGTGTTTGGGCAGTGTTTAGGTTTTTTAAATTTGCCAAAGTTTGGATTAAGAATGACAATTTGTACAGTTACAACAAAGCCTTACATTCCATTGCTCCAGCCTTTTATAATTATTTTCTATATTCATTAATTTTCTACTGGTTATGGGTTGCTGTGGGTGAGGCTTTGAGCCTGAGGTGGGGTACATCCTGGACAATTACCAGTGACAGTGACATGCAGCGACAGATTTATTCATTATGAGCCTTTTAGATTTGTACACAGATGTCTTTGGGCAGGGTTTCTTAGACAACGTCTCTAAAACCTGCTGCAACAGAGCCGTAATGCAGCGGTGCAGCAGCTCAGGTTTGTATCTGCTCACATTAAGGAAGACTCTGTTAAATTATGCATGACCACAGAGACTCGTGCTGACATGTGACATTAATGCCTCGGGCCTTTGGATTAAAACCAACCTGACAGGCACGGACCCAGCTGACATTTAGGAGCGAGAGAGAGCAGAAGAGCTGACTTCAGATCAGTTTTACCTTTATATCGAGAACAATGGCATCTGCTTCTTTATTTGGGATCAGGAGGGACTGTGGGAAAGAACATGTGGGAGTACATTTTACCTCTCATATTTTTTTGTTGCTTGCTCTATAACAAGGACTGTAATCTAAGTATGTTCAGCCAATACAACTCGGCTCCAAAAGTATCTAACAGGACCATATTTATCCCTGAAGAACACATTACTGATGCCATATTTACCTGTTTATATTGTAAACGTTCTCAAATAAATTTTCATATAGTTCAGGATGATTTTTTAGGTTGTTAGATGTTAATGTTTGGAGAAAATGTTGGATTAAACTGGTAAAAAATCAGCATACTATACACCAACATTTACAGTTTGTCGATGTTCATTTTGTATTAAGTGTTTAAGATAACAGCAAAATTAGGTCTGAACATGTCCACCCATGTGTCCGCCTTTGTTCAGTGTAGCAGAAAAAAACCCACAGTGACACGTGGCCAGTGGCACAACGCAGCAAATATCTCTCACTGCATTATACATTCTGTATATTGTAAAGCAAACACTAAAATATTCAGACTGAAGTCGTATAATGAAGCTTTTTCCAAATTTGACCGATAAAAACCATGAAATCATTGAAGGCTTTCATAATTTAGTTGATTTCTCTTTCGTAGATCGAGCCACTGCCCTCAATGCATCTCTCTTCGTTTTGGCTTCACTCAATTGTTTCCGCTCTAATAACCACACATGCGGCAGCACAGCGCTATCGTTGCTCTCTAGAACTGTGCATCACGCCTTCTTTTTAAAAAACCACAAACCTCATACTGTGCTTGTGTTTTATCCGTGCAGACAGAGGTCATTACTCTTAATAATAATAGTATATTAATGAACAAATTAACATTTTAAAGATGCAGTGTATTGTTTCTGGTGGAATCTCGTGGTAGAAATGCAAATTGCATTTCTAACCTTTAATGGTGGCCTGTAGATACATGCTGTTGTCTGTGATCTTCTTCCGTTAGGGCTCAGTTTGTTTGCATTTGTACAAACGGAAACACATTCAAAGTACTTTTATTGTCTCACTCAAATTTAGGTTTTGTGGAAAATGCTCCACTTAATCTTGATGACTAAATGACTAATAACCTACAAAAGACAAGGAACAGGACAGGAAACTCGCATAAATATACATAAAGAGGCAAAGCGCTCAATTTACCGGTTGATCTACATTCTCACCTTTGGTTGTGAACTTTGGGACAAAATCCTGGATACAAGTGGCCAAAATGAGTTTCCTCTGTGCGCGCGTGCGTGTGTTTAAACCATAAGGCACATAATATAAACGCATGTATAATGAATAGCTAAATAAGTACACAGAAATAAAACATAACATCCAAAATATTACACCAGAATGTCCCACCGGGGTATGCCCCGGGAAAGACCTAGGACAGTTCGATTTCCAGCTTTGTTTTCTCCAGGTCATTATCACTGTTTTCTTCTCTGTCTAATAAATACAAAAAATAACATCAAGGGCTTCACGGCTGTTGGTATAAAAGGCATAAACGGTCTTTGAGTCCAATAAACAAGAGCCTTAAAGAGTGGGACAGAAGGAAGCAGCTCAAATCCGCTCCAATGGGATGGTCCCAGGACTAGCCTTCCTTTGCACCTGTCTCCTGCCTCCTCCTCAGACCTTACCACCAGCTCAATGTCAGTGTTCAAGACATAAAAGCATGACTACACTGGGTTCTTTGGAGCTTTACATTTTTATTTTTCAGATGCAATGTTATTTTTCACTAAAACAAACTGATGTGATAATTTGTTGAAAGGATTAAACAAAACTGTTGCACATTTGATAATTCAATATAAGAAATGTGACACTGGATGAAATATATATATATTAAATATAATTTTATATCTCTCCATAAATTATTCAGTCCTTAGAAATATATCTGACTAACAAACAAACATGGCCGACAGCTTCTTCTTGGGCGTGTTTTATTAAAAAATGATACATAAATGAATCTGTGAAATTCACTCGTCTGTTCGACTGAGACGAAGCACAAACGCTGTTCACTGTTTCATCTGCTTCAGTCGTTTTGTGTCGATAAAATCATGACACAAAAGCTGCTGGATCTGGTTCCTCTGAGTGAAGAAAGCACACGGTTCTTCTTCTGTTGTTTTGTGTTAACAGGTTGTAAAGGTGAGGATAATTTAATCGGCAATGCATCTGCTAACAGCATGGGCTTGGTGGGTTTTCAAAGGGCACGTCTCAGTTTTGACACATTCATTTTGGTTATGTACTCCAACAAAATATAAAAACTGAACTTTTTTTTTTTACAAATGTATTAAGACTTTCTCTGGTGAATGATAAAATATCAGTTACAAGCATCCAAACACTCTAGCTCAAGCGCTCATTTGGCAGCAGCTGCTACAGAGTTTGTGCTCAGTATTAAACAATCTCATGGAACTGACACAGGCACAGGTCAATACAACAGACATGTAACGTCATTTACTGTTAAATGCAGGCTTTAGATTTCTAATCTATTTGTGGTTCATTTTGGGACCAGGGTGGTCTGCCAAAGACTCTTCAGTGTATTTGAAACACTGCAAATGTTGACCAATAGGTATTCAGAGATCTTCTGTGTAATATGTTTATACTCAGGACTCACAAGTATATCTCTGTCTGAACTCACAGCACACAGGAGTTCTCTCTTCTAACCCTTAAATATCACTTCCTTCTCCTTTAAACCATCCTCTGATGTGTAAAATTTCTCCATGTTTTCTCTACACTGCTGTTTTTCCTGCCGCCCGTGTTTTGTGTCTTTGTGCTCGGAGCTGGCATGCGTGCTGTAATGCGCCGTGTCTCTGTCGATCTTCCCGCTTTAATAAGAACATGTCTATTTAACTGGAAAGCTGTCAGGAGCTGTTACTCTGTGGGAGCGGTCCGTGGTGAAGACGGAAGGCCGAAATGTGTGTGTTTGTTTAGGTGTGAGGTGTCAGCTGTCACATGGGACCAGGGCAGAGACCAGAGAGAGGTGCTCGAGGAGGAGGGAGGTGATATGGAAAACTACACAGACACTATTTGAGAATGGGAGAAAAACTGATTAGTAATGACTAAAATATTCATTATACTTTTTGCATTGTGGCTGAGAATAGAAGCACACACCAATTAGGAATGAACTGACTTTGTGCATTAGGCTTCCTCCAGGTTAATGCATAAAAATAATATGGTGTGGTCATTTTTAAACTGAATGTGCCCCCATTTTTGTGGGCTACAGTGAAATGCAGAAACGTCTGTCA
This sequence comes from Perccottus glenii, assembly GCA_024416835.2. NCBI lineage: Eukaryota > Metazoa > Chordata > Actinopteri > Gobiiformes > Odontobutidae > Perccottus > Perccottus glenii. The sequence continues at coordinate 9,156,896 of CM044555.2, read as the reverse complement.
TTGTCTGAATATTAACATTGTCAAAAACTCAATCGTTTTTCTGATTATTCAACTTACTCAAATTTAATGGTTGTCCCTTCATTGTATAAAAAGTGTTTGTTTAATAATGAAATGAATAAAAGTATTTTTTTTATCCCAGTTTCCATGACTTGTGAAAAGAACGCTTGAGTTTAACTTTGACAATACCCTTTTATTTAATCAAGGTTTAATTGTGTCCACTCTCTTTCCACATCAGCTTTTTATTGTTTTCTGTTTTAAACCTTTACTTGCTCATTGTATGCAATTACTTTATTAGATGTAAACCCTGACGGTGTTTTTGTCCCACAGTTATCGGGTTTTCTGTCTGCTCGGAGACGGGGAGGTGTCCGAGGGCTCCGTGTGGGAGGCCATGGCTTTCGCGTCCTATTACCAGCTCGACAACCTGGTGGCCATCTTGGACATCAACCGTTTGGGCCAGAGTGACCCCACGCCTCTGCAGCACCATGTGGAGAAGTACCAGCGCCGCTGCGAGTCTTTTGGGTGAGCACTGTGGGGGTCAGAGGGAGAGCAGAGAGAAGGGTGATCAGACTGAACTGTGAGAGTGACTAATGAAATAAAACTCAGATGGGACATACGGTGTCATACAGAGATACAGAGTCATTAAACATGCTTAATAATGTTATTTAAAATGCATTTCTTTGTTTTTGCAGATGGCAGGCTGTCATTGTGGACGGCCACAGTGTGGAGGAGCTGTGTAAAGTTCTGAGTCAGCCTCGGCACCAGCCTCTCGCCGTCATCGCCAAAACCATCAAGGGCAAAGGGATCCCAGGTACTACACTTACCTGTGTCAAACCTACACACACTTTGACCTTTGGTTCCATCAGAGAGTCCTGTTTCCAAAAGAAGGAGCTAAAGTCTGCAGTCTGTTCAGTGGGCAATAGATAATCTAATCTGTCCAAAAGGAAAATGTGTTTTTAAATTAAGCTTCTTCTTAATCTCTCTCGTAATCTTCAGAAAGCTGGAATAAACGGCTATAGCTCCAGCCTCACATGAGTACACACCAGGGTTTTCTTTCTTCTTTACATTACTTCATATTCTGAGACCTGTTCAGAGGGTCCCTAACCTGCTCTAATCCCGGCAGGCCTTTAGTGCTTTAGCCGCTGCACTGCCATAATCCCCGAGTTTGTGTAAGACCCTCGTCTGGCAGTAGCCCACTGTGAGCCTGTTGTGATAATCATAAGACAAAGTGCGTTCACCCACGTGTTTTTGTGTGCGTTTACAGGACTCAGAGAAAGTTAGAGGCGTTTATTATGACAGGAGTATGTCTGTGTGCAAATATAACTCTGTCGGGTTGGATTTTAAGCTTAACCTTTGCCCTCTGGAGAAGCCTGTTGTGACCCAATAAATTAGAAGGTTATTAGAGCGACACCCCAACATTTAAGATAATACACAGTTTGTACAAATCAAGCCTAAAATGATCTCTGGTGTGGTTGCTCTATTTGTATAAACAGACCAAAAATAGTAAGAGCATGACTAGAGTGGAAAGAGCACTTTTTGCTTCTTTTGTCTTTATTTGTGCATTTTGGAGCTGTTTCTCAGTGTAAGCAAACACTGGAATAAACACTTTCCCCACTTGAGTCAGTGTTGACAAGCCGTGTAGCCCAACATGGGAGAGTGTTATTTGAACATTGTCCTGACTGTGGTGTTTGTCTCCAGCTGCTGAGGATAAGATGGGCTGGCACGGTAAACCTCTGCCCAAAGACATGTCTGAGAGCATCATCAGGGATCTTCAGAGCCGGATCGTCAGCTGCAGCAAGCGTCTGTACCCTGCTCAACCCAATGAAGACGCTCTCCCTGTGAGTCTGCGCAACATCCGTATGACCAGCGTGCCCAGCTACAAACCTGGAGACAAGGTAATGCACCGAGACATTCACCAAAAGCTGACCTAATCAGACTTAGTGTAGTGTAGTTCTGTCATACCTGAGTTCATGTTCTTTATAAATTCTGGTCCTAATGTCGGTAGAGTCTTGGTTAGTATGGTCCTATGTTTTAACAGTTGTCCCTCTCTCTTCTCACAGATTGCCACGAGGAAGGCGTACGGCATAGCTCTGGCCAAACTCGGTCGCTACAACGAGCGCGTGGTGGCTCTGGACGGAGACACGAAGAACTCCACCTTCTCTGAGCTGTTCAAGAACGAACACCCGGACCGCTACGTGGAGTGCTACATTGCTGAGCAGAACATGGTGAGACAAAATAAAAATTTTAAAAAGATAAACAGTGGGTCTTGTTTAACCCTCCAAACTGAGCACTGGTTGTCACTGTCCCCATCGTCCCACAGGTGAGCGTGGCGATCGGCTGTGCGGTGAGGGATCGTAACGTGGTGTTTGCCAGCACCTTTGCCACCTTCTTCACTCGAGCCTACGACCAGCTGCGAATGGCTGCCATCTCCGAGAGCAACATCAACCTGTGTGGCTCCCACTGCGGCGTCTCCATTGGTCAGTCTCCAACACAAACTGGGTTTAGTTTGGATTCGGGTAAAGTCCAGAGACCATTTTATCTTGGTCACGTTACAAGAAGCACTTTTAATCCAAGCTTGTAGAAAGAGAGAAACAGAAAAGGTTAAATAAATAAAAGGTGAGGTTACACATTATGCTGTAAGATCATATTCACTGATTTTCCTGAACATAGGCTCTCATTTATATGACTCTGATAGTATGTCACTTTTCCTCTCCTCTTACATGGTACTCTTTTGATTATTGTTGCCATGGTGAATTTTCTTTATATTTCCATTATTACTGACTTTTTTTCGAGCTTCACTTAGACTGAACAGAGGTAACTGGCTTAGTTAGTTTTTCCTGCAGGAATTATCGCCCTTTAAGACTGTTATTGTTTGGAACTGGTCCTAAGTGTTTTTTTTCTTTCCCTGTTTCCCTAACCGTCTTTCCGTTTTCCCACTTCTTGTGTTGGTCCATCTCTGGCCCCAGCCCTGTTCCCTGTAGTTCCTGTGTTTCATCTGTGTTTGTGGAGGTGAAACAGGGTGGCCTCTGTCTCCTCTCTCCTCTCTCCTCCTACACTCCCACAGGTACACCGCATGCTCACGTAACCCCACTGAACCAGACCCGTTACTTTTATGACAAACAAAGTGTTGTGAGTTAGATTTTGTGTTGGTTTTGTGTCTCCAGGTGAGGACGGTCCCTCTCAGATGGGTCTGGAGGATCTGGCCATGTTCAGAGCCATTCCCACAGCGACTGTCTTTTACCCGAGCGACGGCGTCTCCACTGAGAAGGCTGTGGAGCTCGCTGCCAACACCAAGGTACTATTACATTCATGGAGCATGTTGATGTACCAGATGTTTAATTAGTGATAGTTTTTGAGCCTCTGGATTTTCAAGTAACATTATGTAATTTTATTTTGAGTCATATAAGGCCCAGTTTTTACGACCTAAAGTGGAAGGTGACTGGCTAAAGCTCACATATTTAAAAGTTGTTGTCCAATGATGAGCTGTACGGATGATTTTTTAAAATTGAATTCATTTTTGATACTGACAAATTCTATTTATTAGAGAATATTATTTTTACTTTCATCATACACACCTTTTATGTACCAGGGGGTAGATGGCAAATCAACCCTATGTTACTGACTGCCCTTTTGTCAGGGGCAGATCAGGCCCATAGCCTCAAAGTGACATGAAACAAAGCCTCTGTCTGTCAGCGCTGAGACGTCCTCTGAGGAAACTGTGTTTTGTAAATTAAGACAACTGACCTGGAGACACTACATCTTACTCTATCAAGATATTCAAACTTATAACCCACGCAAAGTTTACCTTCTTTGCCTTCATTTATATATATATATTTTTAAAAAGGTCAAAACAGCGCTACAGTGCTAGAGGAACAGAGGTCAGTTGTTCAACAGTTGTTTAATGATTTTCAGGGTTTGTGTTTCATCCGAACAAGTCGCCCTGAAAATAACATCATCTACAACTGTAACGAGGACTTCCACGTCGGTCAGGCCAAGGTCTGTAACAACACCTTTAAAAGCATTGTATAAGTAGATAAATTGGTCCAAGTGGGTTCTGTGCTTCCTGTTTATTCAGGTTGTGTATAAAACTAATGATGACCATGTGACTGTGATCGGAGCCGGAGTGACTGTCCACGAGGCTCTGGCTGCAGCTGAACAACTCAAGAAAGGTCACACTCAAAGTTAAATCAGAATCAAAACTGGACAAGTAAAATCATTGGCAGTGCAGGCTTTAGTAAAAACCCTGTTTCCTCCTCCTTCTTCAGAGAGAATTAACATCCGTGTGATCGACCCCTTCACCATTAAACCACTGGACTCTAAAACCATCATCGACAACGCCCGAGCGACCAGAGGACGCATCATCACTGTGGAGGACCACTACTACGAAGGTAAGCTCTAAAAAACAGACCATACAAACGTTAAGTCAAGAGTCATTTTCAGACATTGGTTTTGTTATTTCTCTGTTTTATTTATGCGTGTTTATTTGTTTTTTCATAAATAAAAAAAATCAAACAGTCTTTTGATTTTAGGAGTAAATCTATTGCTGTAAATTAAAATAATCCCAGACACTCGGCAGAAACTGACTCAAGTCTAAACCAGTCTGTTCCAAAAAAACATAAAATAAAACACAAAGGCTATTTGCAGTGCATCTGAAGATTCCGTTATACAATGACAAAAAATACATTTGATTCTTATTCTATTCGAAAAGATTAAAAAACAAAAAGTGAGTTTAAAGTGCAGCCACTGGAAAAGTCAACTCGCGGCTTTCTCTTGGCTTTTGTGGGACGACCGAAGACAATGTGAAGGAAGGGCAAAGGGTTGGAGCAGGTCGGACAGAGAGTGTGGGGCAGACTGACTTATGTAGGGAGAAATACAGAGATACAGAGGGGGAGGGCCCAGGAGGAGCTGTCAGTGTGCCTTAATTCAACTCCGGCCTTTGGCTCACGTTGACCTACATCCTGGACTAAAACAGATGCCTAAATGTGGCGTCCTCTCCCACTGGTATCAGTATACGCTCGGTGTCCTGCATGCCATTTAAACTACATTAACACTATGTATCTGCTGTATCTGATCTGTTGCTTTATTTGTCCGATTGTTCTAACACGGCACCCATTCTTTTTAAAAAGTTATTGTCTTGGACCTTTTCTTTACAATCTAGGACAGCCTTTTTCCCGTTAACGTATCACATAATATAATGTATAACAGATATATCTTTAAATACACAGGGTTCATGTGTAGCCATCAACTTAAATGATTTGGTCTTTTTCTCAGTTATTTGATTAAAACTCTTTTTTACAAAGCTCAAACATCAAAACCCTAATGGGTAATTCATTTTGGCTCTGAAGAAGTCACTCTGCTGTGACTCTGTTCAGTCTGTATCTTAAAGTGGACATATTTAAAATGACTCCACAAGTTTAGGGGTGAGGCCTTGACATTGTCCAGTTCCTTTCTTTCCAAAAAAATGGCTCTCATAAAATGATTGAGCAAGTCAAGTTGATATTAATAATTTGTGTATTCTTTTTCTATTATTTTTTGATAATAGAATAACATTTGATTAAGTTACAAGTTTCAAACTAAAGCTTTATTATTTTCATCTAAAATCAGCTGGATTTTTCCACAAATTTACACATTTTTGAACAGGGCTCCATCAAAGAGACTGAAGTTACTTAGAAATAATCAAAACATTCTTTTCATACAGTAAAATATATATATATATATATTTTTTTTTTTCATAAAATGTATTTGCTAATATTATGTACTACATGTTTCCAGTTCCCCATGAAAAAAAAAAGCATGATTTTTTTTTATCCAATACCATCAGGATGAAACTTTTATGACAGAGTAATTTAATTTAATTTAATTTATAGCTCTTTAAGCGCTACATAAGAAAAGTCAGGAGGATGTATTAGGTGACGCTGCTTTCTTTGTCTCAAGCTAGTTTCCAATGCACTAAAATTGACAGGCACAATCCTGGAAAAAAAAAAGGCTAGAAGCTAAAAGAGTGGTTAACTTTTGCATCTGAAGCTTGAAATTTACAGTTGATCTCAAATGAAAACTCATGAGGACACGTGTAAATCCCAAATATAATGATCCCATAGAGTGGCGTCGCTTTATCGTTCATGTTTGTTCAAATAGAAATGAAATGAGTGAGAAAAGTGGAGGACGGGGACAAAGAAGTGAAAAGGGCGTCGTCAGTGCTGTCCCTCTGCTCTCGTCTCTCCAGAGTTAATGTGACTGAACCTGTGAGAGATTTAATGTCCCAGAGGCTGGAGGAAGGAAAGGGGATCAGTATCAGTCAATAGATAATTAATCGAACAGTGACTGGTGAGCAAACATACCAGCAGTTATGGTTAGATTATAAAAAATGTAATTGTGTAAATCTAAGAGATGGTTCTTGCCCAGACTCATAAGACAAGCTCTATTAGACACAAGAGAAGATGATGCAGAGGCTGTGACAGTCCGTCAGTGGATATATAAACTATGGCATTTTAACTTATTTAGGCCTAAAGCATCATTTTTGTTACACTTGTGCTTCCCTTGTCCCTCCACAGGCGGTCTGGGTGAGGCAGTCTGCTCCGCTGTGGTAAACGAGACGGGCTTCAGTGTCCATCGTTTGGCCGTGTCCCAGGTCCCTCGCAGCGGGAAACCCACCGAGCTGCTGCGGATCTACGGCATCGACCGGGACGCCATCACTCAGGCCGTACGCAAGGTGCTCACCAACGCAGCCAACGCCAAGTAAAACCTCACTGCTGCCACGGCAACGACGCAGCAGCACATTTTGTGGTTAACTGATCGTCGCCGTGGAGACTTAGGCTAAAAAGAGGAAGCACTTTTGGCCCCACTCTTGCTCTAAATTAGGAAAAGTTAAATTGTTTTTTGTTTTTTTTTCTGTCAGTGATGTAATTTTGACACTCCTCCCAACATTTTAAACAGAATCTGGGAGCCCCTGATCCCTCCCCGACCCCTACACCTTCCCCCGACCCCTGCCCTTCAGAAAGGTCCCGCTGTGTTGTCCCGGTAGAAGCCGAGTATAAAGTGATCGTGGTTTGGAGTAAAGTAAAAGTGTTTTTATCATTTCTGTGGAAGCGTTCTCACGTCTTCTGCGCAGCGTTTTTTCATGCGTCAGAGAAAAACTCTGGTCTGTTCGAGCACTGACTGTTTTTAAACATTTTAACTCTGATAGGATTGGTTAACAATAAAGAGATGGTTTCTTCACAGCACGTGTCTGACGTTTTGTTCAACTGCATTAGAAGAAAATATCTAGTGCTTAAGTCACACTTTATTGTATCCATTGGCCAGATTTGCATACAAGAATTCAAAAGTGTGGTGTTGGATCTGTTTACAGCAGCATCACTCCCTCAAAACCAAGAACAACCCACAGGAGCTAAAACTTTAAGGACAAAATGTTGCTGTCTGATCTAAAGATAACTTTATCTGGCCATTACTATTAATTGTTGCCAACATAAGAGTAGCAAGGAATTGTGAGGAAAACAATTTATTTGTGGTGATTTCAGTGAAAGTTTGTAACCTTAAACAAGCAGACCAATGTGCCTAAAACAGCAATATTAATAATTGGACTTTCAGAAAACTGACCATGTGGTATTTCACAAATCAAAATAACTCAATCAATCTTTATTTGTATAGCACTTTAGAACAAAGTGAAGAACAAAGTGCTTTAATTTAAAACAGAAGAACATTTGCAGTCGTCTCAAAGTATAAAATATATAGATAAATTAAAACAGTAACCATAACCAGTAATAACTATCACAATAACATGTTTACATTATGTTAGACACCTTCCTCTTTATTCTGATGTAGATGTTTTTAGATGAAGTTTGTGTTTTCCTTAGAGCCAAGAGGAGTCTTAGTAAAGAAATGCAGAGGTTTATTTAGCATCAATACAAAACCTGAGACTAAAACACTGCTAAGACCCTAATGTGAAGTATTTCTATGTATTGTGTAACAGATCAAAGTCCTCTTACATAAGCTCTGACCGCTCTCACAGACAGAGGACGACGCTGCAGCTGTGTTTCTGATGTGTTTCAATAAAAGATTCAGACACCAAACAGTGAGAGTGTGTGGGAACAGAGGAGACACGCCTTTATATGAGGTATTATAAGAAATACATCCGCAGATTAAGTTTAGTGTAATTCTATGCTTTCAATTGGCAAGCAGAAATATATTTAAATTTACACAAATCATGTGGATACTGTACACATGAGGAGTAACTGATCAGATTGCTATTCCAAACCTCACACCTCATCCTTTGGCAACTTTTAATTCATCATATAATAACATGGTTAAGGAAGAAGGATGGAAAAGGGCCCATCATTTAATCTTTTTTTTTATTATTTTGTAAGTAGCCTGAACATTGGTTTACTCTGAGTTCAGTAAAAGTGGGCTGTATTTTCTTTCTCTTTATAGCTCTCTGTTAGTGTCCTGTTAGGGCTGAAGGGCCACAGATGATTGAATGTGACGTTTGCCTTACCCTGGCCCTGCTCCTAAAGCGCAGCAGGGGACTGTCTGGACTCAGAGGTGTGTCAGCTGTGCTCTCAACAAAAGGGCTCTGACTGACTTCATGTACAGTATATATGTGTTACTGTCACTGATGGGGGAGGGGTGTTTCCTTTTGGTCGGCCATCTGAGCATCGGTCGGTCAATCTAGATTTTAATGTAATTGCATATGGACAATGTAGATAAGTCCAAACTGTATGTACAGTAAGCAGGGATTGGCCCTATAGCTGCTAAATGCACAATAAATATTATCTTATGAAGTCCATTTAATATCAGCAGTAACAGTTCCCTTCTGTCAGTTCCGTCTCTTTATTGTCTGCTACAGAGTTTACTCACGTCCACTTCACTGACCCCCCTCTTCTTGAAACAAACACAGTCTTCCTCTTGATCATTTTCTCAGACACAAAGGAATATAAATGTACAGCAGGTTAAAAGACTGTCATCTATGTCACTCTTAAGGACGTCCCATAAACACATCAAGCTTCATACATCCTCTCCAAAATCACATTTAACAGGTTTGTTGACTGACTTCTGGAGCTTTATTCCTGTCCACCTACCATATAACATTTATATTATAAGCTTTAATTACATAGTTTACTATGATATAAAGTGGTATATTTCTTCACCGTGAGGTGTCCTGTCACTTTTTTTAAAGCCCCTCTCCCTTACGTCCTTGAATGCAGCTGGGAGTCGGGGTCAGTGAGACCTCGAGGCCCAGGGCTGTATCTGCGCAGACTGTCCCTGACGCACAGCCACGCCCCGTCACAACAAACCAGGAGCCTACTTTAACCCTCCTACTGCAGGGCAGGTCCTCCTCACTTTCTCCAGGGCCAAGAGGAGATGCTGTGAGGGACCCTCAGATATAACGTTAGTATCTTCTTCTTGAGGTTGACTGTTGGACAAGAAACGGCGATGGGAGGGGGTCTGATGTGAGTCTGAAGGACGAAGGGGGAGGGCTGTGTCGTCACTTTGACTCCATTTTACAGACCCACCATTTTCTACATTTTTACATTCAAATATGAGATAATTTATTTTCAGGCAGCACTGCTCTGGTTTCTCGTCAGGACATTGGTCGATCCCATGAACAAAACCACATTTATGTCTGTAACACATTAGAACTGAAAATGTGGCCTAATGAAACTTGAGTTGGCCACTGTATGATCGCTCTAAAGACACACATAAGGGGAGTCCGATTTTAATATAAAAACTGAAGACCACCTCTGGTCAGAGCTGTGTCATGTCAGTGTATCTGTCACGATACAGGCTTGTCCACTTTAATGTATTTAACTCCACAGAAAATACACAGGTCTGAAATGTCGGACACATTTTTTAGGTGTGGCACAGAGGTGGGCTCTGCTTTGCATTGCATGGGCATGTGTAATAAATGAAGGTGAGAGGGTTCTGGTAGGACTTTTGTGATACTTTATCTAAGATCATGCAGGTTTCTCTGCCTTTGACCTCAGACATTTGCTTATTAGGAAATTTCATGAAAATTGATGAACCATTCCAGGTTAAATTCTTGGAGTTATTCTTATCAGTAGCCAGAAAAGGTAATGTTTTTTTGTTTTCCTTTTTTATTTAAGTATGGACCGTGTATATTTGGGTCCTTAATAAAGATTAATAATAATAATAATATTGCTGTGACTTGAAAGTCTGATGGAAAGTCTCGTGGTATTTGAAAATGAACAGTTGTGTGCCTTTGGAAAATTATGTAGATGCATCAGTAACACATTAAACTGACCTCTTAATGGCACACTGTACATGGCTGTCTTTATATATTACAATTATGTGGTGGAGAACCTTTTTTCATTTTGGTTTTCTCCATGGGGGTGGGGCATTCTGTCTCTTGTTGTTCTTATTTTTGTCATGTTAAAACTCAATGAAAAGCAAAAACAACATATTAAAGGGAAAAAAAGAAAGACGTAAGACCAGATTAACAGATAACAGAAAAAGTACAAACTCACATTAAATAATCAACACTAAAGATGTGAAAAGAAATATATTCTCACTCTTGCTCTTCCTTCACCAAACACTGACCTCCATGAGTCTGGACTTGGACCATTTACATTTTTCAACTGTTCCCTTGAATCTATTACAGTGTATTATGGCACATTATGGTCTTGACTCGGTCTTACCAGTGTTATGTAAAATGAATACTTTTGTAGTGAATCTATTCTCTACAGTAGATGGTCAGCTCACTCACAGTTTTGGAGAAACAGACAGGAGCAGTGACACAGAGCTTAAACTATGCTCTGCTGTCGAGACCTAGGACACGCTGGAGGGACTATGTCTCTCGGCTGTCCTGGGAACACCTCGGTATCCCCCCCGGAAGAGCTGGAGAAAGTGTCTGGAGAGGGGGAAGTCTGGCCTTAGACTGCTGCCCCCGCGCTCTGGTCCCGGATAAGCAAAAGATGATGGATGGATGGATAACTTCAGCATCCATTTAAATACAGAAAGTACATTTTAACAATATATGGCCAAAATTTAAGTTCAGAAGTCACATTGAGGTGCTTGTAACAAAGAGGGATACGTTCTGGGGTTGAATGAATGAGAAACAATGTATAAAGTAACACACACCTGCACTAATGGAAGTTTTTTAAGTTTTCAAAGAAGAGTGTATTTACTCTGGACCCATTAGCAGCCATTTAAAGACAAAGCCTGTGTCATTGCTTCTGTCTGCTTTTCCAAACTAGGAGTGTCCTGATACTGTAGGAAGTATTAAGTATTTCATGTACCTACTTCAACCAAATACGTGACTATCCCTTTAAGAATGAATCGAGTAAAGAGTAGATATAACTAGTTCCTGCCCAACTTTAGAGCGAAATAAACTGCTTCTTCACTTTTGTTGATAAACACTGCCCTCTGGTGGTCAATGCCTTCACAACAAGAGGAGACAAAGGTTTGGACTGTAACTGTAGATCAGAAAATAACACGAGGTGAAGTGTTTTTATGACCCTTTTTATTTTACAGGCAGTTATTTATGACTTTTTACTTTTATCATTTTGCTACTCGATTGATTTAGCCTCCAGTATTTCTGCACATCATTCCAGGTGAGCGGCCGAGACAGGTCGATACCATTAGACTCTGTCACAACTCAACATCAGGGGTTTCTGTGTTTTTGTGCTCTGATGACATTTATTCATTTAGCAGACGCTTTTATCCAGAGTGACTTACAACAATGGGAGCAATTTTAACAAAAATGTAGGAAAAAAAATGCATAAGTGCACCAAAAACTAGTCAGTTAAAACCCAGCACAGTATAATTAAAGAAAAGGAAGAGATTGAAAAGAAGTAGAATTCAGTGTTTGTCATTTGGGTGTTGACGGGAGAGATGTGTTTCCAGGAGGAATTATTCAGCTCCTAAAAGTGTTGGTTTATAACGCGCTACAAATCCAAAAGCTTCATTCTCTGAAACAGTAAGTGTGCCTTCTGCTGCTGAAATGTCAAATCAAAAGTCAATTTAATGTCCCCATATCATAATGAAACACAAACAAGGGTGTGGTATCTGTCATTAGCCAATGATCATGACTGTGTAGGCTTTCTTTAACCACAAACCAACCCTTCCCCGCTCTACAAGCTGTGCTGCAGGATTTGGTTTCACGGTTATAGTTCAGCTCCCAGCTCAGACACACCTTTAACCAAGACCGTACTGCCTTAGAATATCCACCGCAAAATTACCACAAGTTGATTTGTGTGTACGTCTTGTTCACTGTGGCCATTGGAGGAGCAGTTTTGTGAAAGTGGGAGCGCTAGAGAACAGATAAAATAACCTGAACAAGTCTGTACTTTGTTCTTAGCCTCTCAGACGGTGTAGCGCTGTCCCACTGGGGGATAATCTTACAAAAACTGCAGTTATTCTAAGATGGATATATGTGAGAAAGATCTAAGTTTTGTAAGTTCTGTTTTGTTTGTGGTAATCATCACACAAGAAGCTTTTTAAAAAGGTCAAAACTCTTTATGTGACAATCACACAGTCCACATTTACATCATGACTCCACTGTCTTTGTCTTTTTTTTCTTCTTCCTCTTCCTCCTCCTCTTCTTCTTTTTGCCTGATGTATCCTCTATTTCTTTTGCAGCAGGTTCAGGCTTATCCTCTGTCTCTGAGACTTCAGACTCTTCCTCTGATTCAGCAGGTCTCTTTTGTCCCGTAGACGGACTCTGAGATGTAACTTCAGGGGAACTGCAACAAGAAAAACGCCAATTCTAATATAAATGCTATCCTCCTCAGTTTAATTAAGAGGATAGCATTTATAGGTATATTTCTACATTTACTCATTTCTAGAGCGTGAAGTTGAAGTGTTCACCTAATCTGAAGAGTCGGGTCATGAGTCGAAGTCTCGGTCTCACTGCGTTTTTCAAGCAGAGCCACAAAGAAACCGTGAGTCCGGGTCGAGGAGGGGCTCGCTCTCAGACAATGAGTGAGCTGCTCCTGGCCTCGTTCAGGCCACTGCGGCATTAAAGGAACCAGTCTGCAAGAGGAGACGGACACAAAACAAGAGTTATTATGAGTGACAATATAATTCTTGTAGTGCTCTTTTAATCCACCGTGCTACTTTGACGAGACGTATTCCACTTCAGTTCGTATCAAAAGGCCGCAGTAAAAGCATAAATATTGATAATGGTAGAGACAGTGGCTTATTCTTAAAGTAAAGAAATAAAGTGATATTGATAAGGTGTTTTCCACAGACTCAAAGTAAATCTATCTTAGAGGTGTTACTCAATCTGGTGCCTTTTGAGCAGCACTGAGCTAAAAAAACTGATCCGAGGCTCCTCTGTTACATCAAAGAGAACGTGTTTTCCACAGTTGTGTTGGATTTAGGCAGATTAGCTGTGATTTTTGATTAATGTAAACTTGTAGGTGGTGTAGATATGTGCTGTTTTACACAGCTGTCTCCTTATAAACAAGACTTGCATCATTAAACGGCAGGTTTACATGGATCTGGCAGCTGCAAAGAAAGCATTTCTGCCGTCATTCACTGCTCGTTGCTTTTGCAGCTGTTGATAAGCAAAAGACTAGACAGTGCTTTTTTATGGTGAGTTGAAACATTTAATACAAATTCTGCTCTTAGTGAACGTGCAGTGTAAGTAAGTAGGAGGCTGACTCGGAAAGGCCCTCTGTCACTGCAGCAGTACTCAAGGAGTCAAGGAGTCTGTGCACTGAGCTATTTACCAAGCATTTAGGAAACTCACTTAACAGACTGAAACATATAAACATAATTCATTAACTACTAGAAAATAGAAAAGTTCCAATGTTATCCATTTATGGTTGACAGAACACTGCAGTAGTATTAGACCTACTTCTGAAAATTCAACTTTGAGGACATTGTCGGGTAATGTCATTTAACATATAGTCCCTTTAAAACTATACAACACTATATTCTTTGATTGAAACATAGAAACCTGAAGCTGGGGTTCTGCTGCAGACAGGACGTCACCACCTCCTCGTTCTCCTGAGCGTGGACGGAGCAGGTGGAGTAGACCAGGCGCTTCAAACTGGGAAACCTCAGGGCGTGGTTTAGACATTTCAGCTGAAAGGAGGCCAACGAAGCCAGACGAGCCTCGTCCTTCTCCTCATCATCCTCTTTCAGACACACCATTCCTGAAAAACCACAAACAGATAAGTTAGTCTAATCGAACCACATTTACAATGAACACACTTCTTTGTACCTGATCCGCTGCAGGACGGGTCCAGCAGGATGTACTCCACGGGTCTGTGCTGGGGACTCTCTGGGTCCACTTTGAGAAAGTCCTGGTTGTGCAGCTGGTGACAGGTGACCCCGGCCCGCAGCAGCAGAGTGGACATTGTGGACAGTCTCCTCGGGTCCAGGTCGAAGGCGAACAGCCGGCCCTGGTTCTTCATGAGGGCTGCCAGATGACTCGTTTTGTTTCCCGGAGCAGCGCAGGCGTCCAGGACCACGCTGCCTGGAGGGGGGCTCAGGACATGAGCCGGGAGACAGCTGGCTTTGTCCTGGAGGATGATGTGTCCCGCCTTGTACAAGAAGTGGTCATGGAAGTCAGTTTTGGGAGAAAAGACCAGGAGCTCGGGTAGATCCATGTCCTGCACAAAGTCTTTGTTTTTAAGTCTGAGGTCCTCTAGTCTCCTTGCCTGGCCTCTGTACGTGAACCCCTCTCTCTTCAGGTAATCCACAGCATCCTCCACGCAGGTCTTCAGGGAATTCACGCGGACATACCTGGGCAGCAGCTGGTCCCCTTGCTTCTGGGCATTAGCAGGTATCAGATCCTGGTTCTTGCTCACGCCCTGCCTCACTTTGATCCGGGCCAGAGCCGCCTGGAGACGGGGACGTTGCTTCAGGAGTGCGGCTTTCCAGGAGCCGCCGCACTTCAGCCCCGGGCCCAGCACCAGGTCGTACACCAGGACTTTGGCTAGAGGCAGCTTTAACTTGGTCTGCTTCAAAAGCTTAGTGGAGACTATGATCTCCTGCAGCACCGACGAGAACTTGTGCGTCTCGAAAACCAACGCAAAGAGCTGCTTTATGTTGGAAAACTTACTGTCGTAAACCAGATTCTTCAGCGCGCCCTGCTTTTTCTCCGCTTTCTCCAGGATCTCAGCGGCTTTCATGTACAGCGCCATGTTCAAAACCTCACTATCCTTACTGCTTTATTCACTTTACAACACGTTGAATAAAGTTGATGTCAGCTCTGTCTCAGGATACGTTCTGTCGTCGCTTCAGGGAACTCCGTAGCGTCTTCATCACAAACCGTTATCTTATCGTTTAGCTTTTAGAACGTTTACTGCGTCAGTTGCACATGGGGCAAAAGAACAGCCGTGACTCCGGAAGTAAAAAACAGACGTGACCCAAAGGAGCTAACCAGCCAATCACAAATTAGACTCGTTATAATCTAAAAAAATAAATAAGTTAGTGAATACAATTACAATTAAAAAAAAAACCACCATATAATAAAATTACAATTAAAAAAGCAATAAAATTTAAATAAAATATACAGAACCATATAAAATGAAAAATAAAGTGTATAAAATTAAATCGTAATGGGGAAATTGTGTAGGAGGATCATAGGTTGTAAATAAAGGCGCTTTATAAAATAAAGTTTATTATTTATTATTAATAAACGAGGAGGATACAACCAATGTTAGAATTAAAAGTGTTTCAATACATCAAAATACTTATTTGGCTTAAATGTATATTTCAATGTATAATTCCTGCAGACAAAAAAATTGAAAGACAAATATGGGAAATGTGTAGAACCCATTTTATTTTTCTTTACAAATGTACATTCCCATGTTATTCTTAAAACATGGTTTATATATTTATATACAGAACAAAAACCATAAGCCTCTTGTTTTCAATCTTGAGTGCAAATCCAGACACCTTCATTTCATACTTAACCCTAACAAGGCTTTTGGTAGTTCAAAAGTATGTATATCTGCTTTTTTACATCCCAATTTGACAATTTTTCCAATACATAAACATTGAGTACTCACCAACAGTAACTTGCTTCAAAGCCTCTTAACACCCAAGCGGAAAAATATTTAGTTTGCTTTCCTGTTATTATTTTCATTTAAAACATGTCCAACAGCCCCATCTGTTGTTTAAGACACTCACTGTGCATCAGTTTCATTGTGATATAGCCTCAATATTATTTGGATGGGTCATCTTACTAAAATAGTCTTGTTCTCTTCTTCTTCTCCTCTGCCTTCTTTGCTCTTTGCCAGTGTTGTAAATAAAATATCTTGTTTTTTAATAAAAGCCATACAGTTAATGTGTTTGAATAGCAAGAGTGACCTTCTGTATAGAGAAAAGAGGAAACTAAATTTTAACCTTGAATTCTGGTAAAAGTAGAAAAAACATTGAATCTTTTTTCATTAAAAACTCTGTTAATGTCTGATCTTTTGAGAGCTATAATAAGACACATTGGTTCCAACTGTTAATAAAAAATAAAATCCATTACTGTTTTTTGCCCTTACTGGGTTTTTTAACATTACCTGTCTTTAAAGAGTTCTTGTATAAAAGCAGCCTCTCTGTGGTGTGAGAGGGCAGTCGGTTCCTCTTGGCTCTTATAATATATGTCGACATGGGATAGAGGCGGTCGAAGCCTCCTGACGTCAGGGGAACAGCCAGCAGCCTCCGGGCCAGGCTCTGGAGTTTAGGAAATCGATGTGCGTTTTTCCAGAACAGCACACACGAGCCATTGTCATACGTTGGCTCGGACAGATAAACGTGAAGCTCTGAGAGTTTTACAGACTTGGCAGGCGGCTGAGGGAGGCTGCAGGGGGACTTACGTTTAAGGTCATTTTCATTCAGATTATGGTCCAGTTTTTCATTGGATGGTTGTTCGATCTGTGTCTCTTGGCTCTCCTCTTTCACACTGAGCTCAATCCTTGTGGGGTCTTTATTCTCCTCCACAAAAAGAGTTGATGGAGATTCAACAGGACCCAGAGCTGCTTCGATGATGTTAAAAACCTCTGACCTTGATGGTGGAGTTATGAAGTCTGTCTCCTCTGCTGCAGAATCACCAAAAGGCTAAAAAAAAAGTGTAATTGTAAAAGATACAGCTTAATTCATTTGATCAAAGGTCAGAAACACAAATCTGCAGCCTGGAAATTCCCTTTAGTAACTGTGTTAGTGATCCATTGTCTCAGTTACTTTTACATCGTTCAGGCTGAAGTTACCTGTGGGTCCTGTGTGTGTTTGTTGTCCACAGAGTAATTTGCGTATTTTTAAGAGTTATCAAACTCACAATGAATAAGTCTGACTAAATTATTTTATCAAGTGCAGTATCCTAGGGTTTTACTTTTTCTCCAGAGTGAAGCAATGAACATCAGTTAACACCATCTGTGTTTGTAGTATGTTTGAGGCGACTGTGAATGCAGCTGTAGGCCAAGATGTGTTTATCTAATAAAAAAAATACTTCCAGAAAAGTGCAAAGAGAGGAATATTTATCTCAAATATAATACCTGCATTTTGACCCTGGGGTCGAGAACAGTGGCCATTATCAGGTCTTTTTGTTGAATTACTCTCTGGAAGCGTGCATGCAGTCCTGTTCGTAGAGCCTTGCTGAAGTGAGTGTAGTTGGTCTCACGACTCACTAATGCTTTATCCAGTCGCACGAGGGAGGGGATGACGTAGGAAATGGACACACTGTTTCCTTGTAGAGTCTAAGTCAAAATGATAAACAAAATGTATTGTATATTTTTTATAACTAAGAAGACTATTTGTATTCAATAACATCAGTACCTGTAAGGCCTCTTCGAAGGGCTCCAGGAGTCCCAGGATGTCCACCACTTGTTCCCGTTTGACCATGACGAGAGGCGGGGCACTGGCTGAGTCACTGGCCTCAATACGAGCCTGAGCCAGGACAGTCATGACACTGCTCCAGACCAACTCCTGAGCCATCTTCCGTAAAGACACCAACATCGAGTTCCAGCGACAGTTACTGGGAGGAGGCCACAAGAGGGCGCCGCACTCCTTAATTAGGACCTTCACATATCAGGACAAGGATCTTTCAGACAAAGGCAGTTTAAGGAGAATGGGTCCTGAATGAAATAAATCAGCTCACAAAGTTCACAAAGTAAAGTACATTTCTGTGTAGTACTTCCTCACCTCGCTCCAGTAGGGACTGTTCCTGAAGAAGGCCACTACATTATGGGCCTGTGAGAGCAAGTTCTCCACCACTCTGGAGTTTTTCAGTGCCTCTCTGATCACCAGCTGCAGGGTTGTGGTCACACAGCTTGCTTTGGTGCCCATCTGAAGCTCTGAGAAGGGCAAGTTTGTCTCTGAGATCTGATCTGAAAGAAAAGACACCATCTCCTCTCCCTCGGCTTCGGCCCTGTTCAACATCACCTTATAGTCACAGAACAGGTTGTTTGCAGACAGAGCCTCCTTGGCATTATTAGTGAGGATGTAGCCGATGTGGTGCGGAAAGATGCCATAGCTCAGCAGCACACCCTCCAACTCCCTGGACACGGCGGCACTGAGATCTTTGTGGCTCAGGTGTCGAAAGGCTACAATGGGATGGCGAATCTGCCAGGACTCACTGATGAAGTGGAGCTGCACAATGACAAAGGGCTCGTCTGCGGGAGCAAACCGAGCGCCTGCCCAGAGGTCTACGGTCACATGGATCACACCGTCTCCATCTTTGTTCAGGGCCAGACAGGCCTTCAGGTCCCGGATGAGCTGGGGCTTGATGGTCCTCTCTACATCGTCGTAGAGCTGCAGGCCAACTGCTCGCTGTGACAGTCTGTTATAGTCAGGACAGATGGTAGCCATGAACGACCTGAAGCCAGCACCTTCAACAAAACTGTGGATCAGAAAGAATCAAACTTAACTATACAGATTTATTTCACAACCGACTTATTAAATATATTTACATGTTTCTGTCACATGTAGAAATTTTCATTAATTGAAAAGAGCTTTAAATTAAACTGTGGTGAAACTAAATGTAAAAAAATAAAAAATAAATAAAAAAGGGACACGTGTGAAACAAGTGGAAGTAGAGCTCCTGGACATGGCATCATGCATCAAAAATTCAACCATTTCTAGCAGCAAAGCACCACATCTGTACATGTATCTATACAACAAAGAAAGCATTGAGTGTGTGTTTTCATACACACAGAGATTAGTGGTAAAACAGTCAGGTCCATAAATATTGGGACATCGACACAATTCTAATCTTTTTGGCTCTATACACCACCACAATGGATTTGAAATGAAACGTACAAGATGTGCTTTAACTGCAAACTTTTAGCTTTAATTTGAGGGTGTTTACATCCAAATCAGGAGAATGGTGTAGGAATTACAACAGTTTGTATATGTGCCTCCCACTTTTTTTTATATATCAAACTTTAACTTTTTAATACTTTTTGCAAATCCTTTGCAGTCAATTACAGCCTGAAGTCTGGAACGCATAGACATCACCAGACGCTGGGTTTTATCCCTGGTGATGCTCTGCCAGGCCTCTACTGCAACTGTCTTCAGTTTCTGCTTGTTCTTGGGGCATTTTCCCTTTAGTCTTCTGTTTTTTTTTTTTTTATACCTCAGAGGCAGCATGTCCTCAGCAATCATCCTCAGAGCTGCATCCACCAGTTTCTTCTGGTCAACTGCTGCTGATGCTTTTGCGGTGCATGAAGAAGAGCTGGGTCTAGAACCAGAAAGGTTTGTCACAGACGAGCTTCGAGACGTAAGCTCCTTTTTCGAGGTTACAGTCTGTGTTGGAGGGGCCTGAGGCTTCGGTGTGGTTTTCTGTTTCTCAACTGGTTTAGTCTCTTTTTCAACACTGAGCTAAAGCAAAACAAAAGAAACAAACGAGGAGAGACCGATGTAACAATTTCACAAAGCTTTAAAGTGAAGGGCTTAAAATGCCATAAAGAAGTAGCTTACCACTTTAGGAGTGACTGGTTCAGTGTCTAAAACAACATCACACTTAAATTCCTCCTAGAATGCACAATAACATGTATCATCAGTTTTTAAACTTTAATATACAATATATGCATTAGAAAGTTAGAAGCAATTATTAATAACAAGAATTGATGCTAAATTATTAACTCTGTACCTCTCCTTCTCCAAACTGTTGGATGTCCAGTTTAATGCTTTCAGCCTCTTTTCTGAACAGGCCTCTCTCTGCGAGGCGTTTGATGGTAGAGTTATAGTGGTTTTTTACAGAGTTGTCTGTCCTATAGAAATAAATGAAATACAATACAATAAGTTATATTTTATTTCCACCATTCTTTGATACTTGACATGATTCATATACTGTACTAGGCAAGGCAAGGCCACTAGATGCATGTTCTTGTTTTGTGTAAATGAGCATGCACATTTCCATGGTAACCACATTATAGTCACAGCAGGCTCAGTGACAGGTTTTCAGAATAATGAGTTTGAGAGCTTAAAAATCAACAGTTCTCCTCACTTTTTGTTGAAATAACACTAAACACATCAACCTTATCACCTGCCCATACACATTAAAAGCTTGAACAGGACCAGAGACTGAGTTAAAAAATTATAACTAAAGCTGAAGCAAGTGAAACGCACAATTCCTAAAACATTTTCCAAATCAGGCCGCTTTGCTCAGATCAATGCAGCAGAAACCCTGTGTATACTGTATGTAAAACATACCACTTTGGCATCTGTGTCTCTCACCTTCCTGGGAGCAGCCTGGCAATGTCGGCCCAGCGGTTGCCCATCACAGAGTGAGCTTTGTAGATGATCAGGTCTTCCTCTTTGGTCCAGGAGCTCTTGTTCACCAGCGGGTCAAGGTGGTTGTGCCATCGCTCACGACATTGTTTTCCCAGTCGTCCGCTCAGGTGCTTTGCAATCAACGTCCAGCATTTAGTTCCGTACTGAGCAACAAGGTCTACTATCTGTTCACAGAAAATACACAGATCCATGTATCTTTAGGTTTTCTATGTATCTCTAAGTTTTGGCCTTTACATTAGTGGAGGATGTCATGGTAAAAATGGGTCTGCTGGGTTGTGCGGTGGCAGTAGGTGACAATGTCCAGATTGTTAGTCACCTGTTGGTCTTCCTCTGGAGTCCAGTAGCCTTTGACTAAATCAGGATCCAGACTCGTTTTCCATCGAGTCATGCACTGTGGCTCTGTCCGGCCCTTTCACAATAAACATTTAAGCTTTTTATTAAAGGCAAAAACACATCATGACATAAAACCCCTCCATTTGAACTTACTGGAAAAAAACTGGTAATAGTTTTCCAGTCCTCTGTCCCAAAATTGGTGACAAGGATTTTAAGGTTTTCATCCTAAAAAATAAGTAATGCAAACAATTAAAACTGTGTTGGTTATATAAGCTTTAAGTGCTACAAGTATTCATTACAGCAGAGGAAAGTGCTCTAACATTGTACATACCTCTTCTGGAGTCCATTTATTTTTGCCAGACTTATCTGTGGAATCTGAGTCACTGTCGTTGGTTATGTTCTGATCTCCATCTTGTTCCATGCTGCCAACAACAAATATTCATTTGTTTTATTATATAAATATCAACACTTAAGTTAAAAAACAAGGTAGCAAGTCCACTGTTAGAATCTTGGGTTAAACCCACAAGAAACCAGCCGCAAAAAAAAAAAGTTTAGTGTTTATGTACTGTCGCTCCATGATAAATAGGACTACAAAATACATTATTATTATTAATAATAATTATTATGTTCTAATGATTTTTTTAAAAATGTGCTGCATTTAGATAAAATAGGTTACATTTGCAGTTGAATAGTTCTTTATTTAATATATTTTTATGTAAAATGCTTTCATATAACTGAACAGTAATGGCGGAAATTTTAGCGGCCATTGAAAACTGCGGAATATTTTTAATAACCATAGCAACAGCTGAGGCCATTGACTCCTGTTGCTATGGTTACAGTCCGTTACAGGAGGCACGGTATAAAAGAAATCATTATACACCGTAAAACATTATATTGTATCATTGCTATAGTTATTAAGCTGTTGAAAACTTATTTTATCAAACAAAAGTGCACAAGAACAATACAGTTTTACTTAAGAAAGGAGGACAAAAGAACACGTTTCCTCATTAGCTAAGCACACAACTTAGTTAGCTACAGAAGTCAAGTTTTATCATGCTATTATAAGTGTTAAGAAGTGAGATAGAAAAACGTTTTATCTGAAACATACATACTTTCCACAACCTTTTTTTTTTTTTTTCTCAAACTAGCAAATATATTCAGCAGTGCAGCTTCTGGGCAAATGCTAACAAAGATGCTGAGTGATTAGTTAGCCAACTGAGCCAGAAGTTAGCTAGCTAATCATAGATTCTTAAAAGCAAGGCAAACTCGAAAAAAGTAATCTTACCTTCTTTTCACTCTCAAGGAAAAATGTCACTAAAATAATCAAAACCCGATAATGCACGCTGTCATATAGGTTTTCACTTCTCATAAACTTTCAAGTGAACTGAGTGGAGCTAACGCGGCTAGTTTCACTCCTCAAAGAGGCAGTTAACTTACGTCTGTTATGTGTCTGCGCCAAGTACAGCGCCTCTGCTGGACAAAAACCTGAATAATTTTTAATATCGACAATGATAACACACTGGACCTGTGGATGAACTGACGTGATGGTGGAGCAAAGGGTCATGCATCTTACCTAAAATTGAGACTGTGCAGCTGCTCCTGAAAAACAGCCGGGTCCAGCTTTTCCAGTTCCCTGAAGTGAGTGACACAGTGAGTCACACACACTAAATCTAAAATAAGCTATAGCCTACTGTCAAATGCTGTGTGCGTGTTTTAAGTGATGAAAAACACTTGCATTAACTAGTCCCTGGTAATTATGCACACGCACACTTAAACTCACATGCAGAACAAAACCTCGCTTTACACATGGGCATTAAAGTAAAGCTTGATCTCACTTACCCACGCGACATGCCTTGGGCGCTCCTCTCCTCCTCCTCTGTCTCTACTCCTACTGCTACGAACAATTTCACTAAAACATTTACTAAATCAATGGGGCGTTTTACGGATTAATCTAGGTTTAATTTAATTAGCAAAAGAAAGCAACGTTTCACTAATGAGATATTTATAAATTTAGACCAATACATCCATTGTTGCAGAAATTTGCCCGCGACGATACAGCAGAGGAGTGTTCAAGAGGCGCACTCACTGCACGTGACTCTCCGGAAATACGGGCTCAACCGACGTTAACGGCTGCTGCTGCTGCTGCTGCTGCTGTTGCTGCTGTTGCTGTTGGCGGTTAGCTATCGAGCTACTGGAAACGACTAGAGTTGTGACGTTCGCGAACGAACCGATTCTTTTGAACGGCTCACAAAAATGAACGATGGGAGCCGAGTCGCGGCTGGAGGGGAGCCGTTCTTTCTGTCGTTCTTTTTTCCTATGCGTGTCTCACACAGATGCACACAAATGAGCTCCTCCGCGAGACAGAACAGGTATAGGGGGAGGGGCGCACCCAGCGCAGGCCGACCCTTTACTGCGTGATGATATTAGTTATTAGTTGTGCACGCATCCTTCACGTGAGTACTCCAGTGGAAAAAAAACCCTGCGTGCCTCTGTCATTGGGTAGGACATTAAAAATGTTCTTTTGTGATACTGTTCTTGTATAGAAATCTTTCACTAAAAGCTGTTTTGCACAGACATTCATTGCAGCCCACTTTGTTATTGTTCATTGACTTGAAGGGGCTGATGTCCTATTTGCAAAGTTTACAGTATAGTATGTAGACATTTCCATTTTATTTATTCTAATTTTATCTACTTTAAATATTTTGTTTTCTAACAAAATGTTCTTGTGTGGAAGTGTTTGTAGTAAAAGCGGTTTTGCACAGAAATTCATTGCAGCCGGCTTTGTTTTTGATGTTTATTTGTGAGTAGGTATTGTATGAATAACATAAGTCAACGTAGCTTCTCACACACACACACACACACACACACACACACACACACACACACACACACACACACACACACACACACACACACACACACACCTAAATGTAAATCCAAAATAGTGACGTCACTGTCTAAGCAGAGGGATTTGTGCAACCCTATGGAATATAGTCCACACATGACAAATGAGGTAATAATCAATATTTCAGAATAATTCAAACTCAGATATTGGTGTGTGATATCTGAGTTTTAACTTAATATTTAATATTATTTGACTACAAATCTCACCTCATCATTCCTCCCAGTGATTATTTCCAGGATAAACTGAGATGCCCCCAAGCTGGCTTCTTAAAACTGACTAAATATTTAAAAAGAGCCAAAGAGCCGTTCTTTTGAACGGCTCTTTGATAGGAACGGATCACGAAGATCCGGATCCCCTCAAAGAGCCATAAATCCCATCACTAGAAACGACGGCTGCTGTTTTAGCAAAATTAAATAAAAAAAAGTATATAACAAATAACAAACACAACCCCAAATAGTATTTTATTGCATCATCAATTACATACATTTAATGGTTACACATTTTTTTTGTGATATCATAGTATGTTAACTTTAATTTTGGCCACCATTTTAACTATGAAAAAAACCCACATAACTCAACAAAATCATACAATAAAAAACAAAAGAAAAATCTAAAACTTTGAATCTGGAACATTACAGACTTAGGGTCCGTGTATCATCCGATCATTCAATTATTCCATTTAATCTGGCCAAATTATAGAAATATAAATCATAGACTTATTTTTGAGCTCTCAAAATAGGCTCAGTGTTAAACTTCCATAGAAGATGAATGAGATCTTAGTTGCTATGGAAACAGTCCTTACTTACAATAAGTAATATAATTTAATGGTTTGTGTTTATGTTTATAAACCATGCCATGTATGGGCTTATAATCTATATATACTGTTATAGTTTAATGTATCATACAATAGAAACATTGCAGTGACAATAAAAGTGACAAATTATATATTTGTACTTCCACAATATGTCCACAAGATGAAGCTATTCTATTGTAATTTACAAGTAAAATTTCATAAAGCTGTTTAACCTATTTCTAGATACCCCATTCTACAATAATTGCAAATAATTTTTGGTTCACTCAATCTTTAATCTAGATTGTTCTTCCAACACTTCACAGATGGATACAGAATACTCACATTCACACACACAAACACTGAGTGACTATTTGACTTAAATTCTGATTTAAAATGGCTTACATAACAACTATTGTATACAAATGATAGCACATGAATCAATTAATATTTGGCTTTTGATTTATTAAGAGAAAAATAATAAATAATGTCTCAAGGACATTTATAGAGTTGTCCTATAGCCACACCTTTGTTATCTTGGCTGTGTGCTTAGGCTCGTTGTCGTGTTGGAAGATGAACCTTTGCCCCAGTCTGAGGTCCAGAGCGCTCTGGAGCAAGTTTTCATCAAGGATGTCTCTGTACATTGCTGCATTCATCTTTCCGTTGATCCTGACTAGTGTCCCAGTTCCTGCCACTGAAAAACATCCCCACACCTTGATGCTGCCACCACCATGCACAATTGTGTTTCTCATGCTCTGAGAGTCCTTCAGGTGCCTTTTTTGCAAACTCCTGGCGGGCTGTCATGTGCCTTTTACTGAGGCGTAGCTTCCGTCCGCCACTCCACCATACAGGCCTGATTGGTGGAGTGCTGCAGAGATGGTTATTTTTCTGGAAGGTTCTCTTCTCCCCTCGATTGCTCAGTTTGGCCGGGCGGCCAGCTCTAGGAAGAGTTTTGTTGGTTCCAAACCTTTTCCATTTACAGATGATGGAGGCCACTGTGTTCATATAAACCTTCGATGCTGCAGAGATTTTTCTGTACCATTCTCCAGATCTGTGCCTCAATACAATCCTGTCTCGGAAGTCTACAGACAATTTCTTGGACTTCATGGCTTGGTTTGTCTCTGACATGCACTGTTAACTGTGAGACTTTATATAAACAGGTGTGTGCCTTTCCAAATCATGCCCAATCAACTGAAGTTACTACAGGTGGTTTTGAGTGTCATGGAAAAGACTGTAAATATTTATCTTTTTTTAAACATATATATATATTAAAATCAATTTGCAAAGATTTCAAGCAACCTTCTTTCCCATATGGGATATTGTTTGTAGAATTTTGAGGCAAATATTGAATTTAATTAATTTTGGAATAAGGCTGTAACATTACAAAATGTGAAAAAAGTGATTACTGGGAATACTTTCCGGATGCACTGTATGTGGCTGGTCACTGATAATGACTAATAACAGCATCTCTCTGTTATGGACACAGGTTTAATGGCTCATATAAGGGAACATGGGACTATTGTGAAGAACATTTCCATGTACACACACAAACACGTCTGTGCTTTTGTTGGCACCGACCCAGTCCGACTCTGCTGCTGGCATCGTGACTCCTTTTAATGTCACCGTTTACAGATCGGAGAATGGCTTGGCGCGTAGTGTTTGAGTCAGTTCCAGAGAGGAAATATCAGTCGTGCAGTTCACCAAACCTAAACTACTTTTCTTGCTTTGATCAGATCAAGCAGTCTGTCAATTTAATAGACAAGAAATGTTCTGCACACTGCCCAACGTGTGTAATAAAATATTTTCTCCCTATTTTCTCTTAAAATTCTCTTGAACGGGGAGTATGCAATTTTTTTCATGAATGTGAGAATGAAAACAGTTTAATCATAGCATTAAATAATAGAAAAAAAAAAAGAAAAACAAAACAAGATGTCATCTTGGCTTTTTTTTTTTTACAAGGACTTTAATAGAGTCACACAATTTTCATCACAGCTCACTGCCAAAAAAAGGAGCGTTCTCATTGGTCTACACAGCTTGACAATAAGGAAGTAATAGCTACCAATTAAACAGAGAAAGTATATATTCAGCACTGAATACATCGTTTTACAGCAAAAAAAAAAAAAAAAACAGAAAAAAGGGAAGCAACGCAAAATGAGGATAAATACTGGCAATTAATTGACGCAATAGTTAATGAAGCAGGGAATATTGCTGAATATTGCTGGGTCGCTTCAGTTTGATGGTGAGGTTACGGTAAACTTCAGTTTGTTATTGTAATAATGTTAAATTAATATTAAACTGTATTAGTATTTTGTGGAGGAAAATGTGGTCCAATTTTACTTTTTTTAATAAAAGAAAAGCAGGAAAGGTCCCCAGGTTGTGAGTGGTGTCTAAGACAGGGGCGGCAAAAAGAAAATTGGTTAGTGCCACTTTAATAAGCACCACCTTAATTTGGTTCTCCATTATTGTGACAAAGAAGTACAGTTGTTTACACAGGATGCAGTTTAATGAATATAAACATTACATATTTATTCATTACACAAACCATCTTAAAACACAGGTGACTTATGTCTCTGCAACATGTATAAGCTCCCTGCTTTTTCAAGCTGTATTTCAAACATTTTCCTCCATTGTCCACAAGAATATAGCTCAAACAATAAAGCTTCTACTGAGAAATTCTGTTTTATCCTAAAATTTCCTAATCAGAATTTAAATTGCACAAGAGAGAGCAGCCAGAGTGGTTCTTCATTGTTTGGTTCGTACCAATGTGAAAATTGTATTGTAATCATTTATCTCTTATCTGTGGAGGCTGAGTGTAACTGAATGAGAGAACTGTAATTATATCAGTATTTCTACTCTGACTGATTTTTGCACAATGCATCTCTAGAAGCTAATGGTGCTCCAGATAAAGAATAAAGAACAGAACTGAACTTGGCATATCTCACTAACTGTTTGTTGATAATATAGATTCAGCTCCAAAGATGGCTCTTTCTTGGAAACCATATTTTGTAAAACATCTGCCAACACTGGTAATATAAATGGACAGGAACGCTTTAATGTTAGTTGTACAAACAGTGCATTTATTATATGAGGTCATCAGATGTACATTTCCAAACAGCACCAACGTGTGGCAACATCTATCATTACCTGAACACACAAAGACAATGGCACATTGTGTGACTATATTATATTACTACAGTCTATTTGACACTACTTTACAATTATAGATGTTGAAATTCCATTATTTTAAAGCAACACTATGTGAGTTTTCAAGACGTATGCCCACTGTTACCTCAAATAAAAAACTGAAACAAATTTGACACTATAATTGTATTAATTTCCTGACTCCATGTTTTTAAGATTAAAGGTTACATAGTGTTGCTTTAAATACTCTCCATAAAGACATGTCGGAGGAAGCAGGTTGTTACAAAGAAAACTATGAAGCTAGAAACACGAGCCACGTTGGATAAATCCCGTTCCTTCTCAATGGAAACTGAGTAATGACTGAACAGTGCAGTGTTGTTATGATGACAATAGCCTCTAATTTTAAGTACAGTGTTTTGTAA
Organism: Perccottus glenii; assembly: GCA_024416835.2. NCBI lineage: Eukaryota > Metazoa > Chordata > Actinopteri > Gobiiformes > Odontobutidae > Perccottus > Perccottus glenii. Next base: position 9,128,620 of record CM044555.2, on the reverse strand, counting down.
AAGAGGTTTTATGAGCAACTTTACAAAATGCTGGACTGTTCTTTTAGTAGAAGTGTAATAGATAGAAGTTTTAATGGATTTTGGATACAGCTAAGTGAAAAAAACACATATTTACAAACTACTTTTTAAACCTATAATATAATTAAATACAAATATAAATCACATTGCATTAGCTATAAACACATACAAAGTTATTTTTCTTTAGCACTATTTATACATGTGATCTGCTTTATTAAGGCTTTATGAGTTCTGAAGGACTAATTAAGACTAGTTGTAGTCAAATCCACAGTAATTGAGGTCCCAAACCTTACAAATCTAATAAATTTATGGAGGAGGTTAAGTCAGAATAAGATTAGACCTGGGATGTTTTAGAGTCTGACGGCATAATAACCTTCAAGTAAGTTTTTAATTTCCTGGTAAATTGGATTGTTTTGGCAAATTCTTGGGTTGCTGTAGTTAAAAAATGTATAGTATAATAAAGTATAATAAAAAATACAAAAACATTTCTTCCACAATACCACTGTTATTGTGACTGTTAGTGTTAAAACCAGATATCGTCCTGTGCCAGTCTTGATTTAAAAACCCAAAGCCTCTGTGTCTTGAGTTCAATACAGAGACCAAGGTTAGTGTTCTCAAGACTCAAGACCAAGACTTCTTAGGGATCAAGATCAAGACACATTGAAGGAGATCCGAGAAAATAGTTTTAAAATCCAAACAGTACCCGTTCAGTCTGAAGAATAAAATGATCCAATCACAAGAACAATGTGGACAAATACACTAGTTGTGATTTGAAGCCTCTATGTTCAAGACTGAGACAAGGCTGAGTATATATATAAGTCCGAAACAAGACCAAGACCTTTAAAGTGGTCTCAAAACAAAGACTGGTCATGCTAATCACTTTAAAGAGGACATATTTGATATTTCCATGTGACTGAACATTTTGAGACTAGACTTTCACATTAATTGTAGGGTTTTCTAACTAAACATTTACATATGAAGATATAAAAGATGCAAGAATTTGTCTTTTATTAAATTAAATATATCATGTCTACACCTCACTTCTTCTCACTTATGCACAATACAGCAGAACAATATGAAATGTCAAGTGTTAAACCATGGAGCTGCTGCTGCGGGCCTTAAAAACACCTCATGTTCAGTCGAGGTGTGGCTTATGTTTTCAAAAGCATCTTGAGTATGATGCCATTTTGTGTGATTAGATTTGCCTCAGAGGAAGCTGTCCTCGGTGGCGACATAGGAGAAGCCGTTGAAGGCGTTGTTGGCGCTGGTGCCGGCCGAGAGATCCGGAGTCCTGCTCACAGAGTTCGAGACCATTTCTCTGGTGAACTCTGGGTCGATGTGCTGGGTGTCTGCTGGGCCCCTCTGGAAACATAGGCACCACAAAAGAATCAGATGGGTCTAAGGTTATTAAAGACTACTTTTGTTTCACTCATAGGGCTATCATTGTGAGCTCTATAAACAGTGCAGGAATTGCTTTTTTACATCAAAAGCAAAATGTCAATATGGATACAAAGCAACAGACAGGGACTCACTGGAAAGTGCAGGGAAAATGTAGCAAAGTTACGTTTTCAATATAGTCACTACGATGTCCTGTGTGGCTCTTTGGATCTGGACAAACTCCACACTAAGCAGATACTGTACTGATACTATAACGGAGTAAATTAACTTAATTATTCAGAGAAATTGTCTTTAAAGCACAAAAGAGCCATGTTTTACTTTATTTAAGCACCATTTTTCTCATGTAGCACACGTTTAGCAGCTGTCACATTAGGCAAATTTCTTTTATTTTACTTTTTAAAGCTGTGTAGGCATGGGATGGTATGAGACTCTGACGGTATCACGTTATTGCAGATATAACTTTAAATGTTTTTTATTTCCTGGTAAATTAAACATAGTAAAATCTTTGGGTTGTTATAATAGTTCAATTAAGTACAATAGAATATTTAGACAATTTTTTTCCAAAAACAGGAACCTAATCTCTTCTGGTCTTGTCTCTTCAGCTTATTTTCACATAAAAGGTCTGCATGGAAACCACGGTATATCAAGAAAGTGGTAATCATCCAAAGCCTAAAGCTGTGTGATAAAAACCTCCTAAGATATATATTATTGTATATATAAACTACATCAATGTATGATTTTTGGTCCATATCGGCAAGCCACAGTCAGACTCACTGGTCAGACTTGATAACATTTTGGGGTAGTAAAAAAAGAATGAGAATGTAAGACATGTTTTGCACAAAGACTAGGTGAAGCCCTGGAGGCAGTGTGGGGGTGGACTCACCACGTTGGGGTTGTAGGGAGGAGTAATTCTCTTGTGATAAAGGTCGTCCCAGTTGATTGGAGAGAAAAATGTGTGGTTCTTAATTTCCAGCTTTAAACAAAAGAGAAGAATTGTCAACCAGGTGTACTAGATTTAGGGTTTATTAGGGTTTAAAGGAGACACTCACAAAGTCTGCGATGGCCCCCAGGCGTCGATGCTGGTCCTTATGGAGGAGGCCCGTGAGCAGAGAGCACACAGCATCGGACTTCCCCGGAGGGAGGGGCAACGGTTTGTGCAGGATCCCATCGTACATCTCTGCTACATCCCGACTGTAGAACGGGGGCTGTGAATGGGACGGACAACGGAAGTTTAAAATCTCAAAAGGTAAAAAAGATACAACTAAAAAGATAAATAGATGAATATCTTTTTATTTCAGTTGTGTTATAAAACACCACGCCAACAAAGACATGTCAGTAAGTTTATGACTGAGACCAGAGAGTATCAAGACCAAGACTGAATCTAAATTAAGAACTGTCTTTAATAATGTAAGAAAACCCAACGAACAGCTATAAAATAATTAGTCAGTCTTACACCAAGTCCATGGTTAGTGTTTGGTGGAGAAGGCAGAGTTGGTGGACAAAAAAAACTGTTGTGGTCTCGGTTGTTCTTGAGATAAAATTCTGAGACATTTATGTCCAAGACTCAGGCGGAAAAAGGGTCATAAAACTGGTCTCAAGTCAAAGAACGGCCTTGAGTCCTACAGCACCTCCTACCAGACTGTAGAGCATCTCGTAGAGCACCGCCCCCAGACACCACCAGTCCACCGTCCGGTCGTACGGCTCTTTCCGAAGGACCTCTGGAGCTAAATACTACCAAAACAAAAACACACAAATGAGAAACAGGAAAGATAAAGTATGTTTAAATGATTTCTCCTGTGATCTTTAGTGAAACTGAAAACAATCAGATACATACAGTATTGTTCAAAACAATGTGACTAAACAGAATAATCCAGGTTTTTAGTATATTTTTTATTTCTAAGTGGCAAACAAGTTACCAGTAGGTGCCGTGGATACTAAGAAAACAAACAAGACCCAGCATTCATGATATACATGCTCTTAAGGCTGTGCAATTGGGCAATTAGTTGAAAGGGGTGTGTTAAAAAATAGTTTGCATATGTAGGTGCAATACTGTAGATTCTGCAGATAGAAGAAAAAATAATTCAATTTGGTGACTCACTTCTGGGGTTCCACAGAACGTAGAGGTGGTTCCCTCTGGTTCTACGCCTTCTTTGCACAAACCAAAGTCCGTCAGCACAACGTGACCCTGAAACACAAGAAACAGGTGTCACTTGGGCTTTTTTCAGACCTTTGAGGACATATGTGGCCAGTCAGTTTCATTGTGTTCACACTTGGTATTTATGATACAGGGCTTTTCTACTACAACAAACATATAGAGACTTTAAAAGTCTGCTGCAGCACTTTCTCTCTAATGTCTTCTCTCTGATGACTCTCTACCATTAAAACAGTTTAAATACAAGGATGTGCTGCTCCAATAAGTGGTGCTTTGGAAGAAATATTACATTATCACTGACACAGGAGGGATCTCAGTGTGAACCAGGATCCATTACTCTGTCTGAATTAATTAATTATTGCCATTGGCGTAGAGACAAAAACTTAATTAAAATTATTAATAATTATTGCAAATCGGTACAAGGAGTGTGTCTCACCTGAAAGTCTAGGAGAATGTTTTCTGGCTTCAGATCTCTGCATTGAACCAAAATAAAAACACTTTGGTTATTTCTTATTATGTAACTGTTGTGTCTGTGTTAATCATAAAAATGTCAACGAACCTGTAAACAATGTTGAGGGAGTGAAGGTAAGCGATGGCACTCGCAACTTCAGCTGCATAAAAGCGGGCCCTGGACTCAGAGAAACACCTCTCTCTCTGCAGATGGAAGAACAACTGGAAAAAAGAGAAAGAAGACAAAAAATATGTGCTTTATTTGCTTTACCTTCAGAAAGTGGATCGGCTGTGATGTTTTGTACCTCTTTTAGCAATTTAAACTCACCCGTACCCTAACCCTCTAGTGGAAATGAGGCCTAGTCTTTGGTTTTGAGTCTCAAAGTTCATCCAAACAAACCAAACGGTCAATCATAGATGGACAAGAAAAGTGTACCAATTTTTTTTACGTCAAACCAAGCAATGGTAACTTAATTCTTATAATGTAAATTTATTTAATATAATAAACTAATTGTAAAGGAAATTGCTGGAAACAATGTTCTATGCATTACTTTTCATGGCAGTGTTCTTCAATGAAAGTAAGAACTGTCTGTAAAACAATGTGCCTTTTCTTTTAAACTAAAGACTGCTCTGAGCCTGATCTATGTATTTACAATAAAGCTGAGATAAAGATATTTATTGGCTTCTCGGAAAGTTATATATTTCAGACACATAACTTCAGAAAGAGAGGCAGAGACAGGAACAGCTTATAGAGTATTTGGTTCTTTACCATCTGAATAAATGAAGTTATGATGAAGCAGTACACAGTTAACTTCTTTAAGAGGCGGAGACAACTGGGTGTCTTTTATGATCAATATTGTGGCACTTTACATCAGCTGCACTTACCTCTCCTCCGTTCACGTAGTCGAGGACAAAGTAGAGTTTCTCTGTCGTCTGAAAGGAGTAATGAAGCCGGACGAGAAAAGGGTGTTTGAGACTCTTCAGCAGCACGTTCCTCTCGGCCATAATGTTCTTTTGCTGCGAGAGATCAGATGAGCTTTTTATTAGGAAACTATTAATAATCACTGAATCAAAAAGTTTACAAATGACTCCTTGTTTGAAGCAGATAACGCTTGTGGCACCACTGACACATATTTAGCCTCTCGTGATACACATACTTATCATACATGTCATGTGACTCATTCATTTTGTAATAAAACTATCGCTGTGGAATAAAAAGCCACCACATGAGACACACAAATAGTCTTTATGTAGTAATGTAGTTTAATATATTCTTGTTTGACCTTGTTTTCTGATAATAGTTATGCAGTACCTTATGTGGCCAACCGTCCTTGTTCTTGTTCCTATTTATACAAAACTGGTCCTCGTTGATTTGAGTTGGATTTCCAGGGAGCAGTAACAAAATAAACTGCCTTTGGACACAGTTGGATGATCAGACAATCAAACGAAACAAAGCATTGCATAAACCTGGTCTAATTATTAGAGAAACGGCTACAGTTTCAAAAGAATCAACTGAAGATATTGAAGCTATTTGTTGTTGTTTTGTTTGCTTACATATTCATTTTGTGTATTAGGGTTAATTTTTCTGTCATTCATTCATTCATTAATTTTCTACCGCTTAGTCCTGTTAGGGTTCGCGGGTGACTGGAGCCTATCCCAGCAGCTTTGGGCCTGAGGCGGGGTACACCCTGGATAATGGCCAGTTAGTCGCAGAGACAGACAGTGACAGACAACCATTCACTCTCACATTCATTCACTAAGGACACTTTAGAGTTGCAGATTAACCTATGTGTTTGGACGGTGGGAGGAAGCCGGAGTACCCGGAGAGAACCCATGGTAACACGTGGAGGACATGCAGACTCCTCACAGAAAGACCAGAGTCGGCCGAGAATGTTTGAGTTTTGAACTCACAACCTTCTTGCTGTGAGGCAGGAGTGCTAACCACTCTGCCACGTGCACCCCTATGTTTTCTATGTCATATTTGTCTAAATATAAGTTCTTAGTTTGAGTTATGGTTAATGGTTTAGTTTGATCAAACTGTCCAGGTTTAGCATAATTCACATCTGTAGATCAAATGGGATGGGTCTGTTTGCTTTAAATGTCTTTAAATTTGCTCCATATGGTGAATAAAACAACAGAAAACACACTTAATAGTCCAAGACGGTGCCTGTTTGGTTTGATCAGAGAGTGGCACAGATTATTCAGTGGAAGTCGTAAAAGATGTCCTTTGAACAGAACAAGGTGCAGATTAGATAAGATTCACATCAAGTGGCCGGGTCAACACTGTTTACCCAAAACAAACTTTAAAGACATTTTCCATCTCTTTTGCTATCCTTCTGTCCCAGAGAGTATTTTGTAGGATAAATGTGTGCACTGCAGGTTATTATATAATAGTTTTATTGGACGAGAGGCAGTCTCTTATAGTATTGCAGATGATTACATAACTCTGCATATCACCCGCTGCAAAGGTGCCCTATAATAATGATTAATTAGGGCACAGTAACAACAGTATCTTATGATGTGTTTGTTTTCCACATACATCCAGGTAAATACTTTCCCTGCAGCCATAGGGATTTTACTGCAAAGCTGGAAACAAGTGAGACTGAGATGCTTTACAACATGAAGAAGAAGACATTGTACACGATGGTAATGTTTCCCACTTTGATTCACAGCCTTCTCAGATAATTCCCTGTGATGTTATTATGTCTTGATTTTAATAAATGCCACAATTCCTTTGAGAAATTTGTGCTCTGACTTCCCTTTTTGGTTAAAATGCTGGGACTTTGCAAGAAAAGGATGTAAGATGCTCCTGTACAAAACTAAATGGCAGAGAGTATGTACAGTATTTTGTCCAAATTGAGTTAAGAGTGAGACTGACTTTTATATAATCAGATTAATGTGTGATGGTTTCCAGTTGTTTTGGTTTCGAGGAAGTCTGCAGTATCAACAAGTCTTGCCATCCAAACAAATGCAGATTGCCCTTCCTGTATTTTGTGCAGCCAGTTACTACGTACTTCACTGTGAGTTGATGCTGCTTAACAATTATGACAAGCTGCCACTCCTTACTTTATCACACTGTGTAAAATCTTTAAAAAATAAGCCAAATAAGATAAGCCGATAATTGCCAGGAAACACACGAGCAATGATGCTAGCTTTGTTGTGGCTGCCAGTGGATGAAATAAACTGATAACACATAAAATATATATATATATAATATATTTTTATATATTGTATTGGCCTATTTTTGCTCACTCTGTTTGAGCCATAAAGCACATCACTCACAAATTCTCTTGCGATGAGCCCTCATCCTGGGACAGGAAAGTTACATTGGAGGTTTCTGTCCAGCTGAGGGTACTGTGTAAGTGACATAGGCATGATTCTACCGATCTCATGTCTTAGAACCATTTAATTATTTTGAGAATATACATTTTTGGCCTTAAAATTACACAGAAGGGCGGTTGTAAACCCCAAAAAATAAAAAATAATCTAATGGAATCTTCTCCACACATCGACTAATCAACTGACCTCTTTTTTCTTGAGGATGACTTTCTTCTGCAGCACTTTGACGGCATAGAACTTGTTGTCGTCTTTGTGTTTGGCGAGCAAGACCTGCACAGGAAGGTTTATTTTTTTTGTTACTGTTGTATTTTTGGTCAACACAAAGCAGTGCCACCATGTCTACATTATGCTGATGAAGCCATTACATCAAACCTGAGAGATAACAGAGCGCTCACGGTATATGAGCTGTGGAAAGAGATGAGAAATCTAATGCGACAAGAAAATGCTTGTTGCATCAGATGTGGCCAAAAAAGTCAAGGTTAATGGTTTTTTAGGAAAGAAGGAAGTTAGTTTAAGCTTATATTTAAATAGTCTTGTTAAACAGTGACTGTGATAATAAAAGGCAAAAAATAACATGTCTAGTCTACAGTGGATTTAATGATTCATAAGGCAGACTGTAAACTTCCTCTGACCCGTCTGCGATGTCAGCATATCTTTGAGTTTCCTCTGTCTCACAAGGTCATCACATAAAGTCATTAACCCCAGGACAACAGGTTAAAATTGACTTAATCTCTTTGATCCATTAATATAAGCTGCATTAATAGTCTGACAAAAGATAAACAAAAAACAGAAAAGTTTGAGGAATTACCTTTCCAAAGGTCCCTTTCCCGATGACGGTGAGGAAGTCAAAGTCAGTCGGTTTGGCACTAAAACAGGGAGATAAATCTGTTAAACACATACACAATCACATAAAACAGTCCAAAGATGTTCATGGTTCCCCCACAGAAAAGTCTCTCTTTTATAGACATAGACTTAAAGCCACCCTGCGTAACGTTTAGCCTGCAGAGGGCACATGAATTGCGGGCGGCATATACAGTATATTTACACGTAGAGACGTTTAAATGCGTTATGTTCACTGTTGCAGCTAAAACTCATTGCACATGAGGTTTTCATAAGAGCCTTTAATCAAAGCAGCTGATTGCAGTCTGTTTCCAGGCTCCGTCTGTGACAGTTCTCTATTGAACTTTTTTATTGACCTTTAACTACAAAAGCGTGCATGGAACATGTTACAGACTACAAGTGAAACTCCTGTTCACTAAACTGGGTTGTGAAACTGAAAGTATGAATGAAGGTCATTATTGAGCTGGGGTCTACAGATGATACAGAAATTGAAGCCTGTCATAGATTTGTGTAATGCTTGAGTACTCTAACTTTAGTTTAGTTTTATCAGAGCAATGTTACCTGTTACTTTTGAAGCACAGTATTGATGTAACCTAACGAGTTACGAGTGAAAGGTAACACTAGCCAACACTGGTTGTGTCACTCACTAATCTAGCAACCATATGCCATCATCCCAGGACAGAAAAGTTATATTGGAAGTTTCTGTCCAGCTGTGGGTACTGTGTCAGTGAAATAGACATGTTTCTAACAATCTCATGACTAAGAACCATCAAAATGATTTTGAGAATATATATTTTTGGGCTGAAGGTTACACAGGCTGGCTTTAAGATACTCCACCTTGTAACACTGTATGAAGTGAATTTATATATTTATACACTAGATGAAGTGCTTTACAGAAAACAAAGACAAATTAAAGGAACTTAAACAAGATTAACAATTACAAATATAATGCAGATAAAACACTTGTCATTACAACGAGTATAGACAGAGCAAGCACACACATTGTCTAAGTTGAGGCTCGTCTAACTTCATCTGGGAGGCTATTCTAAATTTTTGTTGCATGTGCGTGCTGCTTAACCTCGTTCAGTCCTAACTCTGGGCACAAGCACAGAAGATCTGTAGTTTTAAGGATCTGAGATGGTTCATAAGGAACTACCAGAGATGTCAAAGATGTGCTGTGGTGCTGGAGAGACAAGCAGCACTGTTTAAAGTCAATTCTCTGAGCGACAGGAAGCCAGTGCAAAGCTTTTAAAACAGACTAATGTGGTGACCTGAGAGTCCTACGTTTGTTTTCAGCAGTGCATTTGTACTCTCCTCCTTCAGAGGCTACAGATCCTGAAACGTTACATAGTGTTGCTTTAAAAGGAGGATAAAATTACTGGTGGTTTAATTTTAATAAAAGAAAGAGAATTTGCTGAGTTATATAATTAGTTATAATATTGAGACAAAGCTTTACACTCAGCTAAAAAGGTCAGAGTTCAAGTCTACTTTTCAAATAAATTTCACCACTTTACTAAAATGTTGATGTTTTGGCTTTAAGGCTAGGTATAAAGGAAAGGACTTTCACATTGAACCATTTGGTGTCAGAATCTGTTCCTGGTTTTTGTTGTCTCTCTGTACTCCCTGTGTTTTTCCCCTTCCTTCTGTGTATGTCTCCTCTCAGGCGTGGCTGGCACACCTGTCCTCAATTAAATTATCATCACCATGCAGTATAATAAGACTGGTTTTCCATCCACTCCTCGCCAATTTGTCATAGCAACTAACCGAGGTAGTAGCATGGTTTGGCTCAATGTGGCAGTCCTTGTAGATTTTTGTACTAATTTGCCTTTTGTCCAAGACCAGCCTGCCTATCTACTTATCTTGTAATAATAATAATAATAATAATAATAATGATTTAGATTTATATTCCGCTTTTCTCCCAAGGGACCATGGGACTCAAAGCGCTTACAGTCCGTCCATTATTCACTCCACAGTCACACACTGGTGATGGTAAGCTACAACGGAAGCCACAGCTGCCCTGGGGCAGACTGACAGAGACGTGGCAGCCATTCCGTGTCTACGACCTCTCCGACCAACACCAAGTACATTAACTAAACATTCTTACACATTCATACGAGGCAAGGTGGGTTAAGTGTCTTGCCCAAGTGTCTGGTTAAAGCCATCAGCTCAATGGTCTCCAGCCTCAATAAAAGACATCCTTTTGAACTATCATGTGTTGTCTGCTCTTGAGTCCATCCATACTCCTGTGACATTCGGTCTAGTAATAAATGGCTTTGGATAGTTTTTCATAAATGATTTATGGTGTGCAATCCATAAGAATACTTTTGAGTAACATTTCCATTTGAATGTGGCGGACATTATGTGTTGTTCAATATGTGATTTAAACTGTATATATATAATCTGACTGCATTAATGTAGAATATACTGACTGTGGGTTTGCTGAAGGTCCCAGATTGACCTCATCAATAGTCGAGGAGGATGATGACCACATCTGAAAAACAAAGCACAGGACAAGTTAAAAAAGTGTTATAGAGTCATTAATCTACAAAATAGTAATGAACAGTAACTTACATTCGAGTAAGCCATAGCTACGTCCAGCGAAGATCCAGCATCAGCATTTCACAGACCTGAGGGAGAAGACACATTATTGTACTTGGAAAAACACACAAAATACAAACCGACTAGTCTTTGCAAAGAGATAGAAAGAGATGGCGGCACCTCAACTAAGTGCTCACACAGTTGAACAAAATGGATCACATCAGTCAAATACTCTATTTAACACTCTGCATTTTGTCTGGAAAAATATCCATGTTTATGTGTTTTCAATTTCTAAAATCTGGCTGCTGACAAATGGAATCAGTTATTACTTATTGAATTTTCTAGAGCTTAAAAAGTTTAAAACTATTTAATGTTCCTTTTTTCTAATTCAAACCTAAATGCTAATAACTACAGCTTTGACTATTATATCTGACTGTGTAGTGTACAACAAAAATCAATAGCTTGCTCACTCTGTAGGTGACAACTCCTGATAATACCATAAAGCATTAATGTCCCAAAACACAAATAAATAAAACAACTACATTGCTGAGATGTTAATGAGTTATATGACATCAAGCCCAAAAAGTCAGACAGAGGTTTAAGTTATGGATTATTTTAATAAATTGAGCAGCAATTTTACTACTGACTCTGAACTTGATGAATGAGAAGCTTTACAGACATACTGAATCAAACTGAAGAGCATACAAAGCCAACATTACAATAGCATCAATTATTTTACAACATGCTCTAATTACCAACATATTTTAAGATCAGAAAGTTGGCAACACTGACTAATTTGGAACAACAGCCTCTAATTAAGGAAAACTGGAAAATGTCGCTTCTAACAATAGCAAAACCTGCATACTTATACTTACTTTTTGCAGCCAGCATGTTACATTTAGAGTAGATTTCGCATTCTAGATCTTAAAACTATAGCAGCACCTCAGCTCTCTGTAAAGCTACTGACAAATTTGCACAGTCTGTTTATAGCAGGTGCAATGTGGACTAAACATATGAAAGCACAACAGGTTTGTTTCCAGAGAAAAGACCTCTGTTTGACGCCGTAGTGGTCCGGATGAACTGGAAGTTCAAGTTTGTTTACAACAGAAGCAACACAAACTGAATGAAGGACAGGGCTGTGTGTGTGTGTGTCTCTGTGTGTGTGTGTGTGTGTGTGTGTGTGTGTCTCTGTGTGTGTGTGTGGTGACTGTATCAGTGTTTACAATGCAAATATTGTTGTGTCATTCTTCCTTCTGTGAAAACATAAGGGCAACCCGTGTGCAATTACTGGCTCAGAAAAAAGCTACTGCTACATTTAACACAAGGTTTTTTCATTTGTGAGAAGTTTTGAAGTATTTGTAAATGTGGTTCTTTTATGGCGGTTAATGTATTGCAGGTAGAAGTTAGCACACACCAAAATTAGATAAAACAGAACGAAGCAATAACACAAAAACTGAACTGTATACTGTAAATGGATTTTAAACACTTAGTGTGAGTTTTGAGAAGTGCTAGAGAAGTGTTATTTTATTTAACCTTTATTTAACCAGGATAGTCCCACTGAGATTACAAATCTCTTTTGCAGGGGAGTCCTGGCCTGGTGTGTTTGGGGGGACTGTTGTACATGTTTTTGGTGGTAGGGGAAACCGGAGTACCCGGAGGAAACCTACGCAGACACAGGGAGAACATGCAAACTCCACACAGAAAGGCCCTGCCCTGGATGGGAATCAAACCCAGGACCTGAATTTTAGTCTAAGAAGCCAACTTAGTTAATAACAAAGGTCTATCACTGCCCGTTTGCAACTTTACAAAAGACAAATCCTGTGTCATCGCTCCTATCTGCTTCTCCGAACCGGGGCTAAGCAGACAAAGACCAATTGTATAGAAGATTTTCATTGAGCCCCTCATACAATAAAAGTAAAGCCCTTTAAAATGCTGCAATAATAAGACAAATCTCTTAATGTTATTTAAATCATTCAAGGTAAAACCTTAAGTTAGCTTATATAAGCTACATGCCAACAAATATCAAAGTATTGACATTTTTTAGCTTGAAGAGTCACTTTATGAATGAAGGTTTAGGTGCAAAGGATTTGCTTTACCAGAGCGTCTAAGGTGTGTATAGCCAGAATAATGGATATGCTGTAATAACCATGTGCCACCATCAACTCTTATTCAAACTAAAAGAGGACACAGTTTGTGAAGTCTCCAACTATTAGTAAATCTGCAGTCCATTTATTAATCTGTTAATTAATTACTTTATATTACATTTTGCAGCATTAAAACAAAGGTAATATAGCCATCTGTATGTCTAGCGTTACCACTGTAGACCTGCACAAGCCAATGAAAGAAACACTTCCTTAAGTAAGTTAATTAATTCATTATAGCATCAAATATTGCCCATAAATGAAATAATGCTTCATAGCTAAACCATCTGTGGTCAGTCTGACTAAGATTATGAGATAATGGAGGGCAACATGCAAAAATGCAGCTAATATTAGACTGTTTCACATGATGTGCTCAAAGCCACAGTGGTCTAGTGTACATCGAATATGAAGTTACTCACTTGGTTAATATCATTCATTTTGTTTTGTATTGGACATCACAAGTCATTCTATCTAGACTATTTTTTTACTGAATACCCTGTGCTATGTTTTATTGTAAATATATCAACCAGACTAACTGCTACTAATTTTGCTGTATGTACATTTTAGCAGGTAGTCTGTCAATAGACAACCCTTTAGCTCTTTTGAAGGTTTTGAGAAGTTTTATTTTTTTACAATAATAACAGAGAACTTAAGTAGCTAAGGTGTATCTATTACGTTGTAGTAGAAGTATTTTGCACAATATATTTGTCAAGTAAAGGTAAACCATTATTTAAGTAGCCTTTTCACTAAAAAATGTGTTACTGTTGCTCTAGTAATAACTGTGTTGACTTTTATTTGAGTAATGATTTTGCCTTGTCTTGCCTTTGCCTCGATTTTGACTCTGTTTGGAGAATCTCAGTCATCCTATAGGTCAACATAAAGCATAAAGAAAAAGACATCAGAACATAACTTTAAAGAAAATAAATCTAAAAGGCTTTTTGTGTTCTAGGTACATTTATATGCTAGAGATGGGGCAATACTGTATATCGTATGTTTTGTTATAGAGTTGTTTTCCTCTTGTGATACATTATGATGATACAGATATTATTTTCACTGGTATTTGGCTGATGTGAATAATGACATGTAGGAGTCATGTGTAAACTAAGGACTAAGCAAAAACTAAAAGCATGTGAGACAAAGAAACAATTACATTAAATGACTTTGCTGCAAAGAATAAAAAACAAAGTCCACTTTTTTTTCAAATCATAAGCCACTACATTTTTACCAATATCTTGATGTATTGTAAATTAATGTCTGCAGAATCCTTGTGTTGTGATATTATCATGGACAGTGCAAATCTATCCTACTGTGTGGTATCATGCAATTCCCATCTCTAGTATTCACAGCCAATCATTTTCTTTTACTTAACCCAGTGCTTCTCAAAGTGTGGGGCATGCCTGTTTGGGAGAAAGCAAGAAATGTGCAGAACTAATGTTGAGTGGTACTGCAACACGGACTCTTTTAAGGTGACACCAATCATACTTCCATGGTGACTGTGAATGCAGAGAGACTATGACATGGATAAATACACTGCAGTAGCAAAACAAAAAGCAATTGAAGAAAATACAAATCCAGATGGCGAAAACAGCAGACATACTGTACATCAAAGACTAAGTCACGCAAATATGACAGCGCTTATCTTGCTCTTGGCTTTACTGTGTGTTAGCCTGTGTCTAAAAACACTCACTGCAGACAGTATAAAACCTTGCAAGTTAAGAAAGCACATAGAAACATTGCATTCCTCACATGTCAACAAACCACTTGAGTTTTTGGAAGAATAAAACAAGCAGCAAAGTACTTTTACAACAGGTGGCTACCATAAAGAACGTGGAACAGTTAGCGTCCTATAAAGTGGCATGCAGAATGCTGTCTGCAAAAAACGACTGAAGAGCTCATCCTACCCGCAGTCCTCGATATGGTGTCACATGTGATAGTTGAGAGAGGCGATCTAAATTTAAAGTCCATTCCCCTGACTAATGAGACTATTGGCAGGCGCACATAACATATCAAATGATGCTACTATAAGAATGACAGCAGTTTGCACTATTTTATTGTTATGTCATGCTAATGCTAATATAAAGCACATTTCTAATGTAGTGACACAAAGTTACTTAAAAAGTTAACTGTTGTTATTATATATAACTCGTGAGTGGACGGAGAGAGGGGAGAGGTTGGATTCTTTTTTCCATCCAAAGGGGGGCATTGAAAAAAAAGAAGAAAAAAAGAAGCACTGGCTTAACCCATTCTCCCTTGAGGATACTGGATCCTTCTTCTCATGTGTTTATAACAAAATCTCATGGCACGTATTCTAGAAAACAGATTCTATGGGGAAAAAATGCTATGCTCATGGTTGCACTCCTAAAATGCCAGGTCAAACCAAAAACAGGTAACTTAAAACTTCAGAGGGTTAACCCAAATTTAGCAAAGCACCAACATTAAACTTAACTTCTACATCAAACTCCTGCATGAAACTTGAATCAATGGCAAGAGTAAAATAAGATCCACTTCCTGGATGAGGTCAAGCCAAGGTGAACTAAAGGTCTTGCTACACATTTACTTATAACTAAACCACAGCGGAAAAAAAGAAAGGCTGCTCTACCTCGAGCACAACAACCAAACACAAAACACATTAAAAACAACAGCTACAAATAAAGCGAGCAATTAGATCCAGCAAATAATGTTAATAAGAGTAAATATTTGTAGAGAAAACACATAAAGAAGGTGAAGTATTCAGTGGGTAAACATTATAAGACTATACAAATGTATTCAGTAGTAGCTTATATGAGCTATGAAGATGAGTATAAGTACTTAGAATTGAGCACTCACTTACTCTGACTACAGATAGTATGAGTGAGTACCCTATATTTATGGACTACACACAGAGGTTTTTAGTACTGTGTAAATCTTTCAAAAGAGACAATTTTTTGCCTTTTGAAACTTTAATTTAACATTTATCACTGCATTGAATAAGGTACTCACAAGGCAGTATTTGAAGAGGTTAAATGAATGAGTACAATTACTGATATCAGTAACAGAACATTATTTACAGTTTGCCTTAACATTTTTCATTGCATTAACATTAAAATATGTCCAAACAGTGCTGTAAAAAAAAAGGAACAAAAACGAACTAAAACACTTTCTGAGGAGAGTCAAACAAGTAAAGGAGTAATTAATGATATAAATATGTTGTGTTTTTCAAATGAGAAATTTTCTTTTGCCTCTTGAAACTTTAAGAGAGCATTATTTGCCTTTAACATTTCTCACTTCATTTACTTTAAAATAAAATACTCCTAACTAATAGTGAAGTACTCATATGGCAGTATCTGAGGAGGTTAATCAAATACAAGAGGCTCCAGTACCAATGAGTCTTAATTCTCAATGTCTGGAAAACCCTATTAGAATAAAATATAGTAATAATATAGCATAAAACTGGGCAATTATCCAAAACGTATTCATTTAAAACCTCTGTTGACATCTAATCTTACTCATGATAATCACAGTCTATAAAAAAGATAAGATATGTTATCGCAGTTGAGCAAATGTACAATGCAAACCTTGGTAATACACTAAAAAAACTACAAAATTCACTACAATACAATAACTGGGATTTAGATTTAGAGGTCATCAGCAGCTTAAGTTACTTAAATACCAGACAAATGCATTGAGACACTAGGATTTAAAAGTACTTGATTGAATACTCTGCACAAGTCAAAGCAGACAGTAGATACACAGGATACAGAGACAGGTAAATGTAGCGTCACGGCGTCTCACCTGTTCGTTGATGCAGAGCGGCTCTAGGAGGCCCAGCAGACTGCAACTGATCACCACCTGAGTTTGTCTTTAAGCCTGACGCCCGCTGAGGGAAGGTCGACTGCAACAAAGTGAATCATTGATGAAAAGTAGAGGAGCTAAGAGAAAAGGAGGGGCCAGGCTGCAACAAGAGGAGGACTGTCTCTTTCACAATAAAAGACCCATCACAGTAGTGAGGAATAGGGCTGCACATCAGAGTTAACACTCTTTTGAGAACATTTACAGGACAATACAGCACATTCTCTTTAACAGTTTTATCACTTGATATTACGCTTAGCACATATGAAGCCATCACCTGGACATAATCTGATCATTCCTCTTTGGTTTTCTGTAAACTCTACTACACCAGTGCTCCAGTGTTTGTGGGTGAATGGAAGCACGATGTAAAGCGCTTTGGGTGCCTGAGAAGGGTATAAAAAAAAGCGCTATATAAATGCACATCATTTACCATTTACCAACTAGAGCAGCTTTATTTAATATACATTATATCTTTAAATATTGTATCATATCATTTAAAAATTGGAAAACTACTCTGTAAGTTTCCAGGTTTCCAGTAGCAATTAAAGGGGACTGGGTCCTTGCAATATATGAGTTTTTACATAGGAATAAAATGCCCATGTGAATTTGTGGCACAATTAATGATATATAAATCATGCTACATTACATTACACAGGAGTTAGTGTATGATGAAAAATGCAGTGTTGGAGGAATATCTTTTGAATTAGGATAAGTTTTTGCCTGAACAAATAAATAAAATGTACAAATAAACCAACTTTGGTCTTGGCAGGTCTTTGTTTAATCTTGAGAGCCCTTGACATGATTTCTTTAAAAAGTGAACTGTGTTATGTTATTCCATCAGTCACTATTCATACATTGTATGTCAGAACAACAGGTCAATTAAAAGCCATAAATCACATTTGGGTGGGATGAAAAGAAAAAGTGCCCATAGAGTGAAAAGTAAGAGTTCTAGCGCTCTTATTGTGAAAGAGCACAGACCAGTAGCGAAAGCAAACATGAGCAGGCTGGCCAAGGTTTGCTGCAGGTATCAAACGACAGGTGGATCCAAGGACAAAAAGAGGTTAGGGCTGAGGAATGTGATCAGTGAGCCATGACCAAACTTACAAAACTCCTAAAAAAGGAGATTTTTATACAATTCAGTTTCATTGGATTACTGCAAATGTCTGTAATTAGTCATTTTAAACAAATAATTTATTTATAAAGCTGTTAATTTCTTGGGTAGCATAAGACTTGACTAATTAATACCTTTATGGTAGAAAAGTGGCGGTTTGAACAGGAGCATTGCAGAAATGTGATTGGTTCATAGTGTTTAAGGGCAGGGCTTTGTGATGATTCAGTTGTTACCAGCTGCTAGAAGACAAATAATTAGCCTGGGTTAAATCATAGTAACATTAGTCTCTCATTTAATCTTCTCATTTATTAGTTATGCATTTTTTTCAACTGGAAATTTTCTTTTAATTTAATTATTGTTTTGGTTACAGTAGCTTAAGGGCAGAAATATGCATATTATTAACTACAAACAAAACAGACCTTTAACACAAATAGTCAATCTTTACAAACATCAAATTGAAGGTAATGTGAAGGCTACTGACTTGAACAGTATAAATAAACTTACCAATGTAACAATGTAAGAAGGAATAAGAAAATACTTACTTAAAACGAATTCTCTTCATAATAACTGGACTACATGAGTTAAAGATGGGACTAATGTGTATTGTTTAAGACATCTGTATTGTATCTGTCCAAATCTACAGAGCTGAGTCAGTCCTGTGGTTATGGGCACTAACTGAAGCTAAATGGTGGAGAAAACCTGAGGAATCAAACCCAGACACAACCCAGGACCTTCTTCTGCTTAGGTGATAACAGAAGTGCCAATGTGCTGCTATATATGTGCCAACAGTTTGTGATTAGTGACCTTAGATTACAAAAGAATACAAGACATTGATACTAAAACTGAAAATAGAATATAATAAAAAGATTAAATGGATGTACCTTAGTGGATCATCTCATGCTATAGACAGCTGTTTTCCTCTGTGTGAGTCCTCTTTCTCCCTGTCTTCAATGTCTCTATAAAAAGAAAAGCTAAAGGGTTAATGTATGTTTGTTTTTGTACTGAGGAAATCCAAAGCAATCACCTTAATATAAAACATTTAAATGCATTAGAGAGGAGAATTACTTTACTTTTGTTGTGTTGGCCTGCAGCGGTGGAGTATCTGTGAGTAAGTGGAGTAAAAGAAGCAGCGCACAGAGCTGTCACCACCAACAGCAACACAACTGTTGCAACAATATGCTCAATGGGGGAATGTGATACAAGCAAAGGGAGTTTATAGTCAATACTACATCACACACAGATTCACGTTAAGTGTTAAGCGGAGCTCAACAAGGGTTTAATGGATAGTTAATCTATCATTTCGAGTAGATAGAGGTCAGGGCAGTCCAAGTTTGGAGAAACAGACAGGAGCAATAACACAAGGAATGAAGTAAATACTGCTGTAAATGGGACCGAGTCATGACAGAGACCAATTACAGATAAAGACCAAGACCACGGGTTTTCCTCCCAATTACAATAATGATAATTCAATTGGTCTTATTTGCTAAAACCCCGTGTTTTGTCAATAAAACTGTTCACTTGAGAGACTACATTGACTACTTCAACACAAATAAAGTATGGGCCTGCTCATAATAGGCCTACTTATAATAATATATCTTAATAAAATCCCCTTGGTTTAAACTCATCCAGATAAAAGTAGTGCAGTTGTGTCTATCTTGTACCATTATGGAACAATGTGCTGGATTTTCCTCACACAATGCAAACCCATTGAATTTCACACCTATTTCTGGCCCCATTTGTTGCAAAACACAGGTTAATTAATCCTGTCTGCTTTTCCAAACTGGAGACAAGTGGACAACTATTATACTTTAAAAAGGAATAACAAAGGTGCATCTTACAGCTTCATAAATTTTTTGGGGAAAAGCCAAGAGAGAGGAGGCTTCTTTCGGTCAAGACAAATTTGAGGTTTATTCATTTCAGATGGAGTTGATGATTGTTGACCATTGATTAGACGCTCACGCACACACACGAATCCCACCAGAGAGACACACAACAAAGAAATAGTCCGTAATCCAAGAGCCCTTAAACAGTCTGTAGAATAAATATTTTCTTACATTAATCTATACAATGTCTTTTTTCTTTCTGTGTAAACATCTAAAAGCTCTCATATATCCATGTTGTGCACTGTTCCAAAAAGCAGCGAAGAGTCTGCAGTGAAGAGTCTGTGTAGGTTTCACAGTTGTGCTAAAAGACCAGTGCAAAGTGTTTTAAAATCTTCAAAGCAATAATCGACAAATGTAAAAATTCATGTTAATGGTCATCTTCTGATGTACAGTACAAGATTGGATTTACAAATAAAAGCAGATTTTTTGAGAAGAATTTGTTTAAAAAAAATTTTTTAAGTAGCTTATTTGATACTTTGACTCGTTCAGAAAACTGTCATCAGTAACAGTATTTCTGTTTCAGCTTATTTATTGCACATTACATAAAGCCTGCCAAAGCTACACTGACCAATCTCCTCATTCTCCTCCATCTTACGATTTTTCTCTCTTCCCATCTTTTTTTTTTTTTAAAGATACTACTGAATATCCATTTTATTACTTACAGTAGATACATTAGATTGGTATCAGCACACACGCCACTCAGACAGGAGCAACACCACAGAGACTGAACCTGTACAGCTGAAATTTCATTTTAAAGACGTGAACATCTTTTATGTTTACATTAATGTGTGGTCCACACTCAACACAGGATATTTTCAAAATATATATACAAATTTTGGTTCTGGTGGCCACATTGAGACGCCTGGGGTTCTACAGACAAGCAATAGAATAAAAAGCAGTCACATGACAAAAAGTGCATGTAAATACCTTCTATGTAATACAAAATTGAATTGAAAGTAGTTTTGTCATAGACGCCTTCTTAATAGTTACAAAAGTGTGTGTTCACTGTCCATACATTACACAAAGCTTATGCCATTGCTCCTGTCTGCTTCTTCAAACTGGATGTGTGGTGATTGTTACCTGCTGTAGGGAATAAGGTGCCTATTCCTAAGTAGACACTTTTTAACAAAATACTGGACTATCTTTTTAACACTTCTTTATAAACAA
Source organism: Perccottus glenii (assembly GCA_024416835.2). Classification (NCBI taxonomy): domain Eukaryota; kingdom Metazoa; phylum Chordata; class Actinopteri; order Gobiiformes; family Odontobutidae; genus Perccottus; species Perccottus glenii. The sequence goes on along the minus strand of CM044555.2, from coordinate 9,107,755 downwards.
CATATTCTTCTTTCATAATGTTGCCCTACAATCTCTAAGGGTTTTACATAAATGGTTGTGTCTGAATGTCAAAAAAATCCCCTGCCACAGAGTAAAGTTGTATTGTTCTTGATGCACAGCTGTATCCTTGGCCAAGCCACTTCACCCACCTTGCCACAACACTAGTGTGAATGTGTTTGATTGTGGTGTAGTCAGATAGGAAGCTGGCCCCGTAAGTATGGCAGCCCATCTCTCTGTCAGTCTGCCCCAGGTGTAAATGGAAGCATGATGTAAAGCGCTTTGGGTGCCCGAGATGGGTACACAAAAAAAGCGTTATATAAATGCATTCCATTTACTATTTGTTCTACCAAGTGTACTGAGGTATTCACTGACCTGTACTGCATATGTACATGAACCAATACAGAAGAGCCCATGACAGGGGTCTGCTGTGACTTTACTCCAAGCTCCCGCCCTAATGAGAGTACCTATGGACCCTGCAATAAAAAACATTTTACGTCACTTGTATCTGATTCTCATTTACAATGGTACGGGTAGTACACATAGGCTTATACTAGTTGAACTCAGAATTGACAAAGTCTCTTGGAGAAGAGATAAAACGTCTTCAACTTGAAAACTGAGTCCAGATGCTTTAGCATTACCCTTTTCTTTTCTTAAACATAACTTTTTACATCTGCTGTCAGTCTGCTTAAGAAAATGCTTCACTTTTTTTTTAATTAAAAATAATACATTTTATTAATTTCTGACATTAATGTTCTTATTTTTTAACCCTTGCTGTGGTTCATGTCATCATAATTTGATTTGTAACTGGCTCTTTGCAAACTACTACGTACCCTGAATGGAACGTAGGGATTCAGTGAAACTCAGACTCAAAAGCATCTTGTGTGAAACTTGTCCCGCTCTAACCCTCTCTCTCAGCTCCAAGTGACTCCACAAACATGTCCACCTCTTCCACCTTTGTCCCTCTCCTACCTGAGCTCTTTCGTTTGTCCTCTGATGCTGCTCGGACCCCCCTCCCCCCTCCCTCTCTGATGGGTACAGGACACCAAACACATGAACAGAGGTCAGGGCGTTTCCCTGCTACAAAATGGATTTGGCACAAGATGAATGTGGTTCAGCTGTTCATTTCAGGCCCTCGTCTGTGCTCTTAAACATAAGGATGGCATTGGAGATCTTCAGAGCGGGGCCCAGTTTGATGCTCATGATCTTCACAATGTCAGTCTGAGTCAGCAGCAGGAAGGCCTCACCGTCGATCATCTGGAAAGAAATGTGCCACAGAAATCAAACTCAGGAGATCACACACACATCTACCTGCCCACTTTTGTTTGTTTTTATGAAATGATTAGAGTATTTTAATCTAGTTCCCTCTTTGTATGTCTTCTTCAAAAAAATAACTGCACACATAAAGGCAGAGTCTGGACTTATTTATTTTTTGGAGTCATCAACAAAAGCTGCAAACAGATACGTTTAACACAATCAACACCGCGCAACACACATTGGTTAATATTTGACATGTGTTGCTTACCGGGCTTTTACTATGCAAATATTAGTCAATAACGATATGATAGCTAATATATCGGGCAGCTCCTCACCTCTTCTTTGAAGACACGAGCCTGTTCCTCACAGCCAATAAGGTTCTGGACAAACCTGAAGACCTGCAGCACAGACACAGTGTGGTCAGTAATAATGAGACCAGCTGAAGACAGAGTGATGATCTCTCAGCTCACCTCCTCGACGCTCCACGCTGCCACCTGGCTGGCGTGAATGCCTTGGACACCAGGCAGCAGCTTACAGTGCTGCTCCCAGCACAGAGACAGTGTCCGGTCTGACTGCCCGCTCAGAGCTGACATGAACAATGAAGGATACACATCTTCAGAGGATATGCCTAAAACATAAGAGAAGAACACAATTTTAAGGTTCATGCATCTGGATATGAAAAGTCTAATTTTAACATGTTATAATAAAAGATTTTCTTTTTTTCTAGAAATAGTAAAAGTTAAATAATCTAGGGCTAATGTCATATGCTAAAAGGTTTTTACAATGTCACAAATAAACACCTTGATAATCTCTTTGCTGGTTCTTCCTGTATTTCGGGGGACGTCCAATCCTATACAGCACAGACATAATGTGAGACAACGGCACAGACACACACAGCTCAGTCCTTTCCTATTTTTAAACATTTCAGTCATTTACCTGCCGCGAAAGTGGGTCTTCTTAGTCCTTTGGCCAAAAAAGAGGTTCCTTTTTCCCTCTGAGTCTGACAGGTCGGTCTTCAATCGGCCCTGGTTACGCTCAGCCAACGGGCAGCCGGAAATGCAGTGATGAGCCGTGAAGCGACCAGTGACATGACCTGAGCCGTCACATCCAGGAGTCGGACACTTCCTGTTTGAAAAAGGGGTTAGTATTTAAATTTTAATGTTTTAAAATCATGTTTTCCTTGGTCTAACTGTATGTCACATGGCTCTTGCTCGGTTTTGGGGCGCACCTGTTATGAAAGCTGTACTTGCTGGTTCTCGTGTGGCCTAGGGGTTTACAGGGCACAGTGGAGGGGAACATGGACGGGACCGTCACAGGAGGCTCTCTCACTCCTCAAAAGAAAAAAAAAAAAACGAACACTGAAGAGTTTCTCAAAACCAGATTGAGTTTTGAAACTAGTGGCTCAGTGTTGAGTTGAGTTGTCGGTGTTGGTTACCATGGGGCTGTGGGGTTTTTGTGTCTTGAGGAGGAACTTTAAGAGGGTGCCCTGTCGCCTCACACCAGCCGGCCGGGTGGATGTCCGAGTGGTCAGAGTCCATCCACTCATCATAGACGTTACTCCAGCCGTCGTAATGGACCTGACCAGGACAAACAGAATGAAACCACTGTCAGAGTACAGACTAAGACTAATATTTAAGTTTCTCAATTGGATATTTATCCAAGTACATCTGAGTACTTACAGGAACAGATTAGTTTGGATGAAAACTGTTTGACTATAGTGATGCTGAATGAATGAGTAGTAAGTTATTGCTAAGCTGAGTAAGTTTGTTGCTAGTGCAACACCTGCCCCTCTTGTATGATATGGAGCTAATCACATTTGTTAATAATGTGACTAACCAGAATAAGCCAGGTTTTTGTATATTTTTTATTGCTAAATGGCAAGTTACCAGTAGGTGCAGTAGATTCTCAGAAAACAAACAAGACCCAGCATTCAGGTGTGAATCAGGTGGCCCCTATTTAAGGATGAAGCCACCTGCACTTGTTGAACATGCATTTGAAAGTCTGAGGAAAATGGGTTGTTTAAGACATTGTTCAGAAGAACAGCGTACTTTGAAAACCTATACAGAGGTGCAAAAAATTATAGGCTATTTAGCTAAAATGATCTCCAATGCCTGAAAATGGAGAGCAAAACCTGAGAGACGTGGAAGCAGCTCCAGGATGATCAAAGACAGTCTGGAGTTACCTGTAAGTACTGTGACAGTTAGAAGACGTCTGTGTGAAGCTAATCTATTTTCAAGAATCCCCCGCAAAGTCCCTCTGTTTAAAAAAAAAGACATCTGCAGAAGAGGTTACAATTTGCCAAAGAACACATCAACTGGCCAAAAGAGAAATGGAGGAACATTTTGTGACTGATGAGAGTAAAATTGTTCTTTTTGGGTCCAAGGTCCACAGACAGTTTGTGAGACGACCCCAAACTCTGAATTCAAGCCACAGTACACAGTGAAAACAGTGAAGCAAGCATCATGATATGGGCATGTTTCTCCTACTATGGTGTTGGGCCTATTTATTGCATACCAGGGATCATGGATCAGTTTGCATTTGTCAAAATACTTGAAGAGGTCATGTTGCCTTATGCTGAAGAGGACATGCCCTTGAAATGTTTGTTTTAACAAGACAATGACCCTAAGGACACTAGTAAACAAGCAAAATCTTGGTTCCAAACCAACAAAATTAATGTTATGGAGTGGCCACCCCAATCCCCGGACCTTAATCCAATCGAGGAGCTGTTTCTGTAGTGAAACCAAGAAAAGTAAATGAATTGTGGAATGTTGTTAAAGAATCATGCAGTGGAATAACAGCTGAGAGGTGCCACAAGTTGGTGCCACAAATTTGTAAAGCAGTTTTAAAAAAACTGTGGTCATACAACTAAATATTAGTTTAGTGATTCACAAGATTGCTAAATCCTAGAAACAAAAACGTTTGTACAAAATAGTTTTGAGTTTGTACAGTCAACGGCAGACTTTGCTATTTTTTGGAACACACCCCTTTCAACTAATTGCCCAATTGCACAGCCTTAAGAGCGTGCATATCATGAATGCTGGGTCTTGTTTGTTTTCTGAGAGCCTACTGCACCTACTGGTAACTTGTTTGCCATTCAGCAATAAAAAATATACTAAAAACCTGGATTATTCTGGTTAGTCACAATGTACTGCTATTATTTTGAACAATACTGTACCTTGATGCGGTGAGTGTCGACCTCCTCCACTGTGGCCACTCGGATCAGACCAGGACTCCTTTTATCCACTGCTTCAAGCTTCATCTGAGGCTGAAAATTGTGCTGCAAACGCTGGACACAGAGAGCATGTGAAAATACTCAATTACTTTATAGATATAAGTTATGTATCACTGTACATATATCTGTAAGTCAATATAGAGTATATTGCCAAAGGTATTCACTCAGCTATCGAAATAATTGAATTCAGGTGTTCCAATCACTTCCATAGCCACAAATGTATCAAATCAAGCACCTAGGAATGCAGACTACTTCTACAAACATTTGTGAAATAATGGGTCGCCCTCAGGAGCTCAGTGAATTCCAGCGTGGTACCGTGATAGGATGCCACCTGTGCAATAAGTCCAGTTGTGAAATTTCATACTTTCTACTAAATATTCCACAATCAACTGTTAGTGGTACTCTTACCAGAGTGGAAGATTGGGAACTGTGGTGTAATTTTTGATGTTATGTGTTTTATTTCTGTATACTTATTTAGTTATTCATTTGCATGAGTTTATGTTAAGTGTCTTATGGTTTATACTTTGCATTGTTTATAATCAAGTCTGGGATGTTATATTAATACATCTCGAAACATATTAATAGAAAAGAGAAAAATAATGGTAAATGTAATGTACACACACACACAGGAAAGATCTAGTTGAAGATAGAGACATGGGTGCCTGGTACCAAGGAGGTTACAGGGGAACAAGGACACAACGACAGTATGAACTGTGGGGAGAGCAGAAATCGAACCGCCTACCTTCCCGTTGAAGGACGACTGCTTTACCACTGAGCCACTGCGCTCCCGTCTAACAGCATTGTACCAAGTTTAAAGTTTGGTGGAGGGGCAATTATGGTGTGAGGTTGTTTTTTGGGAGTTGGGCTTGGTCCTTTAGTTCCAGTGAAGGGAACGGTTAATGCTTCAGCATACCAAGACATTTTGGACAATTTCATGCTCCTAACTTTGTGGGAACAGTTTGAAGATGGCCCCTTTCTGTTCCAACATGACTGCACACCAGTGCACAAGCGAGTTTGGTGTGGAAGAACTTGACCAGCCTGCACAGAGCCCTGACCTCAACCCGATAGAACACCTTTGGGATGAATTAGAGTGGAGACTGCGAGCCAGGCCTTCTCGTCCAACATCAGTGTCTGACCTCACAAATGGAAGAGTGATCAAACATTCTCATAAACCAACTCCTAAACCTTGTGGAAAGCCTTTCTGGAAGAGTTGAAGTTCTTAAAGCTGCAAAGTGTGAGCCGTCATTATATTAAATTGTATGTTTTAAGAATGGGATGTCACTCACGTTCATTTGCTTGTGAAGGGAGACAAGCGAATACTTTTGGCAATATAGTGTATTATAAATGCCTCAAACTCACTACTTTAAAGGCCTCAGGAACCACTGCTTTTGCCCCGGTCTCCTCCAAGTAACGGGACCAAGAGAAGAGGCTCTGGTCTGGGTAATCTACAGCATAATACCATACAACATGTACATTTTGATTTATTAATGGTCAAATAACATAGATGCCCTAAACCAATCGCTCCTGGCAACACAAAATTACTTTTGTCTGTTCCTGAGATCTGTACAAATCTTCATTTCCCCTGCTTACAAAACATTAGCTTTGAGGATAAAATGTAACTTTACTTAACGACAGTTGTCATAGTTACCAGATAATCATGTTACCTTCACTAATCACATCTGCTCTGAGAGATGGATCTATATGCCAGCCTGGCCTGCCATCATATCTTTTGCCTATTCTGAAGATTTTTTCTCTAGTCTCTGTGAATCAATATGGAATAGATTGCCTCTGGTCATAAATGGAAAGACTAAGACTAAGTTAAGATTGGTCTGACGGAACTAAATGGTTTTGGCTGACCAGAGGATATATATACAGTTCTTAATATCTATCTGCTGTATCGTGTAAAAGGCCTATTGGAAGTGTCCTGTGTACTGTTATACGTGTTGTATGTGTTAATAATGATTGAATAACCTTGAGGTGGAGTCAGTGGGAGGTTCCTTTCCTGGCACCAACCAATGGGATGAATGTATGGGCTGCTGGAGTCACACCTGCATCAAAACGAGTAGCAAACACTTTTTTAATTCAAAGTACAGTAGATTGTAACCAATGACTTATTGCCAAAGAAATCTACTTCAATAATTCAAATGTAATTCCTCACAGCATCATCTGTCAGCACTCACCAGTAATCGTATGTGTCGTCCCAGTTGTCGAAATGGACCAGGAAGCGGTTGTCCACCACATCAGTGACGGTTGCTACACAGATGAGAGAGGGGTTCATACGGTCGACAGCCTCCAGCTTCATCCCCACATCAAAACCACAGTTTACATCGGTCTAAACAGAGCATGGAACAACTTTAGAAATTACACTGAAAGTGGAGAAAACAACTGAGCTTCAAGAGGTTCTTGATACTTTATTGGACAATTATCAGGGTCAATATTTTTATTTTGCACTAAAATATAATGTACTATCAACTAGAACAAGCTACTTTTGTTTATTCTTAAATTCTTAAATTATTCTTTGTTTAAAGCAACAGTATGTAGCTGTTCACCTTAAAATATCACTCTTTTACACCTCTATGTAAATCTTGAGTGATACTACCACCTTGTAAGAGTAAATATTATTACATGAATTGTAATACTACTACTACTGTTGTAAAATCTGAACACAAAACAGTGATTACCCTCTCTGGACTTGCAAAGAGTTCCTTCGGAGCGACTTGTGCTTTAGTCATCCTCAGATAGTTGGCCCAGGTGAACTCCTCCTCTTTACAACCTGCCACAGGAGTGAGAGTAAAATTGTTCTTTTTGGGTCCATGGGCCAAAGACAGTTTGTGAGACGACCCCCAAACTCTGAATTCAAGCCACAGTCCACAGTGAAGACAGTGAAGCAAGCACCATGATATGGGCATGTTTCTCCTACTATGGTGTTGGGCCTATTTATCGCATACCAGGGATCATGGATCAGTTTGCATTTGTCAAAATACTTGAAGAGGTCATGTTGCCTTATGCTGAAGAGGACATGCCCATGAAATGTTTGTTTCAACAAGACAATGACCCCAAACACATGAGTAAACAAGCAAAGTCTTGGTTCCAAACCAACAAGATTTATGTTATGGAGTGTCCAGCCCAATCCCAGGACCTTAATCCAATCGAGAAGCTGTTTCTGTAGTGAAACCAAGAATTGTAAATGAATTGTGGAATGTTGTTAAAGAATCGTGGAGTGGAGTAACAGCTGTTTTGAGTTTGTACAACGGCAGACACAGCTATTTTTTTTAACACACCCCTTTCAACTAATTGCCCAATTGCACAGCATTAAGAGCGTGCATATCATGAATGCTGGGTCTTGTTTGTTTTATGAGAATCTACTGCACCTACTGGTAACTTGTTTGCCACTTATAAAAAATATACTAAAAACCTGGATTATTCTGGTTAGTCACATTGTACTGATATTATTTTGAACAATACTGTATGTATAAAAGGATGGTAGATAGTATATATATATTTACCCTTTTACAAGCAATGTCATCAAAAAGAAACATGGTCATTGTTGCAACAATATAAGTCGTACTCCCCAATCATTTTTATGTAAAAATATTCTTATTTTTACCTTTTAGAAGTGGCAAATAAATCTTTTGTTGTGTATTTTCATGTATATAGTCAATATTGAAACAATACTTCAATTCTTCTTAAGTACACTGGCTGCTGTGTTGTTTATCAAGAGCAGATGGAGCAAGCAAGAACACTAAAAAGTAACTAACTTTCTTACATGGCCTTCAAGGATTTGTAGCTTTGACAATGTGTTTGCTAATATAGTCATGTTAACAGTCTTTGATGAGGAACCATTGGTCCTAAAAAAATCTCTGCAAAACTCTGAGTCCTTAAGGCTTGTAACTTTACGCTATAAAACATTTACTGTGGTTTGCTTAACTTTCCTGGATATATATTATGTTAATAAGAACATTAAACATGAGGCATTGTGATGGGACCCCTGACCTTTAGGAGTATGCAGTTTGTGTCCTGTTGCCTCACACCAGCCCGCAGGATGGATGTCAGACGAGTTAGCATTCACCCAAAAGTCATGGCAGTCGGAATACCCGTCAAAATGGAGCCTTAGTCGATAACCGCAAACCTAAGACACAACGTGATAAAACAGTAGGAAACTCTGAGTCAGCGGTCACTGTAATACAGAATACACAGTTAATGTTAATGGAGATCTGACTCACCTCAGCCACAGTGAGAACAAAGTACATAGACGGATGCTGCGGGTCAATGCCTTCCAGCTTCATGCCCTGTTTAAAGTCGTTTTTCACAGTTGGTACTCTCTGAGACTGGAGGCAGGAGAGAAGAGAGACAGTTACTTGCTACAGACATTAAATAACATCTATTTTTTTCTGGTTCAGGGCAAAGATAAACGAGAATGACCTATGATTACAAGAAAATATTAAAAAACCTTGAACATCATTTGTTGCTGTATAATTTAGACATTGTTTATTAATAAAATAGTGTTTATTTAAATCCAGAGACACTGATTAAAGCAGCATTACACAAGCAACCTTTTAAATAATTTCAAAAGGTGTGAAAAGGTATAATTTTAATAAGTGCAAGTGGTACGTGCTTTGCCAGATGATCCCCAAAGTACAAACGTAGATATATTTACACAGCGTATCTGCAGGTTTCTGAGATTTAGATTTCAGACTTTTTAAGACCTTTTATTACCATCTAAAATAAAACTTAAGACCATTTTCATAGCAAAAATGTCTTTGTTCTGCATGACGAAGATGTAACGTTAATTATTTTAAAATGAAAATAAAATGTTCTGTACGTTGTTGGTTATTTTTTAAGACCTTTGAAACATGGAATTTAATACCGTTTAAGACTTTTTAAGGATCCGCGGATACCCTGTTTTCAAGATGCTTCAATTATTAAGCATTTTTTATTTATTATTATTTTATCATTCCTGTGGGAAAATTTACTGTCAGCAGCCGCCACCTGAGCATTGGTAGAACATGCAAACTCGACAAAGAAGGGCCTCGTTCCGCACAGCAGTAGAACCCTGGACCTTTTTGCTGAGAGGCGACAGTGCTAACCTCTGCACAACATTATACTCAGGAGATAATCAGTAACATGCGTAAATGTATTATAGTAATATTGTACCTCATGGAAAAGCTTGGTGGGTGCAGCGATAGATTTGGTTTCCTCCAGATACTGGGCCCACGTCCACTGCTCTGTTTTACTGTCACTGCCTTCACCAAAATCAAGAGAAATTGATTAGATTGTTTATTTATACAGAGTAGAAAGGTATGTAGCTGAATTACATGTCTGTGAAGGTTCTCAGTCATCCAGGATATCTTGAAAAAAAGGTTTAAGTAAAAGCATCAGGACGCAGTTTTCAAGGTGAAGACGTTTTGTCTCTAATTACAAGAGACTTTATCAATTCTGAGATCAATTGGTAAGAGAGCTGAGCTTATATCTCTAGGAACTAAAAAAACTAGGGAGGAGTTTCCCCTGAAACCAAACCTGGTGGACCAGGCTGTTCTGGCCTCACATCTGAATTACCATATAACAATATTAGAAGACATTTCATTTATTAGGAAAAATATTAAAGTATTTTTACCTCCTCGAAAATGTCTGATGTCTGCTTTAGAGTCATCCATTTTCTCGTCCTAAAATAAATTAAGTTACACAAATACATGATAAGAAAATAACAACATAATAAATTTGTGTAGTTTCTCTTTGCATCTATAATATGTTTGGATTAAATAGGATGTCCTACCATTCCCTCTACGTCTGAGTCATCGTCAGATGGACTGAGGTACTCCTTTCTCTTCCTCTTCCTCATTGGCTTTAGGTGGTCTGGGTTCAGGGACGAGACCCTTCCTCCTGCGGGCACCTTTTCAATGACAATGTTCCTCCTACGACAAAGAAATAATCATTAAGAGTCGGTAATGGGCGCAGTGGCTCAGTGGTAGAGCGGTCGTCCTTCAACCGGAAGGTAGGAGGTTTGATTCCCGCTCTCCCCACAATTCATACTGTCACTGTGTCCTTGGGCAAGGCACTTAACCCACCTTGCCTCCAAGGTTGGAACACCGACTGTAACACTGGTGAATAGAAGCTTAATGTAAGTCGCTTTGAATAAATGCGTCAGCTTAATTACTTAATGTAAATGTAAAATAATATTAAAGTCACATGTAATAGCACTATGCACTAAGCCACTATGGCCTGTGACATACTTGTCTGGGATTGGCTCTCTGCGCAGCTCATCTCCAAAGTTCCTCTGAGGTTTGGGTACATGGTTCTGCAGTCCCGGTCCCACCTGGACTTCAGATTTGGTCTGAACTGGTCGTTCTGGCTCCATGGGTGGCCTCACAGAGACAATAGGAGTCGACACATCTGAAAAACCATTTAAACATAAAATAATTAGTGTCAATATTCAGTTTCACTTAGTTTCTCACCGTGTTTTGGACATAAGACATAGTTCCACTAAAGTGCTACAGTATAGGTCGGGTCAGTACAGCACAGCTCGGTTTAGGTAACCCGTAGATGTTTTTAATTTATAAAGCAAGAGTCATAAGATGCCATCTCTACAGTATTTAAAACTGGAATTTGCTCTGGACAACATTCAGCATTCTTTTTTCTTGACATATGACCATAGGAAGTATGATGCGGTACATTTATTTGGGTTACTCGGTAGCCTGACAGAAACGGAAACTCCTTTAAGTGTGACCCAGTTTGTACTGTACTGCTCGAGTGCTTATATTTAGTTAATATTTAGTTAACTACAACCTGCTCCTCTGACTTCACCTGTTTTTTCTGGTGGAGCCTTGCTTGCATCAGTGGATTTCCCAGAAGTCCCTGCTGCTAGTTCAGGAGCAGTACTTGTCATCCCGGGGTTGATCAGTGTGCTCAGTGTCCCAACGTCACTCACACAGAACTACAACACAAAACATAACATGCAATCCAGCATCAGCATTTTTATTATCTTTAACAGAAACTTTAACACATTAGAAAGAAATGGGACAGGTGTAAAACTGCCTATATTGCTTTTTAAAGGAGAGAAGGAGACATTATGAATATGCATTTTGTTTTATTGTAAGGAAAAACTGTATCTGTGCAAGACAGAGGGCCCACCTTGAGGTTGCTGCTGGGCAGGATGGCCATGCCCTCCTTCCACTCCAGGACATGGACGATGCTACAGGCGCCACCCACATGAGCTGTGAGGGTCGGCGGTGCACTCTCGTTGGCCCTGCCTGCTTTGGCCAGGTCTCCGAGGGCCACAGCCTGAGTCAACTCCACCTTCTGATGGCTGGGAGCTGGAACGGGGGAGAGACGTTTATTTTTTTTTATTGCAGATGTGAACAACAGGAGTCCTGATTTTCAAAATAATCAAATAAAAATCAGATTTGACTTTTACATAACTGCTCCAAATTCACTGTAAGAGCTCATTAATGTGTGCCTTTATGAAGCACTAACAGTAAATGTGCTGTATTTGTGAAACCCTCACGTTACATATTTGTGACCTTGTGACGCTTGTAGGTTCAGTGATGTCTGGTGCCATCTGCTGGGCTTTCTTATTTTTTTTGCTCATTTTTGTCTGCTGTTATAGTTTACCCTAAGCATCCACCAAAGAACAAACAAAAACTAAGTAGTGGATCCCTGAAATCAGAAAATGTGTCTGCCTGATATTAAATTAAATCTACAGAGTAAATCTGTCTGTGCCTTTAATATTTATGATTTGAATTTTCACATTTTAACATTTCATTTTTCAACAGTAATAAATTTCCAATCTGAAAAAAGAAAAATAGTTGCTACAGCAATAATAAAGTGTTACTGTTTCAAGTCCAAAAGATATATACAAGTATATATAGTAATGAAATCTTTTTCACAGTTTCCACAGCCCACAGAGTTGTGTTAATACCTGGCAGGAGGAGGGCAGTGGCGGTGGTGTGAGGTTGAGGTCGGGCTTTGTTTTTGGCAACACCATCACTGCCACAGAGCAGGACGGCTTCAGTGGAGGACGAGGCAGAAGGAGGCTCCAGAAGTGTGTGGTTGGGCTCTTTGGGAGGAGCCTCCATGTTCACTTTGGTGCTCATATCCATTTCGGGGTCTCTTACTCCGGAGCGCTGAAATACACGGAGAGGACACGGGGTTCATGAACTAATCATTCTCAAGTGCAAATTATTAACAGAGGTTCACAGTATTAACAAGCTGAGTAGACTTAGACTTTGGTGTGATCTGGGCTCCAACAGAATTCAAATGTTTTCAGACCCAATAAGAAGTGCCTTTCTGAGTGCTGGAGCTCATTAATAACTGGAACAGGAAACTGGGGGCTTTGTGTAATTGCTGATAAATGAGGCCTTTATAACAACACACAAGGCTTCTACAACTTTATAAACTAGAACTAACATTGCATAATCACAGATATAGAAAAGAAAGTAAATATAGAAAATATATCTTTTATGGACTGACGGGCATTAAAGGGGAGGTTTGCCAGATAATGGTGGGTTTGTTTAGCAACTTATCTGTAAGCCCTACAAATTACTGTATATGCATTAATTTAAACGAATGTAGTGTGGTTGCAAATAAGTCCTTGACCCAATTTGTGCTTCAGATGAGTTAATGGGTGAGGACTGAGATAAAAATATATACATAAAAATATGCTTAAAATATTAAACATTGTGCCACTAAGCTGTAGCATTTTCTAGTCAGGATTTTGTCACATATAGCGACGAAATATAATAGCAATAAAAGTTTAAAGGTCTTTATTCATTAAACGGTTCCGTTTTTACGCTATAATAGGAGCATTAACACCCGTGACCCTGAGTGACTTTTTAACAACCGCCCCTTCCTCCAATGAAAAAACAGAAACGGTGAACCAACATTTACTCAAGAGCGAAACAAAAAAACAGCATTTCGGTTAAAATGGCGGAGGATCTCAAACCGTTGAAGCAAAAAAAATTGGTAAAAGGCAGTGTCTCAAATCCCATTAAATCATTTTTTTTTCTGAAAAATAAACCCCGTCACCCACTTCGGCAAATATACATTTACGTTTGAAAACCAGTCCTATTTTTGATGCTTTACCCACAGCAAGACTCCCGTTAAGATGACATGTGTTTATAATAGTTAGGCCAATTAAGGGCCAGCCATTATCAGTTAGTTATATATTTAAACATGGAAAGCTTTGTGTTTGATTTGTACCCACGTCGACAAAAAGGTTTTACGGAAAGGAAAAGATTGACAGCTTCGGAAACGCTTTGGTTTAAAGACGCGGGAGTCTGAATCATTTGTACAAGATGATTAATGTAAAATTAATTCGCATTTCGTGCTCGTTTTGGACTGAAATTTGGCTTACCATCTCTGATCTCCTGCGGCTCCGGGGCTCCCACTGCGCATGCGCGGACCCAACGTACAGTCTGCCGTTCATTTAGACAAGTGATTTCAATAAACGGCTAAACGTTTAGTAATCAAAACAGAACTCAATAGCTTTATAACCAATTTTAAGATTTTAACAATAGCTTGATCAAATTACCACTTAATAGTGAGGCCATCACCCAATGTAAACGATTATATAATTAGCTGGATATAGGTCACGTCAATACCGCAGTCAATGTGTAAGCACACGACACAAAACCCACCAAGACAAGCCATTTTCTTTAAGATCTTTTATTAAACATACAATAAAAAAAAAAAGAAAAAAAAAAAAAAAGAAATGGACAATTAATCGGGATCTGTGTGCAGGAAAAGAAAAAACATCTACTCCACGGATGGTCATGGGGCTGTGTATTTTGGAACCCCACAACAAACCCCGTAAAATACATATGGCATTTGAATTCAACTGTAGCGTTTAATAATTTTTTTAAGCCCCAGAAGCAGTTCAAAATAGGTAAGACTTCAAATTTTGCAGTTATAACTAAGCAATACATTTTAAAGATCAAGCTCTTATTTAGACAATAGATCTAATAAAAAAAATAACTGCAAACAAAATTTTACAAAGCTGAAGCTACACAAGATGTTAAAAAAAAAAAAAAAAAAAAAAAGGTGGTAAGGGCCAATCCTGTAAATTATTCCAATCTGAACTACAAACCCAACGAGGACTCCTGCCGTCCACCATAGTCACTTAACTGAGCAAAGCGGGGCACTCACAATTGTAGCAATTATTTTTTCAATGTAATAAATCTTTACTTAATGTAAACACCAACATGTCAAATTTTTACATGTCTGGAAAAATGTAGTTAAGCTCTTCACTACTTGGTTATTAAAGCTGCAACAAACAACGGCAGCTAACCTGGTCATGATTAAGGATAATTTATTTCAGGGTTGGTGCTTTGTATGCAACTACATGTTGTGATGATAGTAGCGCTCTTACTGCTGACATCCTCCAATAAAAACTAGTCAAGTGCACCCTGAAGGAGAAAATTTGTCAACATGGGAAGCGTTACCTAGTTCAACAGCGCAGCTTATTATACACAGCTTAAGAACAAAGCAAAACAAGTAAACTTTGAGATGCCACTAATCCTGAGATGCTGATCTAGACCTAGAACGCGATCTGGACCGGGATTTGGAGCGAGAGGCTGAACGTTTCTCCCTTGAATTGGACCTGCGGCCATCTACCTGAGGGGACGGGGAGCGAGAGGTGGATTTGGCACGCTCCTCCTTCCCGTTCTCTACTGGAGAAGCAGAGCGACTGCGGGACTTTTTGTCACCTGAAGGCTCCTTGGAACGGCTGCGCGAGTCCCGCTCTGACTTCACCTTGGACCGACTCTTTGACCTGGACTTGGATTTGCGCTCAGCTGAACGGGACCTGGATTTGCGAGAGCGTGACCGGGATTTGGACTTGGAACGAGACCTGCGGGAACGGGATTTGCTTCCGCCAGACTTAGAGCGGGACTTTCTTCCTGATTTGGAGCGAGAATGTTGACGCCTCTTGTTGCTACGAGAACGAGATCTGAAAGGACAATGGCAATTGTCATGGCTAAAAACGAGACAGATTATAAATACTGCAACTTTAAACCAACACAAAAAGGCATAGAGCTAAATGTTCATGTTTGTGCATTACCGTGAGTGGGACCTGGAGCGGCTTCTTGAGCTCCTGCGGCTTCTGCTGCGAGAGCGGCGACGACTACGAGACCTGAGAAAGAACACAATTTAAGTTAGAAAACATTTAAAGATTTGCATTACAGGTCAAAGTGTCTGAGGGGACCAACACCTGGAGCGGCTGCCGGAGTATGACCTCTTCCTGCGAGGGCGGTCCTCGACCAGTCGAATCTTCCTCCCGTTTATGTCAGTACCGTCCAGTTTGTCCAGAGCCCTCTTCATGTCGGAGTAGGTCCTGAACTCTATCACTCCCTCGTTGGTGCGTTCCTTGTGGGCATCTGCATAGGTCACCTCTCCCGCTTGACGCATAAAGTCCTATAAACAAAAAAGCATTACATATAACACTAGAAGAGCGTAAAACAGAAAAAAAAAAAATTTAATAAAAAAAATTCACATTTAGTGACGACTTAAGACTTGTGTACCGTGCTATAAATTAAAGATTTTACCTTTAGGTCTTGCCAGCTGCAGCGACTGGACAGGTTCTCCACAACAAGGCGGTACTCAGTACGGACCGGAGGTCCATACTTGTCTCTGCCAGTGCGACTCCGACTGCTGCTGTATCCACTACCTTTAACAAAAAGCATTACTGAATTAGATCAACAGAAACAAACTAGATGTACAGAATTACTGGCCTGGGTCAACGAACAACTGCCAAATAAAACCATGGTGGAACCACACTGAATTTACTTGAGTCCTTTTGATTCCATTTTCAAATAAAAAGCCGTATGGTCTAAAAGCTGTGGCACAGGCTTTAAGTTTCTATTTTTCTGCATTTGATGGAGGTTTCTGAGAACACCACTGCATCTGTTTCTGGCCTTACAAATCTTGCCTTAAATCCACGTAAACAAATGGGCAGTGATGTTCTTTCAAGACTCCTGAATCCTGTAACAGAAACAGAAAGGGGGCATCCACAAGAATTCGAGTCAGGGACATTTTGGAGGTGACTTTTAAACTGTATCCAATCCTTAATTTCAGGCCAAATTCAAAATTAGTTTCACTTTCATTTTTCACTTACAACATTTATTTGGATTGCAAGTTGTTTTTATTAGATCCGCTTCACGTATGTTTGCTGTCAACATAGAAACCAATGGCAATCCTCACCATCGCCCCTGGTCTATTGGCAAAAGGCTGCTGTCATCATGGCTTCCGGTTAGGTCAGCCAAGGATCAAGGGGGGACAAAGGTCACACACACATTGTAAGGTGAAAGCCAAGGCCAAACGGGACAGGCAGTCATCTTAGCCAGTCATCTTTAGCCTCAATGGACTCAGCCTCAGCCCGCAACTGGACTCTTTCAAATTGAAACATCAAGGACTT
This sequence comes from Perccottus glenii, assembly GCA_024416835.2. Classification (NCBI taxonomy): domain Eukaryota; kingdom Metazoa; phylum Chordata; class Actinopteri; order Gobiiformes; family Odontobutidae; genus Perccottus; species Perccottus glenii. The sequence continues at coordinate 9,090,863 of CM044555.2, read as the reverse complement.
TGTTAATGTTGAAAATATATACCAGTGATAAAGTTATACACAAACCACATGAAAACGTCAATCTAGTCTAGAGCTAAACTAATGCTTGTACGTTTTTGAGGATGGGGCATATCTTTAAAGTAAGGTAGGAAATTCTGTCACAATTAAGTCATTATTTTTAAACAATAAACTGCAAACTCTTAATATAGTTTATGGGCTTTGGTGCAAATAATTGTCTCTCAAAAAATAAAACATGTGGCTTAATGGGTAACTCAAAATCTTCCAACTGTGTATAAGACAATATTAATCTAGATTTATTGCAGTTACCAGTTACATGTAAATACATGAATGTACATTTAAAGTAGTCAGAATAACTACTGGCTTTGATGGTCTACTAGAGTGACTTTCTATTCAAGACACACTGCTTTGAAACTTTACTAATTGTTGAAGCGAGTCTGTACATAGCAACATCAACAACTGTGTGTGCAGTCCACATCGACACCTCACCCCAGGGGGAAGGGGAAAAGAGGGTATCTTGTAATAGACTGCACTTACTGCGCCCACCACCCCAGTAACCCCCACCGTAGCCATCTCGATCTCGACGAGGTCCCCGAGCGTGCTCCACGATCACCGCTCCCCACACAGCTCCTTCCCGTTCAGCTCATACACGGCATCGTCGGCGTCCCGGTTGTCTTCAAATTCCACAAACCCATACCTAAAGCGGAGAAAATACAAATCTTAAAAAAGCAAAGTTTGTTTAAACACGTCGTGGACTTTGAACCAGCTATCAACTGTTAGCTAGGCCCAGCTAACCTAACGTATCGCTACACTACCCAATTTGGGTAAAAAGTGATACCGTTACATTATAAATATACACAACATGACTTGTGTTTTAACTAATAAGCATTACTTCGTCTTGGAGTGCATGGAAAACAAGATTGAGCATTTTGGTTTCTTTCAACTTTGTTAATATTGGTTTCCCAAGAAAGCGTAATCTGACACACAAAACAGATAGCGGCGCGAATTTGGTATGGACAAACTCCGAAGCAAACACAAAGCCGCCATGTTGGCCATGCCGCATTTACACAACATACGCTTCTAGTAAAGACAATACCGAGACATCAAACAACTATACAACAGAAAAACAACACACTGTTGATTTTGTAAAACGATTCTTAAAAATAAAACGCCAGTGAGGATAAAAAGGGCTGAGTACGTAGGCCCTACTAACGCTAACAAATGGTTGGCGTCGTTGTGGTTGGTTTCGCCGCGTGGTGAAGAACTTACCCATTTTTCAGATCAATTTCCAAGCTTTCCATATCCGCTGAAAAACCGTTGGATATCTTTCTCGCGGACATGGTAACTCAATCGTCCAATATAAACCCGAGGCATTTTTTGTCGGACAAAAGTTGTTATAGTCTGTTGCTTAACGCGGCCTGGTCTCACGCTGAACTGCTGCAGAACAGTCGCGAAACAGGGCTCACGGAAGCTTTTCTAACGAGCCGTGGCGTTAAGAGAATCAACCAATCAGCGTGATTTTAGATAAAGATTTCCGGTTTGAGTACATCTAAATAAAATTTATAATCTAGATTTTACACAGGATTTTTGGCTTTCTTAACACATGTACATTTAATAATTCAGGGTGGAAATATGTGATAATACAACGATAATTGTTTACTATGCTGCTGATTTGCCCACGTTATTTTTTCATAATTAATACAGTTTCCATGTACTATTTTTAAAATAATATAGTATATAGAAAATATCAAAGTGGGATCCACAAACCATAGGTTGGGGGTCTTTACAACATTTATCTCCCTAGGGCTGCCAATTACATGGGAGTGTTAGGTCTTTGCATAGCCCTATAAAATATAATATGCGTAGCCTAAATATCTATATATTTATGTGAGATGTTTAAAAAGCCAGACAAGTGGATGCATTCATGATTATGAAAATAACCTATTAAATATGAGCCTATATATTTTAGGTAAAAGTTAAATAGTATTGTTTAAACTGTAATTACTAACAAAGTAACTTGAGTTCTGTCTCTTTTTCATCGAAGTTATTTCACAACACTGTTATACAACACACCTCATTTTACTGTATTGATTAACATAATTACTACATAAAAAAGAGAGCATAAGTGGAGAGAAAGAGTTGGATTTATTTTATTTTTGTAAAAACAAGGTCTTAAAAGGATTTTAGCCAGATCTCCTCATTCACCTCTCATAGAACTAGTACGGGTTTTCGGTCCATCATCTCCACCCCAACTTTTTCCTTGCAAAAACATAAGTGGTTTGATTATAAAGTGTTTGGCGTCAGATCTGAGGCGTCCGCTCGGAAGCTGGATTACATGAATGGCAGATTAAAGAAGGGAGAGGGACTTGGGGGTTATTACTGGAGGATATGAGCTTAATATGATTATCTGATAATTACTTTAAACTTACGAAATCAAAGAAACACAAATGTGCATTAACAGCACTCCTATAACACACTGTGCATACCATCCTTATAATCCGTTTTAGGGTGAAGAAAAGCCATCTCTCCTTGCCTTTCACTGGTTGTTGTGTTGGATTTTAAATCAAAGAGCCCTGTGACAGATCTCACAGAAAACTGTTTTTGAACTAACTTTAAAGATAAAATAATTCCATGTCAAAGCAAGTTATTTAAAAAAATCTAATTATAGGTCATTCTGACTAACTTTTGGCTTCATGTAGAAACACAATGGTATGTGAAGTAAAAAGTGGGGAACAGAATGAATGAGAATAGCCATGTTGAATCAGGATTTTCTTGAAGGTATCGAGAATCACAGCAAATGGAAAAAAAACTAAGTGGTGCAGGGTTAGCAGTCAGACAACAAATCAAATGCATCCAACATGTTTTGTAGCACATATCATCTGTGTTTGGTGCCTGAACCCCATCCGTCAGCTTCAGATACTCTCCCACTTCCCGTTTGGTTAGGCCACCACAAATTAACAACAGCCAAACCCCCAACAGTTTGATTCAGAGAGTCTGTTTAGCCAAACCAACAGGCTGCCCCTCCTCAGCCCTGGGTCTGTGTCCTGTTCAGGTGTGGAGAGAGCACAGAAAGCCCAGTAGAGAGGGGTAGCCCGGCTTCAGCGGCCTTTAGGTGGCTTTGGCCCGGAGCTGTGCCCTCTTGCCCGTCACTGCCTGGAAACCGGTCTTGATGCTGGCGACGGAGCAGCGAGAGTGACGCCTCACACTGCAGGAAATAGAGGCGAGTGTCTTTCTGCAGGATGGTTTCAGGAGAGCGGCAGGTGTGACACGTCACATACTCCTCTGTAAAGAGAGAGAACAGCGTCAAGATGCAAAAAAAAAAAAAAAAAAAAAAAAACACTGTACAAGGGATAATTATGGGTTGTAATGATTTTTTTCATGAAAATACTGCTGAAACTGTTCCCATCACTGTCCCGCTCCAGGAATGTTGACTTTGAATAGGAAGAAATATCACACCTATTAACTTTTTCTAGTATTTTAAGTATATGGGGACCTTCCAACAAGACAAAGAGCTCACACCAAAACGTTCATCCAGTTGGACCAGTCAAACCAAACCACGAAAAGCATATGCCAACGTAATGTATTAAGGGCTAAAGTCATTCTTTAGCTGGGGAGAGAAAAGGATGTTGAACCTACTTTCACAATGAGCACAATCATTATTATAAAGCAAAAAAATAAATAAATAAAAGCACTGTATGGAAAGTATTATACCGAGAGGCTTATTGCATAGATTCTAGGAATGGAGAATATAACGGGGTTAAAATTGTTACTGGCCAACATGTGTATTTTTATTTTTTTGAATCTATCATCATCTGCCCCATGACGAACATAAGCCTGATGTGTAGAGACGATATTCTGTCAACTAGTTTGTTTGTGCCTGCGATACTGTAGAGCACTTGAAAACAGCAGTGCTCCACTTTGAGCACTAACCACATTTTACTTAAAGCTGTTTGTTTGTCTTTGCTTTTTAAAGTTACTTACTGATGTATCTCCTCAACACATTTTCTATCTGTTTCTGTTGGAATCTGCCTTTGATCACAAGCTGGTTGTTTCCGTCTATGGAGCCACTGTTGAGTAAAAAAAAAAAAAAAGGAACAAAGCAGACATTTCATATTTACATTGAGCAATAATACCAATAGTCAAGAAACAAGGCCTTTGCAGTGCATGGAAGAGCTCATTACCTTGTACCCAACTCAGCCAAGAGGAAAGCGAGGAGATGTTTTGGCAAAACCAAAGTGACTTTTAAACTGTATCCAATCCTTAATTTCAGGCCAAATTCAAAATTAGTTTCACTTTCATTTTTCACTTACAACATTTATTTGGATTGCAAGTTGTTTTTATTAGATCCGCTTCACGTATGTTTGCTGTCAACATAGAAACCAATGGCAATCCTCACCATCGCCCCTGGTCTATTGGCAAAAGGCTGCTGTCATCATGGCTTCCGGTTAGGTCAGCCAAGGATCAAGGGGGGACAAAGGTCACACACACATTGTAAGGTGAAAGCCAAGGCCAAACGGGACAGGCAGTCATCTTAGCCAGTCATCTTTAGCCTCAATGGACTCAGCCTCAGCCCGCAACTGGACTCTTTCAAATTGAAACATCAAGGACTTTGTTAATGTTGAAAATATATACCAGTGATAAAGTTATACACAAACCACATGAAAACGTCAATCTAGTCTAGAGCTAAACTAATGCTTGTACGTTTTTGAGGATGGGGCATATCTTTAAAGTAAGGTAGGAAATTCTGTCACAATTAAGTCATTATTTTTAAACAATAAACTGCAAACTCTTAATATAGTTTATGGGCTTTGGTGCAAATAATTGTCTCTCAAAAATAAAACATGTGGCTTAATGGGTAACTCAAAATCTTCCAACTGTGTATAAGACAATATTAATCTAGATTTATTGCAGTTACCAGTTACATGTAAATACATGAATGTACATTTAAAGTAGTCAGAATAACTACTGGCTTTGATGGTCTACTAGAGTGACTTTCTATTCAAGACACACTGCTTTGAAACTTTACTAATTGTTGAAGCGAGTCTGTACATAGCAACATCAACAACTGTGTGTGCAGTCCACATCGACACCTCACCCCAGGGGGAAGGGGAAAAGAGGGTATCTTGTAATAGACTGCACTTACTGCGCCCACCACCCCAGTAACCCCCACCGTAGCCATCTCGATCTCGACGAGGTCCCCGAGCGTGCTCCACGATCACCCGCTCCCCACACAGCTCCTTCCCGTTCAGCTCATACACGGCATCGTCGGCGTCCCGGTTGTCTTCAAATTCCACAAACCCATACCTAAAGCGGAGAAAATACAAATCTTAAAAAAGCAAAGTTTGTTTAAACACGTCGTGGACTTTGAACCAGCTATCAACTGTTAGCTAGGCCCAGCTAACCTAACGTATCGCTACACTACCCAATTTGGGTAAAAAGTGATACCGTTACATTATAAATATACACAACATGACTTGTGTTTTAACTAATAAGCATTACTTCGTCTTGGAGTGCATGGAAAACAAGATTGAGCATTTTGGTTTCTTTCAACTTTGTTAATATTGGTTTCCCAAGAAAGCGTAATCTGACACACAAAACAGATAGCGGCGCGAATTTGGTATGGACAAACTCCGAAGCAAACACAAAGCCGCCATGTTGGCCATGCCGCATTTACACAACATACGCTTCTAGTAAAGACAATACCGAGACATCAAACAACTATACAACAGAAAAACAACACACTGTTGATTTTGTAAAACGATTCTTAAAAATAAAACGCCAGTGAGGATAAAAAGGGCTGAGTACGTAGGCCCTACTAACGCTAACAAATGGTTGGCGTCGTTGTGGTTGGTTTCGCCGCGTGGTGAAGAACTTACCCATTTTTCAGATCAATTTCCATAAGCTTTCCATATCCGCTGAAAAACCGTTGGATATCTTTCTCGCGGACATGGTAACTCAATCGTCCAATATAAACCCGAGGCATTTTTGTCGGACAAAAGTTGTTATAGTCTGTTGCTTAACGCGGCCTGGTCTCACGCTGAACTGCTGCAGAACAGTCGCGAAACAGGGCTCACGGAAGCTTTTCTAACGAGCCGTGGCGTTAAGAGAATCAACCAATCAGCGTGATTTTAGATAAAGATTTCCGGTTTGAGTACATCTAAATAAAATTTATAATCTAGATTTTACACAGGATTTTTGGCTTTCTTAACACATGTACATTTAATAATTCAGGGTGGAAATATGTGATAATACAACGATAATTGTTTACTATGCTGCTGATTTGCCCACGTTATTTTTTCATAATTAATACAGTTTCCATGTACTATTTTTAAAATAATATAGTATATAGAAAATATCAAAGTGGGATCCACAAACCATAGGTTGGGGGTCTTTACAACATTTATCTCCCTAGGGCTGCCAATTACATGGGAGTGTTAGGTCTTTGCATAGCCCTATAAAATATAATATGCGTAGCCTAAATATCTATATATTTATGTGAGATGTTTAAAAGCCAGACAAGTGGATGCATTCATGATTATGAAAATAACCTATTAAATATGAGCCTATATATTTTAGGTAAAAGTTAAATAGTATTGTTTAAACTGTAATTACTAACAAAGTAACTTGAGTTCTGTCTCTTTTCATCAAGTTATTTCACAACACTGTTATACAACACACCTCATTTTACTGTATTGATTAACATAATTACTACATAAAAAAGAGAGCATAAGTGGAGAGAAAGAGTTGGATTTATTTTATTTTTGTAAAAACAAGGTCTTAAAAGGATTTTAGCCAGATCTCCTCATTCACCTCTCATAGAACTAGTACGGGTTTTCGGTCCATCATCTCCACCCCAACTTTTTCCTTGCAAAAACATAAGTGGTTTGATTATAAAGTGTTTGGCGTCAGATCTGAGGCGTCCGCTCGGAAGCTGGATTACATGAATGGCAGATTAAAGAAGGGAGAGGGACTTGGGGGTTATTACTGGAGGATATGAGCTTAATATGATTATCTGATAATTACTTTAAACTTACGAAATCAAAGAAACACAAATGTGCATTAACAGCACTCCTATAACACACTGTGCATACCATCCTTATAATCCGTTTTAGGGTGAAGAAAAGCCATCTCTCCTTGCCTTTCACTGGTTGTTGTGTTGGATTTTAAATCAAAGAGCCCTGTGACAGATCTCACAGAAAACTGTTTTTGAACTAACTTTAAAGATAAAATAATTCCATGTCAAAGCAAGTTATTTAAAAAAATCTAATTATAGGTCATTCTGACTAACTTTTGGCTTCATGTAGAAACACAATGGTATGTGAAGTAAAAAGTGGGGAACAGAATGAATGAGAATAGCCATGTTGAATCAGGATTTTCTTGAAGGTATCGAGAATCACAGCAAATGGAAAAAAAACTAAGTGGTGCAGGGTTAGCAGTCAGACAACAAATCAAATGCATCCAACATGTTTTGTAGCACATATCATCTGTGTTTGGTGCCTGAACCCCATCCGTCAGCTTCAGATACTCTCCCACTTCCCGTTTGGTTAGGCCACCACAAATTAACAACAGCCAAACCCCCAACAGTTTGATTCAGAGAGTCTGTTTAGCCAAACCAACAGGCTGCCCCTCCTCAGCCCTGGGTCTGTGTCCTGTTCAGGTGTGGAGAGAGCACAGAAAGCCCAGTAGAGAGGGGTAGCCCGGCTTCAGCGGCCTTTAGGTGGCTTTGGCCCGGAGCTGTGCCCTCTTGCCCGTCACTGCCTGGAAACCGGTCTTGATGCTGGCGACGGAGCAGCGAGAGTGACACGTCTCACACTGCAGGAAATAGAGGCGAGTGTCTTTCTGCAGGATGGTTTCAGGAGAGCGGCAGGTGTGACACGTCACATACTCCTCTGTAAAGAGAGAGAACAGCGTCAAGATGCAAAAAAAAAAAAAAAAAAAAAAAAAAAAAAACACTGTACAAGGGATAATTATGGGTTGTAATGATTTTTTTCATGAAAATACTGCTGAAACTGTTCCCATCACTGTCCCGCTCCAGGGAATGTTGACTTTGAATAGGAAGAAATATCACACCTATTAACTTTTTCTAGTATTTTAAGCCGTATATGGGGACCTTCCAACAAGACAAAGAGCTCACACCAAAACGTTCATCCAGTTGGACCAGTCAAACCAAACCACGAAAAGCATATGCCAACGTGCTAATGTATTAAGGGCTAAAGTCATTCTTTAGCTGGGGAGAGAAAAGGATGTTGAACCTACTTTCACAATGAGCACAATCATTATTATAAAGCAAAAAAATAAATAAATAAAAGCACTGTATGGAAAGTATTATACCGAGAGGCTTATTGCATAGATTCTAGGAATGGAGAATATAACGGGGTTAAAATTGTTACTGGCCAACATGTGTATTTTTATTTTTTTGAATCTATCATCATCTGCCCCATGACGAACATAAGCCTGATGTGTAGAGACGATATTCTGTCAACTAGTTTGTTTGTGCCTGCGATACTGTAGAGCACTTGAAAACAGCAGTGCTCCACTTTGAGCACTAACCACATTTTACTTAAAGCTGTTTGTTTGTCTTTGCTTTTTAAAGTTACTTACTGATGTATCTCCTCAACACATTTTCTATCTGTTTCTGTTGGAATCTGCCTTTGATCACAAGCTGGTTGTTTCCGTCTATGGAGCCACTGTTGAGTAAAAAAAAAAAAAAAGGAACAAAGCAGACATTTCATATTTACATTGAGCAATAATACCAATAGTCAAGAAACAAGGCCTTTGCAGTGCATGGAAGAGCTCATTACCTTGTACCCAACTCAGCCAAGAGGAAAGCGAGGAGATGTTTTGGCTGACGATGCAACCTAAGATTAAAAAAAAAAAAAAAAGGCATTAAAGATTTGTTAAATGCACAAACCTGGCTGTGTCTGTGTGTGATATACACTTACAGTTTGCAGATGTCTGTGAAGTTGACAAAAGATGTTTTCTTGGTTCCAACTCGTACGACCTGAGGAGGCTTCATCACAAACTTCCTCTTCTCTCCGGCGACCATGTCCGGGTTCTTCTCTCTCATGATGTTAAAGACTCTATTCAACAGCTGCAACAGAGCAGACACAGCATTTAATAAAACAGTTTTAATATTTAAGCCAACAATGAAATGCTGTCCAGCCTTTCCTGTAAATATTATGTAAATTTGATTAGATTCAATTGAACACATTGTTGCTTCATATTTTAGGGAATTCCCAATTTTAATCATTCTTTTCTCTTGTCATTTGAACTAAAAAGGCAATTAATAATTAATATATATTTCCTTCAAGGCCTTAGGTGCGAGAGTAGCCCTGGAGAAAACGTCTGGGGAGAGGCAGTCTGGGAATCTCTGCTGCCCCCATGACCCAGCCCCAGATTAAGCGGAAGAAGATGGATATTTCCTTTATGATTATGTTTAAAGCCAACACAAAAACTATATCAAAGCAGCAGCAGTTACCCTCATTGTGAAAATAGAGCAGTTTAGGCAGGATGTCTATTAGTTTCTCTGTCGCCATGGAAAAGGGCTAACATAAGAAACACGCCACATAAGACATAAAAGTTCCATGCACACACATGCTACAGTGTACTACGACTGTCTTTCTCTGACAATTATTAGTCTCTTTAGCCTCTGCTGAGTTAATATAGCCTTTCTTTAAGCTCCTTTGGGTACTAACATTCACACAGAATACAGTTTATCTGTTCCCATGCAAATATTTTGTGATATAACCATTTCTGATTCCATTTAAAATTAATGGCACATAAAAGGTGGTACAACTAATATGTACTGGAAAATTGTGGACAAACTGACAATGAACAAGACTTATGTGATGAGACCAGTAAAATCAACTGAAGTCTATTGAAAGAAATGTTAACTCATTTAAAATGGATGGCACATGTTGGCTTTCCTTCTCCAATGTAATTATTTTATTTATTTATTGTGAGTGGGTTTTATTGTTAAGAAAGTAATTAAAAATGTATTCTCACAAATTGAGTATTGTGAAGGAACAGTACCATGAACAGTGTCTATGTATAATCGTCTGTACAATTGCTTTGTACTGGTGTAGTATTTGTGAACTTCGTCATACCTCATCATAGGTGTAGTCTCGCTCAGTACCAGCCCAGGCCGGTCCCGTCAGAGAGCTGAAAGAAATCCCGTCATTGTTCTTCCCTTCATCATCCTCCAAGGCTGAAAACATATAGAATTGTATTTAATTTTACTGCCAAGTTCTTGTTTGACTCATTCTGTTTAATGAAATGTTTCTTACTATCATCCTTCTCTAATAATTCTCCTTCGTCAAAGTCCACTTTCTTTGACTTCTTTTTCTTGGCAGGAAGCATCAAGTCCAGATTGTCCTCTTCCAAAGTCTCTGATTGCTCTCCTTCAATTTTCAGCTCCTGGTTTTTGGGAGAAAATAAAGTACACAACAAAACAATTAAACCATTTTAAACCATTTCTCAAAAGCACAACAATAAGCTTCCTTTACCTTCAAGCCTTCCTCCAATTCATTTTCAAACACTTTTTTGGGTTTTTTCTTCTTTTTCTTTTGATTGAAGAAGTTTAAGTCGTTCAAATCATCTGAGGTTTCTAGAAAGAAACAAGAACAAAAATAGAAAGTCATCCTAAAGATATTAATTTCAAGCCAAAACACTATTTAAATATTAAGATATCAGAATTTAAGATGTGTCCTTAAAAACAGGGAAGCCCTGTTCAGAACTGGCAATAAAATGCAGACAGAGTGAATAAATCTCGATTGGCCAGTGTGAATCTAAGGTGTGAAAGAACTGAATGTGTCCCGACATGATTCAAGGACATATTTGGAGGCAGCCTGGGACTTATGAAAAAAAGCCAGGTGTGAACAGAATGAGCTGGTCACTGGTGATCATGATGAAATATAAAAAAGTCCCATCGAAATGCAAGGACTGAATTGACAAACACATAAAAACCTCTGATCTGCTCACTTTTACTTAAAACTTAGCTCAGACAGCACCTTTAAGAAGATATATCTGCTTGGCAGTGTTTCAAAGTATGCTACTGTCCATTTCCCCATCTGTTCTGGAGCACAGTGTGGAGGTAACTGTGAGGGTTCTACTAACACTTGGATTTGTACAAACCTGAGGCACATAATAGTCCTTTCATATAAACAGGATATTTAAAGTTTGTCCTTCACTCACACAAATAGGACTACTTTAAAATTACAGTTGCTTACTTTAAGAAACAGTTTTGTACGTTCGTTCTAACCTTTCCTTCTGCTCTCATCCTCATCCATCTCCAGCTCCTTGTCCTCTCCGGCTTCGGGCTCGACCTCCTTTGTCTCCACCTCCTTCGTCTCCTCTGCCCCTGGCCCTTCTCCTCCGTCCTCTTCCAACATGAACGGCTTCTTCTTCTTCTTCTTTTTCTTGGTCATGTTGGGATCAAAAATCATCTGGAGAAAAGAGGGTGAACAAATGAATAAGTAAAAAAACAAGAACAAGAAATCTCTTTGGTTAATGACGAGAGCTCTCTACACCTTATGTGATGGTTTAGTATTTTGTCAATGTGGCTCCTGTATGGCTTTCCAAATCCAGAAGTTTGCTGACAACTACTTACTGTAAGTATCTCCTTTTACTAAATACCGGTCAAACTTAAGCTTAAGGAAAATAACTGAAAAGCTGCAAAGTGTATCCTAGAAGATCACACACAAAGCCCCTGGGTGTGCCCTGTTTAACAACCACCCATCAGTAATCAGTCTGATAAAACTCTAGCCTACTGTGACACTGAACTGTTTAGATTCCTAAATTCTAAGTTGGTGCTTATGTTGGAATCAGCCAGAAACATCAACATTAAAATTTTGGTTGTCGTGTAGTTAACATTAATACAACACTTAATACACCAGAATTAAATTAAACCAAAACCGTCTGTACACCACTAAAATTCAATGTTTAATACAGAACCTGTTCATCTCTGCAGTCTGGACACACAATACATGTGTATTAACGCATGACATATTAATCCTAAAGCCTACTTCCCCAATAACCATATCTATTTGTCATTTATCTTAACTAGCGACTTAAAGTAATAACTCCATCTCTAACATAACCCCGATTGACAACTTCTTAGTTTTTATTGCTTCTGCGACTTAAGATGTTATATATTTTACACAAATGTAACATTACAGTCTAACAAAGAAAAGCTCTGTTTGTCGCGGAGAACATCATGAGTAGCTTAGTAACGGCTAAAGATAGCAATTAGCTAACTACTGCCAATTAGACTGTTTTTTTGTAGCGACATGTCTGATCTATTAAGATTTATCGGTGTTTAAGATCCAAACATTGTAACACACGCTAAATCAGTGCTGTACGGAGTATTTCCTTGAACGTATGGCTGGGTTGGGCCGATGTTAGCTTGCTGCAGCCATGTGAGTGCTGCCGCGGTCTGATGAGGCCCAAAGTCATCCTTTACACCACTCGGGGACAAATATTTACAAATATCCCCATAATTAACCACACATTAACATTGATATAACTGTGAACGCCACTGGGAGCCTTACCTCGTCTCCTGACATGTTTGCTGATTGTTAAAAGGCTCAAATCTAGTAACTTTTTTATCCCTGATTCAAGCCCACACTGCTGCTACGCCGAAAATATCTTGCATCAGCGTTGAGAAAGAATGCGCATGCGCAACGTTGCCTGACGCACGACGTTAAAGAACGTTCAAGAGCCAACAGGTTGCAAACATGGTTTCCGCTTTTATGAAATTTGCAGCGTCAAATGTGCGATTTAAGGATTACGCTTACGTAGATAATAAAGTCGGAGGTGAAGCTATATATTTTTTAAGTGATGCTGTAGTTTTATACTTTATTATATTTGTTATATTGAGCATTGGGTCCATTTATAATGTTAAAACACAGCATCAACAAAACAGATAGCATTTATTACAGGTAGCTTTAAATTTGGATTGATATAGGCTTAAGACGTTTACAATTTGGTTAATTATTTTTATGGTTATTATTTAAAGTTTTGCCTCAGAATCTATTTGTTTTTACAATATTTTAAATTGTTTGTTATCTGCCAATCCACTGTGATCTCGATCCCATCACTTCAGACAATATCAGAAAAGGAACCCCCAAACCTTTTCAGATTTTTGCATCTACATTTTCAATAGCACATATAGAGCATCCAGATTTTTCTCAATTTCATTGTCACTCTTAATACTCACTTTGTTCACTTTTTGGGATGATTTTCAAGTACAACAAAACTACACATTTTCTGTATTTCCTGAATGCTGTGAAAAATAGACATTGAAAAGTATGGTTTATGGTATTATAACAATGTGGCCTATGGCCACTAATACTGTAATACATATCAATACACCCTAAGGTGCTGTAAATGTATGTATAAAAGTAAAAAAGTGTTGCAGTGTCATTGTATTTATGGTGAGCAACACTAAATGATTTACCATGTACCGTTAGTAACACATAGTAGTGACTGTGCCATTTACTTTTTAAAATGATCCAATGCAGATACAGATTCTTTGAGACAAATAAAACTGCAAGAGTGTATTTACAATAAAGCAATTGAAATGTTTTAATGAATTTGCAAATAATGCTCTCATCTGGACAATTTAATCCGAAATGTAAACATGCTTGTTCATCAGTCAGTGAGTTAACATTGTGCCAAATGTAAAAACATACAATTCATTAAGGCTTTTACAAACTAAAAAAAATTCTTAATCTCCAGACTGACAACTGTAGTTAGCAGTTATTTTCTTACATTAATTTATAAGGTGTGACGATAGCTTATTTTTTTTACATTATACACATTAAAACAAAAACTGCCATAGGGATTGACTGTGACAGACGTGTTTTCTTCTTGCTACAGTGTGTTGTGCTCTGATCCATCTTGAGTTTATTATCCCACTGTTGCATGTGTCCAACAAAAACTGTTGCAGAAATACAGTATTTAAAAGAGAGACATTGGGGATATATTTACACTGAACAACTGAAAACACTGGTTTGAAATGAGGAGATGCTTGTGCAGTGCAGATAATAAACAAAAAGAGGAAGTCTCAAATCCCAGCTTATAGTTTACTTAACCTGTGCATGCTTAATTTGTTCATACAGTAATTTACAAAAGGAGAGAGGAGTAGGACAGTGGTTCTCAAACTCTGGTGATACACTGATCATCTTTAGGAGTAATTACAGTATTTTAAAAATAAATACTACTTGGAAAATATGGTTATGCCTATCTTGGTTTTACTATATTAACTTTTCGGTTCATAATTGTAAATAAAAAGAAAAAAAAAAAAGAAAAGAGAAAACATAAAGGATGGTCCAATTATGTCACAAAAGCATCTCCAACTTCAAAAGGCAAGAATCTGATTAGAGAATATTGTGCTGTTAAAGGTTTTACACAGACTTTGAACACTTTAAATTGGATTTGACCTGTTTTGAATTGGATTTGGAAAGGTTTAGAAGTTGTTTAACTTGGGCCTTAGGTGGTTCTGAACAGTTTAAAACTGGTTGTATTCGGATTAAGAAGGGTTTAGGTGGTTTGACTCAGACTTAAATAAGTAGTAACATTTTTGGATTTGGATATATTTAAAGAAGTTTAATATGGACTTTTGTTGGTTTGAATGGTTAAAACTGGTTAAAGTTGGATATCTGTGAGTTTTAAGTGATTTACCTTAAACCATAACATTTTCTTTTATGAATTAGAACTTGTTATAGAGGGTTAGGGTGGTTTTACTCAGATTAAACCAGATTAAGACTAGGTTTAAAGTGGGATAATTGTTTTTATTGGTTTTGTACTGGTTATGTAGATGGGGGTCAGATTTTAACTAAATGCATTCAACCTGGTTATAACCAGATTTGGATGGGTCAAGACCACATTAGCCAAGACCAGTTTGTTGTACATTGGAGGAGATCCCAGAAAACAGGTCAAATGTCAATAATAATCTACATTACAGTCTGTCATACTGTAGATTATGCTCCATTAATATTTTTATTTAGCCTGTTGCAACACAAACTGATACTACTTTGAACCAAAGCAACAAAATTTAGTTCAATACTGGCTGTATTTCTGACAATAAAGTCTGTCCAAAAATCCAAACAGTCCAGTGCATGGGTTAGTAAGTACTTGATTAAGAGGTAGAGACTTATACAGTGTGCGACTTTTTTCAGTTAATATGTTTAATCATCTAAAATAATTTTGTTTTAAGAATAAGCTTTGGAAAAAACAAGACTTTTATGTTGTATAGATTTTAATAGATGAGTGTTCGTAATGGTAAGCTTTGGCCAATCACATACTCACATTGAAGGCGCTTTTGAATAAGGGGCGCTCCTATTGGCTGTAGGTCAACAAACGGCTTGTAAACATTGAATCAATAGCGGCAGGAAATTCCTATTCCAGAGGTGGAAGTGTCCTTTTACACAGACACACAGCGCAAAAACAGAAAAACAGGAATACAGAAAAAGGGAAGCAAAGTGAAAGACGCATAAATATCATTGATGCATTCACTGGATCATTCACAAAACAGAGATAAATGTGTGATCATACAGGTCTATTGCTAAACTTAGAGTTAGAAGTTAAAAGGTAAATTCTTAACTTCAGTTTTTTGTGGTTTAGTGTGTTCTTTTTTAAATAAAATAATAGCAGGCAGGTTGCTGTCGTTGTGGGGGAAAAGAATGAAACCTTTAAAAGTGACCTTAAGACTGGTCCCAGTCCCTTTTTTCAAAGTGGTAAGTTTGAGAACCACTGTAGAGTAAAGATATTGGCATAAAAGGAAATAAAACAACATTTAGCATCACAAATACAATTAAAAGTGCAGAATAAACAGATTTCTCACAATTAATCTTACTAGTTGAATCTCTCTCTTTCAAAACCCTCCCCAGAGCTGCCTTTATTAAAGTTTTTTTTAACCTTAGCGGGCGCTTAAAGAGCCCAGGTACAAGACAGTGTAGTGCTTGCATTGTATTAAACATAAAAGGTTAGAAATATAAAGGTGAGAGAGCATTAAAATAAAAGCTCCTTAAGTGTTCGGGTGAGGTGAAATAACTTAGGGATGAAAATAAGAAAAACACACTACATACAGCATCTTTGCCTTGTCATAGTGTTACATTAAAGTGGACTCTCCAGACTTTACACTCACACAAGCACGCTCTCAGTCCAAGTGTGGCTCCTCTGTTTTCTCAGAGTGAGACAGGTTCAGACTGATGTTACATAGCTTCTAAAGCCCAGCGATGCAGACCCTCCATGTCGTCCTCATCCTCGTCTTTCTTGGCTGTTTCAGAAGAACAAAACAACAGAAATATTAGGTTAAGATGCATGGTGTTCTGACCTTTCACCATGTCAAGTGTCTGAAATTATGCAGTTCCAAATTATACTAATGCTACTGATGTACACGTTTGCTTTAAATAATATTGTATTAAATGTGAAGAGAATTGGTGAGTTACTAGTGACATTAACACCTTTATACACTTATTAGTAAAACAATTAATTAATGTATATTCTTTTAAAGGTTTTAACACCACATGGGGGACCCAAAGTTATAAGTCTATTCTATTCTTTGTCAGAATGTCAGTGTTTTAAGAAAATACTAAAGCTTCCTTTTGAAAGTTTTGTGCTTGTATGACACAAAAAGACAGACAGACAGGTATTGCATCATTTGTACCTAAGTGTAGGTAGGTTTGTTTTTTTATGACTGTTCTATGTTTTGTATTGTGGTACTGCACTGCCTTTGTTTGTGTGACTGCAGATGGAAATAAGCATTGTTGCTAAACCTGGCGTCTTTACAAACAATGTTGTGTAAACCTATGTAGCATTTGTGTGTTCATGAATATGTACTGTCCCGTACAAATAAATGAATAAATTAAATAAATGAATAATAATTAGGACTTATCTAAATTTAAATAATGCACAAAATTTCCTGTTTTTGCAAACTAAGGTAAATGTCAGGTTTTAGTCTAGTTCATGAGGCAGAAGTGGGGGCAGTCCTAAGTTTTTGCAAATAACATCACGTGGAGGAGCGGGAGTTATAGATGAACCGTTTTAGACACATTTTGGATGACAAAATTTGGGATCTTGGAAGTGATAACGACATTAACAGCCTCCACGCTGAAGTCAGTCTCTCAGTCAAACTCTTACTCACACAAAAACTATTCAATCCTTCCACTAAGTTATGTAAAAACATCTTAAATTAAAAAATGTACAAAATCTCCTGTTATTGCAAACTAAGGTGGGTAAATGAAAAGTGGAGTATTTATATGTCTTGATAAATAATGCTGCATCATAATTTGAATATCAGTAATTATATAATTATTGGTTAATATAATGACTTTATATTTATTGGTATTGGTGGAATGAGGAAAACTAGTTTGATATTGACGTCAGATAGAGGTGCATCATGCTGCGGCTGTTCATGTCTCATTGAAAGCACAGTCCAGATGGTGACTTTCATTGTTCTATATTTGATTTAAAATATTTTCAGGATCAATAGAATATTTTGGGAATAACCTTGAGCTGATTCCTGAGACACTGGATTAATCAAAAGTGCAACACTCTATAATAACAACCTTATATATGTTGTTAAATACATAACTTGTGGTTCGCCGAACGTGAATACAGTTTTGTCTCACCAGGTCTGGAAGGTAGTGAAGTCGAAGGCACGTTGGGCAAAGGAGTGGTCTCCGGACCTCCAATCTCCAGCAGGTTTTTGTCCAGTTCTTCCTGTTGCAGCTCGTCTAGTTCTGCCAACAGCTCATCCTGAGACAAACAGAAACAGAGATTGATCGATTTAACACTGTCATTAGCTGCGGCCATGAAGACGTACAGGTAAGAAGTCCTCTGGGTTCACTCAGAGCAAATAGTGCAGTATTGAAAAAGGCTCTAAATATCATCAGCATACAATGGTTTTCTGTAGAGGGGTGTTAAACCACACACAGGATTAACTCTGGGAGAATTGTGTCAACTAGAGCTCAAGGACGTGACATTATTTAACACAAAATTCAGGGCACTGGCAAAAAAACTCAAAATGGGTGCATTTATCTATAGTATGTATACGATGTGTACAAAACCATTGAACCCATTTCCAGTTTCCAGTGGATTTGTGGTAAAGTGTCACACTAATACCCCTCTTTCTGTGTCCCAATTGATCAATTGTATGTTTGCTTTTAGACTCAAGTGAGCTGCATCATACACATAAACAGATTTCTACAGTCTACAGTTTCTGCCAATATAAATGTTTTTATTTATGAAAATGTTTGTGTATTTCTATGTATTTTGCAACTGTCCCGGACACATTCCTGCACGGCCTGTCCGTCCTGGGAGTGGATCCCTCCTTCTGTGATTCTCCCTGAGGTTTCTCTTTTTTCCCGGCTGGTTTTTTTTGGAGTTTTTCCTTACCCTGATGGAGGGTCTAAGGACAGGGGATGTTGTCTAGTGCAGTCTGTTAAGCCCTTTGAGGCGACTGTTGTTGTGATATTGGGCTATACAAAAATAAATGTCTTGTCTACAGTCAATGGATAATATACATTATATAACAAAAAAACAGTGCTTGGTAAATTCAAAACCAAGAAAGGACATGGCCAAGTAACAAATATCAATACAGCAAATAGACGGGTTAGACATTATTTATGCTAAACATTAAACTTGTCTTTGCCCTCTGACTATTTTTACTGTTATAGAATAGAATCCCTCATGTTTAAATGTCTTTATGTTATATTTATAGAAATCCTTAAAAACAAATACACACCTTGCTGCTTTAGTGACTGGAGTGCAGTAGCTATAAAAAAGGTATTAATGCCTGTTTGTAGGTTTATTTGATTGGTCTATTTTAATAAACATTTCCTGGTGCGTGCCAAGAGTCACAGAGCCTCATTGTTGGTTCACTGTGTGTAGCTTAATAATTCTGAAATGAAAGTGGTACCAGTTTCAAATCTACTTCTATTCATTCTTTTGTTCATGTTTTACATGCTTTTTCCAACCAATATGGCCGATAGAACGCATGTGGCGTCCTAAGCTCGTTGGTAATTTTTACTAAAACAGATAAAAGTTTATATACATAAAATACAATTAATAATTAAATAAACATACTAAGCTATAAATTACTATTTCTGATGATTGCTGATAATTGTATGTCACTTACTTCATCAAAGTCTTCTCCGTATGAGACCGGTTTCGAGATGGCCTCTGAAATCTCCTGGGCCAGTTCACGCTGCTCTGAAATGTCCGTCATCAGGTCGTCCACTTTGTCAATGTCCCTGAGAAATAAAAATACAACAATGAATTGAATAAGAATAACAGAAGAAATGTACAACGTAACAGTCGTTTTTTTTTTGTAATTAGCCCAGTTAGTCAGCCCTGCGACTACTTGGCCATTGTCCAGGGTGTACCCCGCCTCAGGCCCAAAGCTGCTGGGATAGGCTCCAGTCACCCATCAACCCCTAACAGGACTAAATGGTAGAAAATGAATGAATGAATGAATGCCCATTTTAAAGAAGTCTCAATATATCTCTCTTACATTTGTGACACTTAGGGCTCTATATATCATCATAATCACAGGGCTCTATATATTTAATCAGTATTTCCAGCACAATGAGGAAACCTTTATGGCCCAACATATACTAATTTGCCCTGCCATAGTCTCAAAATGAACCAAAAATACACCTGGGGCTGTGTCTTTCACGTAATCATCTCTGTGAACTAAGTCATATGTGTGAGGAAACTTGGCTTCGTGAGTCACAACCAAGTGATACTTAAGCAGTTATTCTCCAAGCAAAGGTTACATGAGTTTGCAGAGTTGGTATTAGGTGTAAAAACTATATCCAGGCACCAGTGTGAAAGGACTAACAATTACATAATCTGTTAAGCCACTGCACTGCATTTATAAAAGAGGAAATATTTGTTTGTTGTATGACAGAGACCCTTAAAAGACTCTGACCCTACATGTTTTCCTGATTTTGAGGAAACTGACTGACTTAATTTTATAACATATGGTCGCTTAAACTAATCTATTGAATTAAACTCACATCTCGTGGGCCGCCTTCATGGCCTTTGCAGCGTAGCCCATGTTCCTGAGGACTTCCGTGTTTGTGTTGGCGTTCTCCAGAGAGTCTCTCTGAAACTCAATGGTGGAGAGCGTCCCATCAATCTGTTCCAGCTGCTTCTCGTAGCGCTTCTTTCTTTTTAAAGCTTGTAGAGCCGCTGAGGAGACACAGAGGGAGGAGCATAAGGACAGATACAGATACATACAGTATATCCCTGATATTAATCCCGAGCGCATTATAGGTCACATAGATCAGTTTCACCCCACAGGGAAGTGCTGAGTAAAAAGGTTTGTCATCATGGTTGAGGCAAAAGCTTTTATGTAGAACGTCCAGGCTCTACAACTTTCTACCACAAGCCACTAAATGAACAATAACCACACATAACAAAGCACTACTGGCAAATCCACTATTCACTGATTGGATTATGCTGATTATATAGATAATACAACACAGCAATGCAATGTTGTTTCCGCAGTAACACATTTACTTTTACTCTATGATTTGCAACAAAATGCTTTATGTCTAAATTATTTTGATGCCAGCAATGGGACTTGGGATGTTGGGGTTGTCATTAATATTGGATAAACTGGTGTATATAAACTCTATATTCCCTCAGAGACTAAAACCCAGCGTCATCCCAGAGGCTGTTGGACGGAAAAACTCTTCCCCATTCCACCCACTATATGCCCCTAGATCTGAGGAACATTTTTAGTTTTTCTCATGCCTTACATGAGGCACAATAGAAAATCGTTTTGGCTGGGCATAACTTGAAAACTACAAGACTGAAGGCCACATGTTTTACAGGCCACACAGTGTAGAACCATGTCTGAAAGTTTAATTTAGTTCACACAAACACTGCAGACGTTACATCTTGTGGAGCTTGGTTATTTTCAGGCAGCGCTGATTTTGACACTTTTAAACCTAAATATCTTACAAACTAAAAAAGATACTGACTCCACATTTTGCACACATGCTATTGGAAATACAAACATTAATGGTTACATTATGTTTCCGGAGGGACAATACAATTAGTCTAAATCATATATTAGTTGTTGTATTAACAGAATGTGCCTATTAACAATAACCTCAGTAAAATGGGACTTTTCACGTTTACCAGTTGAGTTTAACTGCATTCAACTGAGATTTGTTAAAGTTTCCACTCTGGCTTGTGACCAAAAGGCAACGCCTTCTTCTTTGATATCGACACGCTCAGATTACACACAGGCTCAACCCTTGTCCTGTGAAGCCAAGTCCATATCTTTACAACCTAATAGTTGATAGGCAACCATCAGGAATGTATGTCTTCGTGCAGCTGAGGGGGGCAGACATTGACAAGCAAATAAAAGCCAAACATGACCAGCATCAGTCAACAGAGAGACACACTTGCCCTCAATGTTCAACCTTTGACAGCTGGCATCCGTGTCCCAGTAATCAGCCCTTCAGCACTCTCCCATTGACTGTAGCTTATCCATGGTCACGGTATGCTAACCTTTAATTAAGACAATAACACTTATAATAAATAGAGAAATAATTCAACACATTAGCTACATACAGATAGCTCACCTCGTTTGTTTTTCGTGCCATGTTTCTTCGCCAGCTGAAGCTCGTGCTCGATCTTTTTCTCCAAAAAAACCTGTTTCTTGCTGAGCATCTCCTCCGTGTCTCGGAGTTTTTGGATTGCCTCTTGTGTCGACGGTCCCTTGTTACCTTTTCCTGCTCCGAACATTTTAGCGATCAGCGCCATGTCTACGACGCGATATCACACGAGCTTTATAAAAGATAATCTTTAAGTGTAAACTGTCGCTGTTATGTCACTGACAGCTCTCTCAAGTCTGGGGCTTGTTGACGTTTTTGTACTTCCGGAAAAGGCCCGACTACGTCATGACGTATTAAAAATTGTGTGCGTGGCTGTTGCTATGGAGCGCTGTCTCTAGCTGCTGCTGGGCACTGGAGGCAGCGCAACAAGTCAAATAAATAATTGTCTATTCATACATTAAAATATGTAAAAAAAAAAAAAAAAAAAAACATAATACAGACGTATAATTATATAAACAGTGTCAGTTTACCACAATCTCTAAAACATTGGTTATTTTGTTTAAAGCTAAAGACACACATTTTTGCTAGGAACGAAAAGCGGAATAATAAAAAAGGTGGTTTTCTATTTTACCAAACAATGTGTTATATAACCACAAATATTTGTTGAGGATAAAATCTTTATTTGATTTATGATTAATATGCCATGTGTGCCTATGTTTTAGTGTGTATCCGAGCCTGAAGGTACCACTGGCTTGGGGCCCCAACAGCCTCTAATAACAGTCCTGTTCTGGGATTGATATGGTTGTTATCAACTAAAATATCCAGTAGACACCAGAACACATGTAAATTACTGAACATCAAGGTCTAAATTCTTTCAATGGATATTCTAATTTTATAATCACACAAACTAGTTAAAGATCACAAAAAAAGTAATTCTACAGGTGTATATTTGATGTCCCCTCAGCAGTTGCTCTTATTGTGTCATCAGATATCTGCTCCTGCCTTAATCAGTAAAAAGGATAATACATACGAATAAATCGCTGTAGATCAAATTTGGACAAACTTATGACAGTAAGAGGAAGTTGGGGGTTGATGCATTTAATGTATATTATGCTGCTACATGACCCACGGTGCATGTTATTTAATAGTTCCTTCTACCACAAGTTCAGGAACTTGTCAGTTTCCTGAACATACAAAAAAAGTTTTCAATTACTGTGAGATTACAGTTTTACTATGACTGTATCTGCATGAGCTTTTCCCAAATGTAGTGTGAATTAGTTTCCTCGCTGCCCACTTTTCAGCTTCCCACTGATTACACAAAAGACATTTAATTTTTTTAATTTAATTTCTGAGATTGCATTGACAGTCATGTGATAACCAGAATAACTAGGCTGGTTTTTCACAGAAGCAGAAAAAAAATACCTTAAATTTAGGAAAGAGCCTCTTTTGGAAAATGCTGATATAATGTAACACTCCAGGTCAGTTCATGCAGACAGCAGCAGAGTGGATTTATCTGATAATAGTGCAAGTGAACACTTGATTTAACCAAAGCACAGTGGATACAGTCATTAAGTAAATGCAAAATACAAGTCTTGATGGATTGAAATAAACAACAATCTGAAATCAGGTATTTGTAGCAGATAACTCTTTCAAACTGAGAAAAAGAGGAAGCATTTTGAAGATACTTTTAATTACAGACACTTTGGATTTGTTTTACTTTTGGAGGATTGTGGAAATTAACGGTATACATATGAGTTACTTTAACCACCCCCATTTTAATGTACAGGAAAAACCATTCAGACGATAGGACATTTGGACATTTTAACGCTTGAACAGCTTCAGATTTTGTTTTTCTCTCACAAAAACATTCACACAATCACTTTAAGCTTCCTGCAGAAAAAGGGAATTCAACAATGCACAGACAAAGATAAGACACGCAGCTTCATACAGCTCAGTTTAGAAGACAAAAAAAGAGAATAGTTTGTGTCTGAAAAGTCTGTCACTGACTTCAAGAAAAAGTGTTGCATTGGACAAATGAGATTGAACACAAAAAGAACATTTGTGAGAGACATTCAGCCAGCATTAAGCCACAACCATACACAACAAACGGCCACCTGTGCAAGTCTGGGAAGATCGATTAAGGAAAGATGGACGGAAAAATCAGATTATTTCACAAAAAAAGAAACAAGGTTAGACCAGTGACAAAAACCTCCTCCCTTGGTTTCACCTGCCTTCCCTCCATTTCTTTTTTTACACATTAAATTACTTCCATCCTTTTGATATTGCCTTTAATGTAAAAAGGAAACAAAGAGAGATTGAACATAACACCAGATCGCATCCCCCGCCGCAGCTGATGGTCGTCCTCCTCCCGAAGCACCGTCAGCTCTCGGCGTTTGTTGGATCGACACCGCACTGCGCTCCGTTTGCAGGGCTACAGAACCAGTTTGCCGACAATAACTCCGATCACAAAGAACACCACATACAGGATGCGGGTGGTCAGGGTGTCCTCGTGTAAGACAGAGGTGGCCATGGAGGAGCTTGATGGGGCGCCGGGCGATGTCACCCTTCTCCTCCGCAGCCCTTCGTCCTCCTGAAATGCGGGAACAAAAATGTACAGATTAGTAAAGAACTACTATATAAAAAGGTAATTTTTCAAGCACTATTGAGGGAATTGTGTGCATGTGGATAAAGCCTATAAACATGACGGGCTCTACAATAAAATTTTAATTTAACAGTAGACGATACTCTGTAAATTTTCAGGTTTCAGGTTGTGGGAACCCTGGGTCATTTGAATATTCCAACATAAACATGACACTTTCTAATATTGTCTTCCAGACTTGAAGCTGGTTTCACAAATGCACTTTCTCTGGAGCAGCTTTTCAGACATGTATGACCCATAGATTGTAAAAATATGGATGTTATCCGCCCATTGGTCCCCTATTCACCGATATTGTCATCATGAAAGGGCAATAAAATGGCGGTTACATCCGGGCTTTTCGGCTTTTACTCCATTGTAAAACAATAGTTTTTAGATAGCATAAACGGACGTAATAATCAAAAATTATTTTGAGAGTTGTCACATAGCAAAAACTTAGCTCTAGAGACCAGAGCCATCTTTTGTACCAGGCTGTAAACATGATTTTTACACTTGTAAAGTCGCCATTGGATTTCTCTTTATATTTCCGCTTTTGGAGCCTGCCCTCTGGTGGACGGTGATATATCGCTGTAATTCACTGTATGGCGGCGCCCTTACTCGAGGACCATTTAGGAGGTTCCATGGAAGACGCTTGGTATGAACACATTCTTAAAGTCAAGAGGCATGTGGGGAAACAGGCTAAAGTCACTTTTGCCGAAAGATGGAATTACTTTTAATAACCATCTCTTTTTATGCATTTATTTCTGAATGTATGATGTTACGTGTCCCGACTGCCACTAGAGTACATCCTCTCTGCTCTGAAGTTTCCTGTCATTATATTTACAGCAATATTGAGCTATATAAACACAAGCATTATTATAAATGTTGTATTGATTACAGTGGATACAGAGGGTGCAAACTGAAGTTAATAAGTGGCCCTGATGTGTGTCACAGCAATTTCTGTACTTTTTTTACTGTTCAGGAAAATGCTGTTACATCTGTATGTAAATGTCTGTGTGTTCTACCGGCTTGAGGAATGGGGGTGTGTCTGGTCTTGGTTCCTGATTGGCTGATACTAACTAATGTCTGTGTTCCACCTGCAGGAGGAATGGGTGTGTCTGATCACGGATACTGATTGGCTGATACCCTTTATAAGGAGGAAGTTGATGCCGGTTGAGAGACTGCTGCTACGCTCCGTGTTTCTGTCTGGGCTCCGTCTCCTGTTGGCTGTTGTCGATGCCAGGGGCAGCTTAGACGTTTCAGCTCCTTGTTTATTTTCTCAGTTAGTTCTTTTAGGTGGTGGGCGCGGTGGTCCTGTTTTAACGGTTTGTTATTTTACTTTAAGGGTTAGGATTGGTTAGGCAGGGACAGGGGAGGCCAGTCGGGTACGACGGTCCAATGGCGGGCTGGCTCGGCTTGTTTCCCTCTTTTGTTCATTTTGGCCGCCTTTTTGGTTCTCCTTTTAATTCTTCTGTTATATAGACAGTTTGAGCTTTAGTTGTGTATGGCTTTTTGGTTTGTCCCAAATCCTCTGTTTAATTAATAAATTGTGGTTTTGTGTTGCCTTACATTTTGTGTGGTTTGCATTTATGTTAAGTTCCCTTGTGGTTTAGCGGGGATCGTAACAAATGCCAAAACATCTCCCCTGTTTATACTTAACCTGGCAATTCTGGTAAACAGATGAGACTGGTGACTTGTTGTGGGCAGTAATACATGTCCAAAGTCACCATGATACACGACAAGGCAGAAAAAATGTTTACTGTACGCATTGGTAATGTTCCTGTTTTCAGGAACCTGGTATTATAACCTGCTAATTAACCTGAAATGCTGCTAGGTCTTGAACTGGAGGAAAAAAAAAAAAAAAAAATGACATTCTGGCTCTTTTCCCTCCTGACCCTGCAGGATCCTTTGCAGAGTAAGGCTTTAGTTTTCTCTGTTATTAACCTCTCCCTCTTGTGATGACTGTATTTCTGTCGCTGTACTATTCCTTCTGTAGGTTTCGCTTTAGCACCTCTCTTATCCTCTCTGCTCTCTCCCTCTTTCTTCTGGGTGTCATTCTAGTCTCTGCTTTGTGTCTCACCTGGATCTGTTTGTTCTCGTCCTGTAGCCTCTGCACTTCCGTCTGCAGCCGCTTGCACTCCTCCATGATCTTCTTGACCTCTCCGTCGTCGAGCGAGGCACTGGCCAACTTGGGCAGCACGGAGAGCTCGGTCTTTACGGAGGAGGCAGAGGAAGACACAGGTTTGATGATTTCGCTCTCCTGCTGCGAAGACAGTGAGGGTGGATCGGGACGGTGCGGTGGGGAGGGATGAGGAGGTGAGGAGGGAGGGGTGGGTCATGCAGAGGGGAGTCGGGAGTGAGATGAGAATTCAACCCAAAAAAAAAATGAATTAAATGTCATGGGTGATGTGACGCTGATGGACAAAACACTCGGCAAATAAAATTTATTACGTGATGTCAATATGATTTTGTGGATTAATGTAAAAAAAATATATATATACATGTTTTTTGACTAGGGCTCTATGCAGTGTTTGGTTAAAATGGTTACAATGGCGCTTACAGGTGTTCACTTAAAAAGGTGTATGTATCAAATTTAATAAATAAAACCACTGTTGGAGAAGTGCCTCTCAACTGACCTTTTGACAGTATCTACAATGCCCTGTTTGATTTTAAAGATTCAAACTCCGACAGCCCTAATGATTCCAGGTGCTATGACCCAGTTTGAACCAGGGATTTTACCCTGGACTGCAGTTGGATTCACAAACTCTGAAATCCATCATCTCCCGTTGAAGGCGATGCAATTTTTATTCGATCCACAGATGTGGCAGCACTGACACTTCGTATGCTTCAGATTTGACAAAGCAAGCGTTTTACTGTAAACTTTTGGCATTACTCTGATTAAGTGACCGGCAGTTGATTCATCCAAGTTCCTTTTTTTTTTTTTTTTTTTTTTTTTTTTTTAAAACAAAAGGTTTTCTGTTTTATCAGGTTGGATTGGCTTAACATTGCAAATTACTTTAATGCTAAATAACTAATGCTTTAGTTTTAGTTGTTTTGTACTATCAAGCCAATTAGGCTATATATTCAGTGACATCCAGAAAAAGGTTATGCTTTTACTTGAAATAATTGTGTGATTTCCACAGACAGGGGTCTCCAACACGTTGCTCGCGAGCTACCACTTTCCAAATAGCCTGCCAAAGTCTTAATGAATTAGTGATGAGTATGGTTGCTGACAAGCCGGTTCAAAGAGCAACAATGGGAGCCAGCTCCCATCTGCAAGCTATTATAAGTGGCACACATCTTAAAGCACAAAAAGCCGTTCACTGATAGCGGGATTGTAAAAGAGGCAATAACCGCGATGGCTGATTTTTTTTTTTTTTTTTTTTTTTTTTTAGGGACCATAAAAGTAAGTTTAGAACTAGACTGACAGATGAACATTTAAATGACTCCATTAGAGTAAACCTGAGTGGCAACACTCCACAATACACCTCTTGTTGACTCTGACTGTGCATCTGACTGAAGACACAAGAATCTGTGCATTTGTAATTGCATTGTTTAGTTTTGACAGCATATGTTTTCATTTTATAGTGTGAGATATTACAAAATGCACATACAGATAAATTTAATGTTTTTTCTTATGTTTTAATGCAAAATGTCAGTTGTGGACTCAACATTTTGTAAAGGTTCAGGGTTAATGTTCTGGCAAAACAAAATTAATTTTGTTTGCATTGAAATAAGCTACGAGAATAAACGTTACAAACACAAGTAGCTCTCTGCCATTTTCATTTTGTTAAAGTAGCTTACTGAGGAAAAAAAATGTTGGCGACCCCTGCTTTAAGCGCTGCTGGATATCACTGAAGTTTTAAAACTACACAGAGCCCTTTAAATGGTCCATGAACAGTGCCTATACAGGTGTAATGTAGACTACTCACAATTGTGCCATTTTCTGGCGGCATATCAAATGTACATCTCAACTTTGAGTCCATCAGTTCCTCTGGCTTCGCTTCCCTCCACTTTGGACAAGAACATCAGAGGTTAGCCACAGACAAAGAAAATTTATTAAAAACAAATGAATTTTAGTAACTCACCACTGACTCCATGTCGGTCATGCCGTATGGAGCCAGCATGGACTGCACCATGAACTTGTGTTTACTCTTTTCGTTGGGGTCATACTCAAAAGGTTGCAGCATAACTGAAAAAAAAAAACACAAGAGATGTAATTAGAAACACTTCTGCTCACAAATAGGGCTGTGTTGAAAAAAATCGATTCACCAATTCTGAATCGATTTTCATATTAATTTCTAAAGATCGATTCGTAACCCAGAGGATCGATTTAATAATAGGCCTAAATTTTCCCCGTGAATTTTAATTTGCACAGAATTCACGCATGCGCGAGGTGGAAGGACATTAAAACAACGAACATGGCTGCTTTGAAAACTCCAGAAACGCTAACCCTGTCTGTACCAGACAGTAAAAGATGGTGTAATGTGTAAGCTTAAGACCGCAGAGAGGGTGGGCATTACGAGTGACACCTGGACATCCGTATCTACGGAATCTTACATGAGTGTGACAGCACACTACATAGACGAGCTCTGGAACCTGGTGTCTTACGTTCTGCAGACAACCGAAGTTCAAACGGACCATCGCTCTGTCAGTCTAGCTGAAATGTTAACCAAAGCTATGGAGGAGTGGGGCTGCTGAGTAAAGACCCAGCCATAGTCACTGACAACGCGAATATGATCCGTGCGGTTGAGATTACGGACTAACCCACGTCGGCTGCTTCGCGCACATAATCAACCTGGCCTCGCAAGCCGGTCTCAAACTGCCGAATGTTGCACGCCTTCTTGGGAGAGTAAGGCACATCGCAAAGTTCTTTCATCGCACTACTGCTGATATACCTCTGCGTCCTCTGTCGTCTACACCAGTGGAAGTTTGTGAAAGCAGTTGTATCAACACTCTGGAAGGGGGATTGTTCTTTACAACCATCAATACTCCATTAATTTGCAGTTGAATGTCTATAATAATAGTATCAATATGTTGCATAACTACAGTCCTCTAATTCAGGTAACAGCTGGAAAAAAATGCTTTCTTCAAAAACACTTATCTAAATCTCGAAGATCGGATCGAATTAGGGATGGGCGATATGGCCAAAAATCCATATTGCGATATACATTGCAGCCTCTTGCGATAACGATATATATTGCGATATATAAATTATAATAGAATCATTTCAGAACAGGTTACATAGATCCTAAGGAAAGCCAAACTGCTAAATGTATTTTTTAATGTTATTCCTGTATTCCTGAAAAGGAACTCACAATCTTCTTGCATAAAGCAACAGCACGGTCAATTCGGGGATCTTTCACACTTTTTTCTGTTGACAAACGTGTAAGATTTTATATGTTCATTTAATCTATAATCTCTCTCTCGCGCTCGCTCGCGCTTCTCTCTCTCTCGCTCCCACGCTCGCTCCCCGCGCTCTCTCTCTCTCTCGCCGCTCCCACGCCGCTCTTTGGCTGCATTGCCTGGCTATGCTAGCTCCGTGAAGTCTTCACGGAGACTTCACGGAGAAAACACGACTAATCTGTTGTACTACCTCAAACGAAACATGTTACTGAATACCAGCTTGCCAGCTCGGTGAAGTCTTCACGAGCTGGCAAAGCTGGTATTCAGTAACATGTTTCGCTTTGAGGTAGTACAACAGATTAGTCGTGTTACTCTCTTAGCCGGAACTGTTGCCCCACACACTCTACAGAGTATAATTTGCTGCTGCACGCCAGGACGGCTTAAATCCGAATTACGTCCAAATAATGGATGTTGCGTCTTTTTCACCAGCTCCTCCGTTTCGCTTTCAGCCATGTTTCAAGCTGCAGCTCGTGGCTGTAAATTTTGCGGAGAAATTGCGTCATCAACATGTATTATCGCGGTAGTGCAATAGAATTAAAATCTCTATCGTATGCCAATTTTTTATCATTTATATCGCATATCGTTCATATCGCCCATTACTAGATCGAATCGAATAATGATAATCGATTCGAGATCTTGAGAATCGGAATCGAATCGATTCTTGAAATTTGAATCGAAACACAGCCCTACTCACAAACTAACAAAAACAGCAGCAATGATTGTTGATACTGGGAGAATTGATTTTAAATAATTGAAGGAATAATTAACTATTTATGTTGATGTGATGAATGCCCAAACCATTGCCATTTCATTTTATATTGCAAGATCCAACACATGATAAAAGCGCTACAAACATTACACGAGCTAGAGGATAATTACAATAAATTATTAATCAGTCACTACATTTGTAAACAGCTCTGCTCTGTCTTTGTCCAACAGTGCTCCGCTCAGACTACTAACATTCATCTGGTCGTGTTCTTTAATAGCGTTCAGTCTTTGTTAAAAAGATAACTTGCTAACAATAATGCTTCGACTACGTCGGGAAAATCACATTCAAGATCCAGTAGACAAAGCTTTTTGTTTATTTTTATTTATGCTAGAGGTCCAAAACTATATAAAAAAAAAAAAGATTAGTTAGCCTCAGTGTGACCTAAACCTGTGTACCTTTACTGGTCTAAAAAGGTGAGTATTGCTCTGAAACATAGATTGTAAATAAACATGGATGTAATCTGCCCATTGGTCCCCTAGTCATTACGACAGGGCAATAAAATGGCGGTTACATCCGGGCTTTTCGGCTTTTACTGCATAGTAAAACAATAGTTTTCAGATAGAATAAGAGTTGTCCCCCCAGAGTTGTCATGTACTAAAAACTTAGCTCTAGAGACCAGAGCCATCTTTTGTACCAGGCTGTTAACATGATTTTTATACTTGTAAAATCGCCATTGGGTTTCTCCTTATATTTCTGCTTTTGGAGCCTGCCCTCTGTGGACTGTGATTTATTGCCGTATGACGGCGCCCTTACTCAAGGACCGTTTAAGAGGTTCCATGAGAGGCTTGCTCTAAAATTGATTCTGCCCAGCTCTGGATCAAGCTCAAAGCACTTAGACTATGAATTCTATTATCCAGCTGTGTTAGTGTGTGAGAAATATTTAGATTTACTGCCATTCCAGTCAGAATGAAGGGATTTTAAAAGTCTGATTATAGTGGCACTAAGGCCATAATTCAAGATTCCAATTTCTTATTTGAGCATACCAACTGAGGTCTGTAGTATTTAAATGGGGGGCAGTAGCTCAGTGGGTAGAGCGGTCGTCTTTCAACCGGAAGGTAGGCGGTTCGATTCCCACTCTCCCCACAGTTCATACTGTCGTTGTGTCCTTGGGCAAGACACTTAACCCACCTTGCCTCCAGTGACTGTAACACTGGTAATTACATTAGAACAATGTAAGTCGCATTGGATAAAAGCGTCAGCTAAATGAATAAATGTAAATGTAAATGTGAGACTACAGATCTCAGAGACACTGGGGTAATTACACTTTTGCTGAAGAAACCTTTTCTACAAACCAGAAACATGGATGGACATCCCGGCGTCGATGATGCCACTGTTGGGGCGGACACAGTATCTGCGGGGAGCGGTGGTCTTAACTTTGAAACACACATTTCTTTCGGTGGGGTTGCTGAGCTTCAGCGTGGCAGTGACAACGTCTGTGAAAGGGCCTGAGGACGACAGAGCAGTGTCAGAAAGCAACCAGATAAATACATAATCTAAGGACCTAACCAAGAAGAATCAAGAAAGCAATAACATTTAAAACAGTCTAAATTAATTACCGCTGTGGAAAAGATATTACATATATTTTATTACTAAATGACAAGTGGTTTCCCAGTGCTCGGTCCTTTCAGGATGGCAGTATCGGCCAAAAACAAAAAAAACAATAGGTACAAACTTTTTGGTCTGAAGCAGCAGAATCATTTTTAATATATGTAAATGAGCATTACTTCCTAAATTTTCCATATTTCCTATTACCAAAGTGTTGTTTTCAACTTATGAGTATAATATTTGGCTCTTATTGACATTAATACAGATTATCCAGAAAACAATCACATGTTTAGTAGTTTGTCATTGATCGAGGTTATAATATATATAAAAAAGATGAAAACATCTACAAAAAAATAAAACATTTATACTTTTACCGCAGCCACTTATCAACAAACTGGAACTAAATCAAAGCTACTCTTTATTTCACTAATTTACCCTAAAGTTAAAAATAATCAAACATGCATTACACAAAGACAGTAAATGGTTTACTATACTGTAAATGTCGTGATAAAATTATTACTGAAATAGTCAGGCCATTAGCTCTGACTAAATTATTGATGAATCTCATGTTGTGCTTCAGGTAATTGTAGTACGGATAAGGGCTCTGTGTGTATGTAAGCAATTTTTCCTTTTTTCCTGGATTGTCTTTACATTTATTGCAAAAAAAAAGAAAAAAGGAATCAATTAGCAGACACTCCACTTAAGGCCATGTTTTAACCCATTTCTGGAAACACACACTTACTAATGAGCCTCAGAATATAGACATTTGCAGCTCAGACTTGTCTTTTCCAAATAAATCAGTCTAAAGATAGAAAAGCTGGGGAGGAATTTATGTTGCACAGTGCTAAATCTCTCAATCACGTCGCTCAGATTAAAATTTTGTGAAAGGAGACTGACACAAGGCTAAGAAAAACCATTCTGACTGTCGAAAATGCTAGAAGAACTAGTTCTCAGTAACAACACTAACTATAAACACGCACAGTTTACAACATGTTACCTACGACTTATGTAATGACAAATAATTGAATAGGTTGTTGATAATGGGCCTGCTCTGACGTTGCAATGACAGTTAGCAGTTAGGCTCAGAGCTAACTAGCTGTGTAGTTAGCATTGCCGTTACACCTGCCATCGCACATAAAAATCCCTCTAAGACTAATCATAAAAGCTACAAATTTAAAAATATGCGAGACTCTAATATAACCAATGTAATTATTATCTTATACAGGTCATGTTGAGTTCTGTAGCTGGACCTTGGCCTCTGCTGTGGCGTTACCTTTGAATTTCAGTTCGTGTGGTGGCTCCAGCATCAGGACTTGCTCCGGTCTAGCCATGTCCCAGGCTTTCTCTAAAGACTGTAGCTACAGCAAGTTTTCCGGAGATAAGAGGCGAGACTCGGTCAAAACAAGAGTATTTCCAGCTATTAATCCCGGGAAGACAGTAAAGGAGGAATGATTACAGAAGCAGCACCGCTCGGGTTGATGGTTCACTGGCGGACTGACTGCCACCGACAGCTGCTGGAGGCTAACGGCTAAAGCTAACGCAGCTCCAACAGTAATGAAAAGACGGGAAGGAAATTACGTAAGAAAGAGGGCGGAGTCAGAGCAGGACGTTATTGCTAAACGTTAAAAATATGTTAAATCAAAAATATAAACGTTTATATAAAAGTTAAATATAAAAACTGAGATCCATCACAGCAGTATTTAAACATTATTGTGTATATCTATTAACTATAGACTATTAACCGGGCTCTAAAGGGTTAAAGACTGTTTTTTTAACTGTCACATGAGTATAAAAATATTGTATAAAGTAGAATACAGAGAATGGGGCAATAATATTACATTTTGCTCTTTCACAGCCTTGATCACATATCTCATTGTCCATGATCTAATCTATTCCGTCAGTCAGAAAGTGAAATAATTTTTGTATGTAAATTACTGTACTGTGTTAAACGTTTATATACCTGTAAGTTTGTTTTTGAACCTCTATTTTTTTTTAAATACTGTGTAGTCTACAACAGGCATTTGCTTAAGTTACCTTTTTGAAGAAATTAAGTATACTATTAGTAGCCTACATTTTTAAACTATAAATTAAACTTTTATGTTTCACTTAAAAATACTGTAGCCTTTACTCAAGTATCTGCTGCCAAAATAAATATATTTTTGTTCTGTATTGTTTGTCCTCACAAACAGGTCTGGTAGACCTTTGAAAGTGTTGGGTTTGTGGTTATAAATACACCTATTTGAAATAACCATTTTGAAAAATAACTGTACATGTGAACATAACCTTTCCAAGTCTTCTTTTACTGAGTGGTTTTGAGGTGATTCTTATATTTAAATATCTCTAACCAAAGTAACACAAAATTATGTAGAGTTTATGTACAGTTTATTGATATATATTGGTAAGCGTTACGCAGTTTTCCAGGTCTTGCCCAGCCGTCAAACCGTCTGTGTGGTCTTTTGTTAAAGTGACTTAAAATGTATGCCACATAATGTCATTTGGGAGCATTCAGTGTTCAAAACACTATGATTGATCTGTGCATTTAAGAATATTAACATGAATATGTAATATTAGTGTAGATAGAAAGCACACATGGATGGATATGCTTTTGTATGATCAAAAAAGAAGACTATAGCCTTGTCAGGATGCATCACAGAAATCCATCAATGGTGGACTTCGGACCTTTTTTTTTTTTTTAATCCAGAGACTAACAATGATCAAAAAACAGTTATGCCCAAAACTGTCCACTTTATAGTGCATCTGATTGAGGGGTTAGGGTCTGAGACTGGATTTGGACACAGCAAAGAAAAAACAAAAAAGGTAGCTTCTAAATTTCCTAAACTGTCAGAAAAAATGTGTTTCTTCTCCAGCATTGCTCAGTTTCTCTGGGTTATTGTAGGAACAGAAAGAAATGGCTCCTTCCACTGGGTCTTTGGCACTTTGAGTTACTTATGAACAAAATGTGCTCTTTAAATCTATTTTCTTCTAATAGCCTAATAGTCATTTGGATTTGATTACAGAAATGTTTCTGACTGAGGTTTTCCATTTCAACTTTTTACCCAATGATCCTAAATATATATTCTGTGTAGAAACAGGCTAAGTCCCGCTTTGAGTATTGTTCATAATCTTTACTTTAAAGCTAAAATATGTGAATGAAATTGAGGATGTAAATGAACACGTCCCATCTTTAACCTTTGAAAGTGTCTTTTGCAGAAAACGGCAAACAAGAGAAAACTGAACACAACTTCAGTTGAAATGATTTAAGTTATAGCAATATGCACACTATCAAGTGTACAATTTGTTTGATTCTAATAAAATACTTTTAAAACCCATATACAATTCATATATTTATCTTTTTTGGGAGT
Source organism: Perccottus glenii (assembly GCA_024416835.2). Taxonomy (NCBI): domain Eukaryota; kingdom Metazoa; phylum Chordata; class Actinopteri; order Gobiiformes; family Odontobutidae; genus Perccottus; species Perccottus glenii. The sequence continues at coordinate 9,055,571 of CM044555.2, read as the reverse complement.
ATATGGATCCAAAATAGACATTTAAATCATAGAGAATGTGAGGGAAGGGTGAGAAATTAAAGTACAAAAGCAATGAAAGAGAAAATGGACAAACAAAAGAGTGAGAGAGATGCATTGTTGGAGACGGGGAGGGATTTGGCCAAGCTTTACAGCGCAGTATTACACCCAGTTTAGCTCATTACACACGTACAGTCATTATCAAGGCACAGGGATCATCTAAAAGTAGTTTTTTTTCTTTCAATAAAGTTGTACAAAATAATACATTTTACAGTCTGTACAAGAATAATAGTTCAGCGTTGAAGTAAGGACAGACAGAGAAGCCAAAAGAGGGGTAAAGATGGAGAAAGGTAGCACTGTTTGACCAAAAGCATCAGTGTCCCATACGTTTGTCCTTCTTTCTTTATTATACTTTATTTCACTCTTCAAACAAACTGAAAATGGGACATAACAAATTAATGTGTTGCGCAGGATGGGGGGGGGGCAGAGGGACAGCAAAGTAAAAGATAAAGGCGCACTGGGCACAATGGCACAAAGTCTACACAGATATAAATAGCTGTGGAGACCATAAAACAAAGTCAATTGTGACAAAGATGTAGTTTTACTGTAGCAGGATGCTTTTTGCCCTCCGTTTTAAGTTCCATAAAAGTTGGCATTGTATAATCTGTATAATTGTATAATCCTCCTCTGATGCAGTTGTAAGGAAAAGTCAGCTGTGGTCACATATTGACATCCAAGGCAGTCCTGTTCTGTTTCAAAGTCTTTTTAGTTTTTTTTTAAAACGGGATAATACTGCGTTTATAGGGCTCGATCGTTCCACGCTCTACTCTGAATCGGTTTAATCTCAAAGCACTGTGCTGTAAAAAAAAAAAAAAAAAAACTGAGGCAGGACCCCCCTGTTTTGTGGGTGCATTCGGGAATGTTTTGTCTTTGTCCCGAGCACAGTGCTTGTGTTTTAGTCTCCGATGCAGTGATCTCTTTTATTCCTTCAGAAATTCAATAATAATCTCTTTCAAAGTGAATCTCAACAACTGCAACTCGTCTAGAAAATGCAGCCCAAACAAGGCCAACCAGAGCCAGAGGATGTTTAAAAAAGGCCATGATACATGACCCATTCATCAAATAGTCTTTTCTCACTGCATTAGTTCAAATAGTAGGATTCAAAGTCTTTGTTTTCATTATATATTTCCCCGTTCTTCCAAAACTGTGGCACGAAGGGGAGTATTCAGAGCCTAGCATGTCTGGGTTTTTAGTGTCCAAACTGTTTTGGATAAAAGTTTTTTTTCCTTTCTTTTTGGCTGGAAACTTTCGTCCATCACAACAGCTCGTACTGCCTCAGGTGCATTCGCTGGATGATGTCTCGACAGTCGTTGAAGACACGGCGGATGTTTTCTGTGTCGACGGCGCAGGTGAAATGAGGGTAACAGTAGTGCCTCCCGTCGCCGCTCGCTGTGCTGATCCTCTGCAAAGTGGAAAAGACACAGGATCAGGAAAAGGTTTAGACAAATGTGTCCCCAGACTCTAAATGCATTAGTCGTCCATTTTCAAGAAGCAGATTTAGTCCAAACCTCTTTTATAGTTTCAGTGTCCACAGATTTGATCTATAGCCTGAGTCAGTTACTGTGGGAACTCACTCTGTGCACATGACTCGGTCACTTTGGTTTCCTTTTTTCTATTTGTATATTTTTCTGTGTCAGCAGTCATAGCTGTAATATAGGCTATAACAAAGCTCATAAAAGAAAAACAGAGGAAAGGAGCGCAATGTGATACAGGGATAATTTCAATCACGTAATGTTTAACGAGGCGGAAGAAAAGCAGGAGAGGTCCCTAGCATCTCACTGAGTGGAGTCTGAGACAAGGATGGCAAAAAGAAAATCAGGTAGTTGTGCGTCTTTTTTTACTTTTCTAGATCTAAGACAATATGCTATTAGGTGTTTACATCCAATAAAATCTGGAGAAATGTCTATTTCAGCGCTGTTTCCATTTCTGTTTATACAGAGAAAAAAAGAAAACAAAAAAAGAACATAAATCTGTCAATCAGCTCAATTGTTAGTGAACTATTAGACTTAAGGTTAATAAACTGTGGGGTAACAAAGCCTGTGCAGCCTTCATTTGATTATTGTTACCATGCTGACTTCTCTTTTCTCGGCCTGACTCTGTGGATAACGTGCACTTACCAAGAATTCGTCCCGTATGAAGTACTTGGCTCTTGTAACACGAGGATCTTCTCCGGGCTCAGGTGTGGCTGCAGGAGATTAAACAGGGACATGTTAATTTAATTATTCTTTAACAATGTTTTTTAGGTTTATATAGGCACAGCCTTTATGGTTACATCAAAATCAAGGCTCTTTTTATTTGGCCCTCCATTACATTTAGATAGCGAGGTTTTTTTTTTTTTTTTGGCACATTAATCAGAGACAAAAAGGTACTAAACTTTTCTAAAGATCTCTAATAGGGAACAATTCCAAAGTGTGTAAATACTGAAATTAAGATGAAACATTACATTTAAACTCTGTAAAATTTAATAAAAGCTTCAGTCTTCAGCTCTTGAAAGGATTCTTGTTTTTGTTACAATAGCGGCCCCTCACCACTTTGACACCAACTGCTTTAGGTAGATGTCTATTGTTTGATGAAAAAGTATGTTGTTTTGTCATTAGATTATTGAGCAATAAATCGAAAATCTTTTCAAAAATAAATAACTAAATCATTCAAAGAAGTATTTCCTTTTTCTGGATTGTAACATTTGATCGTCTTGAGTGACATCATGTGGTTTATTAAACTAAATGCACCCTTACAGAAGAGAGAGTTTATTATACATGTATTACGCTTGTGGCAAGAGCTGGGCACTATAACAAATTCTTTCTTTTTTCAGATGATTTACAATTGTATTATTTTGATTTTATGACAGTTTTTTTTCTGGCACATAGAGGGGTCCCAGAGGGGAGGACACAGCATTAATAGACTAGCCCTGGGAAAGATAGTATTGACACAACAGTATTTCTTCTAAAACCATAAATGCATACTTAAAAAAAAGCCATTGCGTCTCACCGTCGTCAGGTGTTGTATATCGAGCAAATTCAGGAAAGTATTCTTCAATTTTGGACTTCCCCGCCAGCACTTTTTCTGCAAGAAGATCCTGTTTATTTAGGAACAAGATGACAGAAATGGTCCGCAGCCACCTGAAGAGCAGACATGAGAGCAAAGGATTAAGAATGACGTTTTTCTTGGCTTTCAGGACTAAAGAGTCTTCAGGCATGTTTCTACTGAGTGGTCTGGTTCAGTAAGCCCTGAAGTGGTTTCCACTGTGCTGTGTCTAGAGAGAGACACGGGTTTTTATCAATGTGTTTATCAATCTTTGTTTGTATAGGACTTAACAACCAAAAACAAAACCAAAGTGCTTTACATTTAAAACAGAAGAACATTTGCAGTCGTCTGAGTTTAAAATATATATAAATAAATTAAAATAATAACCAAAGAACAATTACTAAAGACTAGAAATCTAAAAGTGACAGTGCAACCAGTTATTAATTCTAAGGCTTTACTTACTTTTTCCACTGCCATTTTTAAAGATGAATGAGTGTGTTCAATTAAAACGTGAAAGATCATAATTCTTTTGTGTAATTATTTATAGACACATTAGGTTTGTCAATACCCTTGACTAAAATGAAGATCAGATCACATTTTTTTCAGAAAAACATGAAATTTCAATTGTTTCATATACCGTATTTTTCGCACCATAAGACGCACTTTTTCTTCACCAAATAGTGGGAGGAAAAGTGCCTGCGTCTTATGGTCCGCAGGCACTTTTTTATAGTCCGCAGGCTGCCGCTCTGCAACATAAGACGAGTTGCAGAGCGGCAGCGGGTGAGGGAGGACCCGCTGCCGCTCTGCAACTCGTCTTATGGTCTGAGTTGCAGAGCGGAAGCGGGTCCCCCGGGACCTTCCGTGTCCCTGGAAACTGCATCATCCCTCCCCCGCCCCGTGTCCAGGCTTCTCAGTAGTCCACTGAGATACTGGCAGAGTGGCAGAGTGGCTCCAGTCTTTTCATCTTTGCATTGTATAAACATTGACTAACCTGTTGTTCCAGATGTTCTTGAAGAGGTTGAGTGCTTCCTGTAACCGGTTCGTCTGATTGTCCTCTCGGATCACCATGTTGTAACTGCTACTGGCCACAACAAAGATGATGGCCGTGACGTCTGGAAAAAGGAGAAATAAACAAAACCGGTAGGTAAGATACAGTGGGGAAAAAGTCTGATGATTACATGACACAAGATGAAGTGTACAAATTTACCGTTAAAGCACTGGATCCATTTCCGGCGTTCATCCCTCTGTCCGCCGACGTCGAACATGCTGTGGGCAAAAAGAGGTTATATGTAGGATACTGGCATTTTGTGGATAAATAACAAAACTAACTTTGTCTTAGTAAACTAACGTCTTTCATCTTTATAGACAATAACTCTAATTCTTCATATTCAACACTCACTGGAAATTAACTTTGTCAACTTGAAACCTTGTCTCGAAGATCCCTGAAGTCAGCACTCTGCATCGCAACAAATCCTGCAAAGATTTTCAAACAGGGCTCTCATGAAACTGAACTAAACTTAATTGTAATGGTCTGTTTCAAGATATATGTGACAAACTTTATTCAAATTAGAAATCCTGAGCTTGATGACAGTATAAACTCACCTGATCTGTCGGAGTGTAGTCATTCTGCTTCACAATGTCAATCTTGTCGAGAAAACTATGACAAAACGACAAAGAAAACAGATTAAGTTTTGATGTTTTGTACAAAGATTAGTTTGGAACACATTACACAAACACATTAGGTACTCACTGACCAGGCACAGACTTGAGTAACTAATATTTATAAACCATACACAGATGGTTAAACCGAAAACAGTTGTGGGTTGTGTCTCTTGACAATTTATAGGGCATTTTTTACAATAAAATGTATACAAGCAGATTTTATAAAGATGAGAAAACGCATACTGTAGTGAGGGAATTACTCATATGACAGAAACAGACAAAGGCAAAAAAAGTACACAAGACTCTGATACTGGTATGATAGTAAATTAGTTGAGAAGGTTATTCGCCAAGTCTGTTTGCAGTGTGTTGTCCTTTGGCAGCATCTAGTGGCTAAACTTCAGATTGAAATTTCCACACTCCTTTTAGGTTTTTGAGGCTCTACAGTGGCCTACAGGGACATACTGTGGTCTTAAGAAATGATTCAGAAGATGTGGGCTGTGGGCAGTTGTAAGAACAGATACTGCTAATTATTGACAACCAGGTTTGCACTATAATGTTTTAGAGACCTCAGTACTGGCAAGTCAGGAATGAAAATGACACGTCGCTGACTAAATACACAAAAGGAAGTGATGAGAGGAAACACAAAACTGGGGGCTGTAGCGGCTTCTGTCTGACATTACGGAGCAGGTTTCAGAAATAGCTCCCCAACGCCAGCCTCCAGTGCAGTTTCCATAGAGACTCAACCACAGGCGCTATTAATAATCCATCAACACCCATTCTAGAACTACATACACAAAAAGAGACAGACAAATGTAGGAGGACGACATATCAGCTGGTGTTTTTGAAGAAGAGATGGGCGGAGGTAAAGCCTAGGACTGTACCATCTCACAGAACAAAAAGAGGGACACCAAAAAAAATTTGAAAAGAGTTTTGTACAAATTTGTGACGATAAAGAAAAGATACAACATGTCTGATTGTCAGCGAGTAACTTTTTACATCTTTGATGTTTAGTAATGTTTGTGTTTTAGTGAATTAACCACAATTAATGACAGCAGTTTCTGATTAAGGGTTAACCATAGAACCAGTACTACAGCAGCCTCAGAGGGTCAGAACTCAAACTACAGCAGCCTCAGAGGGTCAGAACTCAAACTACAACAGCCTCAGAGAGTCAGAACTCAAACTACAGCAGCCTCAGAGGGTCAGAACTCAAACTACAGCAGCCTCAGAGGGTCAGAACTCAAACTACAGCAGCCTCAGAGGGTCAGAACTCAAACTACAGCAGCCTCAGAGAGTCAGAACTCAAACTACAGCAGCCTCAGAGGGTCAGAACTCAAATTACAGCAGCCTCAGAGGGTCAGAACTCAAACTACAGCAGCCTCAGAGAGTCAGGGCACATATGTGATTTTGCATCAGTCAAATATTTCTATCAGTTCAAATATTAGGATAAATGTTTGTGGTTAATTTAATGAAAATTAAAGAAGATAAGAGAAAAGAGAATGACAAGTGGTGTAAAAAATAAATTAAATGGTGAAATAGCATTAAATGGCAAAAGAAGGTTCATGAATAGTTTTGTATCTGTATTCAATATTAGAAAACCCTCAATTTTCTAATCACCCATTCATTCTCTTCTTTTAATCGAAATGAAGATAAGTGTTCAGGACAAAAAGACTCATGAGGACACTTACTATTGTGCACAGTCGATTAGCTGGTACTCGTTGGATCTCTCGAAACACGCCCGGACCCCGTCGTCGTTCCATAGCGTCTTTGCGTGGTCGTAAAACTCCTACATAGACAAGTACATGTCAAACAGGTACATTATTAGCAAGTATTAGTATTGACTTTGTCAGCTCCACTGGCTCCTTGTATACCACAGACATTTCATTAGTCCTTCTGCTCATATTTAAGGTCCTCTACAACAAGGACCTGAGATTTGTTCCATGTTCACATTTTCCTCAACCTGGACCTTCACTTGCTCTGCCCCAACTTAAAAACATATCCCAACTTAAACATACCTGGGCAAATCTACATATTCATAGTAAATAAATGTTTTAAAGCTACAGTTTGTATTTTTGGTCACAGTTTGTTATTAATGTATTTACTTTGTGTCACTATATTGTGCAAGGCATTGTTTTGTTTGATTGTCTACATTTATTACGACAGCACCGGTGGAACTCCCGAGCAGGCTGCAGTAAACAGAGGTCCCAGTTGACAATTATTTACTTAAGCAGCACACACTGGGGTTTACTAATGAGGCAAGGGGTAATGTCTCAGAAGGGGGTGATCCTCAGTGGGGCATTTGTTTCTGTTAACTAATTACTGACTAATTGAATAAAGGTTATAAACTGGGAATATCTGCGTCCCCACTGTCACATTAAAGCTCCCTCTCGAACCCCTCAGTGAGTCTCAATAATTTAAAAAGTGCTCCAGAAACAATTTCTGTGTGTTGTGTCAAAAAAAGTCCCACTGCCTTTAAAATAAAAATATAGAGGAACAACAGGCAACACTGTACAGCACAGTACAATTACATGTGACAGAAATAAACAGACTGTATGTATTCAGCTTTTCCCTTTTTAACTTGGCAAACAAATCTAAAACTGCCACTTGTTTAATACAATCTTTATTTGCAAGTCCAAGTCTCAAGTTTTTCTGCAAGTGTTTCTTAATTTAAGGAATTAAAGCATATTCTTTTGTTATCAGTACTTATTTGCAATATAAAGAGTGAAGAGATTAATATAAAAGTATGTGGGACTAAGAGGGTCTGAGGTCCTCACAGATGTAAAGTCCTGCATTCTGGGGGCATTGTAGGAGATTTAAAGACATTTTAGCTGGTCATAGAGTCACAGGTTTGAAGTTTTGTCAAAGTGCAGGGTTGTGAGAGGGGAAAGGGGAGGGGCTGAGAGAGCACAGAGAGGAGAAGGAGATGCTCAGGATCAGGGTTATTGGTAAGCTTTTAACGTTTGACTGACAAATATTAATTGAGACGGTGAGTGAGCACATGGGGGGCTCATTGTTTTTCACGAGTCCTAAACTGTGAGTCCAAGTCAAGTCTAGAGTCTTTTAAATACGTGCCCAAAACCAAGTCGCAGAGGAACACATTTCTGGTGTAGTTAAATACATGATGTTGTTTCAAGCTAAACATCCAAAAGGTTTAGTTTGTTTTGCCCATGAACTCTTAACAGAATGTATTGTTACCTTGTCTTTCTTATTGTGTTTTAAACTTACCTGAGGACCTATAGCCTTTCACACAGCTCTTTTAACTTTTTTTTAGTTAAAAGGCACTTATCACCTTTAGTTATTACATTTTATATTGACAGGTGTATCTATGTAATATTAGCTTAATTAACCATTTTAACTTAAACTTGTGATGATTTTGCATTGACATCATCACAGTTTGGCAAGTTTGACAAGTTTTTATAGCAAAAATATGTATGTAACCTTTTCTCACACTTTCAGGGGATCCATATTTCAAAAGACTAAATGATTAGTGACCCAATTTCGTAGTCTCTTTAGGTGTTCTTTTTTGGTTTTGGTTGTTTTCTTCTTTTCTAGTGCTATTTCTGTTTGCAATTAGCATTTAGTCTTTTTTTGAAGTCCTTTTAATTTTTCTTTGCATAGTGTTATTATATTTACTGTTTATTTCTCTTGACATTACCAATTTGCAAAAGCAATTTTTTTATTAAGAGCCAAAGTGTGTCCCCCAAAATAAATCTCTTCCACTTTTTTTGAACTACTGGTTAGGTTAATAAGTATTTCAACGTGGCTCTAACAAATAAATATCTCCAGACCAAAGTCAAGTCCAGGGTCTAAAACTGTGTTTAGAAATACTCACAGGTGGAAACTCAAAGTCCTTGTGGTTAACAAGATTCAGGACGTATTCAATTCGGTGCTGGTTATTAGAAGAGGCCAACTGCACCGGCGGCATGAGCGTGCTCATCGCAGTCACTATCGTCTGAAACACAAACAATAAAATAAGTTTCAAGTAAAACCTAATACTAAGAAACCTACAATTACTAAAATTATGTTTTTTGTGTAAGCAGCAAAAATAACCCGCTGACTCACCTCAATAGCCTCTTTAATGTTATTCTTAATGTCCTGAATTTTCTGTTTTTTCTCTCTGAAACAAAAACACAGCAGATGTACAGTAAGTAACAGCAGATGTCTTGTAAAAGGAAAAATAAAATGGGAGCAATGTGTAAAATTTACACTGAATTTATTCACATAATTAATGTTTTGCCTCTAGTCATTTCATTTTCAATAATTACAAACATAAAAAAATATCAGATGTGCCCATGTCACACTGATTCATCAATGTTTTTCATCAATGGCTTCTGTTTGCATCGGAAGCGTTGAGTTGTATTTGTCTGGTGTTTAAATGTTTCTCTTATTGGTCCATCTTTATCAGACAGTTTTCTTCTCGTGATAAATTATTGTGATACAGATACATTGTGATAGACATAAAGAAGTGTGCAAAACAGAGATAAAGCAAAAACTTAAAGCATGGGATAGGCATTGGTTAACCTCAGACAAAAAGGGCCTTTTGGAAGTAGCTTGGCAATGTTTTTTTGCCGGATGCCTTTCCTGACGCAACCCTCTTATTTTTTCTCTGAAAGAGAGAGAAAAAAAAGATTTCTAAAAAGTTTCTCCGAAGAGGATTCAAAATCCCCAATCTCCACAAACCGGGTTCAATAACCTCATCGAAAACATGCTGGGCGCCCCCTTGTGGTGGACAACAAGGAAACAAGACCTTTAAAAATGGTTTTATGGTGTGATCTCAGGAACAAGACCGGTCCTAAAGTACTACCTCCCTACAATTTACAATCCAAAATATTTTTTTCCTCACACTATTTGGCTTAAATAATGGCAAAGAATGTCTATGAAAATTCCTTTTTTAGTTCATTGTCAACCCAAAGACACAATATCCAAGTTGCAGCAGCAATGTACATTTATCTCACATTTCAAAAAGGCGGTTTAAGTTTTTGTCTTTTAGTTGTAGCCCTCTGTGTCTCCAAATATTTAACAGATATTACAAAAAAAAAAGAATAATTATCAAACACTACTGGGAATAGCACAGTTGCCCTCGAAGGACAAAAAGCTCATTTACAGTAAAGACCACAAAACAAACTAAAAACAGAATGGTTCTATCAAACCACCTAAACCACCACAAACGATGAACAAAAACTAAAAATATCAGATTTAATTATCCTGTTCTATACTGTATCTATGTCATAATATCCTCTTTAATCAAATAAGTATTGTTTTCATTACGTTTAAAACTATTCAAAGCCCATGGCATGTTACTGTGACACGATACGCCACATTGAGCCACTAAACTTTGTTTTTGATCTGAAAAGAGTAAACAGACCTTCAGCGGTACGAGCGACACAGAAATTATGTCTTGTCTGTCACGAAGCACAGCTGTTTGTACAAAACATCGGACTTAAACATTACTAATGAGGGCAACATGGCGACAGTCCGTGTCTCCTTCACCTTGAGCCTGATGGGATCTGAAAGTCCGAACCAAGAGCTACTATTTTCTGAGCTTGTATCCGTTTGTTTTGCTACAGAAGTGTTGCCCACAATTGTCTGTATAACAATAACGGCAGAATTAAATTTGTGCAACACTCACTGAACTAAAGCTGTGAAATCAGACAACACCGGAGAAAAGCACAGGCAGAAGGAAAAAACAGGAGTGTTTTTTTTGTGTATTGTGATAAAAGCGAGATTGAGAAGGTCTTGTTTACATTTTCAACCTGATAGTCAGTCATGTTTTTGTTTTTTTTGCCAGGGTGTGGTCCGAGAAAGGAGAGAAATACAGACAACATAAAAATACAGTAAAACAAATTTAGAATCACAACAACCATTATTTATTTATCATTATTATTACATCAATTTTATATAGTGCTTTTCTGGGGACGCAAAGACGCTTTACATATCAATTATTCATTCACTCCACAGTCACACACTGGTGGTGGTAAGCTACATTTGTACCCACAGCTGCCCTGGGGTAGACTGACAGAGACATATGGACTCTCCGACCACCACCAAATACAGTGCCACAGACACTGGAGGCAAGGAGGGTTAAGTGTCTTGCCTAAGGACACAACGACTGCATGAACTGTGGGGAGAACGGGAATCAAACCGCCTACCTTCCGGTTGAAGGACGACCGCTCTACTACTGAGCCACTGCGCCCCATGACAAAGATATGGGAAGATAGAGAGAAGCACTAGGGGTCACACTGCAAATTTAAACCATTCCTTTTGGGATTTAAAAAGGTCTGTATTTTAAACAAAAGTGAAAATAAAGTCATTAAGACAAATAACATATACTCAACTGTTCCTCTCACATTAAGGCTACTGTATAATCTTACTGTATCTTGTCATGACTAAATTATTTTAACTCTTCAACAAAGCTATTGTAATCCCAAATTTTTTTTTTCTTTTACAATGTAGTAGTGACTCGACAACAATTAACAAAATTAAAAAGTAGCTTTGTCCTCCTCTTGCACATAACGCAAAGGTCAAAGGTCTATTCTGCCCATAGATTGTCTACCTCTGGCCTCTGGTCGACTAGTCAACTAATAAGTTAAAGCGGTCATACTCAACTAAAATCTTGTTGGTCAAATAGTCGGACAGTACTGCAGCTGGGTTTACTGTCAGTGAATGCACCATAGCTTCTGTTCTGAACAGCTTTAATGACAGTTCACTACAATAAACAACAAGCTGGAAAATTTAACTTATGTGCATCAAATTCAGTGAGAAACAAGGTTACTTTATTTTCTTCTGGTTTTATTTTATTTTTTAGACTAAAACATCACAACAAATTTCCTCCTTAAATGTAACTGAAATGCCGATATTTCTTTCTTTATGAATGTAGTGTACTTATTTCAGGCAGTTTCTTGCTCATTTTATTTTTAAGATGATTAATAAATCCTTCACTAAACTCTTGAGCAGGATCACACTCTCCATTCACACAGCATTAACTCCATTCACCGTGTTCAGCTGCTCAACACTTTACAACGCTGCTCAAGAGGATGCCGGTTGTGCGCTTTGCCCAAAGGCAGCTTGGTCATAGTTATTGAGAGAATAGAGTGAGCTTAGTCAGTTGTTCATCCCTTTTACAAATCAAACCATGCTGCCGGTCACAAGCCGGGCACTTTGACATTTGAGTTACCAAAACACTCGACTCATGCACCCAAGACCTTTCAGTAGAAGCACTACTAACCCTTCTCAGTCTCTAATCCGTAAATAATGTCCTGCCACAGGACGCAAGCTTGTTAAAACATTTAGCCATGCTTGTCATGTGGACACCCACAAGCAAGAACATTATATTTTCATGTTAAGACAATAGTGAGTCACTGTTACACACAGAACTGGGTGATATGTGAGGATTTCCTACTTTACAAGGTGCCTGTTCCTTAACAGACGCTCGGCCGATACTTGCCATTCTCATTGATGAACATCGAGTGAAACATGTTAGTGTCTGTGAAGGTCTTCATTCAAAGTCAAACAAGAAAGAAGATTTAAAGCAGGCATCGGAACATGTTTTTGGATGTTCTGCCTACTTTTGTCTAATGAAAGGAATAGTCCAGTATTTTATAAAATGGGGTCTATGAAATACTTGTCCCAATACCAACCTTCCGCAGAAGTCTGTCATTTTTACAGCATCACTTTATTTAACCTAAAACACAGAGAATTTGTATTTCTGTGAACCTATAGTTTTTATAAATTGTGCTAAAGTCCTTTCTCAGCTTCACCAATGGTAAATGGCGTGCACTGCAGATGATGTATTTGTATGTTGAGAAGCGTTGGAAGTTGAGTGATAAAGTTGCTGACAAACTAGTAGCATGGTACGATAATGAATATCAAGGTATACTGCGAATTCAAAGTGGCATGATAATCGCAAAAAAAAAATAAAAAATAAAAAATAACACAAATACTGTGGAATACTGGAGAGCCTAGTAGACCAAAAAGTGATTAGATACTTGTATTTGGAAGAATCTGGAGTATCTGGATTTTCTGTTAAATGACATTATTTAATTATTACAATAAACCAAAAACTTGATTATGTCCAATTTACCAGGAAATTAAAATTTATTTTAAGTTGTATTTGCAATACCGTGATATTTTTCCACAAGGTTATCGTACCGAAAGAATCTCATTCTGTCCCATGCCTACAACAAGTAATTGTCAGCACAGCCCCAGTTTGGAGAAGCAGACAGGAGCAAAGACACAGGCTTTGTGTTATATACAGCTGCTGGTGAGGCCACTCTTTTAATAACAAATAAAATGGCTTGCAAATCTTAATTTACCAACAAGTGTGAGTTTCATATAAAGTATCGGCATGCATTTTCCATCATATGACTGCTTTTTATTCTGTTCCTCCGTTATACAATCCCAGAACTTGGCATCAATACAAGCATCTCATTGCAACATTCTGCAACTAAATTTGGGCCATTTCCAGCAGCATATATAGTGGAAATATCTTCTATTGGCCCCATTTTAAAATGGACATTGAAGTGCGTTTGTAATCCCATTTTTACTGGCCTCAGTTACAGCAGAATGTAGTTTACTCTTTGTGGCATCACTCCAAATGTATCTAATACAACTACTTTTACAGAAGACAAAACTTTACTACTGATAAGTAAAAATTAAAATACAAATATGGCTACACAATATATCAAACTTGTATTGCAATATTGTTATAGTCTTCCACATTAACTTGCCTCACCAAGATCCTTAAATCAAAGTGTTTTGTAACCAAATAAACAGTTATCCAGCACAGCTAAAGACAGTCAGTTGTTAAAAAAATGTTCCAGGATTTTTTCTTTGGTCTAACACTGCTCAGCTCTTGACTACATTACTACAGTAATTTAAAACCTAGCTTAAGCTTTAAACAGTCGTCTTCACCAAATGCCGGAAACATAAATATTAAAAAGTAAGACATTATAGACATTGTGTTAAAAATTCCAAATTCCTACTTAGGATGCTTGTTTGTGATTCATTTTTGTTTCTGGAAACAGCATTAGAGTATGGTTTACTTCACATTTATAGTACTTACTCCGCATTGAAGCCATTAACATGCAGAATCTTCATCTGCTTCACAATGGTGCTCTTCCCCGACTCTCCAGCTCCTGCAAAAGAAAAAAAGTTAAGTTCAGTTGAAGATACCAATTAACAAGATCAAGAGGGCATCAGTTAAGCATGTTGGGGTACGGGTTGGTTTAAAAATAACGGGTATAAACTATTTGTAAATCTTTATGCTGTATATTTTAAATGCCTGGGATTTGATGCTCTGTGTCAAAAATAAGTAAAACACAACACAACAGATTTTTGTTTTGGAAAACCACACTCTGAGACAAGGACAGTGCTGCTTGGTCATGGCTGAAATAATAAACTGGATTATTCAACAGACAGTGTGTGGCCACAATCACAAGATTACATTTTTTGACTTAATGGGATCCACAGCTCAGCATAATTTTTTCAATATTTGGAAAAAGGTCAGCGTTTGGACAGATAGCTCTAGATAGCGATACTAACGCTTAACAAATCCAAGTTATTTGTGGAAATCGTTGCAAAAAACACCTGAAACACAGACAGTATAATATTATTTTGTAATATTCCCTAGGTGAGTCTTTTAAAGCAACACTGTGAAACTTTCCTAGACACTCCATCATCACTAACAGCTTATATACAACACCAGCAATGATTGAAGAAAAAGAGCAGAGACAGTAATATTATTTTGTTGCAGAATCAAATATGTCTCTGATAGTGTACAACCTTTTAGTCTGTTGACATAAAAAGACAATAATTAAAATTTCTCGACTCGCGTATAACTGCAGTGGTCACAGTAATCCGAGTCTAAGGCCCAATCCCAACTTTCCAACTTACTCCTTTCCCTGAACGGGTAGGGCTTTGATAATCTCCCTAAGAAGATTCCATTCAAATTATTCCAGTCAATGTCAATGTGCAATACATAAAAATGAGACGAGAGCCATATAAGATAGTGCCTATACTATAACTCAATGTAAAAGTGTGAAAAGCTGCTGAAAGGCCAAACATGTTTTTAAAATGGATATTTTCTGCTTAATTTACTATAATTTCATAGATGTAAAAAAAAACCTCAAATATGTAAAAAAAAAAACCTCAGATATGTGGTTAGACAAATTCTAACAATCTCAGTCTGGATAACTTGTAATACAAAACAGGTTAACAACTTATTTAGTTAGCAAGGTTTCTCGGCCAGGTGGGCACTAAACATCCAATCACAAACAGGTAGGAGGTATGTAAACATGAAACAACACTAAACTAACACTAACTAGACTCTAGAATAAATAAACTGCACATACACAACAAGTAAAGACTAACAACCAGAAAGAAGAGTGGAGTCTGTAGCTGAAGTGTTATTATAAAATCATAAATCACAGAAATGGATCTCAATAAATAGGCTTAGTGCAAACAATCAAAGTCCTTCTTAGTAATAATACTATTAAGTATAAACGTGTATAAACATCTACTTTACAACTCGATAAGATCCCTTTACACTAAAACAGTATGAGCCCTGGTATGTACCATGGAGCGTAAAACAAAACAGGTCCAAACCCCATTTCCGTATGTCACGGTCAAATTAAATATTATCACATACTATAATAAAGACCACACTGCAGCCTATTGGTCTAAGAAAGATCACATGGCAAAGAAAGCATGCTCCACATGGGCTGCAAATCAGGGGACCTGACCCGGAGGCTTTGAAAGTTAGTGTATCCACAACAAAGGAAGGCTTATTTTAAAATGTTTACACGTCAATAAAAATACTTGTATAAAAAGGTGTTTCCGCTGTTGTACTTGTAGTTCTTGCAGAGATTTTAAAACCATGTTGATTTCAGATGTTTTATCATTTGACTTCATTTGAAGGAGGAAATTTAAATGTAAATGTATATGACACTTTCACAGAGAATTATTTTGTTTTACAGTAAAATATGTCCAAACAGTTCCACGTAGAGAAAAGGAGGCAATCAAATCTGATGTCTCACAAGTCAAATCCTTTTTGAAATTTGTCAAAAATCAGATCAGGATTATGTTTTTGAATGTATCGGTCCACAATAATAGGATAAATATTATATAATGGAAAGATACGGCAGACATATTTGTTTTGGTTTAATGTGGGTCCTGTCCTTCTGCTTTCCATAACTTCCTCCGCAACACAAATACAAGTATGTCATTCAACACACACCCTCT
Organism: Perccottus glenii; assembly: GCA_024416835.2. Lineage (NCBI taxonomy): Eukaryota > Metazoa > Chordata > Actinopteri > Gobiiformes > Odontobutidae > Perccottus > Perccottus glenii. The sequence goes on along the minus strand of CM044555.2, from coordinate 9,039,593 downwards.
CTGCACAGCTCTTATCAAATGTTTTACTTTCCACCGTAGTACAGTGTGACTCTGAGGAGGTGATAAGTCGATGAATGGCACTGTGTCGAGGGCACAAGCAGGAGAACGGCAGGAGGAAAAACAAGTTAGCCTCTTATTTATATCTTGTGTAATTTAAACCCAGCCCACTTCAAATCCACTCTTTATTAAAAACACACACACCTGATTTATTAAGTTAAAAATCATAATATTTAAAAGTTTGGACCATTTAGCAGTAGCTTTTATAATAGAATATTACTTGATATAGCTAACTCTACAAAGACTGCTTTTGGCTGAGTATACAGTACATCTACATCCAAAGCAGTAGCCAGAGATTACAAAGTGAGTGTCATTGAGGACAAATATACTTAAATAAACTTTTAATGGATATGGATATATGATATATGGAATGCATACGTTGTATTTTATTCATGTCAGTGGTTGCCTACATACACAGCAGTAACCTTGACATACAAATTAGTGTCATTGAGGACAATTATACCTCAAAAGCTGTAACAAAAGTTTAAAAATCAAAAAGTGATGTTTACGATGATATATACTTAAATTAGCAATGTGTGTTTTAATAGCTAGAGTTTACTATATAGGACTGCCAAATTCATATCTCATGGTAAGCAGCAATTTTCAATTTGGCTATTTACAGACATTAATATGAATATTAATTTACCAATTTGGCTTATAATAGTATTTTAAGTAAGTTATTTTGTCATGTTAGACCTCTTTAGCATGTAGCATAAGCTATTGTTGTAAAGTAGGCTAAGGATGCAAATGTACTGTTAAGGATAAATATGCTTAAATTAGCTTGAACGGACTGTAAAAGTTGTGTTCAATTATGTTTCTGGTTGTCTTTATTCACAGCAGGACCAAGAGTTTACAATATCATTTCTCCTTGTGGTTCATTGCATTTAAAGCATGCAACTGGTATGCTTGATGACAACTACAAATGCAACTCAAACTAAAAATAGTACAATTCATTTCTCATTGAGAGCCATGTTATGCATCCACTATTACACTAAATCAACAATAAAATCACTGAATTGTAGTGCTTTAAAAAAGGTTACATTACACTAATCCATACTTTATAGCTAGTTACGTGGACATTCATTTTCTTTTATAGTATTTCTGTCATTTCAGTCCTAATTAGCATGTAGCATGTTTGTAGCATAAGCTGTAGTTGTGTAGCAGGCCTGTAGCTGCAAATGTACCATACTACAGCAATCTCAGGTTTATGCAAAGTCACAGTGTTGACAATGTTTCCCCAAAACATCCCAGAAGGTTGTGTAGTGAAGAATCCCTGTGCAAGACTGAGGCCTTGTCTGTGAAGCGAGAGTAAAACCAAACTTACCTAAAAGTAGTAGTCTGTGAGTAGCTCGGTATATCTGCTTGTCTTTTTGGAGTTGCTTTTCGATCTTTTTGTTAGCTTCTCTTTGGGCCTTCTCCTCATTTCTCTGGTCTTCAGTCTTACTGTTGCCCAAACAACCCATCTTCCCGCAAGAAAAGGAAAAAAGGGGTGTCCAGGGGAGGAGGAGGAAGATTGTGGAGAGGTTACGTAGAAGGCAAAATAAATAAATAATTAGGCTTTATCCCTAGTTTGACCCACAGCTTAGGGAGCAATGCCACCTACATCCACGCCGTTTATCGTCCCTGACTTGCTTTGACACTGTCAGCGGTGCAGCACTTGGGAAATGCTGTGTCCATAACGCGTTTTTTACTGTCAGAGAAGGGCAGGATACCGCTCCAGGCCGCCTCAGTTCACTCAATCCTCCTTCACAGGCTTTGCTTTTGTTTTACCGCACACTCTCCCTTAGACTCACCACTGTAATGCTCAAGTGTCCTTTACGAGGCCAAAAACCGGTCTTTCACCTCAAATGGAGGCAGGGTGAACTGCCTAATTTGCATCTCCAAAAGCCCGGGTGTTGCGTCTCACTGCTGCCCGTGACAAGAAGCCAATCTCGGCGTGTCCGAAAAGCTCGCCCCGTCGCTGGTGCGGCTCGTTTCCACATCCGTTTTGACATTAAACATTTTGAAACATATATACTTTGAATTTTAATCGTTTTCTCTGTCTCCCCGACCGCTGTCTTTCGTCGGGGCCCAGTAGGACAAGAGGAAGGAAAATATATTTACACCCAAACGAGCTACATGTGTAATTGTCTCGTAGCTTCCGTTGTCTTCATTTCCAGCAACAAATTAGCCCCAAACAGCTTCAAACTCACAACAGGAGCTTTCCAGGTGGATTACGACCACTTCCAACCCCAAAAGGGTCCAATATCTCCAGAATTTGAGATAGCGGGCTGTGTTTTCTTCCAAAGGCCTCTTCTCTCTCGCTACCCCTCGCTTTTGTTGTTGCTCTTAATGTTATCAGCCCCTCACATCACCAGCGAGACACCAAAACTGCGCAAAGACGCACTTTTAAGCCAAGAAAGCCACATCTGACTGCGATTATATCTGAAAATACGAAACGACGAAACGTGACCAAGACGTGAAAATCCCTCGAAATGAATCCACGTTAGTTCCTTGCAGGTGAAAAAGCAACCCCCGCTGTCACGGCTCAGTTCTGAAGCCTACATGAGGTCTGTGGCACAGCAAAGGCACGTAATAGTCTCATACATGTTTTTATTCCTGTTGGTCTGAGGTGGGAACACAGGCTGCAGACTACATGTGTATTTACATTCACAAAAAATAGGACATGGTGGTTGTAGCAGCACATTCCCCCCGCGGAGGCCGCTCCCCTCCCGGCCGCTGGTCAAGGAAGGTGGAAGCCAGAAACAACCAAATCTTGGAGGGTATTATTTTCTCTCGTTTCTCGTTTTCACTCTCCCCTAGAATAGTAGCCTACATTGAGGAGATAGACAGCGCTGAAGAAAGACGGGGTGGGGCCACACATCGCTCATTGAAACCTGGGAAGGAAAGGATCAAGCAGAGGAGGAGAGGCCGCTCGCCGCGTCACGTGTCCCGGGCGCGGAGCAGCGCCCTCTTTAAAGTAGACCACCGCTCTCTGTGACCCGGGGGGGGGGGGGGGCTTTTTTCTTTCTTTTTTTTGTTGCTCAAAATAAAATAAACTAATCTAAAAATGAGCATAGGCCTACTTGTGCACATGCACGTAACGAACCCCTTAAACGAGGAGACGTGACACTTCCAGTGAGACCCAGAGATCATAGGCCATTTGTGTCTTAACAATGTTATCAGAAAGCCTCCAGGGTCTGGCAACACAGCTATTCCTTAACAAAAAAATCAATACTTCAAGCTTGTGGAGGACTGGACAATGTAATTCAGTGTGAATCAATGTGCATCAACTGCCAAAAGGGGGCAGCATCAACAGCATTATAGCCTCATAGTGACAGTGTGACTCAAATGAACACTTTCGTTCACATTTATTTGGTTATATTATCTCTCTAGACATGATTAGTTTTTAACAGATCAGAACCGCCCTCAAGAGTAACATAATAAGTGTTTGTAATATAAGTAATCTTTGACCGTTTTCTTTTGGATTTTCCCACTAAAACCGGACTTGGATACATATCAACAACTAAAACTAAAACTAGAAGTGAAATGACACACTGAGGATATATTATTTAAACATATATAGTCTATGGACAAAAAATAAAATAAATTTTTGTTGGTTCTGGGAATTTTTTTTATATTATTATATTATATTATTTTTTGTATAATTCATCAACAAACTTTGTCTTTTCATGTTATTGTGTATGTTATATGTGTAATGATAGAAATAAGGTGTCACAGATTTTGGACAGACATTAAGATTAATAATATTAAAATCTCATTCGTAGACTCTGTTGGACAATAGGTGGCTATAGTTTCCCAGCAACAACTAATTCTTTCATTATGATTTTCAGACAAGTTTACCTCCAAAACTTTCAGAAGAAACTGATAATACAAATGTATTACTTTCAAATAAATACAGTCTCTTAAGACATAGCTTTTAAACTCACTTTCCACTGGTTTGCAAAACACTTGTTCCACTTCTGCTACTAGTTTTTAAATGTGAGTTGTAAAACTGACACATTAGCAGCCATACATCCCACAAAGCTGCATTTTTCCTGTTTGTTTCTCCAAACTGGAGCTGGTAGTAATTATCTACTGTATGGAATAAGTTACATATCCGTAAGTATCTCATAAATCCTTTTTTACAAAATACTAGACTATATAAATCATAGCTACAGTACATCCACTCAAGGCTCTATTTAACTGCAGTGTCATGAAACATCAGCCCCCGACTCAGCTCATTTGGATCATAATCAATTCAGAAATGCTGCTGACAAGTAACTGAGTGTGTTTTCTCCTTTCATTGCGTTCTAAACACAGAGGAGCGCTGTCTGTTGTAATATACGGGAAAACACACAAACTAAATTTAATATATTAACTGTCTGACTTAATGGCAATTATGTATTACGAAGCACACAAGCTTTTCTTGTTTTTGGCATTACTGGCACTGTAATAACTGTAGTAACTACACTGGCAGCTATATTGTAACCATCAGACTTTGTTGTTAATTATTTATAGGTTTTAGCTCCTGTCTGCTGTTTTGTTTTGCAGGTGCAATAAATAAAAGTGGAGTTTTTTATGTAAGTAAAAACAGCCGTCCGTAATGTTCATTATCGTGTTGTATAGGAGCCGACATTTACTGTTAGCAGTGAAGTAATGTAATCGGTAAAAGACCATTAACGGTTTTATAAATAAGTAAAAACCCAGTGTCTAACATGCTTGACATAGCGGAGGACCATCTATGTTATACGACTTACAGTGATGATTAATGACCCATCATAAAGTTTATTGCAGAGTAATGAAGACAAAAGAGTTGCTGAAGGCATTAACAGCATGTAACCTCTATCTGAGACTAATCCCTCTATAATCATTTGTCTACATCAGAAAATTGCTTAGAGAACATTTTTTTTAGTGTCGCACTCATTTTGGCATTTGACTACCTGAAGGTCTATTGTGTAAAATAGGAAGGCATCATTCAAAAATGTTTTCAATAGTGCACTGTCACATAAATATAGTCTTTTTTTGTCAATTCTCAAAACTAGACATTGAGAGCTCCATAGATCACAGAGGAAATCTTTCTGAAGCTTAGGGCATCTATCAACTGAATGGATTTTGTATCTACATTGCTAAAGCAAACTCTGACTTTTTAAGTGGGATTTTATTATGACCCTATAGGGCTTCTGTAGGTCGTCATAGACTGAGGAGTATAATTTCAACCGGAGTCACTAGATTCCACTAAAAACTAGACACTGAACAATTTTGGTTTCTTGTTTTGAGTTTTCTTTTTGGTTCTGAAAAGAACTTTATTTAATTCTATTTTTAGCCACAAAAAATGTTAAAAGGGTTAAAGGGTATGGATAGACAGGAAAACATGAGAAGAGAGGGTCTGTCAAGGAATCACAGACAGTCAAGGTTAGTCATTTTAAAAGATATTGTATTTACTTTTTATTCATTCTCTTATACTTTTTGTGGGTGTGGGGGGCTGGAGTATACTTAGTAAAAGTTTAACCACCTAATAGCATATTGTAATAGGAATCCTCTGTGAAAAAAACTAGACATTAAGACATCATCTAGACTTAATATCACAGAATTTAATTGATGAGAATTTTCAGTCCTACAGAAATTTGTCCAATCACAGCTCACGTTCTAGATAAAAAAGAGCGTTCCCATTGGTTGACACCTCTTGTCAACAAGGAAGCAATGACTGCTGATAAAACCAATGATTGTAAAAATATGGATTGGTTCCATGAGAGAGGCTTGGATAAAACAGAAAAGTGTATATTCAGTGCTGTATACAGCAAAACAGCACAAAAACGAAAAACATAAAAAGAGAAAAGGGATGCAACATGAAACGTGAATAAATATTGCATTTATTCACACGCAGCGGAGATAATTGCCATCCTAACGCTGGAGTTGAAGCTAAAAGTTTACTCTAAACTTCACTTTCATTTTCACTGAGGGAAAAGTGCAGAAAATAGGACGATAAACGTTTGCATTTTCAGACAAGCTGTCCCAGTGTTTTACTCAGGTCTGTAGCTCTATATATAGTAAAAAAAAAAAAACTAAAGGTCATCCAGGTGATACTTTAATAAATAATAAAAAGAGATATGGCTGTTTCTTTTGCACAATTTGGACAGTTTTGGGCTTGATGTCCTACAACAATCATTAACACTTTAGGAGCAGAATCAATACTACAGTTCTGGGTGTTGTTGAGGAAAATAAATAATTCAACATATACAAAGAATATAGAGGCCTCTCTGTGAAGAAATAGATTTCTTATTGTTATTTTTAAAATAAAGGAACACGTTTTTGCAAGACTCAGTCTTTGCATTGATCATTTCTAGTCACACCAGGTCTTAATGGCCTCACAGCCATGAATATTAGATACATTTCCCTTCACCCCACGGTGCAAATATGATGAGCCAGCCCGTCACAGCAGTACAGAAACAACAGCACTGTGTCAATATGATTTACACCGGGTTTCAAGTTAATTTGATAAATACAATGCCGATTTTTAGCATTTTAGCACCAAGTAAAGGGTGCATTGTAATTAAGTTTTAGATGGTATTTTAGCTACAGAACAGTAGAAGAAGCATGTTTTTGGGGCATGTAATGGTTGCACATATTCTCCTGAGTAGGATTAGCTTCAATATTGCTCAGAGATCCTCAGCTATAACCCATTACGGCCCCAAAAAAAAAAAAAACAGGAGATAGAGAGACAGGCGTGTGAGATGGGGAGAGGTGAGAGAGAGCACTGAGGGCGTGACCGAGGGTAGAGGAGGGCATTAACACAAACATGATCACACTATTATGTACCAACCTCATTCTAAACCCTTCATCTTTTGTCCACAGCTGCTCTGTGTCAAACAAACAGTTCTTTTACGACTTATAGTTCAGGATTTTGGCGTGTTTTTGATGCGGTGCAGGATGCTGTGGCCGGAAAAGAACAAGTCTCAGTGATGTCTGAGATTATTTCTACATTTTTATGAGCGTTTTATTTAAGAAGTTGAGAGGTGTCTGTGAAAGAGAGCAGAGGAAATGGCGGGGGACATTGTACTAGGAATGGTTTATAACTTATTGCTGCCGCTGCTACTGCTGGCAGGTGAGTCCAATGCACTCACAATACTTTCACTACCATTTTATGTAGTATTATACAATCATTTTTATATAGTGTACGTAAAATGCACTTTGTGCCCTGAATTAAACTCTTGCATTTATTTGTGATGGAGTCCAGTCAGAAGCAAAGTGATTTAGACATTTGGGACTAATATATATCTAACACTGACAAATTTCAGTAAAACTTTATAATAACTAAACACTATTAAGCATTAGTTAAGTATTTGTAACAACTTAATTCATAATTTCCACGGTATTACTCACATTACATCACTTTAATAAGTAATATAAAGTTATAATATGTTTGAGCCCTGAATAATAAGCTCATGTATTGTTACATAATACAAATGATACTTCAGCATGAATAGTTTATTCATTAAATAAATATCTATTAATGCTTTATTACTTTAATAGCGTAGTTATTTTCTATAGTTATTATCACTGATATAGTATATTAATATGTGCAGTTGCAGTACTTGAGAAGGAACTTATTCACGTATTTCTTAATAATTTGTACCTAATGCCAAAGGTGTCAAAGCAAATGCATTATCCTTTATCTCACTAGTATTTACAAACTCAAAGAGACCTGGAGCAGAAAATGTTCTTCCCCCAGTTCAGTTTAGAAATAAAAACTAAAACTAACTCACAACATGTTATAATTAGAGTAACTGAAAACCCAGGGTCAATAAAATACCACCAAAACACAGTTTTCTTTTTAAAATATCTGTGGAGAGAGCAAACCATCCACTGGGACTGTTTGACTCAGCTGAATTAACTGTCATATTGACTGTATTAATAGCTTTTGGACAAACAGCTCACTTAAATTGTTTTTTAATGAGCTTATGTGGTTATTAGATGTGTAAACTTGGCCTTTTTTGAGTAATAATTCATTGTTTTAGCTGTTTATTGTTGTGTGTTTACTGCTAAAGACAACAATAAACAGTAAGATAATTGTAATACAGAAAGTAGGGTAGTTAAGGCTGAAGATTGTTGGAGAGAAAGAGTTTGAGAGTTTGGTCTGTGCGTTGGATTTGAAGATTCAGCGAAAATGAGCCACTGTGATGAGGGACAAGTTGTTGTGCTGATTCAGTAAAATTCACTGAGAGAATGTAATACAATATAAAAATCAAAGCTGCTTGATTTAAACAAATGATGTGTCTGTTTCTCCCTTTTCTCCTCAGCTTCTTCATTTCGATACAACGGCCTCTCGGTGGTGTATTTCCTTTTTCTGCTCACCCTCCCGCTGCTGCCGAACCCCAGCCTGGCCACTCTGAAAGGTGAGAGGTTGACTTGTGCCTGAATGTTTTATCCTCTTTATAATCAGCTACCAAAGCATAACACATGTCTTTGTAAGATTTTACATATTCTGTCAGGCTCATGTGACACAAAAATAGGTATAGGTCTTTTATTTGAAAGCTTGAAGACATATCTTTTTAATTCAAGGCAGAATTTACTTGTTGATAGTTTTTAGAATTGCAGTTTTGGAAGTAAATAACATTTTGTGTAAAAATGATGACATGGTGGTTGATGTTATACCTCACAGTGAGATGGTCCTGAGTTTAATCCCAGTCCAGAGAAAGAGTGTGCGTGTGGGTATTCTCCAGACTCTAGTTTCCACAAACCACTGGTAAAAAAAAAAAAAGATTTAAAATGCATTTATAGATGAAATGATTAATATAAATTGCCGACAGTGATCAAATGTGATTTAAAAAGATTGTCTGTGAGTGTCCATATAAAGATATATAATTTAATCTTTGCTTTTCTTTGCTAGTTAAAGTAAATTGCTGGTGAATGTTACTGAGATTTCACTAAAAATGTCCTCAAATGAACTTCTAAAAAAGCTGAAAAAGCTACCAAGTTTCTTTAAAAGTAAAGTTTACACATATTTTTTTATGTTAAGTAAATAAGTCTTTTGAAAAAGAGACAAAACCGATTCAAGCTTTAAAACCTTGTCCAGATGCCTACATCTAAACTACTTTATTTTGCTTGGTACAAATTTTCTAGTGATAACTATGGTGTTATTGTGTTTCCTTTATTAATATATATGAGTTGTAGTTAAGGGAACAGAGAAAAGAAGCAAAAATAAAAAGCATAGGTAATAAATTTAAATAATCACAGCATTAACAATGTATGCTGACAGATATAGACAGTGACTACAATAAAAACCTGCTGGGTTGGGTTTAATAATTTATTCTTTTACTAATGAAAACAAAAAGAGAAAAAAATTACAAGTTATACATGAGAAAAGTGTGTGCTGCCTGCTGCCTGCCTGTGTGTGTGGTGTATATGTGTGTGTGTGCGTTTCTGTATTGATTACAGCCTTCAGACAAATTAAAGTATCTGAACCCCTCCCTTGAAGTGCTTTGTAAAAGGGGGGATGTGGTCAAATCAATTATACATGCCCTGGTAATTACAGCACGGAATTAAAAGATGTATCGTCAGCATTTTAACAGCTTTTTTCTCCCGGTTACCTCCATCTAAAAACTGTTTGCCTTTCACTCTGTCTTTGAAAGCCCCATAGATCCCACAGTTGTCTTTGCCGGCCTGATATGATCCCACTTTACAATGCTTTAAGTGTCTGTGTACATCCTGTGTCTGCTTTAGCTTCATGCGTTTATGGCCCATGAAGTTGAACTCTTACTGGGAAGCAGAGAGGTTTAAGTGAAACAAAGCTTTTAGTAAAAATCCAAGGCATCAACAACACATTTGCTGGATCAGCTAATGTTGAGACACCTATTAATGCTTTGTAATTCAATCCATGAGATTACTACAGTGGAACTAGGGACATGTGGAAAGAACAGTTTTATGAGCAATACAGTTTTTTTTAAGACAAAAGATTTTTCTATACACATTGAATCTGATAATTTAAGCAAAAACATTAAAGCTGCTCATGCTCCCACCCTCACTCCATTAAAGCAACATGCCTGCTTTTATTTAACAAAAAAAGTAAAACTAAATAAACTCTCTACCGCAACATACTGAAGGTGTTTTCTCACAAGAACGCACTAAATATTACGCAATATTTGTTTTTGTAACTTTTGGTTTTACACTACACAATGAAGTGGACCATCCGACTTTCCGACCATCCGAACGTGCCTCATATAGAATGTGTTTAATGTGGTGATTGTGTCTATCCGAGACTTATTTTATATTTTAACAGCAGAAATACAATAGTCAGACTAGCGTAGGGCCTATAGAGACTTTAATATATAATCTAATATAATTAATACAGACAGCTAAAACTTCAAAAGCACTGTTAAAAAAGAGCCATAAAAACATAGAACAGAATTTGTGTGCTTTATGTGTTTTTAAACCCAATTGATATGTTTTCCCCGTTTATTTCCTCCGTTCACTCTTCTGTTAAATTGGCCGTCAGTTTAGTCTGGACTGAGACAAATTCTTTTTGCCGGACCAAAGATCAGCTGTTTGGTCCGAACCACAGTCCGCTGGAGCTTTCACACCTGAAGATTTGGTTCAAAGTGTTTTGGTAATTTCTAGAAGAAATGTCTCCCTTTTTAGTGCTATTAAATCTTGTATAAGTTTGGCCTTTTTGTTCCTCCTTTTGATTATTCTTGCCATTGTTATTCCTTTTTACTGTTTAAGTCTACTGACCATTACCATTTTTCAAAAATATTTGTTTTTATTAAATACTTATTCACTTTCACAAAAACACAACACATGCTTGGCTTCTACAAACTACAGCCTTAGAAACTGCAGCTAATTGATAAAAATAAACATTAACATCAACATTTATCTCTGATTTCTTTATTGATCTGAAAACATGCTGACCACTTCAATAAAAATGCTGCTGAATTCACGAGACATTCTTTATGTAAAATAGTTTGTGGAAGCTATACAGAGTTGTACTGCTGTAGTAGTAAGAGTTAAAGTCGATAAGAATGCGGGATTAATTATTGTGCACAAAAGGTTGAAAAGGGTAACAAGGGGACAATATTTCTCTGTTTTTACTTACCTCATGTTTTATTTGTTTGTGGCTAAGGTAAAACTGGACAGTTTTTGAGGTTTATCATCTACACCAATGTGACCTTCCTGGCTCTGCAGTGCTTCATGCAAATCCCTTTTGCCTACATTCCTACACAAGGTAACCAGATGACAAAATGTATATATGTATGTTAAAACACAGCTACGGTGATCCACAACTTTTCTTGACAATTCAGGGTAACATTATATAATAATAATTATAATATCATAATTATAACTACAGTCCAAACTCGGTTTACAGAAGGCATACAATTACATTGGATCATTCCTCTAAAGCCATAGACTGACAAGTAAACTAAATGTAACTTGATAAACACAAAGGGTTAAATAAACAATATCTTCTGATAAAGGCTGGTAAGGTTGAAACGTGTTGGGGCTTTGTAGAGTCAACTAAGACAGGCCCTAAACAATAAAGGCTTTTAACTGTAAGAGAGTGCCTTGGATTTTTTGTGTTTTTCCAAATCTGTAGTCCCTTTACCGAAGAGCACCTCTTTTTCCACTACTCCCTGGAGGTCCTGGAAGTTCCTCTTTAATGTTTCTTTCAAACTATTTCTTCATTTGGATCTTTTAAACAATTTCAAGTTAGTCTCCATGACTAGAAAACTACTTCAACACTGTAGTAATGTCAAATTTAAAAAATACGTTTTAATGTCCTGATCACTTCTTCAGGTAGCGGTCCCTGGGAAGACATTCTCTACCACTTTGGCATTGTAAGGTATGACTCCTTTTAAACGTATTGTGCACAATATATAGGATTTTATCGATGAATTTTGTGTTGTATTTGTGTTTGACAGGTTCAGTTTGGTGGGGGCTGGAGATATTGTGCGTCTTTTGGCCCCTGACCTGGGTCTGTTGTTCGCTACCCTCTTCATCCTGAGACTCTGCAAAAAGCTCTTGCGTCCTGTTCCCCAAATCAGTCTCCATGACAACGGCATCACACTCCCTGCCCCAGAGGTAACTACATCTGTGAACATGATCATCTAACTAACCCAACTTCAAACTAAAGCTACATTCATTGATGTGTAGTTTACTTTTGAGATTGCATTACAAATAATTCACAAAATTAAAGAAAACCTGAAATACTGGTTGTAAAAATAGGTAATAACTCAAATTAAGTTACATTAAGGAAGTATTTCCTTGCTGCTAAAATGATGCACAAACATTTAAATATAGCTCATTAATCTCAGCTGCTTAAACTTTGGAGTGGACTGGTGTTAAATGTTATTGGTTTGCTGTGACAGGATGTGGAGACCTCAGAGTCAGAGGATGGGAGCGACACAGAGGGCTCGTCTTTTGACAGCTCAGAGGAGACCACTGTCCCTGTTCAGACTGGACCGCCACAGTTTGTCCAGAAACTGATGGTGTTTGCAGCGGGACTGAGGCTGCTGCTGTCCGCCATCATGAACACGGCCGGAAAAGTGGTGGTGACTTTACTGCTGGGACTCGCAGGTACAGTACAGCAGTGGCTATATAACCTCACATTAATAATAAGAGTAATTGACAGGGCCCAGGGCTGGACTGGTAATCTGGTGGGCCGACGCACTTGGGGGCCGGTCCATATAATATGATTTTTTTTTTTTTTTTTTTATTGGCCAATGACCGGCCCATAAAGCAGGGACAGCGGCCCATTGGTTCATTTTTCACACTGACACTGGGCTGGCCCAATCATCTCTTAACAGGCTCCACCCTTCCTCCTCTGTTTCTTGTGTCAGAGGCAGTTAGTGGCACAGAGCCAGAAATCTGTGGATTTAGGATGGAGAAACAAAAGTGCAAGGGGGGTGCGGAGAAGTTGCAGGCCAAAAAAATAAAAATGCTAGAGGTTGACGCCTCAACATGTTCAAAAATAACAGACATGTTTAGTGCTGTAGCTTCAGTATCCAAGCCTACAGTACCTGACGACATTTTGCAGAAACATGAAGGAGAGGTGACTAGCCATGGCAGCGCCGGCGGGACCCAGGCAGAGGAGCAGGTGTCTGATAGTAAAGTCAAGGAGGGACAGAGTGAGCAGGAGAGTGTAATTGAAACGGTAAGCATGTTAGCTACATGATTAACAGGGAGGGAGTGTTAATCAGGGCGGGTGCAGGAGGAAAGTGTGTGTGTGTGTGTGTGGGCCTGGTTGGGCCACGACGAAGATGATGATTTACCTAAATTAATGAATATTATAATAAAACCCGGCCGACTCAAACATTCTCGGCCGACTCCGGTCTTTCTGTGAGGAGTCTGCATGTCCTCCACGTGTTACCGTGGGTTCTCTCCGGGTACTCCGGCTTCCTCCCACCGTCCAAAGACATGCATGTATAGGTTAATTGGCAAGTGTCCCTAGTGAATAAATGTGAGAGTGAATGGTTGTCTGTCACTGTCTGTCTCTAAATGTCAGCCCTGCGACTAACTGGCCACTGTCCAGGGTGTACCCCGCCTCAGGCCCAAAGTTGCTGGGATAGGCTCCAGTCACCCGTGACCCCTAACGGGACAAAGCGGTAGAAAATGAATGAATGAATGAATAATAAGACATCTTAATCGTTGTTGCCATTATATAGTCTGTCAGATTGTCACCCACTGCACTAGCCACTCAGTCAGCTAAAGTCAAATAACACAGCATAAGCTATTTTGCATTGTTTTTGTAGATAGGTTAGCAGAGTTAACTTATTCAATTGCAACTTTGGCTGACTATTTTAATGTTAACCCTTTAATACCCATAATGGCCGTACGGCCCTTCTCTAGAAAAACTTAAATGATACCATTTGATTATTTTAATTATTACTCAGAATGGCTGCGTCAAAGCGCCCAGGACGAGTAGCTAACGCATGCTATTTGGGGATTAAAACCCGCCTTGCATTTTGAAAGCTGTATATTTTTGTTTAGCTGTATATTCAACAAAGTAGATATTTGCTCATGTTTCTAATGAATTTCCAACATCATTAATATGCAATATTTACAGTGAGTGAATAATATGAATATCATATATTTTTAGGACGTTTTGTGTGAGTAATTTGGTAGTATAGGTTGGTTTTCTTTTTTTTTTTAAGGGGAGTATCAACAATGAGAGGGAAATCTTGTTTGGTGTCATATTAAAGAGGGGTGTGTGCTCTTTAAAACAAAGTAGCCTATACTTGCAATTGTAAACTAGTTTTTCTGCTGTCTGGTTCATTGGAAAAAAAAAAAACATTTCTTTTTAGAATTAGCAGTATTCTACATCCACATTATATTGTGTTCTAAAGGGTTAACTAGCTTTTATAACATGGGGCACTTTGTCCATCTAGAAATCCTGCTCTTCAGGAATACAGGACTATATAACCAAAATGGATCCTTACTAAGTGTACTTTTAATAACTCTTCCAAATAATTGTAATCCTCTCTCTCTGTGTCCTTATGTATAGTCAAGCCAGGTTGAGTTAGTAGTGGAGGAGAGAGACAGGGAGGAACCTTTGATCACCAGGGAGTCTGTCAAGAGAGAGTGAGTACACTGCATGGGCCACTTGCACTGGTACACTGGTCCATGGCACTTAGTTCTCAGCTTTGTAGGGGTTTTTGGAATGGAACAGTAGATATGCATATCTACAGGGACCACAAGGATGGTGTACTAGTTGGTTGTGTCTGACCGATTGTGGTGGGCCAGTCTGAGCAAAAATGCCAGGGCCTTTTTTTTGTCCCAGTCCAGCCCTGCCCATACAAAGATACTTTTATAAACTTATTCACTACAGACACTCAAAACACTTCCTACCAACTCCTGTAGGTGGCGCTTATCAACACTCCAGAGAACAAAAACACTTTAAATGTGTGTAGACAGACTAAAAAGGTTTGTTTAGTATTACCTCTGGCTAAACATAAACTTGTAACGTCTGCTAAATGACTAAATGTAATTAGTTCAGAAACCTTGTGCTACAGCCACTATTACCGTTTATGTTGTTACCATGGATACGGTCATATTATTTAATTACATTTCTTGAAATATTATAATGAGTATAAGGATATATTTAGAATTAAAAGATAAAAAGGTACAGTAGAACAACACAGCCAGAATAAGTTTTTGTATTTATTTTTAAAATATTTTTAATATTTTTATTAATATTTTTTAACTCTTGTTTTCTTCAAACAAAACATATTGACATAAGTTTTATTTAAAAAGTAAACAAGAGTTGTTTTTAAGAAGAATGTTGACTGATCCATTCGGTGGTATGGACTGTATGGGCTGATATTTGTGCAACTAGAAACTTAAACTATATGTTGTATTTTAAGTGCTTAAAATAAATCTAAATTCCTAAGTTTAAATGAATGCTTTTGAAATATTTTCAAAAAGCATTCCATCAAGGAACTTAAAGAAATTAAGAATCTGTTTAAGCACTTCAAAATCAAATACAACATATTTAGTTGTTAGTTGCTGGTGGCAAAAAATATCAGCTCATTGACTAGTCCAGATGAACTGGATGGAAGAGTGGTGGTCCTTGGTGCTGGTCTAGAAGGGCGGTCTCATGGGCTTGTCCCACCTTGAGAAGAATCGTGCCAGTCCGGTCTTTGGTTGGTTCAGTGCGCATTCAGACGGATGTTTATGTGTTTCACAGCGGCCTCTTCAAACTCTGCGCGAGAATCTTTTCTCATAGCTTTTCCCAGAAGCTTAGATGCGGTTCAATTAGATCAAATCTTTAGCAGCAACTTTGCCTATTCTCTTGATGATTTTGGGATTGAGGAACACTCCATCAGGGACCTTAAACTGGTCTTGGACTGCCTTTTCCAGCCCCCAAACAATGAATTTGTACGTGGATGAATATGTGCATGTGTTTGGAAGGAGTGGACCTTTCTGAAGCATTTTCTTGACAAGAACACTAATCAAAAGGTGTTCCTCTGGACTCACAGATGGACTTTGGCTGTCTTGTGGACTCTGGGTATTTTCTGTAGTGTCCTGTAGACTTTGATTGTCCTGTGGACTCTGGCTAATCTCTGTAGTGTCCTGTAGACTTTGGTTGTCCTGTGGACTCTGGGTATTCTCTGTGGTGTCCTGTGGACTTTGTTTGTCCTGTGGACTCTGGGTATTCTCTGTGGTGTCCTGTAGACTTTGGTTGTCCTGTGGACTCTGGGTATTCTCTGTGGTGTCCTGTGGACTTTGGTTGTCCTGTGGACTCTGGGTATTCTCTGTGGTGTCCTTTGGACTTTGGTTGTCCTGTGGACTCTGGGTATTCTCTGTGGTGTCCTGTGGACTTTGGTTGTCCTGTGGACTCTGGCTATTTTCTGTAGTGTCCTGTGGACTTTGGTTGTCCTGTGGACTCTGGGTATTCTCTGTGGTGTCCTGTGGACTTTGGTTGTCCTGTGGACTCTGGGTATTCTCTGTGGTGTCCTGTGGACTTTGGTTGTCCTGTGGACTCTGGGTATTCTCTGTGGTGTCCTGTGGACTCTGGTTGTCCTGTGGACTCTGGCTATTTTCTGTGGTGTCCTGTGGACTTTGGTTGTCCTGTGGACTCTGGGTATTCTCTGTGGTGTCCTGTGGACTCTGGTGGTCCTGTGGACTCTGGCTATTTTCTGTGGTGTCCTGTGGACTTTGGTTGTTCTGTGGACCCTGGGTATTCTCTGTAGTGTCCTGTGGACTTTGATTGTCCTGTGGACTCTGGCTATTTTCTGTGGTGTCCTGTAGACTTTGGTTGTCCTCTGGACTCTGGCTATTTTCTGTGGTGTCCTGTGGACTTTGGTTGTCCTGTGGACTCTGGGTATTTTCTGTGGTGTCCTGTGGACTTTGGTTGTCCTGTGGACTCTGGGTATTCTCTGTGGTGTCCTGTGGACTCTGGTGGTCCTGTGGACTCTGGCTATTTTCTGTGGTGTCCTGTGGACTTTGGTTGTTCTGTGGACTCTGGGTATTCTCTGTGGTGTCCTGTGGACTTTGGTGGTCCTGTGGACTCTGGCTATTTTCTGTAGTGTCCTGTGGACTTTGGTTGTCCTGTGGACTCTGGGTATTCTCTGTAGTGTCCTGTGGACTTTGGTTGTCCTGTGGACTCTGGGTATTCTCTGTAGTGTCATGTGGACTTTGGTTGTCCTGTGGACTCTGGGTATTCTCTGTAGTGTCCTGTGGACTTTGGTTGTCCTGTGGACTCTGGGTATTCTCTGTAGTGTCCTGTGGACTCTGGTGGTCCTGTGCACTCTGGCTATTTTCTGTAGTGTCCTGTGGACTTTGGTTGTCCAGTGAACTCTGTCTATTTTCTGTAGTGTCCTGTGGACTTTGGTTGTCCTGTGGACTCTGGGTATTCTCTGTAGTGTCCTGTGGACTTTGGTTGTCCTGTGCACTCTGGCTATTTTCTGTGGTGTCCTGTAGACTTTGGTTGTCCTCTGGACTCTGGCTATTTTCTGTGGTGTCCTGTGGACTTTGGTTGTCCTGTGCACTCTGGCTATTTTCTGTAGTGTCCTGTGGACTTTGGTTGTCCTGTGAACTCTGGCTATTCTCTGTAGTGTCCTGTGGACTCTGGGTATTCTCTGTAATGTCCTGTGGACTTTGGTTGTCCTGTGAACTCTGGCTATTCTCTGTAGTGTCCTGTGGACTCTGGGTATTCTCTGTAATGTCCTGTGGACTTTGGTTGTCCTGTGGACTCTGGCTATTCTCTGTAGTGTCCTGTGGACTCTGGCTATTCTCTGTAGTGTCCTGTGGACTTTGGTTGTCCTGTGCACTCTGGCTATTTTCTGTAGTGTCCTGTGGACTTTGGTTGTCCTGTGAACTCTGGCTATTCTCTGTAGTGTCCTGTGGACTCTGGGTATTCTCTGTAATGTCCTGTGGACTTTGGTTGTCCTGTGGACTCTGGGTATTCTCTGTAGTGTCTTGTGGACTCTGGCTATTCTCTGTAGTGTCTTGTGGACTCTGGGTATTCTCTGTAGTGTCCTGAGGACTCTGGGTATTCTCTGTAGTGTCCTGAGGACTTTGGTTGGTCAGATGGTTGGTGTCTTCATCTGAACTCAGGGGCCGCAGTCCTCTGGTGGTCTGTAGTGGACTGGGCAGATCAGACCGGTCTTGCTCAGGGACTTGATAGCCCATCATTAGGAGCAGTGCTGTGGAAGCTCTTCTCTTGGCCTCTTTCTTGGTGGAGCCGGTCCCAGTGGCAGTGCACTGGTCCAGGGAGACCTCAATGGAGAAAACACAGTTGTTCCCATCCAGTCTGGCCTCCACCACACGGTACACAGCAGGCTCCTCCCTTCGGGCCAGCTGCAGCTCATTCAGGCGGCTGCTGGGATCCTTCCCCAGACCGAAGTCAGGGCGGATGTGGGCTTCAATGTCCGCTGTGGTCTTCTTCTTCCTCTTCTTCACTACATTTGTGGCAGCAAGCATGGACAGCTGTTCCAGCACTACGGCTGAGGCTCTTGGTATTTTCTGAGTATTCTCTGTAGTGTCCTGTGGACTTTGGTTGTCACGTGGACTCCGGGTATTTTCTGTAGTGTCCTGTGGACTCTGGTTGTCCTGTGGACTCTTAGTATTCTCAATAGTGTCCTGAGGACTTTGGTTGTTTAGATGGTTGGTGTCTTCATCTGAACTCAGGGCCGCAGTCCTCTGGTGGTCTGTAGTGGACTGGGCAGATCAGACCGGTCTTGCTCAGGGACTTGATAGCCCATCATTAGGAGCAGTGCTGTGGAAGCTCTTCTCTTGGCCTCTTTCTTGGTGGAGCCGGTCCCAGTGGCAGTGCACTGGTCCAGGGAGACCTCAATGGAGAAAACACAG
Organism: Perccottus glenii; assembly: GCA_024416835.2. Taxonomy (NCBI): domain Eukaryota; kingdom Metazoa; phylum Chordata; class Actinopteri; order Gobiiformes; family Odontobutidae; genus Perccottus; species Perccottus glenii. The sequence continues at coordinate 9,020,753 of CM044555.2, read as the reverse complement.
TTGTTTCCATCCATTTTGTCCTCCACCACTCGGTACACAGCAGGCTCCTCCCTTCGGGCCAGCTGCAGCTCATTCAGGCGGCTGCTGGGATCCTTTCCCAGACCGAAGTCAGGGCGGATGTGAGCTTCAGCGTCCACTGTGGTCTTCTTCGTCCTCTTTATTTCAGGAAGGGCAGCAAGTGCGGACAGCCTCTGGAGCTGTTCCAGCACCACGGCTGAGGCCAGGGTCTTAGCTGCCTTTATAGAGGGTCCTTTGGCCTCTGCAGTTAAGTTCCCGACAGTGACTCGGCTAGTGAAAACCCTGTTGTGGCAGGGTCCATCCGGCATCATCTCAAAGTTCACAGGCAGGCAGTACCTCGCTGCCAAGTTGTACAGGTCGCGCACTGTGAACGGGTTGCAGTGATCTGACATGTTGGATTTTGTCGAGAATCTGCTGCTGTTGAACTGGTGGAGTGTTTAACCAGTAAGAAAGTCTTCCTTCTGTAGGTATCGACTGTGTCTGTGGCTTGTAGCTAATGTAGAGTCTGTTCGACGTGTTGCTGCTGGTCTCTTCAAGAGTCTGATAAGAAATGAACAATTGTCTGTCCTCACCTCCATTCTACAGCTCTCATGTGATGTCACTTTAGAATTAGAATGTGTGACATCGTTACAAATATCGCCATAACGACACAATCCCTGTAGCAGAATTCTACAGTAATAGAAATGAAATACTGAGGAAAAAACAGTTAATATCTTAAATAATAAAATCTATAAATAATATATGTATATATGTTATGTTTGTAATCCTATTAATTGTTTTTAGAAGTTAGAGAGATGATTTGAAAGCTACAAATTATTAAAGCAACAATAATGTATTTTTTTTTTGAAAGATTAACATTGAAAGGTTTTAACTTGTGTTTTATTTATTATGCATCCATACTATGTGTGACATTTGAGAGCTCAAACAGAATTTGCTGCTGACCCGGTTTTAGTTTAAAAACATTACAACGCATTCATTTCCAAAAATATCTTTGTAAATTGAGTCTTTTTCAGTCATATCCACATAAAACACCAGATTTAACATTAGGACTTTTAACATTAGGATCCAAGTAACTCTTATTTAACACTCACTGTAAATGTCTCGTGATAAAATGTGTAAAGTATATGCAGAGAACCAAGGAGTGAACCAGTAAAACAAACACTTGCTGTATGTTATATCTGAGAATCCAGCACCGGAATTTAAACCAAGTTCAATACGTTTTTGTGCATTTAATAACACAGAAAAACATGTTTTCTCCACATAAATGCAGTTTTATAAAGGAAAGCAATCCCAAGATGACTTAATGTCTTATAATTAAGACCATTTTTCACACTGTACAATCTATAAACCCATATTACCAGTGTGAATTCCACAAACTGTTGTTTCCAGTGGTGGAGTTAGCAGTGTGTTTTTGTTGTGGAGACTGTCATTCCTTTTTGACTTTTCACATTTATCATTGCACTTGCATTTTAAACTGTGGTTCTTAATCTTTACACCCATACACAGGGCTGGACTGGTAATCTGGCATACCGGGCAAATGCCCGGTGGGCCGACGCACTTGGGGGCCAGTCCATATAATATGATTTTTTTTTTTTTTTTTTAATTGGCCAAAGACCGGCCCATAAAGCAGGGACGGCGGCCCATTGGTTCATTTTTCACACTGACACTGGGCTGGCCCAATCATCTCTTAACAGGCTCCACCCCTCCTCCTCTGTTTCTTGTGTCAGAGACAGATAAGGTGCTCAGAGCCAGAAATCTGTGGATTTAGGATGGAGAAACAAAAGTGCAAGGGGGGTGCGGAGAAGTTGCGGGCCAAAAAAATAAAAATGCTAGAGGTTGATGCCTCAACATGTTCAAAAATAACAGACATGTTTAGTGCTGTAGCTTCAGTATCCAAGCCTACAGTACCTGACGACATTTTGCAGAAACATGAAGGAGAGGTGACTAGCCATGGCAGCGCCGGCAGGACCCAGGCAGAGGAGCAGGTGTCTGATAGTAAATTCAAGGAGGGACAGAGTGAGCAGGAGAGTGTAATTGAAACGGTAAGCATGTAAGCTACATGATTAACAGGGAAGGAGTGTTAATCAGGGCGGGTGCAGGAGGAAAGTGTGTGTGTGTGTGGGCCTGGTTGGGCCACGACGAAGATGATGATTTACCTAAATTAATGAATATTATAATAAGACAACTTAATCGTTGTTGCCATTATATAGTCTGTCAGATTGTCACCCACTGCACTAGCCACTCAGTCAGCTAAAGTCAAATAACACAGCATAAGCTATTTTGCATTGTTTTTGTAGATAGGTTAGCAGAGTTAACTTATTCAATTGCAACTTTGGCTGACTATTCTAATGTTAACCCTTTAATACCCATAATGGCGTGCGGCCCTTCTCTAGAAAAACTTAAATGATGCCATTTGATTATTTTAATTATTACTCAGAATGGCTGCGTCAAAGCACCCAGGACGAGTAACGCATGCTATTTGGGGATTAAAACCCGCCTTGCATTTTGAAAGCTGTATATTTTTGTTTAGCTGTATATTCAACAAAGTAGATATTTGCTCATGTTTCTAATGAATTTCCAACATCATTAATATGCAATATTTACGGTGAGTGAATAATATGAATATCATATATTTTTAGGACGTTTTGTGTGAGTAATTTGGTAGTATAGGTTGGTTTTCTTTTCTTTTTTAAGGGGAGTATCAACAATGAGAGGGAAATCTTGTTTGGTGTCATATTAAAGAGGGGTTTGTGCTCTTTAAAACAAAGTAGCCTATACTTGCAATTGTAAACTAGTTTTTCTGCTGTCTGGTTCATTGGAAAAAAAACATTTCTTTTTAGAATTAGCAGTATTCTACATCCACATTATATTGGGTTCTAAAGGGTTAACTAGCTTTTATAACATGGAGCACTTTGTCCATCTAGAAATCCTGCTCTTCAGGAATACAGGACTATATAACCAAAATGGATCCTTACTAAGTGTCCTTTTAATAACTCTTCCAAATAATTGTAATCCTCTCTCTCTCTGTCCTTATGTATAGTCAAGCCAGGTTGAGTTAGCAGTGGAGGAGAGAGACAGGGAGGAACCTTTGATCACCAGGGAGTCTGTCAAGAGAGAGTGAGTACACTGGTCCACTTGCACTGGTACACTGGTCCATGGCACTTAGTTCTCAGCTTTGTAGGGGTTTTTGGAATGGAACAGTAGATATTCATATCTACAGGGACCGCAAGGATGGTGTACTAGTTGGTTGTGTCTGACCGATTGTGGTGGGCCAGTCTGAGCAAAAATGCCAGGGCCTTTTTTTTGTCCCAGTCCAGCCCTGACAGGGCCCCTCCCTAATCTACATTATTTGACCATTTAGACCTGTTTGTCTTTCTCTTTCACTTTGCAGGTATCATTCTGCCGTCTCTCACCTCCTGTGTGTATTTTGGGATGTTTCTGGGACTGGTTTGGTGGTGGGTCTTCAGTCGCTCCATCAGCCTGCTCCTCTTCAGCTCTCTGTGTGTCATGATGGCCATCTTCAGTGCGGGACACCTGCTGGTTTTGTACCTCTATCAACTGCCCATTTCCCAGCAGTTTGTCCCTCCTGATGACGTCTATGCCAGGTGACTCAAAACTAGAGTACAACACTATAGTTAGCCAATAAAAAAGCCAATTTAGACAAAAAAGGACAAAATTAGCAATAAACTGGATTTTTTTATACTCTGTCTATGTCCTAGGCTGTTTGGGATGACAGGAGTGATCAAAACACACACTTCAAAGCCATACAGTCTCGGTTTGCACCCACAAGTCAGCTGGCCGGACTTTGTCAACCCTCTGGTTCTGCTGCTGATGTACTACACACTGGTGGCTCTGCTGCACAAATGGGTCCACGTCACAGAAGAGGTTTGTGTTTTAATGTTTCTTCATCTGATACCTTCACATACTTTTCCAATTTCAGTTATAAAATTCTAATATCGTTCAGCTCTTTGACTTCAAAAAGTGTTACAGTAACTTAGTCTAGGGGCAATAATAGCTGTTGTGCTCCTTCAGGACACTGTTGATTGTGAAGATTGTGAGAGTCCAGTGGAAAGCCCAGAGATTCCTCCCAGCTTCTCCAGAGTCATCTACATCGCTGGAGATAAACAGGAGGTAACTCTTAAGCCTGAGAAGCATAAATTATAATTTGATCAGTTGTTCAATAATGTCTCAAAACCTATTTTATCAGCCTTGTTTTGAAGGAGAAGGTTGTTGTGCCTCTAAACACTTATACTGAGCAGTTTAATGGCAATTTTTAAGTTAGGTTTTTTAATCTTTAAGCCTTTGTGGAGAAATCATCATTTGCTTTTTTAAATAAAATGGTTTGACTTAAACTTAAATGTATGTAATTTAATCATGGCAATAACATAATAACAAACAGTGGCTCAGGAAGTAAAATTAAAAGTTTGATTCCCGCTCCTCACGTTATCATATGTCGTAATGTCCTTGACACCAGTGTCTGTGATGCTTGTGTGTGAATGGACACTTGTAAAAAAGAGCTGTTTAAATGCAGCCATTTAACATAATATTGGACAAATACTCTCTTCATTTCTTCTTTTCAGCTTTTAAGCAGCACTGATGAAGAAACATATCTTCCGGATGAGGTAACAAGCGTTTTGGTGTAACATTAATTTAATTTTATTGTGTTTAAATCTAGTCAATTAATGTCCTCATTTTGTAGCCAGCAATTTTAATGACCAGCTCTTCCTGGCAAGATGAGAAAAATGACTTGGGATCTCTGTTGGGAGGAGCTGGATATACAAACTGTTACCCTCCACCTCTGTATGGAGATGGAGACACAGCTTCAAATGGTAATTGGGTTTTGATGAATGTGGCAAGTGTAACCCCATATCATTTTTGTCATACATTTTATCCTACCTTCTATCTTCTCTTATTTGTTATAGAAACTGCCGGTGATGAAGCCATTGGTGAGAAGAAGGTTGAAGAAGAGCGAAGTCAGGCAGAGACTGTGGCCCCATCTTCAAGCCCTAGTGGGTTGGTCATCTTTGGGCGACTGGTGCAGAAACACAGCTATGTCAGCGCTTTAATTATTATGATGGTAAACTCTATATTACTCTATATATTATAAACTCTGTATTTCCTGTGATGAATGATGTGCCATGAACATGTGATTTTCTTCTGAATATTTATTGCCAGCTTAATTCCTGTCCTGTAACTTTCCAACTGATGATGGGATCTTTCAGTACAGGGATTTTAATAAAAAAGCCTTTTTTTGCAATATGCCAGTAGTAAAGTACTTTTTTTTCCTGAACCATATTTTATACAACCAAAACTTTTTTTGGCATACATACTTCATTTTTATTTGTTAACCGTTTTAATATAAAGCTATTGTTTACTAGCGCATTATGCTAATTAGCCAAATCTTAGCTTAGCCAATTTACTAATTAGCAACCTGTTGTCATCTTTACAGAACTGTGCACAATTTAATAAAAACACAAATGCCTCAAAACGAACTCTTTCTAGGTGTGGAGTATCACTTACAACAGCTGGTTAACCTTCGCGCTGCTGGTGTGGTCCTGTGTCATCTGGATGATGCGGGACCGGAGGCGCTACGCCATGATGTCCGCCCCGGTGCTGGCGGTGTACGGGACGGCCCTGGTGACACTCGGCTTCCTCAGCAGCCTGCGCCTGAGTCGGGCCGAGCTCTATCCCGCTCTGCCTTCCGCCGTCATTGTGGACTTTGACCTTAACAGTTACCACCCAGCGCCCTGTGTCCACCTGGGAGCCAAGGTCAGAGAAAGGTCAAGAATGTTTGACCCAACACATTAGAAAAAACGGAGAAACTTATAACCAGTTTTACAGTGTTGGGTGACCACAACAAACGTCTTTATTTGTAAAATTGTCTTCATTTATTGGAATTAAAAGGACTATTCATAACTGGGTCAAGGGTCAGAAATTCTGACTAGCAGCTTAACTGATTAAATTATGGAAGCCTAAAAAGTTAAGGTTCAGTGTCTTAAAATCAACATTTAATTGAAGATAATTTTAATAGTAGGCTATCAGCGTACACTATAAGTGTGAAATAGTTTTCTCTTGCTATTACATGTCTTGAGTGCAGTCTTAAACTAAGTCCCAAAATTTAAAGCTACAACTCCTTTTAGAACTAACTAACAAAATACTGTGGTGAAAACATAAATAATTTTTCTTATACTAATTTAAAAATATCTCATTAAAAAAATAAACATTAAACACATTAAAATTTTTGATTTTACAAATCTAAGTAACTGACCCCAATACTTTTCTGATAAGTTTTTAATGCCTAGATCACAAAATAATACTGAATGGTTTATATTGTGGGATAATTAAATGGGATATTGCTGCCAGTTTCCAGGTCTAATTGACGTCTTAACTCTTAAGGGAATGATGTCTGATGGTGATCTGTTTCATAAAAATGCTGACCCCTTAACATTTTTTAAACACATCATCCGTGTCTCTAATATATGTTTACTTGATGCTCTTGTGTGTTGTAGGTCTTCTACAGCTTCAGTTTTTGGATGATGTTTCGTCAGCAGCTGAAGGAGAGAGCTGAGGCCCAGAGTCTAAAGGCAGAATCTCTGGATGAAGTGAAAGTCATGTCAGGTACATTTGAATAAATAACACAAATTCAAAGGTAGAGCAGGATGTGAATGGAGTTTTTTATAATATAATTCATTACTGATTTTTATTGGCTCTCTTATTTTCAAGTTTTGTTGGTTCTTTTGTGGGTTCCTCATTATCTGAGCTGGCCCTGGTTTTATTTAAAAACTTGTCTGACTGTTGTTTCTCAGAGGAGGAAAGCCAGCCCTCTCCGTTTGTCGTGATGTTGATCTCAGGCGTCAAAGGAACACTGGTCAAATACTGGATTCTTTTCTGCTGCTCCATGTTTTTTGTGGTCAGCTTTTCTGGAAAGGTAAATTAAAACACACTGCACCTGAAAATAACTGAGTCCTTCAACCTACAACCTTCTTCTTTCTGTTCCCTTCAGGTAGTTGTCTACAAGATCCTCTACATCGTCCTCTTCCTCTTCTGTGTCACCCTGTACCAGGTCTTCCTTCATTTTCTTTTTTCTATGATAATAAGTCTCTGCATCAAGCAAATACAAACATTACTGTGTGTTTAGCCATCAGTGATTCTCATTAGTCTCTCTGTACATTTGGGATACATGGTCTAATCACACAAAACATGGTCTAATCACACAAAAAAAATTCTGGATTTCCATTAGTGCATAAAATGTTTTCAATAATAAAATTTGTGTTTAAACTTCGGATAAAGTGCTTGAACATAGGGTAAAAGGGTTTTCAGTTTCACAAAGCTGGTAATGAACTATCAGATCTTTAATTATTTGCAATGTATTGAGCTTCATTAAAACAGTTGAAGCAAAGGCATCTGGACTTAGTTTTCAAGGTGAAGTTTTATCCCGTGTCCAAGGGACTTTGTCAATCGTGAGATCAACTGATGTGAGATCTAAGTTTTATCTCTAGAGGGAGGGGTTTGACCTGAAACTGACTCTGATTGGACCAGGCTGTTCTGGTCTCATAGTCGTTATGTCGTTAACAAAACTTGCATGTGATTGGTCGTTCAGTGCTGACGTCTTCTGTTTTGCAACACACTCACTGCTCTACTCTGAATTCGGTTTTGATCCCTTTTATCCAGACCATAAAGAAACATATCTGGGCCCAGGAATACATTCCCAGCAGCACTTGTCATTTTCATTGTTCACACATTAAGCTCAACCCCACATCATCCCTTTTTTACTTCTCTAAAGTTACAAAGAAGATGGAACAAAGTTATACGTATATGCGTTCACAGTACACCGTCGCATTGTTATTGTTAATAGGTCTTTCTATTGGACAGTGCAGTTTTCTTCAAAATCACTTATGGCTTCTCTGAAAAAGTCACTGTGTAAAGAATAAATTTTCCCAAAAAATAGTTAAAAATGTTGAACTGGAAAGAGCTGCAGTCTAGTGAGTTTTCATTTCCCAACAACAAAACATTTATAATATCAAGGCTATAGCTCTTTTTATGTTTAGTGCTCAAAATTAGCTAGGGTTTTTACATAAGCATGATTGAATACAATACAGCCTAAAACAGCTGTATGATGTCTTTTAATCCTTTGAAATGTGCTGGTTCATGCCAGTATTTAAACAGTTTATGGTTCATTGTAACTCTTAAAACGGAAAATAATGGCCCATAACATAGCTTAGTATGCTTTTTGCCCAGAAAACTACAATGCCTCATCAGCCCATAAGTACTATATTAAACATATTGATTTTGACTCACACCAAATTTATTTTGTTTTGTTTTTTTCTCTGTTTTCCACTGTCCATCTTGTCTTTCTGCTGATCTTCTAAAAACATCGTCTGTGGGCACTTTGAGTAACGGCCCTAATGGCTGCGGAAATGACGTCAGACAAGACATACTGAAGTGTGTGATGGAAGAAATATGGACAACACAGCTAGTAATTGTGTTAAATGTGTGTTAGGTATTTTTAAGTAAAGCCAGACAAAAGAAAGCACTTTACAGGACATTAGACATTAGACAGTCATTTCCAATGGTTTCAGACTATGAATATGAATATGACTCACCTACAGCTAAAACTACAGAGAATCTACATAAAACAAAGTAAATCAAATGATAAATCCTACTGTCTGTCTCTTCTTCTTCTTCAGACACGTTACGATGTGTGGCGTCGTGTCCTGAAAACGTTTTGGGCCGTGGTGGTGGGTTACTCGATGGTGGTGCTGATCGTCATCTACATGTACCAGTTCAGGAGTGTGTCAGCTCTGTTCAGACAAATTATGGGCATGTCGGAGGAAGGGTAAGTCTCAGACAAAGTTATTATTGATTTAAGAAAGAAAGCAATAGGACTGTGGTGATGGCCTATTGTGTAGTTTAGAGACACTGAGGAAATTACATGAGGGAAAACTGAGTCTATCAGAGGGACAGCTCAAAGTTAAAGAAGCCAGAATGAGATGGTTTGAACATGGTCAGAGGAGGGAGAGTGAATATTTTGTTCAAAGGATGGTGAGGTTAGAGCGGCCAGGTAGAAGACCAAAGAGCAGGTTTATGGATGGAGTGAAGGAGGACGTGAAGGTAGTTGGTCTGAGAGAAGAGAATGCAGAAAGTAGGGCTAGATGGAGGCTGAAGGGAAGAGGAAATAAAGAGACTGAGACAAGCTCTCATTTATAAAAGACTACGTTGGATCTCTACTAAACCCATGCGTATATCTAGTGGCCAAAAATGGCGCACTCCAATAAATATCCAGATTTATAAAACCATGCGTAATCTTACCTGCAATTTCTGCTTTATAAATCCCACCTGAAACAGAAATGTGCACTCGTAAATGTGCCTTACCTTTACGCCTTCTCCATGCCTCGAACCAAAGAAAGACAATGCAAACTGACCTGTGAATGGATTTTTGGGCCCACAATGATTACACACCTGTGGATGTGTTTTACAGTGAATGCTGCTCTTCAGACTAAAATCATTGCAGCAAAACTGGAACTCCCACTTCTTAAAATTTAAAGAAATTAAATAACATTTAAAGAAATTAAAACTATTTTAACATTTAAAATAAAAAATGGATGAATGGTATCACTGATGGAGTATCTCGCAATGAAGACAAAAGGGTCAGTTTTTATGTGGACAAATAAAACCAGTTGTGGTCTTTGGCTCAAAATGTACAGAATGTGACTTTTATTCCTGAATGGTTGCGTGAGGAAAGTGTTTTTTGTGTAATGCAGCTTTAATTTGATATCCTAAGACAGGACCTAATACAATTATTTGAATTCCAAGATAATAATTAAAATGTGAAAATGTATGTATGTACAATCCCTGCAACAGGTTTGTGGTTTTCAAACATACAGTATTGTTCAAAGTAATAGCAGTACAATGTGACTAACCAGAATAATCCAGGTTTTTAGTATATTTTTTATTGCTATGTGGCAAACAAGTTACCAGTAGGTACAGTAGATTCTCAGAAAACAAACAAGACCCAGCATTTATGATATGCACGCTCTTAAGGCTGTGCAATTGGGCAATTAGTTGAAAGGGGTGTGTTCAAAAAATGTACTGCTATTATTTTGAACAATACTGTAGTAGATAAATGGTAAATGGCATGCACTTACTGTATATAGCGCTTTTTTGCTCCCTTCTCGGGCACCCAAAGTGTTTTACATCGTGCTTCCACTCACCCCATTCACACACATTCACACCTGGGGCAGACAGAGATGGGGGCTGCCATACAAACGGCGCTCAACCTTCTCCTTCCACCACCAAACACACCTCTACAGTCACACACATTCATACACCAGTGCTAAGGACACTGGAGGCAAGGTGGGTTAAGTGTCTTGCCCAAGGACACAACGACAGTATGAACAGGGCAGAGCAGGAATCGAACCGCCAACCTTCCAGTTATAGGACGACTGCTCTACCACTGAGCCACTCCGCTGGTGTGAAGATAACCTTCAAGATAGCACCAGCTGCAATACCTGAACACTCCTTCCCCCATTAAAATTCAATAAATTGTCTTTCTTAATCTCTTCAGTCTGCGTGACCTTGGTTTGGAGCGATATGACACAGTGGAGTTGTTTGCGCGGATCCTGCTTCCCGCTGCCTTCCTCTTGGCCTGTATCCTTCAGCTACACTACTTTAACGCAGACTTTCTGTCTCTGACCGATCTCGACAACGTACCAGTCCGAGAGGTGTCCAGGTACAAAACACTTTAATATAATCACTTTTTCAGACTGAACTAACAAACCTAAACACTAATCCATATTTTAGGTTAATCTCTATTTTCCTTTGTTCAGTGATGAAGAACTCAGGGGTTCAATTGCTGTAATAAAAGACATGTAAGAAATATTTTCTTTATAAATGTTTTTGGTGCAGTTATTTTTATCACAGACTCAGTGATGAATGTGTGTCTGTGTCTGATATTCAATTTCCAGCATTAAGGAAACCATTGCAAAGTTCAGAAAAAGGTAAGACTTCTACTACTTTTTTACTGAAATTGTATGTTCCTTTTGACTCCAAAGCTCTTTTCGGACCTTGCATTAAACCCATCTTCTCTCTCTATTTGCACACCTGTTAACCTCGATTCGTTGTAATGACACCTGGTATTTATCTGTGTCTTACTGATTTCTCGCTTCATAAGACAAACTAAACCAGCTTCTGATTAAAAAAGGTTGAAAATCAGGGGTTAAATACAACTGCCTGCTGCTACCACAAACTGTGCTTTAGCTGAAAAAGGTGTTTCTTCACTGTGTCAGGGTCCGTAATGCCTGGTCTGAAGGAGGTATGAGATAAACATGATACAATATGAAATGTCTTTGTTATGTTTAAGACTTGTGAAGGAGCAAATGGGAGAAGGAAAAAGTCAGGAAACACTGGACAGCATTGGACTTCAGACATCTTCAGAGAAAGACGCAGGAGAGGAGCTGACGGAGGCCGGAGAAGGTGAAGGTACTTTGCTGTAGAAGGAGCTTCATAAATAAACACCAATATAACATAAAAGTGTATAATTAGTACTTGAATGAAGGATCTGCCTCTTGCTTTCTTCAGACAATGTCCCGAGCAGTGCAGAGGATCAGTGGGATGTGATTGTGGACCGGGCCAGTCTGCTGCTCTTCCAGTCTTTGTCAGGACTGCGCCGGCTTCAGGAGCTCATCTGGAGACTGATGGAGCTCCACAGCCTTAAAATAGTGTCCTCTGGCATCATCTGGGTGTCACTGCAGGAGGTAGGCAGTGTTGTGCCTGAACGCGTTCATTGAACGATAGTTCATGAACTCGTTCATATTTTGGGTGAACGTGAACTGAACGGGCTGTATTACTGCCTGATGAACGTTACTGTGAACTCGTTCATTCTGGTGTCTGTGAACGGCACGCTCACGCCAGATTTCTATAGAGCCTTCCAGGCGAAAACCCGGCTAAAACACACCGCAAAACAGCCGGAAACGGGTCTTAATATGTAGCGGAAAAACACCAAAACCTGGCAACACCAGCCACCAGTGTCGCAGCGTCCGCGCATGCGTGGCGTCATCAAAAAAAAAAGAAAAAGAAAAAAGCATTGAGGCGACAGCAGCATGTAGTAAGGCGTATGATCATTTAAATTCATTCATGTAACTTGTTTGTTGAACCTGCCTGGTCTATTTTTCCAGGATTCCAATATTCTGTTTTAGCATGTGGACAATGGAAAATTATTAAAATTGAAAAACGTTTTCACCTTAATGATTACTGTCCTGTTTTTCTTTGAATAATTCCTCATTAAAAAAGACCATTCAAGCAGCACGTTTGTCCTCATGTTCTTGAGAATGTAGCCTACTGTAGGGTTGAAAGCTGCAGCTGCTACTAGTGTGGAGTGAATGGACAGCAACAAAGCATTAAAGCAACAATGTCCCCTCAATGCTAATGTAAACCCTGGTTGGATAAGGATTGAAAATTGGATATGAAAATTAAATCTGACGCATAGCTTCATTGTTAAAACTGATAAAATAATCGCTGTCTGTGATTCTACTGTATATGGGCTGTGGCAATAATTTTGAAAAATAATAGCTCGCAGCAACATATGAAAAAAAAGAACTATGAACAAGTTCATTGTTGGAACTGTGAACTTAGTTCAAAATTTTGAAGTTTGAACTGAACTGAACTAGTTCATTTTAAAATTTGTGAACTGAACTTTGAACTAGTTCATGTAGAAAGTGAACTTTCCCAACACTGGAGGTAGGATTATATTATCTTGATGTAAAATAGTAAAAGGTAGGTAGAGTGAGGATTCATGGTAAAATCTTCCTGGATATACAGTATTGTTCAAAATAGTAGCAGTAACATGTGACCAGAATATGACCAGAATATGTGACCAGAATTAGGCAACAGGTGTGAATCAGGTGGCCCCTATTTAAGGATGAAGCCACCAGCACTTGTTGGACATGCATTTGAAAGCCTGTGGTCATACAACTAAAAATTAGTTTAGTGATCCACAGGATTGCTAAATCCTGGAAACAAAAACGTTTGTACAAAATAGTTTTGAGTTCGTACAGTCAACGGCAGACACTGCTATTTTTTTTAAATACACTCCTTTCAACTAATTGCCCAATTGCACAGCCTTAAGAGCGTGCATATTATGAATGCTGGGTCTTGTTTGTTTTCTGAGAATATATTGAATTAAGGACTTTATTGCCTTTATTGAAGGTTTTATCTTTAGGAATGAAGACAACGTATGGTTTCAAGAGGTCTGCGATACATTTTTTTTTGTGATTTTTATTTTTTAATCTGCGCAGGTTTCTCTGATGAACATGCTCTTCCTGGTCTTGTGGGTCTTTGCTCTCCCGTTTCCGCGGCTACGACCTTTGGCTTCTAGTGTGTCAGCTGTGTGGGCCTGCATCATGGTGGTGTGCAAGATGTTTTATCAGCTCAAAGTCATCAAACCCTTAGACTACTCCTCCAACTGCACTGCTGTGAGTGTTTTAAACCAAACTTACACACAACAACCTTGAGTCTAGAGAATAAAAAACAAAATTATGTCTTCTGTGTGGGTTTTGTTTATCAGGGTCTGCTGCAGTCTAACAGCTCAGGTTTTGGGGATTTTGGAGAAGAGCTCAAAGGAAACATGATGGAGCTGCTGAGGAGGTCGATTCTGTACATTGAGCCTGTGGACCCTGTTTATTGGTGCGGGGCACTGCGTAAATGTGAGGGCAGGATCCTCCCATGTCTCAGAGTAAGAATCATGAATGAGTTTATAGTATCATTATTATAACTTACCCCAGATATCCAGTGGCTCCACTAGATTCCTGGTAATTACTGGTAATTAATTATAAAGTCTGCATGGCCTAACATTTTTTAATTATTTATTACTCTATTATTCTTACCTGTTTAGACCTGGTTTAGACCTGTTTAGATCTGATTTATACCTTGTTTAGACTTGATTAGACCTGGTTTAGACCTGTTTAGACCTATTTAGACCTGTTTAGACCTGGTTTAGACCTGTTTAGACCTATTTAGACCTGTTTAGACCTGGTTTAGACCTGTTTAGACCTGGTTTAGATTTGTTTAAACCCGTTTAGATCTGGTTTATACTTTGTTTAGACTTGATTAGACCTGGTTTAGACTTGATTAGACCTGTTTAAACCTGGCTTAGACCTGGTTTAGACCTGTTTAGACCTGGTTTAGATCTGTTTAGACCTGTTTAGACCTACTTAGACCTGGTTTAGACTTGTTTAGACCTGTTTAGACCTGGATTAGATCTGCTTAGACCTGGTTTAGACCTATTTAGACCTGGTTTATATCTGTTTAGTCCTGTTTAGACCTGGTTGAGACCTGGTTTAGAACTGTTTAGACCTGCTTGTTAAGACCTATTTATACCTGGTTTAGACCTGGTTTAGACTTGTTTAGACCTGGTTTAGATCTGTTTAGACCTGTGTCAGTCTTTAATATTTTTATTCTTTTATAAATTATATTTAATAACTTCACATTTTTGACTTACCGTATCCCTAACCCTATGTCATAGAGCATTTAAATATCACAGCTCATATCGTTATTGAAATATTCAAAACACCTATCACATGTTTTTCTAATATCGTGCAGCCCTAATCTAAATACACTTGTATATGTATGACGTAGACCATCTCCAAATGTGCCCTTGTGTCATTTTAATGCCAGTTCTGAAGGAACTTCTTTTTAATCAATATAAAAGCTTTTTGTCCGGACTGTTTTGTCATTAATATCACATTCACAGCTCATTGTTGACTCACTTTCCTTATTGTGTTGTAGAACCACCTGTTGATTTTGGGGCTGCTGGTTTTTGAGGCGACCGTTCACCGTCACCAGCTTTATTTCCGTCTCCATAATAGCCTCAAGCCTCCTCTGTTCAGCATCCTCTTTCAGGGAATCACACGGCAGCACCTCGACCACGGGATTGTACCCTGCATTAAATACTTCATCAACTTCTTCTTCTACAAATTTGGCCTGGAGGTACTTTGTGTCACCATCATCTTCTATTCATCCACTGCTCAGACTTATTCTGTCCATTTTCACAGGTCAGTTTGATCGTCGCGGTTAATGTGATTGGTCAGAGGATGGACTTCTACGCTCTGCTTCATTCCTGTGCTCTGTTGGCTGTCTTGTCCCGCCGTCGGAGGAAGGGTATAGGAGAAGTGTGGCCCAAATACTGCTGCTTCACGTCGGGACTCATGGTGCTGCAGTATCTCCTTTGTATCGGGATCCCTCCAGCTCTATGTGTCGGTATGAACTTGGTGCTGCAAATGACACAATTACACAAATAGGAACCATTATAATACCCTTTAGCCTCATGGACATGCTAGCTGTATTTAAAAGAACCTTAGGTGGCCAAAGCTGTACAAGAGATAGAACACAGATTAACAAATAAGCAACAGAACTTTAAATGTGGAAAACAGATTAAACATGACCATGAAACAAGATGAAAAGTACAATAAATACACAATAAAAGCTGCAGTAAGAGCCAAGAAGAGCACCCATCCAGTGTTAAACATCAGAGGTGTGTCTTCAGCCTGGTTTTAAGAACATCCATCTTGCCTTTCTAAAAGTTATGTATTCCCACTCACTAGCCTCTGAGAGGAAGTACTGACATTGTTTTACATATAACAGCCGATGGTGACTACAGCAAACTGACTGAACGAGGTAAGCGTAGATGCTCCTACAGAAGCTGTTTCATCAAAACCTGGGAGTATTTCTTCATTAAAACTAATAAAAAGTCTCTGTGGAAATCACTATTGTAAATACTAAGCAGCTGTAGTTCTCTTCTTCTTATTTAATTATTGTATTCTTTTGGATTTTTAACTTCTAATGCCTGATGCCAAGAAAAAACAAAAAACAAAAAAACACAAGGATTTATCTTAGCCACCTGAATACCGACGTGGATAGGAGTTTATACTAGAGTCCTTTTGATAGTTTGTTGCTTTAATTTAATAAAATGATCTTGTCATTTATCATTTCATTTCATTTCATTTAGTCATTTATCAGACGCTTTTATCCAAAGCGACTTACAAGTGAGGATAACAATGGAAGCAATTTTAACAACACAAGGTACAAAAAGCATAAGTGCACAAAAACTAGTCAGTTTAAACCCAGCGCAGTATACAAGGCTAAGGATAAGAGAAATTTATTTTTATTTTTTTTTAAAGAAAGGAATCAATAGAAAGGAAGTAGAACTCAGTGTTTGTCAGTCAGGTGTTGACGGAAGAGATGTGTTTTCAGGCGTTTTTTAAAGATGGCTACAGAATCTGCTGATCTTGTAGCAGCAGGTAGATCATTCCACCAATGTGGAACAGAGCCAGAGAAGGTACGTGAGAGTGATTTTGTACCTTTTTGGGACGGTACCACCAGACGTTGTTCATTTGCAGAGCGCAGGGATCTGGTAGGAACGTAGGTCTGTATTAGTGAGTGAAGATATGAGGGTGCAGAACCAGTGGTGGTCTTGTAGGCCAAGAGCATAGCTTTGAACTTGATGCGGGCGTCAACCGGGAGCCAGTGTAACCTAATGAAGAGAGGAGTTACGTGCGCTCTCTTTGGTTCATTAAAGACCACTCTTGCCGCTGCATTCTGGATCAGCTGCAGAGGTTTGGTTGTGCAGGCAGGGAGTCCAGCCAGTAGAGCATTGCAATAATCCAGTTTGGACAAGACAAGAGCCTGGACTAGAATTTGCGTAGAGTGCTCTGATAGGAAAGGTCTAATTTTCCTAATGTTGTAGAGGATGAATCTACAGGACCGGGTGGTGCTGGCGACATGACTTGTGAAATTTAGCTGATCGTCAATTACCACTCCCAGATTTCTGGCAGTTCTGGACGGTGTAATAGTTGATGGGCCTAGTTGAATGGAGAGGTTATGGCAGGTCCCTGGTTTGGCCGGAATCACAAGCAGTTCTGTTTTTGCAAGGTTCAGCTGCAGGTGATGGTCCTTCATCCAAAGTGAGATGTCACTCAGACATGCCGAGACGCGAGCAGAGACCGTCGGATTGTCAGGTTGAAATGACAGGTGGAGTTGAGTGTCATCTGCATAGCAGTGATAGGAAAAGCCATGCTTCTGGATGACAGAGCCAAGGGATGTCATGTATATGGAAAAGAGTAGCGGTCCAAGCACTGAGCCCTGTGGCACCCCTGTATTGAGATGTTGGGACTCAGAGACCTCGTTTCTCCAGGATACTCTGAATGACCTATCCGAGAGGTGGTCCCTATCTTGTGATGAGGTGGTTCCCCTAATAATCTCCCTGATATTCATCTGAATGTGCCTGCCAGATGGTTTTGTCACCAGTTTCCATTTGTAGCCTTATGTAAAATGCTGTTACTCTTATGTGATTGTTTTTCTTCTGTTCTGGCTTTTCTTTAGACTATCCCTGGAGAACTGCTTATCGGCCGCTAACATCTAACATCATCAAGTGGTTTTACCTGCCGGACTTTGCCATGAGGCCCAATCCTCGTTTCATTTTCTGTGAGGACATCTGACTTTTTCATTTTTGCAATTGTGTGTCTGGTCCCACTCTTTAGTAACTAAAGTTTAGTTGATTAAGTATGTGGCACTTTGATGAGTGTTATCGACCACAACAGTGTTAACTTATTACTTTAAAGGTTATTATTCAACGCACTAATTCTCAGCTGGATAATCCATTTTAACACAGTGAAAGTAGTTTGAATGCTGTCTCTCTTCGCAGACGACTACCTCCTGCTGCTCTGTGCCTCTCTGCAGTGGCAGGTCTTTGAGGAGGAGAATCGGGCCGCGGTGAGACTTTTAGCTGGAGACAATGTGGAAATCAGCCGCAGCTTAGACCCAAGCTCCTTCAACCAGTTCATTCCCGTCAACAACTTCCTCCACTGCAGGTGACGGACCAGGTCATTCTGTACAGCAGCATTTCTCCTTTATTCCTTTAAATATTCCTTTGTTGGTTACGAGTGTGAGTCCATTATGTTGGTTTGTGGTTTTTAAATTGGGAACATTAAGATGGTCTCAATATAATTGTTTCTGTGTTGTCAAACTGGGGAAAGATGTTCTGGTAAAATTAATTTCCAGGATACGCACAGTCACTTATGTCTGGTTTGTAAAATAGGTGAGTGACTTTTTACTTTTTTTCCAGTTAATAAATAGTTTGAAAGTTTTAAACACTTAATGAGAAGAAAAGATAAGATACTTAAACAGTAAGCACTTTGAGTCCCTTGGTCCTTCGGGAGAAAAGCGCAATATAAATCCAATCCATTATTATTATTATTTTTTATTATTAAACAAATTGCACACCCCATAAAAACGTAATACACTCAAACAATTGTAAAAGTCAAATTATAATAATAATATCAAGTAACGTACTGCACATATACAGTATATTTTCCTGAGTATATATCACAATTGAGGGTGCAGCAGCAATTTAAAAGGGTTACTGTCAAAATGATTAAGTCAAATTATTACTTTTATTTACATTTATTAATTTAGCTGATGCTTTTATCCAAAGCAACTTACGTTGTGCTTAAATTCACCAGTGTTACAGCTGGAACACCACTGGAGGCAAGGTGGGTTAAGTGTCTTGCCCAAGGACACAATGACAGAATGAACTGTGGGGAGAGCGGGAATTGAACCGCCAACTATCCAGTTTAGGAAAACCATCTTTTGTACAAGGCTGTAAACATGATTTTTACACTTGTAAAGTTGCCATTGGGTTTCTCCTTATATATCCGCTTTTGGAGCCTGCCCTCTGGTGGACAGCGGTATATTGCTGTATATTGCTGTATATTGCTGTATGGTGGCGTCCTTACTCAAGGCCCTTTTAAGGGGTTCCATGAGAGAGGCTTGGTTTAGACCTAAAACTAAACCTGATAAGACCAGGCTGTTCTGGTCTCATTGTCGTTAACTATGAAGTCTCTTGCAAAAGAGCTGAAACATCTTAACCTTAAAAACTTTTGCTTTAAAACCTTTTCTACCTTTATATAACATCACTTCACTACTATTGTTTTTATCGTATAATTTTAACATAAGGAACATAAAGTATTTGAATGTAGCATTACAATCATGTAGTTAACTTTAAAGGACCCTTAGATTTGGCTGAAAAGACTTATGGGACACTTTAGAAAGTCTAGTTCTGAGCCAAGGTCTGGCTACTGCTTTAATTAAACAGCTGTTGCAAACTTCAACCATTGACTCTTCAATATACATGTTTGACACCTTCTCAGTAAAGGTGTAAAAGTTTTACATTTGAGTACAATGCACTCACTTTTTGTCTGAACAGATGCTATTCCTAAACATCCTACAAGCCCACAGAAATCCTAAAGAAAGAGAGTGAGCATAACGGACGTTTGTGTTTATCTACAAAACAATATTTTATTTTATATTAGATAGGTTTGATGCAACCATGGCACATTATAATAACTTGCTCCTTTTAATGTTTTTCTTCTTTTTGTCTCTAGGTCCTACCTTGACATGGTGAAGGTCTTTGTGTTCAGTTATTTCTTTTGGCTCGTGTTGTGCCTCATCTTCATCACTGGCACCACTCGGATCAACATCTTCTGCCTGGGATACCTAGTGGCCTGCTTCTACTTCATGTTGTTCGGAGGCAGTGTCCTGATGCAGCCGGTGCGCTACATCCTGAGGCTGTGGGACTGGCTCATTGGATACACCTGCTTTGTCATCGCCATGAAGAACCTGCTGTCTGTGAGTTAGATTTTAGGGAGGTTTTTCTAGTTTAAGTGTTCCTTTTTAACCCATGTTTGCTCTCTTTGTGTCTGTGCAGCTCGGCTCTTGTGCGTATCTGGACAGTTTGCTGAAGAACGGCTGCTGGTTAATTCAAGCCTTCAGTATGTTCTGCACCATCAAAGGATATGATGTCCGTAAGTGTCCGAGAGAAGGAGTGGTTATATTTAAAAAAGAGTAAAAAATACTGTATTTTCAGATATGCAGGATAAACTATAGCAGCAGCAACAAAAACTCTACAAACCATCTTTATATAAAACATAGAGCAGCTTTTTGACAATGCATGAATATGATATTATGCTCCTAGAGCTCTTAAATAGAAAACCACAAACTAAAGTCTCAAACATTCTTGTTTAACCAACAGGAAAAGCAAAAGGCAAAACATAAACACTTAAAGTTCTAAATGGTTTGCATCATGTCTGAAGTATAATATATTCATCTTTAAAACCACCCTGTGTAACCTTTAGCCCCAAAATATATTTTCTCAAAATCATTTTGATGGTTCTTAAACAACCCTCAGCTGGACAGAAACCTCCAGTGTTCCTGTCCCGGGACAGTGACTTATCACAAGAAATGAGTGAGTCTCATCTCTTCCACACGACACATATAATCAAGAAAATAGACCAATAGACTGGACCCCAGCAAAGTTCTATTTGTACAAAATATAATAAAATTACCTATTGTTTTAAAAGACATGCTCTTTTTCCAAACTTGCCGTCTTAAATGTCTCCACTTCTAAATAAAGATGGGCACCACTGTCCATGGGTTGCAAAGAAATGGATCTGCGCCCTCTGCTGGCTAAAACCTACACAGGCTTTAGGGTTTGAGATAATTATAGTATGTTGGGATTTCTTAGACAGCATTTAAAAAAACTGCATTTTCAAGAGCTGCGCGATGAACCATAAAAATATTTAAGAAATAATTCTAATTTTTTTGTTCCCCCCTTTCTCTCACTCTGGTGCAATGTTTTCTGTCTGGCATTTATCTATCTTTGTCAAAAAGGCCCAAAATAAAAAGATTTAATAAATATTTAAATAATTGATGTGCAGTATGCAAATGTTTTTCTTGTATTTGTGGAAAATAGTTTAGTCCTGTAATACTAAAGTGTTATAAGAATGATGTTTTAATGACAATATTTAATGTGTTATGGCAAGCTTTTATTAAACACATGCTTTTATAACTTTTTACTTTTTTTTAAAAACTTTTTACAACTTTTATTATCCTTTCATTTCATAGTTTTATTTCTGGTTGTGTCTCTTTCAGCTGATCCTGACGATGAGTGCGAGTTACCTGAAGGTGAAGCAGGCATTGTTTGGGACGCCATCTGTTTCACGGTTCTTTTGGCCCAAAGGAGGGTCTTCCTCAGCTACTACTTCCTTTATGTGGTGTCTGACCTCAAGTCCTCCAAGATACTGGCCTCCAGGTCTGTAGCAGTGTGTAGACAGTTTAACATAATAAAAGCAATGAACTCAAGCTGAAGCAAGAAAAAAGAGGAGAATGTAAGGCCTTCTTTCTTATTTCTCAAGAGGTGCAGAGCTGTTCGAAGCAAAAGTAAAGAAGCTGGTCGCGGCTCGACTGGAGGCGGAGAAGAAATCTGTGGCCACTCTCAAGAAACAGTAAGAAAAAGGAAAAATAAACTGTAACAGCAAAATACTACTTGACTTTGTGGTGATCAATTTAATTGATTAAAATGACTCATTAGGATGGAAAAAATTAAATCAAAACAGAAAACTCGACCTGCACCAAAAGAAGAACAAGGACCGGAGACGACAGAGGGTAAAAAAAAACATGTCCTTTTTTATTCTTTTTTTAATTGAGGAAGAAAGATATATAGAGCAAAGAATACTAGGTCTTCCTTCAACCGAGTCTTAACACATTTCAAAAAGGTGGTCTATAACTGCTTCTCTACAGTAGGTAATTGTCAGCACACCCTGAGTTTGGAGAAGCCAACAGGAGCAGGCTTTGTTTTAGGATGCTTATGAGGGCCAGTGAAAACAGACTTTTAAAACTTTTAAAACTATGTGATTGTGTTACTTAAAAGGTATTTATTTACATGAATTGTCTTTGCTTTCTATTCTGTTCCTTTTTTATACTTCTCCAAATTTATCATTCCTCAGTGCAATGTGGCCGACTTTCAATTATAACAATATATAACTCACATGAAGATTCTTATGTGGAAAAAATGAAGCTGTCCTTGTTACTCCCTTACATCTTTATCCAACAATGTGACTTTTTGACCTTTGTTTAGGTGAAGACGAAAAAGCAAAGATAGACGCAGATGAAGAAAAAGCAAAGATAGACGCAGATGAAGAAAAAGCAAAGAGAGACGCAGATGAAGAAAAAGCAAAGAGAGACGCAGATGAAGAAAAAGCAAAGAGAGATGCAGGAAAATGGTGGAAGCCTTGGGTTTCGACGCCTGGAGGTACTCAGTGTAAAAATACTATATATGCATTTAATTTCTTTACCATTTAAACTAATATGTTTATGAAATACAGTGGAAAACAACTGTGGCTACCACCTGTTTGACAGCGACAGTGAGGAAGACGAGGAGGAAGTCACTGAGAAAAAAGAGGAGGAGCAACCAACAAAGAAAAAGTCTGCTTTTCAGGCGAGGCTCAGGAAAAATGATCAGAATTTATATAAAGGTTCCAGGCAACATGATTTGATAAACATACGATTGGCTGATGAATAATGTAAAAAACACATTTAACCTCAAACAGGCCATGATAGATGTTTAAGTAATCTTGTGTATTTTACATAGAGGATTTTTCAAAGTATCTCTAAATAATGACTCTATGTTTCCAGTTGGCCTATGAGGCTTGGGTAACCAGCTCTAAAAAAGCTCTCAAAGACCTGAAAAAAGAGAAGAAAAAAATCAAGAAGGAAGAGAAGAAGAGAGCAAACAAAGAGCTTCAAAGACAACAAGGTGAGAATAATTTCCAATTATTTCCTTTCCAAGTGGAGTAGAACAAGAACTAAAAGAGAAATATTAGCCTGTGTGTCATAAAATAACCATACTTGCAATAGAGGTTTTATTTTATGTTGTAAAGGTGATGGGCTCTAAGTACTGTGTCCCTAAGACTTGGTAGTCTAATCATACATGTAACAATCACTCTTTAAATATTGTACTGTATGTGTTCTGTTATGTGCTGTAATATATTGTTCAGGCCTGGACAGAGCAGACTCCAGTGAAGATGAACTTGATGAAAGTACTGTGGAAGAAGAGGCAACAGAAGAGGAAAAAGGTAAACCACAAAACAGTCTTGAACATAACAGATTCTTTACCTTCTTTACTGCCTTTGTATTTGGACTGCACTGTTTCGTCACCATTATGTTTTTATTGTGTCTCTTCAGAAAACATCCTGCAGCGCGTCGCCAGCACTCTGAAGTTCGGTTTTGCGTTTATTCAGTCTCTCTTCGATGATTTGACCGAGGGCCTCAATGCGTTTTGTAAAGACAGCCTGGACATCTCCAAAGTGCTGCTGTTTGAGCGAGCGCTACTCAACCAGCAGCTCAAGAAGGTTAGCTTCCTTTATTGTCTCTGTGGGGAATTTTATCAGCATGTTTTTGATGTTGGTGGGGGAAACTGGAGTACTTGGAGAAAACCTATCCTTGCATGGACAGAACACAGAAAGGTCCTGTCCCGCTCGGGAGTCGAACCCCGGACCTCCTTGCACCATCTTGACACTTTTTTTTATTATTTTCTGATAAATATTGATGTATACTCAACTATGTGTGAGTGCTGCATTTCCGATTTATTTTAGTGAGCCCAAGACTCTGAAGTATTCTTTCTTCACGCATTCTGCAATCCACTGCAGTTTTAATATTCAAAAGTGTCCTATCCATAGTTTAACGTTGCATTTATTATGAAAGTGAAATTACTGAATCACAAACTCACCAATTGCCTCGCGTTCTTCAGGGCAAAGAGGTGAGCCAGGAGAGCGTGAAACAGTTTTACGAGACCTGGATCTCCCGCCAGAACACACTGTCGTCTCAGGAGGATTTAGACGACCCCCTGCCTCCCTGCTCTCCTCCTGCTGTTCCGTCTTTACGCAAGGGCTATTGGAAACTGAAGAGCCAGGCATCCAAAGTGTCCTGGGGCAGCAGTGTGTCCAGGTAATGCCCTCTGTTTATCCCCAAGATTAAAGCTAACTATGGAACTTAAAAATATGATATCTTTTGTTTTTTAGTCATCTGTATATAAAGTAGAAAATGCACACAGGCCTAACACAGTACTTCTTTGTTTGTCAGTTGCACGACGGACGAGACGCTGCTCGGTTCTCGACAGCCGACTCAAGAGGAGCTGGACGAGCCTCCTGTTCCTCCAGGTCCAGACCAGCTCAGACGAAAACTCCTGAAGACATCCAACATCGACTTTACCTCATTTGAGACAGACGTCATATCCCCGAGGTAAACCATGAAGGAATTATTGTATTCATTAAGTGATAAAAGAGATTCAACAGATTAATTAAAACCTTTACAATAGCTTTTTATGAATGTCTTTATTTCATTAATCAGTTCAGTCTTTAATAAACCATTTAGCCTTGTTTCCAGGTTTTACTCTTTTCTTTCATTTTGACAATTATAAAAACATTAATGGATCTCATGGTTACTGTCTAAAATGTAAGTTCTAATGTTTTGTCTTTGTTGAAAAGCTTTGAAGATGAGGCCCTTCAAGACGAACATGAAACAAAGCCTGAAGAAGAAGAAAAAGAAGAAGAAGATAAACAGCATTCTGAGGAGCAGGAAGATGGAGAGCCAGAAGAAGTCAAGGATGAGGTCAAAGAGGAAACAAAAGAAGAGCCAAAAGACGACTGTGAGACGTTTGATGAGAAACAGGAAGAGAAGGCAGAGCTCAGAGAAGACGAGGAACACACTGAATACGGCAGTGTCTCGTTGGGTTTTAGAGACAGTGACGGAGAGAAAAGCCTCGATCTCCCAGAATCCTCCAGGCCTCTGAGTCAGGAAACAAGGAACCTCACCGCCAGCGAGTTACTGCTCAACAAGTCAGTCTCAATGAGGAATGAGTCTAGAGTCAGTGCTTAGTTAGGATTTACAGAAGCAGGGAATACTTTAAACTAATTTCTCTATTTTTTCATATTTCTTCAGTATGTTTCAGAACAATGATATCTCAGAGTCGGACAAGTTTTTCCAGAAGTTGCCGCGGCCACTGAAGCTGCTGTTTGCTCTTTACAACACGATGGTGTCCAAATCTGAGATGCTGTGTTATTTTGTGATCATCCTGAACCACATTGTGTCTGCGTCGCTGCTGTCTTTGATCCTGCCCATCCTCATCTTCCTCTGGGCCATGCTCTCGGTGCCGCGTCCCTCTAAACGCTTTTGGATGACTGCCATTATCTACACAGAGGTATAACTGCTACTGCATGCAATGTAAAGAAAAATATAACAGTGCTTTGTTATTGTCACATTATTGGATTATCACATTTTTACATGAAAGTGTCATTATGTTGAGCCCTGATGTTACTGCTTTGTAAAAATACACATTTCTGCCCAAGCCCTTTACAATAAAGGTTTATTACATGAACACATACCTTGCTATATCACAAAACAACATATATTTTGTAAAAATGCAATAAGTTGTGATCTTGTAATAACGTAAAACCGTATCTTGTGAAAACAAGGAAAGGTTGTAATATCTCTGAAAGGAATTATGATCATTTACTGTATGATGCTTTTAGTTTTAGTCTTTTGCACATCTCCACATCTATATCCACAACAGCCCTTTTCCAGGGACAAATGTCCTTTAAACAAATATCACTAACTAATATCTGTGAGGGAAAGATGGAACAGGCAATTGACAGACAGATTGTCTGCAGCACAACGTTCTGTTGTGGTAAAGAAGGTTTCTATCAGCTGTGGGTAAGTTTCCTCTGCAGGTTTTTTAGAAATAAGGTGAGGAGTTTGAGCTCTTGAGAGGAGCTCTGAGTAGAGCCACTGCTCCTCCACATCAAGAGGAGCAGCAGATGATGGAATTGAATCTGTATCACAATAATGTATCACAAGAAGAAAATGATAACACATGCAATATATTGTCCCACCTTTACTCCTATGGCCTTTACTCATATTGTTCTGACAACTGTGTGTACAAAAAAATGCATGCACATAAAGTATTGTTATTGCTATATAGTTTTAAATCTCTTTATTCAAATCAGTAATTTTGGCTCGGCAAAAGGCAATGCACTCCTAACATCTTCTGTTCACATTTCTCCTCTCAGCTGACTGTTGTGGTGAAGTACTTCTTCCAGTTTGGGTTCTTTCCCTGGACGACCTCTGCGTACAGAGGCATCAACGCAGAGCGACCGTTTGCTTTGCCCAACATCATCGGAGTCGAGAAGAAAGATGGATATGTGCTGTTCGACCTCATCCAGCTGCTCGCTCTGTTCTTCCACAGATCTATTCTCAAGGTAAACACCCTGAAAAAAATAGTAAAGGGCCATAACATTACAGACAATAACAGGTGAAGAGAATCACATTATTTACTATAATGACATAAAAACAAAGATATATTAGAAACAGGTGAGTTTATAACTGATTTCTTAATGCCTGTTGTTTTCAGTGCCATGGTCTGTGGGACAACAAAGAGGTAGAGATGCCTGATTTCTTTAAAAAGCTGAAGAAGAAGGTGGACAAGAAGAAGACAACAGGAGCAGATAAGGCGAGCAGCAAAGACAAAGCCTCTCGACGTCTGAAGTTTCTGCCTCTAAATGCCTCCACCACCTCCCTCTTCTGCCGCAGACGGAAAGGAGACGCAGACTCAGATGGTGATTAATCACAGAAACAACACAGTTTATTACAAATCTCACTCTCACAGCTACAAAAAAAAACAGTTCCACTTGAACTTGTGTCATTAAAGCATAGGTCACTAAAATGTAAAAAGTGACATTGCCAAGATTTTTCTGTTTGACATTTAAAGCTGTGAATAAGCAAGAAAAAAAAAACTACCTCCACTGTTTATTGCAGCAGTATACAGCTATACCTCCAGCCTTGGGTTACATACATATTTATTTGCTTCTTTATTGTAGTTAATACAAAAAGTATCTCATATAGACACTCAGCTTGCCTTTTATGTCCAGCGGATCGGTGACTGCAAGCACCAGTGTGCCGATCAGCTGGGTGTCCTGCCTGAGGGCTGGGGACAAGGAATAAAGAACACAACAATAACAACCTAACGGCACGGGGGCACAAAACAGCAGCTCTCCTGCACACAGCACAGCGGAAACACAAGCCTTTTTGGGGGATATTTGTACTATATGTGTCGTATTCACAAATATCAAATATAGAACACATTTAAATGTCATGTTTGATTGCTATTTCATGATTATAAACTAAAATGAACCGACTAATGTTACATTCTAATAGTCCAGTCGTGGATTTCACATTGTCGTGTCTAATAAACCTAAAAGTGTTATTTTTTATTTTTTTTGGAGAGATGAAGCCCAAGAAGCAGAGCAGTAAAAAGAGTCGACATCAGCGAAATAAAACACCACTGACTCGAAAACAGCAGATCAGACAGGAGATCAGAGAGAGGATGCTCCAGGCCAAAGCTGCCACAATCGAAGTGTGAGTTTTATTTGTTAATGTAAGACAAACATTTACTGGAAGAATGGATTAAATGCAAGGCTGCACAATTTCAAATCCAATATTTATCTCTTTTCCTCTGCAGTGGCCTTCATATTTATTTACCCATAAGGCAGTTCTTCTATGACATCATCCACCCAGAGTACAGCCCTGTGTGTGACGTCTACGCTCTAATGTTTCTCATCGATGTCGTCAACTTCATCGTCACCATTTATGGTTACTGGGCTTTTGGGGTAACTATTCATTCTGTTTGATCAAAGAATTATTTTGTGGAAATACATCGACTATCGCCTCAGTCTCATGGGTTAGAAGAGATAAAGGTTGATAAATGAAATTGATTGATATTAACTTAAGACACTCACTGCATTAAATGTGTTTTACAAAGTGTTACAAAATGTAAAGAGGCACATCAGAGACTATCCAATACAGTTCTACTTAAATAAAAAAAAAAGGGTTATAAAAAAGAATCTAAGCCTGACATTAAAGCTGCTCTGAGGAGGTTAAACTTCTTTATAAGGTTTCCATGGGGAATGCTTTTGTGAAACTACGCAAATGAACAAGAACAAGTTTTTAATGTACAGTCCTTAGTGATGATTTGTGTGACTTCAGAAATACTCCGCCGCGGCCGACATCACAGAGTCCCTGTCCGAAGACCAGGTCCCGGAGGCCTTCCTGGTGATGCTGCTGATGCAGTTCGGGACCATGATTGTGGACCGGGCCCTTTACCTGAAGAAGTCTCTGCTCGGGAAGTGTGTGTTTCAGGTCGTCCTCGTGTTTGGGATCCACTTCTGGATGTTCTTCATTTTACCTGGAGTCACTGAGAGGTCAGAGACTACTTGTGTCAAAGTGACAAATAATCATTAAAACAAACAAGGATTAAAACATAAATTCAGACGATAAACAGTGAAAAGGCCTACAATGTTCTTAGTGTAAATATATGTTTTATTTTTGTCCTAGTCTTTTATTTTATTAAAGCATTTCATAACACATACTCATGGACAATTATTGCAAATGAGATCATGCAGCATATTGTTCAAAGTACAGTTGCATTTGTTTGGTGTCTTTCAAAAATTGAGCATCAGCAATGATCTGCATTAACCATCATGCACTCAGCGTTTTTAGTCCATTCAGGCAAGTGCAATCCGTGACTGCCAGTCTCAAAAAACTGCCTCCACCTTGATCTGGCACGACAACTGTTACGGGCACATATCTAACACTGGGGAAAGTCAGCGTCAAGTCAGATCCTGAACAAATTAGTGCTCCAAGCTGCACAGGCCTGGCTCATCTTGAACAGCTTTAATTTAGTCTCACGTGTTGTATTTTATTAAACTTTATACATAATACATCTTAAAATGTTATCCCAATCCTGAAATCAAATGGTGACAGTGATTTTACAAACTATCTGTCACAGCTCTTTTGCAGCTCTTACACTTGCAATAAGAGCTGCCAGTGTAATGTATCAGATAGGACCTTCTCTCCCATTGTTTCAGGTTTAATCAGGCGTTTCTTACTTTATTTCATGTTTGTGTCGACAGGAGGTTCAACAGAAACCCCGTGGCTCAGCTCTGGTACTTTGTGAAGTGTATCTACTTTGGGCTCTCTGCGTATCAGATCAAATGTGGATATCCAAACCGTATCCTGGGCAACTTCCTCACCAAGAACTACAACTACCTCAACCTCTTCCTCTTCCAGGGGTAAGATTTATTTAACCTACACACAAACACAGGCTAACACTAAACACCTGAGCCATCTCTTTCACATTTAACCTGTTTATAATATGTTCTTGCTCCAGATTTCGTCTGGTGCCCTTCCTGACGGAGCTGAGGGCAGTGATGGACTGGGTTTGGACGGACACCACTCTGTCTCTGTCCAGTTGGATCTGTGTCGAAGACATTTACGCAAATATATTTATTCTGAAGTGTTGGAGGGAGTCAGAGAAGGTGAGTCTTACCTGCTTCCATTATAATAAATGTTTTAGGAAAAAGGCATCTGAACATAGTTTTGAAGGGAACCCATCCCAGGACATTGGTAAAGGGACAAAACCATTTTAACCAATGTTCACAATTTTAGTTTGTGTTTTATGGCCAAATATAACAAGCCTAAGACCAGCTTCAAAGTTCTTGGTAATGATGTCTCAGTTCTTGGTCTTAGGGCTGTAATGAAACTAGATCTAGTAAATGACCCAGGATCCAACTGCTTTGATGCAAAATATAAACATCAATCAAACATTGTCTAAACTTACTGCTATACTGTAAGACATGCATTTATTTTGAAATTCAATTGTTGCATTTCAATCGCAGTCACTGTGGTCTGGACTAAAATACTAATAATGTTATACAATTTATGATAAACTGTAGAAACAGTAAGCATTAAGGAAGCAGCGAACACACAAATTTTATCAAGTCCAGTTGAAGTGTAAAGATTTGGTTAACTTAAAAATATTATTAATTATGTGGAAAGCTAAAAATAGGAGTGCAAGATTTCTTAGTCAGCCACAGAGGGCACCAAAGTTTTAAAACTCTTTTTGCTTGCCCCACGTTAAAACAGATGTGTCTCTTGGTTTATGGAGTATGGTTATGAAATTCTTTTGACTCTAACTTTTAATGTTTTTATTGTTAGTATTGCTAAGTTTAAGAGTATGTAGATAAAATTAAAATAAAATACTTTGTTATAAAAGGAATTAAGAGAATCAAGTTTATGTAAGACAGGAGAATATATGAGGCTGTAACAAGGGAAGGGTCTGGGCTCATGATAGGTTTAAACTTATTATTTGTTTACTTATTATTATTTTTCTTTTTTGTTTAGGATAATAGGGATGCTGGCTGCTTCGTTTTTTTTGTTACTTTACTTTACTTTGGCTAGAGTTGTGTTGATTGTGTTCAATGAAATAAATGAATAAATAAATAAATATTGTAACTGTAATAACTGTATAAAAAAGTTTTATGACTGGTGGTACACATCTTCAAAAATCCTGGCTCCATTTAAACCAGGTGTTTTTAGTCAGGACAGGGAAATAGTTACAAATTATTAACATGCTTTTTACTATTACTATTTAATTCCTATTCACTCGTATTTGTTCTTCTGTGATTTGCTCTTATTATAGAAATACCCTCACCCTCCGGGGCAGAAGAAGAAAAAGGTGGTGAAGTACGGGATGGGAGGCTTCATCATCTTCGCTCTCATCAGCATCATCTGGTTCCCGCTGCTCTTTATGTCTCTGGTCCAGTCTGCAGCTGGAGTCACCAACCAGCCGCTGGACGTCTCCATTCAGCTCAGCATCGCAGGATACGAGGTCAGTGCTGTCAAAATTATGATTGAAATCTCCAATGTGTTTCAGTTTATTTTCAGGATGAGACTATATTGTTAACATAACGATAATAAGTAGTTAATGAGTTTACTGTAAAGCCGTGTCTGTTTTACTTCCTGTCTCTCACACTCTCACTGCCCGTCTCTGTTCTTCTGAGCGCTCAGACCTGCAGCAGGAGTTTAGTTTAGTTTTTTGGGGGGTCCAAGAAAAAAATTAAATTTAATTAAAAATACATAGCTCATTTTCAACATTCATTTCCTCCCTTCAAGCTGGTTCCAATAAATTCCATTTACTACAACACTTGCTCTTTTATGGTGCAGTCTACTTCAAGGCGTACTGTAATAAAACAAAGATAAATCTACACTAACTTCACAACAACGCAATTATCTATCTAGTTTGAGATGAGAAAACATTTTTTAATTGCAACAACTCTCAGACCAGAGGCATCATCAGTCTCCCCTCATTGTAAAAGGATGCATGGGGTAGGCAAAAAATAAGTCTTGACTAAGTCAGCCTACATCCTTTCAGTCAATGTGGGCTTTTGTTTTTTTCTTTTTCCTCTAGGTGGCCAGGCTGGCTACATAAGGAACAGGATCCTCAGTTAGCACTTTTGATATATCCATCTGATACAGCACATATTTAAGTAGCTTTTTCTACATAAAACCTACAGCTGCTTTTACATGAATAATACAAGCAACCGCCATTGATTAATGAACATGTTGACTGTGTAATTTATGCTCTATTCTTTCATACAGCTTAGGCAAGTCATTTTCGCTGTAAAACACGCCAAGATATAGCTCATATTGAGATAATAACTAACTATTTTGAGATATAGTTTTTGATCCATTACGCCCTAGACTTACCTGTTTCATCTGTTTAACTGTGCAGTGTTTGTCTGATTTAATGTTTTGCATTGACGCTAATTTTTCTGTGTGTTTTGCAGCCTTTGTTCACAATGAGCGCTCAAGAGCAGAACCTGATTCCTTATTCAGAGAGAGCTTTTAACCGACTCACAAAAGTCTACGCCACACATCCTGTAAAACATACTTTTTACCATTTAATGTATAATTAAAAAGCCAGTGCAGTTTATACCCAATACTGAAGTGTTTGTTTCTGTGTCGCTCAGTCGGCGATGCAGTTTATAATGAACTACGAGGCTGCGGACGTGATGGTGGCGAAGATTAAGAGCGATGCCAGCCTGTTGTGGAGCATCAGTCCGGCGAGTCGAGCCGCTATGATCCAGGAGCTCAGTAACTCCTCTCACATTTACATCACTTTGGGATGGACACTGCTCAGGTCAACTGCATCTAGGAATTAAATCATGACCGGTTTCAGTAGCGCAGTATATACATTATATTTACAGTAGCTAGGCCTCAATAGTTCATCAGGGCTGACAGCATTATCTTGGCACATGAATAAAAAAGGTTATGTCCAAACTTTTAAAAAATCCTTTGAAGACCAATGATGGCAGGCTATACTTTATTCTTGCTCTAGATTAGAACATGTGGACTTAATGATACATAAATACTTTTACATCAAATTTGGTCTCAATTTTAAACAATAATTCTTTTACTCCTGTGTTTTTAGGAACACATCCATTTCCATGAATCCAGAGACGGTGGGAGAGCACACAGTGAAGTACGAGGACATGGTTTTGAGAGAAAGCATCGTCCAAATGCTCAAAGGAAACTACAGCAAACCTGTGTAAGTATCAGGTTTTACATTATACTAGATTCCTAACTAAACCCAGACTTTACTAACTGTATATTGGAGGATCTGATACTAGTTTCAGTCGTTTGTCTGATTGTAACAGGATCATTAATGATTTGCTGCCGAAGTTCATCCGAGGACCAAAAGGACCAGAGTCCAAAATGGCCACGAGGATGAAAGTCGGTGAGTGATATTTAATTGTACATTAAACACAAAACATTTCCATACACTTTATTTATGACTTATCTACCCAAAAGACTAAATGTTTTGGATATTGTACATTAATTGGGTCAGGTATGCATCTTCATATTTGGATAATGTTTAAAGCATTTGTGAGCAGATTTAGTATAAACTAATATGAGAATTGCCTTGCATTGAAAGACCTCCTACACTGCAGACTATGTGTTTTTCAGTGAGTAAAGCTAACAGAGGCACACATCATGTTTAAGTGCCTAATTCATTATGTTTTTTATGATCTTCTGTAACAAGGAAACATTTCTCATGAAAAAGAAGCTGACATTAAGGTTAAGAGCTGACTTATACTGTAATGTCAATGTTAGTAACAGCACACATGTTAATAGCTGCAGGGGCTTAGACACAGAAAAGGGTCTTTCAATGTGTTATGTGAAAAATTATAGAATTGTTTTGGTTAAATCGTAGTGTTGTTTTGCAAATATGTTATTGATTTATGGCTCTTACAGTTAACCTCTTCTTCTCCCACAGACCTGTCGGAGCGGCCAGACCTCCACTCGCTGTCATTCTTCAGGCCAATGTCCATCAAACTGCAGCAGGTGAGCGGCCCGGACAACGAGGCCGATCAGTGGTGGGTGGTGGAGGAGTGCGAGCCCGTCCCCAAACGCAGCTGCCACAACATCGACATCGTGATTTTCAGCGACAAAGTCAGTCCATCCAGTCTCGGCTTTCTGGCAGGACACGGGTAAAAATACTTGAACATACATTATTATTCATTTTTTATTTAACCTGCATAAATTATACTTATTTAAGGCCCAAAGCTGCTGGGATAGGCACCAGTCACCCGTGACCCCTAACGGGACTAAGCGGTAGAAAATAAAGGAATTTTACCCCCCCAAAAAATATAAAGAGTGTTATGTTTATATACAGTAAGTATACAACATCTAAAAACAAATGTTGTGTGTGTTATGTTCAACTACAACATTTTACATAAAGCATCTTTAGGTCAGAACAAGAGACACGTATACTGTCCCAAAGTGACGTTTCTTTTGAATTATCTTTGA
Source organism: Perccottus glenii (assembly GCA_024416835.2). Classification (NCBI taxonomy): domain Eukaryota; kingdom Metazoa; phylum Chordata; class Actinopteri; order Gobiiformes; family Odontobutidae; genus Perccottus; species Perccottus glenii. The sequence continues at coordinate 8,987,147 of CM044555.2, read as the reverse complement.
ATTAGTATTTTCTAATTAATAATTGCTTAAATTTCAGAAATAGTCTTAAAATGTTTAGTGTCTGTTTCTGAGTTGGTTTGCACTGCTAATTTATAAAACACTCAAACTTTTTAAGATATTAATTTAACTCTGCAGAAATTGTAACTATTTGCATGTTTAGATCTTTTTTTGGTATTGTTTGGATGGGCACATAACTAATAATCCACACAGAGCACACAATGATTTTGTAATGGGTAAGAAAAAGATGGAAAAGGGCTTGAATATGTTTTCTTGTTGCAGACGTGTTAATTTCCAGCATATGTTTTATGTGATTTAAAGCTATAACGTTACTCTTAACAATAAAATACCAAACAAATTATTATGTTTTCTTCACTTTTACCTGCTTTTCTCTCTGCAGCATCGTCGGTCTGTACATGTCTGTGGTCCTCGTCATCGGGAAGTTCGTCCGTGAGTTCTTCAACGGCATCTCGAGGTCCATCATGTTCGAGGAGCTGCCGTGTGTCGACAGAGTGCTGAAACTGTGCACGGACATCTTTGTGGTGCGAGAGACGGGAGAGATGGAGCTGGAGGAGACGCTGTTCGAGAAACTCATCTTCCTCTACAGATCTCCAGAGACGATGATAAAAATGACCAGAGAGAAGAAAGACAGCTAGAGCCGAAGACTATTTTATGTTTGAATGACTGTAAACACGGTTCTTTGATTTTAAGTAATTTTAAAACAGTAATGGAAAGAACTAATAGTATAAAAAATGTTTTTTGTAATGTAATTTGAAACTTAAGTGTGACTGTTTTTTTATCAGGTTCAACTGGAGTTGTTTAGAAGCAGGCGTCTGGGCATTGTTTTAAAACCTCTCATCCAAAAAAACTGCAATACTTTACAACTGTCCAGAGCCCAATTCCCTGCTGCAAGTCAAAACATATTAAGTGTTTTCTCAACTGAGAGAAAAAAAGCCATTATCAATGAAGCCAAGAACGAGGAGTCACCATGGCAACTGTAGTTAAACGGAGGCAGCCATGTTAGAAGAGAGACATAAATATGGAGAAATTATCAGGTTAAAATTAGGGTATGTTGTATAATATACTGCAGATTGATAATACTTAATTCTGTAGGAATGAAAACACAGACTATATTAACCTTACCCTCTTTATCCTTATCTTATTTTGAATGTTTTATAGACTTACACTGGCAAAGGAGCTAAGCCTTTGCTTCAAAGACTTCTTAGAAACACATCTACACTGCATGATCCAAAAAAAAGTCACACATTCTAAAATCCATTGATGGAATAACCTTGTTTTCAGTATATTTATGTAGTCAGCTGACATCATACTTTGGGCACATAATGTTGCTGAACCAACACCTAACTGTTGCAGGCATGATGGGAGCATCGCTTCATCTGTCTCTCTTCTAGCCTGATGAAATCTCCTTAGATGTTTCATTTGCTTGATGCCAGTAATGTGACCCTTCTGAAAATGATCATCTTTTCCACGAACACAGGATATCTTCCGACATGGATGTTTAATAAGAAACGAGTCACTGCATCAGTTAGTGTTAAATAACTTGTTGCAGCTGAAACATAATCATCGATGCAGTAATTAGCAAACAGGAGACTTGCTTAGTCAAGTCCAGGTGGTGACTTTTTTTTAACGGGCAGTGTATTTCTTTTACCTGCTCTTGAACAACCCTCTTGTTCAAAATTAAAATTAAAAGAAAATTTGAATGAATATAAAGATATCTGAATATTTTTTTATTTGCACTTTACAAGTTGTGGAGTTAAGTTAATGTAAAGTTAAATGTAGATAAAGTAATAAAAACGTAGCATCTTTAACTTAAGACAGTAGTAGTCAGTCACTATGATTGAGGAAATGATTGAATCAGAGAGAAAACAGTTTCCCTCTTTCCAGAATTTACATTCTCCAAGTTTGCACTAAACATACTGTGACAGACAGGGCCCAGGGGCCTACTTCTAAACCCCTGGATGAATGAGACCTTCACAAACATGTCATTTTATGTTTAAGAATTTGCTATTTTGTAGAAAGAAAAAAATATTTTAAACTTGGTTTTACCTTTCAATGATTTACCAACATTGCTTTTTTAGTCAAACGAAAGACTGTAATCACCATTTATAATCTCATTCCCCACCCAATGTTTTCATTAAAATATAGACTACATTAAAAATTGAAAGCCATTATTTTTAATTTCACCCAATGAGACAGAGATTTACGTATCTTGAGGAATATTTGAGATAATTCTGTCTTTAAAGATATCACTATAGTTGGATAAAAATATATTACCTGAACACTTCCATTTTAAACTAAGTGCCCATTTTTATTTACTTTTCAGAGCTATTTAAATAGTCATGTTTTTTTACTACTGTAAATGTAATACTAAGTCTAAGGAATATTTCCCCAGTTGGGGTTCATTTGGATCAACATACACCTCTGTACAAACTCTGCATAAGCCCATAAAGACACAAGGATCAAATTTATATTAAATTAAAACTTTGCAGAAAATATAGTCAGAGTGTCATTTTGAAAAATAAACACAAAGAACTGCATTTCCAACATTAAGATAACTTTAATTACAAATGACCAGGTCATTACCAGGTCATTACAAATGAACCAGGTCCCCGGTTCCATCTACGATTCAGCTCGATGTTGTCCATCTTCCGATTCACGGCTGGAACAAAACAGCTTGGGAAACAAAACTATCTACACCACAGACCCAGATCCTGGGGAGAAACAAAGCAGAGGAAGAATGTCATTAGATTAGACTTTAATTATATATAAAACAGAGAGCATTCAGTAAGATATATATGAACAAATTTTAAATAAAAAGGTCAAAGTAAAGCAGCACTATGTTTACAATGGGAATACAGGGGTAATAGGCCAATAGCCATACATGCAAGTTGTATTATGCAAAAAGTAGATCTTATGTAAATTATCATTTAAGATTTTTCAAAAAGGTAAATTGTGACAGATTTACAGATTACCCCTGAGCTTGCAGTAAAATAAGTGTCTGTGCTCCCCTGCACTTAGGGGTTTTGGAAAGAGGGAGGCATACCAGCAAAATACCTAGGACCACAAGCTGTAAGTGCTCCTTAAAAGACAACTGGTCCTATAAATTTTGAAAATCTGAATTTATCTAACCATTAAAATTTGCATCTATCACTTTGCTTGATATGTAACAAAGACCAAATCAATTAAGACCACAAAAGATGTCATTGTGTACTAATGTACATATGTCCTACTTACATGCTGCCGATTTTGGTTTGAGGACTTTGACGTTGGCCTCTGCGCACTTCAGAGCCTCGGTTTTGAACTGCGGCTTGAGCGCAGCCCGCACCGCGCTTGCGCAGATTGAAGAGAAGCGGATGTAGCTGCAGAGGACAGATATGCAAAGGAACAAAATAAACCAACAGCAAACAGACATAGAGAAACATCTTCACAGCCGTATATGGCAGTGTTTTGATTGATTTTGATTGTAAACTAATATGTGACGCTTTTAATTCATGTCTAGCAGACCTATCAAAAGCGTGTGACACAAGCTAACCACACTTAGCATAGTATCAACATTTCAGCAGACATCCAGTAAAAAAAAAAGGGGGGGGGTAAAGCAAAACGTCAAATTCAATGAGACAACATATCTTACCTTAAACATCTTAAGTCGCAAATCAAACAAGTCTAATAATTAAAAAAAATACATTTATAGTCCTACCTGATGCCAGCCTGTCTCCAATAAGCGACCATCTTGCTTGTGTAGCAGCTTCAAGGACGGTCGAATGCGTGCGTGATGACGTTAACTGTAAAGTTCTGCGTCTGCTGACGGACCAATAAGAACGAGTCTTGGTTCTGATTGACAGCTAAATCCGTTATTTGTCCCACCCCAAGATTCTTCACATGGCCTTTACTTCCAAATAGAAGTTAATGTTAAGAGTAACCCTTTAAAACCTTTATTTAACAGCCGTTATGTTCTTTGGTGTCTATTTTTCAACAGTTTTTGTATAAAAGTTGTTGTAAGATGTAAAGTTGTTGTAAGATGTAATACAATTTCAACAGCCGTAGTTTCTCTTTTCAGCCAACAGGGGGGTTTTGTAACTCGGGCAGACGGGCACCCTGTCCTTCTTCCTTCTTTACTTCGGTCACGCTGTCATTTGGCACTAGCTCCCTGCTCCGACAGAAAACACCGTAAAAATGAAGATCTGGACGTCGGAGCACATATTCAAGTAAGTATTTTATCCCCTGCGCCAACACCATCTTGCTTTCTTTGTTTTTAACAACTTAAAACGAAGTGCTAAAGACCCGTCTCTATTCATTATAACCCAGCGCTAGCCTCCTATCTTTAGCCGCAAAGGTTGTCGATATATAACTTAGCGCAAAGGGTTCTTTAAAGTTACCCAATGTATTTGACTTACTAAACAACGCTCAAGAATCTAATTAATCTTCATCTTTGTTTTTTTTTTTAATGTAAATATGGATATTTTAATAGCGTTTGTTGCTCATTTCGGCGAACTTATATCTGACAACTTTGCCTTTTGTTAGCTGTTAGCCAATAGGTGCTAACTGTGGCGATTAGAGGCTGAGTTTGGGTGTCTGGAGTCTCTGGACATTGCCGAATTTTTATTATGTTTGCTAAGACGCCAATCTTGGTAGTCTTAGTCTATGATGGGTGTATGTGTCGTGTGTCTGTCAGGATCTGACACCGGTTACGTAACCCTCTGAGAGATTGGCAAGAGGATGGAGTAATGAAAACCACAATGAGCCGTCTGTTTTTTTTTTTTTTTTTTTTTTTTTTTAATACTCTGTTACGTATTAAACCTCAGCTGCAGAACTGTTGTGCCTTAATAAGATTAGATGTTTATTGTCCTTTTCTGGAAGTTTCTAGAAACCTCGGGATAATCTTAGATAACTACAATGACTTTATACATTGTGATCTCTTATATACTGTCACTTTTCCGCCATTTTAAGTCATCACTGTTGTTTTTGTCCATTATTTTGTGTCTAGATATAAATACACCGATTTATTCTTTTAAAATTTTACTATTTTTTTATGTGTGTGTGTGTATGTATGTATGTATGTATGTATATATATATATATATATATATATATATATATATATATATATATATATTGTGGCCAGTAGAGGAGGTTTTTGCTTTTAAACAAAGAAAGCCCACCATTATCCCTATGTTTTTCACTATAAAGATTTATTCTGTAAGTATTGATACTTCTGCTTATGCACAAAAGTCAATCGGCTTTAGATTGTGTATTTTGGCTCCACTTTCTATGCACTTTTTGATTCTTACTTTTTTCTATACCTTGCACTGGTGTGTAACAGAAACCATCACATGTAAAATATTCAAAATAATAGCAGACTAACTAGACTAATAGTGACTAACCAGAATAATCCAGGTGTTAGTATATTTTTTATTGCTAAGTGGCAAACAAGTTACCAGTAGATGCAGTAGATTCTCAGAAAACAAACAAGACCCAGCATTCATGATATGCACACTCTTAAGGCTGTGCAATTGGGCAAATAGTTGAAAAGTGTGTGTTCAAAAAAAAATAGCAGTGTGGCATTCAATCACTGGTCATCAATTCTGTGTAAAAAAAACAGGGGTGAATCAGCTGGCCCCTATTTAAAGATGAAGCCACCAGCACTTGTTGAACATGCATTTGAAAGTCTGAAGAAAATAGGTCGTTTAAGACATTGTTCAGAAGAACAGCGTACTTTGATTAAAAAGTTGATTGGAGAGAAAAACCTATAAAGAGGTGCAAAAAGGATCTCCAATGCCTTTTAAAATGGAGAGCAAAACCAGAGAAACATGGAAGAATATGGAAGACAACCATCATTTTGTGACTGATGAGAGTAAAATTGTTCTTTTTGGGTCCAAGGTCCACAGACAGTTTGTGAGACGACCCCCAAACTCTGAATTCAAGCCACAGTACACAGTGAAGACAGTGAAGCAAGCATCATGATATGGGCATGTTTCTCCTACTATGGTGTTGGGCCTATTTATCGCATACCAGGGATCATGGATCAGTTTGCATTTGTCAAAATACTTGAAGAGGTCATGTTGCCTTATGCTAAAGAGGACATTGCCCATAAAATGTTTGTTTCAACAAGACAATGACCCCAAACACACGAGAAAACAAGCAAAGTCTTGGTTCCAAACCAACAAAATTAATGTTATGGAGTGGCCAGCCCAATCCCCGGACCTTAATCCAATTGAGAAGCTGTTTCTGACGCAAAACCAAGAAATGTAAATGAATTGTGGAATGTTGTTAAAGAATCATGGAGTGGAATAACAGCTGAGAGGTGCCACAAGTTGGTGCCACACAGATGTGAAGCAGTTAAAAAAAACTATGGTCATACAACTAAATATGAGTTTAGTGATTCACAGGATTGCTAAATCCTAGAAACAAAAACGTTTGTACAAAATTAGTTTTGAGTTTGTACAGTCAACGACAGACAAAAAACCTGGATTATTCTGGTTAGTCACATTGTACTGCTATTATTTTGAACAATACTGTATGTGTTTCCATTATTCTGCAGGGGATGTTATGGTCTGAGTTTTGACCATCTAAGGTTGTTGTAGTTTATGGAGTGGTGTTTAAACTGAAACGAAGAGGAACTGTCTGGATTTTTTAAGAATGAAAATCTTGACTATTTTTTTTTTTTTGTCCAACAGTCACCCATGGGAGACGGTGACCAATGCAGCGATGCAGAAATACCCCAACCCCATGAACACCAGTGTTTTTGGAGTGGATGTGTTGGATCGACGCGTGGACACAAACGGACGACTGCACAGCACCAGACTCCTCAGCACAGAGTGGGGGCTGCCCGCGATGGCCAAATCTGTACGTGCCGTGACCAGCGCTGAAACAAGGAGGATGTGTATGACTGTTATTATTAAGCATTTTGTCTGAGGTTTTTGCGTTTTTCTCACAGATCATTGGTGTAACAAAAACATGCACTTATGTTGAAGAGCACTCGGTAGTGGACCCTACAGAGAAGACTTTTGAACTGAAATCTACAAATGTAAGTTGGAAACATTTCATTAACTAAAAATGCACATTACACCATTAAAAAAAAAAGTAAACAGTGGTCTCTTTTCTCAGATCTCATTCACAAACCTGGTGTCAGTTGACGAGAAGTTGACCTACAAACCTCATCCACAGGATCCTCAAAAGTGAGTGACTATCTTTTCTGTTGCCATATTTTACTTGCAGCCCTATTTAATTTATAACAGGTTGGTATTGTCAAAGGACAAGACTTGTATAACAAAACGAAACGAATTACACACACAGTAGTCTTTTAAACCTTTGATTTGTAGGTTAACCTTATTTTTCCAGTACATACTGAAAGAATGAGCCTTTTCCTTCATGGAAGGGCTTTTAGGTGTTCTGCTAGGGAAAATAGTCAATATTAAAAAAACATGTTTTTTATATTAATACAGGAACACAAAGTTTCAAACAGAAAACAGTCTTCATTTTCTCTTAAAGACACAACTATGACAAACAACTTAAGTTCCTTTAACTGTATCTTCAGTTTCCTGTAAGTGATTGATAAACCTAATCCATTTAACCAGATCTAAGTGATAATAGTATCTAAGCCATCCTGTGTGTAGATACATGAGAGCATGTGCCAACGAGCTGGTTGATGTTTTCACCTCCATCTTCAACCTCTCCCTCAGCCAGCGCATTGTACCACCATGCTTCAAGACCACGACCATCGTCCCCCTGCCCAAGAAGAACCCACCCACCTGCCTGAATGACTACAGGCCAGTGGCACTCACTCCAATCATTATGAAGTGTTTCGAGAGAGTGGTGCTGGCCCACATCCAGAGCAGCATACCGGACACCATTGACCCCCTGCAGTATGCCTACCGACCCAACAGGTCCACCTCGGATGCTATCGCTACTGCTGTCCACTACTCCCTGTCACACCTGGAGAACAAGGACTCATACATACGGATACTTTTTATAGATTACAGCTCCGCCTTCAACACGGTCATCCCACACAAACTCACCCACAAACTGTCCACACTTGGTTTGCACCCCACCCTCTGTGACTGGCTCCTAGATTTCCTGACTGGCAGGCCTCAGTCTGTCAGGATTGGTAATAGGACTTCAGCCAGCACCATCACAAACATTGGTACTCCACAGGGCTGTGTACTCAGCCCCATCCTCTACACCCTGTACACCTACGACTGTGTCGCCTCTCACAAGGACAACATCATCCTGAAGTTTGCTGGACGACACCGCAGTGATAGGACGCATCGCTGGCGGTGACGAGGCAGCTTACAGGAGGGAGGTGGCCAGTCTGGTGTCATGGTGTGAAGACAACAACCTCACCCTCAACACGGACAAGACAAAGGAGATGATAGTGGACATGAGGAGAGAGAGGAGAACGCCTCAGCCACTGTTCATCCGGGAACTTGAAGTGGAGAGGGTGAGCAGCTTCAAATACTTGGGTGTCCACATCAATGAGGACCTCACTTGGACACCTCACATCACGCAGCTGGTCAAGAAGGCTCAACAGCGGCTGTATTTTCTGAGGAGGCTGAGGAAGTTTGGCATGTCGCCCAAGATCCTCAGCAACTTCTACAGCTGCACCATTGAGAGTGTCCTGACCAGCTGCATCACTGTGTGGTACGGCAGCACTTCTGTCATGGACCGCAAACGCCTGCAGAGAGTGGTGAAGACTGCGCAGAAGATCACCAGGACTCCACTGCCCTCTCTGCAGAGCATCTACCACCGCAGAGTCCACAGAAGAGCTGCTTCCATCCTCAAAGACCCCTCCCACCCACAACATGGTCTGTTCACACTTCTACCCTCAGGACGGAGGTACAGAAGTGTGAAATGCAGGACTTCCAGAATGAAGAACTCATTCTTTCCCTCTGCCATAAGACTCCTAAACAGCAGATAGGAGTCTACATTCACAACATTACATGAACAATTGTTTACCTACTGCACTACCTCACTTTACTTTACACCGTCACTTTACTTTACATGTCACTTTACACCATCACAACTGCACTACCTCACTTTACTACTTTACTCCTTTTGCCCTCTTGTATTTTTTTTGTATATTTGTATTTTTTGTACTGCATTATTATCACTTGTATATTTGTCTTATTTTTTATTTTTACTTACTTGTGTGACATTTTACTGTGGACGGCAAAGTAAGAATTTCATTGTACAGGGAAACATGCTTTCTGTCTGTACACATGACAATAAACACTTTGAATCTTTGAATCTTGAATCTTGAATCTTGAATACTGTATGTATTGATCGTTCAGACACCGCTGTCTGACCTTTGCCTGTTTGTTGTTATATTTTCAGGACGGTGCTGACACAGGAGGCTCTGATCAGTGTTAAAGGCATCAGTCTAAGCAGCTACCTCGAGGGGCTCATGGCCAAAACCATCTCCGTCAACGCAGGAAAGGTAAACTATTAACCCACAACAACAGCATCAAGGGAGGCTGGGTTAGGCAAGATTAGACTTGTATTGTGTTACTGTTTACCACATGAGAAAAATGTGAAGATGAGTGTTTTAAAGATTTTTTATATTTTGTTTGTTGATAAATATGGTGAATTTTGCAATAACAATATGACAAATTTATAAAGAAATACAAAGCTCTGGACTAACTTCCACAGGAGAAAACTGTTCTGTAAAAGAAAACGGGAAAAAAAATTTGTAATGCGGATACTGATAAATCTGGACTCTATTGTTCTGCCCTAATGGGTCACTTTACTTTGTTTTCTCTCTTTCCCAGGGCCGGGAGGCGATGGAGTGGGTGATCCGACGACTAAACACAGAAATCGAGGAGTTCAAAGCGACGGCTCTGGGGACGATGCGAGCTCCGATGGCAGCGGCTGTTACGGATAAATGATGATAAACTAAACTTCACTAACGCTGCCTACATCATGAACCAATGGACTCTCGATGAATGAACACCTTTCTCCACAAAAGGGGAACGCTCTCACCTCATCTGCCTGAAAACACAGCCCCCTCTCCTTCTATCTCTCAGTGTCATATCACAGGACGTCCCACATCAGCTGTAACAACGAGCCGATGACAGGTCTAAACTGAACCGCACTCGAGGCTCGTGGGCTTTTTTAATTCACACTGTGCCTCCAGTTTATCGAATTTTACTTCTTTTTCACATGAATCTAAAATTTTTTTTTTTTTTTTTTGTTTCACTCAAATTCCTTTTCTCTAAATCAAAATGAGACCGTGCATTTCAATCCGTCTTCTCTTTTTCATGGGTTCCAGCTCAAACTGTTATATTGAAACCTGGGATTTACTTTTAACCTTCTAGATCATTGCTTTCTTGCTTAATATGCAAAACTACTCAAGCTTTTGGTGAAAACAGCACTTCTTCAACCATTCACCAAAGAGAGAGTTCATTTTAAGGCCAAGTTAAGCATTGGCCATGAAATAAAAACCAAAACCATGTCAACTGTTTCCTGGGGTGACCAAATTCAAAGCAGTTAAGTTTAACCAATGTGCATTTTCATCCCTAGTTTCTATCGACAGACATTTCTTGTGAAAAATGACAAACTCTTGCACTAGTTTATGAAAATGGTTCTAAAGTAAATGTTACGTATCGGACGTTTCTCACTTCATCTTTGGTTATCAGTAGTTTTCAAAATAAAACTATTCAACTGTTAATGTTTTTAGTGGCATTTAGTGAAATTTCCAGATAAAACTTTGGTGACGACATCCATCGACCCAAACGGCTTATACCACTCTTCTTGAGCTTTTTGGTGCATTTAAAGTAATACTCCAGTGTTTTGTAAAATGAGATCCTTATTCCAAACAGTAGATCATTGTGACTCAGTTTGGAAAAGCAGACAGGAGCACATGGTTTGTGTTATGTATCACTGCAGTAAAACACACTTGTGTAACAACAAAGTTCTTCAGAAACTTCTATTTGTTCATGTGTGTGTTACATAGAAGGTACTTATTTATTTTTTTCCCACGTTCCTTGTTTATACAACCTTTTTATTTTATACTTATTTTCCTTTCAGCTGTTCAGGGGTTGCCACAGCCAATCATCTGCCTCCATCTTGCCCTATCTCCTACAATGATTTAAATTCAATCTAAAATTAAATATTTGTATGTCAGAGTTTTGTATAAATGTTGTAACTCATTTTTCATCAGCCACATTTACAGCAGAACACAATTTTGTTCCCGTCAGTGCTCCTGTCTGCTTCTCCAAACTGGGAGACTGTCTTAAAATCAGTCACAAAGTCTTTATTAAAATATTCTGTGTCTGTTCTTTACAAAACTACTGTATGTAGGGACCTGTTTTATCCAGCAATAGTCAAGAGGACCACGTCTGATCAAAAAGTGTTAAATCTTTTACATTTTGAAGTCTGTTTTTCGGTAGCTGTTGCAGTAGTACTTTTGTGCAGATGCTGGTCAGTCTGCCTCATAAAATGTCATCTATCCGAGTCGGCTTTCTCAGTTTTCTCCTTTCTCCTTACACTGATGGTAAACTTATTTTTGTGTTAACATTTAACATTATGCATACTTGAATGTTTAACTTATTTTTGTAAAAATAAGTGAAGAAATAAGCTTTGTTTGTATTTACCACAGTGTTGTACTGACTCAACACAAAAGTAAGACTTGAGTTGGGAGCAAACACTTATTTATGGTTATATTAAATAAATTACTTAAGTTAATCTTACCTTTTGCATAATATTTGGTGTAACTGTAACTACCCTGTTCCCCTCTTTTCTGTCAGTTGTCAGATTCTTACATTAAAGGGATTGTCCTGTGTTTTGTAAAAATAAAAAAAACTTTGAGATTCTTGAATATTTATTCCTGAAAGCCAACACTTAAAGAAGTATTTAATGTCCTCTAACAAAACACTGAACCATCCCTTTAAATGTTTTTAATGCTTCCTTGACGTTTATTTACAATGTCTCATCCTTCAAGGCCCATTTCTGAAGAAAGTCAGGTTTTTCAATGGGAACATTTTGACATTTTTATATTTTCTTGTTACATTACACAAATGTAAAAACAAAAGAGTGAAATGTTTCAAATAAAGAGTTGTTTCATGAGTTTTTGTGTTTTTTTTTTTTTTTTTTTTTTTGGAGTCAGGCTCAGTTTTGTTAAAAGGCTTCACTGCAAAGGTCAGGCAGGCTTCATTTGTTGGCTTTTACCGTTCAGCGTATTACCTGTGAATGTGGTGAAACAAAATGCAACCAGGCCACTTTCTATTTTATGTTTTTCAGATTTTATTTAACACATTTGTCTGATGAAAATTAGAGGAGACATACTTTGACCCATTATGTAACACTGAGCTCAGGGGGGGGCCTTATGTGTCCATTAATATTTGATTCCTTACAAAATATAAATCTGTTTCACTCCACATTGATGATCAAACCGTTGTCACAGAAACAGTTCTTAATTGTAAAGTAAACCAAAAAAGATATTTATAACAGTAGTGCGTTTATGTCTGTCAATACGTCGACTGCAGCTGAGCGTCTGAAGCCAAAGCAACAAATCCCTGAAAAATAAACAACAATGTGAGACAGCTTTTGTGTTAAAACGTTAAGCTGTTTTCATTTTGTCTTAAACACTGACCTTCTCCACTTTTAGGACGGGGTTCACCAGCTGAGCACCTTTCATCTGGGGTAAATCAAAGCCTTGGCCAAGTTTCTCTGAAGAAGAAAAAAAAATCACAAAAACCTTAATTAGTTTTTTCTTTTACATGTAAAAAATAAAATATGTTGTGTTTGTGTTGAAGTCTAACTGAGTAGGTTTAATTAAAGTTTAAAGAGAATGTTTAAAATATACAGTTGAATCTGTTATTTTAGGATTCTTTGTGGCTTTTACTTGTGACTTTTAGAAAACAGAATTTTTATTTTTTTCCTATTTACAGCATTCCACAAATGTTAAACTTTTAAAATAAACAGCTTGTGTTGAAAAAAATTAAAAAGTAAAAATTGTGTGAATTAGTTTCCGTGTGCAGTTGTGGATGGACATCATTTTTTGCAAAATTTTTCCACATAGAGCTTTAAAAAATGTATTATAGATTATATAAATTTAGAAGAGTATTAGTATTATTAGTATTAGTTTCATTAATTATAATTTTGCTTCTAGGTTCAAAGCAATAAGTAAAAATGGCTTGTTCTGTTGTTTCTTTTTCAGAGTTCATTAGTAAACAAATTTATTAGTGGTTTCAGCTGTAGCTTTTACCCCGACAGAGGCAGTAAATATATACACACACACACACACACACACACACACACACACACACACACACACTTTTTTGCTTGTTCAATCAGTCCCAACAATACAATTATTAGTTTGTTTTACTGATCCACAAACTCACCATTAATTGTTTTCATAACTGCCTTCATTCCTATCTTGGCCAGGCCTTCCAGTGCATCTGTCTGCAACAGAGACATCATTAACAGTTTTATATCGGCTCGTCAAGTGTTTTTGTGTCTCATAAGTGTTGTATATACAGTATATTTATAATGTAATTTATTTTTATTATTCAATAACATGCATTTCTATTGTGTGTTTTACCTTGAATGGACCCACTTCACTGCTGGCCAGAGAGAGAGTGAAACTGAAATAAACCAATTTAATTTTAGTCTCATGTTTGTATCTCCATCAGCTGTTAACACCACTGATCATAGTATTTAAAAGGGCAGCACTCACTTGTCCATCATCATCGAGCTCTTGAGTTTTTCACTGTCGAGCCACATTTTACCACTGATCTGTGAGTTCTGAAGAAAACACAACATGAACACAGCTGCTTTTATTGAATTCATGCATCGATGAGACAAGTCACATGATGAGAAAATGTCCAAGTGTGTCTTCACATTTCTGTTGGAGTATGTGAGCGATAATGTAAATATTAAAGTAGAAGCCCTCACCGCGATGAGTTTGAAGAGAGGTGTGAGTGTGGCGTTGGGCTGAACAGCAAAGGCCTTGATGGCAGCGGACGGTCCCAGTTTAACAGAGTCGGGCTCAAAGGAGAAGAGTGGCACCTCTTCAGTGTAAACCTGCAGAGTCATGAGCAGGTCCGGGAACAACTTCGGCAGCTGCCAAAGAGGACAAAGACAGAGTTAGTCCAGTCTTAGACCAGGTCCAGACTCATGGAGTATCTATTTACTTATAATATATGTCTTATAATTATTTTTATTTTTATATTGTTTATATTATAAGCCCGAGAGCCCCCCCAAAAGGGGGGCTACGTGACGTTGTAAAAACAGCAGCAGATACACTTTTCGCCTTATATGGGCATGCCGCATATCAAATTACTCAGAGGAAACTCCGCTAAACGCACATGTAAGCCATATACAGCTACTTCAAACACAGACCCCAAGCTGGCTTCTTAAAACTGACTAAATATTTTAAAAGAGCCAAAAGAGCCGTTCTTTTGAAAGGCTCTTTGAAAGGAACGGATCGCGAAGATCCGGATCCCCTCAAAGAGCCATAAATCCCATCACTACAGCTGGCCACTACTTCAACCAACAAACTCGTGCCAGTTCTCAAATGACACTAAAGAAACTAACAAACACAATGATACCAAGCAAGCCAACGTACTTTAAAATATAAGTAAGCCAGCAGCAAAAGAAGACCAATAAAATGAACATTTTTGTATAGCAATGATAAGAATCATTCTGTGCGTCTTTTATATGAGCTTTACTCAGGAACAGCCTGCGTAATACACAGAGACGCAGGAGGAAGAATACAGACTGAAAACACATTTAAATACTTAGAAGTCTGGTTTAAGTACTCAAAAATGTATTTAATGAACACCATTAGTGATTTAAACATTAAAAATATAGTATTTACATGACTAAAATGAAATGGAACAGACTGGGCCAAAGTGGGCCTTTTGGAAATCTCGCCTAATCTTTCTGTACTAAAACCCCTTGAGTTTTATTCTGCTTCACATTATCAGTTTAAATAATGATAATGTTAACATGTTTTATTTACATGTTATGAAGTACAGGAGGCTTGAATGCTGCATTCCAAAGAGTAACTCATAAAATACAGGTTTTTCACATTTTAGCTGTGTGCCATCTTCATTTTCTCTTTATTAGTAACACATATTCATATGATAACACTTTTTTTAACAAATCTCCACAATGTTCCCTTTACAATGACACCAAACTTATTCAAATACACCTTATGGTTGCTGAAATACAGTCATTTCTTTACTGGTATGCATTTTTCGAGAAGTGGTCTTGAAAATAGGCCTCAGGCTTAAAGGGTTAAAGTTACTGGGTGCTCATAGTTCTCTACAAGTCATGTCAAATCATGTCCTTTCCTTCATGCTAGTCCAAGCATGGAGTAGACATAACTAAATGGAGACATGGCTTGCCAAGGGACTTCTGGAGCTGGGGCCTTGGGGAGTGTGTATGGAAGATACACCTCCTCTAACAGCCCCCACTGCAGGGATATAAAATCTCATGTTTTGTTTACTTCCTTAAGCAAACCTCACCTTTGATATATGCGTGTCTGCTTTGCTTCTTCTTGCAAGAATTAAACCTGGCTATTTGCTTTCTAAATATACTCTGTCTACGTGTCTCTCTGGAAACATAAGGATGAAGAATTCTTATAACACTGGTGAAGGATGAGATTTTGAATTGGTTATATGATTGAGATCATCTCTAACATATGTGTGTACAACTCACCTGAGGAATATACTGTCCCAGTGAGCTGGTGTTCAGACGAAGAGGGATGTAGGGAGGTATCTGTGAGGACATGTATTCAGAGGAATCATATACAACCCTTAAAAAGACTATAGTTTCTTACATATATTTATGAGTCTGTCATTTTGTTTGTTGTTGCTCGTACCATGCTGTCGTTGATGACCGTCTGCAGATGTCCCGCACTGTAGTAGGCGAAGGAGGCGGAGTTTAAGGTGAACTCGGACAACCCCATCAGTAACATGTAGTTGGACTGTTTGGGCAAAGAGAACGGCTGGGCCACAAATGGAGGGTCTTTGTGGGTTTCCAAACTGTAGAACTCCCCCTTTTATTAAACAGAACTGTTTTTTATACTAGTTTATTTGAAACAGAAAAAATATATAAATTGGGAAGTTGCCAGAATGACATAAATATACTTTCTACTATTTAATTTCAAACTGTAATGAAACTCTTAACGGGGAGGCCAATTAAATGATTATATTGACTTTATTTGTAATTTATGCACTTTTAATTTTCCAGTTTTGTTTGAAGAAAATGTTTTGGCAAATGAAAAATATTTAAAAACTGTATAAAATCTCATTCTTCACCCCATTCAAAGAATAAAACAGGTGCTTTAGACTTTAGAAGAAGGTCTCAATTAAGGCTCAAAAACAAATATAAAATGAGTTGAATTGTAAAAATTATAAGCTAATACTGTATATTTCTTAATATTCCGTGTCTTTCTGGGGCTTTTAAAGAAAGAAGAAAGTCTGTTTGAATGCTTTCAGGAGTAAATGAACCATAAATATACTTCCATGGTTGTTAACCTTCTTCTCAGTTTTCTCACCTTGAGGCCAAGGTTCATGCTCTCTGAATCAACATCAGGCGAAACGGAGAGAGGGAGCTCCAGACTAATGACTGGATTCACATCAAAGGAGACTGGAAACAGCAAACACAAAATGCACTTGTTTAAATATCTGGAGCTGGTTAAATGTGGTTAAATAGAAATGTAAATGTAGTGTGTTTGTGGTTATAGTGACGGCAGGCTGCAGTACCGTTCAGGGCCTGTAGATACTGCTCAAAGTCCTTAACTCCTTCCTCCAAAGAGGGACAGATCTGTGAAAAGAAACAATGAAACTATCCAGCAGCTTTTCTGTGCATGTGTCTTCGCTAAATGTTTATTGTTTGATACATATTAGTTGATTATTGAGGTAAATACTCACATTTTGTTGTATTCCAGCTCTGATGTATTTTTTAAAATACCTCACGAAAGGCTTAAAGATCCAGCTGTTCAATCAAAATGCATGAAGATGAAAAAGCTGCCACAGTAAGGCTCACTTGTGTCTCTGGTTCTGACTGTATTACCTGGCTCCACCATAAAACTGTACGTCCACTGAGCCGACATTAGCGTTGCAGCTCACACTGGTGACCGACAGATGCCCGCTGGGATCTTTGCCAAACTCCAGCACAGAGGTCATGTCCATATTATACACAGCCATGTCAAATGTCCCTCCATCAGAGCTACGAAACAGGAACAGAACCAAGTATAGTGTCATTTAATAGAAGGGCCACTGTTGCCATTAGACAAGTCATTTGTCAAGTCATCACAAAAAAGTCATTTGAAGTCTGCTAATAAGACATTTCTTTGCTACATTTTGACTCAGTTCATTATGTCAAACACAGGTCTGACATGATGACTTACTGTATATGTGTAAATCATTTAAACGTGTTGTGCTCACTGTTCTTCCCTGATGAATCATGCAAAGCATTATGGTCTATTTTGAGTCTGTCACTGTTCACTACTCTTCGTGATGCATTGTGGGAAACTTTGAGTCACTTTCACAGAATGGTTTAATCACTATATTGTGCTCTAACAAAATGACAAGGGTCTTCTGTTTCCATGACAACAGTTACAGTGTCTCTGTGTTTTCACCGAAGCATGATCACATCAACAATAATTGTGTTTGGAAATTAGACCACACAATATTTAATGACCTTTTGGGACATTTATAAAGCACATTGATTTTGTTTCTACATTTTTAAAGAGAGCTTAAGTATTTCCACAGTGTGTGTCCTGCAGGACGTTTTATTGCAATGTCAGAAGAAAAAAAAGGAGAAACATGTCAAATGCAGACTCAAATTAAACTTCATGTCAGTGTAACAACAGAAATAAAACATGAACTGAAATTTGTGACTAAAAAGAGAGATTTCCTGTTTTCACAAGTCAAAGTTTTAGTTCCTGATAAGTTCAAAATGCTTTCTTTGTATTCGTGACATGTAATCCATTATAAATAACTCACATTATCCCAAACCTAGTCGCCCAGGTTCCTTTTACAGCAACGTTCAGACCAGACAGGGACATCTTTAACCCTGTGTTGTTTGGACTGAACTCAACAGACGGCTCTGGGAAGTCACTCTGAGTTATCCTGACGCTGAAACAAACACACATGAAACAAGAGTCAAGACCTCTGTATTTGACTGAACAGACAAATATGCTCACTGATATATGTTTTAGTTTATTAAAAGTTATTTTGTGGCAGCTGTTGTAAGTGGTAGGTAAGTCATTTAAAAGTGTGATGTGTGTGAGCTAAAGCAGTGTTTTTAACCACTGTGCCGCGGTGCACTAGTGTGTCGTGGAAAATGATTCAATTTCACCTGATTGGTCCTCTAAGCGAGCCGTGAGTGACAGGCAGAACCTTTTACACGCTCTTTCACTAGAGGACGATCTAAACATAAATACACTAAATACGAAAGTAAATAGTTATGCTGTGAGTGAGACAACGCCGTAGGTTATCCATCGAAGGTAATAGCGATGGATAAATATTTGAAAAGCAAAAGTAGTCCATCTGACCTGGGTTCTGGAGAAAATTCTGACCCAGATAAAGGCTCTAGCCTGAGTAGTGGGCAGAAAAAAAAACAAAAAAGGTAAGCTCAATACAATACTCATAAAGTTATCTTGCTTTTGGACTCACTTTTACTGGGGAACCAACCGAGCCAAACTATTTCAGGGTGGGCTTTTCAAGCATGACTGCTATAATTATGAAAAAAAGAGAGAGACTCAGAGCTGTTGAATAAAATCTTTGTGTGTGTCTTTCTTCAGTTCCTGCAAAAACCTTAGCTTTGTGTTCAACTAAACAGATCAAGGTTTAGGTTTAGTAAATTGAGACTAGATTTATTTTATATTTAAATAAATATAGTTTTTGTGCCATTTTTGTTTGGTGTTGTGCCTTGTGTTCTAATGTCAAATGTCTGCCGTGGCTCAAAATGTTTGGGAAACAAACCCTAGGCTAAAGGGCACTCCCTGTTGCCACCTGGCAGTTGAGGTAATGTCATCTTTCATTCGTCATGAATTTCTTTCTGGGTTTGTTTAAGCCCGAGGACAACATCTTCAGTTTTGTCAAAGTTTTAGTTTCAAAGAGAAACTTTAGATTAAATTAGGATTAATAATCTTAAACCAAAGTGATAATGAATAAACATAGAGACAAAATGGGAAGTAACTCAATATATTTACTCTACTGACAGAAAAACTGAAAGTAATGAAAATGAAAAAGTAAAGAAGAAAGAAAGGTTAAGACACCCTCAGGTCTTGTACCTATAAAAACTGTCCTCTCTCTTAACTTAATTTTCCATAATAACTTCAAAATATACAAATGCATCAAAGTTAGCTCTGTCACTTCACAGTCTCAAGTTCCTGTGTAAAGTCCCCGGTCTTGTTTCCCACACACTTTCTCTCAAGTCCAGATTTTCACCTCTACTTTTATCTGATCTTACCCTGAGAAAGTGTACTTTATGCCGGCAAACTCCCCATTGATGTCTGGGAGAGTAATAAGTCCCAGCTTCTGCTGAACCCATCCTGCTCCAATGTGTCTAACTAAGGCAAACAACACAAATGCACACAAAATCAGACATGTGTAATTAAACTGTGGGAGAGAAGAGAGTCTCAGAAACAGTCCTTACCGTATTGCAGCCCTTTGTTTGTCAAAACCAGTTGAATTGCCGGGTTTTCTCCAGAGACACAGCTGATTAGTGCGAGTGCTGTTATTAAAGTCTGCAGCATGTTGATAGATTTTCCCTCTGCCTATTTATGCACAAACATTTAAAACATAACACTACAAGGACAAATAAGCACACTGTATTCTTAAAGTGAAACCAAAATCAGAAAAGGTGTTTACCCGTCTTGTCCTGTGCAGAGGATAGCGAAGTGAGAGGCTTTCTGGTTTAGTGAGAAATGAAACCTCCTGACGGCAGCTGCATTTGTTTTATTGGTTGGGTTTGTGTGTGTGAGAAAGGGAAGCTATGCAAATACCGACTACTCATTAACAAGATACGGGCGAGGGAAATCAAAAGTAAGGAGAGGCTTTGATTATATCCATGAACATACTTCTGATAGCAACAGTGGGGATTTTCAGTCATTCAAGTCATGATCCAATAATAGGACTGACCAAAGACACTAGAGATTAGGTTAAACTACTGCCTCAGAAAGATATAAACTCAACTTTACAAGAGGAACAATATGAAACCTTGTCTAATCATTACACACTATTGTTGTTACTGCATTGGATTTCACTTAAAGTACATGTCTGTTGTTTTTTAACTGAGCATATCCCCAGATTTATTTTAGTGTGATATTGTGAGATATTAAACACTATCCTATATTGAAAGATTACATGTTTTACTTGAATGCTTTCATTTTACATTAGCATATACTCTTTGGATTCCTTTGACAATCTAAACTATTGCTCTGAGATCAACCAGCTGGTGAACTGGAGTCAGAGAAACAGCATGGAAGTGTCTTTAAGACCTAGGAACTGATTGCAGACTTCAGCAGGAAGCAGCAGAGGACAAAAACAATAGTCCAGTCACATGGGTCACTCAGATGCTTGATGCTTAGTGACAGGGATTGTTTTCTCTGATTTCAAAACCCCTACTCGTGACAATCGAGTTTTTATGTTGAGCATTCTCTCAAGTTCTTACTTTTCATTAGATGGTTGTGTCTTGTTTGTTCAAATTTAAACCAGGCTCAAAACAGTGTGTTTCTCTGTTCCTTCTTTGTGAAAAAATCTGTGAATTTAAGAAGCATTTAAACAGGAAGTGTCTGAAACCACAGTGGTAAAAATATTTAAAAACTAAGCAAAATATCTTGTTGAAGCTGCAAGAAAACATTTAAATCAGCGGCCGTAAAATATTAGATTTATTTATCTCTTAATTCAACAAATACTCTTTTTCTCACACACCATGATAAGATCCATTAAATCACATTGAACAACTTCAAGAGGAGGAGTATATTATCAGACAATTTTTTTTTCATCATAAAACACAATAAAGACCCACTTTCTTCACTTTAACTTCATCCAAAATGACACTTGAAACACAGAAACTGAACAGGACCAAAATATAACACAAAAGAATAGAAAAGAAACACCTACACAAGAGTGATTGATACTGACGCACACAGAGCAGCACCTACTTCAAACTTCCTCTTTATGTTTCCTTTTTTATTCCAGTCTGACCTTTTAACTTTAGCCTTTCAAACAATGTTATTCCTGTTGTCTGGAAGTCTGCTTTTGTTCTTCCTTTGTTGAAAGGAGGGGACTCGGCCGATCTTAATAACTACAGGCCGATATCAAAGTTATGTATCCTGGCAAAAGTCTTTGTTGGTGAACAACTTAAAAAAAATATTGAGGTTCATGAAATTTTATCAAACAATCAATCTAGTTTTCAAAAATTACACATTACAATAACTGCTGCAGTTAAAGATAATAATATCATTGAGGCTCTTGATTGTAAAAAGTTCTGTACATTGTTGTTTAATGACTTATCAAAGGCCTTTGACACCGTCGATCATGTTTATTTATTTATTTAGATTTTTTGTGAGGATTAATCCCTTGAGATGATTCTCGTTTTTGAGGGGGTCCTGTCACTCACATTCATTCACTAGGGACACTTTAGAGTTGTCAATTAACCTGTGCATGCATGTCTCTGGACGGTGGGAGGAAGCTGGAGTACCCGGAGAGAACCCACGGACATGCAGACTCCTCACAGAAAGCCCGGAGTCGGCTGAGAATATTTGAGTCGGCCGGGTTTTGAACTCACAATATCGGCTTCATAAAATTGGTCTGCCTGACACTGCTGTTGGCTGGTTTTCTAACTATCTGTCAGGTAATTTCTGCAACTTTTTTACCTTTATTGGATTACGGCGAGCTGCTTTTTATGAATGCATCTGATCATCTTTTTAAAAAGCTGGACACTGTTTATCATTGTGCTTTACGTTTTATGACTGGTTGTGGAAATCGTGTTCATCATCGTGTTGTACATTGTATGCTTCAGCTGAGTTTTCGTCCCTGTATGTTTGCAGGTGGTCTCATTTGTTGACTTTCATCTATAAATGTATTCTTGGGCCCCTACCATCTTACTTCTGCACATACATGCGTAAAAACCAACAACAGTATGCTCTGCGTTCTCAGAAGAACATACTGATGGTGGTTCCCAGAGTCAGAATGGAGTTGGGTAAAGCAGCATTTCAGTAGCTGCCCCCTGTGCATGGAATGAACTGCAAAAGGACCTAAATCTCTCTGAACTAGTGTATTTAGGAAAATTTAAATTCTATTCTAAAGAAGCGTGAACTCAATGAACTTGAAAAATGTAACTGTTTTTGAACTTGCACACATTGACTTTGATATTCTCTTTCCTGCCTTTACCATTTCGATTCCTTGTCTGTAAATTAAAACGTCCTGCTGTGGTAGAAAGGTGAAGCCAGAATGTTATGCTGTAACCCTGAATTTACACCAGTTGCATAAGCTCTATTTTTGTAGGCATCAGTTTTCACGGCAGTAGAGTAAAAGAGAGAAACATGTTCCTTTTAACAATTGTAGCCGCTGTATTCTCCACCCTTACAAGATTATTAACTCACCCATGTATCTCTTATTAAGTGCTTATGAAACAGAACATATGTGTTTCTCAACTCAAATCAGTGTGTGCTTGACTTCCTTCATTTTGTTCCTCCTTTTAATATTAGGTCTGTGCCTTTGTCTTTTTTGTTTCCTTCATTCTTTCTTGCTTCTGCTTGTCTTTCTTCCCTTAGATAATCTATCCCCTCTACATATCAGTTCCCTGTTGCTGTAGTTACTGTTCTCTGTGGCACAGCTTCATCCCAGTGTAAAGGTAGATAGAGCAGCTCATAAACCAATGATATCCACAGTTTTTCACAGACTCCAGTCGTCAGAAATAACACTACACACACAGTTGGACACTGTACACATCTGCGATGACTCGGCATGAAGCCACCCGCCTCATGCACAGGCCGTGTTTCCCAATGAGAATACTACGTTACTTCACTATAATTGTAGAGTTTATTATTGCACATTATCACAAAGGCAAAATAAAAAGATGTACATTTTACACAAATAATCCTCTTGATGAGATCTGAAGAGTGTCGAAGCGCCCCATGAGCCATCGCTCTTTCGTAAAGGTCACCCCTCAGTCTGGGAGCTCGTAAGTGAAGGCCTCAATGAGCCCTTCGATGGAGTGAATCAAGCCTGATATCGCACAAATGCTTCCCACAAAAAAAATGGCAACGTCAAAGAAGACGTGGTGCCACAGGAGGTTCCTCCACTGCAGCTTGAGGTGGAAGAGGCTGGGCAGCAGGAAGCACAGCCCTGCGCCCGTCAGGCTCCCGGTCAGCCCCATGAGGAGGGCGAAGTGTGGGACGAAAACAGCCATGAGCAAAGTAAAGACCACCAGGGTCACTCTCAGACCCAATCCCCAGGTTTTGAGCTGACCATTGGGGCCGTAGCAGTCTGGGAACATGGCTCTTCCTCCATCCTGGAACAGAGACTTCTCCAGGACCTCAACAGCGGCGAAGAACGGCAGTGGATAGGACAACAGCGCCTTAGCTACGAGAAACAGGTTGACCACAGCTCGGATAGTGTCCGGCAGGTTGTCTGTGATGACCTCTTTGGTGGCATCGGCCCAGGTGAGGTAGGCCACGAGCGCGAACAGCCCCTTCATGACACACGCAGAGATGTGCGTCCAGTCCATCATGCAGTGAAACTCGCTGGGCTTCTGCATGTTACCCTCCAGTGACGGCAAGAAGATCTGCGAAGTGTAGCTGAACACAATGATCCCGATGGAGATGGGAAACTTCTTCACATCGATGTAGAACTTGACCTTCTCCCAGGCCCAATCTCGAGCGCGGGACAGGCAGTAGGCAATCACCAAGATGTTGATGACAAAGTGAGCGAGCGTGCACAAGAAGCTCAACTTAGACACAGCTTTCAGGTTTTTGAGGAAAGCGCAGGGCAGCAGGGCAGCGGTGGCTACAACAGACCAAGCCTTCTGCGAAACTGGGAAACCAGGGAAGCTGTTGTACATGAGGTTCCCACTCACAACCACATACAGGATACAGGTCATCACCAGCTCGATGATCTGTGCCACATTTACAACATGGCCGCCCAAAGCTGGGAACCGCGGCGCGCAGCAGGCGTTGGCGATGTCCACGTACGAGTCCCGCACACGCACCTTGATGCCATCTTCATTTTCCTCGTACAAACAGGCGATGAGGATCTTTCCGGTGTAGCAGCAGACCACAGCCGCGAAGATGATCAGGAAGAGGCCCAAGTATCCTCCGTGAAGGATGGCGTAGGGCAGGCCCAGCACGAACATGCCCTACAGACACAGAGGACACACAGTGACACCTGATGCTTTTAGTTGACATCCAAACATCAATGTTTTCAAAATCACTCTCCTTACATTTATGTTTGGAAAATAGTCATTTAAAGTAGAACCCAGTGGAAGGAGCCATTACTTTCTGTATGGGAGCTATCTTCAATGTAAAGAAGAAGAAGGAGTCCTGAAGTGATAGTATGACCCTCACAGAGCTCTGATATTAAGTATGACTGGGATTAACAGTAAGAGACAGAAGGAAGAGCAAGTGTACTTAGATCAAATTGGAGTTATATTGTTCTTCCGTTCACTTCATTGTGTAAATAAATGACAAATAAACCATGACATGTTATATTTTTAAAGCATTTCTACAAAGCTGCTTAAACGTTTTCACTCTTATCCCACATTTATACTCACCTTCCTCACTTTATGTCTTTCCCTTCACCATTGATATCCTTCAGCTTATTTCATTATTATTTCTTTTCCGTTCTCCTTCCTTCATCCCTACTTTCTCTATTTGCCTACTTACATTTTACATTTAGTCATTTAGCTGATGCTTTTATCCAAAGCGACTTACATTAAGCTTGTAATTACCAATGTTACAGCTGGAACACCATTGAAGAGAATGGTAATCGAACCGCCAACCTTCCGGTTATGGACAACCGCTTTACCACTGAGCCACTGCACCCACCTTCCTTCCTTCCTTTCTTCCTTCCTTTCTTCCTTCCTTTCTTCCTTCCTTCCTTCCTTCCTTCCTTCCTTCCTTCCTTCCTTCCTTCCTTCCTACCTACAGTCCTCTATTCCTTCCTTCCTAAAAAGTCCTCTATGAATAGAGGAATGTAGGAAGGAAGGAAGGAAGGAATCGAGTATATTCCTTCCTTCCTTCCTTCCTTCCTTCCTTCCTTCCTTCCTTCCTTCCTTCCTTCCTTCCTTCCTTCCTTCCTTCCTTCCTTCCTTCCTTCCTTCCTTCCTTCTTGTTACGTTACCACGTCAGATTGACTTTTATTTCACCAGAAAACAGTGACAAACGTGAGCTTTATCCGCGCTCTGCTCTTCTGGGCCTGTCTCCTTTCTCTCGTTTTTTTTTTTGACGCAGCCAGGCCTCGTGCGCGCGCTCCCGACACAAGAATGAATGCATCAAGCCAATTTCTAACCAAATTCTACCTCCGTTTGACTGGATTGGATCAGATATGGATAAGAAAAGCCTTCAGGGTGGAGTGCGTGTGAGCCCGGAGCTATCAGCGCATGCGGCCTGTGTCTGTGGCGCCGCGATAAAAAGATTTGAATAAATACATTTGAAACGCGCTGATTTAGATTCACAGTTAAACCGTGAAAAGGGCTGTTTATTGAACCCGGATAAGACACGTGTAAACGTTTGTAGGCTACATGAGGTTATATCATATATAGAGGAATATATGGCTTTTTAAATTGTGCAGAGATGGTTCAAATAGATGCAGCTGGTTTCAGCCAAAGTTCATTTAAAATCTAAATATATTGATTCATAATTAAATAACACATATCAGTTTATATTTCAAACACATCAGCCCTAAAACAAACTTTGGCTAGGTTTCAATAGATAAGATCAGATTTAAAGAATTTGAAAAGAGGCTTAAATACAATTCAAATGCAGCTAGGCCTATTTAGATTTACAATCATTTCCTATAGGCTAAGGTCTGCTAAATGGCTTTTATATAAATATTATAGCAAAATGGGAATATGGCTTTAGAGACTGTGGGCTATTACATAAAGAGCTGTTTCAAACTGAGGCTCGTTTTACGCAAAGGCTGATTTTGATTCATAACTTTAAAAATTCCCTTTTAAATTGAATCCATTGCTTTCATCTGATAATAATATACAATATCATATCACCTAAATGAATTTGTAACTGTTAACAGCAGATTAAATGGAGACTCCTGTCCATCTCCTACCATTTCGGGTATGTTTTTTGTTCTACAGGCCTAAAGATATATAGGTACGTATTTAAACAAAAATAATCCAATACATTATGGATTATGCTGATTTTTATTTTATGTGATTTTAAGGCTTTGAAGCGATGATAAAAAGCGTGCGTAAAATCTGAAGGTGACTCTAGTCAGAGCCGCGGGCCCAGCGTGAGGCTCGTGCGCGCTGTGACAGGTGGGCTGTCAGATCCACGTGACCTGCTGACTCCACAGCGGAGTGTGTTAACGTCAGGGCCGTGATGCAGGCCCAGCGACAGCAGACAGTGGACAGGGCGTTATGGAACTGTGTCCTTGAGACTCAGGCGGAGTGAGGACTAATGAAAAATTATACTAAGCGGAGATAAAATTAAAAGACCAAAGAGAAAAAAAGAAAGTGGGGCTCAACAAAATAATAGAGAATAGCAAGGAAACGAGGATAAATCAACATGAACAGAGCAGCGTTAAAAACGTATTAGGTCCATCGCTTGAAAAAAGGCATCTGTTCAAACCGATACAGCTATGGTGTACCATAACCTGGGTGAATGAGAATCTCCACAGACATGCAACAACATAACATTAAAACAAATAACACACCAGCTAATCAAATACAGCTATGGTCTATAATCCACATTAAGTGGTCTATTACCTGAATGGCATTGGTGACGTTCCAGCCCGCCTCCCACGACGTGATCTTGGGCTTGGCCTCCTCCAGAGACAAGCTGCTCTTGAGGCCAGGCCTGGACCCGGTGCCGTCTCTCTGGTAGTGGCTGTCCCCCTCCAGGTCTCCCTCCTCGCCGTCCTCCATGTGTCCCCCCTGTCCGGAGTCGTCCCTCTGGAGCACGTCCATCTGCATGCCCTGTCTGTAGTCATAGTCCAGGTCGTCGCACTCCGCGAAGCCCAGGCCCTCCTCATCGGTGGCGGCCTGGAAGCCCAGCCGGGCGAACACCCCACTGACCTTGGCCTGGGATTTGTTGGACACCGTGTGGACAGTGTTGGTGATTTTATTTGTGATTTTGTGGCGGATAAGGTGAGCCATTTTTTCCTTTATTGTTTGGTATGTAAAAATTAGGGATTAATGAGTAAAGATCTAAGGTTTTTGATGGGTGTAAGTCGTTTTTGAAGCTGCTACTCTGAAGTCATGGCTACCTCCTGGTTATCGTCCTTAATTAAACCGTCTTCAAAGGCCGCTCCAGCAAAAAAAATCCTCACCCGCTTTTCTTGGATGTCTCTTCCATATTATTCCTCAAACAGCTCCTCAGCCTCAATCACAAATGATCCACGACAAAATCCACCAACAAAGGCCTCATTTGTCACTAAAAAAAGAAAAGTCCATATTTTCCTCCCGTTGCCGTTATTTGTTCCACCGTTGGAGAGACAGCGTGAGCGGTGGAATTTCTGGATCAACGACTGAGCGCGCGGGATGTTGAACGTGCACGCGCCTGTAGGGGAAGGCGAAGGCGCGCTCTCAGCTCGCTGTCAGAGAGAAAGGGGGGAGTCACGTGACAAAGAGGGGAGAACCACGAGATCAAAGGCTTCCTCACCTGCGCAACGCCTCAAATATGTCAATGATGTCGACACCTTTATCCTTCCTTCTTTTCTTCTTTCCTTCCTTTTTTCTTCATTCCTTCCTTCATTTTTTCCTTCATTCCTTCCTTGTATGGTGATTTTAAAGAGATATTTCAGTATTTTGTAAAATATCCCTCACGTTACCCTATGACCTCTGTAATTTTATTATTTTACTATTCATCATTTGTGACAAGGCGTTGCCTTCTGCAGTTGGTTGGTGGTTGTTTCCTCCCTCCCTCTAATGAA
Organism: Perccottus glenii; assembly: GCA_024416835.2. Classification (NCBI taxonomy): domain Eukaryota; kingdom Metazoa; phylum Chordata; class Actinopteri; order Gobiiformes; family Odontobutidae; genus Perccottus; species Perccottus glenii. Next base: position 8,959,064 of record CM044555.2, on the reverse strand, counting down.
TGGTCTTGGGGCAGAGGGGGTCGTTCATTGTAGGCTACACAGTCTGAGCCTTGGGGCATCTTTGTTTGTTACAACTGACTTGACTTGACACTCGAGGATTTCCATGTCCTACATTTGGGAGAAGGCCAATAGCTATAGGCCTCTGATATGTAACAACCATGGTCAGACTCAGGGCTTTAAAAAAATCATGGTAGGGATTGTATTGAGTGAAATAAATGCCACAGACGGTAGGCCTAATCATTGAATTAAGAAGTGTATTTGAATGAGTGTTTGTAAACGTCCTGCCCAAATGAATGCTGCTCAGATAAAAACGCACATGGACAAAAATAGACAGGTCCGGACCTCAGTGACCTCAGTGCTTCATATACATTGTCCACACTTATTAAAAAAAATAATTTCAGCAGTGAGCGTTATTTAAACGTCTTTTTACGCACACTTAAATGTAACATCTTTCAATATGAGCAACAACGGTCTGTTACTCCCTGTGTTGCTTGATTTATTGCTTTTATATTGAGCCAGTTTAAAGAACAACCGTCTGTCTATTACAGCTGTTAAGACCTGAACAGCTGTAATAGACAGCAGGCTGCGGTCCTGCGGCTGGAAACGGCGCAACTTGTGGAGCAATGTAGCGCGCTGCAGCTGCATCAGCATGTGTGACCATAATCAAATATAATTAACAAGACCTACATGCTCTGAGAATGACTTAATCAGCCAAGAATCAACAAATAAGATGCTTGTATTCATCCCTAAACTGTAAAAACCAATTGGACAGTGGCTAATTCTGCGAGTCTCGTTAGCGCAGCTCTCTCTGTAGGATTTTTGGGAGTGGGCCGCTGCTGCTGTGGTGCACCTCGCTCTAATCCATCCCTGCCTCGTGCTCCATAATCTGCAGTGACACGCGCGGAAACGGTCTTTATTGTGCAGTGTGCAACAAAAACTCTATTGCTGCCCTTTTTTTTAAAAAGCAAAACAAGACAAGATCCAAAGAAGCACCGTTTACGAGCTTTTACAAAAAGAAAAAAGAAAAAAAAGAAGTGGGTTACACCTTTTTCTTCCTTCTGATTCAACCGGCTGCATTTCGACCCAGTATAATAGGCTTACAATAATCTATCAAACCATATAGTATTGCTTATTCTCGTTTTCTGAAGGCAATTCATTCACACTTTAGAAAAAGCAAAGTGAGTAATTCCCGCTGTTTTACATAAAATAAGACCTAAAATATTGACAAATGCAAGTCGTGATGAGCAGCTCACAGCCGTGGATCGTGCTGCAGCAGTTTAAATTTAGCCCCAGCCTCAGGACAAGAGAAAGAGTTGCGCATATTTTCATGCTTGGCCTGCACTGCACTGTTTCCAGCTGCTGCGCTCGTGCAGTGCTGTGTTGCGAGCGCGTGTCAGGCAGCGTCATCACATCTGACCGGGGGCCGTGCGCGCGGAGGAGGAAGAAGAAGAAGAGGAGGAAGAGGCACGGACCGAGAGAGTCCTCGCGGCTCCATCTCTCTCTCTCCACCCCTCACGTGCGCGTACAAGGCAAACCTACCCCGGGCTCGAGCAATAGTCACACACACGCGCACAGCTAAACGGCAGCACGCGAAAGCCACGCAGAACAAAGTGACTATGATAAAATAGAATGCACAGAATATAAATGACTTTGCGATGAAATGATGAAATGATTGAATACATCAGTTCTAAACAAAATACGGATTTAAATATTAGTTGAAAGGACAAAATAGGACCTAATTATACGAATTAAAACCATGGTTCTGTTTTAATGCAGTATGGGTTTAGATACTTCTTGATATCTCTCTCTTCACGTCACAGGTTTTACTCCTTTTGTGTAGTCCACACAGGATATCATGTTGAAGTGAGAAGGATGCCTTATAGAATATAGTAGGATCCTTCCTTCCGTCTTTCCTTGTAAAAAGAGGTTTTTGTGTCAAGATTTCCAAACAGAACCTGAACCTAGCAGGACTAAAACCTAGACTCGTGTTTTCTCTTGTTAAAAAAATAAATACTTAAAGAATACACAAGCGATTTATCAGAATTGGATTTCTACACGTCTTCTTCCTCACAGCAGTGGTGGATAAAACCCTTTTCTCACTCTGGGTCTGTCCAATTACGGTCTCCATGGCAACTATCAGAGATTAGCGCTGCCAGTCAGCAGCGGCCCGTTAGTGCTGTTGTGGAGGAAATAAGCCTCGTGCACACACGCACATAGGCCTATCCTATAGGTTATGGGCCGGATTAATCCTTCTCTTTGTAGTTTTACAACCAAAACGGTTTCCAAGGCAACGGCTCTGACGTGTTTCGAAGTCTTCTGCAGAAACACGTTTAGTAAAAGGGATGAGGGAAAGTATTTTAAGTGTATTATTTTGGCCTCCTTATGTTTACAGTGCGTAAGGAATGGAACAAGTCCAATCCTGCATGTTGTTTTAGAGAAGCTGTTTAAGAATGCTATAAAACAGGCTTTATTGTTAGGCTATAGGTTTCTAAAAGGGAGGATTCTCTAAAAACTGGAGCCTATCCTTTAAGACACTATTAAAAAACTGATGAGTACTGATTGATTGTGAACAGTTACAACCTCCCAAAAAACACATTTTCCATATCACACTCTAAATAGGCTACAAACATTTCTGGACATTCTTTGCATGGTTATCTTTTGTGTAATTGATTATCATTTTTTTATTTAATCTTTTATTTATTTATTTATTTATTCTTATGTGAGTAAAATCTCTTTGCGTTCATGGAGTCTTATTTGATAAAATCCATTAACATTTAGGATTTTATTTGATTTTTATATATTATATTTATGTTCTTTAGTGACAATGTTTACACACATCATATTTCGATAAGGGCCATATTTGTGGAAAGGTAATATTCCAAATAAAGTACACAACATTGAGATGGGGTTGAGAGTAACTGTAGCTTGTGCATAATCTCATATCACTCTGTGATTTAATCTGGCCAGGATTGATAAATGATCATTTATTTTACCCCAAAAAACAAATGTTAAATGAATGTAATGCTTTAGATTACAGCCCGTATGTGATTACTGTGTATTAAATAAAACACTAAAAAAAAAAAAAAAAAAAAATCAACATTTAAATTCTAAAATCTCTAACTCAATCTTCTTTTGAGAAGAAGATAAGCTTTAGCAAAACAGGCCTGACACTTCTGAAGAAACTGCACTGCCCAAACCTCAAGCAGCAGTCTGTCACTGTCCCGCAGAGGCCCCAGGTCCCCAGTCCCCTCCGACTGCTCTGTCACTGCAGCTCTCCTCAGTCCTGGCAGATTAATGTGTTTGTGCACCTGTCACTGCACATGCACTCAGACGTGTCAGAGGGAAACTGCACAAAATATACAACTTAACACTTTACTTTCAACTTGTAGTCCACAAAAAATATAGACACTGCAGATGAGCATAACTTTAAATATACTTCATGTGCGCATGTTTGGAGATAGGGCATATAAACTGTAAACCCTGTTCACTATAGACCACGCCACAACTACAAACATCTGAGTTGAAATGTTTATTGAATAAAAGAACTGAATGAGGGAGATGAGGTGATGGAGGATGACGCGTGGAGATGATAGCCAGGTTGAGACTGGGTGTGGGGGTTCATTCTCTGGTAGTTCACCCAGTTGAGTAGGGACCCCCTCCTGTTATGGGAGAGATGATGCTGAAAGAGAAGAGGTAGGAAGAAAAGGAAAGGGGACTGGGAGGGTGGGGTCGAGAGAACACGTACAAACAGAGTTGGATGAAACTGCTGGGTATAAATTAACCTAACACAACCTAATTAACCTAATTAAGTAAACACATTAACTTCATATATTGTTAAGAGCTGTCCATAATTTTTAGATAAATTGGATTATTATATTGAGTAATGTTGTCTGTGAAGGTTCACGGTCATCCAGGTCATAAATTAAAGGTTTATGACTTTTTCAACGTAAAGTCGTTTTGTCTCCAATTCCTAGAGACTTTATCAAGTCTGAGATCTACTGGTAATAGAGCTGAGCTTTATCTCTAGAGGGACCTGTTTGACCTGCAACTAAACCTGATAGAACCAGGCTGTTCTGGTCTAATAGTCTTTAGCTATGAGAGAACATTGTGACTCCTGATGTGAGAGTGGTTAAGGCTCAGGTGAGTCGTTATCGTCACTGTTCCATTCAGGTGTTGTTGTTCTAAAGGGAAACTGTAGCTGTTGTAAATACTAGGCAACATGAATCCGAGGCCATCACCTCTGTTCAGAAAAGGCTTTTTCATTTTAACAAAAGAGTTAGTTTCAGGTCAAACCCCTCAGAATTGAAGTCTCTTGGAAAAGATGGGAAACGTCTTCACCTTGAAAACTAAGTCCAGATGCCTTTGCTTTATCTTTTTCTTCATTGAGTAATATTCTTAATTTGGACTCATCTTCTAGGTGCACGTTGGCAGTGTGGTTAGCACTCCTGCCTCACAGCAAGAAGGTCGTGAGTTCAAAACGTGTTACCGTGGGTTCTCTCCGGGTACTCCTGCTTCCTCCCACCGTCCAAACACATGTATGTATAGGTCAATTGGCAAATCTAAAGTGTCCCTAGTGAATGAATGTGAGAGTGAATGTTTGTCTGTCACTGTCTGTCTCTAAATGTTAGCCCTACGACTAACTGGCCACTGTCCAGGGTGTACCCCGCCTCAGGCCCAAAGCTGCTGGGATAGGCTCCAGTCACCCGCAACCCTAACTGGACTAAGCAGTAGAAAATGAATGAATGAATGAATGGACTCATCTTCTGCCTTCAGTTTAGCTCAGTGACCAATATTTCATCATAATTTGACGTGTTATTTGTTAATCAATGTCATATATTTTAAAAAAGGTTACCGCGGTTTTAAGGAGAAGAACAAGTATTTGTGGCAATATTTTGTCCACATAAGTGATTGTTCTTTTCTGTTCATTGATCTGTCTCTGAAGCACTCTGCAGACATTACAGATGTGATAGAATGTCAGTGTTAAACTAGTTTTTTCAGATCACATAATTTTCAGCCAGAACCACGCACATTATAAAGAGTGTACCAAGACAATTCATATATTTTACATTTTCATAAATGTTCTACATAAAACATGAATGTGCTTTGTCTCCAGCAATGTTCCATTTGTCTTGGTCAAAGTCATATTTGAAACATCTTTTTCACTTTATATAGCTATGATCAAATGTAGGCTTTTGATTTTTTGTATCTAACAGAGTGCATTGGAGATTTTTGTCTGCCCTTACATTCACACTGACCTTCTATTTTTCACTTAAGCAGAAAATATCTTTCATGTGGTAGTAAGTTTAAAATGTCACTCTGTTTTCCATAGAGCATATGTTTTTATTTTATAAACACTCTCCATCATATTTCTTTTCTTGGATAATTGACATATTTAAATTTTACACAAAGCCCTATTATTCTTACTTTTAAAAACAAATTTTAAATAGTTTCAATAATTAAAAAAAAACAGGATTTAGTATGCATTCTAAAACTTTAACTTTAATCTGACTGCACTTTTATTTTTGGGGAGACAATGACTATTTTTACAAATTATTATGACTTCTGTCAATTTTCTTCTAAATATAATAAATTGTTTTTTTTTTATGCAAAACAACATTATCTGTCCTCCTCCGTCTCTGTCTGAAGTCTGTTCACAAAATGGATGCTGCCTGGCATTGCGCGTGGCAGTCCCAGAGCGCTTGTAGCCTATTATTCCCCCTCTGCTTCATCATCGCTGACTGTATGACAAGCACAACAAGCAAAAAGGACTGTGAGCGTTGTGCACAGACAGCGATACAATGTCACGTCTTCCCCCAGGAAGAAAAAACAACAACAACATGGGTGTGTGTTTGAAAAAAAAAAAAAAAAAAAAGACTGGGTATGTGATTGTGTGTGTGTTTAAGAGGCTGCACTGACCCAGATCTGCTTATTAGCATCAGAAGGAGGGGGACGGAAGTCACTTAGAGCTTTGTGCCTGAGCAGTGAACTGTGCTTGTGATGGCCGTGACACATCATCAAGCTTCATACAGTGACCCACTCCTGTCCCACCCCCCAGCCTGACTAAAAAACACCCATGCTCAACAAGAGGAAGACAGAGCCCTCCATGGGTTTACCCCCACAGCTCACAAATATCACCTCTGTCCAGGAAATTGTTCCAGTGTAACCCCAATAAGCACCTTCAGATTCTAAAATATATAGATGTTCTGAGTAATAACATTTTAAAGATTGTGACTACTCTAGAAATAAACTGGGAAAGATTCAAGTGTAAACCAGAACTCAACTTAAGACAGAACACAGTGTTTAAATAATTCTTAGCCTAAATCAGAACAAGACCCAAGACATAAAAAAACTAACCCAAATTAAACTCAGATTAAATCTCAATACAAAAGCCATCTCAATAACAATTCTAAACCTAGTACAAAATCAGACCTAAACCAACACCGGGACAATCACTGAATACATGACTTTCCAGGACTTCAACAAGATGTAACCTGAGGAAAAACCCAGGACTACAGACATAACCCTCATAAACTCAGACTGAACCAGACTAAAAAAAGAACTAAACTCAAAACTAAATCAGGAACCAGTGAAATCAGGAAGTAGAGCATGGCCTCTCATAAATGTAAGGTTGGCGGTTTGAGCCCCACTTCCCTCTGTACATACTGTCATTGTGTCCTTGGTGTGTTTGGTGGTGGTTGGAGAGTCCTTGGACGGCATGTGTATGGCACCTAGTCTCGCTGTCAATCAACCCCAGATGTGAATGTGTGAATGTTTATGTGAAAAGGTGTGAATGGAAGATTTATGTTAAGTGGTTTGGATGCCTGAGAAGGGAACAAAAAAGTGCCATATACTGTAAATGCACACCATTTACCATTAGCCAAGAAAAAAAACTGAAGACTAAACTAGAGATAAATCTGGTACTAAATCAGGATTAAACTCCAGGACTAAAGAATGACTGAACTCCGACCTAAACTGGAACTAAACCTGAGCTTAAACCACGACTTACACCATTCACAAACATTTATACTCTCACCCCACAGCACTATCTATCATCTTAGCTGCCTCTCTGACATGTGGAGTCTGTTACAAACTCATGAGTGAACCTTAGCTCACTCTTCTTCTGTTCACACTCACACCAGACGTTCGAAAAGCTCTGGCAGCACCACATGCACTGGTTAAACCCACTGTGGCTGAGCTGAATGTGTACACGGGTGATTTCAGGTCTGTGTGCAGGTCGTCACCAGCGAGAGTAACTCGATGACAGAGCTGTGCCTTGGGGAAAAACCCACCACATGGTCTCACAGATTAAGCTGTAAAATACACACTTATGTTTGCAAATATATCCAGCTGTACTTAAACCTGAGCTGTTACTGATATCCTGAAACAAGAAGAAATATAAGCAAGACCGGACTTGATTAGTCATGATCAGTAGATGGATCACTCATATTTACCGTATGTAATAAGAGGCTCCTATAAAGAGCTTGTAAATGGCTTTGAATTTCAGAAAAGGGGGTCTATGAGAAGTTTATGTACTGGAAACACACTCCCTACAGTAGACAATTGTTTCAAACTGCCAGTTTGGAGAAGCAGACAGGAGCAATGACACATGCTTTTTGTATATGGCTGCTAATGTGGCCTGTAAAAAGAAATTTATAAATGACTAATAAGGCTTCTAAATTTAAAAAACTTATGTTAGTGGAAGTTTGTGTATTAACATGTATTTTATTATGTTTTAACAACCCAGAATTTACCACTCATTAGTAGTACAAACCATTTAATGTGACTGTCTGAACCAAAATATGTAGCTTTTCTCTGGAGCAGATTTTGTAGAAATATCTTCTAATAGATCACACATGGATAATGGATAATGAAGTAGTTTAGAGTTTACTATGAAGTAAGTGTGGGATCACTATTTGGCAAGCATCAGGCCGCCATTGGCCTTTTTTAAAATGAACACATTAATTATACAACACAAATAAAGTTGGTCACATTTTATGCATTTCAGATCAGGAATATCATTAACAATGGATTTAGAGACAATAGTGTGACCCCTGGTGGTGGAAAGTTGACACTGAATTAAAATGTAGGCATGCTGCTACATCCTACAATGGTCTTTTTCAACAATATCTCATGAATGTGTGGTCCTACTTCTTTTAGTAACGCACATCTTAAAATAATTTAGGATTTTTTAAATTGTTATTTTAAAAATATTTTTGTCTTGTTGTATATTATTCTATTGTAAAATAAACAAACTAATTACTACAAAAGTGGTTTGCGCGCATTGACGGCAACAGTCACTGTATGCGCGCCATAAAACCGTAGCGATATGTGTAGGAACTATATTTCAGCGATTTTAGGTATCCTCTCGGCTGTATTTTGCAGTGACGCGCTTACAAAATGGCGCCCATTGAACAAGAGAAGCCGGTTTGTCAGATATTCTCATTTAAAGACCCTAAAACCACCCCGGACCCGCTTTATGACCTCCCCGCCCACTGCCTGAGCCCTTCGCCGGTTCCCATAGTGATCGATAACGGTTCGTTCCAGACCCGCGCGGGCTGGGCGGTGTCCGCGGCGGGGCTTGAGGCTCCGCGGCTGTTGTTCAGGTCTGTGGCGGCGCGGAGCAGAGGAGCAGCCCGCAGCGAGACCCAGATCGGCAACGACATCCCAAACCTGGAGCCTCTGCGGTGGCTGCTCAAGAGCCAGTTTGACCGCAACGTGGTGGTGAATTTTGAGATTCAAGAGCTGATATTTGACTATGTCTTCAGTCATATGGGCATTACTTCTGAGGTCAGTCTTACACTGAAGTGGTTATGCACAGTAGGCCTACAGAACTTGAATAGAGTCATGAAAAAAGCTCTTAAAACTATAATTGCCTCAAAAATACACAAAAATAGCACTTTTTGACTGTGGGATAATCAGTTATCAGTTAACATTTTCTATTTAAAGCATGCATCAGATTTATTTACTGTTTTAATAGGTAAAATCAACATGTTATGTGAAAAAAGTAAAAAACAAATTGTCCTTGCATTGTCCTTTTACTCCAGGGCAGCGTGGATCACCCCATTGTTCTCACAGAGGCGCCCTGTAACCCTCTTCACTGCCGTCAGATGATGTCCGAGCTGCTGTTTGAGTGTTACCGCGTCCCGTACGTCTCTTATGGCATCGACAGTTTGTACAGCTTCTATCGTGACAATCTCCAAAAGAAGCAGCCAACTCCTCACACTGGCATTGTGCTGTCGTCAGGATATAACTGCTCACACATCCTGCCTGTCATCAACGGCAGGTGAGGAGTTACTCCAACAGTCATTACATTATGACCCCACACTGTTGGACTGCTTTGTTTGTCTTTGACTCATGAAATTAATATATTACAGCAGATAGAATAAAATAGAGCCAAAGAAGAACATCAAATGCAATATTGCAACTACTTTAAGCCTAGCTCAAACTACAAAATAATCACGCACATGATTTGAGCAAGACTCTTTTAACATTTTCCACAATAAAGCTACTTGGGATTTAATTTTGTCTTAGGAACATATTTCCTTTTCTTTAACTGGGCAAAAGATGGACAAGTGTAGGGAGATAGAAATCATGTAACTAAATGCAGTTGAAAGGAGAAACGAGATGCACAGGTTTATCTGGTGCTGGTGAAAGAAAAGTAAGGCAAAAGACTGAATTTAGTGACTTATGTTAACAATCAAACAATCCCATCATATGCATAATTAAAAGAGAAGAGACCAACAGTAGTCACGCTTTTATGGGGCATTCAGTGAAATCCTTTTACCTCAAAGTCAGCACCGAGTAGTCGATGTGCAGCACACTTTTAACACATATACTCTTTAATAAAAACACACATGTGGAAGTCACTGTATTTGCTGTGATATATTATCATTCCTGTATCATGCACACCCATATTTTTTTTTACAGGTATAGTATACTGTTCGGGGTTTAGAGAAAAATACAATTATCTGTTCCGACTGTTTTTAAGATGCAACCAGATTTAAAATGTGTTGGTGCGAGTCTCTCAACTGTAGCCCTTAGTTGTTTCCAGTCTGCACAGTGGTCAGAACAAAACTGATGCGAGGGAGGAAGAACTAACAGCAGTGCATTTGTAAATGAACATCATTTGATTTATGGGGTCTAGTTTAAAACTTAAAAATGGTAAAAGTCCTTTGTTTTTGCTTTATTTACTATTATTTACTATAATATTATTGCCTCAAACTACACTGGGCATGACTAAAGGAGGACCTCCGCTAATACCAGTTTATCATAAAGTTACTGGTTTCTGTTTATCTTAAAATCTGTATTTGATTTAAATAACACACCAACTTCTTCCTACCTGTCTCAGGTTGGATGCTGTAAACTCTAAGCGAGTGAATGTTGCTGGGGGTCAGGCAGCGTCTTACCTGCAGCGCCTGTTACAGCTGAAATACCCAGGTCACGTCGCAGCCATCACACTGAGCCGGATGGAGGAGCTGCTCCACGAACACAGTTACACCGCTGAGGATTATCAGGAAGGTTTGTATTGTTAGTCTAAATATAACAGAGAATTTAGACAACACCACTCACACATTGACACCTCTTTTTTTAATTTTGCTCAGAGCTGGAGAAGTGGCGCAGCCCTGAGTTTTACGAGCGCGAGGTTCACCGTATGCAGCTGCCTTTTTCGGGGAAAGTACCGAGCAGCGGTGTGAGCGTGGAAGAGAGGCAGGAAAGAAAAGCCCAGCAGATGAGACGGCTGCAGGAAATCAACGCTCGGCGGAGAGAGGAGAAACTGCTGCAGGACCAAGAGCGATTGGACAGACTGATGGCTGTGCAGGTGGGGGCATAATCTGTTAGATACAGTTTTTTATATGTTTTATTTAATTAACTTTAGATCACAAAATCTAAAATAAATAATCCAGGAGGAAATAATAACAACACACGCACACGTGTACAGTACACAGCTGTTTATGTACATGTATAATGTTTAAGAGAAATATACCACAGGAATGCATTTTTCTTGTTACAGTAATTTCACAACAAGCCTTAAACTTTTTTTGATTGTAATTAATAAAGCAGTGGACGATAGAAATGATTTACTCTAGAAATAAAACCAGAAACAGTCATTTCCTTCTTCTACTGTTTATTGCAGCAGTATATGGCTGTACCTAAAGTTCAGCCTCTCACAATGCAACAAATGAGGCCTCTTTATTCGTATCATGAAATAAACTGTAATACATTTTCAGTTTAAATTTTCAGTTCAAGTGGGCCAGATATATATTTATAGAAAATACATTTGTACATAAATTATTGGCTGGTTGGTTCAGTTTTCTTGAATCGTAAGCGGTCTCCTGTGTTCTAATGTTTCTCCTCAGGAGCTGCTCGAGGATGGTCTTTTGGACCAGTTTCACAAAAGCCTGGTGGAGCTCAACATGGACTCGGCCGAAGAGCTCCAGTCCTATATCTACAAACTACAGCTGGCCGTGGAGCAGGGCAAACAGAAGCTGCAGGCTGAAGCAGCGGAGGGGAAAACTGAGGTGGGGTAAAAACACACATACCATCAGATAATCAGAAGTCATGTTTCCATAAACAAAAAGTTTTCCCTTAAAGTGTTGAGAAGTGACAAGGAGACATGGGATTTAATTAAAAGTCCTCTGGCTTGTGTCCGTCTTTTGCAATACTACCTGGCAATGTAGACAGAGATTTTTTTATTTTTTAAATCAGGTGGTGAAGATCATTCTTTAGTGGTAGAACTGCTGAATGGTTAACACTTAAGAAACATACACAGACAGACAACTATTCAGTCTCACTTTTATTCACTTTGGGCAATTTAGATTCACTAATTTATTTATTAATGTCTGTCTTTGCCACTGTGCACCCCTGTTACATACATTACATTTACAAAAACGTACAAGAGCACTTGCACTACACTACATAGTGTTGCTTTAGGGAATAAAAATGGTGTCCCTGTCCAGGTTCCTTAGTTTTAAAGCAACAAAAGACAACATGTTTAACTGAAGATGCAACAGAAACTCAGTAAGGTGGCTTTGAATTCTGCCTTAGACCTTTAGTGCCTTTTCAACCCCCCTAAATCTTCTGAAAAAACACTTGAAGCTCTATTTATGTTTATATACCGTCTATGGTTTCAGCCAAATTATGTAAACTAATAGCACACAGTTGCAACTATTGCAGTCACCTGATCTTGTACTATAAGAGGTTACCATTTGTACAGCAAGTTAGGAATGCAATATTGTTTAGTTTTTGACACTAACAAGATAGCTCACAAAGAAAATGGCAGCAAAAGCTAAATTTGATCTCACCAGAGCTAAAGTTATATTGAAATGGAGCCGGTTAATTAGCCGAGCATGTCATCTTTGTGGATGGGCTGTGGGGCTCTAGAGGACTGGCTTGAGCCTGGGGCTGAACTGTCGCTCTCTTCCAGGTTTCGGAGCTGGAGCAGCCCATGGACGATGGAGACGGAGTGGCACTGATGGATCCTGACTTCCCTGAGGAAACGCTGCCAGAAAAACCTGCTAATGTGGTCCAGGTATTAGCATAAAGACACCCACATTAACACGAAGGCAGATGTGGTTTGAGAAAACTTTAAGACTTTGCTGATTTGCTGAAACTGTCCATATTAGAAAAAAGGTTTAAGTAAAAGCATCTGGACCCAGTTTTTAAGGTGAAGACGTTTCGTCTCTAATTTCAAGAGACTTTATTAATTCTGAGATCAACTGGTAAGAGAGCTGAGCTTATATCTCTAGAGGGAGGAGTTTAACCTGAAACCAAACCTGATGGACCAGGCTGTTGGTGTCACTAATGACTCTGCATCTGAATGGAGCAGTGTCACTAACGACTCTCCTGAACCTTAACGACTCTCACATCAGGAGTCACACTTCCCTTTCAGAGCCAACGACTTTGAGACCAGAACAGAATTGATAAAGTCTCTTGGAATTAGAGACGAAACGTCTTCACCTTGAAAACCGAGTCCAGATGCTTTTACTTAAACCTTTTTTTCAAGATGTCCTGGATGACTGAGAACCTTCACAGACATGTCCATATTAGAGTTGCTAGAAAACTGTGAATATGTATTTGAATATGTAACTAAAAGCTTTACAGTTTTTCTTATTTGCTTTGGCTCACTTCTTTAATGTGAAAAGGATTTCTCAAGAATTTGAAAATAGTTTTATATTGATTTGGGCAATTTCAATTTGTCGTAATCATTGAAGCTAATAGTTTAAAACTGACAGTGTCTTAATATAATATCCTGAAAAACAGTGTTAAGTCTCTGATTTTGATTTAATCTTTTGTCTTATTCTTTTGCAGCTGGCCTTTAATCTGGCAGAGTACCACCAGCTGTTTGTGGGAACAGAGCGTCTGCGGTGTCCAGAGATCCTGTTTCAGCCCTCACTGACCGGAGAGGACCAGATGGGACTGATGGAGACGCTGCAGTACGTCCTGGCCAGGTAACTTCAAAAGAAACAGTGTATCTAAGAAAGGATAAGAGCTGAAAGAAGTCTTTTTAAAATTTCTTATGTTTCCTTGGTCTTTACTTTTCCAGGTACAGTCCTGAGCAGCAGGAGGCGCTGGTGAGTAATGTGTTTTTGACCGGAGGAAACATGATGTATCCAGGGATGAAGCAGAGAATGGAGAGAGAGCTGCGGGCCATGAGACCTTTTCAATCACATTTTAAGGTACAGAGGGTTTATCTGTTGGTTCCTACTGTTGCATGTCTATCTTAAAGCACATTATTCTCTGTTCATTGGTTTGAGATCCAACTTATGGCTCATCAGTCGTGTTTTGAGCTGCTCCTAAAACACTGGGAGAGTTGTTATTGTAGCTATAGACCGAGTTGGAAAAGTTGCTCCAGAACATAACGCATACAAAGTAGTGAACTAGACCAAAAGTAATGTCTTAAGGTGAGAATTATTCATGTTGTGTTATGTTAGGACAAAACTCCTATAAAGCCAGTTATCCAACTATTAAAGGACTGTTTCTGAACTTTCTTCTTGTCCTCTCCAGGTGACCATGGCGTCTCGGCCAGCTCTTGATGCCTGGTACGGAGCGAGGGACTGGGCCCTGGAGCACGCCCCCGGTCCGTCTGCAGCGGGTTGGATCAGCAGACAGGACTACGAGGAGAAGGGAGGCGAGTATCTGAGCGAACACTGCGCCTCGAATGTCTTTGTTCCTCTGAAGATCGTCAAACCGGCTCCAGTTCGAAGCTCAGAGCCCAGTGTTACAGCTGCACAGACTGTTGCTCCTACTGCGGCTGTTACCACGGTTACAGCTGCCCTATTAACCGCAACAGTGACCCCTGAAGGTTCCATGGTTACATTCTAAACTCAAAGTTCCATTGAAAAGATCGTTCATATTGAATGTATATTTTATTGATTCGTTTGTATTATTTATAAATAGCTTTTTGTATGTTTTTTTGAAAATAAGCTTTCAGTAACAAAACAGATTGTTGTTTTTCATTTGTTTGGGAATAAATTTAGAGACAGATAACATCCACTTTTATATTCATTCCCTATGGGCAGTGTATAGTCCCCAGTTCACCTTTATCCTTTACAGACATGTCTTTGGCGGTGGGAGGAAGCCAGAGAAAATCCCACTTTAGCACAAGTATGGCCTTATAGAAAACAGAACTTTGATCCATCCCATGACGGTCATTCCATGTGAAAGCAACAAATAAAAAACAGTGGGTGCACATGGTCAAAATTAGGACTCCTACAAAAGTTCTATAGCCTTTGAATAGATTAACATTTTTAAGTTTTGCTTTAAAGTCTTTTTTTTTAAACTTATTTATTAGGTTTTAAATGAATGAAACCAATGAATGACACTGTCTACCATGAAAATAATTCTACTTTTAGAAAGAGCATGAGTTTATCAATAAATGCAGAATCTTTTAGGCTGTGTTGACTCATTTTGTTTAAAAATCTTCCCGCAGTTTTGTGTTGTTTCACAAGAGGGCTGGAATCTACACTTAAGATTTTCTCTGAAGGGCGTTCAGATTTCACCTCAACAGTTGAATGCATTTCAGTATTTTCTGCACAAAACCTTTCTCTTCTAGTTTCTTTCAGTGTTTTTATGTTTAGATATGAGTGTAAGTATTAACTATTTTCTTCACTCATACAACTGACAGCAGAGCCCATAGTATATCCAGTAATTATCTCCATATATTAAAGCACATTGATGTACAGTAAAAGAGGTCAGATGTCTACAGCTGTGTTTATGTTTCTGCTCCTTTTGCCTTATTACATTATACTGTCACAGTTCAAGTATCAGACCAGCTGCCGACTCTGTTCTGTTTCTCCTCAAAAGCACATTCAGCAGAAAAGAGGGGCGTCTAATCAGAGCCAAAACAGGCTGAAGCTGTAAGTGATTGGCTCTGATTAAACACAAGGGATTAGAGAGAAAACAAGGCTTTTTGTTATGTCTCATTTATTCTCGGTCTAATGGGACTGAACATGGAGGGGCAGTTTTAGCCTTTTTAAAAGGGTTATATAATGTTCTTCAGAGAGTTTGTCTTGTATTATATAGAAGTAGAAACAACAACTGTAAAGAACACAGCTAGTATTTTTTTTTTTTACTTTATATTCCATAAAAGACCATAGAACAAAAATATTTAATAAAGCCTCTTGTCAAATAGATAATGAATTTTAATGAGAATTTTTGAGGCCAATCACAGCTTGCATATTACCATTGGTCAACACTGAAGAAAGTCATGGCTGCCAAAAAAAACAGCAAAAGTGTATATTCAGTGCAGAAAAAATATTTTTGCAGCACATAATAGAGAAACATAAACAGAGAAAAGGGAGGCATTGTGAAACAGGAGTGCTACTTTAACCAAGACTTTGGCGCTTGACTGGGGCAAGGCTCACATTAGACCTTTTCCAATTTAAGGTTAAGACCCCGCTCTGAAAGACACTAGACCCTTTATTTGGTTGCCCACAATATCTCAGTATCACATGTTGTATAAATGAGAGAATATAAAATAATATTGCACAATTTGTAATAGTGCCAGTAAGTTAATAAACATGTTTTCACTGGCCTCATACTCAGGGCGTGCTGATCATTTCCAGCTGTAGAGACATCTTTGTGTATTTCATAGAGCCCCTTTTACAAAATACTCCAGTGTCCCCTTACAAACGTTCATGTCTTGAATGTGCATTGAAATATAAAAGCTCTTAATCTTTGTGTGTTAATATTTTCCTTATTTTTTGTAACAGTCAACAGATTTACACAGGTCTTTACCCTCACCTCGTGCTCCCTGTCTCTTCTTTCTCAAACGTCAGTGTCGGAGCTGCTGCTGCTAGGAACAATAACCCTCACCATTAGGGCAGGTTTCTAAATATATTCCCTTGTGGTTCTGCAGCAGCACAGGGGCCACAGCAGACTCACACAGATGCAGATGCAGATGAGTCTATTTTTAAACACACCTCCTTTAAACTGGGCGCTGCTCATTTAATGGCCCTGGTTACTGTCCAATTATTTATAACGTGGAGCAGGTCAGACGCAGCACGGGCTCACGTCAGCCCTGGAGCAGACACACAAATCTATTGTTAAATCGACAATAACATTTTGTATATATAGTTTTATGTTTAAACAAATCAATAGTTAGTGCCAATAAACTTCAAAGTCAGTTTTTTTTTTTTTTTTTACTTTATTAATGCTTTTTTTCTATTCTGGTACAGACAAAAACAAAGAAACTTGTTGGAAGGTTAAAGTCTTTGGCCAGAGTGTCAAATGACAGAAAGGATTTATTTACAAACACATCTCTAAAAACTATGCCATTCAGTTTTTCCAAATTGTAAACCCAGGGTCAATTTGTGTTGGTGAGAAACACCAATGAGACATTGTCTGATTCCAAAATGCAAAAGAGTATTTTTGATTAACAGTGTTTTTTGGGGAGCCGAATGTGAAGTGGCTGGGCTGAGAATCAATGCTAAGCTCTCATTTTACCGTTCTACGTTCATACTCTCACCTATGGTCATGAGCATGACCAAAAGGACAAGATCCCGGATACAGGCGGCCGAAATTAGCTTTCTCCGCAGGGTGGCTGGGCGCTCCCTTAGAGATAGGGTCGAGAGGAGCCAGCTGACATGGCTTGGGCATCTGTTCTGGATGCCTCCTGGACGCCTGTCTGGGGAGGTGTCCCGGGCATGTCCCACCGAGAGGAGACTCCGGGGAAGACCTAGGACACACTGGAGGGACTATGTCTCTCGGCTGGCCTGGGAACGCCTCGGTATCCCCCCGGAAGAGCTGGAGGAAGTGTCTGGGGAGAGGGAAGTCTGGGAGTCTCTGCTGCCCCTGTGCCCCGGGCCCCGGAGAAGCAGTAGAAGATGGATGGATGGAGGTTTGCTTGGCTTTGTTTGTTTTGTTTATGTTATTTTGAAGATGGATGAATAAAACTAAACTAAACAATAGAGGGACTCAGTTGGGCAAATAAAGATTGGTTAGAGTTTTGATGGTTTCAGTTAAACACTGTTTAAGCCAACACTAATAAGAATAAACTGTGCAAAGCTTTCAGAAAATGTGAGCATCTGCCAAAAGACACTCCATTTCCCAAATTTGCATAAAACCAAAGAGTCTTGGAACTATATTCAGTTCCCTTTCTTTTCCAAAACCTACAAACACAGCTTTTTGAAACATGAAAACAGACTCTGGAAACTTTTTATTGTTGCCAGATGTCCATCAGTCCGCGAGGTTAGGGTTCTTTTTTAGTCCCTAAAACAAATCCATCTTGTTTTGAAAAATAAAACCACTTGGTCTTTTCTTAGTCTTAGTCAAATAAAGCTGGTTCGAGTCAGGTCAAGAGTGCAGCTTTTGGGCACAGCAACAACTTGTTTTCAGGCTCTGTCTGATGCTCTCACAGACATGTCCAATCTTTTGACATATAGATGTTTTTATAAGCATCATAAGCATTATAAGCATCTTGTTTGTACTTATATACACCTATTATCACTTTATCTCATTTATGTTAGCTCTAGGCAGCCATAATTGCAAATTAAAGTGAGTCTTATTGCTGTCACGAGTACACACTCGTCAGGACTGGAAGAAGGACTCTCAATGCAGACCCCACGAAGGCGGACGGTTCAAAAGGGTTTATTAACAAAAAGGCAAAATCCAAAAATGTGTAGTCAAAACCAAGGTTAAGGTCAAACACAAAAACTCTGGATTTAAAAAAAACAGCAATGTCACTATAAACGAAATACTACAAAATAAAGGTAATCTTCAAAACATAAGCTCCACTCCAGACTTCAAACATACAGGCGTCAGACCTGAGGTTACAATTCGGAGGCTACAATAGGCTACATAGGATTTGATACAATACACATAGCCTAATATGGCAAAGCAGCTACAATTTACCATGTACATTTACTCCAAACACAGACCAAACAGCAAGCAAACAAAAACAGGTGCTGCCAAAATGTGCCAAATTCTGCCCTATTCTTTATAATGGAGACTCCGCCTGACCATTTTATAATAAAATCTTAATAGTTTTGGTTTGTTTCACATTAGAACAATTATATTTGGTGCAGGTAAATGTTGACATGTGTGGCTGTGATTTAAAATAGTGTTTGAGCTGCAACTGCCTTCTTCTAAAGGGGATATTAATTCAAGTATTGTTTTTTTTTTTTAGGCGGAAATGTTTTTGGTAAACATTTATCCACATTTAATTTGCTGCCCCTTTCTCTATTTTTATCTTTTATGAGCTTTTTTGCTGTATAATTAAACATGTTTTGTTAATAACCCATTTCCTGGTTTATTTCCTCGGTCCTTCCTTGTTGACATCTGTGTCGACCAATTGGAGCACTCTTTTTTCCCTGAAGCGAGCTGTGATTGGCCAAACTACATCTACCGTCTGTAATCAGTAAAGGTATTTTAACACACTTTTAAAATCTGTTAATGCTTGTATATCAATGTTGTTGCACAATAACAGTGGGTCTTTCTGTGATTGACTTGTTTTGAGGCACAAAGACGCTGATTGTGGAGAATAATTATGGAAGTGGACTGCTGCCAAAGGTGATTAACTCGAAGAAAAAGGGACAATTATTTGGAGTTTTGGAAAGCAGCCTTTTAAATCAACAACAGAGGATTATACAACCGTTTTTTTTTTTTCTATTACGTGAGTGTACTTCATGTTATTTCATTTCGATCTTTTTAAGTGCTTTTTAAATACTTTGTCATATGTTTTAATATTTGGTTATGCTTCCAACCCAGAGGTCCATACATTCCCTATGGCTTTTATAAGAACACCGTGTTTGTATGTGTTTCCATTTCCCTGTTTTGTCCCAAAGGGGTTAAAACTACACAAAGAAAAAGCCCTTTAAACCTCTACGGGACTCCCTAAAGATCAAAAGCAACGATAGAGCCTCAGAAGTTAAACTTTTCTAAATAAATAACCTCCTGGACCAAGGAGCACTGATGTAAAGGCCCCTCCTCCTCCTTGTGTGTGGGGCGTCCTGCTGCAGAGCGACAGGTCTGGTCCAGTCTGACTCTGTCTCTTTCAAAGACTTACATCTGTGGCCTGTTTTTAATTTTAAAGAGGAGCCATGTCGTTTTTTAGGACGGCAGTGACACTGGGCAAGAAGCACCCGGGCGTAAGTACAGAGCATTTCTTTTATAATAAATAATTTCCTCTGTGTAATTTGTAAATATATGCATTATATAATGCATGATGATAAAATAAATGAGACGTAGGCTTTATGAAGGCTAAACCAGGACTAATTATTTAAACTGGTCATAACTTGACTGGTTTGGAAGGGTTTAAGATGGACTTTAACAGATTAATTTAATTTAATTTGTTAATAACTTGAGTATGATGGGTTTTATTTGGTTGTAGTCTGACTTTAACCAAGTTCAATAGATTTATTTTATTTTGACTTTCTCACACAGTGAGGCTGTGGTTGTGTCCGGTTTGTTTAGTGACAGTTTAGGCAGAAGGAGGTAGTCACATGACTTTAGCAGTAATCATTCAGTTTAGCAATAAAGTTTAGCTTATGTAAAGTGTTTCATAAACTACACTACCGTTTTGAAAACACTCACTGGTCCAAGTCTCATCTGAGCAGCTTTTATTTTGGCAGAGAACATCCAAAACATGGACCAATTACAACTTTCAGTAATCTAAAACTTCTTCTCCCTGAGACTGTTTACCTTAGTCAAACCCGAGAAAACAGTGAAACATTTGAGGTCTGGAGACATTAAGGACCTCAGGAAGCTAATCTTTAAAAGAAAAATTCTCCAAAAATCCAGTCAAGATGGTGCCTTAAAGACCCTTTTCCCTACAGACAATACCATTAACTATTATCCAACTGGTGGTTAAACAATTTCCTCAAAAACACTTGCACCTTCTTGTTTTTGTTTTTTGTTTGTTGTTTTTGTCTCGCTATTTAAAATAAAATGTAAAAATGTTGTCTTAACAGTTCTCTTTACCGTCAAAAACCAGATTCAGTTTTATTTGACCCTGTCCTCCGTCGCTGAGCTGTGGCTGTGAGTTTGTCATTGGTCTGACCCTGGACTTGGACAGTTTGTGAGTCGTTTGTTATCTGTTCTTTTGGATCACGGTCTCAGTTCATTCTGTTCTCGGTCACGGTCGGTCTCTCGGTTTTAAACAGACAGAAAACAGCTGTTGTTGGAGCCCAATCCCTGTGAGACTCAATCAAAGCAGTGAGTAAGAAACGAGTGAGAGGAAGCCTTTAACGAGACAGAGGCAGATGGACCGACGGAGGCAGACTAATTACTTATTATTACATTTATGGGAAACATATTGTCAGAGAACTATGTGACAGTCTCACTCAGAAAAGAAAAACTTGGCACAAGCAATGAAATAGAGTTAATCACCTCCTTGTGAGGCTTATTTGTTTGTTTTAAGTGCACTCTTAAAGGGGCACAATGTGGGATTTTCAGAGACATACAGTGGTAAAAGTCAGGTTTACTTTTGACTGAACTCTTGTCGCCTGTTATCTAAGTTTTCTTGTATCTTCTGTGGAAATTGTGAAACTAGACAGCAGTGCAATCAAACTTTATTTCTACAGCACTTTACAACCAAAGTGATAAAAGTGATAAACAGAAGGAGCCGGTAAGCAAGTCTGACTTTAGTTCAGCTTTAAACAGAGCAAGGTCAGTGGTGATGTAACATAAGTGGTAAAGAATGACCACAGTTTGAACTAAGACCTCCAGCAGACGTTGGTTTGCAGACCACAGAGCCTATTACTGGGTCCATGGACATTTAAAACTTCACATAAATAGGACAAAGAGCTTTTAAAACCATCATTTAAATCAAGTAGAAGCCATTATTTAAAACAACAACCAAATCACTTCTCGTTAAATTATTATTATAACGAATGTCATTTAAAAAGGTTTTGGCGACATCTGCTGGAAAAACAGAGTTGTGTTTTTTTTGACAGAGCATTGCAAATGTGGTTCTGATGAAATTGGGCCAATTACTTCTCCTCCTGAGCTGAAATAATGCATCAGTGTAAAAGTTATTTGCATATTCAGACGTCTGTGTCAGGAGTCAGACGTTGATGGAGGCTGATGTAACGTGAAAAACACTGTTACTCACTGTTTCTCCATAAGATTATTAATACAACTGATGTGATGCAACTCTTTTCACCTCACGACCCAGAGCAACTTTTCAACCTCGTTTTAAAACTCCTGGTCCAGGACTAAAAAAAAAAAAAACAGACTCAGAAGTGCAGGGTTTTAAAGTGAGCTGCAAAGAATTCACTCAATTTACTTTTTTCACAGTCAGTGTTCAGAGATATACTTTTCTTCCCTGGTTTAGTCCTGGTTTAGTCCTGTTTTAGTCCTGGTTCAGACTTTGTTTAGTTTTAGTTTAACCCTCCTAAAAGGGCCTTGCTGAACGCAGGACTTGTTGCTCTGGTCTGGTCTGGTCTGAAGTGTCCATTCATCATTTTCCTGTGTCTCTCTGTCTCCAGCTCGTGCCTCAGATCTTCTTCATCTGTTTGGGGATGGGCGGGGCTGCGGTCTATCTGATCCGATTGGCCAAAGGACCCCACGTCACGTAAGGACTCATCCCAACACCACACAATGGATATTTAGTGTAACAACCTTCAGTTGTTTCCAGCACTTGTTTCTTTAATCTTGTGGGGAATTCTATAAAGCAAGCTAACCGAGCGAATTAGGTTGAACTGTCTCACTGCAGGAGACTTTTGCTCCAACTCCTTTGTCACGCCAACACTAGCTGGAATTTGGGTTTCCCAGTTTTGCCCAATTGAATCTGGTTTTGTCCTTAGTTTGGTGTTGACCTGGACAATGCTCAATGCTCAGCTCAATCAGAGAGATTTTACTTACAATGATCATAATAAACATAAATCCATTACATCATTATCTAGTTATTTAGAACAGTACCTCCCCTTACTTTGATCTCACAAATGAAAACTTATCCTGTTGACACTCACATATTTGCTCAGTCAAACTACAAACCCAATTACAAAAAAGTGGGGACACTCTACAAATTGTGAATAAAAACAGAATGCAATGATTTGGAAGTTTAAAATTTCAATATTTTATTTAGAACACAACATAGATAACATATCAAACATACCAGATATTGGCTCATTCTGGATTTCATGAGAGCTACACATTCCTAAAAAGTTGGGACATGTAGCAATAAAAAGGTCAGAAAAGTTAAATGTATATACAAGGAACAGCTGGAGGACTGGTTTGTAACTTATTAGGTCAAATGGCAACATGCTTGGTAATAAAAAGAGCCTCTTAGAGTAGCAGTGTCTCAGAAGTCAAGATTGGGCATTCCCCCAGTGCTGCAGCGAAAAATAGTGGAGCAATATCAGAAAGAAGTTTCTCAGAGAAAGAAACTGCAAAGAGTTTGAAGTTATCATCATCTACAGTGCATTATATTATCCAAAGATTCAGAGAATCTGGAACAATCTCTGTGCGTAAGGGTCAAGGCCGGAAAACCAGACTGGATGCCTGTGATCTTCGGGCCTTTAGACGGAATTGCATCACAAACAGGAATGTTACTGTAATAGAAATCACAACATAGGCTCAGGAATTGAAAACATTGTTGGTGAACACAATCCACCGCGCCATTCACCGTTGACAACTAAAACTCTATAGGTCAAAAAATAAGCCATTATTGAAGATGATCCAGAAGCGCAGACGTTTTCTCTGGAGCCAAGGCTCATTTAAAATGGACTGTGGCAAAGTGGAAAACTGTTCTGTGGTCAGACAAATCAAAATTTGAAGTTCTTTTTGGAAAACTGGGACGTCCTGTCATCCGGACTAAAGAGGACAAGGACAACCCAAGTTGTTATGAGCGCTCAGTTCAGAAGCCTGCAGCTCTGATGGGATGGGGCATGAGTGTTTGTGGCATGGGCAGCTTACATCTGGAAAGGCACCATCAAAGCTGAAAGGTATATCTAAGTTCTAGAACAACATATGCTCCCGTCCAGACGTCGTCTCTTTCAGGGAAGACCTTGCATTTTCCAACATGACAATGTCAGCCCACGTCCTGCATCAGTTACAACATCATGGCTGCGGAGAAGAAGGATCCGGTTCTGAAAAGGCCAGATCTTTCAATCATAGAAAACCTCTGGTGCATCATAAAGAGGAAGAGGCGACAAAGAAGACTTAAGACAGTTGAGCAACTAGAAGCCTGTATTAGACAAGAATGGGACAACATTCCTAAACTTGAGCAGCTTGTCTCCTCAGTCCCAGACGTTTGCAGACTGTTATAAAAAGAAGAGGGGATGCCACACAGAGGTAAACATGGCATTGTCCCAACTTTTTTGAGTTGTGTTGATGCCATAAAATTTAAAATCAACTTATTTTTCCCTTAAAATGTCAGTTTAAACATTTGATGTAATCTATGTTGTATTCTGAATAAAATATTGAAATTTGAAACTTCCACATCATTGCATTCTGTTTTTATTCACAATTTGTACAGTGTCCCAACTTTTTGTGATCGGGTTTGTAAACACATTAAACAATCGTTTCCTTCTTTTAAACACACTTACCTCAGTCACTAAATGCAAATGAACTCCTGGGTCGTCCCGTTTCCTAAGGGTTAGACGTCTGTTTTTTCTTAACGCCTTGTTTCCACCGAGCACCCGATGAAGGCCACCTGCAGAAACTCCTCATGAACCGATTCATTTAAGTTTAATTAAACAGACGAGCGTCCTCTTCATGTTGAGATGATATTTTAATGATGTGTTAAAAACAGACACAGACCTTGTTCTTGAAGCTGACAGTTTATCTGATGGTCAGCAGGGGTTACATCCTGCTGATCTACAAACTGTTGACTCTTATCAGTGTTTAATCCACAGCTGAGAGATCTGGATGTGGCCTTGTCTTGGCTCCGAATTAGGTCTTTACTACATCTTTACACTGGTTTTGTACAAATGTTGGTACCTCAGCTTTGCTAAATCATAAAAAACAGAAAATGAATCACTTAAATCCTACTTTTCATGCATGTTTTTGACTCTTGGGCATGTTGTTTTTAGATGGAACAAAACCAACAACCCAGAGCCGTGGAATAACCTGGACCCAACATATCAGTACAAGGTAAAAACGTATTGCCAAACACAATTATTTAATATTTATTTGCAGTTTTTGTGGAATTAGACAGAAAACACAGGGCTTAACTTGACTTTGTTTTGTTCCTAGTTTTTTGCCGTCACCACAGACTACAAGAACCTGAAGAAAGATGGACCGGAGTTTTGAATGGAGTAAGAGTGGGACGTCCTGGAAAGAGGCTAGGATTCACCTTCCTCCTGTGAAGCATTTGTTTTAGTGCCTCGTAAAGTTGGTGAAGCTGTGAGTGATGATGTAGGATTTTACTGCTGTTTGTATTTGTATCATATACATTTATGGAGACTCTTTAATGCTTTCTTTTAAAATCCAATAGTGTCAAATGATGTAATAGTTATTTGACAAACAGTATTCATTAGCAGCATTCACAGTTTTGATGGCCCAAGCGACATTATCAGAAAAGTGACACACCGTAGCACCAATGAAGAGGGAAAAAAAAAAGAAAACTAGCAGCATTTCCTAATTATTTATCTGAGTGCAAGTAAAAAACACTAAATTAGACTCTAAATGTGTTGTCTAGCTTTAGCAGATGGGTCAAAAGTGCTAAAAAGCTATGGCCTTCACATATTTTACAAAGCTACATTTACGTGTTATACTTTACCAATGTGTACAATGTCTGTGTGTAATGTCCTTTTTGGTGCTTCTGTGATCCTCATGCTATTCTGATCAGGCAAATCTGCAGTTTAACAGTCTTTAATGAGGAGGCACAAGTCCTGAAATATCCGGGTATAACTCTGGCTCCTCCATGTTCGTCATTATAACAAAACCTTAAGTGTCCCGTGACTTGTAGACTTTAGTTGGAGAAGCCTAAATGTGTTTAAACTGAGCAGAAAACATGGCAAGACGCTGTTGTCTACACACTCACTGACAGCACACATGTAGTCAGATGCCTTGCGAATGCTCTGTTGTACATTGAAAATGTATTGTATGTCTGTTGTTGTCGTGTCGTATCAAATGTTGCTCTGCTGTTATTTAAAGCAGGTTTGTCTAATGTATAGATTATAGATAACATTCCCATAACAATAATTTTTTAATATTTGGAAGAAGAAGAGGGAGGTTGCAATATACAGTCTATAAATCCTGCTCCCATTACCGGTGTGATCCTTCTTCTTG
This sequence comes from Perccottus glenii, assembly GCA_024416835.2. NCBI lineage: Eukaryota > Metazoa > Chordata > Actinopteri > Gobiiformes > Odontobutidae > Perccottus > Perccottus glenii. The sequence goes on along the minus strand of CM044555.2, from coordinate 8,933,390 downwards.
GTGTAAAAAACTGTAAAATATTGTTGACTTGTATTAAAAAAACATAGTTTGTTCAGGTTTAAAGCCAAACTTATAAATAAACCTTCTTCTTGAATCCTTGGAATGAGTTGTTTTTGATGCCTGTTCATTTGATTAGAGACAAATCCAAATATCAGTATTTAAAGCTCCACTACCAGATTTTCTTTGTAAGGACTTCTCCTGCTCTTCTTTTATTAAAAAAAGTAAAACCAGAGCATTTTTTCTTCCATAAAATACATGCAACAAACTGAAGTTTAGAGCTAACCGTTAGCAACTTCAGCGTCAGGACAAAAATGATCTCCTCCTTAATAAACATTACGTGATTAAAATGTCAGTATTCTTGTTTCATGTTCCATCCCTTTTCTCTGTTGATGTGTTTAAAGACATATTCAGCGCTGAAAATACACTTTATCTGTGCTTTTACACTTCCTGGATTGTCACCAGCCGGTGTCGACCAATGAGAGTGCTCCTTTTTCAAGCTTCCTTTCTAATAAACACTAGATGGGATGTTTTTTTTCCCACAAATGATGGCGTTTAGAAAAACCATTTTCACCAACTAGAAGAAAACAAAAAATCAGTTATCTGTATACAAAATACATAATTACAAGTTGAAAAAGTAAAAAAGTCTTTGGAAAGGGCTCACCCAGAACTGGGATATATTATTGTTTTTGCAGAGATTTGTGAGAACACAGGACCAGAGCTTTACATTTATTCAGGTATATTTATAGGTAAAACTAGTAAATGTACTTTTTATGCATCCATTTCCCACTGTGTATGATGTTATGGGTTTGCAAGGGGCTGGAGCCTTTCCCAGATGTTTGTGCGTGAGACGTGCAACACCCTAAACTAGTGTACTTGTACAAGTAGTGGAGTCACAGATGACATATCATTAGGAATTTCTGCCCAAAATTTCTGAATTTCTGGAAATGACCACATTTAATGTACAGTATATAAGTTCCTACATTTTGTTTACATTTTTGGACCTGTATTTCTAAAATCCTGTGACTCATGTGAAATGCTCATGGGGCTTGAAGACAGGGCCTGTTTTCATCAAAGTGTGTGGTCACATAAACCTATAACAACCTACTGCATTGATCTATAAACACAGACCTGATATCTATCTTTTTCCATCTCCAACACAAAGACTGGTCACTGTTTTGGAACAGCTGCATCTGTTCACGTTGCAGCTGTCAGTCTGCAGCCTTCAGTTGAACACACACCTCTGCTTTCACTGAGTCTGACAGACACTGATCAGCGACAGCCGCGGCAGGAGGCTGACGGCGAGATGACAGGACACTGAGCACATGAGCACCGCCCGGCCGCAGGGGAATCGAGATAAGAAGAATATGAGATAATCAGGTGAAATCAAGTGCAAAGTCTTTTTATTCTTGCAATAAATGTTAACACCTGGAGTATTTAGGAGGAAATAACAACTGCTTACTTTTGATAATTAACTTTAAAGCAAGAAGACTGTTGGGCACCTCTTTTGACTAGTGCTCAAACTTATTAAAACAACTAAAAATGTATAGCCTAAGAGTCTTTCACATTTGATATAACACAAAATGACATTCTCTGAAACAAACAACTTCTTAAATATATATATTCTATAATTTATATATATATATATATATATATATATATATATATATATATATATACACATATACATACTGTATATGTATGTATATTTGTATAAATAGAAAGTGTTTGCCTCTGAAGCTGAGAAAAAGTAGAAATGTTGGGGTTGATCAGACTGGGCAATAGCTAAAGATTAGGTGCATCAACATTTCCCTTAGTTTTCTTTTGAGAATATTGTAAACTATTCAGGTTTGGGAAAGTGTTTTTGAGTTTCTTTATGTAAAAGTTGGAGTGTATAAAGTTGGAGAGTTGTATATTTAGTTTTGACACTAGAAAGTTTGTTCAAGATTTAGAGAAATTTGTCAAGAAATGTGCCTTAGAAAATGTGAAAAATGTAGCAGTCCTTAACCAGATTCCTTTAAATCCAATTCAAAAGTATACCTTAAATTGATGACTGTGCTCTTGGACTCTGCTGTGGACAGTGGGCTCGAGCTTTGGGACTCTGAAGCAGATTGTTTCCCAGAGGAATTTGAAAGGCCTTAAAAGTCATTGACTCAGTGACGATCAGGTCGTGAGAAAGAGTCAGGGACCAGCCATTATTAGTTTGGTGACGCTGTTGGTGGACGTCCGTGTGTCTTCACTGTTGAACTCTGACCTTTCACTCAGCTGCAGAGTCTCTGAGGAGCGGACAGTAGTCCTCTGGAAAAGAAGCCGGGCTCTGCTGCATTACTTTACTTCTGAAGTCCAGCTTAGTGCTTATATGCATTATCACCAAATGTACAGTATTTATATTAAAATGCACGAGTAACCAAATGATGAAGAGCTATATAAAGATAAAGCTGTATAACTTGAGCAAAGCAGCACAGTTTTATCGGTATTGTGCAGGGAATGGTAAAATGGAAAATCAATTTACTTTATCTAAAATATACAATCTAATCTTTGGGAAACACAGTCCTCTTCGACATGTGGCTTGTTGTCCTGGCACAAAGTCTTGTGAAGAATTAAAGCAAGCCCTGTCAGTGTGCCTAGAGAATGGACCCTGACAAAGGAGACAATGAAAGTTTAACAGAAAAGGTAAGAAGTAAGAATTATTCAACGAGAGCTCTGTTTCAAAACGCATGTCAAGTTCTTGGCACAATTCAAATCTGGTCGAAATTTATTTTTATTAAAAAAAAGAGGCGTTGGGGCAGATTCAGGCTAGATTTGGGGACAAAAGTATGGCTCAGGTTTTATCAAAGGCCAGAGAGAAATGTGTAATAAGTTTCTTCAGTGTAATAATGGTTCTGGACATTGACACTGTAAAAGACAGAGCTGCTGAGAGACACGTAAAAATAAATAAATATAATTAATGTGTGTTTAGGCTGTAAACAGATCAGCTGTGGTAGGTTTTTGTGTTTTTTTTGGGGAGATGACAGTGAGAGGAAATGAAAAGAGGAAATACCAGCAACTCAATAAAGTCCAGTGTCCTGTAAACATTTATAAATGGTTTCCTCCCTTCCTCAGACACATACACTTTCTTACATTTACTTACTTACGCTTGCATTCATTCATTTACTTTGATTCTAAAATCACAAACACAGAGGCTGAAAAGTCCAGTTTACATAGCTCTGTGATAAGCTCTGTAGACTTTATTTAACATTGATAATACATTTGTAAATAGGCACTCACAGTTAGGCATGGAGCGATGATTGGTTTCAGGGTATACAGGGGTTTTTAAGAGTCAAGCTCCTTAACATTATTCATTCATTCATTCATTCATTCATTTTCTACCGCTTTGTCCCGTTAGGGGTCGCGGGTGACTGGAGCCTATCCCAGCAGCTTTGGGACTGAGGCGGGGTAGAAGAAGAAGAAGAAGCAGAAAGTTTATTTATATAGCACCTTTCACAGACATAGTCACAAAGTGCTTCACGTGCAGCCATTATTCAGGCGCTGTGGTCTTCAGGAAAATGAAATAGAGCATTTTACAAACATAACATACATAACAACAGTAGCTGTTACAACATAACATACGTAGTCGCAACTACAGTTGCCGTTACAACATACGTAACAAAAACATACAGACAACATCAGATAATAGCAGGATAACAGCACACCTGGTCACGTGATGGGATTTTTTAGTGGCTTTTTTAGGGGGGGGGGGGGGAAGCATTAGAGTAAAGAGTCAGACAGATGTCAAAAAGGCAGACGGTACACCCTGGACAGTGGCCAGTTAGTCGGAGGGCTAAAACATTTAGAGACAGACAGTGACAGACAATCATTCACTCTCACTTTCATTCACTCGGGACATTTTAGAGTTGCCAATTAACCTATACATGCATGTGTTTGGACGGTGGGAGGAAGCCGGAGTACCCGGAGAGAGCCCATGGTAACACGTGGAGGACATGCAGACTCCTCACAGAAAGACCGAAGTCCTTAACATTAGTAATGTGAAAATGTGTGTTCTACTTAACATGACATGCATTTATTTATTGGAAAAACAACATTTGCATCAGAATCTCAAACTGTCCTACACCAGACCAGATACAGTTTCACTCAGAACATTGGATTTAACAGTGATATTTACACTGACTTTCGGTTTAGTCTTGGTTTATAAGATCTCACGTATCCCATACTTCCCAATTGTACCAGACCTTTTCTGTGAACAGTTCATACAAGACACACAAGTTATTTACTTTTGCAGATGCCTCGAGGTTAATTTGTAAACCTTTCAACTTATCAAGGTTGTGTTTGTTAAAAATGTCTGAAAGCTGCAGGTTCCCAGGGCTCAGACAAAGACAGGAGAAGGGCTCTACAGACGGATTAGTGATTAATAAAAGAACACAAAAACCTTCAAGACACTCAGGGCTGAACAGGAGCCTCAGACTTTGGGCCACTTTGCATTTTAAGCATTTGTTGGATTTAAAAGTTGTACCTCAAAAAACAGGGCCTCAAATCCATTCAATTGTCCTTTTGCTTTTTCAAGTCAACTCAAAGTGAAATTAATTTGACCTTATGACATGAATTTACTATTTACACATCTAGTTGGAATAAATCGTGTTAATTTATCAACAAGTGTCATGTTGTGATGTTAAAAAGCAATAAAACATTTCTAAAGAAAGTAATTTTTGGTGCAGACTATATTTCTGGGCATTAGTCACAGTGTGTTAAATAAACTCCTGCCCACTTTGTTCATGTGACTTTCCCCTCTTGCTTTGGTTACGGTCTTGAGTCCTTGAAGTAGGGTTAATGAAAAAACATGTGACAATAGAGGCTTTTTATATCCTCCTGCTTCAACAAAAGGGACACAGCTTTTTTCTGTTCTGTCACTCCTGCACGCCATTACGCAAGTTGGTAACACTTTACAATAAAGATTTGTTTAATTTATCACAGACACATGAGTTTTATTCTTCATTTGTATAAAAAGGCTCATATGAAGCCATCACTTGAATATGGACCTGGGTTTCTTCTCTGCTTCATTTCAAACTCTAAACTTAATATTCCATGTGTATTTTTTGGAGAGAATACACAATGCATCCTTTATCTGTTACATGCTATATCTACAAACATGGTCATTGTCCTTAAACCACAAACCCATGCAACTTATTAACTCTCAGTCTTTTTTTATCTAAATGATAGATGATGACCTGAAGAAAGCTGGACACTAATGCAGACCTCCTTTAATGCTGTTGGTTGTGCTTGGTCAGTGGTCAGTGAAGCCAGGCATCGGAAAGGGTCTGGAGAACAGCTCCACCCGCTGGCGCACCTCAGCGATGCGGGACACTGTCTCTGGGTCGTCCAAAAGGCCTTGAAGCTGGACAGATTCCCTGAGAAAAGAGACAGAAAACAAGAGTGGATCCTCCTTCTGTGGTTCTCCCTGAGGTTTCTCTTTGTTCCTAATTGCTGTTTGGGCTACAGAAGTAGAATAACGCAAGAGATGCTATGAAGCATAAATTATTGCTACCTGAAAAGATCAGGAATGTCCAAAACATTACGACATAGAAAAGGCCATAAAAACAAAAAGAAATACACAAGGAGTGCAAATAAACTATTTACTTTTTGTCTTTTTTGAAACAGGAACCTTTTGTGATGACGGCTCTAAACACTTTATACAAACCATCCACACTTTATGCAGCTAAATGTTGCCTTGTCAAGCCCTCTTTTTATTTCACACTAAGACATTTCCACTTAATTTACAAAGCTTAGCATGTACATAAAATATTTATGTCTACTGTCTTTATAATAGAAGCAGATAAATGATACTGTAACTTAAAATACAGGGCAACATTTAAGCTTGTGTTGTGAGTTGATATAAAAAAGTTAAAGCTTGTGCAGACGACACTGACACTTGGACAAGTGAGTGACGTCTGACAAACACTGAGACAGTCAAAGGAAACATCACTGACTCAACACAAAGAAGGATTAAAGGTTTGGATTTGGACAGACACTGACAGGTTGAGTCCAAAACATGCTTTGATGGATTCAAGAGGCACACACTTCTGGGACTTATGACCTTTTCTGTACCATTCACAGAAGACAGTGGTATTTTAGGACCAGCATTGGTTTTGATCGGACCAGTCTGAAGACAATTTTTTTCACTGTCTTTCAGACTCATTATTTCGTGGCGTTGTCTTGGTCTTAGAGGACTTTGAATTGAGGTCTTCCTATGGGTAATCTTGGTCTTGACTTGGTCTCGATTCATAAAAGTCTAGTCATTGTCATTACTTAATCAACTGTCATGAATTAAACAGCTGTATGTGTCTCTAAACTCACATGTTACAACACTACCTCCGTTAAAGAATCATGGTCATTGTATACGTGAATGGTGAGCCTAAAATTGCTTAAAGTTAAAAAATTTCCATTAATCCGTTTATGTGATCTGAAAAGGTCTGAGTTGTACAATTGTTGTTAAAAGTTGATTAACACATAGTTTGTCTTTAATTAAGGTGTGCTAGTATACAGTTAAACAAAATGGAGCACCATTTATAACCATAAACACCAGTGGATATTCCATTACTTTGTGTTTTTGTGGTTTTTCATTATATGCAGTGGTGGCCAAATTCATTAGAACATCCGACAGAGCTGTAAATGTTGACCTTTTTTTTCCTCAAAAACATGATTTCATTTCATAAAGTTTATGAAGCCTGCTTTGACCACAACAAATATCAGATGTATCAGCAGCACATCTCTCAGCATCATGTAGACAAACAAAATGGCTACTCTAAAACTTCCTTCTTCTAAAACTTTTTAATGTATGGACATTATATAAAAAATATTTACTTTAAAAAACAAAAATGATTTATACCAAGTCTCATTCCTCCTGGCGTCAGCGCGCTCTTGTCTCCTGGGCAAGTAGTGTTTTTGTTCGCCGTGATCGACACCAGCTCCAGGACCCTCTCTGCTCGAGCCCCATCCATCCCTCGAGGTCGAAGGTCAACCAGGACCAGGTGGTTGTCGGTGCCTCCTTTAAAATTCAACACTATTCAATTCAGAGGCAGTGCACAAGTCAAGAGTGGAAGATGAGTTCACTGTAGACTTAAAAATCTTTATGCACAGGGACAAGGCCTACAGCTCCTCTTCCCTCCAGCTGTCACATGAAGGTAAATGAACTTTTCAGGAGAAAGAAACATTATGCAGATTAGGTTTCCATCACCTGACTGAAGGGGAAAACGGAGAATTGCATCAGCTGTTCACTGGAAGAGTTGATTTTAAGACTAAAGATATTCAGAAGATCATTTTTGGATGCTGTATGTGTGACACAGCAGCAACCAATTCTTTTTTCTTTCATGTAAAACCAGATATACTGTTTACTGTATATTTATGGTATTTTGTGGTTCTCTAAATATAGATGAAGAGGGATTGTAAAGTTATTCTGCTGTAGATTTGCTCTGGTTCCTGACACCAGAGTGTAGCCCTTCTTCTGTAAAGCGTTGGCCATGGCTTTGGCGTTGAGCAGCACCTGAGCGATGTACTTTTTGAACATAGGAGTGGACGCCTGCACATGGAAATGAAAATGGACAGAAAAAGCTGCCTATCCATGATTTTTACCGTTTACATTGTGTGATAAGTGTATTTATGCATCTCAACCACAAATATTAACACTAAGGTTTATAAAGAGAGCTTGTCAGTGGACTGTTGATGTAGATAAATGTTCACATTAAATTGAAAAAGATTTGGAAAGAAAAAAAGTCTTCTTGAGTAAATGATATTCAACTCACTCATATAAGTATTTAACCTTGTATTTTAAATGTCTAGCTCTACTCAAAAGTGGAAAGTAAATACATGTTTTAGTACTTATATAATTTTATTTATGGTTTATTTGTTAGGGACAGATACAAAAAACATGGATTATTTTCTAAAAGTGACGCAATGTCAGTATTACAGTGTTTATAGCCAAGGCTAATTCACAACACCTGTCCTGAGAAGGGTGTTTTACAGTTTATTTACACACACACTTTATAATTCTATTTTCTTTGTTTTTTGAAGGTGGACAGGTTGGTATAATACTTTATATCAGCAGGGAGAGAGTTCCCTGGGTGAGCTCCTTTCAGAGAAAAACAGTCTGATCAAAAGATGTTTTACCCAATTTGATGGTTACAGTCTCCACATGTAGCTGTGGAACTGCATACTCTAACCTCAGCAACTATCAACCAACCATTAAAGCTCTGTCATGTAAGCAGGGGGACTCACCTGGATCCCCGCAGAGGCTTGTGGGTCGTGGAGGTGACGAGGTCAGCGTGTTCAAACGGAGAGGCGACCACACACACAGCTACGATCCACGTTCTGAAGTTAGATTGAACTGTTTTTATTTGTATAATTGTTTGTGACAGATAACGGACTGAATACCTTCTTGATGCAAGCGTAGTCGATGAGCCGAGTGTTAAGCACTGGTTCCTGCGATGATCAGTCTGGGCCTGAACAGTGCTGTCCAGCTGCTCGTAATCTATCAGACCAGGTTTAGGAAAAAAACAAAAAAAAAAAACAGAAGAATGTAGCTTATATTTTAACCATTCCCTGATCAGGTTTCTGGAGTTTTGAAATAGTGACTCACGTTTAGTTTGTAGGGCATTGATTCAAAGTAGATGGAGGTGGCTAAGATTATTTTGGTGTCTGTCATGTAGCCGTGCGTCAGACTGAAAGAAGAGGACACAGTTTTTGCCTGTCATCTCTGTTTCTATTTTCTGTCGCTGGCCCAAAGCTGCCCCTAATCCAAAGATCTAAACTATAGCACAGGGACTCGCTGTATATGAGGCAGTTACAGCGGTTGGGCTTTACCGTCAGTCAGGACCTATCCCACCCTTTAAACAGCTTGTTCCATTCTTATAAGAATCTACTCCACTATCCCTTCAATAAAAGACAGCCGAATGTCATTTTGGGTTTGACACAGCTTTTGGGAATAATTTTTCTTACAAGCAAAACTTTAATATTTTTACAAACATAGCCAATCAGGGAAGGGATTTTTTTTTCAGAGACTTTCATGGGATTTGTGAAATGACGCTGTAATAAACAAACAACCGTAAACAACATTTGTACAAAGTCATTATGTCTCGACTGAGGTCCTATAAAGTCCTCGTAAAGTGACAAATACTGACTCACATGACGCGCTGTGACTCTCCGTTGTGCTGTAAACCGTTAGAGCAGAGTAAAAAAAAACTTTCTCAGGGGTTGTTTCTCATTGTTGTTGTTGTCCATGATTGCTCCAAAAACACTTTCATCACATAAAATTATAACACTCCACACAGGGGTTTTGGAGACAGGGGCGTCTGAAAAATGCGCCTTTTGAAGTCTTAAACAATCCATTAAATGAAAGGCAGTGAAAAACAAAACGCGGTGGAAAATCCTTGGACATGAAAAGTGTGCAGCAGACGCACAACACTGGTTATCAGAGCGGTGTTTGTTGGAGCAGCTTGTAGCAGCATGATAGTTATGTAACTGAGTGTTACTTTGGCCTAATAGACAGATTATGGCTCCGGTAGAAACATACGTCTCCTTTCATCTTGTTGTTCATTATAGTTTCTCTAAGCCTTGAGTAAATAAAGTGAATACAGTCGACTTTGCTTCAACAATAACATTTTTTGGGACAAACTGTGCTTTCCTTTCACACTGAGGGATAATCAAAGCAATCAGTCAAACTTATGCAACTGGACGGACAATCTGAACAACAGGATTTCAGGACGATGACTTTTACCTATTAGTGCACAACTGGTTATTTTCAGTCTTAACTTTAAGTTGTACTGTTTTAAAATAATGCTTTCTGTTGTCTTTTTAATTTTAAATTATTGTTAATAACTCATTTCATCTTGGATTAGCTCAGGGTTTCCTTTACCAACACAATTTAATACATTGACATCCAGCCAGTAACTGAAAGACATCACATTATGAACTTATGTTTCCAATTGCACAGCACTAATAACCCTTCAACAGTGTGATTTGTCTGGTGTTCAGACAATATTATCTTTACAAAAAGAAGAAACAGTTTTGTTAAATGACGCTTGCCTTATTCGTGTCATTTCTGATTAAACCCTGGTACATACTTTCCAAGAACAGAGAAATTAGTTAGTTTTTTAGATGTGACAAGAACAATCCAAGACATTTCAAACTTCACAAGAAACTTAAGTGCAAATCTCTGACCAATCATACAATAGTTGCCGGACACCACACGAGAAAAAAAGTATGTCGAGAACAAGCTGAGAGAACTCCCAAACCAGGGCCCTGTGAGAGAGAACAAGCGTCTCTGTATTTGTTAGTGCTACACAGAAACATTAAACATATCATTGCATAATGTGGCCTTTTCATTTTTATTTCAGCTTTACTATATTATACAGTACACGTTAAACTATCATTTCTGTTAATTTTTTCTCTAAACTACTTCTTCTTACCGTCAGCCCCACAGGAACACTAAGGTGGCTGTAAATGTGACTTAAAATACAAACATTTGATTTGATATAAATATAGTCACGTGATCACAACAGAGGAGATAAGACTGTTAATAAGAAATAGCATTCAGCCCTATTTATAATATGCATATAAAGATGATTGTCAGCTGTGTAAACGATTATAGATGTGTTAAATATTCCTCTTTATATATTAAAATGGTATTTGGATAGATAAATGGCGCAATGATGCCACTTTTTCCGTAGCAGATTTCATAGAAGCCTCTCAAACAATGCTGTGTCACTCTGTGTAAACGTGGCATAAGTGACTTTACTTTAAAACCTATGCAACAGGACGATTTGAACTACACACTTGAGGCGGGTTTTTTTTATCACAAATGTGTTCATGTACAGAACTGAAAATGACCCATTTTGTGATTCAGACCGAGACAGATTATTCTTGAAGAATAGATGACATTTCAATCATTGTCTGTATTAAACGCTTGTACTCACCTGTAACGCTCGGCGCGCAGACAGAGAAAGCATGTCAACAGCAGCTGGTGTGGCGTTTGTGAAACAGAAAACGTTACAGGTTCAAAGGTTGTTGAAAAGCAGATCTGGAGGGAAATCAAGGACCCGGTCTCTCTGTCACTGATAAAACAGGCGGCAGCTTTTACAGTAAACAGTTTGTGCACAGTTTGTATCAGTCTGTCAAAGAAGAGATCTCGGACTGGACAATAAGCAGGGCATTTATATAAAGTTACTAAACATATTTGCCAAATTATGCATATAGTTTTGTTGTTTTACAGAAGACAAAACAAAAAATGTGGGAAGGACAATGAGCAGACTCAGTGAAGAACCACAAGTTCATGAGCGATACATACAAGTCCAGTGAATAAGTAGATTTAAAGCAACAGGTCAGTCTTGAAATTTTCCACATTGTTTAAAATCCTCATCAGATCATCAAGCTCCAGAAGCGAGAACATCCTATAGAATCTAAAAGTCATGTTTAAAACACCTCTGGTCTCTTTTATGTTGTGCTTATGTGTGCTGCTCATTGAAACATGTATTAATTATTATTATCTTTGACATCACTGCCACAATTTTACACCTTGCACACTGCAGCTGTTCATTTTAGGAGCTTCTCAAGATGATCCTTCAAGAGCCCTCAGGCTAGATTGTCAAGCAAAGATAACATTTGTAGATAATAAATATCTTAAAATGTTTGACATTTAAATCTCCATGGAACCCAGAGTGAAGAGCCATCATTCCTGCCCAGAGCAGACAAACTGAGCATTGAGAGAAGAAGCACAATTTGTGTTTCTTTCTTGGACACACTCTTGCAGGAAGAGGCTTAAGACATTTATGTTTAATATTGAGGGCTGTTTGGGTAACTGCTTCTTTTAAAGGAACATGTGTAAAAACATTACTCCAAACTATTTGCTGAAGTATATGAAAACACTCTTTATGAAAATGGACATTTGAAGTTCTCTATAACCCAGTGGGTGGAGCCATCACTGTCTGTTCCTACAGCTGCCCAGAGAGTACAAACTGAGCCCTGCTGGAGGAGAAGCACAGTTACTTTTCAATCTCAGACTCAGATCATTTATATATAAAAAAAAAAGTTTTAAAGTAAACATTTGCTCTCTGACTTATTTTGCAGAAGGTCCCTGCAGGGCTTCCATAAATGCTTTTTCTAGTAAATTTTGTTAAACTACTGGCTATAACTTATTTAATTGTTGTATACAGGCTGTTTTAGGTCAGCTTGAAACTGTTTGACTTTGAAGAATGAAATGTTTAATCATTCTGCTTTTTCAAACCCATTCATCCGAAATGCTGTTGGTTTTGTTCCGTCTGGTAGTTGTGGTCCGGACAGACTTTCTGTACGAGCCTGTAGTCCGTCCCGGTGAAGGCGATGAAGATACAGATGACCTTAAACGGTTTGGCGCAGATCCACGCGGCCTGGGACTGGGTGTTCTCAGAGTAGCAGGTCTGTCCCGGGTCATACAGACAAGGCTTGGTCTTCTTAGAGCGGTTTGTCTGCTGGTACTCGATCCGACAGTTGAGCTCGGTCACCATCATCATGTCTTTGTGCTGCTGGGACGGAGGCGCGCTTGTGGACTGAGGAGGGCCCAAAAAGGGGGAAACCACATCTGGAATCAAAACCGAGTTCTTGGTTTGGGCTTCGTTAAATCCTTCCCATTCGACGGATTTAGACGGTGGCACGATACTAACCGAAATGTTGCCCAGACGGGACGAGTTGTGACGGAAGTAAACACTGAATGTCCCGTTAATGTGGTCCACAATCTTCCCCGTTACCAAGAGGCTAAATTTGACGGTTTTCACATTGAAGTAAAAGTCCCCCCAGCCCAGAATCTTCTTGGATTTCTGTGAGGTTTTAGCAGGAGGTTTAGTTTTGGGCGGGGGCCTGTACAGATACTGGTCGAGTGCCTGAGAGAAGTTTTGGGGCCAGCCGTAGGGGCCCAGCGAGCCGTACGCAGGGGTCTTGTGTTTAGTGGAGATGAGCTGCAGGTCTTTTGAGATGTGTTTGACTTTGAGAGCTGCTCCTCCTTCGTCCCTCCACAGCGGGCTCTGGACGCTCACAGGTTTGGAAGACTCTGGGACCTGGGGGCAGAATTAAAGATTTTTACTGCATTAATAAAAAAGAAACATTCCTTAAAAGCACTGTTTAGCATTATGTTCTAGCTACCAGTAAATTACCAAGACTACACTGTGATTTTACAAGTTAAAAAAACTGTCTTGGACATGTCTAGCTATTGCACAAATATGTTTTGGCTACTCTACTTTTTTTTCTTCAGGTTCTACTACTTTCTGTTTTCAGGTCATATCACAGCTCTTTCTGACGTTCTTGCTTCTTAACAGCGACAAGTCTCACGGCCACTGCTTTAGGTCTAGAGGTTTGGAGAAAGTATGTCTCACTGAGATACTGTTATCCAGCCGTTCTGTATGTTATTATTTGTAGCATTGGTGACTAGTTCATTGCTTATTACTCTTTGTCCCTCTTTATTCTTATCTATCTAGAAGTTAGAGAGAATGGCCCAAAGTTGGTCATCCCCGACAAGATCTCCTGCCTCTGTCCTGTCTCTTTAGCCCTTCTCACACATTCAGCCTGGACGTAATTGTTTTTTTTTTCTTTGTTCACACATGTAGATCAAGTCTGCAAAACAGCCACGTTGTTAATGTTCATACATCTCATGAATGGTGTGGGTGGCTTTTCTGAGAAGCGGGGGAGGGAGGAGCGGAAGATGATGCTTACCCAGCTTGACGAAACTAACACAAAGCTAACAAACAAATAAACCTGCTGCTTTGCCGTGGCAATGATCATTGTGCTAATATTAAAATGACAGTTATTTGAAAATGTGCAACAGCTGCAGAGAGTATGAGGCTTTATCTCCAGATGCACAGTGTTGAGTTAACACTTTGCACAATGAAAGTTAGGCAGACTGCAATTGATTTTTAATTTATTTCTGTTTAATTTCTGAAAAGATTAGCTTACACAATGCTAAATCTGCAACACCTTCATTAAACAGACACAAACGAATCCACATCAGATAAAGAAAGACGTACAACATAAAGACTGTGCAGAAATATGCAAGGGGCAGGGCTTTAGATTTTTTATCAGTTTATCATTTTCCGATAACTATAAGGTAAGGTCTTTGTGCTACTGAAGATTTACCAACAGAAAGTTTAGTTAGTGTCCTGTCAAAGTTGAAGATGAGACAGAAGGACCTCTATTTGTCAAAATGAAGGACAGTCCCATTGTAGCTGCGTTACAAGGTTAGAGATAATCGATTCAAATAATTATGCTTTGATGTGTCTGGTTTTGGAGAATGACAATGGCTTTGTGACAGAAATCAATAAACAGGTCACAGCTTCAGGCAAGGACTGCAGAGACGCGCCGCCAACACACACACCGCTTAGACGGTCACATTTCCATTAGCACATTTTAATTTGTCACTTGAAAAACTGTCCACCGCAGTCATCTTTATTAAAGGCTGCCCAACACAACCTTGACTGAAGATGTTACTCATCGATACAGATTGAGGAGACAGAAGCAGGGACCACTTCAGGTTTTATAAAGTTAAGTTATTTTGTAATTGAGCTTGTATCAGCTTTAGTAGAGGGTTGTCAATCATGGCCACATGTTGGATTTTTAAGCATTGGTTACAATGCTGTATGAAATCCAGAAAACACACTTGTATTCGAATGGTTTATTTAATAAATAAGGCGGTAAGGAAATACACATGGGTTGCCATAAATCTGGATCAGAACAAACACAAGATTTAAGCTAGTAACTAGACGCAGATTGTATGTATTTTTTCAACTTAAATGAACTGAATAATTTAATGTACTGTATAACAAAAGAGTGAATGATTGTCTGTCAGTATTTGTCTCTAAATGTTAGCCCTGCGACTAACTGGCCATTGTCCAGGGTGCACCCCGCCTCAGGCCCAAAGCTGCTGGGACAGGCTCCAGTCACCCGCGACCCCTAACGGGAATAAGCGGTAGAAAATGAATAAATGAACTAAGAACCTTTAGAACAAGGAGAGCTGATATGCCTTTTAAGATGTTCATAACTGGCTTATACATATATTGGTGCTGTCTGGACCCTTTATGGGACCTTTCATATCTTCCTCCCAAATCTGGACACAAGGACTGGATTTAATAGCTTTAATGCATAGTTGTGAAGCTCATTGCATCCTGAATGCGTCCTGGGGACCTGGGCGTGTGGACTCGATTGGAGTCCAGATGTATTTAGATCTCATGTGGAGGTGGGAATGGGTACTGGTTTGTATTTAGAGACCTGCTTGTATCTGTCATATTGTGTTTTTCAGCCAAAGCCTCAGTCGTAGCAGCACCAATAATTATGTCAGTATTTATTAATCGGATGGCGTCAGTGAGGCAGCCGTGTTTACGAATGTAGGGTTAACACAGGACTGTACTACAGACTTTAAACAGTTAACAGAAAGCTAGATGTTTGGAAAAGTGCTGTTTTAACATAATAGCTAACTTTTCTTTTTTAGATCCATAACATATTTCCAAACTCATCACTTTGACTTAACAACTTAAAATAGGCCGTAAAATCACATTTAAGACATATTTAGCTCCCGACGCGTGATTATAAACCGTTAACCTTCTACTTTTCCTAATCCACTTAATGTCCCGTCTTCTCTTTTTTTTAAGGCTTGTGGATTTATACACTTAAAATTAATAAGAGATTTGGTTTCCCGCTGCATTCACCTTGTCAGGTTATTATTTCACAGGACGAGCATGAGTTATTCACGACTGTCACTGCCTCCGAGCTCATTCCTGCTCACTGTCCCTCACTTTTGTTCGTCTCATAAGCTCTATACAGCAGTAGGCCTAATGCATTTTAAAAAGAGACTGTAAATGGAGCATAAACATAACAAAAAGCTAAATGATGAAGGGGAAAAAAAATCACATTTGAATGTCTGGAAATGATTAAGCCTAAGTTATACACTGTAGGCTGCCACTCAATATTATATTTAGTAGCTTTTTGACAAGCAGTACAGTGACAGACTCAGCCCGAGGCACAGCGATGCAAGGAGAGCACTAATCAACTGTCACATAACTATTTTGACACGGGTATGTTATGCTCATAGAGTTTGCCATAATAAGATATAATCTGAAAAATGTTTTGTTGAGTTTGTACAGTCGTCTTCTCCAGTTCAAAATGTATTTATTGGTACATTGTTGGCTCTAAATTACCCACAGACTTCACCGAGAGCCTGACGGGTGTCTGCCTCTAAAAAAGAAGAGTTTTAGATATTTAAGGTGCAGCAGTTCACTTCCTATGATATTCACACATTAAAATGGAAACGCCACTAAACTGACCCGACCCTTATTGTCCAGGGTTTGTTTATTATTTGAATATAATGCTGACAATTAAACCCATTCACTGCCACTCACAGAACAGCTGACAAGACACGTCACAATAACATCTCGTGACTCTTCTGAGGAAGTGTAGCAGGTGGAACAGATCACAGTACTGGTCTGTTAAGTGAACTTTTGTGGAAAACCAAATGAACATCTCTAGACATCACTTAAAAATGTCGCTAGCTTCAGTTAACACCTGAAACCTGGTGACTGGGCTTTGTCTCTGTTCTCCATCTGGAATTGAACCTGCTCCGAAGCAGGTGATTCATTCAGGTTATGTTTCCCTAGAGCTCTATCCTCGATAAAAAGTGAATTATCTTTGTTTCTTCGTTGTACAAGGCCCAGGTGAAATGAGTCACTTGTTTTGTGGTTTTCTTTACAATTTACAGTGATTTGAAAAACATTTTCAGCCAAACCTGCAGTCTCTTTGTGGTCTGTGCCACTGAAGCTTAAAGAGATGGATTGTAACACAAGGACTGAGCAAAGCAACTAAACAACTTGTGGCTGGGTCAAGGAAAAACAAAACACAACTGAAAGGGACCTTGGTGTCAGGTCTGTTGTTAATTTTTTGTCAGCACCTTTGAAACTAAAGCAGCTCTGTTTTACTCAAACACACATCTTCACAGCAACAGCAAAGTTTATTGCAGCTGAAGTGTTTCACTGATGGGCATCACTGTCCAAACCAGCCACATTGACTTACTTTATTTATTTTAAATTGACAAAGACTAGACCCAAATGATAAAACATAGCCTGGTGTGGGTGTAAACCAGCTAAACCTACCAATTTTGGCTTAAAAAAAAGCACTGCGTAAGTTTATAAAGAAGTGCGACTGTGAAAATGAAGTGCATGTTTTGACTGATGAAGCAGCTTATTATAAGCCCGACAGCTTCCTGCTGTTATGGCTTTAAAATACACAAATCCCAATAAATCCAATCATTAGAAAGACTCCTGGAGTAGGAGATGATTCAGGTTCTTACAGTAAACAGAGGAGCTTGAATTTACAATAAAACAAAGTCTGGTTGGAATTTTTCACTGATATAAAATATGTAACAAATAATTTAGTCAAAACATTTGCCTAGTCAATGGTAAAAGAGGTTAATCATGTGTTATGTTGTTACACCATTAAGACACTCACCTTCTACCATTTCCTAAACAATACGGAGGATGGGCTTGTTGCCATAAAGTAAGAGTTAACTCACAAAGCAAGGCAACACTTAATGATGAATGTATTATCTACTTTCATCCTCTCCTGTAGGCCGAGTGCTGTGGGTCAGAAATGCGTTTTGAAGAATGGCAGGTCTCTCATTTACAGATAGGAGCTCGGAGTAGAGCCTCTGCTCCTCCACGTGAAGTTAATCCAGAACAACTGCGGCCTCGTCTGCTCTTTGGGAGATGCTAAGGTCCCATGGTCAGGCTGTCAACCCCTCACCATCTCATCCAAGTCTGGACATCTGTGCTTAGTCTGCTGCCCTCTGACCCGAGCTACTAAACTAGAAGAATAAAATAGAATATGTCCAATAAAATCAACCACGACAACTAAACTGTTGATATTTTTGTGGTGTCCTTAGAGCTAAAGATAGGCAGGAGAATTTCTGGAGGAGTTTAACCATTAACACAAGAGCTGAAAACAGTTAATCCTATCCCTTATAAAGTATGAGCTGATCAACCCATCTTCTTGACAACCTAATAACATAACTGAGGGTAAATACACTCTACCAAGTTAATATTTAGTAAGAAAGTGCACAAATCTCTTTAACAAAAAAATACTGACAAACAACATCTATTTGTCTACATTAGAGTCAAACACAGCTCTGTACCTGCTGCTGGTTGAACTATTTAAGGAGTGCTCTTTTCTGATTGGATAAAATGTGGCAGGGTACCAGAAAATAGATTTTTAGTTTGTTACTGACTCTATAATTACTCTATAATTGGGAGAGGTGTCTGAACATAAAAGTACTTCTTCTTTAATCCAAGAAGTAAAAAAAAAACCCTCAGTGAAAGTGAGGCTGCAGCAGAGAGAGACACAGGTCAAACAGCTCACACCTCTGTTAGTGAGACATAAATTGTTGCAAAAATTGAGCACAGTTGTTGTTCAGGAGTCGATTTTTATTTCATCATTATGTGTTGAAGGCAGGTGGCAGTTTAGAGTTATTCTCCTCCACATTTCGGAATAAACAGCTCGCGGGATGTCATTATTTCTCACCAACAGGTAGCATCCCCAGCCTGTGCCGGCACTGCTCTCTGTGCGTGCCAATCTGTGCTCCAGCTGTGCCCATTGTTACAAGCCTAAATTTGCAGCTATGTAGCGCTCTCACCTGCTCTAATTGGGGCCCACTGTGTGACAGCCGTGTCATTGGCTCCGTGTCAAGGTGCCAGCACAGCGAATGCAGCGGAGCAACAACGAGCGGCGGCAACGGTGGAGGCGAGCAAACACCTGTGTGAAAGCACCTGCAAGTGCTCAGTGTAACAGCCACAGACGGGTAATTGTGCAGCCGAACAATCCAGAAAACTGTCTCACTATTTGCTCAAATTACTCCTTATTTTTACAATCTTTTATAACTGCTGCAAAGTCTGGACATTGTTTTAGCAGGATGCCAATGTATCCTTGAGTTAGGTGTAGAAAACCATTAATAATCAAGAGATAATGTGCCTGAAGCAGTTTCTCTGAGGTTGGATAAAGAGCACAAATTAATGTCTTGTTTTCTAGCAATTTGTTTCTGACCTCACCAAATGTATTAACCTCGTAAATGTACAAACATCTTGAGATTTTAAAACAATGCTTATTGACTATGAGTGCAATTTTACTGAAGTAAACTCACATGGGGTTGTTACATATCAGTTTATATCTGGTGCTACTACACAACTTCCAAAATGACAAAATGTTCAAGACTAAAAGATCAGGATATCTTTCAATGGCAAGTTTTTTTTTTTGCAAGGTTTTATTACATAAATAAAAATGGGTAAAAATGCCAAACAATAATAGTCATTACAGAAGACAGACCTGGCATCTGAAAAGGGTTAGAGCGTACTTTATGATTTCAAGTCAAGCTAATATTTATTTAATTTAGGACTGTGCATATTAATCAACATTGAGAACATTAGTCCATCATGTACTGTGAATGTGGCAGATTTAGTCACACACATGGGCATGTGTTAGTCCCATGTCAGGTTGATGGTAAAGAGTACAGACATATAAATTGCACATACTCCAAGACACATTTGACATAACAGTTGCAAAGTTAATAAAACATTCTTACAACAACCTTACAACCTTTCTGATTCTAACTGAATATATATAATATTGTCCCTGTCATTTCTCCGTCTACACTTGCTCAACAGTGCAGTAAAGCCCACTGTTTTTCTGTATGCCTCTGTTATTCAGCTAAAATTAATGCTCTGTACAGAATAAATGTAGCCTCAGTGCTCTGTAAATGAACTGTCAATCTCTGAGTTAGGAAGATGACTGCTGCTGTTGCCATATGGAGCTTGGGCTGTAACTAAAAACAATATGTTCTAAGATCTTCACCAGGAATAAATATATATAAACATAAAAAATATTCTTAATAGGTTACATTAATTATGCTACACAAACGAGACCACGTAGCATATACCAGCCGTGCCTAAAAGATGAGTGATGTGTTTCTGGTGTCTCTGATGTGTTTTTGTCTTTACTCAGTTACAGAAGGAGGATCTTATAAGTTGTGTCTATGAAGAAGGGCAGCCCTAATTATGATTTTGTGTTGCTTTAAAGGCCAAGTCAGAAAATGACATTTTAAAAATAAGGGGATTGTGACTGTATTAAATGCACATGGGATCATTGTAAAAGGACACAGACCAATAAACACTTTCTTTAGGAAATCATTTTGGATTTGGACTGAAACTGGACTTTGAATATTCAGATGGTTTCTTTATGGTTTCTAGGCTCAATGACAACACTAGGTTTACAGAGAACATGTTGCATTGTTTATGTAAAGCTGGTTGGTTTCAGACCAAATGCACAGAACATGCAACCTTGAAAACCACAAGGGGCTGAATTAAATTATTTCCAGAACAATAGACATAGATTTACATCACCTACTCTCTAAATTGCCAGTTGGGAACCTTCACAAAGTCTGCAGCAAACCTTTAGTTACATTTTCTTCTGCTTAGTCCCGTCAGAGGTTATGGGTGACTGGAGCCTATCCTTAGGCGTGGTACATTCTGGACAATGGCCAGTTAGTCGCAGGGCTGACATTTAGAGACAGACAACCATTCACTCTCACATTCATTCACTAGGGTACAACTATCTTATACGTACATGTGTTATGTATGTATAAGTACGAGTATATGGATGCTTTCTACCAGGTGAGCCACAGAGGCGCCCAACTCAAGACTTTGTTCAACCAGTTTGACAATCCACGGCATAATAATTTCACTAATTGACATTAATAAACACAATTAGACATGGACTGTTTATTTTAACACAAGTTTGAGTCTAAAAACAGACGATTTGGCAAGAGACATCAGAAATTATGAAACATTTCTGAAACTTAGAATCCTCATACTAACCAGTCATGAAATAAAAATTCTTCCATAATATGACTACACATGAAAACTAAATCTTCCAACAGTCCTTTTGTTACCACACCTTTAACCAGACTTTGCAGCTTTGGTCAGGTATAGGCAGCAATGAAAAGCATGTAAAGTGGGATATTTTACTGTAACTTAAGAAAAGGTGTGTATATTGCATGGACTCACCGCTAAAGGCAGGAGACAGAGACAGGTGAAGACAAAGTTCAAAAACATGGCTCTCATTTTGCAGAAGTGCAGGCTCGGTGAGAAGAGGCTCCAGACTCGACACTCACTTCAAAAGTCGAGAGACACACTCCGCAGCGAGAGACTTGAAACTCCTTCAGCTCCTGATAGGACTCACTGCTGCACGGCTCTGAGCTGCACTTCTTCTTCTACTCCTCCTTTCTCTCTCTCTCTCTACCTCTCTCTTAAACATGTTTTTGCTGAGCAGGACTCCACACTGAGTCCAAAACTTGCTCTTATCCTACAACCAGAGCCACCAGAAATTGCTATAGTAGAGGTAAAATTGTCAGATTTAATTAAGATTTGGAAATTACCAATTTTTCTAATGTCAAACATTGATGCTGAAGTGTCTTAAAATTAGTATTTTGGCTTGTTTTATGAACATTAGTTTAAACTCAAACATTAGGTTGAGATTACCTTTTCAAGTAGGAGGATAATGCTGTGTTTCCCAAACTTTATTAAGGACCAATACTACATCAAATAAGAAAAAAAAACTGAGTCCAGATGCTTTTACTTAAACCTTTTTTTTCAAGATGTCCTGGATGACTGAGAACCTTCACAGATATTCATCAGAGTTTTGCTGGTCATTAGTTGTCTTCCTTTCTGCTGCTATGTAATCATTTTCAAAAGCTATATAGTAAATTCTTTCTTATAGTTTTGCTCTTTTGGTGTTCTTTCAATTAACCTGAACAGTGTCATTATTTTATTTATTTTTTTGTGGTTCAATGCTCCGCCATTACCATGTCACAAAAGTGGTAGGAATTGTATTTGTGCTCCAACAGTTTGGGATCGAAAGGGCTAAAAAAAAAAACACTGTACTGTTCGTACTAATCTTTTATTTAGAAAAACATATAGTTTAAAGTGCAGTATGTACTTTTTGGCAACATCTGGTGGCCACAGGGACATGCTTTTGTCTCTAAACAACCCAGTGCAAATATTCCACGATTATGAGATCATAAAAAAACTATTTTCCTCAAAGCTTTCAAGGCTGAGTTGTTTTGTTCTAAAAGAAACATGAGTGCACTCTTTTTTAAAAAAAAATCAAACTTAGAGAAACAATTGGGATGGCTGGCCAGACTAACTAATGGCATTTCTTATTTTCATTAAAAAGAGCTTTAAATGTATATATTTATGTACTATTTTGATTAGACATGTTACATAAAGAACTTTTCAACTATTATAACTCTAAATGCTATTATTTCTTTACTAAGCAGCCAAAATAAAGTTCCCATGGTCATCTTTTACTGTACAGTGTTTATTTAAAAGTGAGGGTTGTCCAAAAAGGGCCTACTATGTAGCTTTGGTGCTTCTTCGGTAAAAAGTAAAAATAGCTCAAGGACAAGTTGGCTGCAGTGAGAATGACTGAAGAGAATAAATCAGGATCGGAGCGCACTAATTGATAACATATTTGAAAAAAAATGTCACTTCTTCCCACATTTCCACTCACAAAGACTTCTTATTTCCAGCACCTGGTCAAGCCCTTATTATGACTCATCAACCCGGAGAAAGGCGCTCGGAGACGGGCACAGTGTGACAGCCGTCCCCACTGTTCCCGCATGTACTTTATCCACAAGGAGGCTGACAAAATGACAAGAGCTCTCTCTGGGAAATGTAAAAATCACTGACAAGTCTAGTGAGATTTCTGCCACCACCGTCTCAGCCTATCTGCAGAATTTCATGCCAACAAATCACACTGTAAGTACAAACCAGCCAGACAAGTTGTCTTAAGTAAAGGAGAATAATGAGGGAGATGTCGACTAAATACAGAAAGCCTAGATGTCTTGTTTTAATTAGCTCCTGTAATATCAGTGACATCAGGACAATGTGTGGTCCAATAAATATTAACACAAGAAATGTTTGTTCAGATGCCATATTTATGCATTTATAACATGCACTTATTGTTATGAAGCCTAGTGAGTTGTTTGTTCTTACTGGCCCCATTAGCAGCCCACACATTACACTAACCCTGTGTCATCGGTACTGTGTGGTCATTAATCTACAGATGGGAATAAAAGAATGGCAACTAAAGCTATCTATAAAAATGTATTTGTGTGGTGGATATTTTGAATACAGCATGAATTTGAAACAGGCCAGCAACAGACATGGATAGTGTTTTTATAGATTGTGTTTTAGCATTTTTATTAGTATTGATGACAGATTATACTGTCTATATTTCATCTTATATGTACTGGTGAACCAAAGGATAATAATCTCATAGACCCCCTTTTACTAAATACATTTGTCCAAGGTGTAAATATTATTGTGGTGCTAAATATACAGCGTTCAGTGTATGTTCTTATTTACTTTGTAGACTTTAACTAGCCATCAGAGCTTTTTTTGTTGTTGTTTCTCTAAATGAGACATAGAAATGTTTCACTTTTAGAAAGCTGCACTATTCTGAATTTTTCACTTAAACAGAAGTACAATCAAGAAACGTGTTTAAACTTCTAAATGTGTGCATTTATTAATGTTCTGACAATAATTTGATAATAAATGCTTGGATTAGCCTAAGATAAGAATCTTTACAAAGTAGGCTGTTTATATGTGATGTTTATAGAATTAAACTAAAATACAGAAGTCTGCAAAAGTTTTAAGGAGATCTGAAGAAATGCCATAAAAATAGAACATGGATAGTTAGGCTTTGTAAAAACGCTCATGCCAAAATAGGAACTCATCTTACTTGGTAAACATATCGAGCAGTATTTAAACTAAAAACATAACTAAGAAATACTAACATAACTACTAGACTATCAAAGGTGTCTTGTCAAAACTTATTGAGCTTTTCAAAGGGTTCAAACTACTGTAAATTTACAGGTACACGTAATGTTTTAAACGACCTTAATGCAGATTGTTTGTCTTGAAATAAAGCTGTTACAGCGCCGAAACATTGCGCATGCGCTGGACGCAGACAGAGCCACGGTTAGCTCAGTTTTCCAGGTCTAGCGTTTTAAACTTTAACTCCTTGTGTTTTCGTGAGATCCTGGCGGTGAACTGTGCACCCGTGGAGTCGAACGGTTGTAGTGCAGTTGATTTTGGGCAGAAGATAGGTGTTTTGGCGTTATCTGCGGATTTATGGAGACGGAGGCGTGGTAAAAGCGTCATATACCCACAATGCCTTGCGCGCCCCTAAACGTTAAATGTTAATTTCTTAACATTTCTTGTGTTTTTACAAATGTTAAAGCGGTGATACGTTTGTTATCATTGTGTGTTTTTATTTGTCGAGTTTGTAAAGTCTTAGCATCTTTTCGTTGACTGTCAGACCCTGAGTCAGGAACGTATGGCGAAAAATGGCTTCGACCACTTTAAGTTTCAGAAGTCAGTACGCTCTTGTTTCTCTTCAGATCGTATAAATCTTTCGCCTTTTACTAAAGATTTCCGTGGAGAGGAACAATAAGAGTTTAACCCAATTTTTTGATGCCCTGCGCAAGCGGGGCTTTCTCTTATGTCAAAGATAATAATAAATCTAGTAAAAATTCCAACTTGTCTTGTATGAGTACCTCAGTCTGTTGGACAGAGTAATGCTATACATCTTCGTGTTTCGATCATAGAACAGACTGAGCGTTACAAGCACTACCTGTTTATTTCTTTCATCATGTACTCGTCTAAACTCCTCAATCCTCTGTGACTGTGACGCAGTGTATTTTTTCAGATTCAGATGCCAAATTTGAAACAAAAACTTCTGTTTCAAGATGTTAAAAATATATATATTAAACATTTGATTAATCTCTAAACAATTTAAATAGTTAACTGTGTGGTTTATCATAGTCAATGATAAAAAATAATGAACGATGAAGTTAATTTGATAAAACTACTGACCCTGGAGTGACAGACCATGAGCGAGGCTTGTATGGCTGAAAATGGGGCGGATCACTTTGACGTGTAAGCTTCAGTACGCTCTTGTTTCTCTTCAGATCGTATAAATCTTTCGCCTTTTACTAAAGATTTCCGTGGAGAGGAACAATAAGAGTTTAACCCAATTTTTTGATGCCCTGCGCAAGCGGGGCTTTCTCTCTCTGTGAATAAAAACTACATTTACAAACCCGTCACGTGTGTGATCTACCGCAGAATGTGTCCGACAGAGGGCGACAAACTCAAGCTATCGATTTCTTTTAAAGGGTATAGCGTCAAAACTAAAACTCATCCAGAACCTGAAACCACTTCTCATTTCTGCTGTTGCTCCAGTCAAACATAAAAACACATACATTTTAATAGAAACGACCAGGACTCAGAGCTGAAGCAGTTTTGTTGTCATGGAAACACAGTTAAAATAGTTTTAAAAGAGTTGGACCTATATTTTAGTACCTTCTACCTAAATTCAATTTAATATAATACATTTTATTAGTAAATGTATCTAATCTTTCATTATAGAGCGGTCTAGCTGAAAATAGTAATGGAATTGTAAAAATTGAGATATCGATGCAATTCCTCAACTGTCCTCATGGGGTCATCAGAGGCGAATAAACTAAATCTGTGGCTGTAGCTCTCAGTTGTTCAGGAATTAAGTAGTTAAAGAAAAACTACAAATGATGTAAGTTTACTCTAGTTATTCAGTTCAGTTACCGACAAAACCCAAACCCAACAGGAATAAGCATTTGGTGACAGCGGCAAGGGAAAGCTTTCTTTTAGCAGAGAGAAATCCTGAGGAGACACAGCTCTGGGGGCCTTTATCAGGTGGATTCAGAGACAAATAGACAGAGGGCGCATGCATCTAAATCCATAGCAGGATATCTACTTGGCCTTAAGTATGAGCTTTATATAAATTTATAAAAAGTAAATAAATTGAGTTAAATAATACAGTAAGTGGTTGTCTGGATTAATTAACGACTGGCTGTAGATAATAACACAGAAAAATAGAACATTAAACAAAAGAAATTATACACCAGACAGGAACATCATAGACACCATAGTGACCTGCTGCTTTTATTTTATTAATAAAGTAAAACAGAACCTAACTGAAATACAACACACACACCGGGCCTTTTACTCAAATATTTATAATAAACTACAAATATATTGAAATAGTCCTGAACTCACTGGAAGTCGAGATCATCCTTCTCAATAGCCTTAAAGCGGTACAGAGCCAAGTAGAAGTGGGCCTGAGAGAATGTGCCCTTCACAAAGAATTAAACAGAGAAAGTTGTTAAGGTGGGATTTTTTGGAAAAAGCACAATATTCTTTAAAAAACTTATATTTTATTAATGTCTCTTCTGACCTTATTGTCAGCTTTGTCTCCTCCTGACCAGGGGTTTAGTTACCCTTTAAAGATTTATTAAGTAAGGTTTCTTATTCTTTTTAAATTACAGAAACGTCTCATACTTTTTTAACTGAACAGACTGAGCGTTACAAGCACTACCTGTTTATTTCTTTCATCATGTACTCGTCTAAACTCCTGCTCAATCCTCTGTGACTGTGACGCAAGTGTATTTTTTTCAGATTCAGATGCCAAATCTGAAAAAAAATCTTCTGTTTCAAAATGTTAAAAAATATATGTATTAAACATTTGATTAATCTCTAAACAATTTAAATAGTTAACTGTGTGGTTTATCATAGTCAATGATAAAAAATAATGAACGATGAAGTTAATTTGATAAAACTACTGACCCTGGAGTGACAGACCATGAGCGAGGCTTGTATGGCTGAAAATGGGGCGGATCACTTTGACGTGTAAGCTTCAGTACGCTCTTGTTTCTCTTCAGATCGTATAAATCTTTCGCCTTTTACTAAAGATTTCCGTGGAGAGGAACAATAAGAGTTTAACCCAATTTTTTGATGCCCTGCGCAAGCGGGGCTTTCTCTCTCTGTGAATAAAAACTACATTGTCAAACCCGTCACGTGTGTGATCTACTGCAGAATGTGTCCGACAGAGGGCGACAAACTCAAGCAATAGTTTTCTTTTAAAGGGTATAGTGTCGTCAAAAACTAAAACTCATCCAGAACCTGAAACCACTTCTCATTTCTGCTGTTGCTCCAGTCAAACATAAAACACATACATTTTAATAGAAACGACCAGGACTCAGAGCTGAAGCAGTTTTGTTGTCATGGAAACACAGTTAAAATAGTTTTAAAAGAGTTGGATCTATATTTTAGTACCTTCTACCTCAATTTAATATAATACATTTTATTAGTAAATGTATCTAATCTTTCATTATAGAGCGGTCTAGCTGAAAATAGTAATGGAATTGTAAAAATTGAGATGTCGATGCAATTCCTCAACTGTCCTCATGGGGTCATCAGAGGCGAATAAACTAAATCTGTGGCTGTAGCTCTCAGTTGTTCAGGAATTAAGTAGTTAAAGAAAAACTACAAATGATGTAAGTTTACTCTAGTTATTCAGTTCAGTTACCGACAAAACCCAAACCCTACATGAATAAGCATTTGGTAATAATACAGAAAAACATTAAACAAAAGAAATTATACACCAGACAGGAACATCATAGACACCATAGTGACCTGCTGCTTTAATTTTATTAATAAAGTAAAACTGAACCTAACTGAAATTTAGAGCTTAGACCGATCGGCCAATGGGAACGTCCCTTATTTGAGAGTCCATTATATGAAAGAACGTGAATTTTTTTTTTTTTTTTTTACATCATAACAATATAAGATGGGTCAGGGTGGGAGGTTGTATACTGCACATCTGAGTTTGACTTTGCTCATCCAGGCAAGAAAATCTCACAAATCAGTTCAGAGTTAAATCAATAAATACAACTGTCACAAAAATGTAAGTGCACTTCAGGTTTATTAATTCAACAATTAACAGAAGACAGCTTTAACAGCATTATTAGTGCAAACAGATCATTGTGGGAGCTTTTATTTTCACAAGAGTAACCTGTGTACAAACCAAATGTTAACGTAAACTATACTGAATGTAATTTTATCATTAAAATACTGCTATTTTTATTCAGATTTTCAAAGCAGCTTTAGATTGTATAGTATTGGGAGACGTAGTAGCTCAGAGTATCATTTAATATGTTCAATATATTCAATAAATCCTTGAAGAGATACAGTAAATAACACATGTTGGGTGTTGTTTGAAGAGATCCAAGGTTGTGGTGATAATGCCGGTTTATGTGACAGTGATCTCCTCCAGCAGGTCGGCCGGGAAGTAACCCAGTTTACGTCCAGTGCTCACCTTTAAGTAGCCACCCTTCTCTTCTCCTTTCTTCACAACAATCTGAAACACAAGAGCTGATGTCAGAAACCCTTCATTCATCTTTGCTCAAGACAAACAAAAAAATTAACAAAAGATTTACATTGTTGCCCGGCCCTTTAATCACCAGACAATCAGACAGCTAGATCATGTGACCACCTGAATATCACCCTTCTTACTTTAACTTGTCCAAGGATGTTGAACTAAAGATTTTGTAGAGTATTAAATAGTGTTACCAACATAAGACATAAGTATCTTGGACCATGAGCCATCTACGACTGTGTGAAAAACGCTTCATAATCGGAAAATGCTTTTTAATGCCACATCTTTTGTTTGTGTTTATTGCAGTGTAGACAATAAATGTAATGTTTTAGTTAGAGCTGTTTGATGTTAGCCTAAAACCAGAAACAACTGTTGTTATAAACGCTATTCTAAAAAGGCACATTTAGCATGTTTTCTCTTGAATTATGACGAGTAAGAATTTGCTGTTATCCATTCAACAAACAGATTTTGGAAATAGAAACATCGGCGTACTGACCTGACCTGTACCTTACCACTCCAGTGGAAACAAATAAAATACCTAAAAGCAGTTTTTACCTGATCCTTCTTGAGTGTGATCTGTCCCATCTCTCTGTTCCCGACAAAGGAGCGCATCACTTTAAAAATTCTCTCTGACGCACGGACTTTGATGAGGTAGTTGGTCGGGAAGTAGCCGGTTTTATCCCCCATTTTACCCTGAAAACAAAACAGTTAATACTATAATACATGTCTCATTTCTTCATGTTTTCTGTTGAGACAGTGGGTGAACTCACCCTCCACCACTCCTCGTTGGAGTCGTCCAGGACCGTGATCCGGTCTCCAGGGCTGAAATACAACACACACACCGTGCCTTTTACTCAAATATTTATAATAAACTACAAATATATTGAAATAGTCCTGAACTCACTGGAAGTCGAGATCATCCTTCTCAATAGCCTTAAAGCGGTACAGAGCCAAGTAGAAGTGTGCCTGAGAGAATGCGCCCTTAGCCTGTTCACAAAGAATTAAACAGAGAAAGTTGTTAAGGTGGGATTTTCTGGAAAAAGCACAATATTCTTTAAAAACCTTATATTTTATTAATGTCTCTTCTGACCTTATTGTCAGCTTTGTCTCCTCCTTTCTCCTTTTTATCTTCAGGTTTTCCTAGACAATAAGAAATTGTGTATAAATCTGGTCTTTGTGCAAAAATTACTGGAACAGTGTTTGTTTTTGGCAGGATATGGTGGCAACAACACAGATCACACCACTGTTATTGAGCTGTTAAAATAAAAAACCTAAACAAAAAATTAACTTTGAACATAGAATTAGTCAGTGTTAAAACAGAGTAAGTGCATTTCGTTCCTGTAAAGTTAGTTATTATGTATGTTTTTGCAGTGGCAAGGGAATCCTACACAGACATGGGGAGGACATGTTAACTCCACAAAGAAAGGCCCCAACTGTCCCAGGACCTGAGACAGTAGTGCTAATAACGCTGCCACCATAACACGTGCTGGAGTGGTGTCCAGTGAGCCATATGTTCAATACAATTTACATGGGAAGAAAATGGTGCAATAGTGGAATATTATTTATTATATCAGAGAAGATAAAAATGAAAAAAGAAATTTAGAATAAAAATCTATTTAGTTCATGTATTTAGTATAAGATTCTATGTTAAAATGAGAAGAGAAAGTGTGCTTCTCCAAAAATAGTGTGTCATTTTGTCATTTTGTCCTTAATGGACAGTTAAGGAACTAGACATACTTGAACTTTCACTGTATCCTTTGGTGCTTTGCATCTAATTTACGTCTACAAATGCAAAGAGTGCTGCTAGATTAGACTGTACCCTATTGAAAACATATTTTTTTTTCAGCGTAACCTTCGGAGCTTGTGAGGGGTTTAGTTATGACTTGATTGACGATGTGTTTAATTTGGTTTAACTGACATAATTTTACACAACACAGTTTTTATATAACCTTTTATTACCTTCTCCTCCTTCCTCGTGTTCTTTTGGGTGTTGGTTTTCTTCTTCCTCCTCCTCCTCCATCATTATCTGGAGGGAATTTACATTCATTAAACACAAGCATCAAAATCATTGTTAGAGAAAACTGAATGTATAACCTGCATTCACATTTTTCTTGTCGTTATCTCCCTTCTTACGCTCCTTGTTGGCCATGATGACCCCAACCCTCAGTGTGTCAAACACAGGGTCACTCCTGTTCAAGTTGTCTGTTGAAAGACAGTTAAGAACAAAACACAATTGCACAACCTAACTAATAGACTATTTCCTCATCTGTGCATCCTTTTCAAATGTTATGGCTTTGCATCGGTAACATTTGGCTCTAAAATGCTGTCAGGCTGTTAAATTTAAATAACTGTCCCAAGCAGTGGCTAAAATGTACTCACTTGGATCTGGTATGTCGCTGCTGTACAGAGGAGAGCTGTAGGCTCTTCTGAAGCCCGGGGGCTACAAACAAAAACACAAAACCACTGCAGGAATGTGTATTTAAACTCCATGTCTCTAAAACAAACCACTTACAATCTTCCCAAAACACTTCTGAAACTCCACATAGGACTGGCACGCATGGTGGATGTTGGTCTTACAGTTTTTACACCTCAAGGCAAACTTGTTGTTCACTGAAGACAAAAAACGTTAAACTATTATTGATTTTTTTTTTCTCTCAATAAAACAGATATATTCTGAAGTGGTGTCTAACTTCCTGTCACATACAGACAATCATTCGAGCACAGACGTCACAGAACTTGGGTTTCTTGCAGTAGTGGTCCTTGAACTTGTGTGGTTTATCGTTGATCCTAACAACAGGCGGCGGCGGCTCTGGTTCCTTCTCTTCAACCTCAACCTCCTCCTCGTAAATGAAATAGACCTAAAGAAAAATAAAAAGCCCAATCAAAATACTGCAAACATTTCTTTACATTTTTAGTTGTTTTCAACCTGCTTTGGTTTGTCTCCCACAGGCTTCTGTGGAGACCTGGCAGTGAGACTTCCACAAAAAGATACTTGCTCCAATGCAGCAACAAAAACAGCATTCATTTATATTAGCATTTACAGTATATTAGCATTAGATACATATAGAACATACAAAGTTAGAAAAAGTGTTTAATAGAGCCAACATTTTACAGATGAACTTGAGTTCTACACAAATAATTGAGTTTGGCATTTGCAAAAAAAACCTATAGCCTCCACTTTTTTTGTAAAGCCCGTCAACCATATGTACTGTATGTTACTTTACTTAATGTTGTATGATATCTATAATAGTAATACCCTTCTTGGCTTAATGTAGCCTACTATTTGCGGCTTCATCAATGTGAATGCTAATCATGTCAAGCAGATCTCAGTTCAACAGTCTTTGATGAGGAAGCACATGTCCTAAAACCATCTGTGCATAACTCCAGCATAACATAATCCTCTTCTTTCTCTTTCAGCAATTCTTATAGATAAAAGCTTCAAAGTTAAAGTGACTAAAAACCGTAATTTATGATTTGTTCTGATAAAAAGCTCAGTTTTTCAAGTGTTGTTAAAAGTAGATATGCATTATTTATATTTACTGTATAAAATATTGATGAGTTACCAAATCTGACTTGTCCTTCAACTGAAAGTCTATTCCTCTCCCAAATCTCTATTTTTGTCTCAATTTTGAAAGATTTGCTACATTGCTATATATTAACTAAAGACAGAAACGCTATCTCTGTCCGTCCCTTTCTGATTTTTAACGGTTAATAACAGACACAAAGCCTCGTGTCAGGACTCATATTTTTGCATTCCTGTCCCAGCTGGAAACTATTTTAAACGTCCGGGAGCTGAGGGGGCACCACTGTCACTCACAGTGTCTCCGCCGTCCTCCTTCACAAAGTTCTCAGGTTGTGGAGGATTGTCATGGATATCCACTGAGTTTTTGTCATCCTCCCTGAAACGCACAAAGGAGATAATATCAGGGCTTTTGTCCCTGGTTTAAACTTGACCTTTTGTTTTTTCAGAGCAGGTCAACAGCACAAAGCAGTTCTCTAAAGATGGGACGTGAAGAACGTTTTGCACTGGTTTATTAAATTACAACCACACTTTAAAACTTGATGTAACTGTGGAGTACTGATTTAAATCATGAATAGGTGTGTTCTATTTATAAATAGAGTGTGATTTTAAAAGTTTAAGACTGATACTCACTGGTCCATGGTTTGAGGAAGAAGTGCTGCCTCACCTAAAGGACATCAGAAAAGTTTGTCATGTCATGTCATGTTTGGCAAAGAACCAGAAGAAAATATTACTCAAGTAAAAGAAAAAGTAGTCAGTAAAATTACATTACATAGAGTAATCACTTTTTTGTTATATATTTCTATTAAAAAAATGTAAATTGTATAAATGTAGTTATATATTTATGAACTATTAATGACCAGAATAAACTATTCTTTCACATAACGTGTTCATTGTAGAGACTGCCTGGTAACAAGAACAAGATTCTTTTGATTTATTGGACAAATCAGTTCAGGAAAATACAGGGTTACAAAGTGTAAAAAGGGTAAAAGTAAAAGGTATGTGTTTATGAAATGTATATTTTTTCTCTTCAGTAACATTTTGGGTTGACATTTAGGAGTTATGTTTTTGCCCAATACTACTTTAATGTTAACAACTGGAATGTTGTTTAAATGGGCTATGTAGATGGTTATTTGAAAGCTAAATGGATATAAAAACAAGTAAATGATTGTCTTTGTATTTTTTTATTGTATTAAAATAATTCTATTGTGCGGCTGTAATTTAAATACATTAGGCTACAGACTTTTATTCTTTTATGACAATGTTCTTACTCATTATTTACTACTATTTACAACTACTATTTCTAAATCGTTACAAAAATAAAAAAGGGCTTATTTTTCACAACCACCACCGAGGTTATTAAAGGTTTTAAAAATCCCTCAAACATTAAAAGTTAACATTAGTTGATATTAGTTAAGTTAATATTGTTCAGACTAAACCAAAGGAGTGGGGATTGAACTGCCAACCTTGTGGTTATTGGACAACCCTCTTCAACCCTCTGTTCAAATGTCCAAAATTACTGCACATATTTTAAGACCAGGGTAAACATTCACACAAACTTCCAGCCAAGGATGTTTTATTATTTCTAGCTCCCTAAATAGAGCGTCCTCAGTGAAAACAATGACATCCCAGCTACTTGCTGCTGACTACACAACAAGAACAACAATGTGCAAAAATACATAAATACTGTTTTTGTATAGTTTTATAGTTATTTAAGAGTTATTGAGTAATGGTGATGGTGGAAGGTGTGTGTTCTCTTTCTACAAAATGAAACACAGCAGATCCTTTAGTCATAGTAAACAAAAGTCAGATTATCAGTCTCTTAAAATAACCAAATTTCTCAAGTTTCAATCAGACTAAACTTACCAATTATCCATAAACAGACTCAAACTTTCTTTCTTTCTTTTCATAATCTTGCTCTTGAAGCATGTGTATTTTGTCAATGGCTTTAATTGAGTGCATTTCCAAACAAATGCTGGGTAAAAAATTTGGAGCCAATTAAAGTGCATTATTTAAATTGAAAAGTAATTTGCAAATATCAGAGCATTTAAAAAATGGTCATAAACTCTGCATTTACACATAAAAATTCCCTTTACATCTACCGGCTCCTAACCCCACACACTGAGGTGCACTTGTCCTTTTGGCTGAGACTATTCTTGGTTTGTGAAATACAATCTCATCACGGCTAAATTTGGATGTCTCTGCCAGTAAAGAAGGAAGACAAAACAATTCAAAACATACCATAAATTTAAGTGTAACCAAAACAATTCTCACCTAACCGGATTTCAGTTTTATATCCCTGCTGTACTTTGGTATCATTGATAACTTGAGTCATGCAGAGATTTGTGAATGAAATACCACAATTCAAACCCGACGCACCTGCTCAAGTGTAAACAGGGACAAGAAGAGTCCTTCACCTGACTAAAGTCTTCAAAAAACAGCGTACAACAAACCAATCAACTTCCTTTTCTCCACTCGAGGCCTTAAAGATGAGACCTTCAAGCGTCAGATCCCTCTCAGTCCAGGTGGTGCTTGTTATTCCCTCTGTAGCGCCTTTAGGTGTCTTCTCCCGTGGATTTTGGTGTGAACTCGGCTGAGGTTTGTGTGTGTTTTGTTAAACTATGTGTCTCTGTGTATGCGTTTGTTGGACTGAGCGCTCGAGTGTCAAAGTGACTGTTGGCGACAGCTGGGACCTGGGATTGAGCACCAATGACGAGGGGAAATCAGATCCACGCGTACAGTAGGACTACAGATACACACACAGAGCGCTTTTATCTGGACCTATTTACAAAAACAGAATGACCTATACTTTAAAGGACAGTATTTGTATCAAAGTGTTGACGGAAAGTTTGAACATGATACCTTTTATTATGTTTTGAAGATTATTATGCTGCTCCAAAACAGAGTTAAGTTTACTAAAAGTGTTTTTTAATGATTCAGAGATAAAAAAAAAAATGTTCCCAAGACTAAACAAGGATTAAACAATTAAAGCAGTGTACCAGGGAGTAACCATTTGCTGAACATGCATTTAAATTAAGTCTAAACCTAAACAGAACCAATAAAATTTGAATTAAATCTGAGCAAAACTATACCAAGGACTCAGTGTTTACCATGTTTCTGTTTTGGCCTTTAACCTATTACCTGCTTTGTTGTGCTCCTGTTCTGGAATACAGCTGCACAATATCAAGACAAGATGCTACTGTTGAAAAAAACGAGACACTGAGGCACTGTTGCTCACTTTATTAACCAGAAAGCTAGACTGTTGTTATGCTGTGGAAACAAGAAAAAAGGGTGAGAGAGAGAGAGAGGAAGAACATTGGGAAAATGATCCTGGCACGAATCAATCAAGTCATGCGCATAATCTCTGTTCAATATGGCTGTAATGTTGAGGCTTATTTATACATTTTACGGTTTACATAGTAACACTTTATTTACCTGAAAAAGACCACATGCCTATTTTATGTTTTAAATTAATTGTAAAACACATGAAATTAGCATTGAGTTGACTTAAAAAGATACCTTATAAATTAAAATAGGATTGATTTAAACTTGAAAATAATATAAAACACTCTTTTAGAAATACTAACTGGTCTCTAAAGCATTGTTTTTTCATGGAACGTAGATTGCAAAAAGCCAAATGAATAACAGTTGAACATCACATGGTCCTTTTTAATAATTCAAAGTTTTGTTTTAGCCCATTTTTTTCCTTTTACGTCCCCTCTGATTTAATTTACATCATGGTTTTGTTTAATTATAGCATCCTTTTAGTGATTTTCAGTTTAGTGCGATATCTTTTTAATTGTGAAGCACTGTACTAAATTATCATAATGGAAAAACATGTTCATAGTTAATAGCAGTGTAATAGCAGTACATATAGGTGTAACTAAATTCATTAGACTTATTAGTGTAATGTTTTTAACTTGGTCTATTATGGCGCAGTGCAGACAGACGCGCTTCGGGCCTGTTATTATCCTTAGATTATCGTGCCCTCTATCACTGAGCTGTCTGTGTCTGGAGCAGAGCACTACAAAGGTCCCGGTGCATGTCGGGTACAACTGTCCCAGGGCTCCCACCGCGCATGCGCAACACAAAACTCCATATTTTTTTTGCTCGGAATCCGTAAAGAAAAAAAAAAAAAACACACTGAACAACTGTGAATTTGGGATTACTTGGGTTTGCGTTGTTATGGTGCGTGGATGTATGTTGTTACTACGAAGTTTACAAGGACAGAGAATAAAGCCACACTTGGATTATTGTGCACTTGGAGCCGGACATCCTGCAGTCTTGTTGGGACACTCGAGAATCAAGTAAATTTCTGCCACTTCGCTCTGCTAGCTTAGCATTAGCATCGAGGGGCGCAGTAAAATGAAGCGTTATTGCCCTTTGTTTTTGCATGGGACTAGTGGGGCTTACATCAACGTTAAGGCCAACTGACTAAGGCAACGCTTATTTTTCCTAAATGCGTATTTATTTTAGTAAAAGTTGCTTTGTTATAATAATTCTTTAGCTCGTCTGTTGGCTAACGTTAACTCTTGATTCTCCCGCGACTCCAAAACTTCGCCAACACTGAAAGCTGGACGCGGCTTAAAACGTCCCGCTAATGTTACCCTTGACTCGGGACTGTCAAGTCTTATCAAAAGGCCACACAAGAGGCAGAACAATGCCCTAGTGGTTATGTGCATCTAGAGTTTATTTTTTTCTAAACCGGGACAACTCGTAGGAGTTTTGCCTCGGTGTGTTTTGTGCGCCTGACAGCTGTCACGACAACACAGTACAAAGTAACGCAGGGGCAGCCCGTTAGCTTAGCCTTTAGCTTAGCAGTTAGCCTGCTGTTAATTCAAAAATATTCTTAAACCTTTTAAATTATTACACAGCACAGATGTGTTATTTCTCTTCACATAAACCGCATTATGGCCGTTTTAATGTTGCTTTTGTTTATTTGTTAGCCGCTGAGTTGGTTGTTGGTGCGTGGCTTGTAGCTAACATAAACATGCACAACCACGACGGGCCTTTCCAAACACACCCACCTACTTAAAAGTAATCAACGCTTGCTTTGAAGTTACGTTCTTCCCACAAGACGGGTTTACTTTAAATATTACCAAAAGTGCATGCATTCATTTTATGGTAATTGCTTGATATGGTGTGTTTTGTGTTGTTCACGTCTCCTTGTCAGATTACATAATCCACCTCCACCTCTTTCTGCAGATTCTCCATCTTCATGTAAGCCCCGGTTCAGATGGGAATGAATGAATAAATAAATCAGTTGGAGACGTTTTTCCAAGTTCAGCACCTTCTGTCCAGCAGCTGGGCGCTGGTTTTACCTGCAGTGTGTGTGCTTCTGACCCACCAGCATGAACAGCAGACAGTGGATACCCTAGCCAAAACGCACCGGGCTTACCAAAGATGACAAGGTATGCAGAAATGTGCTCTCAGTGGTCAGCAACAGTCAATTTAAATAGAAAAATATAAAAGAAAAAATGGTTTCTGTACAGGCTTCAATCTTTCTTAAGTAATTATATGTTTATGACTAATTTCTTGTTTAGAAAATGTAAATAGTAACATAATTGAAGCACCACAATATGACAGTATTATATGTAATCTGAATTGGTACTTTTGTTGTTTGTACCTATTTTGTGTAAATATCTATCCTTGTTCTTGCATATATTGAAAAGTAGACCATAATTATCATGTATCAGATAAAAATAATAAACAAAATTAGACATAAATAACATTTATTATTATTGTTTGCCCATGAAATAAGTTGCTGTCTTGTTAATGAACATACAAAAACGAGCTAAATATATTTTTTGATTAGCTAACATTGCTTTTATGGCTGTGTGGATATAAAATTAATATTTGCTGTTAGACATCTTACCTTTTGGTAATTATTTGTAAAAGGAACCAGCCATAACAAAGAATAACATTAAGTGACTTTAAGACGCTTTAATATGACAATACCTGCCCTGATGGGGACAAAACCAGTGTTTATGTGTTGGTAATGTACATTTGTACTCCTGTGTGTAGTTGTAAAAGAGGTCTGGTCTTAAAATCTGATCAGTTTACATCAGCAACTTTATTTTTGTATCCTGATGGCATACTCCTGTTTAATGTCTGGATTTAAATATAATTGTGACAGCTTTTGTAAGTAAGAAAAATTTATTTATATAGCACCTTTCACTGACAATGGTAACAAATTGCTTCACACTTAAAATACATAATAAAATACAACGTGAAGTTCAGATACAATAAAAAATACATATCTTAACAAGGTACATTCAATCATAACAGCCGTGGGGCTATGTTGTACTCTGGGCAACATATTATCTTTAGAAAGAGTCTGAGTGAAAGTGTGAATTTTGTTTTTAGCCATCTGGCAATACTTTAGAAACAAACTTCAAAAAAGATAATTGCGAATTGTAAAAAGCTTGGAGCACACACAGCTATTGTAGTAGGTGGAAAAAATTTGTTCGTTGTTGTTTCTGAATCAATCAGAAAAGCCAATAATAAAAAATTTATAAAGACTAATTGTTAAAGTTTGCCCAATACAACTGCACACAGATGTGCCGCACGTAGTGAGCTGGCAGTGCAGGCAAGTCGAAGATGTGCATTCTTTTAACGTCTGAGCTATATGTAATGGTGCCTTTTTAAAAGGCAGCTACAGTCTGGAAACATTTGGGATGTTACAAAGCAAAAACTGTAAGCAAACCAGACTTGGACAAGAGACGCAGTGTTTGCAAGGTGTGTCAGTTTAATAAACATGAAACATGAAGAACTACCTCTTGTTGTGCAACCAATGTGATGCATCACTTACCAAATTGTGTTTGGCCATACAGAGGCCAAACAGATTGGCCTCTGTATGGGAATTGAATTCTGAGATGGCGAAAGTTATACAAACAATGTTTTCGACTTGTAAATACTCATTCAGGAGAGTAGCAATAAGCTGTTGGAGCAAACGTGGTAAAACAGTGAAATGATCTTCAAAGAGTTAAATTTAGGCTGCTGTCTGTTTGATATCTAAGGTACATTTTATAAAATTTGATATCCATCTGTGTTATGTAAGCGGAATAGTTTGAATCCCATGCCTATTGCTTTCAATGGACTTGAAACCTATTTGTAGAGACATTAATGTTTAGTGTATTTATTCCTAGATATCAGTTTAAGTGATTGATGTATTTTAAAGGTGCTCGAAGGCCTTGTCTACAAAATGATGGGGGGCAGTGAGACTGTCAGGGGGGACAAGGATGGGGTCCACACCACTGCGATATACGTTCCCATCGGCTGGCAGCGGAGAGTGGAGGACGGGCAGGTGGTCTACATCAGGTGAGCAGACCTTTTTACCACAATACATCCAGAACAGAGAAGTGAAATGATTGTTGGAGTCCAAGTCACAGGCACAAGCTACATCATCAATTCTGTTCTGCTTTTTCACTGCAGTTGCACAGAACAAGTCAGATGCTTTAAAAGCGTTTACTAAAAGAAATACTAAACCAGGACTTTAAAAAAAAAAAAAACGTTTTTATTGGTCACACCACTGTTTGATATAAGGCTCTGAATTATTTTGAAAGGCAAAAAGTAAATGTCACAAGAAAAGACCATAATATTGCAAGACAAGCGGTTTCTTGTGAGGGAATATTGTAATTGATGATTTGTGCAGACCCAGTACCAATGTCAAAAAGTATTGTAAATGTTTTATTTTCCCTCCACCCAAAAAAACTGTTCATTTGCAGCAGCTGTTTCCAGTTTTAGATTGAGTCACGCCATTAGGGCTCTTACTTTGGGAATTTAAAAGATTGTGGTATACAGTGCATTGGATTTAACATGACCTGACCTTTTGACATGAAAGAAAAGACTTAGCTCCTTGAATTTAAAGTTCGGATTCTAAGAATAGACGGGAAAAAATTCACCAGAGTTCGCAACAATAAATTCCTCATCGAAATAACTTGTATTTTGTCATTGTTTACGTAGTTGACGTTCCTATCCTGCACACATCGCCCGTAGAAATGGGTTACCCATCTCAAACTGCTGTAGGAACCCAACCTGTACCATGCTGCTTATTGGAAACATAAGGGCACTACACCACATTAACATCCTTTTTATCTCCCCATAGTCCCAGTGGTACCTCCCTGTCCACTTTGGAGGAGGTTAAGACCTATCTGCTGACTGATGGGACCTGCAAATGTGGCCTGGAGTGTCCACTTGTCATCCACAAGGTAAATAAGACATGTCTGCTGTAAGACTGTGGAAAAAATAGTGTTGCAATGAGCCAGACATCTTCCTGGAGTTGGATTTCAATGAGTCACAAACAGAACAAACAGACCAGTGTGTTGTATATTGTTTAAAAAGCTGTGGTAACATTGTGACATATGTTTTATTTTGTAGGTTTTCAACTTCTCTTTGGGGGTGAAGGTGGAGCAGTACAGCCAACCTCTGGGTAAAGCTGAGCAGGACATGACCAAACTGTGTAACCATCGGAGGAAAGTGGTGGCGATGGCAGCTCTGTGTCGAAGTATGCAGGCCTCACAGTTGCCCTTTGCCAACCTCCATCATCCAGGTACATTTTGCTTTAAGTTGGTATAATGACAAATACTTGCTGTGCTGTAGTTGTTGAAATTTTACTAGACCCCAATGTGATTTTTAGCTTCTCAAACATTCATTAATTTTCCACTGCTTATTCTGTGATGGGATGCGTCTGTAACCTAACCCAGCTAGGTAGTGTGTTAGATGGAGTGCAACCTGGAAAATTGCCTGTTAATGGCAAGACTAGCACTTTAGATTCACCAAACACATGCATGTCCTTGGACCTTGGGAGGGAGGGTGCACGCACAGTAAGAATAAAAAACTCCCAACAGACAGTGCTGTCTTATAGTTTAAGGATCTAAGCTACTGCTGTCCTACTGAGCCCTGGGACATCATGTCAAATATCTACTGTCTGAAAAACAATCTGTACAGAAGCATTTAGCTTTCTTGCTGTGCTGTGTTGTGGCAAAAAGCTGAACTTACTGTAAACAAATGTTTTATTTTTTAAAAGCATTTTTATTGGGCAAATACTCAAGTGCCTATTTGTGTGCCATTTTTCAGAGGTCAACAGTGGAGTAGACAGCCGCGATACAAAGAGGTCACACGGGGAAAGGGGAGAAGAGGACCGTGGCGTGTACCATCCCAAACTCCACACCGTTACAGCTCGACCCCACAACAGCCTACACCCGAACCCTTGCGCCAGTCCCAAATCACCCCATCACTTTATTTTCCCCCAAAACGGGTCCTCTCCCATCCTCCACAGCACCACAAACTCTAACCATCCTTTAGATTCATTAAGAAGACTCCACCCCCCTCCTCTGCCCCCCTGCTCTGTCTCTAATCAGTCATTCCCAGGTTATAGGTCACCTCGCACTCCCACACCTCACAACGCCTGTCCCGGTCAGAGAACGCCTAAAACCCCAGAAATGCCCAGTTCTCCTCGTCTCGGGCCTCTTTCCTCTCCTCCTCCCTCTTCCCCAATGACTTTAGCTGGAGTTTGGTCGACTCAGAGCCATGTCCATCACCAGCATGGCTCACCTTTGTCCACTCCCCCGTTCCATAACTGTGTGTCTCCTCACCAGCGATCCCGACACCCTTCAGCCTCCCCTTCCTCTATTTCGGAGCAAGGAGGAAGCTTGGCGGCTGCAGGAGAAGCAATGGCAAGAAGGAAATCCACTTCTTCCTCTCCACACTCGCCTCTAACCTGTGGTTCTCCAAATCTCAGCCCACACTTCCCCAAATATAAACTAGAGGACATCTTGGAGCAGTTTAAAAACTCAGGCAGCACTAATAACCACCAGTTCCCCTTCCCAACTAGCACCTCTTTACTGACCAACCAAAGCAGCCCAGCTCTGTCCCAGAAGAACTCTCCCATGCCAGGCCCAACTGGGTTTGCGCTCAACTCTTCAGGCCCTTCAAATTTACATATAGGGCCTTCTCTGAACCACCACAGTAGTGGCAGCCGTTTACCACATACATCCTCCTTCCCCGCGAGTAGCCTGCTCTCCGCAGCAGCCAAGGCCCAACTAGCAAACCAGATAACCCAGGGACAAGCCTCGAATGTGGGCAGCAATCCTGTGGGCTTGGCCTCTTCTCTGGAGGCTGTGAAAGAGCCACAGCAGTATACATCGAAGGTAACAAACTGCACTTTATATAATAACCACCCTCCCCCATCCTCCACGGCTTGTCCTAGGCCTCCTCACCCCTCTGTCCTCCTTCACCCCTCCCACTCCATCGTTCACTCCCTGGCTTCCTTTCTGCCCCCGACCGGAGAGCGCGGTGCCTCTCACAGGAAGCGGCAGCGGCGGTCTCCCACAGTCCTCAGCATGATACGGGACACCCAGCAGCTGGCTAATGGGCCAAGGATTACCCCACCGGAAGTAGAGTCCTCCTCCACTGTTATCAACCTCTCTTCCCCTCGCTGCTCCTCTACCTCAGCTGTCCTGAACCACAATGTTGTCCCATTAGAAAACCATCAGATGCTGCATGGGCAGACGCCAAGGCTCTCTGCTCCAAGACACACAACGCACCTCGTCAGGACTAAAGGACAAAACGAGGCGTTGGATTTCACTACAGGTTCTCCTCTCGGCTTGGATCCTCCAACACAGCCCCTGTCCGCTCTGTTGCACCTCCTCAGTGTCCAAAATGCACAGAACACATCAGCATCGGCTGAAGCCAGTGGAGACACTAACAAACAATTTAACAAACCAACTTCCTCGCCCAGCCCTCATACAAAACAGTCACTGTGTCCGACCAACAACAACAACAACAACAACACTAACCTAATGGTCTCTCAACAACAGTTAACTGAATCTAGTCCTCAACAAAGACAATCCCCCATAGTGCAATACAGCTCTAGTTCAGTGTCACACAGCAACAGCCCGTCTAACCATACGTCATCAGCTCACACCTTTTCCCAGACTCCTTTGCAGGAGTCCTCACTGCTCAGCACTGTGCCGATGGACAACAGCAGTAATGGCGCATCTATTTCAGGGGACACGAGTCACTCTCAAAGCAGTGTTTCAGCATCAACCTCCCCAAAACCGCTCGATCTCAGTAACCACGTCCTGGCTCTGCTCGCAGCCTCCTCCACTGCTCCTCAGGCCCAAGGGGATCCCCCTTTTCAGACGCCCGAAGTGATGTCTTCCCAAGAAAACCACTCTGCAGGTAAGGATTAACATTCAAATTTACTTAAGGGTCAGATTTCTACATTATTTTGAGCCTTGGTCATGTTTTGTTAAAACCAGGTGTTTCCTGTAAAAATGACTTCATCAATCAAGGCTAATTGAGTTTTTTAAATATCTTTAACTTTTATTAAGTTTCAGAAGAGCCTATGTGTTTGGACCAAAAGGTGTCGAAACTTACAGCCACCACCAGCCCAGGAGCCCCCATCCCATCTCGTGTTGGGGAAGATGCCAGTCCTCAGACCCTCTCCGCTGTGGGAGACCCTGCTCCGATGCCGCTGGCCGAGGCCTTCCCCTTTATGAACCAGGAGCAGCTCCTGCAGCTTCTCTCCTCTGGAGGTCTACCCTCTCTTCTGGACCCCACTGTCCTGGCCTCACTGCCCCTGGGAGGGCTGTGGCTTAGTGGGCAAAATGCACAGCTACCACCCTCAAATACACCTCAAACACTGCTGAACCTGTCGGAGCAGCAGTCGGAGCAGTTACTGATCCAGCCTCAGGACGTCCAAAACCAGGACCAACAGAAGCAGATGAACAGCAACCCTCTGTTTCCTCTCTTGCCCTATTTAAGCGGTGCTCAGGGGGAGCTGCCTCTGAACCTTTTGGGTCTCATCAACCCCATCCCACCACCAGCAGCCCCAACCTCCACCTCGGGACAGGAGGCAGATTTTGGACTAACTGAAAAACCTGGACTACAGGCGCTGCTCATGGCCTCCCTGCTGCTGGGACAGCACCAGGCCCCACTGTTACCTCTGTCTGGTCTCGGGCAGGTCAGCCTGGAGGTGCCCCTTCAGCAGTCTCAAGTCGACAGTCTTAGTCTGGACAAATCCTCTGGTCTCATCAGCCCCTCAGCTCTCTCTGGGCCAGGCCTCCTGGAGCTGTCCCAGGGCCTTCTCCCAATCCCGGCTGGATCTGAGGGCCAGCTCCTCCTCCCTGCCTCTCTCCCTCACCCTGCTTTCCTGTCTCTCAGCCCTGCCCTCCTCTCTGCTGCCCTGAGCTCCGCTGAGCTCCACCCGCCTCCCCACCCTCACTTAGGCCCCGCACAACAAACCCAGCCTCAGGTAGGACCCCACCCACAGCACCTCCTGTAGGTCCTGTCATGCAACTAAAAAATACCTAAACCTCAAACTGGGTCTTGTCTGTGGTTTATACAGTTATACTGTCTGAGGGCCAATTAGACATCATTTAGACACAATTATTCCTGTATCGAGGTTAAAGGTTAATGATGTCAGTATCTCATTGTTTTTGTTGGGCACTGTTCATTAAACTCGTGTCTTTAGTTCTAGTTCCTGAATAATATGTCACCTCTTGTAACT
The DNA here is from genome assembly GCA_024416835.2 of Perccottus glenii. Classification (NCBI taxonomy): domain Eukaryota; kingdom Metazoa; phylum Chordata; class Actinopteri; order Gobiiformes; family Odontobutidae; genus Perccottus; species Perccottus glenii. Next base: position 8,889,006 of record CM044555.2, on the reverse strand, counting down.
ATCCCTGTCCTTTCTTTTTGGTAATTTGTCATAAAGCAACACATATTGTATTTATCATTCTTAACTTATGTATTTTAATTATGTTTATAACTGATTATTCTATGTGGTCCTTGTCTTATTCTCTACAGACACAAGCAGACGCTGGTGTTGATACACTCATCCCTTTTCCTCTTCAAGGCAAAGACAACACCGTTCTCCAACAGTTACTGCCGGCGTTACTCAACCCTGCTGTTTTAGGTGAGGTCTTTTGTTATCATTATGCTATTCTGTAATAATGCCACACACTTTTGACACTAAAAGAGGACATGTACTGTGATGCATGGTGCATTTTCCATCAGTTTCATTTCATTGTTTTAATTTGTTTGTAGGGGATCTTTCTAGTCTCGCAGGCCTCCAAAACTTCTTGGGAATTGGAGCAGGGTCCATTCTCCTGCCCGCGGTCCAGACCTCGGCTCTGGGCATGTCTCTGATGCAGGGCCCTGACGGAGCCATCAACCTGCTCAACAACGTACAGGTTAGTCATGAGTTGAGTACATGAAAACCCGTTAAAGGGGTCATGTTTTTATTGTGACTCTGTCGAATGTTGGTCCTTCAGCTCAGCATTGCCACACCTTCAGAAGGAGAGAGGCCAGTCTCTTTGGAAACTGAAAGCCCTGACCCACAGGATGACATTCCAGCCAATCATATAACTCCTGAAGTGGTCCCGAGTCCTGCTCCAGTGCCCACTCAGGCTTCGGCCCCTGAACCCACAGCGATCCAACAACGAGCTGCAGTGGCGAAGCCTGTTATTGACCCCTACACCTCTTTTATGGACACAATTTATACCTCTTTCCTGCAAGTCAGCGCTAAAGAGCAGGAAGAAGGGGCCCACATGGGGCCATCTGACCCCACCTCACCCTTCTGTGCCTTACCTCCAGTTTCGTTTCCCCTGGAGTCCCTGAGCCCCTCCCCCTCGACCCCCGCTCTGCCTCAGGCCAGTGCACCAGTGTCCCTCAGCCCACGTCGGGCCTGTTCCCTCCGTAACCCAGACTTATCCCGTGTCAGCCTGGAAGCAGCAGCACACTCCCCAGCTCAGGGCACACCCAAACCCACAGAAGACGGGCCTGTGTTAAGGAAGACAATGATGGTGGAGGGGCACACGCTGCCTCCCATTTACCTTGAAGAGGCCAAGACAGACTGCACTCGGCCTGCAGCAGTGTGCCCCTATGTGAAGACTGGGGAAAGGAAGGGGCTTGTTCCCCAAGTGGGATACCTCAGTCCTGGGGACAGATGCAGTAGAATAAATGAGGACACAGCCGGGATGATGCTGCCGGATGAACACGAAAGTGTAAGTGGCTGACTTTTGTCTCATTTAAACTCATTAAGTTCAGAGTCAGGTGACAATTTTTAAAGTGTGTTACTTTGTGGAAAACTTGAACTTAAAACTTGGAAAAACCCTGAAAACAAATAGTACTGACTACTCATTCAAGCTTTGTTAAATTTACAACCTTTCAGCGAGTAATACGCCTCAAGCATTTTGCTAAGGTTTAATCTTATCCAATCTGTTCAAATGACAGACTTGTTGCTCATGGTCTTATGTTATATGTTTTTTCTCTAAAGGATGCAGGTGGAGTGTTGGGCGGAGCCAGAAGAGGAAGGAAACGGAAACAAACGTAAGCTTTTTAAATAATCCAAAAACACAATAATTTAAAATAATACTCCCTTTTTTTATATTTTCACTAACATGGCTCTGCTTCTGTTTGTGTGACACAGGCTGCAGAACGTGTTGGAGGACTTCAGAGACTTGGATGCGGTGGCTTTAGATGAAACCAAGGCTACGGTAAGACAGGGTACCCGCGGGGTCTTAAAAGCATTGAAAAAGTCTTAAATTTGATAATCTAAAATTAAGGCCTTAATAGCCTTGAATTTGGTATACAAAGTCTTGGATTTCGTTACAAAGATCTTATTTTTATTTTTTAACTTTTCCTAGGATTAAGTTTATACTGTAACAAAATGAACTGTTACTAGTGTAGGCTAATTAAAAAATTTTGCAGCGTAATTTTGAGTGCACCTCGCGCTCCACGTCATAGTAGTTCGTGCACCCGTTACTATGGTTACTAGGCAAGTGAGGTAAATTACAGAACAAGATAGTAGCTAGCCTAGTTTGTCGGCTAAAATGGGAAAGTGTCGGTTTAATCCGCTGTGGACAAGGAATCCGAATTACGTTTGGGTCAAGTCTGTGCCAGGAAATGACCGCAAGGCCTATTGCTGTTGGTGCAGGAAATCTTTTAAGCTAGCTACAATGGGTGTTACGGCCATGGACTCCCATATGAAGGGTGCCAAACACACCGCGTGTAGCACTGCTCGCCAGCGCCAACCACCTATTGGCCCGTTCTGTGCACCGCGGATCTCTTCGTTTACTGAAACAGCTCTGACTATCAATAATGAAGGCATTTCTACAATAGAAATGCCACCACAGCCAAGGAACATTTTATCGTACTGTGGCTCGACACCAACTCTGCGGGCAGATTAATTGGCGTTTTTTTGAGATGCTGCAGCAGGAGCATGCAGAGCATTTTGGGGGTGCTCAGCTGGCAGTGGTGGGGAGTTGTGGCCTGCATTCTCTCCATAATGCTGTCAAATGTGGATTCACCAACTCGCATAAGCTACAAGCAGAAGTTGACAGAACTTGAGAGCCTGGGCGAAAAAATTGCAACCAAGGCAGCAGAGCTGCGAAGGCTGTAGTGTTCAACACCAAGTTTAAATCTATATGTTTATTACAAATCAAATGTGTTACGTTGTTGCGTATGTATTAAATATAACTGATAATTTAAATAAAATGTTTTATTTATTCAAGTAGCCTACTTGTACATAATTATTTTCTAGGGTTCAAAATTTATACAGATTTGACATTTTCCCCTCATACTTCTATCAGAATGGGTACGAAGTTGGCATTGAATTTCATTTAAAATGGTATTAAAAAGGTCTTAAAAAGCCTTGAATTTCATTTGGAGGATCCTGGGGGTACCCTGTAAGAAAAAGACTAACAGCTTTCACTGAACAGATAAATCACGGCCCTTCAAATTATTACAAGACTGACAGGTAGCATTGGTTGTTGTTGTAGTTATAGGATAATTATTGAGTGCAAGCTATAGCACAATTTCAAAATGTTGCAATGTGAAATCCACTAATAATGTTGATTATTGTAAAATGAGCTGATTAGACTAACAACTATAACGTAATTAACGTAAATCTTACAAACTGTGGTGATGTGTAACCAAAGGAAATTTGGTAAAAAGTGAATAATAAAGTAATATAATATTAACTCTATGTTGTTTCTGTTCTGTGTGTTGCAGTCAGGGCTGTTGAAGCCCGAGAGATCGGTCCGAGGCCGGAGACGGAGAGGCACCAGGTCTCAAAGGCAGTGATTGGTCGAAAATTGCTGTGTCACCTCTTTTCCCTCCTCCCCACTCTCCTCAATCACCAATTTTTAACTGCACTAATTTACTGTTGTCATGCCAACCTTTGTCATGACAACCACTATTGGGGGTTTAAAAGAAAAAAAAAAACACACAATAAAAGAAAGGTCTAGGTCTGAAATGTTATTTATAAAAAGTAAAAAAAAACTGAAGTTAAGTTCCACCTAGGCTTAGTTTATTAATGTTTGCAGATCTGTCAAATTTGGTTTGTGTTAGATTTGTGTCAAAAAAACAAAGTACTGTTTTCCTCTCAGTGCGTTACTGTGAGTCAGGACTAAAGCCCATCTACTTGAACGATGCTCTCTCGAAAGCTTGACTGTGTGTGTCTTTTTCTTTAGTTTTTTTTTTACGTGTTATGAGTGTATGTTGGAAAGCAGTGCTGTTGAGCCCCTCACTGTTCCATCGAGGTTTAGACGAGTCAGTTTTAATGAGAATAAGCGTTGGGTGGCCTGCTACCAGACGCTGTGGTGATTTCAGAAGGTGCTCTTCATGCACAACAAGGAACAGACTTGAGTTTTTTTTTTTTTTCATTTCCAGTCGTAAAATAAGCAGAGGATTTGGGTTATTATAGCAGCAAGTGTTTACATCAAGAAACAATTACTAATAATTTAATCAAATTTTTGAATGAAGTTTTGTTACAGGATAATGTCACACCATCTAAATGCAGAGATTATCAGGTCAAAAGAAAGGTTTGGATAGTTTGGAGTGTGTTGTATTATAAACAACATTTTTTATGCACTCAGTATCAGTCAAAAGCAGATGTAAGATGGAAACTACACAAAATGAGAGACAAACCACAGTCGGACAATGTGTTTTCTTACAACAGTGGACATGATTTTGAGGCTTGTCTCAAATGTAAATGAAAAACAGTCAGCTCAGGAGATGAACTGATCAAGTACATACAGTAATAGGCCCCTTAAAACAACACATTTAATCAAAAATTAATTTAAAGAGCAATATTTATGTCAATACAAACTTTACCTTGTTCAGTCACGCTCCAAACGATTTGAACTGCTCAGTTTTACACCAATCAGAAGATAATTAAAGCATTACTTTTCACACTTTATTAAACATTTAAAACAAGTTCAAGTCTCTGATGCTGTGAAGATTTCTGTGTCGTTATGACGTGTTGATGTTCTGGACAACGACCCAAACCTTACAAAACCCTGTGTGATGAAAGCCTGAAAAGGTTTTGAATCGTGAACACTGATCATTCGAACACTGTCCGTTAAAACATTTGTCCTTTGATGCTCGAAAGAATCGCTGTAAAAGCAGAAAATGTTGTTTCACGTGGATCTGTTGAGCCCATTATTTAGTGTTACTCCTCGAATCACTGTCCCACCCCAGCTGCACCGGCAAACTTTAGCTGTGTTTAAAAAAAATTAATAGAAAAGTAAAAAAGAAAGAAATTATGCAATTTCTAGACTTTGAGATTTGTACATATGTACAGTTAATGTGTTTTATTTTGATTTTATATTGTTAGAGAAAGACACACAGAAAACAATGAATTGTGAATTTTTCTGGGAAAATGTTATTATTTTTCTCATTTGACCCCTTTCCTTTCAATACTTTCGTTTCAAAAGACGATTAAATTGTGGAACGTAGCTTTCTTTTTTTATATGGGAGTTTTCTTTTTTATTTAATATTAAACTATTTACAGAAAATGCTCATTGTGTGAAATATCTCTCTGTAAACCTCATAAAACAGTGTCTAGGTTTTTTCCATTGGTCAACCCTAAAATGTGGATTTATTAAGCTCGATTGAATATTTATGTTTTTGATAAAGTGCATCTGGTTCGACAGATACTGCTCCGTATCTGACAGAACGGGTGGGTCTTGGGAAAACATCTCACCAGAATCCATTACATCAACACAAATCTACATCACAACTTGAATTAAAATAAAATTGAGAGTCAGGATAAAAGGATTTTATTTAACCTAAAGTCAATATCAAAGAGTGACATTTCAACAACACAGGCCTATTCTCCATTATTTCAAGTTATGCCACTATATAATATTTATTGCACTTTTAGAATCAGCAATTTAACTACCTCACAGCTGAGACAACATGAACAACAATAAGTCAAGTGGTAAACTAAGTGTGTAGTCTGTTTTTCACATGGTAACAGGCCCATTATAAGTCAGAGCATCCTCCTTCTGTCAAACAAAACGATGGGAAGTGACGCAGCTGTACAAGGCCCTTGTTTCCGGTGCCTGTGATGCCGCCCCACTGCTCAGGCGATGATGGAGCTGATGCTGTGGTGGGTACCACTTTAAACCGAGCCTTGAGGTGCAGGATGCGGACCACGCCCTTCCGCTGTTCACCGATAGAGGGCGCAGCGTCGAGGGAAACGTCCCACTGAGCATCAGCATCAACAGCAGCAGCAGCTTTACCTCACTGTCCTTCTCCAGCAGCGTCTCACCTTCAGCTCAACCGGCTTTAAACCTTACCTATCCTCTCAACAAACCGCCACGACGTTTAACGAGTGCGTAGACGACAAACTGAGTGCGTGTTGTAATGATGTAGGGGGTCGTTTCCAGGTTTGAAATCACGTTTAGCTGCGCGTCATTGCGACAAGACAACACTCTGCGCATTAACAAACCGCATCCTCAGCGAAATCATCCGTAAAAACAAAACCAGTCTAAGCTCTCCACGCTCTATTTTCATTCATATTGTCTTCGGGCCTGTGACGCCTCCTCCTTCAGCAGCATCTCTTCTGATCAGCAGCATCCTCTCATTGAATCTGCGCCATGGCCGACGTCGCAGCGGAGTGTAACATAAAAGTGCTGTGTCGTTTCCGTCCTCTCAACCAGTCCGAGATCATACGAGGGGACCAGTTTGTGCCCAAATTTCAAGGAGACGACACTGTCATCATTGGGGTGAGTACGAAACCAACCTAACCGAGAGTCTTTGTTTCACGCGCAGGCCTCTCATCAATAAATCATCAGCTGCTGTTCTCATCTGTTTGGGCTGAGGCTGGTCAGGGCTGTAGCCGATATCACACAGATGCATTTACTGAGGGACAGGTTTTAGTGTATGTCTTTTTGTTTTAGTCATGACAAAGCAGAATAAAGAAAACCTGTGGATAAACTGATGAAAAGACCAGGCCTAAGACTGTCCAATTACATAGGATTTAATTAATTTAATGCATGGTGTGGAGAAAGTATTCTATTTCAGTTTTTCTCCATAACCTTTAAGACAGTACAAATAGTATAGAAATAGTAATAGAAACTCTGACCATGTTTATCTCCTGGGAGTGTGCTGACAACTGTCTACTGTTAGAACCACATTTCCAAAATAGTGAGCTGTTCCTTTAACATCTGAAGGTATTCTATTGATATTTTATCTTTCTGCCTCAGATACAATGTCAGCATAACCATTAATACATTTTATTTAGTCAAAATTGTCTTTTTTATGTATCACAGTCTTAAATAACTTAAAAAAAAAAAAAAAAACACAGGTCCAGACACAGCTGCAATGATTAACTTGATTCACAAAATTATTCAGGTTCGGGGCACAATAACCTCAGTGCAGGGAAGGGCCGTGACTGTGAGAGCGATCTGGATGTGATGAATGTACATGTAGATTAAAAACATAACCTGATAGTAATACACTTAACAGAAAAGTTGTGAGTAGAGATTGGAATTGTCCAATGGGTTTAGATGTTTAGCTGGATTTGTTGAGGAAGTGAGTTTTGGGGCCTGTCTTTGTTGTTGCAACCTGGAACGGGGAAACAGCCAAGCTGATTGGTTGAGGAGGAGGAGGGGAGGGTCTGTGGAGGTGGAGAACGTCTGAGAGGTTCTGAGGGGGCCTGGCATTAAGGGAGGAGGGTCTTGTATTGAAGCCAAATGGATGATGGATGAGTGTGGGGGTGATGTGTTACCAGGGCCTGGTGTGAGTGAGGACCATGGCTGTGGAGTAATCATTTTCATAAAACATAAAACATATAACTGAAATAATCCAAATAATAATTGTATTACAACATGTATAGGTGATTAATTGAAGTAACATAAATTAAATGTTGTTATTAATGTCTGTTCACACAAACCTTTACTGTCAGTTTATGGGATCACATGCACTTACCACATTTATTTTTTAGATGTCCTTTTATCAAGTTACATAACATTTTACTTTCAAGGAAAATGCATTTTTACCACATACAGTTTAATCAGTTAGTTTGTGTTACTTCCTCTTCTGATTCATCTGAGCTATTTTCAGCTTTTATGGACGGTGTAACCCTATACGTCTGTCTCAGGAAATGCAGACTCACTTGGATTGGCAACAAGAAACTTTTATTATGTATTAGTGCTGCTCACATAATTTCATTTTATACCCGTATCATAAATATTACTTGAAAGACTTTAAATGGTTCAAAGGTATTTATACAGTGTCTACATTAAGTTTCTCTCGGCAAGTACTCCTCCATACAGTTGCATTTATTCTTTTGAAAGCTTCCTAAACCTCAATGCTACAGACAAAATATTACACTTTTGTCCATCAAGGACTATATAAACTATTTTAGACACCATCCATATTTTTTGGCAAGGTTTAAATTAATTTCTTATTTAAATATACTTTTGTAAATGTAACAAAAAGCCAATAAAGCTACTCATCAATGTTTTTAATGTACCTTATTTTGGTCAAAAACTGCTGAATATCTCCCTTGCATTTTATTTTCTTACAATTGACCTTTGCCAAACATTTTATTTAATGTGTAATTTTCTATTATATTAGCCTCAACAAAATGCTAACAGTACATTTATGCCTAAGCACTTACGCTTAATTTAATGTTTGAAAGAGCTGAGTGTTTTAAGTTCACAAATTAAATACCACAATAAACATGTAGTATATAATTGCCCCATCACTGATCCATCCATAGCTCACACAAACTCCTGTGTATATTTCCTGTTTAGTTGTGATGCTCTTCCCACAGACAGAGTTAAGATGTCCGTCAGAGTAAATCATCTGAGTCGCTTTAGATCTGACTGTGTGGAGACTTCCTGCTCCAATAATGAACGCGCCTCGCTCTGACCTTTGCCGAGTCAGGAGCTGATCCTGTAATTGCCTCCAGAGTGGATCGATAAGGCTTTGCAGCTCGTCACTGACCTGCTTTTCCCACTGCTTCCTCGAGGCCACCCATTCCCTGTCTAAACATCTGTATCTGTCCCAATGTCTCCTCTGTCAATCTCACTTTGCTGTCTGTATCCATTTGTTGATTAGACTGAACACAGCTCATGTTTCAGTCTCATTATTGTGTCGGGTGTTGGTCTCGATCTGGACAGTGACGTGTGTGTTTTGTCTGAGCTGACTCATCCCTCCCCTGTAGTAATTAAACACACCCCATTTAGGTTTATAAATGGTCAAACAGGACATCACCAGAATGAAAAATGCTTTGAATGGTTGACCTGACAAGCTAAATGAACCATGTGACTGTAGTTTTGACTCAGAGGTCTAACTCATTGATGTTTAAAATAGTACCAATTGTGATTAACAGAAGTGATACAAAGTGGTAAAAAGATACTGGGTGGAGCTTTGTTTAAATCATTCATTTTGTCGGTTTCCTGTCATTTGCAGACATTGTTTACATTGCAGTCTCCAGAGAGCACTGGAGACACAGTATTCATGTTGTAATATTTTGTTTCAGATCAATTGTGCAAGATAACAGTGTTCTTGGACAGAAAGACCTTTGTCTAACCTTTATGTAGTGTATCAGAGGAACAGGGTTTAGATGGGGCTTATCAGAAAGACACACAGACAGATGTACAACAAAAAGAGCGTTGTCTTTCGTCTGACTTTTGTGTAAAACTAGCATCTTATCTGTCTGCTGATGAAATTTGGCTGTGACTCAGTGGAAAACAGTAAAAATACTGCAGAGCTGGGTTTAAAAGGTCTCACTGCTGACATCATCGTCTTTTGCTGTTTACTCAGACAAGGAGGGGCCACCGAGAAACTGCTTTTTACCACAGCTTTCACTCACTAGGCATCAATATTTATTACATGTGACGCTTTTGACTGATTGAAATTAATCAGACACACAATACCACTTTTTCTTTGAGAGAATTCACCAAGTACAGTCATGAGTACTTTACAAATGCTATTATAAAGCATTGACAAGTTTCATGTTGATCTTTAGATGTGTTATTAGTGACTTGTTTTAAAGTAAAATTGACGTAAAATAGTAGTATATAGAAACATATATCCAGTGCTTATCAACAGGACTTCAGTATGTAGAGAAAAAGAAGAATGGAAACTCAAACTGCAGTTATAATTATCAGATTGTAATTATCAGATGAGATCAATCGAGTACAAGACGCTCTGATATCACAAAGTACTCGTGTGTTTGTCTGTAGTGGTATTATGGTTATGGACAACACTTTTTTTCACAGTTTTTTAAGAAATTTGATTGACTACTTCAACACTGAACCATGTACTTTCAGATTACTCATTATAAAGAGTCAAATTTATGGTTGCCATTTTTTTGCCTTTAAAAAATGTCCGCATTATATAAGACATTACGGTACAAACACATTGCTATCGTAAATTATGTGGTGAATTACTCTTTTCATGTTGTTATGGCATATTATGTTGTTATGTTATTTTCACTCTAAATCTAAATTCAAGCACAATATACTTTTTCTACATATTATCTTTATGACAAATAAAGTTCTAAACTGTTTTTAATAAAGGCAATTCAGTGTATTTAGACTGTGAACTTGTATTGAAGCTTTAAGGGCGATGTAACAATTTGACATTATTTGACCATCATATTTCAGATTAAAGAGTTTTAGTGATGAGCAGAAGTTTCTCTGAAAACCATTTTGTTTATCACTTTACAAACAAAACTAGTTTACACTGATATTATGAGAATTCTACCTAAAATATCTATTTAAACAATACATTATTGATTAGAAGACTTGTTATTTCTCGGTCCCAGTAAAGTCCAAGCTGCAGAGAAGATGATGAGAGGATGAGTCAGGAGCCACTTACACCGAAATTAGTTCATTTCCCAAAGGTTCATAAACTATCTGCAGGAACGCTTTCTCCTTATTGCTTTGTATCGACCATGTGCTAAGAGTTACGTCAATACATCATAAAAGGAGATGACTGCACGTTATTCAATAGACTTTTATTGTAATTCTTTTGAGAAAACTGGACCATCCCTTTGATAACGTTAAAGCATATTAGACTTCTTCTGGTCCAGTTCCCTTTTTTCACTTTTTTTTTTTTACATCAAATCCAACTCACTGTTCATTTGTCGCCCTCAATTAGATGTGCAGGTTATAATTTTTTAAACATAACATCTCTATTTTGAGATGTGTTACAATATAAAGTCATTGTATTGACTCCTCCTCCTCTTTGGCCCTCATTAGGTTCCTACTTTCCTGATTCATATACAAAACTACTCTGGCTTTTGTTTCGTTTAAGTAACTTTTTGACCATCTACTACTTGAATCATACTGAGGGAGAGTGTTCATTATTAATACATTACATTAATACAAAAGCATAAAAAGGTGCATTCAACAGGCTTGATTGATGTTGTGGAAATGGGTGATTGTAGAAATGAATTGAGTGATGTATGAGGGATTGTTGCAGTGGAGCTAAATGAGTCTGTTAGAAAACAAACCCCCCTCTATAGTCTGAACACAGCTGACTCATTGACATGCTCCTATTAGTAAATACAACAACAGAAAGAGCTCAACTATAACATTGTGCTGCACCTTGTGTGGAAAAAACAAAGCCAGGGCTTGTTTCTGCGCTGATAAAGTAGCTTTATTCGTCTGCACATTTCATTGTCATGTCTATGTAGGCCCTATTTTAGGCCCTCTTGCTTTTTTATTATGTGGCTGCTGTTGTGCAAATCGAATTATCCCAGAATCTGTCAGTGATCCCCAAGACACTAAAGTAGACTTATACTTTGATTTATTTTCACAAAATGACTATCACTCCTGGTCCTATGCACTTGATAAAAGAGTTAAAATCAATAAAATACAAGCACAATTAAATGTGATAAATATAAATGCGCATCTGTTTCTCAGTATTTTTTAATAGGGCACATTTTGGGGCACAAGGGCAGTGTGTCAGTTTTGGCTTTTTAGATATAGGTGATCTTTAGAGAAACAATGAATGAGCTGATAATATATGCCTATGGCCTGTTTGAGTTGTTTTGACTCTAAAACTTTTGTTTCCAAATCTTTCAACAGGGGAAGTCCTATGTGTTCGACCGAGTGTTTCCCACCAACACCACTCAGGAGCAGGTCTACAACACCAGCGCCAAGCAGATCGTCAAAGGTTTGTATCAGTGTCTACTTCACAAACATGTCCTGTGCCTCTCAAAAATAATCCTCTTCATGTGGTTTATGTTCTGACTGTAGATGTGCTGGGTGGATACAATGGCACTATCTTCGCCTACGGACAAACCTCCTCCGGGAAAACTCACACCATGGAGGTAGGATCAGTTAATGCGTTTCTGCACAGCGAGGTTCTGTGTCTTCTGGAAAACAAATTTTATAGAAGTGCAACAGATAAATGATGATGAATTTACTATGTATGCTCAGTTGAAAGTACAGCCCTGTATACATCTTTAACTTGTTTTGCTGTATTGGGCTATAACAATGACTTCTATAGAAATAAATCTCTCTTTAAATTAATCCCTATTTCTTAGCTTTCAGTAACCGTCTCTTGCCTCTGTGTCTCTTTCAGGGCAAACTCCACGATCCTCACCAAATGGGAATCATCCCTCGCATCGCTGAGGACATCTTCAACCACATCTTTGCCATGGACGAAAACCTGGAGTTCCACATCAAGGTGAGCACAGAGCTGAAGTATTATTATGGCTGTGCAATATACTTGTCTAGTGTAACAGTTTCAGAGACCATTTTGACTGAATTGTATCACAAATGCCTAAAAGCACAAATAAGAGACAAAATAAAACTCATAATTTAAAATAAATTCACATTGTGGGTCAACTAAATAACTCTGTCATTGTTAGTTTTTATTCAATGCCTAAAATGAAAAGAACCACTCAATGGGCCATTTAGACTCACCAATTTCCCAATACAACAGAAAATCTGCCTAGGACATATCCTATCCCAGTGACCCAAATATAATACTATATTTGATTTGATAATTAGATTTTTCTGTGACAGGTTTCCTACTTTGAAATTTACATGGACAAAATCCGTGACCTTCTGGACGGTAAGTTCTAATCAAATTACAATACCTTCAAATATTCAATTATCTTTCCTTAATTGTTTGTAAACAAGATTGTAATTGGATTTATACACGCTGGTGGCTCTAATTTAATTTCTCTACTTCTGTTTCAGTGACGAAGACCAACCTGTCGGTGCACGAGGACAAGAACCGGGTTCCCTATGTCAAGGTCTGTGAATGACATAGGACCATTTTTTCCAAACATGACAATAGACACAGACTGAAATACTTCCTGGCAAACATAATGTGCCCTACAAGTTTAATATATAAACCCAAGAAGCATCTCTTTTGTTCTGATACTAGAAAAGCATTTGTATTATTTGTCATGTACACTGTTTAACATGTTGTGTTTGAACAGGGCTGCACTGAGCGCTTTGTGTCCAGTCCTGACGAGGTGATGGACCTGATCGACGAGGGGAAAGCTAACCGTCATGTCGCTGTGACCAGTGAGTATTTATATTAAGTCTTCATAAATGCACAATCCTTTTAGATAGAAATATCCAGCTGAGGTTGTCTATATTCCAAACTACATTAGTTTTGGATCTACTCGTGTAACTGCTCCACCTTTGTATCAAAGCCTTTAATACTGGTGCCTGTGCCCATTAGGCCCCAGAACAGGAATGATCAGGCCTGCACATATTGTTTTAGTCAATTTATATATATATATATATATATATATATTTTTTTTTTTGGATGAAGCCCTCCTGTTTCCAAAGATCTGTTTATACAGTACTTAATGCGGCCTACCATGTTTCTAAATGTTTTAAAGTGTGACCCAGGTGTCTCATTCAGGTACATTAACCATAACATATTGCTAGAATTCATAATTTTATCTTTATATAAGTGAGGACATGGATGGGTTTTTCTGCTACTAGCTCTCTTTGTCAGACTTTGGGGAGGCTACTGACTCAATGTAAGATTTTTGGGGGGGTGATAGTCTGGGCATTTTACAATTTCATTGGTGCTTTATTCATAAAAAAACAACAAAACGTGAATTAACAGTAATATGTATAAACTATTCTTGTAATCTCAGACAGCCTCATTTTCCCTTTACCCTTAATGTTTAAAACGCCATAATAATAAATAAATAAAACCAGGATTTTTTTTTGTCAGGACAGCAATTATCTTTGTCTGGTTAAACATTACGTGATAGAATGAACAATATTTTTCCCTGTTTCATGTTGCCTCCATTTTCTCTGTTTCTCTGTTTCCCGTGCAGGTTCTTATCTAGTAATATCCTTTATAATAGTCAGTAGATAGCATCATAAAGACAGTTTTTTTTTTTCACATGATTGCTTTTACAATATACTATTTGGGGTAGAAGAAGAAAATCTGGTACAGTCTGTTTAACCTGGTCTTTTCAGGTTTTATTTTCAATAGTACAGTTAACATGAGTCTTCTCTTCTACTGTTGTCTGAAGGAGCTTCCTTACTGAAAGATTTATGGAATACAGTAAATATTTTGCAATATAACAATAAAATCTGCAGCTTAAAGAGTTTTGTTTAATTAGACACAGCTTCGTTATTTGCTTGTGGTTGGTGAGGTGAATTTGGGAAGTAAGAATAATGGCTGAGCTGCAGTAAAAGGAGTAAAAGGAGGCGTGAAGCCGACGGGAAATAAACCACTGTCAGAGGAAGCTCACACAGTTCACACCACAGACAGAGCTTTCTGCTGCATGTTAATATTCAAACCACACTCTCAGTTTTCATGAGACATCAGCAAAAGTAAAAAACTGTGTGGCACAGCAGGTTTTATTCTCGAGCCTGTAGAGACGGGCTATTAACCTTTGTGTTATGACCCAGTGACTATGTTTAAGAGCCAAATATATACATTTTTTAATTTTTTTTTTCCTATTTGGTGACTATTCCAGATAGGGTTAGGGTTAAGTAACACAAAGATCTGAAAAGGTGATGCATGTTTGCTCTTAGTTCCAACTCAAATACATTTTCAACCTAGCAACAAAAAGAGTAAATAATAGTTAAGTCCCTGGTTTAGTTCTTTACATTTAGTTATTTAGTCGCCCCTTGTTCCAGTCCTTGTTTAGTCCTGGGTTTAGTGCTGGTTAGTCCCAGTTCTGTCCTGGTTTAGTATCAGGTATTGTCCTGGTTGTATTTTTAGGGCATGGTTTGGACTTGTTTAGTCTTTAGGCTTGGTTCAGCATTTAGTCCTTTTATGTAGTTCTAGGTCAGTCCTAGGTTTAGTTCTTGCTTAGCCATAATTAATTATTCATGGTTTTCAATTGGATTTAGTCTTGATTGAGTCCTGGTTTAGAAAAAGAGACTTACGTAATGGCACAAAAACACCAATAAAATAAAGAAATGGCACATCAGACTGACTTTGCTTTAGAAAAATGAGTGAGGTTGATTAACAAAATGCAGTCTTTTTGCACTGAAAAGAGAAAACACAGACGTTTAGAACAACGTCTGATAAAAATCAGAATTAATTAAATTGAGAAATCCATGAATCTACAAATACAAAGGTTTTATGGAGGCAGGTCATTTTAAAAAGTATTAAAATGTAACTTAGTGTAAATTTGAAATAAAGGGAATAATGAACAAATGAACTATCTTGACATGGTTCAGTATAAACAGATCCTCGAAACGATCATGTGAAAACAGTGGAAGGTGCTGCATCAGATTTTGCTGAAGGCTGCTGTTTCCTGAGGCCTGCTGCTGACTCACTGATCCTCGCCCCAACCTCTGAGATCTGCCACGTCATGCTGCAGAAACAAGGGTTTTAACACAAGACTTCATTTTAATGTAAAATAAAAACATCTTCCTCTCCCATGCAATGTGCTGAACTGGTTACACTGTTAAAACCACTCTTTATGTAACTTTTATAATAAAATACACAGCTTTAAAATAGTTCCCTGATAAGAAAAGGAAAGAACAACCTCATCTTTATGGACACAGTGGAGCCAGTTTCAAATTTTCTAGATTTCTAATACCAGTACTCAAGCATCTTTCTTTGTGTTTGTCCAGATATGAACGAACACAGCTCCCGCAGCCACAGCATCTTCCTGATCAACATCAAACAAGAGCACGTGGAGACGGAGCAGAAGCTGTGTGGGAAGCTCTACCTGGTCGACCTGGCTGGAAGTGAGAAGGTATGGGACACACTGCTGTCCTGCTGCTGTGTTTGGTCTTGGTTTTAGCAGTGCTTCAGTGACTCCTTTGTTTGACCTGGTTCTGCTCTGTCCTATACCAGGTCAGTAAAACTGGAGCTGCTGGATCTGTCCTGGACGAGGCCAAAAACATCAACAAGTCACTGTCGGCTCTGGGGAACGTCATTTCTGCTCTGGCCGAGGGAACGGTGAGACTTGTCTTTTTTATTTACAGCATATTAGTCTGGTCTTTGTGGATGTGAGTTGGATTTCCAGGCGGCAGAACCAACAGTCACAGTTTAAACTGCTTCTAGATGCAATTGAATAAAACCAATCAGAGAAACAACGCATTGCAATAAACCCACACCACTTTTGATTAACAGTTGCAACTCAATCCCAGACCCATTTCATTTTAAAGTAAATGGGTTTGACTGGCCATGCTAGCCTCAATATGACTAACAAACCACTTAAGTAGCACATAACATATAACAGTAAGGGTTTCTTGGTTATGACAATATTGGAGATATGACGTTCACGTACTCTCAGAAAAAACATAAATACTTTTTAACTGGACACAAACTTAGTGCTATTGAATGGAAAAGTAAAATACAGACATGTCACAAAAGAATGGGTATGGCTGGCCAGGCTTTGAGGAAATACACTTGATTGAAACACATTTTAAATCTGAGCAACTGAGTTTTTTCATAAATATGTAGCACACCTTTCTGCATTCATACAGTCAGCTTTGGTTAGTGCTTTTTACAACTTCATAAATCATATCAAGAGCTCATCACAGCCCTCATTACGTCCTGCCAACTCGACAGGTTCAGACTTTAGACGCCAAAACTCCCACTGCCAACTGCGAGATGGATTTGACAGTCAGTCTGCTGCTCTGCAAATGGAACAAAACAAAATCTAAAGCTCAGTAATATTTGTGTAAAATACTGATACAGTTTTCTTTTGTATCCTCTGTGTCCTGCAGAAAACCCACGTCCCATATCGAGACAGCAAAATGACCCGCATCCTGCAGGACTCTCTCGGAGGAAACTGCCGCACCACGATGTTCATCTGCTGCTCTCCTTCGAGCTACAACGACACTGAGACTAAGTCCACGCTGATGTTCGGACAACGGTAACATCGCTACAGCAGTGTCATGGATTTTTTTTAGAAAGAAATATGTTTTAACACTATCCTAAATAGAGTAGAGACTCACCAAGTGTTACTAAAGAGGGTCATATGTGTGGGATAAGAGGGACATCAACTGTGTTAGGTTATATTTTTAAAGAAATGCCTTCATTATATAGCTTCATTATCATTTTGATAATTATTTGTATAATTCGGGTCGTTGAAAGTATATTGTTACTCATAATGACATTTTGTACAACCCAATATACTTCTAAATGCTAAATTAGATGGTGTTGTGCTGTGGTTTTCTTGTGGCAGGGCAAAGACCATCAGGAACACCGCCTCCATCAACCTGGAGCTGACGGCCGAGCAGTGGAAGAGGAAGTACGAAAAGGAAAAGGAGAAGAACAAGACTCTGAAGGAAACCATCCAAAAACTGGAGGCTGAGCTCAACCGTTGGAGAAATGGTGAGACACAGCCCAAAAGTAAGACTTTCATATAATATAAGCAGTATAATGTATTTTTGTACCTGCAGCCAATGGCATGTAAAATATAAAAATACAACATATAGACCTGTAAAGTATAAAGTAAAGCAAGGATCTCTTGTTATAAAAGATGTATGTACTTAAGCAGACAGACGATTTAAGAGTAACTTCTCGGTGTTAGCATTCAGGCAACGGAAACACCAGCCTAATGGCAACAGGGAATAAACTATATTATTTTAACTATACTAGGCATAAAAATATATCTGTTTTAAGTGACCTTTTATAAATATTTAGAAACACGCAACAATGAAAAGGTTTCAAAAAAGTCATCTGGACGTAGGTTAGAAGATGCCTTTTCTTGAATATGTGCTCATATATACAAACAATAGATAAAGACAAAATAAATTTGCAGAACACTTCATTTGGATTTGTATTAATGTACAGTGTAGGAAAAAAGCAGGTGTGAGACAGAATAAAACACAAGAATATGCCACAGATTGTCAAAGGGTTAGAGACAACACAAAAAGAGCAGAGGGGAACAAACTTAACTGTTGTATTTGTCACAGTTCTTTTTAAAGGACATATGTTTTCTTCTTCCGAGTATAATGCACTCTTGATTCTGTCTCCGTCTGCTTCAGGAGAGGACGTGCCTGAGACCGAGAGGACCACCTCTGACGTGGTGATCCGCTACGAGCCCATCGAGGAGCGTCCCATTCTGGACAACGACACGTCCTCCATCGTGGTCCGTATCTCTGCAGAGGAGCGGCAGAAGTACGAGGAGGAGATCCGCAAACTGTACAAGCAGCTGGATGATAAGGTTGGAACAGGATCTACTAATAATTACTACTAGTGACGTGTGAAATGTATAATGTTACACTATATTATAAAGTCTAAGATATTTTATTATGATCAAAATATTACTGTTGTTTTTTATCCAATAAAACTGTTTAGGACGATGAGATCAACCTGCAGTGTCAGTTGGTGGAGAAACTGAAGCAGCAGATGTTGGACCAGGACGAGGTAGACTCAAATTTTTATAACATACACATACTCCTTAGTTTTTTGCAAAAGTCTTAACTCATGCTGTCCCAATCCCTGCAGCTGCTGGCCTCGTCCCGTGGTGATGGGGACAAAGTGCAGGCTGAGCTGGGTCGGCTGCAGGTGGAGAGCGACTGCGCTAAGGCCGAGGTGAAGGAGGTGCTGCAGGCTCTGGAGGAACTGGCCATAAACTACGACCAGAAGAGCCAAGAGGTGGAGGAGAAGGGGCTGCAGAACCAGCTGCTGGCCGATCAGCTCGCTCAGAAGATGGTCAGTACAGGATGACAGAGAGGGTCACAGACATTATTGTTGCGTTACAGATTGTTTGCCACTGTAAATGACTAAATAAAGCCCTACCTGTACGGTTTACTTTACTCACCAAGAGAAGAAAGCCATTCTCATCTCTTTTAGTTGTGTAGTTGGTAAAGCCAGGCTGGCTCTGATGAATGAAGAAGCTTTATTGTCAAAATGGTTAAATAGCTTTATATTCCAAGGCTGTTATAACGTTTTTAGTTGGTTATATGGCTGCCCCAGTGCCCCTGCAACAGCAAATATATTTTTAGTATTGAGTCCCATTTAGGTAAATGATTATGATGGTTATGATTTATTTATTTGTAAACCATTACTGCTTTGGAAGACAGTCAAAGGCAATGCTAACTAATTACTTAAGTTACGTCTCTTTCAATCAGAACCTCTTTTAATCAAGGCAATTCAATGGTAAATGTTGCTATCAAACATAATTGAAGTAAGCCTGACTGAGAGGTCTTGGCTAGTGCAACAAATACGTCCCAAGAATGTCCTTACCAATTTGTTATTTGAATTTATATATATATATTTTTTTTACTGTTCCAAGGCGAGTCTGTTGGAGCTGGAGGCAGAGCTGTCCCGGATGCAGGAGGTGAGCGGTCAGCAGAGGAAACGCATCGCTGACGTCCTGAACGGTCTGATGAGAGACCTGAGCGAGTTCAGTGCCATTGTGGGCAACGGCGAGATCAAACTGGTGAGTAAGGGTTTAACATAGAGACCATATTACTATACAGTATAATAAATACAGTACAGTTAATGATTCTTTAGAGGCTTTTCAATAACAGTGCATATAATCTAGATGCGTAAAGATTACTACTGTTCTGTGGTCTGCTTCTCGTGCAGCCGGTGGAGATCAGCGGAGCCATCGAGGAGGAGTTCACTGTGGCGCGACTCTACATCAGTAAGATCAAGTCTGAGGTGAAGTCTATGGTGAAGCGCTGCCGTCAGCTTGAGAACATGCAGCTGGAGTGTCACCGCAAAATGGAAGAGACCGGCCGCGAGCTGTCGTCCTGCCAGCTCCTCATCTCCCAGGTCAAGAGGGACATTTAAATAAAAATATATGTGTTATACCGCTGATGTGAGGGCCTTACTATCTGCTCTGTATGTGACAAGAGCAGAGCTGTAATTGTCCTTATCTTGTTGCAGCACGAGGCTAAGATCCGCTCTCTGACTGAGTACATGCAGAGTGTGGAGCAGAAGAAGAGACTGCTGGAGGAGAGCCACGACTCGCTCAGTGAAGAGCTGGCCAAGCTGCAAGACCTGGGTAAAACCTGTTTTACTCATGTAGTGACTGGTAATAGAAGGAAATGAGCCTTTGGTTTGTGATGATTGTTGTGTCTCTTTAAACAGAGAACTCCCAGGTGGACGAGAAAGACGGAGAGAAAGGAGAGAAGGGAGAGTCTGAGGTGATTATTTCTGCTCTGCCATGTGTTGTAAAGCAGTGTTTCTTAAACCTTTTTTTCTTTTTTGGGGAGACCCTTCACATAGGCTTCCACTAACAAGTTTATACATTTTCACAATGACAGAGGTAGACATTTATGACGACCCAAAAACATATTCATATTCACATTGGGTTCTGACCCTCAGTTTGGGAAAGACTAGTGCAGAGGATAGTTTGGGGTAAACTGTAGATTTTAGTGCAACAGGCCCTGTTGTTAGTTCAGCACTTAAAAACATTTACAAAATGTTCTAAGCCTTAATGAAAACCTGTGTTCACTAAAGCCAGAAGTGACTGTCTTATGATTAATTTCAGAAACATTTTGAAAAAAACTGCAGGACCCAGAGACACTGAACACTCAACACAGTGTTACAGTATTGGCCCAATTTGCAAATGATTTACACAATTGTAAAAATAGAAAACATTTGAAGCTGAAGATGGGCTTTTGGAGGTTATCAAATATTCAGTCAGATACACACTGTGTGACATTCGGACCACAGCCTTTAACCTCAAAAATCTTGCATTACCTTGCATTAATCTATTTGTATTGATTGTGATATAAAATCTATTAAAGTGGAAACGGGAAAGTAATGACAGATGGGTTTTCCTTTGTTTGTCCAGCTGATTCCAAACATGTCCTTTTGCTTTGTCCTTGTCTTGTACAGAGGGCCTCTCGCCAGCAGGGGGAGACTCACCGCGGCCTGCACCATAAGCAGCTGTCCCGTCTGAGGGATGAGATCAACGAGAAGCAGAGGATCATCGATGAGCTCACCGAGTCAGTAACACGTTCACTTACACAGAGATGGTTTAATCAGATTTATTTATTATTAACTCGTCCCTGTCGTCTCTTACTTCAGTAAAAACTCCAAGATGGAGCTGGAGCTGGCCCAGGTTTGCTCTGACTTTGAGCGTCTGAAGAGTCAGGACAGCACCAAGAGCGAGCGCCTCGAGGAGCTCTCGTAAGTCTTTCAATATTCACTTTATCTGAATCAAAAAATGTTTTATGTTAAATGTTTAGCTTTATAATAATGTATGTTAATAATACATTTACAATGTATTAGCACATTTTCAATTAAATATCTATAAACCTTTTAAACATTTAATAGCATTAGTGTAATAAGTGAGATAAGTGTGTTAATAAGCCATTTGCAAGGTTTTTATTTAACAATAATACAAACAGTAATATGAGATTTATACTTCATAAATAAGTCATGTTCTATTATTTATGTAAAGGTTGTACATATAGTTAATTAGTTGTTGTGTTTCTACTTGACCACATTATTTCTCTGATGTTTCTTGTCTGTGTCAGATTCCTGCACGAGCGTCATGAGCAGACCAAACAGGACTTGAAGGGTCTGGAGGAGACCGTCGTAAGTAATCGGTTTCCTACCTTTTTGTCATATTATTATAGTTTTATCTTCCTTTAACTCTCTGTGTGTCCTTCAGGCCCGCGAACTCCAGACCCTCCACAACCTGCGCAAGCTGTTTGTTCAAGACCTCACGTCGCGGGTTAAAAAAGTAAGACACTAAAGAACAAACACATGAAGGACACTTAAAGCAGCCTAATACTTTATTAAAAATGTAGTTTTATTTTTTTTGTATGCTTATTTATCTATATTTCCTAAGGAACAACAAAAATACCACCTTAACTACCCACTGTAGGAATTACATTAAATATTCACTAAGTCTTTGTAAATAATATTTTTGATCATTCATTTAGCTTCTTTACAAGTACTTCAATTTGTAAATCCTTTTTAAATCCACAATGTATTAGAATTACTCAGCGTATGTGTAAAATAAATGTCTTTGTTTGTTTTAGAGTTCCGAAATGGAGCCTGATGATAGCGGGGGGTCTAGCACCCAGAAGCAGAAGATTTCCTTTCTTGAGAATAACCTGGACCAACTTACAAAGGTTCACAAACAGGTCAGAGACAAAACCCCTTCTTCAGCTCCCAGTCCTGTCTCCGTAGCGCCCTCTAGTGATGGTTTTTAAGAAATGTAAATAATAATTGCATTTTTCATGTTTTTTTAAATATAGTGCAGCCCTAAAAGTGTTTTAAACTTTAATTACTCCTGTGTAATTATATCTTGTACTGTATTTTCTATTAATTTCAAGAAATATCTACATTAAATATCTTCATTTAAGACACACTTATAGATAAGGTTTGAATAACAGTAACACAATACTTCCTCAGTCTCCACGTATTATATTTATATCCAGTTTCCCTCTCTGCCCATCGCTGTGCAGTTGGTTCGTGACAATGCAGATTTGCGTTGCGAGCTTCCAAAGCTGGAGAAACGTCTTCGGTCTACTGCTGAGAGAGTTAAGGCCCTGGAGACTGCACTGAGGGACGCCAAAGAGGGGGCCATGATGGACCGCCGCCGCTACCAGCAGGAAGTCGACCGCATCAAGGACGCAATGAGGGCCAAGAACGCAATGAGACGCCCCCATGCAGCACAGATCGGTACTACACCGTAGCATGAGTCTTTTTTTCCCCGCTGTGGGAGGAGTTGAGTCAGTTTAGCACGGTTTAGTTTAGTAACCCCTAATGTAACCCATACTAGAATGGAAAAGGTCTCAGTGGTAAAAGTCTCTGTAGTAGCTCTTTTAGGGTTTTCACACATTTAAAACCTGGGATAGAGGTGACTACAGATAACTTAGATAAACATGACTGAAAAGTCATGAACATAAAGTTATGATACATCTTTATTGTCAAGGTCAGTGCTTTGTTTGACCTCCTCAGACACTGCCGTACAAATACTTTACTCACTGCAGTGGGATTTTCCATTCCCCTCTATACAGCACTGTTTGGACATACAGTATTTGACTGTAAAATGTGAATTTGGGGTTAAATTCAAGATGTCTCCTTCCTAACAAGTCACGGGCCCTTAAATGTTTGTATGGTTCATTCGCACTCATTTCTGAACTCCATATTTTTAACTACTAAATAATAATGCACTCTTTCTAAAAAGGTGTTATTAGGACATTCCTAATTTTTATTATTAATTTGGTCCCATTTTAGTGGATAACAACTGATATTGTCCTGGAAAATAAAGAGTGGTAGCCCTGACCTTGCTTTGTACTTTCTGTAACAACAATGGCCTGAATGGTCTCTTTCTCTCTCACAGCAAAGCCAGTGAGACCAAAGCAGCTGCCTGTCTGCTCCCCGACTAACCCCTTCTACACCTATATCCACGCCACCGAACAAGCAAACGCCTACAGCAACGCGCTTTTCCAGAGAGGCGTGACTCCGCAGACCTCCACTGGCATCAACTGCAGCCCCAACTCTGTCCAGACCAACACGTCAGTCCATATAGTTCAGGAATATTAGTAGTGCTAGTGAGTATTAAGTGACCAGATTTGGAAATGTATGCATTCTCTTTGTGTTTCAGAGTTTCCACAGCACTGGGCTACAGAGCAGGCAGATATAATGGAGACACACTGGAGTCCTACCCACTCAACATCGACAACGGTGAGATTAAAACCCTATTGTTTGGAGCAGCCAGTTTAGCTCAGAGACTAGAGAAATTGTTAATAACTGTATCTTTTTATTTCCTATAGTTTAGAGCAGTGGTTCCCAAACTTTTTTCAGTGACGTACCCCCTATGAAATTTGTTTTACATCCAAGTACCCCCTACCAGCATAAAGCATTTTTCGGTTGGAAAAAAAGAGGTAAAATGCAGAGCTGTGCCATCAGTGTATAATTTTGAACTTTGTAACTCAATAACACTTCTAAATTTCAAACACATGTATTTCAAATGATAATAACCTACTAAATAAAAAAAACTAAATGGATGGTATATCTGTTTTTTAACACAAAAATGTGGGATTTAAACTGGGAATAAAGGGATCAGACCAAGCACAATTAATCTGAGTTTTCTTTTCCCGCAGGAGCACAGATAGAAAATGTCATGAAAGGTGTATTGCTAATATATGACAGCTGCATTCCTCTCACCGTCATCTGTCAAACTGTTAAAGAGACACATACAACAGGCTTTACCATGATTAGTTTGTGAAGAGTATTATCACAGCTACAGCCAGTGACAGTGATTGTTTTTACCAAGTTACAGTCCTGTCCAGATCAGCTTCTTTATAAAATGAGGACACAGTTTAGAGCTGGTGGTCTTCCTGGTCTGTTGTGGTAGTAAGAGGCCATCAGATCTCAGCCTGGGGATGGGAAGCATCAGTGTGTTTAGAACCGCCATAAACCTGGGTGCTCAATGTGCTCTTGTGTTTGTCCGGGCTTTCCTCACATCTCTGCGTACCCTGAGCACATCGGCGCATCCAGGTTAGACGGTAAATGTGCCCCTCTCGCTCAGGAAAAGAGCAATGACACAAAGATCCTTGTGGCACCACGCATAATAAGGCACTGCAATGGAAACATTTTTAAAGGATTAAGTCATTTTAGGGATAATGAAATGTGTAAGGCTTAATGGGTATAAATTCATGTGTAAACGTGTTATTATTTATGGTTATAGTATTATACTTTTTCTTTCATCTTGCTGTGATCCCTTCAAGTACCCCTTTAAGAAATGCTGGTTTAGACTGCCTGACTGTACTGAGTGAACATATGAGTAAAATCACCCCTGGTTTGTTTCCTACAGGTAACAACATCAGCAACACAAGAGACATCAATGACAACAGGTGAGGCAGCACTTCAGACTAACCCTAAATCCAGTCATTTCATCCATTTTTTTCATTTCAACATTTCCACAGTCACAGATGTCTCTTAAAGTTATTCAACCCATGCTTCAAATGAACTAACTCAGTGTATTGATAATCGTAACGTAATGCAATTGCTGTCCACAAGTGACATAACTCAAAGAGCAAATGCATTTAAGTTTATGTTTTAATATTATTGGTTAAATGGGAACACAGAGACTGGGACTTTATAGTGTTTTTACAGGTTTTTTTGGGGGAAAGAGCTTGAAACTGAGGAGGTTCCCATCAAATAGGGACATATATTAACTCTAATCTAAAGTGTATCAAGATCAAGAACAACACAAGACTTTTCTGGGTTGAGACCATATAAAAGCTAAAAAAGTTATGTTTCTTGCAAGATAAAAGTTACAATATGGTGCTTGTAAAGAAAGAAAGTGTAGTCTTGGACATGAAAAGGTAGGTCTTGGTCCACTTCCAGCTAAAGTCTGGCCCAGTTTGATTGAATTAACTGATAATTGTTTTACATTTTGTTGAAGAAGTGGACACACCCTAATGTCATTGATTCATGAAGACAACGACTTTTCTTATAACTCCACTACTTTACCCTTACTTGACCTGTATTTGTACGACTGCCTGTTTATTATGACATATAAGCAATTGTTGAGTTTATAGCTCGCCTTTCTCTGAGAATATAAACATATGGATATTCTTAGTCCAGTTGCAGTAATAGGAGTAGATTGCAATGTCTTTGACACGTCCCAAACTTTCCCTAAGTACCTACGTGACACATGGGTTGACACATTTCACAGTGCTGTCATTAAAGGTTATGTGTAAACAGAGATGGTTCAGTGGTTTTCTGACTCTGTTGTGTTTTCAGAAGTGATGTTCACTGTGGCAGCCAGGTTGATGACTCAAACAGGCACTTCATCATTCAGCAGGAGACCGCCGCCAGTTAATGTCTCGGTAAGTAAACATGCAACACATACTCCTCAAAGGCTCTTATTAAGATTTTGCTTACTTTTAAATTAGCATTTTCTCACACAATAGCTTTAACTGTTCACCGTTCAATCATGTGTAATCTATTTTTACAGAAAAAAATAGATAACTCATGATTTGTTCTCTTTTTTGCAGCTTCTTGTTAAAACCTCACATTCTTCCTTTTTCTCTCTGTCTCCAGATTGTAACCCACAACTGTTCCCGTCCAGACCCCTGTCCCGTCCCGTCTGCATGCCGCCCTCCCACTTCCTTGACTGCATCTCAGATCAAGACAATGACTTGTAGCCCTTTACTCTTTGAACTTCTTTGTAGAATAATCCCTTTCCACTTTACTCTCATTGCAAAAATACCATCCCTGCTCGGGTTTGAGTCTGGCCTCATCAAATTAAATCACCTTGGCCTAAAGCTTTGTTTTTTGTAATCTCAAACCTTGCTTTCCAATCAGACGATAATACTCCTAAGTTGGTTCAATTGCATGGGGCAGACTCCTCCTGATTTCTTAGTACTATGTTGTAAATAATAGTGATGTATGTCAACTCTAGTAGAGGTTTTTGACCAGCAACTGTTAGTGTAAACGCACAGCCTCACGTTCCTCCCTTATGCGCACATCATGTGGATAACATACCGTAGGCATACCTGACCTTTTTCTCCATCATAAATTAACCTATAGTGTGTAACAGCAGCTTGTAACGGAAGCCTCTCACTCTGCATGCTCGTCGCTTAACGGGTTAGCTTTCAAACCTTTGCATGTGTTCATGATTCTCGTCGGGACGCTGGTATGCTGCGCCCGGATTCGTCCGAACAACTTGGGCAGATTCCCTCGATCCATTTAAACCCTTTAACATTGATTTCATTCTCCAAATATCTTTAAGTATGTGCTTTTGTTCAATGGTAAGAGAAAAGTTTAATGCAAAATACATCAGGGAAACTCCACCGTTGCAATGTGTATCTATTGTATTCTTTTGTAAAAAATATTTTACTTTGATACATCAAATCGCAGCTTTATAATAACATTTTACATTCAACATCTGTTCAATGTACTTCACCTCCCGCTTTAAACACATTTATTGTAAATCTCTACTGAGTCCAGACAGTTTTTCTCATCGTATGTACATTTGTCTTTAGCAGTCTAAGTCTAGAGCATTGAAGACAATAGCTCTAGTGGTTCTTGTGTATGTTAGATCTGTCTCTAGTGCTCAAATCAGTCATATTTTCACATTTAAACAAAAAACATTAGTACTCTGTAGGTGTTAAAGGCACACTAACCACAGATTAATCCAGCTGTTGCCATGGAAACATAATTTATATCAAGAAAGTCTTTTAAAAATCAGTTTGTTTTCTCTTTCCTTTCCATAGTAACAATATTCTGGTTGCTAAGGAAGTAGCCTAAAGACAAGAGAAGCTAATGTTCTGCTAAAAAATAAGAACAATGTGGCGTCATGTCCACAATAGTTGTTAATCATGGTCAGGTCAAAGGTCAGGGTTGTGCTGAATGTGGAGGTTTAGCTACACATTGTGAATAGTTATCAATATAATGTTTAAAGATGTAGTGTAGGTATAGTGTGAAGCTTTTATGTTATGATTTTTGTTGAAGTTTGGGGAGTTGGTACTAACAGTGACAATAACAGAAGGCGCTGTGAGGATGTAGTTCAGTGTATCTTGGAAACTTGAAGGTTGTTGACTTGTCGGAGCCCCAGCTGAGCAGCCACTAGTTTGAGGGAAACCGAAAAGCTGAGGGAAAAGTAATGTTTGTGGATTCTTACCGTTCACTTCCTCTAAAACAAATCCTGACCAGCCAATCAGGATAGAGGAAGGCAGCATGTATGAGGAGAATGGAAGATATAAATGCATCTGAATTGTAATTGTGGCTGATATGAAGTGTGACAGAAAGGATAATTTAAGAGGATAGTTACGCCAAAGCCAACTCATAGCATTTATTTTCTTAAAAAGCCCTCTATGTAAAGACAGTATATGATATTTTATTGTATATTTTGTATTTATACTTGATTTTCTTTACTGTTTAGCATTTATGAATGAGTTAAATGCTAAGTCAAGCTGAGACCCCTGAGTCATGTAATCGATAACATCCACCATAATCTTAACCCAGCATCATTAACATCTCAGGGCTTTACATCTACATCAGGGAAAGTCGCTGCTGAATGTTTATGTAGCTTTAGTTGGGACAAACATGGTAATAGAAAGAATATCTAAGGCTACGTTTACACTAATGCTAAAGGATAGTTAAATAAAAATAATATCTTTAGGTGATTTTTTTAAGCTAAAAAGCTAAAGGGAAATTGTAAAATGTCACAGAAAGAAAAATCAGGAGTTGTGAGAAAACTGTTCTGGGCCACTTTTCCCCGTAGTGTGAATGCAGCCCAAGACAAAATGGCAGTCTGGTCAGAGCCTACTGTATGTGTTCAAGCAGACCCTCTGTTCAACATCATGTGTAATTGTAACTAATATCAATTATTTGAGGCGAACCAATGTCAATTCAACCACATCCTATATGTGCTCTAATGTTAATCCTGTAAATGAATCCATGCTAAATGCTAACTTTGTCTAGAGATTCCCCATGATGATGTTTGGTTTATTTCTGTACATGCCTAAGCTGTAGCGTCATTATACAGATTATGTGGAGAATCATCTGCAAAGCTCTGTACATATAGACCATCACTGAAGCTGTAAACTGTATGTGGAACTTTGTGTTGTAGTACAAACCTCAATAAACTTGTAGAAAGGATGTTATGTAATTCATTTGGTTGAAACAAACAAACTGATTTTGTCCCACATTTTGTTCTGAGTTTAGGTTTGGTTCTAGTTTATTACTGGTTTAGTCTTGACTCAAAAAAGTAATAGGTAAATGGTTTAGTAATTTAGTTCAGAAGAAGTCGGTGTGTGGAGTTTTTGGTGTTTTTGGCGACTCCTGGTGGTGAAAGTGTAATTTAAACCCTCACCCTCCTTCTCATATGTAGACTTTGATAAACATTATTGATCCATAAGGAATCAATAGTTTAGATGCACACAAAACACTCTTGGAAACACAAACAAAATAATGTAAAATATTTTTAAATGGAGATGGAAAGGGAAATGTAAGAATAATTTGTTCTTTTCCATCTGTATATGTATGGAAAAAATAGAAAGTTAAGTGTCCTAAGCCTTTATGATTTTAAGATTGTTTAAAAAGAATGAATGTGCTTCTCCTCCAGCAGTGCTCAGTTTGTCATGTAATAATGAAGCTTCTTCTGGTTTTCATGGAGCTTAAAAAAGGGTAATAATTTTTTATTTTATAATTAAAAATGTCTTCAATAAACTGCAACATTAAAAATGATAATCCTTCAAATATTTCAATTTGTTGTGAAGTGTGTCTATTTTGAACCAGATGTGAGCTGTTATTTACTGTTATTCTGTCAGCGGTGCATGTACTGTTGAGTTTTAGGAGGAAAGTGGTAAAAATAAAGTTATATATATGGCGTTAAAAAGTAACTTCTGGCTCCATCTAGTAACTTGAGTTATTTCTTATTCCTTTTATTCCTTTAATTAGAATGATGCTTATGAGAAATGAGACAGATAATCTACAATATTAGACGTCTTGTTTCTATCTCTAAATCAGAACTATCTTTCCCTTTTAGAGCCTTTTATTCTGTGTCCAAAGAACTGAATTTGATGTCACCCACATGCTTGACATTTTTTGACAATGATGATAAAAGGAAATTCCTGCATAAATGAGCGACCCTTGAGAAGATGCTCCTTGTTTTTCCCACGAGAAAAGGAAGTTGGGATGTAAACAGAAGTGGAAACTGTGTGTGTCTTTAAGATTACATGAATCCATTTGGAAAGCTGATGACTAAGACAGGAAATATTTACACAAAGGAAGAGATTTTTATTCAAGGATTCTGTAGTACTCCATAATAGATCAAGTAAAAGACATGCATTTATAAACTTAAATACATAAATGAATGCAGTGGTTCATCAGAGTCTATCTTTGCACATATCCCATGGTTCTCTGGGGTCAGGTCATGAGCCGTTAGGGACAAACTGTCAACAATGAATTATGATTTGCTCAGAGTTACACTGAATATAGCATGTGTTTCACTAACAACACAAAACTATGTACAAATATAATCACAAAAGCATTTTTTTATTCAAAGATTGTAGAGTAGAATCTTTTTGAGAGAAAACTCAACACTGTTGTAGAGACATTGGCAAATCAGACGAATCTGTAAAAACAATACTACTTTAACCAAAGTCTGGTTAATTTCAATGCCTTATTCTTGGTCTTTTTGTGCCATTTAGTCCAACCCTGGACAAAGTAATAAGGCGGCAGTAGCTCAGTGGGTAGAGCGGTCGTCCTTCAACCGGAAGGTAGGCGGTTCGATTCCCACTCTTCCCACAGTTCATACTGTCGTTGTGTCCTTGGGCAAGACACTTAACCATGCCTCCAGTGACTGTAACACTGGTAATTACATTAGAACAATTTCAAGTCGCTTTGGATAAAAAGTGTCAGCTAAATGAATAAATGTAAATGTAAGAAGACCAGCACCAAAACTGGCACAAAGCAAAGACTAAACAGGGACAGAACTCAGACTAACCAGATCTAACAACAGGACCAAAAATAATTAAGAACTAATTCATAGTGTCTACAGGAATTCTGGAAAATATATAAAAAAGTTAAAGTTTAGTTGTTTAAATATATTATTAGGCCTTTTTTTTTTACTTTTAAGGAAAGACTGCTATTTTAAGAAAGATCAGAAACAGTTTATTTAGAGGTACTTACAGCCTGATATTAATGATGTGACATTGGTTGTGGGCAAAACAAACCCACTTAGGCTTATCATATTCCTCCATCTGCATTTCTCAGAATATTTAAGACTGACATTGGTAATGACTGTTTAGGTAAACCTTTTGATTAGAGTTATCTGTAAATAAAGGTTTGGATTTGTAAGGGTAATGTAGTTAAGGATTTAACTTACTCTACAATGCCTTAAACCAAAATTCATTCCCGACCTCACCTCAACTTCTGCAAAAATCATTGGAACAACCTCAGAAGAATTCTCAAAAAGGTAAGAATGGGCAGTCGTACTTCCAATTTTAAATAAGTATTTACATGAGGTTTTATTGTATAATCACGTGGTGCAGCATCCCACAGTTATTCCTCTTTGGTTGGTTCCACTCTCTCCTCTGTCGTTCCGATTCACGTTGCGCGCTCCCGCCTCCTGCCTGCTCGCCCTCGTCCCTCTGCTGGGGCTCAGACTCCGCGGCTCCAGGACGAGTCCGACCGCTGACCCCAACAACTGGAGCTCAAACAGAGAGGGGGGGAGACAGACAGGGAGCGGGACCCTCTGAGCTGTCCCAGGTGCCCGGACAGTGACGGACACACGCAAACGGAGAGGAACGGTTAAACACCACTCATTTACGCGGAGACAAGCTGAAGACACGAGGTAAGACACTGTTCGGCTGTGACGAATGGTTTATGAATGAAACATAGACGGTAACTGATTATAAAAGTGCAGGTTTTATTTTTAAGTATTGAGGTACAATAACAGGCTTTGTGCTAAAGTGGGGCTGAGAGTCTTTGACTTGTCGCAGGATGGTGTCAAAGTGCTGCAGCGCTCTCTGACCTTTGGAGACTCTCACAGAGCAAGACTTCTACTGAACTAACTAAAGTGACAGATTTAACACAGGAAAAGATCATATCCTACATGTTTTATCGTGTTATTTAACTTCTTTTTAGTTTTGACGCTGCAGAACTGAAAAAAAGCTCAAATTACACCAATTAACTTGAACCTGATCCCTTCAGGGAACTATTATTGATGTACTTATATTGATTTTCAGGAATTTTAAGTATGATTAACCTGGGGACATTGTTTATTTGTGCTGTACATATGTAGCTACCGTTACATGCAAAGTATTCTAAAGGAGCTGCCAGTGGAAGTATATTCATGCCCAAGGCTGTCATCAATACACATGGATGCAGTCACATGGCATGTCCCCAATGTGCAGCAGTGTTTCAAGTGTTCCCTTCAGTCGTGGATCTACACAGGAGTTCAGAAACTATACTTGCCTGGTGGTATGACATGTCTTAATACAACTTAGGCTCATTTAGATCTGTGCCATTTATTTATTTGGAGAAGCAGACAGGAGCAGTGACAGTAAAGGATGTTTGAGACAGTGCTTACAGTTCTGGGGTTGAATAATAATGCATAATAAAACAGTCACATGTACGTATAATGCGTGGTTCTTGTTTGTTTGTTGTTATAAGTGTGTCATTGTTCCTGTCTGCTTCTCCAAACTGGGAGTGTCCTGACAATTATACTGTAGGGAATATGTTACTTAACCCCAAGTACCTCATAGATGCAAATGACCAAACTTTCCCTTTAGGCCTTCTCAGCAAATCTACAGTATACCAGGTTTAAACCCCCAATACAAATGTTCCAGAGTCAGTCTGTATTATACAGGATATATTGGACAAAATACTGCAGTCCAGACTTCAGCGACCCTATTGCTTTTTTAACCCAGAATAAACCAGGTCTAAACATTCGTTACAGTATTTAGGAATAGTTGGATTGATACAGCATTCCTAACTATTTGTTGTAAAGCTTTATGTAAAAACACCGATCACATTTTACTAAATTCTGCTGTGTATGTGTTTCATTTTGTGCTGCAGTAGCTTCTGGCCTTATCCGCATTATATTTAAGCATTTACCGCAGTGTGGACATGGCTGCTGAGTTTGTCCTATTGATCCTTATTCTATACTTGATTGTACTTTTGTTTAACCTCTACCTTCAGAACCACACGGAAAGATGTGGTTGACAATAAGGCATAGACAGTGTCTGGATATCTTGGTCTGACTCAAAACTGAAAAAAAGGACACAAGCTGTTTTCAGAAAGACAAGTCAGAAATTTGGGTTAAATGTTATTTTTCTTTACTTTCAGACTTGGTGTCACAGGAGTTGTCATGGAGCAAAGTAGTTTTATTAATTTACGTTCTGCACATTTGCCTTAATACAGTTTATAAATGGGATTATTACGATTTGTGCTCAATGCATAAGAGTGACCTTCCCCATAGTGTTTTTTTTTTTACCCTCAACAATTAGGACTATATTTGATCAGTGAGAATTAAGCTTCAACCGTAATATTATGACTTTCCGAGTTGTGAAAAAAGCATTACTAAAAACTATCATCTGAGGAGCACATGAATGCAGCATTAAGTAATTGTTAAATATTAGTCAACTTGAAATAACAGCAGCTGAAATTAGGACATAACCAGGTATAACTATAACTGACAAAACAATGGCAAAATTAGAATAAGTGTTTGATTTGACACCTCAAACTGTATTCTATAATCATGTTTAAATTGATATATCCGTTGTGTTTGATGACAGTGTTAGTCATATTATTCGTCTAGCAATAAATCTCTGTTATTTTAATTTATACATCATTAGTCTCCACCTGGACCTGACCAAAAGTAAGGACGTGTGTTTAATCTCCGGCCAAAGCACAGTGTCACAGTCTGCTCTAGTTTTTGTTCAGCAGGGTCCAGTTTCTCAAACCAAAGACTGATGATGTGATGACACCGCTCTTCAGTGTCACTGCAGTGGATCAAAATTAGCTCCAAATGAAGATCCGAGCCCTCTTCAAAGGTCCGATCACCTCTCAGGACGACTGACTATGTTTTTCCTAAAACGCGATATTGGCTTTGGTTAAACAGAGCAGTAATTTAGACTTTACCTCACAGTGGGTTGTCTTTGGCTTGACTGGGATCTGAGGACTCGAATGGTGGTCAGGAGCTGGAAATTGTTCAGGTTAAACTCCACCTAAAGCCTGGAGCTGCTGGGATAGACCACCTGTGACTTGTACAGGATGAATTTTAGAAAATATATGAAAAAGAGAATCCATGCCTGTATTAAAAATATAAAAAAAATATTAAAAACATTTCTGGATTTTGAAGTAGGCCAGTATGTGGTACTAATTTATTCTGTTATTGATAAAGTACAGGAGACCAGTCTTCAAAGGTCTTGGTCTTGTTTTTAGTCTTGTCTTGGTCATTTAATAATTCTTCTCTTCTCTGTATCAGACATCAAGATTAATCCACATCATTCTTGTGATTGAGTCAGCTCCTCTGTTGTGGAGAGGTTAGTGCACCCACCAACCTTTCCACAAGGGTGTGGGAGATTAGGGTTTAAATCCCTTGTGGAGCAACTCTAGCCACAGTCTAACTGTGCCGGTTCCAAGCCCTGGTAAATGGAGAGGGTTGTGTCAGTGATTGGATAAAAGCAACTTCTGTGATTTTATATTTATTTAAAAATCTGCCTCTAACTCTGCCTCCTTCACCAAACACTAACCCTCCATGAGTCTGGACTAAACCTGGATGTAACCTGGTATCTATTCCTGTACCGTACACTTCTCTCGCTCTTGACTTGGTCTCAATATGCTCTGGTATTGGACAGGACATGGTCTTGTTCAGTTATAAATGAAATTGACCCATTCTCATAAACCCACACTGCTCTATTATCACCAAGTTTAGGCTTTTCATTCAACATTAACATTTACATCACATTTATGGGGGACATTTTAAATAGAGACAGTTCAATATTTCATAAATCTGGTTATTATTACACTTTTAAAGCTAATATTTCCCTACAGTAAATGCACTGCTGTGGCCAGAGGAAGTTTTATTACAACTCTATGTAACTTTCTAGGATTTATACCTACCTACTAAATTACTAATTGACAATTGCTGATGAAATCTCACTGTTACCTTGAAAAAAAAAAAATAAAAAAAAAAAAATATATATATATATTTTTTTTATAAAAACTTATATATACTTATATACTCATTAGCAGCCATATACAGTACCACAGTGCCTCTCTTGTTGCTCCTGTCTGCTTCTCCAAACTGTCAGTGGGCTACAATTATAGAAGAAGTTTCATATCCCTAAGTACCACTTTTACAAGACACTAGACTAAGTCATGACATGTGCTTCTTTAGGTTTTTTCTTTAGGTTCTGAACAATGAGCTGAAGGTGTATTTTTAGTTAATGCTAGATGTAAAACTGTGTTATTTCAGACCTAGTTGTGTGTGAGCTCCTGGCAGCTGCTACTGTCCGTCTACGGGAGACGTCTTCACCGCTGAGGCTGTGGGCCAGTTATAAATAAGAGGTTTCTCTGAGTGTGTGGTTGTTTGAGCAGCTGCTGCCCGTTTGTTTGTGTGTTCCTAATGCAGGTGAACGTCTCTGCTCAGAGGTTTTATTCCCGGCACCAGCACTTAACCACAAGAGCGTTACCTCAGAGAGAGTTTGTGTTGGCTCAGCGTCACCTGTCTCAGGCTTTAAGTATGTTATTGAAGCATGAGGAAAAGAAAACAACCTAGAGTAGTTTAACCAGAGGGTTTTAGTGAAGATTACTTTCTATTTTTAATCTAAACCAAACTAATAATGAATTTTAGCCTTTAAAGACCTGGCACAGGAGGCTGGAAAGGGTTGCTTATGGTTCTGGCTGAAAGAGACGACTAGGTCTGGGTCACAAAGAAGCCACAAGGATGACCCGAGAGCAAAGTCCAGCTGCAGAGAGTGGCTGGGAGACGTCCTTGCCCCACCATCCTGAGGTGTTCTAGTGATTAAAGGTCAGTGAGGGATAGCTCCCAGCTGAAAACACTGCAGCTGGCACCCGGCACTGGCAAAAGAGCACCGGGCAGAAATGTTAATGTTAATCAACACTGATTGAACTGAAAGACCCTTATAAGACTTTAATATGGAGGAGATTTGAAGGGAGAGTGCACTATTTTGTACTTTCTTACTCTCCCAGAATGCTTTGCACCATTGTTCATCTTCTTATTGGCCAGGGTCACACTTTTTGTGTAACTCAGAAAGCATTGGGATAACTGAGTGTTGTACAAGACAAAACAATTTTCATCAAAACCTTGAGAAAAAAGAAATCTCTTGAGTTAAAGAGGGCTTCTTTTGGGGAATTTTGTGCTATTTATACTGGTTGGACGCCTGGTTGAAATAAATGACAGCCTGTATGTGCATGTGTGTCCTGGGACAGAGCCTGGGAAAGTGTCCCGCAGACTACCAGCAGAGACGCTCACAGGACCACAGCTATTATGAGGTTTAGTGGCAAGATCACAGTGGGTTTTTACAGGATCTGACGATTAATAAACATCCTCTTTTTATTACTTTTTGTCAGTTATGGCCTGGGTTTCACAAGTCCCCTAATTATGTAATTTACTGCTTTAGTTTTGGATTTAGGACGGTATATTTTAGTACAGGTAGTTACCAAGACCAGGGCAAAACCAAGAACAGTGCATGACCCAAAGAAAACCCTGGGAAGAGTCATAAAGCCCTACAAGTCCAGTCTTAGACCAAGTTCAAACTCATGAAGGGTTTGGGGGAGATTTGAGGTTGATTTGCCGTCTTCCACCTTCCGATCTAAAATGAGGTGTGCCCTGGCGCATTTGCTCATTCTCTATCATGATTTTTGTTTTATTCCTCCACCTGCTTATCCTCGCAGGGTCTGTCCGGTGCTGCACATATTATTAATTCCACTGAAACCTTTAAAACACAGGCAAATAAATAAATAGAAATACATTCTCAAAAAAAAAAAAAAAAAACATGTAAGAATCTTTAAGTGTCTGCGCTTCTGTCACTTCTGGCAATTATTCCTGGTTCGTCAGGTCCCGCCTTTTTATTGCTTTGCCCCAGGCTTTAGACAGGCTCTAAAATGAAATGGACTTTATGTGAGTCAGCTTCTGCTTTAGATCGTGTTTTTAATCTCACGTGCAAATGATAATGGTTTTCTTCTTTGATGTGGATAAATAAAGCAGTTGTGGTCTTGCTGGTCATTCATTCATTCATTCATTTTCTACCGCTTTGTCCCGTTAGGGGTCGCGGGTGACTGGAGCCTATCCCAGCAGCTTTGGGCCTGAGGCGGGGTACACCCTGGACAGTGGCCAGTCAGTCGCAGGGCTAACATCTAGAGACAGACAGTGACATACAACCATTCACTCTCACATTCATTCACTAGGGACACTTTAGAGTTGCCGATTAACCTATACATTCATGTCTTTGGACGGTGGGAGGAAGCCGGAGTACCCGGAGAGAACCCACGGTAACACGTGGAGGACATGCAGACTCCTCACAGAAAGACCGGAGTCTGCCGATTATGTTTGGGTCGGCTGGGTTTTGAACTCACGACCTTCTTGCTGTGAGGCAGGAGTGCTAACCACTCTGCCACGTGCACCCTCTTGCTGGTCTTACAATGTAATCCTCAGACCTTTAATTACAAGACCAAGACAAAACCAAGTTAAACTGAAACTTAATAACTTAGGTTTTCCATTGTATTGTTTATTATTACCCTAATATCAGTCTCAAAACATGTAATTTATGTTGATGTAGTTTGATGATGTTGAGAACAGAACATATTGGTTATTGGTCAGTTGTTTCATGATGGATCCAAATACCTTCCACTGCAGTGGGCTTATAGATGTAGCACTTCACAGCAGTGATCAGTGCAGCAGCAGTTTTTTTTTTATCAGTTTGTACTTATTCTCAGTATTTTCAGGGGGACTTCCTGTGACCTGACTTTCAAGGCCATAGTTTACATTTTTCACATCACAGCTTCAGAAAACTGCCCCAGGACCAGTTACTGTATGAGTCAAGAACTAGACTGCACCAACAGGATCCTCTGACCTCTGACCTCTTCATTCAGAGCAGCAGCATATAAACAAATGTCATGTAAACAATTGAATATCTTTAGATTGGCCTGATTTTCTTTCTTCTTCATCAGTCAGCTATGGACATTTTTCTAGATGCTATATTTATCTGCTACTGCCGTCAAATAAAGCCTATAAAAACACATCCACGACAACCATATGAGTATATCTGTGTATGTCAGGACACCCACAGCTTCCAAAATGGTGGGATTTTGTTATGTTTATTGTCTATTTTCACATCACGTACGTTCTGTCACAATTTCTTAAATCAGTTTGTTTTTATGATGTTACTGCACTCCTGTCTTTAAGCCCGTTTACATGAGAGGGCATGAGCCAGGCCTGTAGGGCGCCTCGTAACATGGAAATAAAACCAGAGTCTATTTCCAGTTTATGTGCCGATGAGTCACATTCTTTGAAGAAATTCAGGATCCTGGTCTAAAGCAAACTGTGAAGCTGTCTGTAATAAGGGTCTAGGCAACAGTTTCTAATATTGACCAAACTTTTATGTCTTTGTTTTATCTGTTTTTTATTAACTTTTGCTTTAGTGCCGTGGTTTGGAAATGTTCAGATTGTGAAAAGGGCTCTGAGCTGATTGGAGAGTCACAGCTGAACCTAATGAATCTTTACAATAAACCATTACAGTGTCTAAGCAGCAGATAAATGATGTATCTCATTCTTTAAACAGACAGTTTCAGCTGCTTCCGTCTGGTCAGAGACGTGCTGTACCTAAATGTAGGACTAAAAAGTATAGGAACAGCTTTATCCATCAGTTATATGAATAAGATAACCCAGCGCTGCTGATTGCACTCCATGTTAGGCATTTGAAATACCTGTTTTCTTGTATTTCATTTATTTATTTGTATGTATGCATGGTTTATGGAGTGTAACCTAATTTTTGGCAAAGTACTAGATGGCCAAAAGCAAGAGCAGTTATGATGGATGTGTTGACTGTTATTCAGCTGTATGCCACCTACACCAAATGTTTTAATTGTGGGTATAAGACTAAAGATTTAATTTTGTATTCTTAAAGATATTAATTGGCATTTATCTAAATCTGCCCCCATCAGTGTCCCAGGACCTTGTCATGTTTTAGTCTCAGCTTCTGTTGGTGTCCCATTTTACTCAGACCTCCATCAGCTTCATGAGAACAGTGCTTAAAACCCAGTGAGTCTCTGCTCTATCACTAGTGTCCCAAACGCCCCAGTGATTTATGACCTCAGGGGGTCACAAGGTCTGTCAGACGGCCAAAATAGATGCCTTTACTTCTCCTTCCACTGGTGTCTGGTGTCTCAATACTCCGCTAATGGCTCTAAAACAAGTGTTGTATCCCGTTAAGGGGCCCCGGGATCAGACGATTTCCCTTTGTTAAGTCTGTACTGGGTTTAGTGCTGAGGGGTGTAATATTAGCACCGTTGGACGTATGTCGGTCACATGTGAGTGTGACATTCCTGTTGCTCGTCTGCACCTTTTACAAACTGGGTCAACACCAGTGCGTGGTCTCACAGGGCTACACTGTTAGAGTCAGGCAGCTTTGACCCGGACAGGTGTCGACCCACAGCTGACAAACACCAACATGCTTCAAACTGACTCTTGTAAAGCTTAAGGTAAATAAATATACCTGGAAAACCTGAATAAAATGTGGGAAATGTGGTGCTAATATGTTGTCCTTGGAAGATTTATGACATCGCTATTAATCTGTTAGGGGTTTATTGTAGTAGTGTTTTGTGATCACATATTTTAAATAAATAATTAGGATTACAGCAACAATATTAGAGATGACATTGACACAAGAATGCCATTTGCTCCCATTTATTTTAGACATGCACAAAATTACAATAATTCTAGGACAGTATCCTTCAGGACAAAATCCTTAAAGATTGCGGTTGTTGCCTGGAGATGTGTTTTTTTAAGCATTACGCACTTATTATGGCCTGAACAGGACAGAGTAGTCCAAATATGTACTTAAGTTGGTTGAACTCTTTAAAACTGCTGTAACCGAGTAATTAAAGTAAAACAATTTTTCATCACAAAATACACTTTTTTTTTTTATCAAACTAATGTTCAGTGTTGGCCAATGCAGTCCCACAATTATTTCCATGTTGTTAATCACCTTGTGAATGTCTTGCCAATTTTTGTGTGCCTTTTATTTTACTTTTTTCATTTAAAACAACAAGTGGGCGTGTCTTTAATCTAAGAGTCAAAATTATTACTCAAGTAAGACTAACAAAGTGAAAAAGAGTTACTTTTGTTAAATATCAGTTCACTTAAACGTCTGATTATCAATTGTGCTTTAATCCATTTACATAATGTCACATTTGTCAGTTTATCAATTTAAATATTTTATTTATATGTTCTTAATTCTCATGCACTTTTACCATATCTAGTTTTATTAAATAACTTTAGTTAGACCCACCCTCCGTAGAGACCCTGGTAAAAGTTTTCAAAAAGAAATAGACTGATTTTCAAACACCATCTAGTGGACACTTAAAATACTGCAACGTCTCTCGACCATATAGGCATTTTCAACTTCAGTGGTTTACACAGCAGACAATATCATTCTTGTTTAAAAAGTATGGTATTTATCTATGCTGTGCTACTACAAAATGACTAATATTTCTAATCACATATGTCCTTCAGCTTTTATGGGTCCAAAGCATCACCAGAGGAACCTGTACAGTTTGACAGCCACTGCTCTAGTGACCCTCAGGTTCAATGCCCAGCTGCAGCTTGTGTCAAAACCAAAATGGATGCCGCTAAGGACAGACAGAAACCATAAAGACCTGTTTAGTTCACCAGTGACCACAGATTATAGTCAACACAAGACACAAACAGAGTCAAGAATGTTTCAGGCCTGATCTCTCCTTGAGTCCGATCCAGATGGTTCAGTGGGACAATGATTTAAGCTTTTTTTTAAATGTGGAATCTTATAATCCTCTGTACAATAATCCTTTCCAGTGGTGCTTAGGCAAAAGCTTTTGTCCTTTAGCTTCTCTCAGAGCAGAAAACACCAGGTCGGAAAAGAAATGAGCCAGGTTTTAAAAAACAACTCACCAGTTGTTTGTGACAGATGTGGACAACTACAGCAGGACATTAAAAACACAAGCATGAGGGATAAGGACCACTCTAAATTGGACAATGTGTTTAACAATGCTCTGTCAAACCATATTACAATACATTTACAGAATTTATATATAATTTATGTTCCACAGCTTCATCCCAGAATTTTCTTTTTTGAAAAATACAGATAATGTGTATTTTCTATTATTCATTATATACAGTATATACAGTATATAGGCAAGAACATTTTTATTTATTTAGCACAATTCATACAATTTCAACATTTTAAAAGATAGAGTGCAGATTAAAAAACACTTTAAGTTGTAATTTAGGCAAAGCAAAAGAAGAAGGTTTTTTACTTACACTTGAACTTAGAGGCCGTTACAAATTTTTGCTTTAGTTCTAACTCTGGGCACGAGCAGAAGGACTGTCCCAGATGTTCTCGAGGTCCAGGAAGGTTCATAAGGAACTAGCGACAGAAATATATATTCTGGTTCTAAACAATTAAGAGACTTGTAAACTACAAGTGCTGGTGAAAGTCTATTCTCTGTGAAACAGAAAGCCAGTGCAGATATTTTAAAACTGGCGTAAAGTGGTTGTACTTCCTCGTTTTGGTTTGCTGTGAGTGAAATGTAAATCTGAGTGTCATCTGCATAATTATGGAAGGATACGTCACAGCTGCGTATTAACTGGCCTAAAGGAAGCATGTAAAGATTGAATAATAGGGGTCATAAGATAGACCCCTGTGGAACCCCACATGTCAGGGCCATTTGGTCTGATACACAGTTACCAACCGAAACAAAGCACGTCCAACAGTATATGTATATTTACATTTACAATTAGCTGACGCTTTTATCCAAAGTGACTTACATTAAGCTTCCATTCACCAGTGTTACAGCTGGAACACCACTGGAGGCAAGGAGGGTTAAGTGTCTTGCCCAAGGACTCAAATCGAACCGCCAACT
The DNA here is from genome assembly GCA_024416835.2 of Perccottus glenii. NCBI lineage: Eukaryota > Metazoa > Chordata > Actinopteri > Gobiiformes > Odontobutidae > Perccottus > Perccottus glenii. Next base: position 8,847,448 of record CM044555.2, on the reverse strand, counting down.
TTCCAGTTATAAGACAACCGCTCTACCACTGAGCCTCCCCTGGCCTGGCTCTGACCCCAGTTGCATGCTGGGAGACCGGTCAGGAGCTATGTTAACTACTTTACAGAATGGTAATTAGGTGCAAGCTGCATTGAGCGGAGCGTGTTATGGGACATGCTTGGAGCGCCGAGGATGTCCCGGACAGAAATAGATGCTCAAGGCTGGAGGTGCGTTTGTTTCAGTCATTGCTGGGATTAACAGCTTCCAAACACTCTTCTACTTAAAGCTATTGTAACTAAGTAAACCAACACTTAGAGGCTTTTAACTCTACTGTGAAATGGACCAACATTAAAACCACTGTTTCTTAAGTCATGTCTAAACAGAGGACTAGTTTTATTGGCTGAGACTAGACCTATTGCTCTGGACAGACAGAAAACACAGTGGACAGGTCTGAGATGTAAAAAGTACATAAGGGGGACAGTTTAGGCCATAGTTAAGGCCTACTTTAAATTTCAAATCTGTTTACTTTTTATTTGTTCAGTTGTGTTGTTCATCAACGTATGCAATGTATGTGAACATTTATTCACAGTATACACACTGTAAAAGATGCATCCCAAATAAATGTTCAGAAATTAGCCACATTGTTGTTAGATAAGACAGCTACTAAATTGTTTTTAAGAATATTTCTTGCCGTGGACAACATTCAGTTATGACTAGGGAAAAACACAGGGCTTTCTTTAGGTCAGAAAGTCTGTCTCTATTAATTCACAGTGGGCTCATATATATATACAGTATATAGTACTGTCTCACTGTACAATCACAGCAGACCGTCAATACCGCTCAATAATTTATACTTCGTGAAGTTAGAGAAAGTTAAGTTGTATGTCACACATCAGGAAGTTTTAAGGTACCTCGGATTTAAGGTACATATCTGCCTTTATACATATATAAAATAGGGCCTAAAATTACAAAACAAACTAATTTAGAAGTGCAATTGACTGTAAATGAAGAGTATTTACAGTATTTATGTTGAGGATATGGTAAATGGTGTGCATTTATATAGCGCTGTTTTGCACCCTTCTCAGGCACTTTACATTGTGCTTATGTCGAGGATATAGTCAGTAACTATATGGATATCAATTATACATATACTGTTGATATATTAATCACACAGTATGAAATGGATTATAAATAAATTGTTTAGTAACTATATGGATTCAAATAAGGGTATGTAGTATATGTAACATTTACACAATTCAACAGTGCAAATAGATGGTAATAAATAGCACAAGAAAGAGGTTTAAACAGTCACCTTATATTCACAGAGCAGTGGATGTGAAATAAATGGATTTTTCTGTTTGCACAGTGAGAGAGACACATTGTTTGTTTTCTTCACCCGAGCTGCTTCTGTGCTGACTCCAATTCACAGCAATGACCCGAGGAAGACACAGAGCAGAGGAGGCAGAGATTGGGGATTAGGCCCAGTGTTATTTTTATAAAATGTATGAGTGCAACAGAGAGAGAGCAAAGAGGTTTTACAGACAGAAAAACATATGAGGGTCTTGTTTGGAGCTGGTTGAACCAGTGCCTCTCCTCTGGGAAGGACACAGTGACAGTCTCACGTCTCTCTCTTCATGTAGTGCTCTGGTTTTTGCACATTTGCTTTGAGCCTGATGGAGACGTTGTGTTATCCGAGGCCTGCAGCTGGACAGTGACGCAGGACGGGGGCAGAGAGGAGGAATAAAAAGCATTAGCTCCAGCGCATAACAGCAGCATCCACACGCGTTTGTCCCCAGGCTTGTTCTCAGCTGCACAGTGGACGCTCACATCATTTCAGAGTCAGGCTCATTGTTAGACAAAGTGAAGACAAGTCTCTTGATAACACCATTAAACCGGTCACCTCCTCCAAATATCTAGGTGTGTACATCAATGGCAACCTCAGCTGGCACACACAGGTGGCAAATCTTTGTATCTCCATTTTCTCAGACGTCTCCAAGGGTTTGGTGTCAGGTACAGCATCGCATGTTGGTTTGGAAATCTCACAGTCAAATCTAAATCTCAGTTTCACGGTCTGGTTAAGACAACAGGTAAGATTATGAGTACTTCTGCCCCACTGGACCCACAGGATATGTTTGAGCAGGTCAACCACATCCTGTCTGACTCATGTACTGTCCAAAGAATATGTTTCATTGAACTCTGGGTGGAGGGACTTGGTTCCACTTTGTAAACACAATCGGCTCAAACATTTGTTCATCACTCTCTTTATAAAGGTCATTAATGGTCGGCATCGGCTCAGTGGGTGAGTGGTTGTCCTTCAATCGGAAGGTAGGCGGTTCGATTCCCGCTCTCCCCATAGTTCATACTGTCGTTGTGTCCTTGGGAAAGACACTTAACCCTCCTTGCCTCCAGTGGTGTTCCAGCTGTAACACTGGTGAATGGAACCTTAATGTAAGTCGCTTTGGATAAAAGCGTCAGCTAAATGACTAAATGTAAAGGTAATGAGTGATTTGTGGGGGAAACAAATACAAAGAAGGCCCTTGAGGTTAAGGTAGTTGTGTGACTGTTCACAGTATACAGTATGTGTACGCATGTGGATTTGTCTTGGTTATGTAAGCATGTATGGATATACTGTGGATTTGCCAATTCTGTTTTGGCACATTATGATGACATTATTTTTTTAGTTTTTTAACTTATTTTTTTATTTCTTTATTGTGTGCTTTGTGTTTTTATGTGGTGATGCAGGATTGGCCTTTTTATCGAAGACAAATTTCTCCCATGGGAGACAATTAAAGAAACTTTGACTTTGACATTTCCACAGCACTAGGAGTTTGTCTTGGCTCATACACAAAGAGTCGAAAAGATACAGTGTTTTGACATATTTGTAAAGAATATTCACAGTGCCTTTTGTTTTATTATCATTCCTTGAAAAGTATTTTTTATCAGAATATCTGCAATCCACCACAGTTATGTTATTTCTGATCTGCTCAATATAACACATTGTCACTCGTTATATATATTTATACTAGACTTGCCAAAATGTTTTATAAAAATCCATTTTCAGCAGACTTCAGCAGACATTGAAGGGTTAGGAACAAGGGACTGACTTTTTTACACTTTGCTCTATTTGAATTTCTTGAAAACAAAATGATATAAAGCTGCCTTGGGCTCGTGAAGAGGAATGCAGATGGTTGTGAGTCGCAGTCGGTGCGTCTCCCACACCCCCCTCTTTGTGTTCGTCGTGACCAGGTCAAACTCACAGGGACCCGATATTTCTGCTACTGTTTTCACAACAGGTGCATGTGCTGTTTCAGTCTTTTGGCCTCGTCTAAGATCATATGTGTAACGACTTATACTAATGCTCTTTTAGCTCCAGCTGAGGTTCACACATTACATTTAAATTCTGAGTATTTACTTAAATTCATTTACTTGTGCTTGATAGTTTATATAAAAATGTACAATGTAACAGTTAAAAGAAATGTCAGTTAAGTTTATTTAATTATTTGATTATAATAAAAAAGAATAAAGTGAGTGCTTTAATGGGTCACAAAGTAAAAGGCTGTCAAGTAACAGGTGCTCTTGAAGGGTGTGGCCACTTAACTTAGCTTGATGTTTAGCTAGTCCTGTGGTCCACATTTACAAAACATACAGAAACATTATTAGAAACAAAAACATTCAATAGCAAATTTTGTTAAAAAAAAAAGAAGTATTTTTCAGTTAATTACAAAAGACCTATATATATTTGCAATTTCTTTCACCAATTTTAATAGATGAGAATGTACCATTGTTGGTTTACACTGCTTGTCAACATTGAATCAATGGCGACAGAAAACCCTACCTGGTAGTGTCTATTCCAGGTACATGAGTACATTTGTTTACTCAGAGAAAATAAATATTCACGCTATGTTTAATGAGGGATCACTTTTGTCTGACGCTAAAACCAAAGCTAGAAGTTTAAGGTAGTCTTTAAACGTTAGTTTGATATAATATATTAGTATTTTGTAGCGGCGGTCACTGCACTGTTTTGTTGTGGCAGGTGGAAGTGTGAGGGAAGGAGTTTAACCTGACATTTATTACACATTTCTTTTTTTCAAGTGAGTCCTTCCTCGGGACCCAGACCCAGGGAGAACAACTTTATACAGAAGACCCTGCTCTGGATCAAACCCAGGAATGTTCTGTTTACTCTAGTAACTATTTTTGTAACAGTTACTACTGTAAAAGTATGCTCATTCTCTGAGGAAGAGATGTTTTGGCACTATAGTCCTTTAGCTCCAAATAATTTAAATCACCTTAACTTTGTGAAACAGATTTATTTTCCCTGTGAGCAACTTCTGTTCTATCTCACTTTACTGTAAGTGCCTTAGTCAGTGTCAGTGAGCACATGTCAGTTCTGTGAATGTAAGTGCGGAAACAGAAGACGTACAAGAGGATAATGTGTGTGCATAAAGTGTTAAAGCCCAGCCTGCATTAACACTGTATTTGCATTGGGCTGTACTTGAGAGGCTTCCCGCTCCTCAAACCCCCTCCCTGCCTCCTGTCTCTTTCCCTGCACTCGCCTCATGTTTGGTCACGCTCCCCCTCTCTGACAAACATAGCGCCGTCGCTCACTGAGCTTGAGGCGAGAGCAAACGCGGTAAATCACGCGCAGAGACAGCGAGCGGAGAAATTACAAAGTGAAGCGTGGCTCTTGGACCTGGACTCGGCTTCAGACTGTCACTCAAATCAACACAATGGACAATGGGACAATTGGAAGAGCTGCTCTGTTGAATATTACAGAAAGGATTATTAGAAGATGTTGAAATGATTGGGAACAGCAACACTAAGAGAAGATGGTAATGTCAATAATCTGCTTTTCTGTTGCTTCTATGTTTATTTAATCTTTATTTAAATTAACTTAAAGACTCTTTTTTATCCTAAATGTCTTTCTCTAACAAGCCCAAAGCTGGTAAACACTGTTACTGCAGCCTTTATTGCATGGTTCAGTATAAAGTTCTGGCATATTTGACATGCTTGTGAGCTTGTATTTATAAGAAGCTGCCTGAGTAACGCGTTGTGTCCTGCACAGTTTTACTTTCCTGGTATTTGTTTCATAAAATATGTCTCTGCTGTCACAAGAGAGACATGACAGAAGGACCCCAGAAGGTGACCTTAAAGCAGAGAGTAACATCTCTTGCCAAAACCCAACAAGGCTTCTTTGTAGAGAATATATCTGAGAGACTAAACTTGTCGTAAGAGAAGCTGTTGTAAGTGTGCTTATGAATTAAAGGTTTTGGTACTAATTAACCATGTAAACAGTATTAATACGCTTTTATAACACACTAAAAATGAGTACTAACTTGCCAAATAGTGATCCCATACTTACCTTTACCTTTTCAACCTCAGTATTTGATGATTTTTACATTTCTACTGTGGGATAAGTAACTAATTCTCACAATGTTGAATGTTGACAGATTTGTTGACAGCTGTAAGCTAACTGCAAGTAGTTTTGCAGATTGTTTTACAATGAAAAACAAAAATGATTACTTATTAATTTCATTGTCTCTTTGTTTTTAAGCAGACCTTAGATACATGTGGATGTTAGTTGTGTGGAGTATTGGTATCATGTAGGATACTACATAATGTAGGAAGGCAAAAGGCAGCTTTGGGCAAATGGGACATAAATCTCAAGTCAAAAAGGCCATCAAACTATTGAATAGACTCATTAGTCATGGGAGAAGAATTTAAAAACAGGTGATGGTCGTGGTTATTGTCTGTCTTGAAGTGTAATTTCTGCATTTAAACTGGTGATTGTCCACAGAAAGACAACAAATGAATACACATTTTGAATCCAGGGCCTATCTTGATTATCTTGATACATAAACATTTTCTGGATGACTTAAGACAGTTGCGACTCCTACTCTTATGTGATGTGATTTTTACAACATTGTCTTAGGAAGCCTTTTTCTGGTCCAACGTGCCTGGGCTGTGACTCTAAATACAGCAGCATAGCTCTCGTATCATCAGCGTGTTTTGACTCAAGGTGAAGGTTTCGGGTTACTGAGCATTAGGCAGATTTCACAAATCAGTCACTGTATCCTCCTGCCTGCTTCCTAATCCCCTTTCACTCTGCCTTCTGAGTCACACCGAGCCTCAACACATCTGCATAAAAACCCATCCTGCCACTTTGTATCACAACGTGGATGTCGGAAATGCTCAGAATATGACGTATTCATTCAAAAGATTAATCACTCTTTTTCATTTATTACCATTTCCAAGGCAAGAATCCAGCTGAAACCTCTCCCTGCTAATGTTTTCCATCTCTAACACCTAGTTCTTTTCACGAGGGTGTGCCCGGTTTTTGGACATAAAGTGGATTTTGTTTGGCGCCGGCTGCAGGATGTTATGTAGAAAGCTGAATTTTAAAATACCCGCCCAGCTCTCCTGTAGGTTTGAGTTGGCAGTGCGTATGTGTATGTACAGCTTCCTGCATGTTTGCCGTTACAACCAAAGCCCATTAACCTGGATTTTTCTTGTTTTGGGAGTGACCTCAATGTTTGGGAAGCTGTTCCTGGATTGAGCAGGTTACACAGAGCATCTTTTATCTCCAAGACAGAAAGACGTCTTGTCCCGTTCAGTGATCACATGGAAAAACACGACAGTCAAACAAAGTCAAAACCTCTCAATAAAAACACACGGAATAAACTGAGCACTTTTAGCCTCCATAGGATCAATAGAGCTATTAAAAGAAATGGATTATTCGTTGTACTGATTTTGGTGGTAACAAATTGTGCTGTAATTGATGTTAAAGAGTAAAAGAGAGTTTCCCACAAATTGCTTGGTCTAATTTGCCTGACCGTATTCTCACAAAAGAACCAGAAACAGACTATAACATTATGACACTGCAGTTTGCCATGATAAATTACATTTGTATGCCACAGACTATTTCTGCTAAAGCAGTGTTTGAGCGGTGCAGTGAGTTTTGACACAAACTGAGGGAAACATTAGTGGTTGTACAAATGTGTTTGTAGTAAATGGTACAGAAATCCACTGATGGTCCACTTTTGGTTTTCTGCAGCAACAATGAGTGGTGGATACAAGCAGAGAAACAAGGAAGCAATGGTTAGCTGAACATTAGCAAAGTCATTCTTTTAACTAAAACAGCAAAAGGTAAAGACAAATTATAGTTTTGTTTATGACGTGACGGCAGATTATAGCGTTGAACATGCATGTTAACTTTTATTGAAATTACTCACAAGTAATATTCATTTAAAATAACACACTGCAAAAGACTTACTGCAAATCTGTGGGAAACACTGTATGTAGCTAGTGATGCTAACAACTAATAAGATAGGGCTCAGTTTAATAACCTAAAAATATATTTCTTTTTTTAGAAGTTTGGGAAACTTAAAGGATATGTTTTATCTTTTATCTTTATTGCCACCCATAGATGCAAATATGACATGCTGGTTTTAAATCAGTGAGGGTCCCACTATATTCTTATCCCTTCATCCCTTCATTATCCCTTCACCTGTTTTCTGTGTTACATTTAGGAGAGGAATAATTTTGTTTTCTTGTCTTATCTTTTACAAATAAGTTTTCCCAAATATCGGTCTCTGAAACTGGAAACAATTATATATATAATATATAGAATAAAGCCAGATTGCAGTCTGCAGTAGACTCCCCTAGTCCCTTGGTTTATTAACTTGTGTGGTTTTATAAAGTTTGTATCTGCTGATCTTTTGTGTTTGCTGTTTGCTGTTTTATGTTGTCTGTCCTGAAACCTGTTGGTGCCTCACATTAATCAGCTGTGGGCTAATTAAAGATGAGATGAGTGCTGCAGTGAAAGCTTGGCCACAGTTGGAAAATAACATGCCTCACACACGTCAACATGATGCACTTAAAGACCTGATGTAAGTCTAGGCTCTCCTTAACACTTTGACGTGTCTCTAATGACTTAAACACTGTGGAGTGTGTCCTGACTGCCACTTATCCAGCCTCGGACGTTCAGCTGATAGAGACAGAAGTAATTAGTGTTTGTCCAAAGTGCTGACCCTTAAAGATGGTAAATATATGTCTAATATACTCGGGCTATCATTCAGGCCTCTGCGATCGTGTAGTGGATCTATCAGGATTATACTTAGGTGTTTCCAGGTAGACCAGAAGCTACTCTTGGGTGTTATTTTTTTTTTTTTTTCTATTTGTATCAGCTACTTCAGTTTTAGGCTAGTGCTACTCAGTTATTTTAATTCATATTTAAATCACAATTCCTTGCATTTTCTTACTAAATCATTTGACACATTGGCTTTGAATTTTAATTATAATTTATCTGACTTTTATCAAGGAAACAAAAAAATGACCAACAAGCGTCTCTCTTGCTCCTGTCTCCTGCTTTTATTCTGAGCCACAATATGTTCAATAGAAATGCACAGTTTATATAAAAGCAGTAGTTTTCAATGATAAAACAATTACATATTTTTTATATGGCAATAAAAGCTGAAGCTGAGATCTTTACCTCACTTTTTTATGGTGTCCATTAACTTTAACATTAAATTCAAAACAGATAAAAAACAGATGTTGCATTTTGAACTTATATTATATATTGATGCTTTTTTCATAAAAATACATTTTATTATAGAATCTCACAACATGTCATTATTGGCCCTTGATTATTTACATCTGCTTTTCTGTACAAATTAATACATCTGCCATTTACATAAGACTTAAACAAATGAAAAACTGGAATAAGGCAATATGAAATCATAAATTAAAATGTGCACTCCATCATTGTACAAACTCAATAGCACCACATAAACCCAATCTGACGGTGTTTGTTTATGTCCAACTGAGCTAAAGAGACAACATGTTGCACTTAGCCTTTTTTTTAATCTTTTATTCTATAAATGTATAAAGCTCTCCCTGTTGTGTGTATCCATTAAAGCCTCTGAGACAACGCTGGTATTTTGTACTTTTTGCTTGAGTGATCTCTCCGGCTGAGCCATGTTTCCAAACTTTAAATAGCACAGAATGATAAATTATTTAAAACCAAAAAGCTGTCATTTGTACATCTCCAGAAAGTGTTCACTCACTTTTTCTGCTTTAGTTACATTTTCTTATATTGACTAGCACAGATAAAAACACCGGCTGAAGTCATAAATATTTACTGTGAGCTATTTTAAAGATGGTTGTGCCTTAAATGAACCCTACTTGAAGTTAGTGAAAGGTCTAGAAAGAAAAGAAAAGAGAAAGACTTAGAAGAAATGTTTGAAAGGGTTTTGCTAAACAACAGGCTGCTACTGCTGGAACTTTAAGAATACGTTTTTGTGATACTCATCAGCTCGGACTGCAACTAACTATTATTTTATATTAGTAAATTAGTCAGCAATTATTTGTCTTGCACTTCAAAAATAATTTACACAACATTAACATATACAAAGTTTATTGTTGCATTAGTAAAGCAGACCCTATTTTGTCTTCAACCTGTAAAAAAGTAACAAGAATATTTCTATAGTTTTTCACAGATTTTGTAAAACCCAGTGTCAGCGTTTTATCTGATGAAGTTATGGCAGAATTTGTGCCTTCACTAAAGTTAATGGAGTAGGTTAACTACTGAATGAATGCGAGTAGAAAAAACAAAAATGAAATTATTAGACTTTTGACGTTAAAGAAGGGACTTTAAGGGACTCAGTATCCTTACTCTGTCTGTGCTCGTCCCATCATCATCAGAGAGACCCAACGAGGCTCAGTTACAGTTGTGTGTTGTTCTGTCCTTGGCTTGACATAAAAATAAACCTTTAGATGGTTTACAGTTACATAAGGAGCTTTTGTTATTGCCTTATGACACTGTGTATATGGATCACTTTGCTCTTTAACATCGCTCTGTGATTGTAAAATACCTCAAAGAACAGAGCCGAGGTTATTTCAATCTCCAGGTAAAGATTCTATTTCAGTGTTTGTTTGTTACATGTATTAGTTACAAGCTATCAGGACTAAGGACTATGTACTGTAATGTAGTGTGGCATTACAAAGACTTCTGTCCAGTTATTAATCTGTGTTCATAAAGGACAAGGTCTTAGGTGTGAATGAAACTGAAGAAAGGAACATTTCTCTCTTCCCAGAGTTGGACAGGTGTCAGGTTGTCATTTAAACTCTGGTTCAATTTGTAAATGACCCATCTAACTTATTTATTCCCTTTAGGTATTACGGTATAGTACACAAGATTGTATTTGAAAACACTACTCTGAGTTGTTGTTATTATTAGGCCACTTGGGGAAATATAAAAAATAATGATTAAGATGAAAACTGCAGACATAAACACAGGAAATGGCTTAGTGTCTTTAGGGAAAGTTTTCACAGTGCTCACAGTCACATGAGTCTGCTCCCATTGGCTGTTGGTCTACTAGCCTTGTTAACGTTGAATCATAGATGGAGGAAAGTCTTAGACAAAGGTAATAGAAACACAAATGCTCTGATTAAAGATACAGACATAATTGTAGGTTCACAACAGTGTGACACTGTAGTTAGAGCTGGAGGTTTAAGCTGAGCTCCCAACTTCAGCTCATAATAATGTATTTGTAGTTAGTGAGGGTGAATTGATACGGGTTTTCTTTTGAATGGGTAGCACTTCACATTAAAGCAAACATTTTGGTTGTTATTTTCACTCAAGTTAAGATTTTCTATCCTCCAAACAACAGACTGCAGACCCGAGTCATACTGAGATGTTCATCAAAAGACCAAAACAAAATGATTTTTAGATGGTGTAAAGTTACAGATGTACTGCTTACCAGGACACAGCATAGATTTAAATGAAAAAAAAAAAATTGAACAGCGACTGCAGCCTATCCCTGGAGTTTACGATGTGTAACACTGTCTGTAATGTATGCTTTAGTTTAATGTTAGCTCTTACCGTTGAATATACTTCAATTCAAACGGCCACATTTCCTGCCACTAAAAAATCCTTATTACTTTGTTAAATATTTGGTTCTGGTTCGGGCAGGATCTGACTTGACGTGTGGTATGTGCAAAGACTATTTCTGTTTTGTAATCATTCGGGACAGAGTTATTCAAACTGCCCCCTGCTCCCACTCTGAGACATCCTATCCACAGTAATGTGAGCACGGCCATTTATTTCAGAGGCTAAGTGCGAGAGATCCGGGTGTTTATATTGAGCCGTGTGAATCTCCTGCCGCGGCACAGAGAGACTCAAAGTATGTTCATTCAAGACCTGCCTCAGACCGACCACAGCTCATAAATGGGATAATGAAAAAAACTTAAGTGTGACGTTGAGCGTTTATCAGGGGGTCAGCATCTGAATATGTCGCTTTAGCAGGTGCATTGTAACATTAGGTGTTTTTACGGCTCACTCGTGTTACTGGTGCTGGATAAAGTCAGACTTGAATTTCACTCTTGTTGTGCTGAGACTAAATGCATCATCTATGATTCATCACTGCTGCCCAGAGACTCGCATCCTCTGAACAGCTTTGGAAATAGTTTATAACAACTGTAATTATGTTTGTGAAGGTTTGTTACACTCGACAACAACATAGCAAACTTGTAAAGAAAAGTAAAACTGAACCATTTCACATCACAAAAAACTCAGACCTAATACTTAGCTGACATTAAGAGCTTTTTTTTAAACCTCTTGCTCTGTCTGATTCAACATTAGACCGACACAATCTCACAATTATCTTTGTCTTGTATTTACTTTTTTTTATTATTCTTTTATTTATTTATTTACATTTCACTTTGCTATCCTTTTCTCTATTTATGTTTTACTTTGTCATGTTGTTCCTCTGAGTAAGCAGACGTACTCATTGGTGGAGTAGACCCTTTCTCAGTTTCTGCCACCATTGATTTAATGTTGACAAGCCGTGTGGACCAACAGTCAATGGGAGCAGACGCCCTCGTTTGTGAGCATGTGATTGGCCAAAATTCTCATTTATTAAAATTGCCTGAAAATAAAGAAGTTAAGTTTATTATCTCTGCCATTCAGCCGAGCAGTGGGAAAGTAGCTCAGGGGGCGCCCGCGACCCTCTGCAGATCTAAGTTAACATTAGCAGTTGTTTTCACACTTCCCAAGATATTTCTCTCTACAAAAGTTAGTCTAGTTCTCCGCTCACTCTGAGCCATCAGTGTTATTGTGGTGACCGTCAGTGCTGTGGCCGGGCTGACCACAGCTGAGTCACTGGGATGTCTCAGTGGGGCTCAGAGACGAGCCTCCACAGACGATGATGTGAGTGAATGAGAGCAGACAGGCTGTGGATTAGCTGTGAAAAGTGGATCTAGTCTTAAAAAAATGCAACAGAAACAACACTTAAATAACTCTAGCACTTTAGAGGCACGTGTGAAGATTTTGTGATAAATACATTTGTAAAAAAACAGCTTAACAATGTCTTACACATCAGTCAAAAGACATTTTAATAGTGTATAACTGAGTTAAAATAACACTCTTTGTCATTGATAACACAAGATCCAATGGAAGGACAAGACTGGAGAAAAAAGATGCTTATAAAGGTTTAGATAATATCAAGAAACACAAGGATCTGACTTTCACTGATCAGTCTTTAGCTATGGCTAAATTAACAAAGACTGAACTAGGACTAAACCAGAACTAAACCAGGGATAAACCATTTAGTTTAAGATTCTGTTTGGACAATGATTTCAACAGGAAAACAGTCCATCACGTAGAAGATCATAACATTATGATATTTTATTGCCAATTAACATTTCTTTAGAATGTTCTCACCACAGCTTAATTAAAGCTAAGCTGTGTGTTTTTTTCAGATATTGTTTTTTCACACAAAAAACAAATAATGATACAGGGTCTTATAAAGTCCGTAAGTGTGACAGGGTCTTATAAAGTCTTCTCTTTTACAAATCCCACTGTCTGTAAGTGTCCCAGTGTCTCTGGTTGAATAAGTGCAGAGGCATAGCCCTCAGTGGAGAGCCTCAGTGAATGTATGTTCTTACATTAACTCTGGGCTAAATAAAGAAGGGCCTAAAGTGGGTTGTGGGCCAAGAGTTCAGGTCAAAAGGAACGTGAATCTGTGCACGAAGCGGCTCCAGCATCAGAGCAGCCATCACACGCTGGAGCTGTGCTGTTGGCTGAATGTTTAAAGTTTGTTTTTTACGAGGTTCAACATGAGGCCAGTGAGATTTATTTGGCTATAATTTGGTTCAAAAATCAATCATTAAGTTATTTCCTCACATAAGAGTGGTGAAAGTGGTTGATCTTTTTGTAAAGGTGACCATTATAATGAGGAGTAAACAATAAGGAGGTGAAGATTATGTGATTCTACTGCAGCCAGTGACTTGTTTGGTTTGACAAAAATCGTCTCGGGTTACTTGACTGTAACCCTGTTCCCTTAAAAAGCGGGAACGAGATGCTGCGTAGCATTACGCTATGGGGAACATTCTTTGTGTGACCGGTTGTGAAGCACGTGTGTCAAACACGCCAAGAATTGGCTTATAATACCTCTGTTGGTGACGCAGCTCATCAGTGGCAGCTGTGTGATTGCGCGCACCTGAACAGAGGGTATAATAACACGCGTGACGCCGAGCGTCCTCAGGTCAACTTTGTCTGAAGAGCGCCGGACACGCCCAGTGCGGCATTGCAGCGCAGCATCTCGTTCCGCTTTTAAGGAACAGGGTTACAGTCAAGTAACCCGAGGCGTTCCCTGTCAAAAGCTACACTCGATGCTGCGTGGCATTACGCTATGGGGAACGAGAATACCAACGCCGCCGCACTGTAAGTGTCTGGACCCTCGGGTTGTGAAGTGTGCACAAACACAAAAGAGGTCTCAAACACAATTTTGGGATGATGACTCAAGGACATGCGAGCCCACAGTAGCATGAACATCCAAGCTATAGAATCTGATGAATGTGTGCGGAGAGGACCAGCCTGCCGCATCACAAACTTGCTGCAGAGGGGCACCTTTTGCTAGAGCTGTTGAAGCTGCAACCCCTCTAGTAGAATGAGCCCTCACACCTATGGGCGAAGTTTGACCGCGCACGTCATAGGCCAGGGCAATGGCATCCCTCACCCAACGTGATATAGTTTGTCTGGTAGCTGCAACCCCAGCTTGCAGCCCCGTAACATATAAACAGCTGTTCGGACTTACGCCACTGGCTAGTGCGGTGGACATAAGTCTGGAGGGCACGTACTGGACACAGTAAGTGAAGTCTCTCCTGCTCCGGTGTTGTAAATGGCGGAGGACAGAAGGCTTCAAGAACGACCGGATTTAAGGTCGAGAATGGAACTTTTGGAAGATAGTTAGGGTGAGGATGCAAAATGGCTTTGACCAGCCCGGGAGCAAAGTCTAGGCAGGAGGGCGAAACTGACAGAGCCTGCAAATCTCCAACCCTCTTGAGAGTGGTAATGGCCGCCAGAAGAACCATTTTTAGAGTCAGAAATTTAACAGACGCTGACTCCAGTGGTTCAAAAGGAGTGCTTACTAAGCCCTCCAGCACTATAGCTAGGTCCCAGGAAGGAACTCTAGCTCTAGTTTGGGGTCTCAACCGCTTGGCACCTCGAATGAAGCGGGCAACTAGAGGATGTCTCCTATCGAGACCCCGTCAATCAGGGCGTGGCAAGCCGAAATGGCGGCCACGAAAACCCTGAGTGTGCTAGGATTAGTGCCCGAGGACAGTTTGTCCTGCAGAAACTCCAGCACTGAAACAATCTGGCAGTGGACTGGGTCTGCATGATGTGTAGCACACCAGGCATCAAAGACACGCCATCTGCAGGCATAGGCTCTCCTAGTAGAGGGAGACCTAGCGCTCAGAATAGTCTCTACAACAGGGGCTGGGAGCCCGACATCTCTTAAGTGGTCCCCTCAGGGCCAGGCGTAAAGGTTCCAGAGCTCGGGCCGGGATGAAACACTGTCCCCTGTGCCTGAGAAAGGAGATCCCTCCTGGTCGGAATCGCCCATGGCGAGCCGTCGAGAGAGATATTAGGTCTGAGAACCACACTCTGGTTGGCCAACGGGGCGCTACTAGTAAGAGGCGCAACCCGCATTGACGGACCTTCGCCAGGACTCCCGGGAGCAGAGCCACCGGGGGAAATGCATAAAGCGCAGTCTGGGCCACACATGGGCCATTGCGTCCAGACCCAGGGGAGCTGGAGGAGTCAGAGAGAAGTAGAGGGGACATTGTGCTGTCTGCTGTGAAGCAAAGAGGTCCACCTCTGCTTCGTAAAATCTTTCCCAGATTTGGCTCACTACCTCGGGGTGGAGTTTCCACTCCCCATGTGTCACAGCCTGTCTGGACAATAAATCTGCTCCCACATTCATGCGCCCGGGGATATAAATCGCCCTGAGGACAGGAACTTGTCCTGAGCCCAAAGCAGCACCTGCTGCGCTAGCTTGTTCAAGCGGCACGAACGCAGTCCGCCCTGACGATTTATGTAAGAGACCACCGCTGTGCTGTCTACTTGTACTAGGACATGGTAGCCCCTTAGCTGCTGGAGGAAGTATTTCAGGGCCAGAAATACAGCCTTCATCTCGAGGCAATTGATGTGCCATGCGAGAAGATGGCCTCTCCATATCCCTTGGGCTGGACGGCCATCTAAGACCGCGCCCCAGCCCGTGAGGATGCATCTGTCGTTAGCATCATGCGGCGACAACATGGACCTAGGGTGGGACCCAAAGTGAGAAACTGGGGTCTGAACCACATAGATAGTGTACGAAGCCCTCGGCGCGTAACCCTTATTTGCTTCAGGGGTTGGCCCTTGGATGAAACCCCCTGGCTCTGAGCCACAGCTGAAACGGTCTCATGTGCAGAAGGCCCAAAGGAATTACCGTGGATGCAGATGCCATGAGACCCAATATTCTTTGAATGAAGTGCACAGCCACTTCCTGGCCTAGCCTGATAGCTTTCAGGGTAGTTAGAATGGACCCGACACGTGCAGGAGACAGATGTGCCTGCATCTCGGTTGAGTCCCAAACAACCCCTAGATATGTTGTCCTCTGAGCGGCCGAGAACGCTCTTCGGCGTTGAGTCTCAAGCCTAGAGAGTCGAGATGAGCTGGGACGACGTCGATGTCGGCACTAGCTCCTGAGACTGAGCTAATATCAGCCAGTCGTCTATGTAATTCAAAATGCGGATGCCCTGGAGTCGCAAAGGAGCCAAGGCTGCATCCATGCATTTTGTATATGTCCGGGGTGACAAGGCCAGGCCGAGCGGAAGAACCCGATACTGGTACGCCGCTCCCGAAAGCGAACCTCAGGAACTTTCTGTGCTGTGGCAGGATTTGTATGTGAAAATACGTCCTTTAGATCGATGGTGACAAACCAGTCGCCTAATCGGATCTGGGACACAATCATTTTTATTGTGAGCATTTTGAATTTTAATGCTTTGAGGTAGCGGTTTAACCCGAAGGTCTAAAATCGGGCAGCCCCCATCTTTTTCGAACTAGAAAATATCGGCTGTAAAACCCGGATTGTCTGTCTGGTGGGGAACACGTTCTATGGCCCCTTTGTCCAGCAGAACCTGCAGTTCCTGTGTCAATACATGGGCTCGTTCGGTTTCACGGAAGTGGAGACCACGCCGTTGAAACGCCGGAGGGCGATTGGCAAACTGGAGTCTGTAGCCTTTGGCCACAGTCCTTATTACCCACGGGAGATATTTGGCAGGAGCATCCATGCTGCCAATTTCTCTGAAAGGGGCAGTAGTTTTGTCACCTCGGTTCTTGGGGATGTAAGACACCCGTCCTGAGCCAAGGCAGGAGACGGCCGGACACTTACATGCGCTGGAGACTGCTGCTCCCGAACGCCAGTGGCGGCGGAGAAAAACAGCGGACTCCTGAGGGTGTCGACATGGAGTCTTTAGACTCTCTTGGATTTTGTTGCGCCCCACCCGGTGGGAGAACACCCCGCGGCCATGGGCGCGCCAATTTCAGGGCCTCTGCTTCCTGGCGGAGATAACATTCCGCAGGTCTGTTCTCTTTTGAGCAGCGAGAGAATCCGCCCTCCAGTCCTTACGAGGGGCACGATTCGCCACACTCTCCTTCTGGGCAGCCCGCTTTTCTCTGGAAGGGGCTGGACCTGGCCGGACAGGGTGGCCGACGGTCCCGGCTGCTGAGCACGGCGAGGAAGGAACCTCACAAACGCCTCCTCGTAGCGTTTAGCCTCGCGAACTTAGTGGCGACGGAGTCCACGCGTTGCCAAAAAGACCGGAAGGCGAGATGGGTGCATCCAGGAGGAAGGCGCGGTCCTTCTCTTTGATGCCCGTGAGGTTAAGCCACAGATGTCTTTCCGTCGCAACCAAAGCAGACATGGAGCGGCCAATAGCGCGGGCCGTCTGCTTAGTTGCACGGGAGAGAGGTCTGTGGCGCGGCGTAGCTCAGAAAACGCGTCCTCGTCCACAGAACCCCTGTGCTCAAATCTTTGAGCAGCTCAGCCTGGTATGCCTGCAAAACCGCCATGGTGTGCAGTGCTGCACCAGCCTGACCGCCGCCTGGAAAGCCTTCCCCACCAGTGATGACGTGAACCGGCATGGCTTGTTGGGGAGTGTAGGTTTTCTTAGGGAGGGCGATGTCCCGGGGAGAGATAGCCATAGCGTCTCTTCCACCTGGGGCATCGACCCATAGCCCCGCACCTGTGCGCCCACGATAGTCGAATAAATCGACGTCGAAGGCACAAAAACACGGGACGAATAGGGCTTATTCCATGAGCGTGCCAGCTCCTCATGGAGGTCCCCAAAGAAGGGGAGAGACCGCCGCTGTGATCCCTCCCCCTGGCCACCTGACAGAAACCTGTCATCCAGTTTAGAGTATTTAGGGGGGCCCTGCTCCTGAGGCCACTCAATATTCAGCCTCGCCACTGCTCTTGTAACCACCTCGAGCAGCTCCTCAAACGCCGCGTCAGAGCGGGAAGAGCGCTCCGAGGCTGCGGCGCCCCCAGAAGCCAGGGATGAGGCTTCATCGACGTGCTCACGGGAAGCGCCGTAGCGCGCCCGCCCGAGCACAGAGCCGGTGTCTGCCTCATCTGGTGAGAGCGCGAGGGGCATAAGACTATCTGATCCCTGCGCCTCAGCCAGATCAACACGCGAACCCCACGACCGGAGTGGGAGGCGGCTCGCTCCTCTGCAAAGAAAGCGAGCCGGGCACGTAGGATCTTGGCAGGCAAAAGATCACAGTGCTCACACTCCCCAGAAAGTCCGAGGGCTGCGTGTTCTTCCCCCAAACACTCAAAACAAAATTCATGCTGATCATCGTCAGCAATGTGCCTCTGGCAAGGAGGAACACATTTCTTTCTGAACCCAGCCATGATACTTTTGTATTTATTATTTTATATATATTCGTACTGGCACAGAGAAAGGTTTGCTCACACTTCACACAATGCGATCTGAAGACAAAAAAAACCTGAGGACGCTCCCGCGTCACGTGTTATTATACCCTCTGTTCAGGTGCGCGCAATCACACAGCTGCCACTGATGAGCTGCGTCACCAACAGAGGTATTATAAGCCAATTCTTGGCGTGTTTGACACACGTGCTTCACAACCGGTCACACAAAGAATGTTCCCCATAGCGTAATGCTACGCAGCATCGAGTGTAGCTTTTGACAGGGAACTAATGATGGACTAAATTTTTTTTTTTTGGTGTTTGTTTCAGAAGCCGGATTCTCTGGAGGGCTCGATACAGACGCTGCTGTCGGTGCTGTATCCTCCGTTTGAGGCCACTGCTCCTATTCTGCTCAACCAGCTCTTCACACTCATCGAGAGTCGTTACCGCGGTGACGCCCTGCGCTGCCTCCTGGACTTCCTGGTCCCGGCCAAACACATCTTGGACACGGTGCAGCAGGCCGCCTGTGTGAGTACCACAGTCAGTCGAAGGAAAACTCTTCATGGAGGCCACAAAGATAGTTATGACATTTTAAGTTTAAAAAGTATAACAAGTATTGTCTTATGTTTTAACATACTGGACAGGTGTCTGTTAATATTTTTAGAGACTAAAGTTCCTCTTGACTCCACCTGGAGGTTCAATACCCTTTTTATTGTAATGTTGATATACATATGCTTCACCTTTTTAAGCATCATTTCATTTCAACTGGATAAAGATACCTGCTTTCTTCCAGTCCAACAATGCCGTTAAGGGTCGGTGCCAAAAAGTTCAGATTTTTTTAAACTTTTTTAATTTAATGCCTCAAATACACAAATGAAAAAGACCCTTTTAAAAACCTTGATTTTTAAAAATGTGTTTTTATTGTGTGAGAAGTGCTTGAATGTAACTTCAAAATGTAACTTTTCTTTTACAATAAATATTTGTGTCTAAATAATGTGCATAAATGAAGAAATTAAAAACAAAGAGTAGCCCTTTATATTTAATATGTGTTTTATTGCAATAACAATAACCCATACTTTAACTAAGTACATAGATTTGATTTAATAATCATTTTTCTTTTTTCCCCTCAGTCCCAGTATCCAGACGGGCTGTTCCTTTACGAGGGTTGGCCGCTGTGTTTACGAGACCGAGTTGTGATCCACCTCGCTCCTCTCGACCCTCAGCTCCTCCGTCCTGGCGACTTCTACCTCCAAGTGGCACCTTTCTGTGACCAATCAGCTCGCATTGTAGTCTGCAGCCTTTTGGAAGAGGAGTGTCTCAGAGAGGAGGTGTTAATCGAGGAGACGCCCATCCCGGAGACGTCTTATCCCTGTATCTTCAGCCTCGAGTGGTTGGCGGCGGTCAACCAGGACCGCAATGGGACGCCTCTGAGTCAGTGTGTTGTTGCCACAGAGCAGGGCGTAGTCAGACTGCCATGGAAGCGCGTGGCCATACCTGAATTTGTGGAAAACTCTTGGCGCGATAGGAGTATTATGGCCACTACCCCACCTACTCTTACATCTATACCACCTTCTCTTCCTTCCTCTTCCAAGCTGTCACTTCCTGTTTCTAAATCTACACCAAAAGAGTATCCACTAACAAATCCACCCTCAACATTTTCTGTGCAGACGAGGATATGTCCTGCAAAACACGGCATTGCAGTGTCGCTCTGTTTGGTGGATACTAGCGCTGCGTCTTCATCGAGGCAGCGCAAAGTTAAAGACACTGACGTAGAAGCTAAACCAATTGGCTGGGTGGCCCCGAACACTTGGGACAGCCGCTGCACCGGGACAGATAATAAAGATAGTAAAGAGACAAAAACTGAAAGTAGGGTTAGTGATATGAATTTTGTTAAAAGCAGCAGTGGAGATCAAATTAGCCACATCCCAGAAGGGGAATACATCGACATAATGCAGGCAACTATGCTTTTCGGTCGATCTCAGTCGTCGAATGAACCAAAGGAGCAACAATTAGAAAGGCAACAGTTCAGACAAATGCAGAAATTCCCACAAACGCAAACCTCCCAGCGACAAATAGAGCCTTACATGGAACCACAAAGACAGTCAGTCTCATACATGTCACCTCAGTTACCTCCCAGACCACATCCTCACAGCCCTTTGTTGCTAAATATGTCAGCTAATAAAGTATCTGCTTCTGCTAATTACCATTCCCACCTGGATTCCCCCGACACTCCTCCTTGTCTCCGCAGCGTTCGTTTTTCGGAGAAGCCTTGTACGCCGTGTATGAAGCGGAAACAAGGATTGGTGGTTTCCAAAGCTCAGGAGCTGCGGTGTCGGTACAGAGACTCGTACCAAGCTGCTATCCAGAATCCTGTTAAAGTCACCCACGCAAGAGCTGCCATGTGTCCCGTTTTAGAAGAGGACCTTGCCTCGGCACAGGTTCAGAACAATAACAGGCCAATGCAAACAGATACAAGAGGTCTGTGGGGTAGTTCTCAAGGATCATGGACTCAAACAGCTATTTGTGAGGAGTCAGGAGAGAAAAACACTGTTACCTATTGGAAACCAGGAGATAATGTCCCATGTGTGGATTATAGAGGCACAGATGTCACAAAGAAAGATCAAACAAATGAAAGGACCACTGTGACATTAAGGGAACCAAGGGACGTCCGGACTAACATGAATGGGACAAGAGTAAATATGACAAATGTAGCGTGTTGTGGCTCTAACAATCCAGTGCAGTTAAATGTTAATCAAGCTCAACATTATGGATATTGTTCAAATGAAACTCCAGGGACAAACACAAACTTTTGTGATCAGCTGCAAAATAGAGCCAACTCATTCAGAGCAAGTTCTAATGTGTACTTCCCGGCACCGCAGAGCAGGAGGGGGTCCGTTCAGTCCGATGGGAGGTGTTCGTCTCTGTCCACAGCCGTCGTGGACACGTCGGAGAAGTGTGATGTAGTGATCGTGGACGGACAGAGAGTTCGGAGGAAAGAAAACACAGGCTCGAGTGTGGAGGTCCCACAGCTGCACGTGGTCAAATGTAAAAACAGTACGGCCTTCAGACTGGTTTCCCCAAAGCTCCACAGGAGGAAGCTAACTGTCCCGGGTAAAGACGTGTTCATTAATCCTAAACTAAACTAAATCAGAAGTAATGTAATCTCACCTGAGGGGCATAAATGTTAAATCACAATTTTCATTTAATCACGTTTTATGTTGTTTTTGTGTTATTGCCATGTATTATCATTTTGCATTACTGCTTTCTTTCTTATCAACTTTTAATGTAATAAAATAACTTAAAGTCATTATTATATGTGTTACCCCAAATAAACTACATCAAATTACAGGAGAATCTAATAGAGACTGATATAATAACATCACTAAAGAGATTGAAAGATCAAGTCAGTGGCACTAAAAACATGTATATAAACAGCAATAAACGCTCAGTGGTCTTAATTCTACTTTTATAAATGATCATGTCATGTTTTGGCCCAGATCTAGTTCAACCCTAGTCAGTGAACTATGAGGAGAAATTAATTATAAATTGAGTTAAAATTGTACTTCAATTGTGATATTATATTAAACTCTTAGAAAAACATTGACCTGTTGTTACCGATTAAACTGTCCCAAAATGTGTGTCCGTCTGTAGATGTTGATCAGACGGGACCCAGTAACAGTCTTGTGATGGAGAACCAGCCCAAACAGCCTCCAGCCTCGACGCAGAAGAGTCCTCCAACGTTCAGTGCTCGCCCCAGACCCAACCACCTCCCCCTGGGATCAGCTGACCCCAGGGCTCACCCCCTCGTCCTGGGAGTCACGTCTCTCACAGGTCACATCCACTCAGTGATTTGAGATATCAACTTACGATATTAAATATTCAAGTGAAATCTGATTTTTTTTCATAATACGTAAGTGTGACATGAGGGGTTATTTTTTTTTTTTTTTTACAAATAAAGAAACCTAGTACAGTCTAAATATTCAGCCAATGCACAAAACTAGTGTGTTTGTACAAGTATGTGTTCCAGCACTGGCTACACAGAAGAGCATTCAAAAAAGAAAAACATAAATAGAAAAACATAAAAGAAAACATAACATTTCTGAAAATAAAAGTGCAAAAATAATAATCTAATACAGAAGACTGTCAAAAACTAATGGATGTATCTTACTCTTGAGTTGTGTTTTCTTTCAATAACTCTTTCAGGAGGCAGAGACAAATTGGGGAGGGCTGTAATTGAGGTGTATGGAGAGCATCAGGGCTGGAGAGGAGCTGTGACGAGCCATGACCTGTTCAAAGTGCTGCTCTACTTTTACTCCATCACCAGGTAAAGACCACTGTTTCTGTACGTGACTCTAAACACAACAGGGTCCACATCTGTACTCCTCTGTAACAGATGTGTTATAGTGCTTGTCTCAGTAACATTATCTCTTTCTTTGTATAATGCACTGCTATTAGTCTTGACTCTCGTCCTGGTCTTGAATACAACAGCATGTCCCTGATTAGCCTTTTGTATTTTTTCTCCAGAAAAGAAATCCGAGAAGCTGGACTGACTGTAATTTTTGATGCGAGGAAGTCAAGCCCTCAGCCTCAGTTGTACAAAGCCCTGATGTCTCTCGAGGTGAGAAGCACAAAACGCGGTCAAACCCGTCCCACAAACAGTTATTATAGTTTGGGGCTCACTGCAGCAAACTCACAATAATACATCCGACTGGAATGTGTTACATAATAAATCTGCTGCACAGTTTATTCATGAAGTGTTAATCCTCTGCAGGAGCTGACTCCCAAATCAGTGAACAGTTTAGTGCTTCTGGTCGACAAAGACAACAGGCATCGTCCAGAGAGGTGCCCCGGGATACAGGTCGGATTAGCCACACATTTGCATACACTGTCTCTCTGTCACTGTTTACACTTAATCTTATACAGCTATACTGACATCTTTTATTTGCAAAGTGTGTAAACCAATCTGGGGCTTTGAGATTCAAACAATGATGTTTCTAGAAGGTCTGTGCAAAGTTTGAGCTTTGACTGGACTGTTTGACAAAGTACAGTGTGGAGCTCCATAATCCATTATATATAAAGGAACACCATGGATATAAACACTTTGGCCCATTTGTCTGCTCTGGTGTTAAATCCGATTTTGACTAAGACAAAAGACCCTCCACTGATACCAAATACTTAAATAAAGACAGAAGATAGATACAGTCTGTGAGGACACTGGTGGAGAGCTGCTCAAGCCTTAATAATGAGCTGTGGACAATCTTTAATTTAAGCATAAAGTCTTGTGTCCAAAAGTGCTTTTGAGCAGTTTGGGACTTAACTGAGTAATTTTGTTTTATCTCTAATATTTAATCTTAATTGCATCAAACTAACCAAAAGTCAAATGGTAGCTACAGCAGCCAGAGGTTGTCTACATTGTACATAAAAATACATTTAGTTTGAAAAGAGTGTGTTCAGTTATATAGTTGCTTGTGAGTCTAAACACTAAAATCCCACACAGCGTCCAGACAGACTCATTGTGGACTGTAATCAGGTCCAGAGCAGGTTTTTAAAGCTAAACCAATGTTGGACAGACCATTTTCTTCTTCATGTTTGGGTTGGATACTGTGAAATCTCAGGCCCATGATAAATGTGTTCTAACCAGCCACTATAAGAGGGCACTATTAAGACATCAGTTTTTCTCTGTGGTCTTAAAAAAATATAATTATTAAGCAATGTTTGACTTTTTTTATATAATATTTTTTGCGAAATACTTAACTTAGTCTTGTTTATTTGTTTAGAGTGAAAATGTAAGGGAAGGCAGCACTCTTTACTTTGGGACTGGCTGTGTGAAAGTTTAAAGAAATTTTGTAAAGCATGATCTGGAGAAAGTTATGTTAAGAATTTGAAACAATTTCAATTTCCATTTGTTGGAGTTTATAAAGAGGAGTGACTGAGGGGCTACGAAAGGGGAGTGTCTTCTAACAAAGACCATATTACTGATTATATTGTGACCCACTGTTATACCAAGTTCTAGTTTTTCTTTTTCTACCTGACCTGGTAATGACTTGTGTCCTCTCAGACTGAAATCCTGACTTCGATGAAGGCCTTGTTGAAGCTGGTGGACGCGGGTCAGCTCAGTCCTCAGCTCGACGGGACACTGCCACACGGCCGATGTGACTGGACTGACCTGCACCAGGTCTGAGCACTGTTTTCTCTGACACATTAAATTGACTGGTGCCACTCACTGCTCACATCCATGTGTTTGATTCTGCAGAAACTGTTCCCGTTCGTGTGTGATCTTCACGAGGCGCTGGCCCTGTTGCTCAGAGCCATCAGTAAACTCGAGGAGCCTCAGAGGACGGACACTGTTCAGGTTTATGAACACATTTATTTGTCCCTCAAAGGGCTTTAACAAAAGAACAAGGACGTCACTAAACAATCACCACAAAGTCTTTAGTACTACTTGATTTCCTCTTCTTTGCTTTAGAGTGTGCAGCAGTGCATTGTGGACCAGCGGACTCTGATGAGGGACGTTCTGGAGGACAGCCGATTGGTGGGTTTGCAGAGAGAGGGCGGGGCTGTGCTGGCGAGGCTCAGGAAGGAGAGTGACCTCAGATATCCTCACTGTGAAGACCTCAGGTAAACACAAGGAAGATATGTCTCCTAAAAAAACACTACAGTAAACATGTTACTCTTTAACCACTGAGGAAACCAATGTCACAGCTCTGTCCCACAAGGTGAAGCAGTTTAAAGGTACTTGTAGATCAATGTTTTAAAAAAGCAGTGGCCTCTGAGTACATTCTTTAGTGTAGTTTGAAGTAGTTTTACTGTCAGGCATAAAGGTCAAAGGCATTTTTCAGTCCAAAAAAACAAAACAATGTTTAAATTTTAGTGCAAATGCTTATTTTTTTTCTTGTAATGTAAATTTTTCAAGGATTTGTAAAAGTTGTTACTCTTTCTTCTTTTATTTCAAGAAAACATAAAATGAATATGAAGCTAATTACTTTAATGGATTTGACTGATTTACAGACTTCAAACAGTAAAAGATTCAATACGTAAATGATTTGAATATAAGGTTGTCATCTTTCTTTTCCCTGTGGAACAGTGATGCTGTGGACTCCGTGGCCAGTCTTTATAACCAGGTGGAGGAGCAGGTCCATGTCCTGGTGCAGAGGTCCAACATGTCTCTGGAGCATCTCGAATATTTGATCCAGCTCAGAGAAATGGAGGGACACTTGTCACAGGTATTAAATGTCAGCTCCATCCCAGGTCAATAAACAATGAACCAAACAGTATGTTACATATGTCCTTTCTGTTGAAGCTGTAGCATTAATTAGAGTTAGTAGCCATTTCTACTCTAACTCTAATTAATTCTGGTTTTGCATTAATTGATCTGCTCCATCCATGTCTGTCAGATGCAGCAGTGGTTTGATGAAGAGGGAGAGCGCCACCTGCTGGAGGTAGAGTCAGTGGAGGACTCTGGAGAACAAATGGAGCAGATCCTCAACAGCTTCACTGGGTTTCTTATTGAAGCAAATGTAAGTCTGACGTTTCCTGTGACCGTCTGTGTGGCCTGTGCTTGTGTCTGAGTGTGCCTCTTGTCCAGGACCGGAGACACCACGCCATGAGTCTAGTGTCGGAGGCAGAGCGGCTTCAGCAGAGCGGGACGTCCTATCCAGAGACAGAGAGACTGAGGGGGTTTGTGAACAGTTTTAAGTCGGGTCTGGATGACTTCCTGTGCAGAGCAGAGGCGTGTGGTCAAGAGCTGCAGACCATGGTCAGCGTCTGTGACTTCTGTGATCAGGTTTGTAACAAAAGGAAATTTCAGTTGGTTTTGTTGTCTTTTCTTTTTTAATGTTAAAGGAAGAATTATATCCAAGACTTTAACGTAGCATGGTACTGGTTTGGTCAGTAAGTTACCATTGTAAAAAGGCCTACCAAACTCTACGGCTAGTTTTTTAGATGATAGATTATCCTTGAATAAACAAATGAAAATGAGAAGCAAAAGTATTTCCTACAATTTAGTGACTGTAGACGTCAATGTTTAGCTCCACCTTTTGGAAAGTGAGCCACATATGAAAACAGAGGCCGGAAGGTTATCAAGGTAGGGCTTTTTAGGGGACGCTTCAGACCCTTTTAGGTCTCAGATTGATGTTATTTACCGAAGACAGTGCCCTCAGTAAAACCCCTCTATCTTTAAACAGGCCACAGCTCTTGCTACTGAATCCATGGACTATCTGGATCAGAGCCACTCAAAATCACCCACAAACCTGGACCAACTCCAAGACCAAACACTCCTGGACAATGACGCTGCTCAGACCCCCATTGCCCTGTCCCAGTCTGGTGTCCCAACAACAGACCCCTCCCAGTGTCTGGACAGTGAGCTCTGTGTCCTGCAGAGCTTCTTAGACCGGTTTGATCAGTTTGGTGCAGAGAGGTTCCAAGAAATGAAGGCCCAGGCTGGGACTCTGCACGGGTCACGGGGCATGAGGGTCTGGAACATGGCCTGGCTCCGGTGTCGAGAGGCGCGGCAGCAGCTGGAGGAGCGTATCCAGGAGCGCACACTGCCCCGGGCCAACAGCTGCTGTGAGCACCACTACATCGATGTGGTCAGCACTAACCTCCAGACGGTCACCTCTGCAGGTCAGGCTCTGGTGGTCCAGTCCACACCGGGACCTGGACATCCGCAGTGGGACAGCATTGTGTCAGGAGCAGTGGATTTAGGAAACACACGTCCTATGTTCACAGACAACAACCCCACAGCTGTACCCAACATCACTGTTACACCTGAGGAGCAGAGAGACGTCCCGCCACAGTCGCCTCGAAGGTAACATTCAGCTTCAGTCACAATATTCATAAATATCTCACAACAGCCTTTAATATCAAGGATAATTCATAATACCAATCCAGAGAGATTCCGACACACTGTTAGAGCCAACTATTAATGATGAAAATAATAACGGATTGGATTTATATAGCGCTTTTTTTCAAGGGACTCAAAGTGCTTTTTTACCATGCTGGGATGGGACCTAGCCCCTTTAAAAGATAAGTAGTAAAATATGTGATATAAAATAAAACTATCATGGTAAATGGCATGCATTTATATAGCGCTTTTTTGCACCCTTCTCGGGCACCCAAAGAGCTTTACATCGTGCTTCCATTCACCCCATTCACACACGGGGCAGACAGAGATGGGGGCTGCCATATGGCGCTCAACCTTCTCCGACCACCACTAAACACACCTCTACAGTCACATACACATTCATACATCAGTGCTACAGACACTGGAGGCAAGGTGGGTTAAGTGTCTTGTATGTATGAATAAGTATGAATAAGTATGAACAGGGCAGAGCGGGAATCGAACCACCAACCTTCTGGTTATAGGACGACTAATCTTCCACTGAGCCACTCTGTCCGTGGATTAGGTTTAACTTTTTTATAAACACAACACTTGGTTTAGTACAGCGCTGTTTGGGAAACCACTAAAGAGTGCTGTATCCAGACAGTTGTGTTTTTATTCTTAATATAATATAATATATCGTATTTCCTGGTGTGTAGTGACTTTAGGCTGGAGGTTTAGCTGTAAACTGCTGCAGTAAACATTTCTTTGGTGTCACTTCACTTCTCATTATTGCCCAAGTAAGGATTTTGACAATGGAAATTTAAACATACTGACCTGTTCTGTGCAGCTCCAGGAAAAAAACACACAAAGATTCCATAATTGAATTTAAAAGACAGTCCATGCAGACTTGGGAATTTGGCAGAATGTGTGAAATATAGCTTTTGACTAAAAAGACCTCCTTGTTGGTGTCAGGCCGGTGAAGAAGTCCAACAGAGAGACCAGACGGAGGCAGGCCGCCCGAGCGAGGAGTGAGCGAGACGCAGCGGCCCTGTCCCAGTCCCACACAGTCGGCTGTCAGTGGTTCCCCTGGAGTCGTGCTCTGGGGGCGCGCTCCGTGAGCCAGGACTCGTGCAGCACCGCAGCAGCCACAGCGGGCTCGTCCTCTCCCCCGGAACAGACGGTCCGCTGCCCCTCGTCCTGCTCGCACCGCGGTCAGCCGTCCTGCCGTATCCTCCACGAAGCTCAGAAGTTTCAGATTTCACGTCACGGCAGTTTCTGCTCAGAGGAGTCCTGCCTGAGCGAGCGAGGGGCGGCAGCGGAGAACGGGGCTCTGTCCTGCAAGCACTCGAGTCTCCCGATAAACAGACACGACGAGGGGCTCTGTCCACCCGAAAACAGCAGCAACTCCTTGTAAGTCTGACACATGCAGACATAAGAGATGTTCACTAAACTGCTTCACTTTTAGAGTGTTATTGAGGTTTGTGCACTCTTTTCTGTCTCTAAGCTCACAGTGAAGGACTTAAGGTATTATTTTAACTTTTCTCATTTTTTTACAGTCACTAAAGAAAAAAAATGTAATTAGGTATATTTTGAACAGTGAGAAAAAAAATCAGATGTGAAGATACTATTTTTTTTAAATCTGGTTAGTTTGGTTGTTTCTTGTCTGGAACAATAGATCAAAAGATTGGGTAGTTTTGAGCATTTTTTTTATAACAACTTGTGGAGACAGATTGCAATTTCACACATCACCCCTTCCTTTCTAGAACTACAACTACAGTAGCCCTAAAGGAACAAGCTAATGTCTATAAACAAACCACGAGCAAATAGATCAGATGAGTTCACTTTAGAAATTATGAAACAAAACACTTAATACATACATCATCTACGGAAATGTATGTAAATTTATGTTTCAAGTTTTCATACAAGATTGCGTGGTCAAAAAGAAACATGAATGTTCTTCCTCCTTTTAGAAACAGGATATATTATTTTAAAGCAGACAACTGTAATTTGTGTTATTTTGGGGTAATAATACACTTCTGACGATTGTATTTTGTTCAATTGTTAAATGACAAAATACTACACAATTCAGGGTTAACCAAACTTAAACATGGTCCTTATGAGCAGCAGAATGTTACATTCTCATGATTTAGAAGTGCAGCATTTAAATGAATAGATAGTTAATAAAGTAGATTAGTAAAATAAAATGTTTTATTGAACAGTTTCCTCTTGGTTTGGATTTGTATTTCCTTTAGCAGCACTTTTTTTTTGACTGGACTCAAGTTTTGTTTACAAAAAGTTTACAAAATTTGACCACTTCATATTATTTATGGCTTCTCTATCATGAATAATATGCTGTATATCTTTTTGGTTTCTTTTTACTTACTCAGTTCTCGTTCTTGCACTTTGTCACTCTCAAAGGTCATTTCTTATACTTTTGTCCAGGTCGCTTTTTGTTTTATTAATGAACTGTTAGACCTTTTTTCATAAAAGGGTTGTCTTACTGTTTTAAAATGACTTCGCCTTGATGCATTAAACACGGAGAAACCAACAAACCCCACTCACTGAACGAACAAATCTAAGACTAAATGTTGAACCGAGTCTGAGTATTTCCTCTCTGTTGTTCTCCAGACGTCTGCAGCGAGTCCTGGAGGAGCTGCTGTACACGGAGCGGGACTACGTTCGTTCTCTGGGCTACATCCTCACTCACTACTTCCCACTGCTGGACCGACCTGACATCCCCCAGGACTTGCGAGGAAAGAGGGGCGTCATTTTTGGAAACCTGGAAAAGCTGTATGATTTCCACAGCAACTACTTTCTACCGGAGCTCGAGGCCTGTCGGGGCGATCCCGCTCTGGTGGCCCGCTGCTTCCTCAGACATGTTGGTCTTTATCTTAACTTTGTCTTCAGGGGCTTTAACATCATGTAGACTGTTGTAGATATTGTTTTATTCACCGTTATGTTTAGTTAGTTTTAGTTTAAGTTATGAATGAATGAATGAAAATAACCTAATATAAGATCATAAGCTTTTACAGCCGGGTTGTGGAGTGTTGTGTAAGTCCAATCTTATAGTGTTGTTTGCTATTGCCTCTTTGTTCATTCCTTCTATTGAAGATTAAAACAGTGTTCATGTTATTTCTGTGGCAGGGTCAAGCTGTTTCAAACATAACATTATTAGTCTTTACTGTGATTAAAGTGGGTTAATATTGGATCCACCCTGTTTTTGTCAAGACTAGAGGCATCAAATGTGACTGTTTTCAATTAAAGTAATAATTTTTCAATGGCAGTACTAATCACAGATGCCTACCATGACTTTATATATGAATGATTCATTGTTTAAAGTCATGTTATAAGGACTGTACAACAGTCAGTGATAGTAATAGGGCTCAAAAGCATGACTCAACAACAGCCTAAATAATATCAGGTAAATGTTAAGCTTCTTTACTGGAGAAAAAGATCAATCCAAAGGGTTTAAGCAAAAACAGGTTTTAACTTACCTTTTACCTTAAGCTTCCTCTATTAAGTCTTCAATAGATAAACACAAGCACAAGGTAACTCCCTGTCATCTCCTCACGTTGTCTCTTCTGTCTCCAGAGTGAGAGCTTTGGCCTGTACGCCCTCTACAGTAAAAACAAACCAAAGTCAGATGTTTTGATCCTGCACAGACGCCACGACATTTTCAAGGTCAGTTTTATGCAAATACTTTATAAGACTTTACTTCTTATTTTAATATAAGACATATTGCACCTTTTTCCTTTTATCCAGGGCAAAGATGTTAACACCGTAGCATTCTTATTGTTTTCAGTTATTAGTTTAATGTTAATGTATTATTACTTCTTTAGTTTCTTCTAAAGTGCGTTATAAATTCCTTTGATTGATTGACGAGTAAAAACCTGAGCTCCTGACTGATGTTTCTTTTTTCGATCTCAGAGGAAGCAGCAGGAGCTCGGAGACCTGATGGACCTGTCCTCGTACCTGCTGCGGCCCATTCAAAGGATCAGTAAATACAGCCTCCTGCTGCAGGACCTGTTCTCTCTGGTCGCCTCCTATCGGCCCAAAGACCGGGACTCTCTGTGTGGGCCGGGCGTGTACCTCTCCGACTGCACCAGCGCTGACAGAGAGCGGGAGCGAGCGGAGATCCAGGCGGCCGCTGACTTGGTGCGATTTCAAATGAGACACGGCAATGACCTGCTGACAATGGACGCCATCAGAGAC
Organism: Perccottus glenii; assembly: GCA_024416835.2. Taxonomy (NCBI): domain Eukaryota; kingdom Metazoa; phylum Chordata; class Actinopteri; order Gobiiformes; family Odontobutidae; genus Perccottus; species Perccottus glenii. The sequence goes on along the minus strand of CM044555.2, from coordinate 8,816,182 downwards.
TGTGACGTAAGATCAAGTTTTCTGTTGTTTTTTGATAATAAGCAGTAGTGCCTTATTCACCACTGCAGCTCTACAGTCTGCAACGGCTGGCCACTAAAACATAATGAGTGAAATGGTAGCAGAATACAGCATCTCTAGCTTCAAAATGTTGACCTAATTTAGTTGAAAACAATACAAATTAGCAAACAAATTATTTTTTTTTAAGTCAAAGTCAAGTTTAGTCATTGTTTAATGTGAGTCATTAAAATATAGTTTAAGTTAAGCAGCACATAGCTATTTTAACAGCAACAGAAGTCAGCATTATGACCAGGAATCAAAGCAATCTGTTCAACAAACACACGTTCAACAGTATATTATGTAGAGCTTAGCCTGTCATCAAGTTTAATTAACACTTGGACTTTATGTTTTAAGTTTGATGTTGTCATCTTGGCTTGTTAAAATGGTTCAAAGAATAGGATATTTTGTAAAAAATAAATAAAAAAATACACAAACATTTCACTTTAAATGCTGTTTGTAATCTAAATTTTATGTTGCAGGTGAATTTAAAAGAGCAAGGCCAGCTAATCCGTCAGGACGAGTTCACCGTCATATTCAGGAAGAAGAAATGTGTCCGTCGCGTTTTCCTTTTTGAAGACCTCATCCTCTTCAGTAAAACCAAGAAAACAGAGATTGGAAATGACGTCTATTTTTACAAGCAGTCATTCAAGGTCTCACACACTCTCTGACAAAAGCAGAGATAATGTTGGCTGATTGTTCAATAAAGTTACACCTCTTTATTTTTCCAGACGAGTGATATTGGTATGACACAAAACTCTGCGGTTGGCGGCCTGTGCTTTGAGATTTGGTTTCGACGGAGGAAGAGCGAGGACACCTACACTCTGAGGGCTGCCAGTCTGGAGGTGAAGAAGGCCTGGACCACAGACCTGGAGCGGATCCTGTGGGACCAGGCCGCTCACAGTAGAGGTACGAAAGGAAACGTAAAAAACAGGTATAAAGACAAGTAAAAGTACAATTAGTGCTGATGCCATTTTTTTTTTTTTTTTTTTTTTTTTTGTGGCTTTTAAGTGGTATTGGTGGCATCAAAATCAAATCGTTCTAAGATCCTCCACCTGAATAACTATATATGAACATGCAATAGTCTGAATATGTTTGGTTGCAGAGATGCGTTTGCAGGAGAGGGTCTTTATGGGAGTGGGTCATAAACCGTTCATGGACATTCAGCCCAGCGACGCCGCCATCTGTGACCGAGCCGTCAACTGTGCCCTGCCCGGAAGAAGTAAGTCTCCAGTTAACACTCAAACTGATTATTTGTGATGATATGATAGAATCTTTATAAAGAAACTGACAGAGTTGTTTAGTGCGTGCAAAAGCTTAAAAGTTACATATACAATGTACAATATAAGGTGTTACTTTTGAATTCACATATTACTTTTGTCTGTGGGTGACATATATTGGAACAAGTGAACATTTTGTCTTAAGAACAAGATTTCTGACACGTGTGATTGTTTGATAAATAAGGGACAGCTTTTATGACTTGTTCTGTGTTTGCTTTGGTCAAAACTGAATTTAGTGGATAATCTGCTGCTACCATCTTAAAGCGAGAGCTAGTGCAGTCCAGACTGAGCATGTGACAATATAAGATTCTGTCTCTCATAGTTGAAGTGTACCAATGATGGAAATTACAGGCCTCTCTCATCTTTTTTAATTGTGAGAACCTGGACAGTTGGTGGCTGACTAAATACTTTTTTGCCCCACTGTATCTTGCATTAGTACGGAGGAGGTACATTCACAAACTGTCATGTTAAGTTTTAAAACTACACTTACTCCTACACTGAGCTGCGCAGGCCTCTCTAACCCCTGCTGGACGTCCCATTAATGTCTGTGTTGACTCCTGTGTGTTGTCAGTCCCTGTGGCCTGTTGTTCACACAGGGGCCTAGTCCCGCGCCCGAACTCCATTGGCTCCGGCAGCACCGCCTCCACCACACTCAGCCAGTCGTCCTCCTCGTCCGGACGCGGCTCCCTGCCCCCAGCTGGTTACGCCGGTTACCATGGAAACCAGTGCCACAGCGCTGACAGGGGCCTCGCCGTGTGCCCCTCTCCCGAAGCAGTGGCCGACAACGAACTGAACCAGCTCCATCTTCATCAGCATGGTCTTCATCACTGTGAGCGCTGGAGAGGACAGCTGCCTCTGAGTGAGTCTCTGCTGCACCTCCTTTATTTAAGACATGACATGAGGCCGGGGTTCACTCAAAGCCCAAATGAACCTGGATGTGATTTGGGATGAGAACATTTGCCTCAAAAACCTGCATATTAGGTCTTTTAAAATTATTTATTATTATTATATTATAAATGCCTTAATGAGAAAGTAATAAGACAAGTTTTACATTCACATTTAACCGTTTTAAAGTAGGGCTGCATAAAATGCACTGCCAGAAGAAATAATAAAACAAACAGACAAATAAAAATAAAGTTCCTTAAATAAAGGCTCCTGACTAACTTCCACCCGACAAAGCAGGAGTTAAATGTAAGACTGATTCAGGTCAGAACAGGTATAAACTAGGACTAAACTAAACTATGAGCCATCTTGGACTCTGAGGACCTCAGGGACAGGTCTCCTGCTGGTGCCCAGTGCGCCACTGGCTGTGTCACATGTTCATCAACATGCACTGTCCCATCCAAATAAATAAATAATTCATTCTCTCTGTGGTTGCCTCAGCGGACAGCACAGACTCATCGGGAGAGTCCGTGCCCGTCTTCAGCTCAGACCAGAGCTGTCTGTCGACCATCGATGGAGAAGTCATCGACTCGTCCTTCTCCTTTGTGTCCCGCCGCATGTCGCTGTGCCGGACACCCAGCCTCAGGACAAACAGCTCCCCAGCACTGACCAGGAAGAGTCCCGCTGTGGTCCCCAAAGCTCAGAGTCTGCCCAATGCTCAGGTAACATCATTATATCACAATAGTGTAGATACTTTATACAATATGAAATTAATTAGGAATGTGTCTTTCAGGGAGATAAAGTAACCATTGGAAAATCAACAGAGGTTTAACTGGGATTTGCTGAAATGAGGTGAGAGTAATGTCACATGAATCTTTGGTTTACTGCTATGTTTAAGTCTTAAACACATATATTTGAGTTTTGTTTTACGTACAATACAAAAATCCCTTCTTCACAGCTAATCGCTTCCTTGGCGATTTTGCGGATGGACCAATCACAAGCCGTTTGTCCGCAGCGGGGGTGTGGTTTGCTGGTCACGTCATACACAAGTGACTCGGCTCGCGCAGCTAGTCATGGCAGACGCTGTTACAGAGAGGCCGTTTATTTCTGCTCCTGCTTCGGTTTTGAATGAGCAGCAAAGTATAAAAACTATGAAACCACTCTGATGTCTACTGCTGAACATATTCACTAGCATGGCTTCCTTGTTAACAACCGGCTGTGTAGTGTTCTCTGTTTGATTAACATTCCTCTTGTAAACCCTGCCCTTGAAATCAAATACAGGCAACAGGGCACCAGACTAACTAAGAGTTAGTCGGGGCTGGCCAGGCTACAAACATATAGGTTAATTATGCTTTTATATAAATATAATAATAATATTATATATTATATATATATGTTACTGTGACATGTCTTGTCAGCTGATTTATAACGTTTTTTTTTTTTTATTCCTTTTACCTGAAATAGTATGACATTGCCCCCTGTAGTCCAACTTCCTAAAGACAGCGTCCTTGTAAATCAGACAAGACACGTCACAGTAACATCAACTCTTCTGAGGAAGACTGCAGGAAGTTTAGCAGTTGAAACATGTCAAGGTCAAAAAAATCTGTCTAAATTTATCAGGAGTGGCTAAAATAATGATATATGCAGATGCGGTTCAAAAATTCCCTTTATTTGTCAAAACATCAGACTAAAGCATCCAAAACTAGCCCCGCCATCCTAATTCTTTTTCTCTTCTATACAAAGAATTAGTTTGGTCTCTTTCTATTTGATTTCCAGGATTGTAGAACACTATTCAAGTTGAGCAATGTGAAGGGTTAGAGTGCGTGATTAGTGAGAATAAGGAGTGGCTGAATGAAGACAGGGATAACAGCTAATGCGCAGCGGACAGATTTTCTTCTATTTTGCTTTAGCTCTGTAGAAGCACCTGTGGCCACTGTGCGGTCTTGTGTGTTCATTTACGAGGTTTTCTTCCCAGTAAGGGTCGGAATTAGTAATAATTAAATTACTGAAGACACGTGTTCAAAACACTACACACACTTGTTATGTGCCATCAAGTGATTGCAAATATTTAGAAGGTCTTAATATTTAATATTAATGTCTTTGCAGAAATGGTACAACCTGGACTTCTGCTGGTTTTCTGAAGATGGACAGAAGCCTTAATCAAATTTTAGACTCATTTTACTGTTGATTGATAATTGCAGTATTTTGTGGTCCACGGATTTCTGGTTTCAACAAATTAACAAAATATCCATCCATCCATTTTCTTCCACTTATTTGGAGCCGGGTCACGGGTGCAGCAGTCTAAACAGAGACCCCCAGACTCCCCTCTCTCCAGACACTTCCTCCAGCTCATCCGGGGAAACCCCCTCCCTAGGAGACATCCAGAATAGATGTCCGAGCCACCTCAGCTGGTTCCTCTTGATGTGGAGGAGCAGCTCCTCCTGAGTGACCGAGCTCCTCATCCTATCTCAAGGAGAGTGCCCAGCCACCCTGCGGAGGAAACTCATTTCGGCCGCTTGTATCCGGGATCTTGTCCTTTCTGTCATGACCCACAGCTCATGACTACAGGTGAGAGTAGGAACGTAGATTGACCGGTAAATCGAGAGCTTTGCCTTACAGCTCAGCTCCTTCTTCACCACGACAGTCCGGTACATCGACCGCATCACTGCAGAAGCTGCACCGATTCTTCTGTCAATCTCATGCTCCTTCCTTCCCTCACTCGTGAACAAGACCCCAAGATACTTAAACTCCTCCACTTGAGGCAGGATCTCTCCACCAACCTGAAGGGCCACCCTTTTCCGACTGAGAACCATGGTCTCAGACTTGGAGGTGCTGATCCTCATCCCAGCCGCTTCACACTCGGCTGCAAACTGTCCCAGTGCAGCTGAAGGTCCTGGCCTGATGGAGCCGACAGGACAACATCATCTGTAAAAAACATCATATTGTCCCCAAACAAGACTCCCTCCGGCCCTTGGCTGCGCTTCGAAATCCTGTCCATAACAATAATGAACAGGACCGGAGACGAAGGGCAGCCCTGCCGAAATCCAACATGCACCGGGAACAGGTCTGACTTACTGCTGGCAATGAATCAAGCTCCTGGTCCGGTCGTACAGGGACCAGACATCCCTTAGCAGAGGGCCCTGGACCCCATACTTCCAGAGCACCCTCCACAGTTCAATGCCTTCTCCAAATCCACAAAACACATGTGGACTGTGTCCACACTCCCATGAACCCTCCTGCACCCTGCGGACGGTATATGGCTGGTCTATTGTTCCACGTTCACCGGGGTGACCTCCAACACATGGCGGCAGAGCTGGGGGGCTATAAGCAAACCCCTACCAGCCCGCCGCCTCTCACCGCAGGCAACTCCAGAGTAGTGGAGAGTCCAGCCTCTCTCGAGGAGTTGGGTCCGAGAGCCCAAGCTGTGCCCGACTATGTCTAGTAGTTAGTCTGGAGATAGTCCCGCACAAGCTCAGGCTCTTCCCACCCAGCGAGGTCACATTCCAAGGCCCCCGCCTTTGACTGCCGCCTTATCCACTTGCACCAGCTTGCCTGTTACAGTGACAAAATACTATATGTCAAATTGTGAGTGGTTTATGTCTTGACATTGGAAATCAGGAAATAAAATCTGGTACCATTAACCAAAGTAACTTAAAATATAGTACTTTTATTTTATATTTTCATAGCACTGAAAAACATTTGACAGTGGTTCTAGTTTAATTACACTGTGTTTAACCGAGCAGTGGCTATCAGTGCAACACTAACACAATAAAACAGAATGTCTTTAATGTATATATGAGGTTAATAGGGTTTAAGGTGATGCCAGTTTCTTATTTCTGCTGCTGATCTGTTTGTTTGAGATTCTGCAGTGTTTCTGTAATTAATCATCAGGAGGAAAAGACCACTTTAAAACATGTTCACAATTAAAAGTGCTTTGTCTATTATGCTAGTAACAGATGAACAAACACACATCAGTCAGTACCATGTTTAATTCAGACACCTCAAAATAACACTCATGATGCATGTTGTAATCTTGGTCCTTTCACTTGATTTTCTGTTCTCCCTTTTGTTTGGGTCCACATTTCAACTTTATGTTTTTCTTTGTGTGTTTTGCTGCTGTTGGATTTCAGAAACAAAATGTACTGTTTTTAAATAACAAAATCTTTCTACATTATGATATTTTAAACTTCCACTTTGTAACGTTTTCTCTAAAAGCCTTGAACCACAACAAAGTGATGTAAGACCGATCACTTCCTGAATCAAAGGACGTCTTGTTACAGCAGCTCAGACTGATTACATAATGTTGCAGCTCTGTTCTGTTGGGATTTCGAGGATTTTCTGTCAAAAGAGTTATTATTGAGATGTTTCACCACATTTTGTCCAAAAGTAAAACTGTCTTTATGTCTGTATGTCTTTAAATAGTGCCTTTGTTTGATTAAGTTAAAAATGTATGAGTCTTGTTTATTTGAATTATAAAGTAATATATGATACAACAAAATTACATTAAATGATTTATGGAAAGAAAAAAGATGCTTGTTGAGTTTTATTGGTGCCTTATGTGATCTTATGCTCAAACATCTCAAGACCGGATGGAGACCTTATGAGGGTACAAAAATAAGGTAACTGTATCCCATCAAGTACGGGAAACCGAAACCAGATCCCAGATGGGACACAGCTAAGGTCAGTTCAATCACAATTCTAACGTGTGCTGGGAGCTGATTCTTTTAAGAGAGGAGCTTCGTCACCTATTTTGTACAACACATATTAAGACGTGTTAAAAAGAGGTGGCCTTGGCCGAGCCTGCCCCAAATTCTATTTTCTGAAGGACTGGGGTTCAAGGGCCAGAGGTGAGCTCAAAAACTCACCAGTACGTTACTACAGAGGTTAAGTGACCATGTGTCCCACTTTTATACTCCCTGTTTCATGTACCAACAAATATTTCTGCGTCCCCATTTTAACAAATACCAATCATTGCAGCAAATTTGAGGTGTTTATTGAAAACATGTGGTAATAGTGTACTTTTTTTTAAATTACTTAGTTTGCACCAATGGAGTTCTTGTGTTGTGTTTAATGTTGATTGAACAATGGAATTATAATGGTTTTATATAAAGCACAGATTTTGCGTGGGTAAATGCTTAATATGGGAACATTTTAGTTTTCAATAAAATTGACCATTTACCATATCTGTTAACTCTTTTGCACAAAGGTCTGTCATAAAAAAAGGATATAGCTTTCCACCTTTTTCACCACCCAGCCTCTAAAAACATGCCTGCAATCCACCAACCCACAAATAAAAAAATGTCTGGTGTGCGTTAGTTAAGTGCTTTAATCAATGAAACTAAAAACTGTTCCCTTTATGTCTTGTATCACTGATCCCAGATATTTCCAAAGTGTACAAAGGCGAGGATACATCAATAGTACGACAAATAAATTAGTTTGGGTTGGTTGGCTTCACAATAAAAAAGAAGAAGGCCATAATTTATCCTGTGTGTCTGGAATAAAAACTGAAACAGTGATGCACTCGACAGATGGGGGCGTCCTAGACCTGTTGCTAGAAGCTAGTTTAGGCTTTGATCCTTTAAGTTCAGGTTTAGTTTAAGCAGAGTTTTCTGGCTCCAGAAGGTGGTTTGGTTTTGAGCGGGTTTTATTACCATGGTAACTTACTCGACCCTGCTCTGGAGCAGGTTATATTCTTTAGAGTCAACAAAGTGGATCAGATGTGAGCAAAGTCACTGGATCTGTGGCTTTATCAACTAAACCTTTTGTTCGTGGCCCTTACCTTTTTCTTCTTTTGGTTTAGAGAACAATGTAGAGGACATTAATTACGCTCTGAAATTACACTCTAAAATTTAAATGTAATATTTGAGTTTGGGTTTTATTTAAAATATTTTTGTAAATTGTTTTTGATTCATCCTTTTCACATTTTTTGACAGTTTTGCATCTTGTCATGATTTGAAAATATGTGAATTATCAGAAAATATATTGAAGAGTTTATGTCTTTTCTCAGTGTGAGCCAATTAAAACATTTATACAACCAGCTTTATTTCCTCTTTTTACGTGTAACCTTGTTGGTTCCTGTTTCTCAGAAGAAATAGCCCCACACCCATTTCCCTCCAAGTTTCTCTCTCCTTGAGTTGAGAGAGAAAATTGTTGTGAAAGTTGTGAAAGTTACCCAGTTTGGATTTGTCTGGTTCTATTAACTCAGAATTTACTCTGCAACTCTGAGTTTGTTCAACCGGCTTCCAGCAACAGCCCTCTGGACAGGTTCACTCACTACAAATATCCTCACAACCTTGTCAGTCCTCAGTTTTAAAAGAAACGCTCTGAGAAGACCACAGACACTGCAGACATGAGCCCCGGTAAGAACAAACAAAGTCCTTTAAATCACTTTTTCAGGCTGTATGACAAATGTTTTAGCTGTACATCTGTTGTAAAAGAGACTAAAGAGACTCCAATTATATTTAAAGGTAGTTTATGTAATACATTCACAGTCTTCAGTGGAGTTTGAAAAGGTAAACAGGTGCAAAAACACCAACAATAGAAAGAGCAGAGATCTACACTGCGAAAGAAAGAAAAACACCTGCACACGCTTTAATCTGGAGACCATTGTTCAAAATGTGATTTATATTTATGAATATGCTCTGTGTTTATGAGCTCTAACGGGGGCTACTTTTCACTCGTCCACAAGAAACAGACTGAAGTGCTCAGACAACACACACAGACCTAAAACTGTAGGAGAGCTTTTACCTTTGACTTGATCTTCATGTAGCACAGACCTTTTAATGTGGGCTTCAGTTTTAACCGGAGGCTGCACCAGTCTGCTTCTTCATTCAACATTATAGTTGGGCGCTAATGTAAGTAATTACACCAGTCTTTTCATTTCAGTTTTGGAAATCGAGCGCTGGGATCTGAACATCATCAGAAACAAAACCAACCACCACACGGATCAGTTTGAAGATGAGCGTCTGATCGTGAGGAGGGGGCAGCCCTTCTCTGTCACTCTGCATCTGAAGCGGGACAGTAAAGGGTTTATTTCAGGAAAGAGCTCCTTCAAACTCACAGTGGAAACAGGTACAGACTCATTATGTGGATTTATTGTAGAAATGATCCAGAAATGAAATGTTAGATAGTCCTTAACCTTTTAACGTTTTAAGGATGTTGAGACTTGTTTTAAAAGTAATTTTTCATCTCAAATAATATGCAGAGGACACCTTTATCATAAAATAAATACAGATAGTATAATATATGCTAACATGCAGTTGCTGTGACATGTACTTCCACAGTTCAGATGAGCTCAGTTCAATTTGAATGTAGCTTAAATTAGCAGAAAAAAACAATACCCCAAAGTTTTACCATTAGAAATGACTAGTTCACGATTGATTTGTGAAAATACTATTAGAGCAAACTGTATAATTACTAGAAACACCACATATATTTTTTAGCAAGCATGAAAGTTTGGGCATCTGGTCGGTATGCTCTTGTGTGTTTTAATACAGGCCCATTGCCCCGGAAAGAGTCGGACACCAAAGTATGCTTTGGTTTGAGTAAGTCCACAGTGAACCGTGAGTGGAGTGCCTCTGCAGCCCCTGGTTCCTGTAAAAACACTGTCGTTCTGACCATAAACTCCTCTCCGGACGCTCCCATCGGGGTCTACGCTCTGAGTCTGGACCAGGAAGGACACAAGACCAGTTTGGGAAAGTTCACCCTGCTTTTCAACGCATGGTGTCAAAGTGAGTAATAATAATAGTAATAATAATAATGGATTGGATTTATATTGCGCTTTTCTCCCAAGGGACCAAGGGACTCAAAGCGCTTACAGTCCGTCCATTATTCATTCATACACAGTCACACTGGTGATGGTAAGCTACAACTGTAGCCACAGTTGCCCTGGGGCAGACTGACAGAGACGTGGCAGCCATTTTGCGCCTACGGCCTCTCCGACCATCACCACATACATTCACTCAACATTCTAACACATTCATACGAGGCAAGGTGGGTTAAGTGTCTTGCCCAAGAACACAACAACAGTATAAATTGTGGGGAGAGCGGGAATCGAACCCACTACCTTCCGGTTGAAAGACAACTGCTCTTCTCTTTCAGCAGGGCTCAGTTTGTCGTAAAAAGCATTTGAGTTTATGAAGCTTCAAATATCTGTTTTCCCATCAAAGACAAATGCATGGGTGTTATTTGGACAGAATTATACACCAGTTTCCACTACACAGTACCAGCTCGACTCGCCTCGGCTCGCCTTTGTTTGGTTTTCCACTGCGTAAAAGTTGTACCTGTACCTGCTTCCTGGTACTTTTTTTCGTATCACCTCCGGCGAGGTTCTAAGTGGGCTGAGGCGATACTAAATTGTGATGTGAACACACGACAGACTGCTGATTGGCCAGAGAGAATCGTCACTGTTCACTGCGTCATCATTGCACGCGCCAGACGGAGTATCCTGAATAACCCCGCCATTTTTAAATAGTTTGGCCAGAGATTGCGTGATAATTTACCCAGTCCCAGACTTTAGTATTATGGCAACTCGGAAAAATGCTCCGTGGTCAAACGAGGAGGTGCAGACTTTTCTTTGTTCGGTTGCCGAAGAGAAGATCCAGCGAGTTCTATGTGTGTGAGTAGCGGGTGTGTGTCGCGTAGAAGATTACGTCACTATTGTGGAGGTACTATCTGCAATGGAAAACGGAGCGAAAAGCGAGCCGAGCCGAGTCGAGGCGAGTCGAGTCGAGCTGATACTGGTAGTGGAAAAGCGCCATAACTGGCTAGTCTTTTGGCTATCATTAGCATCAATTCATGTGTAAATATGGTCATTACCTGAGCAATCTGCAGGGGGGTTGGGGGTGTGTGTGTGAATGGTTGCTGGTGGCTTGTTTGTATGTGTGGGGGAGGGAGGGCTGCTAAAAGCAGAGAACTCGGCAGGCCTTGGAAATGATCCTGAGTGAAGTAAACCCTTGTGACTCAGATGGAGAAGACATACAGACGTGGACAAAAATGTTGGTACCCTTCGGTCAATGAAAGAAAAACTCACAATGGTCACAGAAAAAACTTTATTCTGACAAAAGTAATAATAAATTAAAGCCGCAAGCGGCGATAAAGGCCCTCGCCTCCCTTGAGACCGCGGGGACACATATATTCGGAGGATTGCATGTCGTGCTTTAAAGCAAATTTGGAGCTGTTTAGATGAAAACCCTTTAGCACAAAGTGTACGATTTAGGTGGTCATGTATTCCACCCAACATAGATTTTCTGTTGAGTTTACGGTATGGCTGTAATAAACTTTTCTGTTTGCCCTAAGGTGTCCTATGGATGTACCAAGTTTTGTATTTCTACATTGGAAAAATTTACTTTCATTTTCCATAGAACCAATTATTTTGACTTTTCTAGGGTCGCAACTGAGTCATTTTCCTATTTTTTTCAGGGACTTCAAATACATACATTTTTGCGGGCTTGAAGTCTGGGACCAATAAAAATGACTTTTAGTTGCACGTTTACTGGGTCAAATTGAAAATCATTTTTCAGAAAAATTATAATAAAAAATATATACCAAATTATAATAAAATAAAATATAACTCGAGCAAAACGACAAGAAAAACGCCTGTCTATTTTACACACATGTGTTTAGCTCATTTTGCCCAAGTTTGGTGTCTGTGGAATGAAGCAGCTATTTTCTGTTGTTTTTAAAGAGAGGTTGTATTCTAAGTCGGTTCACATCTTCAATTTAAAATGGCCGCCTTCCCGTGTGTGATAAGGTGTGGTCCCCTTTGGCTTTTTGTTCATAAGCCCATACTGGATGTGTGTACCAAGTTTCATTTGCCTACGACAAACTAAAATTTTCACTTCCCATTGACTTTTTCCACATATTTGGGACGTTGCTATGGCAACACATTTATAGATAGGGGGTGGTTGTCATTGGCTTTTATGCTCCTCATGACATAGGAGATGTGTGTACCAAATTCCATGTCTCAATCTAAATTCTTGGGTCCCATTATAAGTTTGTAGGGGCGCTGGAGAGCCATTTCTAAAGATAACCCTTTTATTTACATATCTTTGTGTTCAGGTCATGAATGTGCACAAACGCCTTTTGGGTCCGACTTGATCCGAGAAGGCGTTTGAGAGTTAAGAGACATTTTATTTTCACAAAAATGGCCACCTCGTTACAGGCTTGCTACACCCATACCCGATAAGATATCAACAATAAAGTCACAAATTTGGTTGGCACACGTGTCTAGATGATACTCACCAAATTTGGGGCCATTTAAATTAAAACACAATGATTTGCATCTTCTTGCGCAAGGGGTGCGATTTTAGTGGCCATGCGTTTCACCCTACATGGCGGACTTCCTGTTTAGTTTAAGGTGTGGCTGTCATAGACTTTTCTGTTTGCCCTGAGGTGTCCTATTGATGTACTAAGTTTCATTTTTCTACGTTGGAAAAAAGTTACTTTCACTTTCCATAGGCCCAATGTATTTTGACTTTTCTAGGGGTCGCCACTGAGTCATTTTTCATTTTTTTTTTTTCGGGGACTTCAAATACATAAATTTTTCGCCGGGCTTGAAGTCTGGGACCAATAAAAATGACTTTTAGTTGTTGGTTTACTGGGTCAAATTGAGAATCATTTTGCAGAAAAATTATAATAAAAAAATATATACCGAATTATAATAAAAAAAAATATAACTCGAGCAAAAAAGTCTAGAAAAACACTTGTCTCATTTACATACATGTGTTTAGCTCATTTTGCCCAAGTTTGGTGTCTGTGGAATGAAGCAGCTATTTTTTGTTGTTTTTTAAAAAAGAGGTGTATTCTAAGTCGGACCAAATTTTCAATTCAAAATGGCCGCCTTCCCGTGTGTGATAGGGTGTGGTCCCCATTGGCTTTTTGTTCATAAGCCCATGGTGGATATGTGTACCAAGTTTCATTTGCCTACAACAAACTAAAAATTTCACTTCCCATTGACTTTTTTCACATTTTTGGGACGTTGCTATGGCAACACATTTATAGATAGGGGTGGTTGTCATTGGCTTTTATGCTCGTCATGACATAAGAGATGTGTGTACCAAATTTTATGTCTCTATGACAAACTAAATTCTTGGGTCCCATTATAAGTTTGTAGGGGCGCTGGAGAGCCATTTCTAAAGATAACCCTTTTATTTACATATCTTTGTGTTCAGGTCATGAATGTGCACAAACGCCTTTTTGGTTCCAACTCGATCCGAGAAGGCGTTTGAGAGTTCTGAGACGCTTTATTTTCACAAAAATGGCCACCTCGTTACAGGCTTGCTACACCCATACCCGATAAGATATCAACAACAAAGTTACAACTTTGGTTGGCACACGTGTCTAGATGATACTCACCAAATTTGGGGCCATTTAGATTAAAACACAATGATTTGCATCTTTCTGCGCAAGTGCGATTTTAGTGGCCGCGTGTTTCACCCCACATGGCGGACTTCCTGTTGAGTTTAGGGTGTGACTGTCATTGACTTTTCTGTTTGCCCTGAGGTGTCCTATGGATATACCAAGTTTCATTTTTCTGTGTTGAAAAAAACTTACTTTCACTTTCCATAGGCCCAATGTATTTTGATTTTGTAGGGGTCGCCACTGAGTCATTTTTCGTTTTTTTTTTTCGGCGACTTCAAAAACATACCATTTTTGCCGGGCTTGAAGTCTGGGACCAATAAAAATGACTTTTTGTGCATGTTCACTGGGTCAAATTTAGGATCATTTGGTCACAATAAAGATAAAAAAAAAAAAAAAAAAATCCGAGCAAAAACAATAGGCCCTCCCGGCCATCACCGGCTCGGGCCTAATAAAAATTCTATGAATGTTAACCAATGAAAGTCAGACATTGTTTTTCAATTATGCTTCAACGGAATTATTTTAAAAAATAAACTCATGGAACAGGCCTGGACAAAATTGATGGTACCCCTAGAAAAGACTGTTAATAATGTGACCAAATGGACATGTTAATTCAAGGTGTGTGCACTAATTAGCATCACAGGTGTGTACAATCTTGTAATCAGTCAGTGGGCCTATTTATAGGGCTTCAGGTAGTCACTGTGATGTCTGGTGACATGGTGTGTACCACACTCAACATTGACCAGAGGAAGCGAAGGAAAGAGTTGTCGCAGGAGAAAGAAAATTATAGACAAGCATGATAAAGGTAAAGGCTATAAGACCATCTCCAAGCAGCTAGATGTTCCTGTGACTACAGTTGCACATATTATTCAGAAATTTAAGATCCATGGGACTGTAGCCAACCTCCTGGACGTGGCGCAGGAGGAAAATTGATGACAAATCAAAGAGACGGATAATCCGAATGGTAACAAAAGAGCCCAGAAAGACTTCTAAAGAGATCCAAGGTGAACTCCATGCTCAAGGAACATCAGTGTCAGATCGCACCATCCGTCGTTGTTTGAGCCAAAGAGGACTACATTGGAGACGACCAAGGAGGACACCATTGTTGAAAACAAATCATAAAAAACTAGACTGGAATATGCCAAACTACATGTTGACAAGCCACAAAGCTTCTGGGAGAATGTCCTATGGACAGATGAGACAAAAATGGAACTTTTTGCCAAGGTACATCAGCTCTATGTTCACAGACGGAAAAATGAAGCATATCAAGAAAAGAACACTGTCCCTACTGTCAAACATGGAGGAGGCTCTGTTATGTTCTGGGGCTGCTTTGCTGCATCTGGCACAGGGTGTCTTGAATCTGTGCAGGGTACAATGAAATCTGAAGACTATCATGGCCCTCCCTGAACTAATGGCATTTATTGCAATTGTCATCTTGCGGGGGCTTACCAAGGTTCCATCACTACGTGACTGCTGGTCAGCAAACCTGGGAAACCCACATATCATTGGAACAATGCCGCGAAACCGCTTCCAAGAAAAAGAGCCATGTGTCAGGTCAAACACCAATGCAAGAACAATCATGCCACTGTGCGATGTGTTCACTGCTCCAGATACACATGTGGTAAATGCAGACGGGAGATACCATGGCAGTGCCAGGATTGTGAGTGATTGCTGGAATGTACTCACTAACTTTTTTATATTATTTGTAAATATGTGTACAAATGGTTGGTTTCTTTATTTTGTACTATTTTAATCAATAAATCTCAGCAACAAAGGAAAAAAAACCTTGTGTTTTCTCCCTAAGATGGCAAAGTGAAACACAAGTTTCCTTGAAGTGGCTTAGCATGGCCCCACATAGTTTACATAACAAAAGCAACTGTTAGTCTAAAGCCTTCCAGCCCATCGGCTGTCCTGCGGGTTTTATAGGCCCCACATAGTTTACATAACAAAAGCAACTGTTCACAGCTGATTAAGGATATTAGTCTAAAGCCTTCCAGCCCATCGGCTGACCGGCGGGTTTTATAGGTAGAAAAGCCAAATGGCTGCTTTCTGGGACTTCTAGAGTTAAAAACACGCTTGTTACTTACTTAACATACATAACGTTGTCGGGCTGAATTATACTTGGCACATTCATCTTGGCTAATGACATTAGTGATGCCTGTGGTAAGATGTGGGCCATTAGAGGCTTGAAATGCACATTAGATTAGCTTTCGGCACATTGCGCGCCTGTGTCTGTGTGTGTGGAGAAAAGGGATGACGCTATTTCACAGGGGGGGGTGTCTGGAGGCGGGGACTTGCTGGCTACTATATCGGGGCGAGCTGTGTTACCGAGGCACATTCAATCAGCACACTTACCTTGACTGCACATCGCTGAACGGAAACCTGCTTCAAACTCCACTGCAAGGACATACACATTACAGATTTTTATTCACCAGAGAAGGCTGATTTCAAGATGCCTCGCTCATTTCTCGTCAAGAAATACTTTTCCAACAAGAAGCCATACTACAGGGAGAGCCACTTGGAAAGTCAAGCTGGTGAGTTTTTTTCGTGATTTAACACTAGAAGTCCCAGATTTGTAACCCTCCTTTAGCCAAGTGGATGCTAACTGGCTAGTCTTTTGGCTATCATTAGCATCAATCCATGTGTAAATATGGTCATTACCTGAGCAATCTGCAGGGGGGTTGGGGGTGTGTGTGTGAATGGTTGCTGGTGGCCGGATTCGGACTCAGAGCTGTCTGATCTGTCTTCAGGTTAAGTTTCATTTCATATTATTTCCTATTTAATTTCAAACCAGTAAGTGGAAAACAGCAAAAAAACAGAGTGGAGTGACATAAATATTTACTCTGCCTTTTTTGTATTGTCCACTTATTTGTTTGTACTACTTAGCAGACATTCACTGCCATCTGAAGTGCAAAACATTATTAGTAGTTTCTTTGCTTTAGTTGTATCTTTTTATTTAGGAAGATATTTCAGACATCATTCCGATACAGAGAAGGAGATACTGGAATTATTATTTTTATCTATGCATGCATTTGTGATATCATTTGACTTTTCCATTGCTCACAATTTGAATTTGTTCACACTGCAGATGAGGAGACTGCTCCTCAACCAAAAAAGAGAGCTCGTTTGGGGACTGACCTGACAGAGACAGCGAAAGATGGCACAGTGTGGCGTGAAGAACAGGTGGGGACGCGTCTCCCTTTCACCCCAATCAAAGCATACGCTGCAGATGGAGAGCCAACGGCTAAGGCCAGGAAAAGTATCTCGAGTCGCCTTCAGAGCTTCCTGTGTTTCATCACTCATGACATGCTTCATAGCATTCAAGAATGGACTATTCAACATGCACAGGAAACTGAGCATGTTCATTGGTTCATGGCCCTCCCTGAACTAATGGCATTTATTGCAATTGTCATCTTGCGGGGGCTTACCAAGGTTCCATCACTACGTGACTGCTGGTCAGCAAACCTGGGAAACCCACATATCATTGGAACAATGCCGCGAAACCGCTTCCAAGACATCATGCGACACCTACGCTTTAATGACAGGTCCACCCGGAGTGATCGCACAAAGACTGATAAGTTTGCTGCAATTTCCAGTCTGTGGGGATCATTTGTCACCAATTGCATCACGTCCTACAACCCTGGTCTACATATCACCGTTGATGAACAGCTTTTCCCGTCAAAGGCTCGCTGCTGTTTCCTACAGTATATTGCAACTAAACCTGACAAGTTTGGGATCAAGTTTTGGGTGGCTTGCGACCTGAAATCCAAGTACATTTGTAATGTCCTCCCATATCTTGGCAAGGACCCTAGTCGTCCCAGTGGAGTGTCTGAAAATGTAGTGATGAGGCTGATGGAACCATTCCTAGACAAGGGCAGAAATGTTACCACGGGCAACTTCTTCACATCGCTGTCACTTGCGCATAAACTTCTTAGCCGGAAAACCACCATCCTCGGCACAGTCAACAAGATTCGCCGGGAAATCCCTCAATCCGCTAGACACACAGATCGCAATGAATTCACCACTCGGGTATGTTGCAGGTCGTTTGTGTTTCTAATTTTTAGAATCAACACCGCCAAGTGTGTCATTGTGTGTAAAATTGCTATGAAAATAACAATTTATCTTATTTATTAGGTGTTTTCAACCACTGCTGCTACGCTGACGGCGTATGCGCCCAAACGGAAGAAGACTGTCTACATTCTTAGCAGCATGCACAGCGTGATTCAGACTGAAAATACCACCAAAAGGAAGCCAAACACTGTCACCCTTTACAACACCACAAAGTGCGGCGTGGATGTGATGGACCAGATGGTGCGGAAGTACACTGTCCGCACAGGGACACGGCGCTGGCCAGTTGCCGTGTTCTATAACATGATTGACATGGCAGCACTGAATGCACATGTGCTGTATCAAGCATGCACCGGAAGGCAGGAAAGACGGGTGGACTTCCTGGTGGAGCTTGCAAGAGAGTTGGCTAACTCTCATATGTGTGCGACGAAGGCAAGAAAAGAACAATTGCTTCAGACACAACCCTCCACACCTAGCCCTGGAAAAAGAGCCATGTGTCAGGTCAAACACCAATGCAAGAACAATCATGCCACTGTGCGATGTGTTCACTGCTCCAGATACACATGTGGTAAATGCAGACGGGAGATACCATGGCAGTGCCAGGATTGTGAGTGATTGCTGGAATGTACTCACTAACTTTTTTATATTATTTGTAAATATGTGTACAAATGGTTGGTTTCTTTATTTTATTTTGTACTATTTTAATCAATAAATCTCAGCAACAAAGGAAAAAAAACCTTGTGTGTTTTCTCCCTAAGATGGCAAAGTGAAACACAAGTTTCCTTGAAGTGGCTTAGCATGGCCCCACATAGTTTACATAACAAAAGCAACTGTTCACAGCTGATTAAGGATATTAGTCTAAAGCCTTCCAGCCCATCAGCTGACCGGCGGGTTTTATAGGTAGAAAAGCCAAATGGCTGCTTTCTGGGACTTCTTTAAAGATATGCATTCAAAGCAAAATAAATAAACAAAACAGTAAGACGTGTCAGCTTTTCACTGCAAAAATTATGGGGACATTATAGGATATACATTATTTTAAGCTGAAAATACACAAAGCTGTTGGTAATGTGATATGTATTTTATTGTATCCCTAAAATAATAGAAAATAAAGTCATGTTTATTACAGGCATTTACTGTTGCCATTCGACAGTATTTTACAAATACTGTATTTATCAAGTCTATTTTTGCTTATAGTAACACAGACTATCCACTGATCTCACAGGAGATGCTGTTCACAAGCGTTTACAGTCCAGGAGGAAGGAGTATGTTCTGTCCCAACACGGGTTAATTTACAGAGGGACAATCAAATGGATCAAAGCCCTGCCCTGGAACTTTGGACAGGTCACACATAAATGATCTTTTCCCTTTGTTTTCATGAAGATGGACATTTTATTAAACTGTGTTTCCTCATGTGTTTGTAGTTTGAAGCAGGAATCCTCGACGTCTGCCTCAAGATTTTGGATAGCAACCCTAAATTTGTGTTGGACGCGGACCAGGACTGTTCTGCGAGGAGGAACCCGGTCTATGTGACCCGAGTGCTAAGTGCTATGGTACTGTTTGTGTGTGGCTCTTGATCAGACTGTGAACAGGTGTTATTTACAGTCCAGTGGGCAGTGATTAACACGGCAAAAGATACTTGTTTCATTACTATCAGTTTCCGCTCCGTCCCCTCGAAAACCTTTGTGATGGAAAGCTGGAGCCTTAATTAAGAATGTTGTGTCCCAGTTTATTCCACTCAACTTTAAAATCTTATTGCTCTGAAAACAACTCTGAAAAAAGCTATAAGATTCTCAAAAGACTATTGAGATTAACTAAAAACTGTGAAAGAGTTTCTGTCGGTTTCTGAAAAGAATCACTCTCAATTAATTTTTATTACAGTTTTGCAGAACTTTAGATGCATGTATAAATTTGTAAAAAATGGGTGAGAAAATAGGAGCTGCCAATAATAATGTAATTAAATATTTTTTAACTGAGTGTTCCAGCTTTATCTTCTCAGGCTGGTTATCCCAAAGTCGAGGCGCCCTGACAGAAGAGCCTGACCCTTTTGTCCCTAAGCCTCTGGGACAGCAGGAACCTCCCTGTGCTTATCCTTATTGTGATAACATATTTGTATTAGTGGACCTTTCAGCTTTAATAACATGTGTGTGTAAATTACTATATTATACTATAATATTGAATATTACTATAACCTTATTGCTTCTTTTGCCTGAGGAGGCGGGACTCATTAAGCCCATCTGTCTAAGTCTATGCCACTGTCTTGTGTCCACAGATCAACAGTCAGGATGACAGGGGGGTGCTGATGGGGAACTGGGGGACGATTACAAACGGAGTCCACCCGGGACACTGGATTGGCAGCGGGGACATCCTACGGCAGTGGGCAGAAAGCGGCCCTGTCCGATACGGCCAGTGCTGGGTGTTTGCTGCAGTGGCCTGCACAGGTCTATAATTAGTATCACTGCTAGTCTGGAGTGTTTTTTATGCTGGTTTATTAGTTTATAACCTCTTCATCTGCAATCGTCAGTGTCCCGGGCCCTGGGCATCCCCTGTCGAGTGGTCACTAACTTCAACTCAGCTCATGACACTGATGCCAATCTGCTGATAGAAAGGAAATATGATAAAAACTTCAAGAGACTACCAGGCGATTCAATTTGGTGAGTTAATAAACTGACATCAAGTTATCTTATAAACGTTTGGCAAAATGTGTTACTGTGATCCTTTTCTTTGTACATGTTGTCAGGAACTTTCATGTTTGGGTGGAAAGCTGGATGGCACGTCCTGATTTGGGAAACAAGTTTGACGGGTGGCAGGCCAGTGACCCCACTCCACAGGAGACAAGCGAAGGTAACATTGTTAGCCACAATACATGTATAAAGAGTATTTTAAGTGCAACATACATAACATTTAAGTGCCCATACCCTACAAGTCTTTGTCTCTGGTCTCTGTCGAAGCAGACTACAATACTACTGTCCATCTGTCCATGAGGCCTGTATGACTAACCTCAAAAGAAAACCAACTGAGTCTGCTGCTCACATGTTTCCTACAGGACATGCTTTACCAGAGTGTCACCACAGTCATATTACTTATAAGAGCTGTGGTATTTGCTTGACAAATCTACACGTTCTAGTTTTTTTTTACTCATCCTATACAACTACAACAACATCTATACAATATAAATATAATCATTTGAAAACACACCGCTGTTGTATCTGGGTCCTTAGCACATTGATGGTTTCCTAACATTAAACGGGCTACTTACAAGGATTGTGCAAGAGTCACATCAGTACAATACTCAAGTTTGCAGCGGTTTATTAATAAATAACTTTTTTTTTGTTTGTCTTTATCAGGTGTTTATTGTTGTGGACCTGCTCCACTTAAAGCTGTTAAAAAGGGAGAGTTGACCAAGAAATATGACACACCCTTTATTTTTGCCGAGGTGGGTTTGACCCTTTTTTAATCTTTTATTTGTGACAGTTTAGACAGGAAACAGGATGAGAGGGAGGGTAATGAGATTAGGCGAATAACCTGAGTCGTAATGGAACCTGGGTCTCTCGAGAATGTGGTATGCGCTTTACCAGAAGAGCCACTGAGACGCCCTGGTTTTACTCTTTTTAAAACGGTTGAAATACAGCGGGCCTGACTCAAACTATTCGTAAACAGCTTTGTTTCCCATGTGCATAAAATATGTGTCAAAACTTATGGACCTGTTACTTTTGGTCCAATTTGTAAATGAGTAGCAAGAAGACCTCAGGCTGGATATTAAAATGTTAATATCATTAAAACATGTATCCTCAAAGTACTATTCTTTCTCCTGTCCCGTCTGGACTCAGGTTAACGCTGACGTGGTCGACTTGATGCAGTTGCCAAATGGAGAGTTTACTCAGTTCAGTGGCTCGACCAAGTCTGTGGGCTGCTTCATCAGCACCAAAGCTGTGGGTTTAGACAAGAGACATGACATCACTCATAAGTACAAGTATCCTGAAGGTACACAACAAACATGAGTCGTAGTAGGGACACGGGGGAAATTTACCACCAGTGTGGGCCCATTTTCAAATTGTTTTCAAGTCGTATTTACAGTGATCTTGTCTTACCATTATTTTTTATCTCTGCATACTATTGCACCGAGCTATTTGTTTGTGCTAAACCCTCAGGCTCAAAAGAGGAGAGGGAGATTTTTGCGAAAGCCCAGCATCACAACAAGCTTCAGCAGAAAGGGCTAGAACATGGCTTCCTTCTAAAAGTGTGTATAATGTGTTTGACATTGATTAGAAAATACTGAAGAAATATTTCTAGTGTTTTATGAGACCTTTAGTGAAGTGTAATATATCTGTTCCATTATCTGACTTGTAACTCTTTGAAGATTAAACTCGTGGAGGGGATGATCATCGGCACTGACTTTGAGGTCTACGCCATCCTCACCAACAACTGCATGGACACCAGGACCTGCAACTTCATTTTCCTCGCCAAAACGGTCAGCTACAACGGCAAACGGGGAGAGAGCTGTGCCTCCTCCTCAAACGAAGTGGACATCGCTGCTGGAGAAGGTCAGAGCCAAGACTGACAGTAATACGGAACAAAGATTCTGAATAGAAAGCATAATTTCACAGGTGTGCCTTAGGCTGACTACAATAAAAGGCCACCCTACAATGTGCAGTTTCACTGTATTGATGGGGGTTCGGGGTGGTCTGTGGGGTCCTTTGCATTGAGTTGATCAGGTTGTTGGTTGTGGCCTGTGGAATGTTGGTCCACGCTGACAACAAACTGCAGTCAGGTCGAGACCCCGATGAGGACGACGAGCAGGTGTAGGTGCATTGTTGCAGCAGCTGTCCGGGTGGCTGGTCTCAAAGGATCTTGGAGGTGAAGATGCTGGATGTGGAGGTCCTGGGCTTTGTGTGGTTACATGTCGTACTGCCAAATTCTCTGAAACGCCTTAGACGTTTCAGAGAACGTTTCAGAGACGGTTTATGGTAGAGAAATGAACATTCATTTCATGGGCAACAGCTCTGGTGGACATTCCTGCAGTCAGTATGCCATTTGCACGCTCCCTCAAAACTTGTGACATCTGGGGCATTGTGCTGTGTGATAAAACTGCACATTTTAGAGTGAGGCCAGCTTAAAGCACACCTGTGCAATAATCATGCTCTCTAATTGGAATCTTGATATGCCACACCTGTGAGGTGGATGGATTATCTTGGTAAAGTAGAAGTGTTCACTAACACGTACGTATGCCTTTTGTGTACATACAAAAGTCTCAGCTCTTTGAGTTTAGCTCATGAAAAATGGGAGCAAAAACAAAAGTGTTGTATTCAGCGTATTTAACTCCTACATTTTTTAAATGAAAAATAAATTGGAAAATTGGATCTTTGACCCTCAGAAGTTACGGTAGTTGTCGGCGGAGTATAGTTTGGTTTCGGTTTTGAGATGTCTGAGATTAACTTTGGCCCTGAATGGAGAAATCAAAGTAGGTCACTTGGAAACAATTGGACTGAGATAAAAGTGTCATAAATTGTCAAGAAAAGAAATGTCCTGGACAAAATATACTTAAAAGAGTGGAAACCGAGATAATGTTAACTCCCCAATAACTACAACTTTGATTATTCTTAGTTTTGGTAAAGCAGAGATAGAGTGACAAAAATATTAGCCTCTGTCTATATGTTGGTAAAAAGGCAGAGTGGCTCAGAGCCTTTGTCCTGTAACCGGAAGATTGCCGTTTCGATTCCCGCTCTCCCTGGTCTATACTGTTGTTGTGTCCTTGGGCAAGACACGTAACGCCCCTTTCCTCCAGTGACACAGCACAGGTATGAATGTGTGAGAATGTGGAACAATGGAGGGAAATTGGCTAAAGGCTATAATCTGCCATGTTTACATTGATGTGGCTGTGTCTCTTCTATGTTCATCCAGATGCATTGCCCCAATCAAATAAATAAATAAAAATAAAAATAAACTTTCAGAGATCCGGCTGCCGCTCAAATTGGAGTACCAGAGGTATGGCCCAGTATTGACCCCAGACAGACTCATCCAGGTGTCAGCCCTCGCCATCAGCAAACAGACCATCAACTCCTGCAAAGCCGAGAAGACCATAGTCCTGGGCGAACCTAAAGTTAACATTAAGGTAAAAACAACAATATTTCTCCACAGTTGAAAATTGATTGAAGACTGGCGCTAAACCCACTTAATCCAATTGTTTCATCTGTGCCTCCTGCAAAAACAGTTTTAACACATTTTACATTTATAATAGTCCACATTTGGAGTTTGCTTGTTTTAATTTTTATACTAATGTATGTACTCTTTTCTACTCTCTAAAGTTTGTATTGTGTTCCATCTATCTACATTCTTCTACTTTAAAGTTCATTTCGTTCAGTTCGTTAGTTACTGTAAATTCGGATTTGTTCAACTTTAACCAAACATGTGACCATCTGAGCTTCTGTTTCATAACCACACCCACAAAAAGTACAATAGATTTTTTTATATGACATTTCTTAAAATTTCCCCCATTTTTGGTAGAAAATAGCAATAGCTAAACTTTGGGGAACTGCATAACCTTTACTCAGTGGAGGGCACAGATCCCTTTACAGACTGTGTTAGGTCAGTGGCGCAATATTTACAGACATCATGTGTTTACAAGAGGAGACTTTCCAGGCAGCAGGTTTGGAAGAAAAAACATCTTCTGAAACATTAGGGTCATTTTAGTGTATTTTGTACAAACACAACTCTGTTAATCTCTTGTGATAGGGAGTTTTCTTCACCAGCTGTGGGACTGTGTCAGTGAGATAGGCATGATTCTACTAATGTCAAGTCTAAGAACCATCAAAATTTGCAGAATATATATTTCATATTCATAAAAACCTTCAAACTACTGTACATTTATTTCTGTTGATGACTAAGTATTTCTGTTTGTTTGATTGTAGATTTTAGGAGACGTTCATGTGAAGGCAACTGTGAGCGCAGAGCTGACTCTGGTGAACCCTTTACCAGAGCCACTGCAGAACTGTAGCTTCACAATCGAAGGAGTGGGCCTCACCGGCAACAAGCCTCTGGAGATAAAGTAAGTCACCGCAGACATAAAAGCTCTCACATAAGACAGTGTTAAACCACATATATTACTTTCAATGATCAACTAAAGGAGAAACTAAAAATCAATATGACCACCAATTTAATGAGGTTTATAGGCTGTGTTAAATACTTTCCTTAAAGACTGTACTAAACATCCACAAGTTCCTTGTAGAAACACATTTGCGCCCCTTATGTTGCACTGACTGATAAAGATCACTGTAAATCTTTCAGGGTTGAAGAGGTGGTGCCTAAGAAGGAGGCCAAAGCTTGGATTGAGTTCACTCCAACCCTTGCTGGCTCCACTGTGCTCCTGGTGAACTTCGACAGCGACAAACTGAAGAATATCAAGAGCTTCATCAATGTCAAAGTTAAGCAGAAAGCCAGAGCAGAAAACTAATGCATGGACCGCTTTTCATATCAATGCAATGGGCTTATGTTATAATTTCCTAAAATTTGATTTAATCATATTGAGACCCACTATAACTCTCCTAAAGTAAATTATATTGTTTTAATACACAAGCTAGACAAATAACATTTACTAACCACTTTGCATTAGTTACATTCAGTGTTGTGAAACTTTCATTCATTTTCTTCCACTTAGTTCCGTTAGGGGTTTGCAGGTGACTGCAACTCTGGGCAGTTAGTTTACAGCCATTTACTCTCACATTCATTCACTAGGGACACTTTAGAGTTACCTACACGTGCTTGTCTTTGGGCAGTACCCGGACAGAACCCACGGTTACACAGGGAGGACATGCAGACTCCTCACAGAAAGACCGGAGTTTGAACTCATTTTTTGATTAACAACTTTTAGATTGAGTCTCCAAAAATACACCAATGTGTACTTAAGTCATCAGGACTCATAGGCACGGGCGTGTTTACCATTTTGGGGGCCTAAAGCAAAATTGCCACACATTGCCTAAGATTTCCCTAGGCAGTAATAGTGAGTATGTAGAATTAGTAAGACATTAAAAAAAATAATATATATTTTACAATAAAATATATAACAACACAACACACTTTGTTTTACTCTAAATTATATCGAGTCCTTTAAACTTTAAGAAATTAAATTAAATTCATTTTACCCTGCACAAGTGTCTTCTTTTCTTCAATTTTCTTACTGTATACAATAATAATAATAATAATAATGATCTACATATATTAACCTTTCAGATAATATGAATTTAACCTTTCTGGTTTAGGCTAGTTTAAGCCCTTTATGAAGAAATTTAAATCAAGGATCGTGACATCGCCCAGCATGGGCCCAGGATTGGGGCTCTTATGCGAGCACCATGAGCATGGAGTTGCCCATGGTAAGAGGATCGTAAATTTACAATTATTCCTCAGAGGGACAGAAGACCTCCTCCTTCTAGTAGAGACTTGACCATCCTTCTAACCTTTGTCCTAGTTCCCCAGTAACCCCTTGTACCAGGAACCCATGTTCTTATCTTTACCAGATCTTACCTGTATGTGAGTGTGTGCATTAAACTAATCATGTTTTAAAACCATACCCTCTGACATTATGTTTTCTTTTTTCTATTAATATGCTCCTAGATGTATTAATATAACATCTCATACTTGATTATAAACCATACAAAAGTATAAACCATAAGGCACATAATAAAAATGCATGCATAATGAATAGCTAAATAGGTACAAAAAATTTAACACATAACATCCAAAATATTATACCACAGAAGAGCTTTTTTTACAAGCTTCTTGTGTTATAGACACGGTGAGCACAAACTTGTACACAAGCCCCTGTTTGCATCTGTAAGGAGGTTGTATTGCCTAAGATTAGGGACATGTTTTTTTTTTCATTTGAGACACTGATTTATTGAACTGGGGTTGAGAAGCCAAACAAACTGTGTTGCACGCCGGGGCCTAATGGACAGGTTTTTTTCTGCTCTCAGCTGGGCCCCGGTGCACCTCTGAGCAGGGTTGCCTGACTGGAGCAGAGCAGAAGCAGAGATGGTGTTCTCAGGGTCAGAGCAGCGACACCTCAAAATAGAATAGGAGCATGAAAGCACCACCTTGTCCACCGGGGTGAATTGGTTAATTTTTTACTATTTAATAGGGCTGTACATTATGAAACATGTGATGTAAGTAGCTACAGTACATCGCTACCTCCCTGTATGTAGCTACATCCCTGTATGACAGTCTGCCCCTAATTCATGATTATTATTTTGATTGCTTGATGGTGGCTGTCAGTCAAAAGCTATCAATGCATCAAGTAACCGCTTTGCTTGTGTCCACAAGCTTGCAGGGTCCTACACATTTGTGTGGGTTGCGTGGTGGTAAAAAAACGCTTCTGCCCTTTTTTTTCCAGTTCCTTTTGAAATAATTTTTACTTGGTTCTTGTTTATCAGTTATTAATAAGAGCAACAAAAGGCTGCATTTTATATATGCATTTATTTGAATAAATGTTAAATGTTAAGTTCATTCCTCCATCAGAGTGTCCTCGTCATAGGACTCTGGAGGAGCAGTGTGAGGAGCTGCGTAGTCGGCCATGTTGGAAAGGTCATACACCACACAGCAGCTCAGAGCACTTCGAGAAATCTTCATGTCACAGACATCAGACCACACTTTAGTTTTCACATCAAAACTCTCGACACAGTTGATGGTGGTGAAGCCGTTGAAGCCCCCGATAACAAACAGACGGTCATCGAGCACCTCGATGCCGAAGTTGCTGCGAGGGTTTATCATGGAGGGCACAACATGCCACGTGTTGGTGTCAGGGTTATAGGCCTCAACGGTGCTCAGGCGGGTGCTGCCAGTAAAGCCACCAACCTGAAGAGAAACAGACTCGCTTTAGTTTATTTGTTATTGAATGTATTTTTCAATTTCAGTTTTAAATACCCCAACTTTTCAATTGAAATGGCAAATGGTTATTTAGTATTATCCTAGTGTCCCTGTTAATTTGTTGTTCATATAATAAAGAGCTGCTCAAAGTACTTACAGCATAAACTTCGCCTGCATAAGCAATGACACTGACTCCACTGCGACTGAAGCTCATGTCGGCGATCATTGTCCACTGATCGGTCAAAGGGTCATAGCACTCAGCTGTGGACAGGCAGTGACTCCCGTTGAAACCTCCACAAATGTAGATCTGCACAGTTTGAGAATAATACATGTTAAATACAAGTCCTCTGTATTAATGATCACAGTGATTCAGGTCTGTCATGTTTCAGGACCTACCTTGCCGTTGAGGACGGTGCTGCCCGCGTCACTCCTCTGTTCAATCATTGGAGCGATCATTGTCCACTGGTTTGTCTCTGGAGCATAGCGTTCAGCCGTCTCCAGTCGTTCGGCTCCATCGTAGCCTCCCATAGCGTAGATGAAACCGTCCAACAGAGCGACACTCACGTAGCAGCGGGACATGTGCATAGGCGCCACTTCCTGCCAGGTGCGACTAGTCAAGTCGTACTTGTGCGTGGTGCAGAACTGCTCCAGGCCGTCAAACCCTCCGATGCAGTAAACCGAACCGTTGAGGAACACAGAGCCGTGGTAGGCCCGAGAAGTCTCGTCATTGTTCGCCACACTGACCCAACAATTGGCACGATTGTCATATGTCTCGATGCCGTTGGTCGGGTTTCCACCGCTCCAGCCTCCAATGGCCATCAAGACAGCCCGGGGCAAGCGGGGACGGGCCAAATGAATTGGGAAAAGAGACATGTTCAACCCTCTGGTTCGGCTGTCCAGCATCAGCTTCATGGTAATCATCAGCATAGATTTGCACTTGCGGTTTCTCGTGACCATCTCGTTTCCAATAACATGCTCGCTGAAATACTGCGAGTTCATCAAAGCTAGACGAACCTTAACAGAGAAACACAGGACACACAAGTTCAATCTAACTGCTCCAAATCTATCATCTGAAATATTTTACAAGTTATCTATATATTTAAAAATAAGGAATAACACTGCATTATGAGTATAAGTATAGACACTAGTGCAACTGTAGTTTCACTGTAACTATCCGAGTTGGTCTAATATTTAATCCATGAGGTTTCAAATTTTTTTATTTAATATTATTAGGTTTGTTGGTCACATAAGAGTCAACTGGACCAATAAGAAATCCTTTATTAACATTAACACAGTATTTGAGTCAAATGTCAAATGCTAAAAAGTTTGAGTTGTGTTGGCGTGACAATAAATGTGGACAGGATTTTCAACATGTTTTTGCTCTTAGTGAGTGCGTGTCCTGGACAGTGATTGGACAGTTCATTTCTTGTTTTCTTTTTAGTTTCCTTCATGTGATGGACTCAATGGTCCAGTTTTCTCAGTTTCTTATTTTCAGGTCTTCAAGTTTGAAAAGGGGGCCTCTATTATTTAGCCCCACAATCTTTTTGTTTCCATTTTCTTGTCTAGTTTGAGCTTTTAGTGTGTAATAGCTTTTGTCGTCTTGGTTTGAGTTCATGTCATGTTTGTCTTTTGTTTAATGTCATAAATGTTTTTGTCATAATATAATTTTTAAGTAAGTTACTCAAAGTCAGGACGTTCCTTCCCAACCCCAGCTATAGGTGAGTCTGTCAAGTTTTTTTTTAGTATCAGTGACTTGACCATGAGATAAAAGCACAACTAAACAATAATCTGTAGATCTATACTTGGCCTACATTGGTAGTTACTCACAATACGTGCTAAATGTGGCACTTCTTTTGAATGCCAACAGTTCTGACCATAAATCAAAATACAATGGTGTCATGATGACTTACTTTCCGCAGCAGCTGAGACATGTACTTCGTCCTATCCTGAGGAGAGTGAGCGATCCAGCGGAGGATGGCCTCAAACACTGTGCTCTCCTCTCTCACATTGAGCCGGTCCTGCTCGATAATCTTGGAGAGGTCCGCCACAGAGAGCTGCAGAAAGTCCTCCGAGCAGACCACCTCCTCGAAGTGTTTCAGGATGAAGCAGAAGGCCTTGTGTTGCAGCTCGGGATAGTAAAACATGTGGGTGAACCACCAGGTGTTGATGCAGGTCTGAGAGGACAATTCATCCTCCATCAGTTTGCAGCAGGCCTTAATAATCCCCTGCACGTCGTAGCGGTCGGCAGCGACAAACAGCTCCTGGATGTTTTCCCTGGTCACAGTGACAAGTCCCGTGTAGGCGAAGTCAATGATGGTCCGCATTACATCAGCTGACACGTTGGGGATGTTGTAAACGTGGCTGTCGGGGCTGGACCAGTGAGTGAACAGAGCTCTGTGGAAGACCAAAGATTGTTTAGGTCTGACGTTTATGCTCACAGCTAATAAACTATTAACTATTAAAACTAAAGATTTATTATGTCCTGTGTAAAAGCTAAAACAAAGACTTTTTTAGTTTTTTAATCCAGATTAAAAATGTATTCTTATTACTATTCTATTACAAGAAGCCCTTTTCCTTTGCAACTATGTACTGTACATAATATTACAAAAAGGCCATCATAAAGACATCATTAAACAACACTAACACACTGGTATAGACTTGAATTGCTTTTATGAACTAGTTTGTTGTATTTTTCCTGTTTCTTTTCCATTTGTTTGGAAAAGAAACAGCCATTTTTCTAATAAAAAGGCCATGCACTAAATTTGAGTAACCTTTTTAAAAATGTTTGTCACTCTTTCTCTAATACTCATTTTGTTGACTACTTTTAACAGTTAACTGTACTTATACTTGAGAACAAATTTCAACAGCTTTACCAACCTCCAACTGTTCCCAATATCTCTTTCTCTTGACATGACCCTGATTTAAAAATGCAGAAAACCACTTAAAATAAAATCTTCAATTCCTAAAAGATTCCAAATTTCACATCAGCCCTTTCTAAATCCACTAGCAAACATAACAATACTTGTAATTTGCCCTACAACTCTCTTTAGATGTTGTAATACCATTATTGTACCCTTACTCACTTGAAGTATGAGCTGCAGCTGCACAGGACCAGTTTGTGGACGTGGAACTGTGTCTCGTCCACTTGCAACACAGCGTCACAGAGTGTCTGATTCCGCCGCAGTTCCTCAAACACGGAGGTCATGTCGGTCATCTTTGCTTTGAGTTGAGTTGAGAGTTTTTTTAAAGAGAGTTGAGAAATACACCTGTCTCTGTTGAGAGTCTGTCTCAGAATGAACTCATCTGCTGCCTTGTTCCAGAACATAACCTCCTGACATCAGCCGTTTCCATGGAGCACATTCCAAACATGGTTTTTGCTGATTTTGGGCTCCATTTAAAATACATATGTTTTTAAATTCATGTTTTTCCTAAAAATGTGTCTTTGTTTGGGGTTTTTAGAGGTGTGGGAACCTTTTTCAGCTGACACAAGGCTAAATGTAGGGGTCAACATTTACAAGCAGTGTGGGACTGGCTCTAACTATACCAACTATCTTTAAATGAAATTCACATGAAACAGTACTGCATAACTGTTTACTACAGCCTTGTAATAACTAACATGCATAGTTTCCAGGTCCTGTTCATGGTTACCATCATGAAACGGGATGATTAACCACTTTTTCACAGTACAGTGCACCCATGCCACCAGAAAAGGCTAAAACTGCTTCTTCCCAGAGGCTGTAAGACTGAAAAACTCATCCCATTGACCTGACTATACGTTTCTCTGTTTGAATAATACATTTTGTTTACTCATGTCTTTGCTTGAGAAAATGACATGACTATATGTTGGCATCTTGTCACATGGACAAATCTCAGCTGAACCAGTCACATCAAAACAACTTTCCACGTTATATAATAATATACATCAAGCCAATCATCTCATTGTACGTTATATAAAAAAGTTTTCTAGTTTTGTTTGTTCTCATGTAAAATAAATGTTGTGGATGTCACAATGAACACAAAAATTGGCCTTTATAATGGCTTACCCTTTGAAATGGCTCTCCAGCGCCAACTGCAAATCTTGAATTTGACTTTGAAATGTAGTTTGTCATAAACTAATTAACTTAGGTCAAGCTCAAACGTTTTACCTGTGCAACCATGTTGCAGGTACGGACTTCAAATCTGTGATCTTCAGTATTGTTCAAAATAATAGCAGTACAATGTGACGAACCAGAATAATCCAGGTTTTTAGTATATTTTTTATTGCTACATATGGCAAACAAGTTACCAGTAGGTGCAGTAGATTCTCAGAAAACAAACAAGACCCAGCATTCATGATATGCACGCTCTTAAGGCTGTGCAATTGGGCAATTAGTTGAAAGGGGTGTGTTAAAAAAAAATAGCAGTGTCTGCCGTTGACTGTACAAACTCAAAACTATTTTGTACAAACGTTTTAGCAATCCTGTGAATCACTAAACTAATATTTAGTTGTATGACCACAGTTTTTTAAAACTGCTTCACATCTGTGTGGCACCAACTTCAGCACCTCTCAGCTGTTATTCCACTCCATGATTCTTTAACAACATTCCACAATTCATTTACATTTCTTGGTTTTGCTTCAGAAACAGCTTCTCAATTGGATTAAGGTCCTGGGATTGGGCTGGCCACTCCATAACATTAATTTTGTTGGTTTGGAACCAAGACTTTGCTCATTTACTGTGTGTTTGGGGTCATTGTCTTGTTGAAACAAACATTTCATGGGCATGTCCTCTTCAGCATAAGGCAACATGACCTCTTCAAGTATTTTGACAAATGCAAACTGATCCATGATCCCTGGTATGCGATAAATAGGCCCAACACCATAGTAGGAGAAACATGCCCATATCATGATGCTTGCTTCACTGTTTTCACTGTGTACTGTGGCTTGAATTCAGAGTTTGGGGTCGTCTCACAAACTGTCTGTGGCCCTTGGACCCAAAAAGAACAATTTTACTCTCATTAGTCACAAAATGTTCCTCCATTTCTCTTTAGGCCAGTTGATGTGTTCTTTGGCAAATTGTAAATAGATTAGCTTCACACAGACGTCTTCTAACTGTCACAGTACTTACCTGTGACTCCAGACTGTCTTCGATCATCCTGGAGTTGATCATTGGTTGAGCCTTTGCCATTCTGGTTATTCTTCGATCCATTTTGATTGTTGTTTTCCATTTTCTTCCACGTCTCTCTGATTTTGCTCTCCATTTTAAGGCATTGGAGATCATTTTAGCAGAACAACTTATAATTTTTTGTCAAAGTACGCTGTTCTTCTGAACAATGTCTTAAACGACCCATTTTATTCAGACTTTCAAACGCATGTTCAACAAGTGCTGCTGGCTTCATCCTTAAATAGGGGCCACCTGATTCACACCTGTTTTTTCACAGAATTAATGACCTTAGTGATTGAATGGCACACTGCTATTTTTTTGAACACACCACTTTCAACTAATTGCGCAATTGCACAGCCTTAAGAGCGTGCATATCATGAATGCTGGGTCTTGTTTGTTTTCTGAGAATCTACTGCACCTACTGGTAACCACTTAACAACAAAAAATATACAAAAAACCTGGATTATTCTGTTTAGTCACATTGTACTGCTATTATTTTGAACAATTCTGTACATGAATGGGAGGCAAGAATTTAACGCTAATTTGACCTCCTCTAATTCTCTCAAACATTGGCAGATGTTATCAGACCCAATGAAGAAGTTGTGCACAATGATGCACTGGACACAAATGATATGCCAATACAATGGCTATACATTAAAATAGCCCTCCAGCGCCCCCTGTAATTTAGTGTTTTTTATTTATTTTGTGCTTTTTCAACCTCCTTTTCTTAATCATCAACGGATTTAGTCAGACCCAATAAAGAAGTTGTTTACAATGACTCCCTGATGATGACATGTAATTCTAATGGCTAAATGGTTTTCCAGCGTTTTT
Organism: Perccottus glenii; assembly: GCA_024416835.2. Taxonomy (NCBI): domain Eukaryota; kingdom Metazoa; phylum Chordata; class Actinopteri; order Gobiiformes; family Odontobutidae; genus Perccottus; species Perccottus glenii. The sequence goes on along the minus strand of CM044555.2, from coordinate 8,782,716 downwards.
GCATGGGACTTGTGGAAATAAAATTTGGCACACACATCTAACCTGGGACACTGAGCAAAAAAAAAACTTTTGGGAAAATATTATCAGCAGATTGGAATGGAGTGTAAAAATTGTTTATTTTTTGATAAGCCCCTGCGGTCAGAAGGGTGGGCGAGGGCCTTTGACTCTGCATGCAGCTTTAATTTTCTTTACATTTGAAAAGTAAACATCTCAGATTATGAAGCTCCTATTCTTCCAAGCCAAGAGATGGCATATTGTCAATTCAAAACTTGTAACATTTTGTTCTATGGATGAATATACAAATTGATAATACAATGAATAATACACATGACACTGATTTGTTCAAATCATTCCAGTTTATTGGCATCTCTCTAATAACTTTGTCTAAAGAGTCCTGGAACATGTACAGCACAGCAAAGAGGTAACAAAAGCCCAGAGTCACATCTACAGTGAAACATGACCCACTCCGAACAACATCCTCCACGCCAGATCAGAAATCAGTTAACATCATTATCAGAGCCAGGATAAGAGTTGGTCATAAGTTAAGCCAAGAATCCCTACACTTGTGGCTCATTTACTCCAGACGTACATCCCCTCTGGCCCAAAGCAGCTGGGACAGGCTTTGCACAAACCATAGAAGCAGTAGAAAAAAACTGATTCTAATGCATATTAGTCTCTGCACTTTAGATTTCACTCCTTACGCCAAAGCGTTAACATTTAGCCGCTGTTGTAAAAGTATTTGACATTAACCCATTCAGACAAAAGAAATTAAACTGTTTGAAAAGCTGATCTGAGTGTAGCTTCATTTATTATTAATAAAAGTGAAAAGGCATTGGGAAAACAGATCTTTGTAAACAGTTTTGGGTTTTATACTCACAAAATACTGGCTAAAAGTAATTAAAATGTAGCAGAAAATGCTTCTAATTTTCATATAAATGGGAAATATAAAACTGAAACTGGTATAAACTAAAAATGGCAATATTATCTTTTGATTTATTGCTTTGCACACGCTAAACTCAAGAAGCCTTTCCACCATCGGGAAAATGTTTTAGATTTAAGCTTGTAATAACATGAAATGTGTAATGTTTTAAGAAAGTAAACTTCACTGAATGGTTTCTTTGAAATACTTAAACCTTGTTTGGTGCATACAGAAGAACATAATTTGCATCAACTTGGAAAAAGAAATAGCAAGAAAACCATTTATGTAAGAAAAAAATGGACACAAACGTTGTTCTCCATGAAGTTTGACTATTTCTGTCCAAGTAAAGCTTTATAAAAACAGTGAGTCAGGATTTGCTGTTAGCCATTGTCCATGAAATGTTTGGCTCCACATGACATCACAACAGCAACAGGGAAATTCACAGAGACACTGTCCAAACATATATACAGTTTGTGTTAAAGCAACACTATGTAACTCTTCAGAAGGTAAACCACAAACAAAAAGAAACGTTGCTGCAGAAAATGCCTTGTTTATGGAAGTCATGATATACAACTGCATTAATGTAATGGGTTCTTGGAGTTTTTTTGTGGATTATCCTTTTTTTAAGAGGGAGGTGCACAATGACCTGTGTGGATTCTGTATGTCCTTCCGAGCACAATGGGCCCTCTCTGGATACTCTAACTGCCTCATGCATGTACAGACAAATGGGTGAATCTAAATGGCCCATAGTAGATGAATGTGACAGTAAATGTTTGTCTGTCCCTAAGTGTTAGCCCTGAGATTATCTGGTGATCATGAAACAAGCCCAAAGCAGGTAGGACAGGCTCCAGCCCCCCACTTACACAAGTGGTAGAAAATTAATTAATGTTAAGAGTGTGTACTGTTTTGTTGCTCTGTTTAAAATCCAACTGATATTAGTAATATACATGCTGTGTCCCCATTTATTTTCAAATACATTCATTTATTAATTTAATATCTACCATTTATCCCATTAGAGACATTGGTGGAGCGTATCCCATTCCAGGATGATCACTAGTTAATGGCACAACACTTAGAAGCCTCGACAACCATTCACACTCACATTCTTCCACTATGGGCAAATAAATCTGAAATACTAAGTAAAAAAAAATCAATCATACAATAAAACTAAATATTAACTCAATGTCTAAAGTAAACCTTCCTTTGAGGCCTTTTTCCTGTAATGACGCCTGGATGATTCATGGTGACAATGGTGTTTCTGCTTCTGCCCAAGACCACAGCAGCAGTGTTTTTTGACCATTCGTCCTCTTTTGGAGTTACACCAACTATTAACTACCTCTTTTACTCCAAACTGTAGTAGACAAAATTAATGTTACTGACTGGGCTGAGGAGGGGACAGCTTTTCAACACAAGAGCTAATACCTGATACAGTCTGATACACACCTTTATGACACTTTTTGATCAACAGAAAAAGCTGAAAAATCAATAGTTTTCACAGTGTAACCTCAGCATCTGTCTTAGAAAAGTAAACAATCCAATTTTGTTTAACTGTATCTAGAAAGACAATTTGACAAATCCTATCATTACATTCCTAACTGCTTCCCCATCTAAATTATTCTCTATTAAAAATAAAATAAAAACAACTCTTTCCCAAGCTGGTGGAGTGAATCTTTGATGAGAGGGAAGTCCAGGCTCTATAAGTCTCTGTTGTAAAGTCCCTTTCTCTCTTTGTCTCTTGTGCTGTGGGTTGAAGTTGGAGCAGGTCGATTAGGTTCACTGCTGAAATCTGACCACAAGAGGGGTTTGTGAGTCAAATATGGGTTAGGTTTTGTTGGGGAAGGGCAGTAGTTTTTTCTGTCTCAGGGACAGGCCTTTCAGTCAGTGGAGAAGAGGTCACCGGCTGAGGGCAGAGGAGCCAGGCCCCCGGTCACGTTTGGCAGAAGAGAGAGGTCCGGGAGACTCTGGATGTGGGACTTGAGCTCTTTCCGAACCTGGGTCACCCTGGCGAGTTTCTGTTTGTACTCCTGCAACACACAGGACAGGCCCGAATGAGTTTTAACTTTGTCAGCTTAGGGAAATCTCCCCATTTGGGATATTAAAAGATTTATTGAATCAAGAATTAAAACCCATGTCAAACACTTTAAATTAAATATACATAACTGATTCAAATTTATATTAAACACTATCCAATAAATATTGATTTAAATGCATTCACTTTCCAGCATTTTTCAAATTCATACTTTGTTGTTTGTGCCCTGTCCACACAGGTGGGTATCTTTTAAAACCTCACTTTTTTACATTTTTCCTGTACACAAGAAAACAGTGTTTTAGCTTTTTAGACCTTCAGAAACAAATTAAATGGCAAAACTGAGTTTTTAGCGTGGCAAGGTCCCAGCTCGATTCAAGCATGCTCATTGATTTGTGTATAAAGCATTTGCAGTTACACTTCATAATCTGTCCACACACACTGATAACATAACAACTCTCCACTACAGAGGAGACATATTTCTTTAATGAACAGGAAAAAAAGGTGTTATGGGGTGTTTTCACACCTTGAGTTTGTTCGCTCTGCTAAAGTCAGCCACAACATGCCACATGACACAGACAGTAGCCATCTACATTTTCTGTAAGGTTCTTGTTTTGGCACCAACCTTTGTAACATATTTGACACAAAAAGAAAACTCAGAATTAAGGATTTGCTCACTTTGACGTTGACATTTACTGTAAAACTGAACCAAAACATTGTAATAATAAAAGTACAGCTGTAATTAGTTGTCTTGTTGGTTTTGTGTGTATTTGTGCAGACCTCTACCTCCAGCTTCTTCTCCCTTTCCGAGAGCGCCTCCTTCTGGCTGTTGATGTATTCTGTGAGCATTCGAGCGAGCTGCCTGCGGTCCTCCAGCTCCGCAGCCAGACGCCCGTTATACTCGGCCAACAGCAGACAGGCCTCATCCACAGTCTTTGACAACTGGTCTGCTGCCTCTTTGTCTGAAATGGAGAAAAGATACAACATTATAGTATGAATTTTATTGTGTTTATTTCACAGAAAGGTCTTAGGCAAAATTACATTTGAATAACCTCAGCCTCTGTCTTAGAAAAGCAAACAATCCAATTTTGTTTAACTGTATCTAGAAATTACAATTTCATTTTGGACAACAAAAACCGTGGATCCAAAACTATCTGCACTGATGACTTGAACACTTTGTATGAATAAATAATAGACAACTTTTTAAAAACGTTTAAGGAATCTATTATAAAAGGGGCTTTTAAACAATGTTTGGTCCAGACTTTCCTGTGACCCGTGGTTTGGCCCAAACAGATATTTAATCTGGCAAAAGATGTCTCAGTCTAGACCTAACTAAACCAAAATCTAGTTTGTATTGTAAAAGCAGTTTTGGCCATAGAGTCTTGAACAAAATGCAGAAAGTCAAAAACAATAAATATATTATGGAAAAGTGTGGTTTCAAAATACATTCGCTGAACAGATTATTTTCCTATTTTGTATTGTGTATATTATGGCACTAGTGTGTAGTCCCTCTAACAAGTCTTAAAACCTTAAAATAAACTGCTCATGGTGAAGTGAGAACACACTCAATACAGCCACACTTACAATTCAGGACAACTAACAGAGTGTCAGGGAAAGCATTTGTTGTGACAAAGTGCAGTATAAGCAAAGGTTACTCAACAATAGTTCTCTCAAGAGTCCTCGGTGCAGACTGTCTGGTGTGAAAAGTTCTTGAGTCTCTTTAAGGGTTTAATCAACAACTTAACTATTTCTGTGGCATTAAAATGAACAGTGTATTAGAAGAATGATCAACTGCAGAGGCTCCTACCTGTAATCTTCTCCAGCAAAGAGACGTCCTGAACTTCCTGTGGCAACGAGGCGATCTTCTGACGAACGGCTGCATCGCCAGACGCTGCGTTTTCCAAATCCTGCAGAGCCTTTACCAACTCCTCCGTCTGTAATGAGTTGAGAAAAGAGTGGAGGAAGCTGAGGGTTAAAAAACAAAACAGGACAATAAAGAGCTCAAAAGGAAAGGTTTCTCTAGGCATATTTTTGCTAAAAGTAGCTGAACTCTTACGAGGTGAGCTGCAGTGGAGTCTGCATTTCGAGGAGACATTTGGACTCTGTAGTCATCATCTTCATCATCATCTTCTTCCTGGATTTTGTGGTAACTTCTTTTTACTGGTTTCTTCTCTTCTGCACAAGAACAGGGATTTACAGCCTTACAATGTTACACACTTTACAGACTGCTCTGTGTGAGACATGAAGCAAACTCAATCATAACCAAGTTTTTCTGCTGTTTTTTTTGTAAAAAAGCTTGATTATATTATCATCTTGGTGGGTAAGGGTTACTGTTGGATACAAGGCCTTGTACTACAAGGTCAGATGAACCTACCTCAAATACATATATATTTAGTCCAGTAGACAAAATAAATGCGGTCTGAATAAGTGTAATAGAAAGCGGACACTTCACTAACTATACAAAAACTATAATGTATTGAATGAATAGCACCTTAGATTAAATGAGCAACAAATACACACAAAGTAAAGACTAACAACCAATCAGTCAGTCTTGTGTTTCCAGGGATATCTTCCTCATAGAAAGTGAACCATCTTTATGTGACTGAAACCCTCTAATTCAGCTTTGTAGTGCGGGTCTTGTGTTGTTGAGGACAATAAAACTAGGCTTAAAAAGAAGTAAAGCATAAGCCACAGCTCACCTGAAGGCCTGGGGCTGTTTGAGTCCTCTATGGCCAGTTTGAGCTGCTGAATAAAGTCGCCTCTGTATAGACTTCTCTCCTTCCAGATGTTGAGCAGCCTCTCCAGGTGCTTTTTACATCCATCATCAGCTTCTCTGCAAGGAGACATGTAAGGACACATTCAGTTAATAAACTATCACACTACTGATGCCCTTTCCTTCATAAAACTAGAACAAAACAAGCACTCTCTCAGAGACTGTAACAGTGAATTTTCTGAAAAAATCTGTTCACCGTTTCTGGATCATGTCATGTCTTTGAGGCTGGTTATGACCCAATGAGCTGTGCCCCTCTCGTGTTCTGCGCTCCATGCAATGTCTGTAGCACATTGTCCAGGTTATTGTATTTAGTTTGCCATATTTTATGTTTTTATTTTTATATTTTTCTTGTGTGTGCTTTCTTAAATGTAGATGCTTGTCTTTGTCTCATGATTGTACTGTTAATGTTTCTAATTTGAGAAAATGTTCAAAAAAATCATACATAAAAAATGATCACACTATTTTGAGATAAAATGTTACAATGTAACCATTTGACTTATTACTGATGTAAATTTTGCACTTATTAATCTTTTTCACAAAGACATTGATTTTCGCAGACTTAAAACAGATTACAAATAAAAAATAAATGTTCCATATGAGACGAACCTGGCCACATGGGAGCAAGCATCAACGAGCACAGTCTCAAAGTCTTTGGCAAACTCTGGTCCTTTCTTCTTACTGTTCTGGATGACGTCATTCGCCAAATAGAGAAATGTCAGTTTCCGACTGGATTTAGCTGGAAAACACACACACAAATAAAATAAGAGAGATATTATTAAGCGTCGCTGTACATTTATGGGATTTGCGCCCAGTAAATAACAGTTTGCAACTTCTGTAAACACATATGGGACTGTATCTTATACAATTCCCTGTATAATTTATTACTACAAATCAGTAAAATGAACATGAGTAAAAGGAACTAGAACTAAACAACTGTTGAGTTTAAGAAAACACAATGTGTACACTGCTGATGACATTACATTAATACTTTTTGCCTATTTTTGAAACATTAAGAGCTAGCAAGACATGATTTCAAACAAATATAAAAACTTAACTAGTAAGGACAGTCCTTCTATTTAATAGGTTGATAACCACTACTCGTACAACAGCAGGTTTTAACCAAAGTTATACAATTTATTCTTGGGTTGACTCCTTCTCGCAAATTAGCAGCCACATTTAGGACTTGAGTAACATCTAGTTTTGGTTTAGTAATTTTAATCAATGATTTTCTGCTGCTGAAAAAATGTGTTTATGACAAGTCAAAACTTTGTTGCTGCACCCAAACCGCGCCTCACTCTAGTAGAAGTGTATTAACTCCCTAGTAAGGACGTTATGCCGAGGTACTATAAATACTATAAACACAGTAATAGTACTGAGGGTAGAGTCTAATGCAAGTACAATACCGCTTTTACCGCCTTTTCTGTTCAAGCTGTCCTCACCTTTCTTGAGCTCCCGATGCCAGACTTTAACGATCAGAGGCGAGTGTTTTCGGTGGTGTATAATCCACAGAGACAGAGTCTGGACGCTCTGCTGTGAGCTGCTCAGCTCAGACAGCTTCTTCTCCAGCGCTGACTCCGAGAAGGACGACATGCCTCAGTCTGTCCTCAAAACCACAATTAACTCAAACTACGTCCTACAGCCCGCTCCAACCTAATTTTAAACACGAACTTCGGATGCTGAACAAATAACTGGGAAATGGATCATGTTCTTACCTAACCTGCAGGCAGTGGTGTTTTTAGCAGCGTTTGTTTACAGCTAACGTTAGCAGCCTTTAGCCGCTGGCGGCCTACAGCGTCCTCAGATAAACAAAGCCCCTGCAAGTAAAAGCAATGTTATCCGTTTAAAACACCTAAGTAATATTTAAAACCCTTTGAAAGAAGGACCAGAGGATTCAAACTTTGCTTTTGCTTGCCCAACTAACCTGAATACTTATCCAAAAATGGCAGCTTGTACTTTCACCTCAACATGTGCGTCGCTTGGAAATGACGCAAGCAAAAGCGCCGTCCGAACGTTCAAGAAAAAATATTTGTAGTAGAAATAAATAAATAAATAACATCTTCAACACCCTCCAAAATATCACAAACATAAAATCCGCAAAAAGTATTTTATTAAATGTAGTTTCCTCAATAGAAAGAAGAAAAAAAAGAAAATCTGTATAAAATAATTAAATAAATGAAAGCTTCCATTTAGTTAGTAAGTCGAGTTAATATTACCTACTACTATTACTATTATGATGATTTTTTAGTTTTTCTTTCATTCTGTATATTGTATTTCATTGTACCTGTCTTCTTGTTGTTGTCAGTATTCCTCATGAAATGGAATATCTGGTCTTTTGTAGCTATGTTTTGTAAATTGTTTTAATTAAAATAAAATAAAATAAAATCTACAAATATTCATCTAATAACTTAAATATCTTTAGAGCTGTCATTGTGTAAATTCTTTTCCTAACCTTAAAAAACATGACAATTGACTGTCCATTCATGTTTTGGGCTCCAGCATACCCCAATAAGGTTAACAAGTGTTTTTTTTTTTTTTTTTTCTTTTACTGTGGACCATGACCAACTTATTATTTAATTTAGTACAGTGTTTATTATATTTTTTACTTGGGAATTTACATTGTCACTTTAGAATCCAGATTGACTTATAATATGAATGTAATACAAAAATCCTTTGTGGACGCGCGCCCTCTTACCTATCTGACCTCATCACCCGGTATACTCCAGCTCGTACCCTTCGCTCTCAGGACGCTGGCCTCCTTCAACTTCCTCGAGTAAAGAAGAAGTCTGCTGGCTACAGAGCCTTTTGTTATAGAGCCCCATTTTTATGGAATGGGCTCCCGGTGGAAGTGCGGCGAGCTGACTCTGTTGAAGTTTTTTAAAAGCAAACTCAAAACATACTTATTTCACCAAACGTATGGAGACTGATTGATCATAGGTATACGGTTACACTGGTTGTAGCTGTAGGTACACGTTTACACTGGTTGTAGCTGTAGGTACTAGTTTACACTGGTTGTAGCTGTAGGTACTAGTTTACACTGGTTGTAGCTGTAGGTACACGTTTACACTGGTTGTAGCTGTAGGTACATGTTTACACTGGTTGTAGCTGTAGGTACACACTAAATCCGCTCATTATCACATTTACCTATTACAGTTCGTTTTTTTTTTTCTCTTTTCTCCCTCCTCCTAGGGTGGACGCAAAACTCTTACCTGCTGGGTGATGTGTGCCCCCCCCCGCGCCTGTGCTCCAGTGTGAGGGCCCCCACCCATCTGTCATCTACCTTGATGATGCTGCGGCCCCATCCACTATTGCACACTCAGAGTGGACACTGGACACTGCCAATATAAATGTTTTTATTTGTGAAAATGTTTGTGTATTTCTATGTATTTTTCAACTGTGACACATTCCTGCACGGCCTGTCCGTCCTGGGAGTGGATCCCTCCTTCTGTGGTTCTCCCTGAGGTTTCTCTTTTTTCCCGGCTGTTTTTTTTTTTTGGAGTTTTTCCTTACCCTGATGGAGGGTCTAAGGACAGGGGATGTTGTCTAGTGCAGTCTGTTAAGCCCTTTGAGGCAACTGTTGTTGTGATATTGGGCTATACAAAAATAAATGTCTTGTCTTGTCTTATTTAATAAAGTAAAAATACTTTTTACTATACAATTTAATTTCTAATGACACAGATGTTTTGCAAATATTGTGGCCACATTTCACTCATTAATTCATTTTTCTCATGAGAGGAACGTTTTTGCATCTGCAACATTCTGCATTAGTTACTCTTCCTGGGGACAATTTACATTACAGTAAATACAATAATACTTAATATATATATATATATATATATATATATATATATATATATATATATATATATATATATATATATATATATATATATATATATATATATATATATCAATATATATATATATATATATATATATATATATATATATATATATATATATATATATATATATATATATATATATATATATATATATATTGTGTATATATAGTATGTTATACTAATACAGACAAGCTTATTTGCTATTACAGCACTGAACAGTTAATAACATAAAAATTTGGTATTCAAATATAAAATATGTTTTTTCATTTGTAATACGTTGAAAAAATGTACTTATTACTTTTTGGTTTAATTTGCAGGGTTGTATTTTACTTCTCAATATATTTATGTGAATTTTATCATTTTGGCATTTTATTTTGAAAGACTGAAAGTGCACGCTGCTCCCGGGTGTTTTATTTTGGTGGCGTGACTTCCCCTCTCAGTGGCGCGTTGTAAGGATAGATTGTAAGCTGCAGAGGGTAAGTTTTAGCTCAGTGGGAAATAATACATTTTATTAAATTAACTTGCTGTATCCACCAAAACGTGTTAATAAGACCATGTTTTCACATGTAATGGATGGGTTTTGTTGAGAGTTGATGTGTTAATTTAAGGTTTTGTACATTTTGTTTGGACAGCTAAATTTTATGTTAGCTTAATATGTGTGCAGCCATCTCATGTGCTGTTCTCATTTCATAGGGAGCTTGTGTGCCTGCTGTATGTGGAGACATACTAAGTATTGTTATGTCTGTCACAGGTATGTTTTATTTTTACTCTGTAAAACGGTTTTATTTGTGCATTATAACTACATGTAGTTACTCTATTGCCATTAATGTGAATTTAAAATACTTTTTATTGTTCATACATTATTTATTTTAATGGAGAGTCAACGTAATTAGTAAGTCTTGTCAATTATAGTAAAAACACACATATTGTTGGCTCCCTCCCGCTGAGTGGCGCGTTGTAAGCTGCAGAGGGGAGCTAGTGTGCCTGCTGTATGTGGAGACATACTAAGTATTTTTATGTCTGTCACAGGAGTAAAGTTGATCAACTCCACACTGTGTCCTGTCTTTCGTATACGGCTTGACAAAGAGTTTGCAGCCGTCACATTTACATTTTCACATATTAGTCAATAACATACACGTTGTGAGTGTGTAGCTCTGAGCCTTTAGCGAGCCCCAGAAAAAATAAATATAACATAGATATCGATACAGTTTATGAAAAAGTGGGAATAAAGCACACTAATAAACATTAAAACAGTAGATGGGATAAGTGACCAGATTTATTTATTTAAATCTGAAGCTAACTTCCGGTTGCCTCAGGCTCTGGGGGCAGACCGGGAAGACGGAGGGAGGCGCTGTGGTTCCTATGTGTAGCTCAGGCTGGTCCCTCAGTTTCTCGGGAATTGACAGACAGCAGCTCGCACCCGGTGCAGCCATTATCAATCACTCAGAGCTTTCTGCCGGGTCCGTTTGAATGGTTTAACTGCGGAGGGATGCGATTGTTATAAAAGCCAAGCGATAGAAAGAAAGCCAAATCACACCGCACGGACTAAAACAGGTAAGAACTGCCCTTAGATTTCCTGTCCTTGGATTAGCGAAACCTCAGGCTGCTAGGCTAACAACATGGATGCTCTGTGAGTGCTTTGATGCGGTGACTGGAGATTATCCGCTTTAACCATGGTTTTGATTCCCAAACAGACCGGCATTTTCTAGTTTTTAAACACTACGCGTACCACTGGGGATACCCAAGCAGACGCTGAATTCAGCCTCTGAAGCAATTTATCGATTGGTCTGGTTTCATTGTGGGGGCTGATTTCGTGTGTCTAACACTACGAGATAAATCCGGATTTACTGTCCTGTCACCTACTGATGGTAATGTGTTGACGTGTGTTTTTTAAGGACAACGCTATGGCGACAGCTGCAACTTTGGTTTCAGTTTGATCAATAGGCCTATCTGTCTGGTGCTATTATAGGATATTATACCCAGGCATTTTTATTGCTTTTGTTTGCGTTTGTTATTTAGAGCATAGTCGTATTACTGGCCTGAATCTGAAATAGATGGCGTGGTGCTGCGGGCTTATTCTGTCTCATGTAAAGTCTAAAAGCAGTGGCAGATTACAAACTGGCTCGGTGTGTGGGAATAAGGGAAGCATGTTTGTGGCACATAAAGTCTTTTGAGTGTAGCTTTTAATTTTTTTAAAAACCCTGCTTATGCGTAAACCTATAGGCTCTTGAATTATACAGTATCTGAGAATGATATGCATTATTCATTCTTGGGAAACCATAACATTGCTGTCTTCTGTTAAATGGAAATATTTACTCTTTATTTTATATTTTTTGAGGACATTTCCGTTCTTTCCATTTACTTGTTTAAGTTCTATGTATTGTTATGCCTGTAAATTACATTGTTGGCTGGAGGCTAACCCAGCTGCTGCCACTGTGTACTTCTCAGAGAAATCATATCATACCAGTGCCTGTTAAACCCACCATCAGTTTTCAGAATTTAGATTTTTTTTTCTATCGGTATGTTTGGAATGAGCTGTTGAACTGAATAAAGTAGTTCATAATTGTAACGTGTTTAAAGAAAATTTACAGACATTCACATAGATTGGGTTTACAGCTGTAAACTTTTCTGAGCCTGACTTATTCTCCAGACTGTGTGCACAAACAGTAATCTACTACAAGTAATATACAAAAAAAATAACACAGTATAAGCACACTCTGAGAATTTAGAAACATCTGTTCTAAAGAAAGATTACACATACAGTACAAGATCCTTCACACAGCGCCTGGCAGTTTCTCAGCAGAAGAGATAGTCACTCTTCTGGTTAAAATGGTCATAATCAGTGACTCATGCAAAAGCCAGTCACATTAAATTAGGTTAGACCTCCGTTACTCTGCAGCAGTGGGGCAGAAAAGGGAGGAGCAGTTGTTCAGCAAAACAAATAGCCTCTAAACAAAAGTGCATCTGTGCCATTAGCTTTAACACATATGATGAGCAGTAATGTGCTGCAGGGAAGAGCTTCTTGACAGAGTCTCTGTGCCGCCTCGATGACACTTAAAAACCTAAAATTATCCTGCAGCTGGGATTCCTCACAGGGCTCCATGCTATTTGCTTTTGATATTTGGTCCAAACGCAGCAGCATGATCTGGTTTATATTTAGTCAGTGACATTATTTCGGAAACAGAGCTTCATGAGAAGGTTTGGGGTTGTTGTCATCTCATTTTATAGCCTTTATCTCGGGAGGAACATCTGTGTCCTACCATTACAGCTGTCATCTTCAAGCCTCGTTTGATACTTTACTTGGAGAGGTCTGATTGATGGACAGCAAAAAAACAAAGAGTTGCTCTAATCTTCTTTTTGAAAACCCTTGCTGACTGGGATTAAACACATAAGCTTGAAGACTTGAATACATGGAAGACATTCAGTCACATAGAATATCTAGCATTGCACCCAGTCACTGTATGGACTTTTTACGACTGTTATCTGAGAGGATTCAGATCAGTCAACTTTTTTAAATCATGAGAACCCATGCTGCAATGAATAGGAGTGACAAAACTCCATATACATATGAAAATAATGTAAATTTTGTTTCATATATGCTAAATAATATTTAAATAAAAATAATATTTAGTTGTTTGGGTTCCCTAGAATATTTACTTTACACACCTTTACCTGTCATACTGAAGAAACTGACTGAAACAGAGGCAATTTCAACTAGTTAATTCCTCAGGCTCAAATATGTTCAGCTCTGACTTCAAAAACAAGATGGTGAGGCTAAAATGTCAAACTCAAGGCTTCAGACCATCCATGTATTATAAACCCTTTACCATTTAAACCAATAGACACCAAGTATATCAGCAAAACGACTCTGACCCTGAACTAAAAGTAGTCTCTTTCACCACCTCTTCATCTCTGTCTTACCAGTGTAGTGCATTGTTATCCTCACAGCTGCTTCTCTTTGTTTTTTAAGTAAAAATATGTTGCTTTAACAGTAACCCTTTTCAAGTACAAAGGTCCCAGTGACCTAGTAATAAAACTATTTAAAGTATTTTGTTAAATATTAATCAAAACATCAAAAGACATGGGTATAAAGGTGAACTGTTACTTTAAATTGCTCTATAGTCAATAAATGTATGAGTGTGTGATAGGGATGAAAGGTATCAAAATTTTAAGTGTAGTATGGTACAGCATTAACTCCATAGTGCAGTATTTATTGTGGTGTTAGGGGTGTTCACGATAACAAAACTGATACCATAATGCCCCAAGAAGTCCTTGGTGATTACTGTCATATCTCTAAGGTTATATAGTCTTACAAAAAGACAAAATTATACTATTCTACTCAGTAGAATGCTTTGAAGTTAAAATTACCAATTCATTGAAATTGTTTTTAAAATAGTACTTGCAAAGACTGTCTGAACTGCAATTATCTTATGGTATATTTTATTTGGTGGGTTTTGCATGTCAGTGAATATAACTTAAATAAACCTAAGCAGGCATTCACTTTTTTTGTTAACATTTTTCTATCATTTGGAAAAATAATTAATGCTCGCTGTACTTTTAAATGGTTGGTTGTCAGCCGTTAAATTGCAGTGTAATAAAGTTCCTCATTAGAAAACTGTACTTTAAACATTGTGTAAATTGTATGAAACACTGGTCCTCCACACTTGTTCACTTGAGTCTGGACCGAGATCTTTTCAAAAATCCGATGTCGCAGGTGACTATCGAGGTTTGCCCCTCTCTCTCTCCACTGCAGCTCATTTATATTTGCAGTGGTCATTACTGTAATGTCTTGTGCTGCTCTGTTAGTGCTGTGAGTCCTTTGAGAAAGCTGACTGACAGTTGATTGGACATTAGCTAATGAATTGGACTGGCCTGTTTGCAGCGGAGCATCTCTGTGCCAAGAGGCTGTGAGCAGGTTCAGGAGAAGAGAGAGCTCCTGTTCATTAAAATGTTGCTGACCTCAGACTGACAACATTTCTTAAAGATTATTAAAGATGGGCCAGGTCCAAGTAAAGGCCCCTGAAGCTCTGCGTTAAATCCAGTCAAAAACTGCAGTACTAATTAGGTTTTCCCCCCGGGGGTGTGTGACATCATGGCAATATTAGATTTATGATTCAAACATGTTGATGAACTGTTTATTTGTTTGTCTGTGTCATGATTAGGGATGGGTATCGTTAAGGTTTTAACGGTATTACTACTCTTATCGATACTGCTTAACGGTCCGGTACTTTAACGGTATTCTTATCGGTACTTTGTGTTGTGTTTTTTTTTTTAAGAACAATATATATATATATATATATATATATATATATATATATATAGTAAATAAACTAACTTGAAGTGCTGTGCATTTAAGTTAGACAAATAAATGTTTACATTTACAAACTGATTTTTCTTTATTTGGAATTTTAAAAACAAGTAGAAAATATGATTTCATTCTCTCATTTCTCCCAAAAGAAATCAACAGAATTACTACATAAGGTTAACAAACCAGGGAGATTTTACATTTATTTTAAATGACGTGAACAACGTTGATTCAACATGATTGTAGCGTACATACCAGACGTAGATGGTGCAACAACCAGAGACGAGCTAGCTAGGCAGTCGAAAACTTTGCATTTCTCTGTCTGCACATAATGCACTTTTGAAAGGTGCTTAGACAGATTGCTTGTGTTTCCGCCCTTACATGCAAACATTTTGTTGCATTTATGACAACGAGCGTTGTCTGCATTAACTCTAAAGAAGTGTAACCACTTTGGAACGTTATGCTCTCTCCGCCATCGTCACTCTTTGTATTAAGCGGAGGTTTTCGTACTGTTGTGAGTGCTATTTATACTATCTATGTGCGATCGCCGCGCTTGTTCTTGTGGTGTGGGACTGACAGACAGCCTCTGCGGCGCGCATGAGAGATCTCACAGATCTCACAGACAAACGTCTTATAATATCGCAAATTAGAAATGTTTGGTAAGATAAATGGCCATGATAAGTGCATGATCTCTTCCCCATCGTCACTCTTTGTATTAAGCGGGAGTTTTCGTACTGTTATGCGTGCGTGCGCGCGCTCTGTGTTGTGTGTGTGTGACTGGCAGACAGCCTCCGCGGCGGCATGAGAGATCTCACAGACAAACGTCTTAATATGATCGCACATTAGAAATGTTTGGTGAGATAAAATGTGCACGAAAACATTATTAGGCAAAAATACATAGTAAATTAATTTCTTTCCCCTCCGGTACCGAAAGCAGAACCGATAGCGTCAGATCTTATTGATACTACGGTCTTTCATAATTTAGCCCCGGGGCCAGTTTAATACCGGGTTTCGGTACCCATCCCTAGTCATGATCTCACAGAATGGACCAATCACAAAGTGAAGTGTGATGTCAAAGAGGTCTTTGTAGTGGCCCTCAGTCACAGCGAGTCGTGGTTCTGTGTTGCTACAGTTTCTACTCACTCTACTCCTGCCTTAGGTTCATGAAGAGGTAAAAAGAACAAATGGAACAACGACAACATGTCACTGTGAGGTGTAAACTCACTCTCTCGTTAACGATGATAAGGACTTCAGTTGCTCACAACATGCTGTTGCTGTGACAGTCGTTAAACAACACTAAACCAACTCTCAGTCTGAGAACACAGAACTGTCTGATACCTTCTCACCTGTCTAAACACTGGGGAGGGTGTGACACTTCTCTGACTTTGTTGTCATTGAGAGATACATGTGCTTTTTCAACCAAACTTGTAAAATACATGTCAAATGGCAAATTAATACATCAACTGAAATGAAGCAACACTTGCCTCCAGTAAAAGCCTAATGGGTTGATTTGTAAAATTGACACTTTTTCTCAATGAATTTACTTCACAAAGGGCAAATTCTTATGTTTCAAATTGAATGTTTAATTTATAGTATTTATTGCTTGTATCTAGTGCTGTTTTTTATGTTGTTTCACTAGAAGCACTAGTACATAGTTCTAGTGCTTCAATGTAGTTGTATTCAGAAAGCCAACACAAAACAATAGCAAAGCAGTTGCTGGAAATGTAAAGATAAAGCAGTTTTGGTTGGATATTTTTTAGTCTGTGGCCCATTGTGCGTTGCTTTTGTACCCACTGACCTGTTACAGCTCTGTATCTACCTTTGCCCTATAAATGTTGGTATAAAATGTCAAAGGTACATTTTTAGCTGCAAATTTTGTAATAATCACAAAAACATCCTTCAGCAAAGAAACTATGGGCTTCAAATATAATCCTCAGACTCCATGTTATACTTCTCATTGGGCCAAAGTGACACTGAGTCATCTGATTTGTCACTGCTTCAGGAGCCAGTTCGCTCTGATGCATCCTTATGTGAGGCAGCTGTGTTTACCGTCAGTCGGAGCACTGTGCTGTGTTGATTGTTGGACAGGAACCGTCAGATCTATGTGTAACTTGAGCTAAACCAACACCTGTACAGTGTCCCACACAGTCGACAAACACGGAGTTACTTTCATTTGTTTAGTCTGGACTTAGGAGGAGAAGGTGCGCAAAAGACAGGGCCGATGGGGTAAAAAGATTACCCAGAGAAGCAGCAGTGGTGTGACACGTTAATGAAGAAGTGGCGATGACGAAGGTGAAAAGTGGAGTGTTATTTTCAGAGCAACCCGAGAAAAAGTGTTAGGTTTTAATGTGGCATCTACTTAAAGAGGAAGTCTGACAAAGATAATGAAACTGCAAAATCCATATCGCAAAGAACTGCATGTATTGCAATAACAAACACGTGACACTTTTTATGAAGAAACCAATTAAATATTCAAAGGAAGCTTTAAGGCAGTTTTGGTGCAATCAGCTTTATTTAGTTTGCACCCAAACTGGCAAATCAGAAAAAGTAGTTGGTAAAAGTTTGACCAGTACAAGTGAAAGCTATTTCAGAGTCATGTATTTCTTAATATATCACATTTAGCTTTAACTATGGCATGTTCAGTGTCTTAACCCTTTTGCAATATTCACCATAGATACTGCATGTCGTACAGCCCTAATAAAAAGAATACACTAATATAGACATTAAGGTTTTGAGATGAGCCAAGCCAGAAATCCTATACGAATCTGAAGGTTATACAGAAGAGTCAGATTTAGAGCACTTTGTCGAAGAGATATGGGCAAATACGGTGAAGTCACATGTGCCATGGTGAAAGATGGTGACCCAAAAAGAGGGTTTAGAAGGTTTTGCAACTGAGTTATTCTTTGTTCATTCATTCATTTTCTACCGCTTAGTCCCGTTAGGGGTCACAGGTGACTGGAGCCTATCCCAGCAGCTTTGGGCCTGAGGCGGAGTACACCCTGGACAATGGCCAGTTAGTTGCTAACATTTAGAGACAGATATTTATTCACTAGGGACACCTAAGAGTTTCCAATAAACCTATACATGCTTGTCTTTGGACAGTGGGAGGAAGCCGGAGTACCCGGAGGGAACCCACAGTAACACGTGGAGGACATGCAGACCGGAGTCGGCCGAGAATGTTTGGGTTTTGAACTCACGACCTTCTTGCTGTGCATTTTTATTTTTTACTTTTCCACCTACAATGTTTAAGTCTCAGTTGAATAGGAAAGTCAATATCTTACATAAAGAAGTGTTATCTAGGTCCTAATTTTTTATATCCCTCCTTTAAAAACCTGGGATTTTAACAGTGTGACTTTTTAAGCCCTGTAATTGGGGTTCAATTAAGTTTTATGAAGAAATTAAAAATGTTAGTTATGCAGGAATGTTAGATTTTGTTGCATTGTTTTTATTGGCTTTGAAAGAAAATAAAGTTAAAAAAATATTTAAAAAATCAACTAAAACATGGAAAAGAAGCTTTAATGTGGACATAAGTGTAACAGGTTTTGACTAGTTATTTTAATGTGTAAAGATCAATCCATTGTATAATACTTAACACTTCTAATTTAAAACAGAAAAACTAAATTACAGTCTAAAACCATCCTCTTTCTGTGTCCTACTGCAAGGCCTGAAATTACATCAGTTTTTTGGGTGACAACATTTGGAGCAGACAGATGTTCATTAGTGAAAGCAGGACACAGCTGGAGAAGTGTTTGCTCTGTGAGGTTTATATTCGGCAGCTTGGATCTCGGCTCCAGATCAGTGCTGGAAATCTGTTCCAAACAACAATGGGACTCTTGTGGAAAGTGAAGGAGTGCAGTTGTGTTGCCACTGTCGAGTCGGTCAGTCTTAACTTTACAGGACGACAACAGGAAGTGGTTACATCTGATTAGTCACTGTTGAGCTATGTTTTTTCTTTATTATGCCCGTGGGCAAAATTATTCTCTGCATCCAGTGAAGCAGACAACAGAACAGATTTGTAAAACAGCCTTTAATCTGGTGTTAAAGATTTTGTGAAGTGAGAAAAACGCATAACAATTAATTTAAACTAGTTGTAATAAAAGTGTGTGAGGTTTGATTAAAACTGAGAGGGTTGTCTAACACAGGCAAGTACTGCATAGCATTCCAGCATTTTAATCCATTAGGTGTTTAGTTCCCACGCACATTTAGTCACATGCACATTTTCCACCCCTCAAAGAAGCAGCCAATAGTTGGGCCATTATTTTCACTGAGGATGCTATATTTGTACACAATAACGCAGCAGTTGGCCTTTTTTAAAACAAAAGCATACATTTTGTGAACACCGACAAAGACAACCAAATCTTTTTAGTTTGTTCCAAGAGACGCTAAACGTCAGAAAAGGTAGATTTAATTAAATAGTTAAAGATTGATCTTGTAATCAGTTTTACAAATGGGAACAATGTTTTATTTTCCTTCACAAACGGTGGATTTACAATAAAGGATTTGTGTAGGTCTTAAAGTTGCACTACCTGAACTCACCACTCTCCCCCAACAGCAGCGTCGTCACCACTCCTGCTTCTTATTTTTCCCTACAAAATAATATATGACATTAAACATTAAAAAATAAGACATTAAAAAAAGACTTTTTTATTTTTATTTAGTAAGGTTCGTTTTAGGGTGCTCTAGGGAAAAGATAAAAAAAAAAAGACTACCAAGTTGGTTCTTGATTTGCATATTTCAAAGTCGGACAGAAAATAAAACTCATGCTTATAGTGCACAGATGTCAAACCAGGGTTAAGACGTTTCATACTGTGTGTGGTCTTAACATGTGTTACTGCCAGCTCAGCAAATTTAGAGAGTTTGTGGAGGACAATACAGTCATATACATTTGTTTGAGTGTTTGTGCGCACATACAGCAGCTGGCGAATGGTGCAGTCAATAACAATGACTAATGAAGCATCTCTTTCCCACTGAGCAGCAATGAGGAAGGAGGAGGATTGAAAGCTACAAACTGATTTTAAATTCCCAGCAGCATGAAGAACGTGCTCCAGGGAAACTTTACATCTACTAGTGATAATAGGCTTGCTTTTAGACATAAAGAGCAATATATTTTACTGAAGGCAGACAGTGTGGTTACATGCAGGTACAGAAAACCAAGTTATTGCTTTATTCCAATTTAGGATAGGGACGGTATGATAACCTTGAGAAAAAATATTACTGTATGACTGTATCTGCATGTAAACATACTGAGTAGTGTTGTCAAAAGTATTGGTGTTTACATCGATTCTATAATTTCTGAAGTGGTTACAATACTCTTATTTTGAAAAAATGGTAAACTGACTCTAGCTGCGCTCTCACTAGATGAGCAGATGTTTTTGTTTATGTGAAAAAGCCTTGACTTGTTATACATACGTTTTTAATTAAAAGATAAAAAAAAAAACTCGGTGTTTTGGAAAATTGTTTTTCTTCAAGATATGGAAATTGTATCAAAATATTGATCAAATTCAAGTATTGTGACACTAGTACCGAGTGACTTCGGTTAGCTGTAACAAACTGGTTTTGCTGGCAATATATTTGGCAATATGACAAATAACCTTTTGAACAAGTGCATTTAGTCTCACACAAATCTAGGGTGTTTATATACAGCTGCTGTACCCTGGCAGAATTTTTAATTATCTTTTGGCCAAAAACGTTTTTTCTGCTCAGTTAGTGGTTGCGTGAAGCCATTTATTGTCAAACAAATCTGTTTACTCTTTTAAAATCATAATGACAACAGAAACTATCCAAATGACCCTGATCAAAAGTTTACATACAATTACAATTTTGGACGGATAACATGCACAAGTTGACACAAACAGGTTTGAATGGCTACTAAAGGTAACCATTCTCACCTGTGATCTGTTTGCTTGTAATCAGTGTGTGTGTATAAAAGGTCAGTGTGTTTCTGGGCTCCTGAAAGACCCTTGCATCTCTCATCCAGTGCTGCACTAATGTTTCTGTATTCTGAGTCATGGGAAAAGCAAAATATCTGTCAAAGGATCTGTTTGAAAAGGTAATTGGATAAAACAGGAAAGGGTTATAAATAGATATCCAAGGAATTGAGAATGCCAATCAACAGTGTTCAAACTCTAATTAAGAAGTGGTAAATAAAAAGATCAAGTAGACCAACAAAAGCCTCAACAGCCTCAACTGCCAGGAAAATTGTTCGGGATGCAAAGAAAAACCCACAAATAACTTCATATGAAATACAAGAGCCAAAAAGAAGGTTTAGAAAACGTGGTGTGGCTGTTTCAAGATGCACACTAAGGACGCACTTGAAGAAAAATGGGCTGCACGGTCGAGACGCCAGAAGAAAGCCATTACTACTCAAATGCCACAAAGCATTCCACTTACAATAAGCCAAACAGCACAGAGACTAGCTGCAAAACTTTAGAACAAAGTTATTTGGAGTGATGAGACCAAAATTTAACTTTTTGGCCACAACCATAAATGTTACATTTGGAGAGGAGTCAAGAAGGCCTATGATGAAAGGTGCACTATTCCTACTGTGAAACATGGAGGTGGATCGCTGATGTTTTGGGGTTCTGTGCTACAGAGGTACAGAAAATTTGGTCAAAATTGATGGCAAGAAGAATGCAGCATGTTATCAGAAATTACTGGTGGAAAAGTTGCACTCATCAGCCCAAAGCTGCACATGGGACATACTTGGACGTTCTAACATGACAACAGTCCAAAGCACAGGGCCATGTCGACATGTCATTGGCTACAGCAGCATAACGTGAAGGTTCTGGACTGACCATCTCAGTCCCCTGACCTCAGTATTATTGAGCCACTCTGGGGAGATCTCAAACATGCAGTTCATGCAAAACAGCCCACGAATTTACAGGAACTGGAGGCTTTTTGCAAAGATGAATGGGCAGCTTTACCATCTGAGAAAATTGTTATTCATATTCTCTAAAAAATGGCCCCAAAAAAAAAATCACAAATTCTGCCAGAGTATGTAAACTTATGAGCACAGATGGACTGTGGCTGGAGTTGACCATTGCCACAGACACTGGAGGCAAGGTGGTTAAATTGTCTTGCCCAACGACACAACAGTATGAACATGGGAGAGAGTCCGGTTATAGGACAACCGCTCTACCACCTGGGCCACTGCCGCCCAAATGTTTTGTTGCCCTTAACTGAACATTAAAAAAGTATAGATGCATATATTGTATTTTCAATAAACCAAAGGAAGTTTCCAAAACTAAAAGGCTTGAGGTAGTCATTTTGTAATATCAGGTAAATCCTGGCAAAAAAGATTCCTGCATAACTTTTTGGGATATTTTCTGCTTTTCTTTTATAAAAAAATAAAACCTAACTCATTTGTCCTCCACAAAATACTAATACATTACACCAAACTGAAGTCTAGAGAATACAGTAAACTTTTGGCTTCAACAGCAATTTTTTTCTGCCTCGTTAAACATTACATGATTGAAATATCCCATCCATTTTATATAATATTACTCACATTGCATCCCTTTTCTCTGTTTTTAATTTTTTTTGTTTCTCTGTAAAAAAGACATATCCAAAGCTAAATATACACCACCCCCTTTTTATTGGCAGCCATTACTTCCTTATTGACATCAGTGTCAACAAGCGCTCTGTTTTCTTTAAGCGAGCAGTGATTGGCCAAAGCTTACGTTACAATATGCTGTTAGTGATTAAACAGTTCTTTTTCTCACAGGCACAAAAAAATCTTTATCTGTTCTTAATAAAATGGGGGATGTTTTTCTGCTTCAGCTCACATCTTGGTTTTTGATGTTTTGTTAAATCACACCATGTTCTTTTCCTCAGACTTATTTTACAGAGAGCTATCCATGTGACATTTGGGTTACCACTATTGTAGTTTTTTTCTCTACACTGCTCAAAGACCAAATTTGTTTAGAAACATCTCTCAAAGCCTGCTTGCCACCTGCTTTTCATGATATTGAATAATTGTCTTAATACAAGCATGGTTTATGTTACTGCAGAAGAAACCAATAGGAACATGCGGACCATATGTGTTTTATGTCGAAGACTGCATTTACTGCAAAAGTATTACACATCTGTTTGGAGTTTCATAGAATGGGTCGACAGTGTTTGTGTTGCCATGAAGACAGTAATAACATGCCAAGTCAAAGTTTAGATCTCGTACTTTCAGCTGCAGATATTAATATTAATGTAATATATGAATGTAATATTGTAAAGATTTCACAGTCCACATAACGGAAACCACTTATGGGTTGGACTTTATAACAATGCAGTAGATTACGGGGAGCTAAGGCTGGCCAATCCAACAGCTAATTTCGGTTTATTTGGGGAACCACCTTTGTCTTTTCTACTTAATCAATTCAACCTAACTCTATTAACCTCCTAAGGGGGAAATCAGTTGTTAGTTCTTGTTAAATGAATTGATTCATACTTCATCTGCCACAGAATGAGTGATTGTAGAGTCTTATTTTAGTTCGAAAGAATGAGTTCTTGTGACGTCCACTGACTGCTCTTTGTTGTTCAAAAGCCTAATGAAGGGGATGAGCCATGTTGTTTAGTATACAATGATCTGATGAAGAGGGCATCAGGTCCTGGGTCTGTTCCTTGAAACAGTTCCGCTGATGATGTCACGGGAAGTGTCTGGTACTGTTTTTGTTGAAAATAAACTGTAACCATGACAGCATGTGGGAATTGTCTTAGTCCCACTGCCAACAGCTCCACATCCTGACAAATGCCCTTCTCTTTAACTGTAATTGTGTGACCGTATGTTGCTTTTCCTTGGTACTATAAAGATGGGCAGACTTTATTAACCTTTAGATACTTTACAAACCATTAGGTGCAGTGATTTATGAAAATGATATTAAGTCAAAAGCAATAATAAAACATCACTCTGCTTTCAGAGGACCGTGGTTACATTAGTGACCTGAAGACAAACAGAGAGAGCAGTCGCTAAAAGTGAAGAGTCGGTCAGGTTTTGTGTTAGACCTATCTCTGATGATGCATCTTCACATGGAAATGTTTCTGCTCTGAACAGAGCCATAGCCAATTCTGCACAAAAGTCTATAAAAGCTACAAAATTAATGATGATGACAACCATTGTGTTTCCACAGTATCTATCACCAGGCCTCAGTGAGTGCCAGGTCTTAGGCTGTGAACCATGTCATACATCATTATAACCTTGGCCCAGGGAGGGTTTAGTTTTACATTTATTCCCATATTGTAAAGCTCTAATTTCACACAATGAGACACAGAACTTATTTCCTTGAATATCTTTATCTATATCCACATTTTCTGGGAAGAATCTATTTTGAATGAAAGCCAGAGAATAACCAGCATCAGTGAACGTATAGTGCTCTGCCTTCTTATTCATCATTTATCTATTCTCTAAAGGAAAGTGAATTGTAGCTCTCAAATATTAATGTTACTTTTTTATAGAAAGATTGTGTGTAGCTGTAGTGCTAAAAGACCCACACCATATGCTCCCACCTCACTACACTGCTCGCTAATTCTTCACACTGTGTCTTCTGTGAATGGTCTATTAGTTTTAAAGCTTCTTCAACATGCCAGGCTCTGATTGGTTGTCGTCACAGATTGGGGGACTTCCTGTGATGGTGGTGGCTGTGGCGTCCTTATCGGCTCCACTCCAAAGCACTTTACACACCCAATCTTACAGTGAGTTTTTAATCCCTGGAGTAAACATGGACTGTCCACATTGGGTAATCCTGGTCAGGTGGTACAGGGAGCTGCACGGTGAGTGGCTTAACCGCGGAAGAGTAGTGGGTGGGTTAATGGAGGCGTTAAACCGATATCCTTTGAGGCGTGCTGTTGTGGATTGTCTCAGCTGCAGCGGCCATCTGGTGCCACAGAGGCCCTTGGAGAGAGTAATGGCTGACACAAAAAAATGGCTTTTTATGACATCGGCTCAAGGACAGGATGAGATGACCTCAAATCAGTGTCTAAATTAAAAGAGCATTGTGTCAAATCTTCAAATTTAAATGGTTATATATGTCTTTTATTCCAGCATCTACCCTATTTATTTGTGCTTTCATTGCAAATAAAATTATGTCCAATTATGTTTTCTTCTTTGCCACTATTGACAGTTTGACAGCAAATACGGGGGCAGCAATAACGTTTAGTTCTAGTCAGATGTGTTTTGTGGAATTAAAAGGCTCAATTAAACAGAAGATGATTGAAGCGTTTTATTGAGTTTAGCTGCTTCGGACAATCCTGCTACTGACACTGACAGCCTTTGTCTCAGCTGCACTGCGGTCTGTAGTAAACATGGCTTGACTTTACAAAAGTCCTGGGTTAGACCTGGTTCATTCCTACATTTAGCCCTAGTTTAGACCTGTTTAATCCGGATTACTGATAAACTTTGTTTCAGCTCCTGCTTTGACGAGTGGGAGTTAGTCCGAAGTGCTATATTTCATTTTCCTCTAAAAGAGTGTTCAAATTTCACAGGTAATATCGTTATTTAAAATAGTTATATAGTTATCGCATATCGATTCTTTTTCTGATATCGTGCAGCCCTAATCTATGTTTAATCTGCTTGCAGTACATTCATTTGTGTGTAATGACGCTCAGGTGAAGACATGTTTACTCTTAAATGTGCTGCTGACTGGAGCTTGTTAAATGAAGTTTTCTGTATTGTAGACTTGCATTGGCTTCCTTTGTGTCTAACCTCCCCTTCACACTTGCTGTCTGACCGAGAGGGTGGACGCCTCTGCAGCCGCTCGGTTCAAAGTTCAGGAAGTGTATTTCCTTCTCAGCAACTCATTGTATCTGTGTTTTCATATTGGTTTAGGCAACAGAGCTCCGGTTTTAGCTGTACGTAAGTTGTTTGTTTTCCTGACTGTACAGTCCTGCTTTTCTATTTTACAATTTAGCTTCAATGTCTACAGTTTATTCATTATCAGTGAACTTTGAGTGTTGCTACTTTAGAAACTGATTTATCACTTCATAAAAGGCAGATTGAGGTCAGTTTATAGCTGCAAAAAGCAAAGGAATGTAAAATCACTGATTATAAGAATGGGTGGGTCTGCACATCCCAGAAGTGTGGGATAAGACAGTTTGGCTCGAAGTGAGCTGAAGCAATGAAATGTGAATTAAAACATTTCAACAAGGGGTTAACTAAATAGTGTAGAAAGTAGCGCTTGTAGGAGCACAAAATGGCAAGAAATAACTATAGATTCAAAAAAAGCTACTGCATTTAGCTTAAACCCTTTTTTACAGTTGTAGCTTAATACTTTAGTTTATTTCCAGTACCGCAACAAGCCCGCCTCAACTTTGGATTAGAGATAATGTGATACCACAATCTAAGACTATGTCCAGTTGATATTTTCTTAAGAGCATATTATACAGTTGTTTGAGGTGTGCAAATGATCAAAAGTCCCATAAAACAACATTCAGATTTACAGACAGTGTGCAGAGACAATTATTTTTAACATTATCTTATGACACAGAATGAAAGTTGTCTTAAAACCTGGTTCTGCAGCTGCTGTTTCTGTACGCACTTGAACAGGACATGAGTCGAAGCATTGTTAAAACTTTATTTCAATTCAACTTTATTAATAAAAAGGTTACATTTGGTTGTTAGGTATCTTCAAATTAGTGGAATCAGATTTCTTTTGCCATTGACTTACTAATTGTAGAGTCAGAGGATGGTCTAAGTTGTTCAGTAAACACTGATCCGTTGGAGAGGGCACCCGGTGCTGGATCTGTTCCTGGAAACAGTTCTGTTGATGATGTCACAGGCAGTGTCTGGTACTGTTTTTGGTTGAAGATAAACTGTTACCACAACAAAATGTGACTCTTGGTACACAACAGGTCTCAGTCCCACTGCCATAGCTCCACATCCTGACACAGAATTTCTCTTTAACTGTTTTATGCCCGGGCAGCACCCTCAGTTTCTCGCATACAAGACCTTCACTTCAGGCATCTCTATCTGCTCTGATCAGTGTCAATCCATTTAAAGTCCACAGATTGTTTAACCAGGACTCTACTTCAGTCCTACTTGTAAAGGATTTCCCATTGTCCATTAAAATCAGTGCCAAAAACGGCTTGTACATCCACCTCCTGTTCCTCTTTTGCTTCCCAGATCTGTGACCTCTGTATCTGTGTTCTTATATCTCTGGATTCAGATAACAACACCAAAGACACTCCTTCCTCGTAGATCCAGCCGTTATTCTCTTATGTAAATGATCCTAGTACATAAACTGTACAATACGTTCCTGAAGACAGACCCTTGTCGTGACCAAAACATTTAATGTATTTATTGTCACACAAAAAGAGCATAACTTGTAAATTTGAGGCATTAACCTTAGTTTTTTGTTTGTCACAGGTGAGAGTCTTAAGTGAGTGAGGTGCAGTGTGAGAGAGGCAATGGAGCAGCACAGACAGAGGACTCTCTCCACTTCAGGAGAATCACTGTACGCCGTACTCGGAGTCGACAAAAATGCTACGCCAGAAGACATCAAGAAATGTTACAGGTAAAGCCAACACTCAGTGAAAGAGAGAGGGACGTTTTCTTTGTTAACCACTAGAGGGAGACATACACCTTTGTTTACTTTTATACAATAAGTATGTCTTTTTCTTTTTTACAGAAAGTTGGCTTTGAAGTTTCACCCAGATAAAAACCCTGACAACCCTGAGGCCGCAGACAAATTCAAAGAAATCAACAATGCCCACTCCATCCTGTCGGACGCCACAAAGAAGAACATATACGACAAGTACGGCTCCCTCGGGCTGTATGTGGCAGAGCAGTTTGGAGAGGAGAACGTCAACACCTACTTTGTCCTGTCCAGCTGGTGGGCCAAGGTACGAGCCACAGATCAAGGACTATTTAGAAATAATGAGCCTAAAGTTATCTAAAGTGATGTACAGTGAGGAAATGTATAAGAGAACTGACTTGTGTTTTTCTTAAAGGGATAGTACAGTATTTAGTAAAAGAAGGTTTAGATTACTAATTCCTTACAGTTTTAAGAAGCAGACAGGTGCAATGGCACAGGCTTTATGTTATGTACAGCTGCTAAAGAGGCCAGTTAAAACACACAACTCCTGTTTCTTTTGTTCTACACTTATACAACCCCAGAACCCAGCACTCACCAGTACAATCACTTCAATGAGGCCATATGAAACAAGATTTGTGCCATTTCCTCACACCATATATATCCTCCATGGACCACACATTTAAATGGAACTACTGGAGAAGTAGTTCAGTGTTTTCAATGTTAGGTGTAAGGAATTACATTTTTGACAATAGTATTGCTTCTTCAAACCAAAGTGTGTTGACAATTATCTACTGTAGGAAAAAAAAATTCTCTAAAATTATCGAATATTTAAAAATTACAATTATTCTTAAATATTTCTGTGTAAAATTTACTTTTATTCTGTAATTCCTAAATAAAAGTTACATTTTGGTCATTAATAAATACATCTTTGCTCATGCAGATTAGGTAAAAGGTTTTGAAAAGTCAGGGAAAAAGTCATTTAAATTACCGGAAAAGTAAAAGTAGAAACCCTCTGGATAATGTCGTCTTAAAAGTCAAGGTAAAAGTGAATATGTATTTGTACGTACTTGCTGGAAGTGAAAAGTAGAAAGTTAAAATATTGGTAAATGAACCGTACCCAGTCTTTTATACTTTTAAATGAGTTAAGTTAAATAACAATAATAACCATCCATAAAGGTTTGTACCTCTGTTTACTCTACACTGATTACTTTTAAAACTCTCTGTCCTGTTTCTCCAGGGCTTGTTCCTGTTCTGCTGCCTGGCCACAGGGTGTTACTGCTGCTGTTGCCTGTGCTGCTGCTGTAACTGCTGCTGTGGTAAATGTAAACCGCGGCCGCCTATGGATCAGGAGCCGGAGTTCTACGTCTCCCCCGAGGACCTGGAGGCCCAGATGGCAGCAGAAGACAGAGGTGGGGCATTTAAACATATTAAAAGTGTATCTGGACCCCAGCTTTCCCCGTTGCTCTTTTGATGTGTTTCATAGAAAAACAGTCACAAACAACAATAGATTATTAATTGTATGTGTTTTTCTATTCTGCAGATGGGGAGCCAATTGTGATGCAGCCCTCCTCAGCAACAGAAACCACTCAGCTCACCTCCGACGCCCACCATACCTACAGGACCGAAGCATACTAGAACCACTCTTACACGGGACACAGCTACAGTCAAAAACCAAGTTTATTAAAGTCACAGGACGGATGCTCACACTCTTAAGCGGTCTGTTTTAAATTTATCTTAATCCACATGAGTAATTAACTCTGTCATACATACACCAGCAAACACACACAGACACTCCTTTTACAGTTTAAATGAATATATAAAGAGAAGAAAGAAAGAAAAAAATGCCAGAACGATTGTGCCGTCTCTGTGTAGGTCCCCTGTGATGGCAGAAATTGGGTTAGTAATGTCATTTGTGCACAGGATAACATAAGGGGGGTTGTATATCTGACCTCCTCACTTTAACAGAGGCCTCTCACATTATTGACAGAAATTACTAAAGGATCGCAGCTCAACAGGTGGAGATTTGTGCCAGATCCTCCACATGTTGATTGTGTATGGTTCCTCGCTCACTCAGATCGTGGTTGTAAAATTTCCATGTTATTTTTCCAGCTTCTTGATCAGTGTATAAGGAATTTGCCATAAATGTTGCTCAAAAAACCTATTACAGCGCAGCACACAGATAGCTTTACGTTACATAAGGCGCAGTGGCTCAGTGGTAGAGCGGAAGGTTGGTGGTTCGATTCCCGCTCTGCCCACAGTTCATACTGTTGTTGTGTCCTCGGGCAAGAAACCCACCTTGCCCCCAGTGGTGTTCCAGCTGTAACACTGGTAAATTGAAACTTAATGTAAGTCCTTTTGGATAAAAGCATCAGCTAAATTAATAAATGTAAATAATATTACCAACCGAGTTAGTATCTCAATATGAAGGACAACAATTATCTCCCTCTGTTGAAACATGTTAATCGAGTGCTAATATTTATGCAAATGTTTTGTTAAAAATCCACATTCAAGTAAAGGCCAATGGTGACAAAATGCAAGATATCACAAAGACCTGCCATGTTGTTTTAAGTCTGTATTGTAAAGACTAATATCTTTCTCTCTGAAGACTGAGTGGGCTTTGTCCCATCTCGACATAATATGCAAATAACCGACATGTTTCTGCTGTAAACTCTTAAAGTTTATACATTTTCTTTCTTTCTCCTCTTTTTAAACCACTTACCTACTTTGTCTATTCAGTCTGTAGCGTCACACTTCCTGTTAGTTTTATTCAGCAGAGACACAGCCATTACATGAACATACTCACACATAAACTAAAGGAGCCCCTCGTCGTTTATTTTTTATTTTTTTGCTTGTTTTTAGTTTTTTATTTGTTTTGTGACAAAGTAAAATGCTGTAAAAGTGTAAACCGTATGTTTTAGATTTATGTCATTGTATTTTATTTTTGAAACACTTCCTACTGTAGTTTTAACATATTCATCTTTTATGTTTTAAATTAAGGGAAAAAAAAATCTATGTCCAAAGTCTTATATTTTTGTGGCAGCAGTTTTTTTTTTTAGACAGTTCGCATTAATCGGACAAAAGTGAACGGTTTTATTTTTGTAGTTTGTCTCTCGTGGGTAGCTTTTATGCAAATAAAAAACATGGTTGTGTCATTATTATTTTTATTTAAAGTACATCGACCCAAACAATTCATCACTTTTAATATGTATTTATACATATCATGAGAAAGTGCAATAAGAGCTTTAATGAGTCTCTTCCATTGCTTTCCTTCACTTTTAAAGGCCACCTGCAGGTTTCTTACATGTCCACTTAGATTTTTAGTTTTTTTTGCAACTTTTAAATTCAGAGCTTTTTAAAGATTTAAAGGGCCAGTTCAGTTTTGTTAATGTAACATGTAGTTGTCATTGGAGTGGCTTTGGAAAGGTAAACAGGATTAGCAACAAATGGGTTTAGCCTTTTAAAATGCTAAAATGCAATTAATCTAATATTCAACTTCCGCTTCCAACAATCACAAAAGCTATGTAATCGAGAAAACTATTATTTAGTCACATTCTGTTTTTCCCGTTATTTTTGCCTGAACACATAAAACATATGAGCAAGATTTGCAACAAGACGGGGTCTGCACCGCATGGCAACACTTGTTTTCCACAAGATGGATTTTCACACTGTAACACTGAGCCTGAACCATTTTAATTTGTGTCACCTCTGTCCCTACCTCCTGTTGTAGAATAAATACAGTACCACTTCTCACCCCTCATCCCGCTATTACACCTTAATTAAAATAATCTTTAATGGGTAAACGCATCATTGTTGTCCCTGGAGTCCTATAAAAAAATTCTAAGCAATTTGAATCTAAGCTGATACACTAAATTTACATGGGGTCTTTAAAGTAAACATTTTAAGATGCTAGTCTTTCTAAAACTGGTCAAACTACTATGGCTTTTCTTGGATTTTGTCCCTTTTCCTCTAAATTCTTGTTGCTTTTCTAGACCTCAAACACTCAGTTTATCACCTTTTCTTTTGTCTGCAGTTACCAGTGTCTATCAAATGGCGAGGACTAGGACTGTGTCATTTTACTAAAAAAGTACTCATTAAGTCATTACTCATTAAGTCTCATTATGTGTCACAAAGGTGTCTAATGCTGACCCCCAATAACAGCTCAATATAAAAGCCTGTGTCTTTAATCCTGTCTGCCTCTACAAACTGACCCACACTTTCTTGTAGGCAATACATTGAATATTATTTACATTCTCCACAAAAACTGAACTGTTCCTTTTAAAGTTTATCTTTGAGTTTTATGTTTCATGCCCTGTCATAAATGTATTCCTTTTCTAATGCTCACTGACTACTAAAAAGCCACATTATTGAACCCAAAACTCATTTATTTGTATTGTTTTTTTTTTCCTCTATGACCAAACGTGAGAGAATGCAGTGTGAACTTTAGAACGGACTAAAAAAATAAAAACTATTACTAGAACCTAAACCAGTGACACCAAGAACTGATGTACGTGTGAATATAGCAACCAGAAAATTATAATAATATGAAGCATTATTTAATTTATTAAATTTTTCTTATCTTTTTAGCAATTGAAAATTATAGTTTGTTGAGAAGATGTATAGACGTTAGATGTGACCCGTTTTTACACTTAAGTGAAAATGGGACGTGTGCTGTAAATGCCGCAGGACAGAGAGTAGTGTTTTTCTGTTGTTAGCATGGACTGATAATGTTGGCGTCTGTTAAAAAGACGTAAATATCTGATGTACTGTTGTAAAATAAATGTTTCTCATGCTTCAGGAAGTATTTGCTCAGTGTGTTTTTTTCTGCGTCTGTGTCCTTAAAAATTAAAGATAATATGTTGGATTTTCATTTTAATTTAAGTGTAGTTCACAGAAGAAAAAACAAAGTCACCAAAACTAGAGTGCTGTTTTAAACAAGTTTAAAGAAACACTGTAAAATAAGAATGCTTTCAAAATTCTAAATTGTATTGTGTCTTTGCCTTCAAAGCAACACCAGTTCTTCTAGTGCAGTTTTTGAAGGAACTCAGCAAGTAGGTTGCTTAAAACTATCTTCTTGCACCAAAGTGTAAGGTGACTAAATAGTAAGCTTTTATTACGACTCCTGGTGATGAACTTTCCTTATGATCAACTTTTGTAGATATCGTCTTGATATCTTGAAGGTATTTTTATTTTTATTTTACCGTGGCTAATTCATTTACTGGAGAAGACATAGGTTAGCTAAACCTGAACGTGTTGAATGTGGACCAAACTCACTCAACGTGTAATTAGCATGCTAACTGCCATAGCCAAATTGCAGTTAGAATATCTTGACCGTTTTATGTCGGTTTAAAAATGTATTGACACTTTTACGTAAAATCCAAATATGTAACCAACAGCCCTAATGATAGATAAATGTTCTTTTGAGAAGGTGTTTTGATTTTATACTTTGGTTATTTGACTAATTTACTTTGAGATAAGGTAAACTTTATTGGGTTAACTTTATTTATGCAAGCTGGTTAACTAGCATGCTAACTTATGTAGCAATCACCTGCCACATATTCACATTCTGTAACACTTTATAATAATAACTACACATGATTAGGCAGCAGTAAAGAATGACTAATGATGAACATATTGATAAAATAGCGAATAAACCATTTATAGATGCTGAATAATTGTTAGTAACCTGTAATGACTCATGGGCTTAATATTCAAAAAATAAATTATTATTAGGATATTCTTTTTTACTGTCTAGGAATGATACAAATTACACTCTTTAAATTAATAGTCTCTTTAAAATTCAGTACATTTAGTCATTTAGCAGACACTTTTATCCAAAGTGACTTACAAGTGAGGAAAACAATGGAAGCAATTTTAACAACACAAGGTACAAAAAGCATAAGTGCACAAAAAACTAGTCAGTTTAAACACAGCACAGTATACAAAGCTGGGTTTAAACTGTTTTTTTTTAAAATAGCTACAGTAATAGCTTCATTAGTGATTTAATATGAGGTGTGTGCCTTGATTATGGGCTTTATATAACCTAAATGAAATGTGGAAATTAGTAGGTATTAAAACGCCACAGTTGGAACAAGACTCAGGTTGACAGGGTGAACAGGGCTGTAACAGTAGAAAGAGCACAAGCTGACCGGGTCTTAATCTGTCCACATATCAGCCACTGCCTCCTAGGGTCTGTGTGTGTGAGTGAGAGGAATGAAACCTGAACCGCCTCGGACTCAAATCAGTGACCAGTTCACTGCAGTGAATTGTGATGAAGCTGCGAGCTAACAGCAGTTCTTTCTCGTGTATTTTACAACCAATGGAGCGAGAAGGAGGGAAGGAAAGAAGTAATTAATGAAGACAGACTCTTGTTGTGACCAGAACAATTAGTATATTTATCCTCACGCAAAAAGAGCATAACTTGTAAATTTGAGGCATTAACCTTAGTGTTTTGTTTGTTTGTCACAGGTGAGAGTCTTAAGTGAGTGAGGTGCAGTGTGAGAGAGGCAATGGAGCAGCACAGACAGAGGACTCTGTCGCCTTCAGACGAATCACTTTACGCCGTGCTTGGTGTCGACAAAAATGCCACACCAGAAGACATCAAGAAAGGTTACAGGTAAAACCAACACTTTATTGTTTTTTATTGTTCACCACTAGAGGGAGTCATACAGCTGGGTACAACTTTTATATGTTTTGTATCTCTTTCTCCTTTTTAAAGAAAGTTGGCTTTGAAGTTTCACCCAGATAAAAACCCTGACAACCCAGAGGCCGCAGACAAATTCAAAGAAATCAACAATGCCTACTCCATCCTGTCGGACGCCACAAAGAAAAACATATACGACGAGTACGGCTTCCTCGGGCTGTATGTTTCAGAGTCGTTTGGAGAGGAAAACGTTAACAACTACTTTGTCCCGCCCAGCTGGTGGGCCAAGGTACGAGCCACAGATCGAAGACTATTTAGAAAACATACAATACAATAAAATATACTTTATTGTCCCCTTGGGGAACTTAGTCTTGGACTTGCTACAACCAATAAAAATATACACATGACAAATACAAGGCACACCTTTTACAAAACAACAACCATAAACAGACATTGCATCCATCCCTTTTGCCCACATCCAGAAAAATATACATGAAAGATGAGCTTAAAGTGATATAAAGTGAGCAAATGTATAAGAAAACTGACTTTTGTGTTTTTCTTACAGGGATAGTACAGTATTTAGTAAAAGTTAGATTTAGGGTTAGACTACAAAATTCCTTTAGTTTGGAGAAGCAGACAGGAGCAATGGCACAGGCTTCATGTTATGTACAGCTGCTAAAGAGGCCAGTTAAAACACACAACTCCTGTTTCTTTTGTTCATCAGTTATACAACCCCAGAACCCAGCACTCACCAGTACAATCACTTCAATGAGGCCATATGAAACAAAATTTGTGCCATTTCTGAACACCATAAATTGTGAAAATATCCTCTATGGACCACACATTTAAATGGACAGAGAAGTAGTTCTGTGTTTTTAATGTTATTGGTTAGGTGCACTCATATGCATGTCAATGATGAAGGCAATGGTCAATGACGCTGAGCGCTGCTCTGTTCTGTTTCTCCAGGGCTTGTTCCTGTTCTGCTGCCTGGCCACAGGGTGTTACTGCTGCTTTGGCTTGTGCTTCTGCTGTAACTGCTGCTGTGGTAAATGTAAACAGTGGCCGCCTATGGATCAGAAGCCGGAGTTCCGAGTCTCCCCCGAGGACCTGGAGGCCCAGATGGCATCAGAAGATGGAGGTGAGGCATTTAAACATGTGAATCTGGACCTCAGTTTTCCCCATTACTCTTTTGATGTGTCTCATGGTTAAAACAGTCACTGACAACAATATATTATTTATTGTATGTGTTTTACTTTTTTGCAGATTGGGAGTCAATTTTTACGCAGCCCTCCTCAGCAGAAAACCACTAAGCTCACCTCTGACGCCCACCATACCTATTTTACCATACCATAGAAAGAAAATCTATGTCCAAAGTCGTATTTTGTTGTGGCAGCAGTTGTGACAGTTCATATTAATCTGACAAACTTGTGATTAGCTTTTATGCAAATAAAAAAATGTCTTTTTTTTTTTTTTAAGTGCATTGACTAAAACAATATTATCACTTCAATATGTATTTATACATATCATTGGAAAGTGCAATAAGAGCTTTAATGAGTCTCTTCCATTGCTTTCCTTCACTTTTAAAGGTCACCTGCAGATTTCTTACATGTCCACTTAGCTTTTTTTTCCTGCAACTTTTATGTTCACACTTTTTTAAAGGTTTATTTTAAAGGCCAGTTTAGTTTTGTAGTTGTCATTGGAGCGAATGGGTTAAGCTTTTTAAAATGTTGTAACTGGGGCCATTAAAAACATAATTTCAAAGACTTAACACTACAGTCATTAAGATGGTATATTAGGGCTGTGCAATGAATAAAAATTTCAACAATTATTTAGTCATACGTCTGTTTTGCCCGTTATTTTGGCCTAAACACATTATCTTACTTTGATCGGATTTACTTATCTTAACTATTATTGGTGCACCCCTTTGTTTTAAATGCCTGAGTTTCTAATGGTGTTCAGAATGCTTTAACAGTGTTTGTAATAAAGCTGTAACAGTATTTGTAATAAAATGTTCAAGCAATGGCTAGACCCTAAAATTAATGTGTAACATTTAATTAAATGAATAGTCTAAAATGTGGAAATGAGTAGAAGGTATTAAAACGCCAGCAGGCTCAGGTCGACAGGGTGAACAGGGCTGTAACAGTAGAAAGAGCACAGCCTGGCCGGGTCTTAATCTGTCCACATACCAGCCACTGCCTCATATGGTCTGTGTGTGTGTGTGTGTGTGTGTGTGTGAGAGTGAGAGGAATGAAACCTGAACCTCCTCAGACTCAGTTCATTATTTCACTCAGTGACCCTCTCTGTCACAGATCCTCTGCAGTGAATCGTGAGGAAGCAGTTCTTTCTTGTGCATTTCCACACCAATGGAGCAAGAAGAATGGAAATAAGGAAGGAGGGAAAGAAAGAAAGGGGTAATTTATGAAAAAAGAAATCTTATTGGCTGTGAAGTCCTGTCCAGTAAGAGTTAGTGTCAGAAGCTGAACAGGTCACGACTGGCTACTGCTACATATTGACACACATTTTGATGCAGCTGGTTTGAACAACTGGATGTGCTTTCATTGTTGAAAGAACTGTGTTTTTCTTCTGGACACAACACGTTTTTGAAAATGACCCTCAGTCCTAAAGACAGACTTTTACTTAAGCTGGCACCTGATGCTAGGATGCACTGACTGGAGCCGGGAGTTTCCACATCTGACGCGCACTTTGGCCACTCTTTGCAAGTCAACAATTCTCCGCATGACTTACTCAGCACTTGAGTGTTGATCAGATACAATATTACTTAATTCACAGTACACCTCAACCCTGAAACAACGCTCAGCTGAATCAGAGGAAGGTGAGTAAACAGGTTGTTTTCACTGAGCTTTGAATGTTTTGTATGTTTATTAACTGAGCCCTGTTGCACAAAGACGGTTTTGGTCTTTAACCAGGCACGTTTTCTTATAGGTTGAGTAAAGTCTGAGCTTTTGGAGTGGGTTTCATCGCTATGGTAACTCACAATTCATGGGTACCCTGCTCTGGAACAGGTTTCATTCTGGTTTAGAAACACCAAAAACTAGACCAGTTCACATTAAGCAAAGTTAAATCAATCTGATGCATCACAACTATCTAGGCCTCACTTTTTCTTTTTGTGCCAAAGGTTATACCATATCATTTAAATTTTTATTTGCTGCCATAATTTCTTTCAAATTGGCCTGAAACTATCATGAAGTGTAATTTTTTGGACATTATTAAGTTAAAATAATTTACACTTATATTATGTTTAAGGATATAAAATATGTAGAGGTTATACATTTTTAAACTGGTCTTATCCTAAGTGTGCCTTTAAAAATGTTAAAAAGCTCAGATGTAGTTGCAGAGACTGTGTTGTTTTTTGCTCCTCATAGAAGTTTTAAATCTGAGGGAGAGAGTTGATAAAACTGCATAATATAACAAATTAACCCAGAGTAACCCAGTTTTGAATTTGTTTTATCAACTCACAGTTTGTTCAGCATTTTTCCATTGGGTTTGTTGTTGAGAGTTTACATTAACATTCATTTTATTGTTTGTTTTGGATACACCAGAAGGAGGTTCATCAGAGTCATGTCGCTGTCTGCTGATCTGAGCTGTCTGCAGAGTGGAGCTGGAGCTGAGCGAGAGGCAGCCCTGGCGTCTCTGGAGAAACAGCTGATCTGCCCCATCTGTCTGGAGATATTCAACAAACCTGTGGTCATCCTGCCGTGTCAACACAACCTCTGCAGGAAGTGTGCCAACGAGCTCTATCAGGTCTGTGTCTGTGTACAGCTCTGGAAAAAATTAAGAGACCACTGCAAAATTATCAGTTTCTCTGGTTTTACTATGTGTTTTGGTTAAATTCACTTTTTTGTTTTATTCTATAAACTACTGACAACATTTTCCCCAAATTCCAAATAAAAATATTGTAATTTAGAGCATTTATTTGCAAGAGGATAGGTGTAGAGGATTTGGTTTGATCAGAATTGTCCTCTTTCCAACAGGTAGAGGTAAACACTGAAGTCTGTTAACTGGCTGAGAATCAAAAGAAAATGGAAAATGTTTTTTCTGATGAAGCATGTCTTTTTCTTTTGATTATCAGTCATATTTTAAATGCAAATGTTATTTCTTTTTTAAACAAAGCTACCATTTATTAGCAACAGCTAATTTGCATTAAACAAAGTATGATTCCCCAAAAGAAATTAAAGAAATTGGTGTAGCATTTTAGTTAAATCTTGGTAAAACAATGATTAATAACTAAGTTTACCATTACAACTGTATTCAAATACATAAATAGTAAGATTTGTGATGCTACAACAACAGTTTCTAATTAATTTTGGTTTATTAGAATTGGTAGTTTGCCTGTAAGCTTCTGTCCTTGTCTCTGTCTGTTTACTGAAGCACACATCATCCCCAAATACAACTGTCTGAACTTTCTTTGACCCATTTTTGTGATAGCCAGCA
The DNA here is from genome assembly GCA_024416835.2 of Perccottus glenii. Taxonomy (NCBI): domain Eukaryota; kingdom Metazoa; phylum Chordata; class Actinopteri; order Gobiiformes; family Odontobutidae; genus Perccottus; species Perccottus glenii. The sequence continues at coordinate 8,744,241 of CM044555.2, read as the reverse complement.
TCCCCTCACGTGTTACACCTAAAGACAGAGCTCCATCGTTCCACTACGCTCCCACAGAGCTGAAAGAGTGGACAGTGGATTAGTAGAGTCTAAACTGGGACATGGGGATATGTGGCCTATATTTACTATTGTTCCGATGGACCTTGTTTACATTACATTTCATTGTAGTATTGCTCAAGTTATCACTAAGCCGGATCATTTGAGCAGGGTTATGATTTCTTTCCAAAATATTATTATGACAACATGAGGTAATTTAATTAATATTGTAATAATGTCTTTTTGACCTTTTGATCATATTTACATTTTCTCTTGAGTAAAGGTTAAATATGCACAACTTCAGACTAACATCTTTGGCTATTATTTGTGTCCCAGGATCTCAACATATGATGACATTATATACTGTATATTGGTTGCTCAGGTTAGTGAAATAATGAACAAAAGATGGTGAACTGCCAATGCATCTTTTGTAGTAACAAAATGACATAAAACCAGACCATAACTGACTTTTTGGCTGTAAAATGTTTGTGATTGGATGAAAACGTATTTTTATTTGTCTTGATTTGATCAATCTCCATGACTCTGGACTTGGTTTAAGACAAGACTTGGACTATTTAGATTTCATAACTGTGACATCTCTTCAATCTTTTATACACTGGTCTAGGTCTTGACTCAGTCTTTATTCTTAGTAATGCCAGGTCTTTGTGTGGTCTTGACTAAAACACTCCTGTTAAATATTTATTTATGTTTTCAAAGCCGACCCGAACTTTTCCGAACTGGCTCCACAGATGTTTGTCTCTCCTCAGCTCCTGTAGGCCTGTCCCGCTCTGATCTGTCCTCAGGCCCAGCAGCAGCTGAGGCTTATTACAGATCCCTATTTCAGGACACTACCCTCTTCTCTCATCTGTTCTTTTCCTCACTCCGGCTGTCTCTCTGCTGCTCTGTGAATATTAATCTCAAAGGGCTGTGTGTTTACTGCTGAAAAATAACCATAATGTGAACTCATTTTGCTCCACATATTTACTTGATCTTTGGATTGAGTTTGCTCCACAGAGATGGAGATGAGCCTGTGTTTTATTTTTACCTTGTTTAGGGACTAACATGATAATCTGTGATGGGTGTTTACAGTTCTTTAGAGTGTCTCCAAAAGTCCTGCCCCATCCCAGACCAGCTCTGACCTCACTCTGGGAGACATTTTAAACATTCTTTTAGGGTCAAAAATTATGATTAAAAACTCAGGATGCAGCTGCTGAGCGCTGAAAGGAGTTTAAGTTTGACAGATACTGCTTGTGGCTTGACTTCTACTTTGGCTGCAGTAAATACATGACTCTTTACAGCATTTTTGTTTTCCAGGTTTCTCTGAAGCAAAACAAACAAAAGTTCATCCTGTCACATTTAAGTCATGTTTGAGTCAGTGTGGATAAACAATACTCAATTTGCAAAGAGTACACTGTGTTTATTTAAGATTATTTATGTGTATGTTCACACAATGAAGTTTAAATGTTATTACCATTGTCATGACACTCACTGGTGGAAGCACTGAATTTGACATACTTACTTAACTTACTTAACACCAGAACATTTAGATAATTTCAGTGTAACTGTGTGTGCAGCCCTCCTTGTTCCAGGCCCGGACATCGATGCTCGTGAACAGCGGCCGTTTCCGATGTCCGTCATGCCGACATGAGGTGGTGCTGGATCGCCACGGAGTCTACGGCCTTCAACGGAACCTGCTCGTCGAGAACATCATTGATGTCTACAAACAGGAAGTCTGCAAAAGCATCGCCATGAGGTGAAGGGTAACAACAGAGGTTTTCAGGATTTGCACACAGTAAAAGTCTTGTGAGAAGGGTCTGTCTGCAGAACTGCACTCTCAGACTTGCACTAACCCTAACCCACTCTCAGGTGTCGACTGCAAGTGACATCACCTGCAAAGGACGCAAAGTGCAAGTGCAGTTCTGGAGCCAGATGCTATTGGGTTTGTTGGGTTTGACATACAGTATGTCTGTATCTTCCCTCCAGCCCACTTCCTCCTCCTCCTGAACCGGCTCAGGCCACTTGTTCAGATCACGAGGGTGAAAAGGTGAACATCTACTGCCTCACCTGCCGAGTCCCCACCTGCTCGCTCTGCAAAGTGTTCGGGGCCCATCAGTCCTGTAAAGTGGCTCCACTGTCAGACATCTACCAACAGCAGAAGGTGTTGTTTCATACACTTTTAATTGTCTCTAAATAATTGAAATTGTGACTAATGGGTTGTTTTCTCCAGGACGAGTTAAATGAAGGTCTAAGTTCTTTGGCAGAATACAGCAACAACATTCAAGCTTTTATCAGTGAACTCAACCAGACGTGTTGTGATGTTGAGGTATACATAGCATTCATTTGTTCATTCATTCATTCAGTTGCTTAGTTACTCTGATACGTCTTGGCTTTTTTATATTGACATTTCTTTTTTGATAATAGCCTATAAACCAATCTGCAATAACATTATAACAGGAGGAAATGAAGTGTTTGGTTACTGTGAGTTTCATTAGCACTCAGATTATTAACACAGGTTATGTGAGGTGTGAACAAACTACAAGAGATGTGCTTTGAATAATCTCTTATGTCTTACACAGGAAGCATATAAGCTGGAGAAACAAAGTGTCTCTGAAAAGTTTGATTGTTTGTTTTCCATCCTGGAGGAGAGACGCAAGGTAAATAAAACTATTAGAGAAAGATCATTTCAGTTCAAGGAATTATGAAATATTTATTGATATAGAGCAATGTTTTTTTGACTTTTGCAGAGTGGCAGATAAAATTTTAGCACTTCAGAGCATATATTTCTGAATATTTAATTTCTTATTGCTACTGTCAATATTTGAGATGCTTGGTGCTGTTTAAGCAAGTTCAGTCTTTTCAGGTATAATTTTAAGAAGTAAATCTAAATCGGGATTACTAGAAACTATCTCTGAAATTGTGTTATAATGGGTTGCTATGGTTACTAGGGTGAGTTAATCAGCATGGTTGTCTTTAGTTTTGCTACTGTTGCCGACTTTAATGTGTCAGGTCTTTTCTCTCCCAATATATTCACTCGCCTACACAAAATATGTATTAAAAATGTAGAGTCATTGGTTCTCTTTTAAAGCTCTGTGATTTAGAAGATTTAAATTAGGAACTCTAAAGTGTCAGGAGTCCCACATGAGGTACCCCCATCAAACTCAGATTGACTCCAAAACTATCTAGATCGTTTGTGCTTTGTGTGTGCTGTTTTTAAAATATAAATGATTATTTTTATAGGCAGTCCTAGCCTATATTTGGGTTCAACCGGCCCCCTCCTGGTGCTGGATGGTAATTACGTCAGATCATTTAAAAGAAACTTAACAAAAACCTAAATAACATTAATATCATTCCTTCTTAAAAACATAACAGCACAAATGAAGATTTTTACGGCACAAACAAAGCACAAACAAACTAGATATTGTTGGAGTCAATCTGGGTTTGATGGAGCTCCATGAGTTTACCATACACTGCCTTTGTGTTTCAAACGCAAATTGTTGTTTCTCATAAATTTTTGCTTGATGATATAATGCCTATAACTGAAAATGTTTTCTTCTGCAAATTTCAACCTCAGCACCACACACAATGGCTTATTGAAAGGCTTCTTGTCATTGTTATACCTCGGTTTTCTTACAGGCAATGACAGAAGTGATCAGCGCTGAGCAGGAGGAGAAGACGGGCCGGGCCCAGGCCCTGCTCCGTTGCTATGGAGACACAGTGGCAGCCAACAGTAGACTGGTTGAGAGAGCCAAGAGCAGCATGGACGACGAGGACATGGTCACATTTGTCCAGGTCGGGAGTGTGTTAGTGACAACACAAATGTGTGGGAAATCTGTACTGTATGTCTCAAATGCTCTTAAGTTTTGGCAAAACAACTGGTTTAAATTGCTTTTAAACTAAAATTAAAATGCTTTCCTTGAATATGGTTAATAACCTTGAATGAACACCAAAGCAATGTATATAAACAGAAAATGATGCCTGATAAGTATTAAACATTTTTCCAAAAGCTTTTGCAAATGTTCAAACCTTTAAATAATATGAATCCATTGGTCTGCAGAACTAGTAAATACTTTAACTATTATATTTAGCTTAGGTAGCCTTTAAACAGTGTTCTGTTTATCAATTGCCGATACATTTCTGTTAAATAATCTTTGATTCCCTTTGTCTCTGATCAGGGCTCCAGAGTACTTATCGAGAAGTGAGTATCAAGATTCTGAATGCTTTCCTAAACAGATAAAAACATACTATAGCATATGTTTTTCCCAAACACTCTCAGGTGTATCTAAGCATCTTCCTCTTTCCCTTCATCCCGTGCTCAGGTTAACATCAGCGTCTGAGTCAAGTCCGACAGAGACACTGGACCCTGATGATGAGAACTTAAGCCATTACCAGTATAACTTCAGCCCACAGTACAGAGCTCTGTGGAGTTTAAACTTCCCCAGAGGTAACGTCTGGATACAAGATCATTTAGACTTGTATCACGAGTACAAGTCTACTTGCAATGATAGTGACGTTTACTATTCGACTGCCAGAAATAATCAGCAGATGTCTGATCTGATTGAGTTATTGATCACTACCAGGAAGTGTTCACACCTCAGCAACAGGAGAGGTTGTCCACTTAATGAACACAGTGGAACTTGCCATGTTTCACTACATGCCACATCTGAATAAGATCAATTTAATTGTCTTAGACGCACCCCACAGTTTTGAGAACTAGTTCCTAGTCTAGTCTATAAACTCGGCTTCTGTGCACACTACTCTACTCTGGCGGGGTATAGGATTTTTTGTGCTATGTCATGTCAGATTTTTGTCAAAAAAGTTTTGCGTTTATTTAATGTCAAAAGTAAGTCAGTGTTGTTGTTGTTGTCTGTCTGCAGCTAAGGAGGACGTCCCAGAAGAACCAGAGTCAGAATCAGAGACAGAGCTGTCCACAGACGACACAGACCCCACACACAACGAGGAAACATTTGTACAATACATTGACACTCCTTCACAAACAGGAAAAAACACTCCTTTAATTGCCTCATCAGACTTGGATACCCTTAAAGGGGACTCTGAAGCTGAGGGGCCCGACCTGCAGCCGGACACAGACCAGACCGAGCTGAGGCACAGAGGGTCAGAGAGGATCGAAGAGAAGCAGCTAAATCTATCACAGCGACCAGTGTGTCCTCAAGCGATGAAGCAGGAGGTAGTCTGTGAACATCAGGAGGGAATGTCAACTCTGCAGGTACAGTACCGTCCACAAATTTATATTCTTAATGTTATAACTCTTAAAAGTAAAATCAGCATTTAATGGCATTTAAATAAAGTAGTTTCACTAAACTTTTAAGTGCAAAAATGTGCGTTCCACAAACATAATGTGTGCTGGGTGCTCTGATCACAGTTACTGTAATAGTAATAGACTCACTTAGGTTCAGGGCCCTGTTCAGACCCTCCATCAAAATACTTTTTAACTTTGACTTAACGTCTGGTCTAAATGAAAACCTTTATTGTCCCGAGGGGAATATGTTCTGCACCAAGAGCTTAAAAACAGAGATACATTCAACACTGCAGACAGGGCAGCACAGTGGACATAACACAATTATTAAAAAGCACAGCGAGACAATAAATACAAAGATAAAAGAATACAAAGTACAACCAAAGGCATCACTGGAATAACTTCAGGATGTCAGCAACTCTAGTACAATGTAAAGTGCAGAGTGCCAGAAAGAAAAAGAACAGTATCTGAGTTGATTGACCATCTGAATACTTCTTGGAACAAAAGATGTGATGCCTCTCTCGGTCCTCATCCGTGGCATCATGTACCTGCGTCCTGAAGGTAAGAGTTCATACTCAGACCACAGGGGGTGGTATTCTCATATCTAGCATTGGTTTGTTCTCCATTTATAAGCTAAAGAATGAAAGAGAAAATGTCCAAGTCAATAAGAAAGATTTGTTTACAAGAGAGGTTGAAGTGTGTAATATACTGATGATAATGTGTTAAAAAATGCTGAAGAAGCCTTAAGGCAATCATAAACTGACTGTTCTTATCCTTCCAAACTGATGCTTTAGGCCCAGTGTTATTGCTCTCATTGGGCTTAAACACTTGTCTGTTCATTTTGTTGTTTTCCTTTACTAACCACTTAAGGAAAAAGGGTGTGATAACGGTGAAAGGATGACACTCCAAAGGCCTGAGAAAGACAATCCACATGATGACGGCAAAGAAGATGAAAAAGCAACACCAGAGGAGGAGGTTGACAAAATGTTTTATCGTGGTTGGTACAAACACAGCAGCTGGGGAAGAAACAGTCCTGTTTCTGAAGAAAACCCAACAAATATCAACAATTTGGACGAGATGGAAGAAGGGGGCGAGGCTCATATCAACAAAGAAGACAAAGTTCAAGCCCCAGATGAACCTCAGATAAACTGTCTTTTGTCCAATAGTCAGGATTCTCATGTAATGCTGAATGCTCAAAGTCACTTAGAGAATCAATCCCAGTCTCTTTCTCAGCCTCTCTTAGAACCGAATGCTGAAGAAAATAGAGAAACAGAGGATTTTCAAGACTGGGAGTGTCTACCAGGAGCTGTGGATGAAGGATTTGTGAGTGATGACAGTTTAAATAAAAGTACTCAAGCAGATAATGGAGAAAAACCATCCTTAACAGTCGAGGAGAGTCATTGTAGCGCTGATACACAAAGCTCCGGGCTGGATGAAGGTTATCCTGAGATGAAACAAGACGAGGAAGGCTCAATTGAAGGAATATCAGGCTCTGCAGATAAAGTTTTGAGCAAAAACGTGTCTGAAGAGGCTACAAATGTCTTCGAACCAACTGAAAATGAACAGGACGAACAGGAAAGCACCGAACAGCCTCAAGATCCGAAAAGTGTTGGTTTTCAGGTCAGTTTTAGCAGGTATTGCCGTATAATCTGAGCAGTCTGTCTTTCCTCTCTGCTGGAGCTGGCTACATTCACTTGTGCTTTGTGGCTGGACACTGCTGCAGCTTTTCACTTTCATTGTTTGATTAGAAAGGCTTGTTTTCCTGCTTATTTTATATACCTGTGGTCTTCCATGGATAACAAATGAAAATATACACAAAATTTTTAGGGTAAACTCTGGTGCAGTTTTGAGTTAGTTGTAATGTTGACATGCAAACCTTGATGTGTGCATTAATGGACAGATTTTTTTGCTTTTAGCTGATCCCAGATAGAGTGTGATTGAAATGTAAACAGTAAGAAGACATCTGAATAAAAGACTAACAAAAGGATGAGTGTGACAAGACGCAAAACTAAAATAATGGCCTGATGACAAACACTGAGCATTGTGAAGTTAAAAATGTGTTATTAGTGTTGGTGTTGGAGCAAGTTAATGTTGAGTTTTTTAGAAAAACTACAAGAGAATAACGCAAGCACAATTGAGTTCCATTGTGGCAAAGTTAACGTCAGTCCTGCAAGATTGAGCCCTTATCCCCACACTTTCCTCTGAGCATCTAGTGTGTCTCTGTAGAAAAGCTCAGCCTGTTGTGTCATGTGGTCCAGAGCTGGAAATGCAACTGTAAACAATAAAAACCTGGAGCAGTGAATGAAAGACTGAAAAAGATACCAGTTCTAAAACAGTCTTAGACTAAGATCAAGCTCATAGAAAGGTTAGAGTTTGAAGAAGGAGGCAGAGTTAGGGGTATATTTTTTTATATTACATTTACATTTACATTTATTCATTTAGCAGACGCTTTTATCCAAAGCGACTTACATTACATTACCAGTGTTACAGTCACTGGAGGCAAGGTGGGTTAAGTGTCTTGCCCAAGGACACAACGACAGTATGAACTGTGGGGCGAGCGGGAATCGATCCTACTACCTTCCGGTTGAAGGACGGCCGCTCTACCACTGAGCTACTGCCAGCCTCAGTTGGTCTTGATTTTAAATCCTGAGACCTCAAAAGCTGCGACAGAGACAAGACTGAGTAAAAACACAGGAAACTAAATAGATTTTTGGATAGATTTACTTCTGTAAACAACAAAACGCTGTGACTCTTTACAAGAAACAGTGTACAACATGAGAATGTGTGAATGTCTGCCTAAAATGTCATCTTAAATCCATAAAAACATATTGGGCATATTTAGCCTTGAGGTTAAAGGATTCAAACCTGGGCCTCTCAAGTCTCTGAGGTGACAAAGGTCATTAAGTTGTTGTGTAGTTTTGACATTAGTCTAATGGCCACCCCCCTATGAGGCCACTCTGCTTAGCCATTTTGTTTGCTGTCAATTATATTGGACTATTAACTGCTTTCAACAATCCATAGCCTCATGTTTTTATGCCAACTTTTTTATCTGTCATTCATTTGTCCTTCATTCTCTTATTTGTCTTTCTTCCCTGTCCTTTTCTTCTCCCCTGTCCTTTGATCCCATCATCGTCACTCTGTCATCTGTCCATGTCCCTCCAGGCTGTCACTCTGGTCTTCTACCTGTTGGCCTTCTTGGTCATCCTGCAGAGGTTTTGGGTTTACATTGGCCGCTACATTTTAACATAACCCCTTCAGGAGCCACAGCGTGCTCACTGCTGCAATGCCACAGGTACACCACCACCACTGCTGCCTGCACCACACACTGCTCACCAGGGTCTGTAGTGGCACCTTTTCTGGTTCTGTCACTTGTCTGTAGTTTAGGGTTTACATTTGCCTGCACTGACACCTTGTGGCAGAATCAATATTTCACATAATAAAATCCAAAAACTGGGGATATTACTGTATTTTCAGGTGCAAAATTTCACATGTAATACGTCCTTCTGGTCTTTTCTGATTGGGAGCACATTAAAAAGCTATTGCAGAATTCAAATATATGTCTTTTTCTTGTCACTTGTTTAAATATTTGTAACATGTTTAAATATTTGTATGACACTTATCATCCACAAACCTAAACACAGTTACCAATGTCATTTTATAGTTTGAACTTTTGTGAACCTGACCAGTTTTACCCATTCCCTTCTTAATTAAAGAATGATTGGTCCTGTTGGAAAGTGAATGGGTCTGGCTGGTCAGGTCATACAATAGTTCCTCCGGTCCATGTCTAAAGTTTGAGTCTCGTTTTTTTCAGACAGAGTCCGAGGCCTGTAGTCCAGCTCAGACCAGACCTTTAACCTCTTTCGCTCTGAGTGAGGCTCCTTATCGTCCCAGTTTCTACTTCTCCTGGCTCAACCCTCTCCACAAGAACAAGTAGAAGAAACACACCAGTGTTTGTAGGGGACGTCCCATGAAAGAAATACTGACATGTTCAGGTTTATAGGTCTGGGGTTTAAAGTCTGAAACAGACTTTAAAACATAACTTTATCAGATGTTGCCGGTTAATGTCTCTGTGTTATTTTAAACCACAAACACTTTATTTACAGGAATCCACTGTGTGTTTGTTGAATTTAAATCCTCTTTCACTTTTCTTTTTTCAGGCCGTTTAAAGTTCAAGTATTGTTATTGATTTTGTTTTTTTGTTAAAATCATGGCCTTTTAAAAGTGCATTGTATGTATTTGTAGTATACAGTTGTACAAAATGGAGTATATGTAGAGTATAATTGCCTCCATAGACCCCAACGAAAGGAGACATTTCTGCTCCTACATCTGCCCAAAGTGGACTGACTGAACACTACTGTGTGGGAAGTGCTTTTTGTTTTGTTTTGAACACACAACAATGCATCAAGGATTATGAAATGCATGAACTAAATGATTTTTGTTTATCTTATCTATTCACCAAGAGTTCACACTCCTCAGAAGATCCCTGCAGGTTTACTGTGGGTTTTCAAAGGCACTAGAAAGAAAAGCATCCTCAATGTCTCCTTTAACAGGAAGATGTTATTATAGTTACTGTCTATACGCATTAGGCCTTAGTTTAATAATCTTTCATGGATCCAAGAAGTAATTTTTAGTGTGCTATGAGTTGGATGGATTCTGGAGGTTTTGCTGTGTCATGACACATTTGAAAATATATGCTATATTTCACAAAAATCTGCTGATAAATCCTCCCTTTTATTTGCAGTGCAAGACTAAAATTAAATATTCTTCTGACATTTATGTTTTAAACCAGATTTTACAGGCTGAAAGTGGTTTACAACAGTTATTGTGGTTTCTTTAAAGTATATTTGAGCACTTTTTTAGTGTTTGTCATTTTATAAGCTTGTTTTGTTGCATGACAGAGATCAGTGGGTAAATTAGTTTAATTTGATAAATGTTTTGACTAAATAGTAAAATTTGAAGTGTTTGTGCTTTTTTTTTTTTTTTTTTTTTTACTGAAACTGGGCTTAAAGATATAATCAAATGTAGGTAAAAGCTAAAAAGCCTACAGCAGGAGGAAGGTACGGTTACATTACATACACAGATAAAAATACACTTAAAACCATACAACTTGGAAATGACAAATTAACCTATAGTATTCATGTAAATATATTACAAATATGTTTATAATGAGTAAGTAAAATAGATAGAATAATATTATCTTTATTTTATCTAGCTGTACATGTAAGTACATAAGTAATAATTAATTATTTTTTAGATTTAATTATTAAATATTTACGTATGAATGTATAAAAGTAAATATCCTTGTTTGTTTACTGTTATGTAAATCGTGTAGTATTTCCACATTTGACCAGTGGAGGGCATTAGTGCGTTCCGCGTCTCGTGGCGGTGGTGTTTCGCAGAAGAAGAAGCAGAGGCTGAGCCGTGGCTGTTTTATATGTCTATGGTTTTGGATCAGTGCACTCACACGGGGCTGTTCTTGTCCCACACTGTTACTTGGCTTTTGGATAAAGCGCTAAAACCAGGAGAACTTTTTGAAGACCACGAAAACCTTCTATTTATTCTTTACATTGTACAAGTTTAACCTTTTCCTGATTGTGCTTTTTACCTGCGACAAATCGACGCCATGGACCCCGCCAGTCAAGGTAATTGTTAGCTTAGCTCCCGAGTTAGCTGCGTGTAGCTTATCATCAGAACGCACTTTCAGCGCCGACAGCAAATCTGTGTGATAAAAATCTTGACAAAAGTTTAATTAAGTCAGTATAAACCAATGATAGCCTGTGTAAATGGCAGTTAAAGTGGTTTTCTGCGGGGAAATCACAATAGTAGAGTCGTGAGAACGGGCCTGCTGTAAGTGACAGTGACAGCAGAGGGAAGAGAGGCGGGTCGTGTTTCTAATGTTACCAACTTCTGACACGTACTAAACAAGCGATAAACGTGATTAATTAAGGTTTTCGGAGCAAATTTTTTGTCACACTCTGAGACAAACTGCACAACACTTAATAGCTGAGAAAATACCTGTAAAGAAAGACAAATCTTAACAATGTTAGCTCCAACATCGGAACTGTATGCTCTCTTTCCATATGCGAACATTTATTTATCAAAGGTTGGACTATACCTCCTTTTTAAGAGTAAAATAGTTGCCGACGCAGATCTCAAGTTTTGTTAGTGTCTTACAGTGACTGAGCGTTTTTGAGATTCAGAATCTTAGTGATTAAAACGGGACACATTAAGACTGGATACTCTTTTAAGTCAATAATCTAATCAAAGTTAATCCAAAGACCCTATCTGCTACAACAAAAGAGTCACCAGGTCTTGAGTTTGGTTCTCAGACCACATGATCACTGTCTGTGATAGGGCTGTCATTTCTTAGTTCATTTCAGGTTACTATGCATCAGATTGGCCAGAAGTGATTCGAGTGGCTCTCGTTTGTCTGGATTAGACTCAGACAGTGAAGTGGAGTGAACTAGGGCATGTCTGACTCTGCAGCTTCTCCATCTTCTGAAATAATCAAGACTAAGTAACTGGGGGAAAAGATACACTTCTGGAAACTTTTCTGTTTTAAAACAACACACTCACATGACTTTGTCTGTGGCCAAATTCCATTTCATTAAGAGACAAACAGAAGGAATTAGAACAGAATGTAATGCAACGTCAAGCAGGTTTGTAAGCAGAGGGAGTGGTTGTAGGTTAAATCGAGCGTCAGGGTTTGCATTGTTGACTTGTCAGATGGCCACTGAACAGGTTGTTGCTGTCATAAACACCTTTAGTCTAATCTCAACGATACTATTGTTTCTCAATAGTCAAAACTGTTGAGTCACTGAAGATGAAGCAGACCTATACTATTGCTAATTCTAGAATACCACATCTACAGCAAGACATGTGTTTGGATTAGATCAGTTTTTTATCCAAATAAAACAGCAGTCTGCCATAATTCTTTATTTATAACTGGCCTAAACCTTGGCTCCAGGTATGACACAAGGCAGAGAGGTTATGTGACTGATGTTTGGTAATAGTACTAAATAGGGCTGAACAATTTTGGAAAATAATGTATTTGCGATTCTTCTTTTTTTTCTTTTGTTTTTTTTTTAAACAAGATTGCAATTATTAATGCAATTATTTTCTTTCTGTTTTTTACATATCCACAATCAATAAATATGACGACACACTTAAAAAACAGGTTTCTTTTTGGCCAGCTTTATTAGCTCATGTATAAAATTATATGAATTATGAAGGACTATTTTTATTTAACCTTTTGAATCACAGAACTAGATTTGGCCATTGGCCCTGAGTTTAGACCGCAAGGTTTTAGTTCTTTACCTGGCCGACTTTATTTCTCTGACAGTGAAACCTTTTGGTTCAATGACAGTGTCTTAATTTTGTTCTGCTTTAGCACCAGTCCCTAAAGGGGACTAAATATGGTTGTAGCCAATGGGCCCCCACTTTCTAAAATCTCAGCCTGCAAAAATGTCTTTTTAAGAAAGAAAAACACAACCTCGATCCAACTTTTATTTAGCTAGTAATAGTCTACATCCCCTGCCCTCTGTTGGGAAACAGTGTAGAGCTAAGAGTTTGAAGAGTCTGCTCTTCAAATCTCTTCAAACAACTTGACAACAGTCTAAGCCTTAACTAGACCCGTCTCTTTTTGGCTCAAAACTCTGTTATCTCCGCCTTGTAACCCACAACGTAGCATAGTGTCTCAGGTTAATCATCAACTTCTATTTCTTGCAACATGTGTAAAATGAAAAATAATTGCAGCCTCTGCGATTTTCAAATTACTATTTTTAAAGCAACACTGTGTAACGTTTAGCCACTAGGGGGCGCAAATCCCACTACAGACTGTCTGTGATGTTTATTTTTTAGAGGAAACCATTTAAAACTGGCAAGTTTGGAATAAATAAACATGTCTTCTGAAATGGTAGGCTCATTTTAATGCATTTGTACAAATAAAACTCTTCCAGTGTATCGGCCTGTTTCTGTTTCTGTTTTGAGCTGCTAAGCATGCAGAGTCAGAAGAGGTCTGCTCATCAGAGTTTTCTGTCCAGTGAGGGTACTGTGTCAGTAAAAACATGATTCTACCAATCGGTGTAAGAACCATTAAGTCAATAGGAGAATGTATTTTTTTGGAATTTAAAATTACGCGATACTACTAGCTAAAAGTTACGCAGTGTTACTTTAACATTGCAATTTAGTTGCAAATGCAATTAAATGCACAGCCCTAGTACTAAACCACCAATTTCACAATTTAGCTTTTTTTTTAAAAGATTAAAAAAGTTTGATGTGACTTTATGACGTCCCAAATAAATTATAAAGCTACCCACATTTAGGTCCCAACCTACGGTTTTGGGAAACACTGGTAACTTATGGGATTTATTTTTAAGAGGCTGGCACAATAGATTTCTGTGTGGGAGAAAGTACTGATGTTGTAGCCAAGACCACATTGACCAAGACCAGAGAATAGTGAGGCCAAGTCAAGACCAAAATCAGTGCACAATTTCGTTGCAGTGTACTTGTACAATTGTAATGACAAATAAAGCATTCATTCACAATGTACTGTAAAAGAATAGATACCAGAGAACAGTTAAAACTCCAAATAATCCAAGTTGAAGCTCATAGAGTGGTCAGTGTTTGTTGAAGGAGACAGAGTTAGTCTAGTCAATGGTGCTTTGGGTTGTAAGGAAGAGGATGTTCTGTCTGATTGACCAAAGAAACTAAATAAAAATTGTGAATATCTAGCACAAAGCATACCATAATATTGCAGTTCAAGCAGGGATTACTGTGCTTCCTTCAGCTACGTTCATTATAACCATGTGAAATTCCTTCTGGACCATTGCCCCTCATTACCTCAAAGAATATGCTTCCACTTTTTTTGGAAGTACTGCTGACGTTTGCATTGGGACTTGCAAATCTTGCCCAGTCTGAAACAATATTCCTGAAGGGTGGAGTCAGAATTTCTTGGCAGCTTTTTTCCCGGATATTGTTGCCAAGGCACTCAAACACACAACATAATCCGTGCTACCTGCAGAAAAATGTTTCACAAGAGCAGAATATGGGGCAATTCATACTGACCTGATCCAATAAAAAAAACTGCTCCACTGTTAGACTTCTTTTGGATTGTACATTTGTAACTATCAATTATCCTATCATGTTTATCAGTTTCTTCTCTAGAAACCAAGGCCTCCAAATTTCTTGGCCATATTTGTACATCTCACACTTTTTTATGCTAAAATATCCATTCAAAACATAGAAGGCAGTTTATTTATTTATGTTTGCCTTGTTTTTCCTTTTCTGGAGGATTGTATCTCATTGTGGTGTAGTTTTTTGTATTTTATTTATTTTTTTATGTTTCCAGACTGGGAAAGGTGTAAGCTGTTTCGGGTTTCTCTCCCGTTGTGCACTTAGCCTCTCTGATAAGTGCCATAATCTCTTCCTGTCTGATATCTGTTCTTGGCAGCTTTGAGCCTCTTCCTGGTTGTGGTTTGTGTGTAATAGATACTGAGATGACCGACCCACTCTCTGGCGTTTACCCTCACTTTACAATTAAAGGGATAGTCCTGTTTTTTTTTTTTGTAAAAGCTGTAAAAGCTCTATTAATCAATAGAGGTAGGGAAGTTAGTTCCTGTAAAATGTAACACTAGTGAATGGAAGCTTCATGTAAGTCGCTTTGGATAAAAGCGTCTGCAATAGGGGCAAAGACACATTTTACAATTTTACATTTAGCAATTACAATACGAGCTGCAATATTTCAATGCTCTTTTACAGAGGAAAAAAGAAAATATAACTTCCACTCTTCAAAGAAGGAGCTAATTCAGTATCAAAGATTATACCAACACTGGAGCAGGTCTAAACTGGGACTTTTTTATTTCAACACACCACAGTTTTATTTAAAGTTTTGTTTAGACAATTGTTGATAATTTTGACAAAACAAGTCTATAAAATGGAAAAGATTTTTTGAAAAATTCATTTTTTGCAATTTGTTAAAATCATGCAAACAAATGTGCGATGATTGTGCAGCCCTAGTTAGATTCCTGTTCCTCTATGCTACTTCATTTTTACAATAACAATGGGAGACTGTTTGCTTTTTTTGTTCTAAAAGGCTTGCCCTTAATATTTTTTATTTTTTTTACCATCTCAAGCGGTAATTATGTCGGATAAAGATAAATACATAAGACAGATAAAGTGCAGGGTCTGCATGTCTGGATCTATTGTATGATTGTGTGAGAATGTGAATGTATTTGGTGATGGTCGGAGAGTCCGTAGGCGCGGAATGGCTGCCACGTCTCTGTCAGTCTGCCCCAGGGCAGCTGTGGTTACAGATGTAGCTTACTACCACCAGTGTGTGACTGTGGAGTTAATGAATAATTGATATGTAAAGCGTCTTTGCGTCTCCAGAAAAGCGCTATATAAAACTGAATGTATTAATAATAATTAACAATACAGTCACATCCCATATCTTGTATTAAAAGATATCTATGTCTCTTAAAAAACTAAGTTTCCCAGCCTTATGTGTAGCTGTTACCTAAAAATATTCTGTCTTTCTCTCTGATGTGGTTTTAAGCTTCACTTTAAACAAAACTACAACTTCAGAAAGCCAAAACTCAAACAACAAATTGGATTTATGGAGAGCATGGACGCATGTTGCATTGGTTATCTAAAGACAGTTGAGCTTAAAAATAGTGAGGCTCGTATTCATTAAAACACATCTAGTGATTATAACCATTGCCTCAAGATGATAAATTAAATCTTAAATACATAAATCTTTTCTTCAGTGTATACTAGAATAATTATGACCCATCTTCAGCTCAAATCTCTACAATAGTTGGTCAATAGTATTACTAACTTTGGTGCTACAGTCTTCTTTCTCATTAACCTTTCCTGTTCTTTCTTCCGTGTCCTGTCTGGGTCTGTCCTCTGTCCTCTGCTGTGGTCTTAGATATCAACCTGAACTCTCCTAACAAGGCTCTTGGTGTTGATCGTGCAGACAACCTGTCCGATATGCCAGTGGAGGGAGCAGTGGGCAACTCTAACCCTCTCCCGCCCGGACTTACGGAGGAGGAGGCCGAGGAGCTGCGCATCGAACTCACCAAGGTCAGACCCACGTGGAACAAACAGTTACTGGTCTGACTAAAGGAGATCAAACCAGACTTGGAGAATCACTAACATATGTAAAGAAAGAAAGAACGGAAACTTAAATGTCTGTGTGTCATGCATGTCTGGATTTTGGTCTAAAAAAAGTTTATAAATTTAAAAATAGAGCTGAGGATGATGAGGACGGATATGATCTTGAATGAGTTCATCAGAGAGACCGCTCAGCTCAGATGTTTAGGAAATAAAGTTGTCATGGCCAGACTGAGATAGTTTGGACACGTTCAGAGGAGGATAAGTGAATATGAAGGGAGAAGGATGTTTGAGCCCTATAGTGACGGAGGACATGAAGGAGGTGGGATTAGCTGTGGTGACCCCTGTAAGGAGCAGCCATAAAGAGAAGGATGTGCCCTGTTGGCTGTACATTAATATTGCTAATTAGAAGGTCAATCCTCAATATCTCAGAATTGCTCAGAACGCAGACTGTTAACTGTGAAGTGTGAATTCATTTTGTCGGCTCTGAGTGAGCTCTACTGTTTAGCTTAAATAGAATAAGACCGTTTCAGATTCACTCGCTTTCTTGACTGATCTCTACAAACTTGACTTGGATACATACTTGCTCCATGGCAACTTTGAAACAGAGCCACTTAACTGTCCTTCCAGACAAAAACTGAACTTCTACATGTCCTGTTCAGAGCCAAGACTAGAGACGGTGATCTTTTGAGTTGAAGTTAGTCACAAAGGCACTAAAGCATGGTCTGGGACTGTTTAAATAAAAGACTTGGTAGGTTATATAAGAGCAAAAAAATAACTTATCTGTCAAAAATTGGTTATTGCATATCAGTAGTTGGAAAAAATGTATTATAGAGTGATGTAAATGTTTTTATTCTGTGCCTCAGGTGGAGGAGGAGATCAACACCCTGCGACAGGTTTTATCGGCCAAAGAGAGACACGCCGCAGAGCTGAAGAGGAAACTCGGCCTCAATCCCCTCAATGAACTCAAACAAAACATCAGCAAGGGCTGGCAAGACGTACAGACCTCCAACGCGTACGTATCACTCGCACAGCATTGGAAACAAACTTTTAAAACTTAAACCAGAAAAGAGGCACTGAGATTAATGTGGGGTGTAAATTTGATAGTAACACGTTTATCAGACAGATCCAGAGAGTGAGTCATCCTACAGTGACACATCCTTTTTCTAAAGAGCGGGGCTTTGCGTTACATGAGTAATGTAGCGCTTTAAGGGTTTTTAGTCTTTGGTTTGTTTTTCTTTGCCTTTTTTTTTTTTTTTTTTTAACAATGAGAACAAATCTAAATGACATCTAAATTATCCCACATCTGTGTTAAGACCTCAAAGGTGGTAAACCAAAAATGTTAAGAAGAATGCACCTAGACACATCCAATTGTTAGTTGTAAACGGGTGAGAGCTCAGTTTACATCCCTCGAAAGGACTGCTTTAATCTGGTGCCTAATTAATTTGTCACTAGCTGATCAAACCTTATATTTAGGTTCATTTAGTGGTCGTTAGAGATGTTGTTTTAGTTTTCTCAATACACAGATAATCACTGTATTAGATAACATAAACCTTTTTACACTCCACCAAGGGTTATATCTACATCAGCTTGCAAACTCTAATAGACCTAAGTTTTTTTTTTCCTGAAAGACAAAGACTTGTACTCTGACGTTTAGGGAGGCTAAATGGTTTGAATGGGGAGTGAAGGAAACTTTCTTTGTCAACTCCCCCACTTACTCCAGCAAAGGCCATCCAACTGTAAACAACACTGAGTGATATAAACGCTCAACAGTTTAGTATTAACAAAGTCTCTTGAATTTTGGATGAAATGTCTCTTATTTTAAAAACAATGTCCAAATTCTTGTTATTCTTTTAATGGCTTATGACTTGAATGACTGAGAAATCCCACAGATTACAATGCTCAAAAACATCCTTTAAATATATATATTTTATTTATTCCTATCTAATTACTGTAATGGTAGGAACATGCCTGTACATACTCTTTTTTCATAGCAGTGAGCACCCATGTTTTTAACTTGTCATGTCATGCCAAATAGCTAAGGATGTAAAAAATGTAAATTGCACAACAGAAAGACACTCAAGGATTCATGTTTTAAAGCCCAACCAAAAGCTGTCCCATATATTTTCCCCACTTATTCTCTTAACTCTAAACCCTGTCCTCCTCGTCTCAGAGCCCACACTGACCTCCTTCAGTGTCTCCTGTCTTTGTTTGTAGCTATGTGAGAACCTCAGAGAAACTGGGCGAGTGGAATGAGAGGGTGACCAGTTTGGATCTGTGAGTTTCTGCACTGTTTGCTGCTGAATCGTTGGTGATGTCTGAGTCATTATGCTGTTGTTTGCTCTCACCCGGACTCAACCCTTACTGTCTGTGGACGCTCCTCCGCTCACACCCTCTAACTATGTTTAACCAGGGGAACACTTCAGCGCTCTGTGTGTAACAGTGTCTGGGAAGAGGACAAGCATTTGACTGTCCTCTGAATGTTGAATTAACCCTTTACTCTTAACTCCCCTGCGGACAAATGGTAGAAGTCAGTAGTTGAGTTGTTGCCTGATAGTGCCCTTGTTATTTTTACATGTGTAAGGAAGCTTTTAGCACTTTTCTGCTGTAGGGCTGGGGCCATTTTCACTCAAGTTAACAAAACAGTAAGCATTACCTGAACTTGAGCTTATTAGCAGCGCAGTCTTTAGTCCTTTTTTTTAATGTACCCCAGTCAAGGAATGTCAGTCTAGTCAAGTCTAGTTTAATGTGTATGTCACATATGGTCTTTCTAAATTACACAAAAAGCAAGTCAAGACAAGACTTCTATTTTTGTATAGCCCAATATCACAACAACAGCTGCCTTAAAGGGTTTTACAGATTGCACCAAACCCTGTCCTTAAACCCTTCATCGGGACGAGGGAAAACAAAGGAAACCATTCAGTTAAATCATGCAGGTGGCATAAATAAACATGTTTTACATCAATTTCCCAACACTGAACAATTGAACCAACACAGACAAAGTAATATGTCCTTTCTCTGATTATTGTTTAGCTTCTGCAGAGTTATCATAGCCTTTATTTGATTTGCTCCTAATACCAGTGGCAGCATTAAACTTCATGAAGCACACTGCAAAGAAGAAACCATCTCTGAATTTATTTTGTGACAGAGCTATTTTTGACAACATTTAGCTCAAACTTTTTAATCAAACTAATTTGCTATAATGTCTAGACTGAGTAACTTGACACAAGTCTTTTCCAAATCTCTTCTTTGCCCAGACAGACAAATTTTACAGTTAATTAATCTTTAGTTAGACTGGTTTACTTTTTAGTCTTTATGCTTTCCAGACCCCATGCTTTAACAAATTGGTGATATCCTTTATATACCGGCTTAGCCTTCCTTCCTTTTTTACCATAGAGTTTTAAATCCTCCTTTTCCATCTGTATTTAACTTCCTGTTTTCAAAGTCAGATGTTTAATCACTCTTGCCAGAAGTTGGGACATGTCACACTGCTTCCTTCTCAATCGAATGTTTTTATTTTTACATTCAAGCCAAAAATGTTTATATGTCCCTTGTATTAAGCCTTAAATGAACTCTAGATAAAAAGCTGACCATTGTTTAAAAGAGTAGAGTAGTACAGGAACTGGGGAGTTTTGTGAACTCGGCTACAGACAGGACTGAGCTGTAATATTCAAGTCTCACATTTGCACAAAGCTGCTTACTGCACAACACTGAGGCTCATTACTTTAACACAACTTTATCCCTGACACAGTGAACTCTCTCTGTAATCACTGTTGTGTCCATTTGAGTCTGCTTCTATTTTTTCTTCAGTATCAGCTGACTTTTCTTTTCCCCAACTGTACACTAGAGTCACGGAAGAAGTAGTGTCTAAAACTGTTTACTAATTTAGTTTACTATATAGTCCTCCATGTGGTGCAGCACTAAAGTGATTCAGGGGTTTTAGGGACTAATGAGTGGATTCGGACAAAGCCAGTCAGTAAAGACACTTGTTCAACTGCCCTGGGCTCCATAGTACCGCTCAGAGGGAGGGGCTCCATGGTAACGCTCAGAGGGAGGGGCTTGTGAAACTTCATAAAATTGTAAACTACAAATAATTCACTTTTCTTTAGCTAATGTGCGACTAAGAGAGCTATTTTCTGAACAACAATAAATAACTAGACAAGCAGAAAATTTAATTTTTTTTTTCTTTAGTGTCCAGGTCGCCCAATAACTGTAAGACATTACATTTTCCAACCATAAAAATCCAAAAACATGAATAAGTCCATTCGAATTTAGTGGGTTTTGAATTTTCTTGTCAGTTTTGAAGCGCTAAAAAAAACCTCAGGTTCAACAGCTGCAGTTTTCATGGCAACTGCTGCCTGCCTTTGTGTTTTAGACACATATATAATTCATGACCCAAATCACTGTGCAGTTCACTGAGTTTACAGTGCACCTCACAGTCCACTCCCTGGGCTTGAATACCGTGTGACAAAGCAAAACACCATCTTATTCTCCTGTGGCATGTCTCTGTCTTACATTCCTTTCTCCTCCCACTTGTTTTTTGCTCGTGTGGTCGCTAGGCACAATCACTGCTCAGTTTGTGTGTTTGAAAAAATGTGGCTGGGTCAGAGGTAACATTTCTAGGAAGAATAAGCCTAGACACCGTAGACCTCTGAATTAGTCTGAGAAATTTTAATCACTGTTCTAAAAGTGACTATAATGAAAAATCTATAATGAACCCAGATGTTTTTATTTCTCACTGTAGATGTTAATTATGTCATCTTTCAGTTTTCCTGAAATAGAGGCACAGCTTCACTAAAACTTGTACCATATGACAAGGAAGAATATTTTACATGGATAGCTTTCCGTTTGTGTTTTCCAGAGCATTACACTGTCCGGTCTTAATACTAGCAGTGCACAGGCTCATTTAGATCGAACAAACCGCTCAGCTATTCACTCCTGTTTTGTTGACCCTGCTCCTTATCAGATCCACCATTGTTTTACTCTGAAGTCTGCTCAAACACACTTCCCCTCTTTCTCCTCTGTTTTCTGTAAAATACGTTGGACTTTGTTGCTGCTCTGTTGTTACTAATGAGACAACCTCTCTTCTGTTTTTGGGTGTTTTATCTGTTCCCGATTTGGTGTTTAGAAAGTTTATCTGCACTAAACCAACTGTTTCCAGTAACTGATGCCTTTTTGCCCTGACTCTTCACATGGACTGTTACACAAATACTTATGGATTTTTACTCTGATGGCACATCCTGCTATCTAGGTTACTATAAACAGTTTAAAGGTTGAATTGGATAACTAAGTGCTAGTTTCCATGTTTTTCAAAATATTGTGCTGCCCTTCATTGGATTCAATAGTTTATCTAATATTGAATTACACAATTACATATGGCTAATTTACAAAGAAAATCATTCTTTGTGGACAAACACTGATATTTATCTTATTAAAAACACTAAACATTTAGACTCTGCTATTCTACTATACTATACTCAGTACTATAACAGGCCCGCCCGGCTGCCTGACCGCTCATTCACCTCATTAACTACTGTTCAGTACTTTTTTTTGTGCCTGAGATAGAGTTAAACTGAGTACTCCCTGAAAAGTTCCTGCTAACAAGTATATGTAAAGGACCTAAGGGCAGAGGCTACATGCAAATGGATGTTTTTGTCTGCATTTTCCTTTTGTGTTTGCGCCTTTTGTCCAGTATAGAGAACTGTAGCCCTCACACATATCTTCCTGAAAGACCATACAGTGTAATAGCAGGCCATGTGTAATGTGTCAATGATGTAACTGAGGCTGCACCAGTTTTAGTGTTATTTTCTGATTCATATTGTTCAAACACATAATAGTTGTTTATTTCTATGGTTGTTTTAAAATACAGCCATAATGCACTCTAGTATAGTCTTTTAAAAAGGGGAAAGTGTTGTGCTGTACTGTGTTTTACTGTGAGTGTTTTTCCCCTTTGTCATGATCCTGCTGTTGTGTCTTCAGATATCTGACAGCCTCTGCCACTTTGGATGACATTGCCCATTCTGAAGCGTGAGTGACCCCTTTCTCATTTGTTTAGTGTTTTTTTTTTTTTTTTTTTTGTTTTTTTAAGAGGAGCTAAGGTTTCTTTCCGTTTGGGTTTTCATTTGGAGAAGGTTTTGAACTGTCCATGTTTTATTTCTTCTGTTTTGCTTTTGTGGCAGTAAGCTGCTTTTGAAAGTGTCTCGGATCATATTTGTGTCTGGGGAAGTATCTACAGCACAACCACCAAACAAACGGTTACATTTGATGTCCCCATTACTTGTCAGACTGATAACTATGGTACGAGTTGCATTGTTTTTATGATATATATTACATTAGACTATTAAAACATTCGTCTAAATACATTTACGATTTGTTTTAAAACGTAAAAATTATGCAAAAAGCATTGACTGAGTGGGTTCATTCAGTCATAACAATCCTGTGAAAATTTAAAAAAGCATTTTTCAGGTTTTGGAACGGTTATGGATTTGTTATTTTTCGGTCTGGATTTGGAAAAGGCATGGTATTATTCTATCTATCTCTATATCTATGTTTGTATGAAATGTAACACTAACAATATTCCCCAAAATTCAAGGTTGTAATAATACATGGATGTAAAGAGCCACTTTTATTATTTTAAAATGTAATATCCATGAAACATTGTGCTATATACTAAGCACAATGCTACATAAAAATAAGAAACATAAAAGACACGCTTTTGAAGTATGCACACCACATCTGTCAACTTCTAAGAAAATCAAAATGGTAAAGTAATTAGTGAGGAAAATGTTTGTGAATACATTTTTATTGAGTTAAGATACAGGAAACTGTATGTTTTGTAACCATTGTTTTTAATTTTTGTAAAACTTAAACGGAGAAAATAAAGAAATATTGTCATACGTACACACCGCACATGAAAAACAGAGATGCTACCTAAATTAGCATACTAGCTACTGAAATGTTTACAATTAGTTAAAAGATAACTCGGTCTCTAATAGCTATTACCACACAACAAAATTCAATTATCTACCAATTAACTAAACTAATTATTATTATTGAGGGCAACAGAACAGGTTTAAACCACAAAACAGAAAAATCATTGTAAGTGGTACAAGACGGATAGCCTGGCACTAGGGATGTAACAATTCACTCAACTCACAATTCAATTCTTGATTCTGATCTCACAATTCAATTTTGTCAATTTCTTTATGAAATGAGTTGAGACAAATTTGAAGTCATCAAGTGCCCTTTTATTATATCACAAATCAGGGCTCCAGACTAACCTGGTCTTTACTCTCAGTAGCTGCTGCAGAGACTCGGAGAAGGCAGCACATGATCCATAACATTATTACATTATTGCTCTGACAAGGGCTTCAAACAGAGAAACACTTGGTTTAAGACGGGTCTGACTGTTTATGAAATAACTTATGATCAGAGATGGTTCAGACTTGGGACGCTAGCCTCTGTTTAAAGTTTAGCCTCTTTGCTAAAAGAGATTACTGCTCACATTCGCTCTGTTCTCCACCAGTGACGGGACATTTACGTGACTTTTTGTCTGTTTTGGAGAGAGTAAAGCTCAGACACAGATATGTTTAGATGGCGGGACTGCTGAGTTTGTTTGTCTCTGCTCTTCAATCAGTTTTAAATAATCAAGACAACACTGCGTGTGTAAAATCTCAACAGCAGACAGGGCTGAGAGTGTTCCTTATTGAAGATGTTTTTGCACGCCATGTTTGTTTGTTAACTTCTTTGTGGATTTTAGCCTAGCTAACATCACGTTTGTTGCAGTTCCGATTGTTTGTCCCCAAGTAGCTTTGCCACACCTTGAGGAAAACGAGCTGGCATCGAGCTTTAGTCTGGCTGGTCGGGTTACAAGACTGACACCTTATGACACAAATGAGAACTTGACTAGTTTTGTCACTCTAAAACAGTGGTTCTCAACCGGCGGGGGGGCGCGGACACTCTCCCGGGGGGGCGCGAGAAGGCTACAGATGGGAGGGGAAAAAAACGAAAAAAATAAAAATTGCACTGAAAAACTCCGCTAAACGCACATGTAAGCCATTTACAGCTACTTCAAACACAGACCAAACAGCAAGCCAACAAAAGACAAGAGGCCAAAGTGTGAAGTGCAACACCTACTCAAATCAGGCACTACATTTCTGCAAACAGCTGGCCACTTCTTCAACCAACAAACTTGTGCCAGACCTCTAATGAAACTAGAGAAGCTGACAAATACATTGACACCAAGCAAGCCAACGTACTTAGAAATATAAGTAAGATGGCAGCTAAAGTAGTTCAATGAATTAAATAATTTTGTTCAGCAATGATTAGAATCATTACCTTACTTTCCTTTCACAAAGTGGAATGCCAGTGAAAAACGCTGCTTTCCACTTAACGATAAGTCTCAGCTACCATTTCAGTCTATCTGTGACATACTGTCTTCACTCATGGTTCGATTTTACTCAGCGCGTTTCACAGTGAAGTGCATCATGGGATAGACACTGTCATTGGCTCAGGCACCAGTCTATCATGTGACATCAGAGCAAGGTTCAAATGACCGGGATTTAAACAGTTTCCCTCGATTCTATTGGTTCTCACGGTTCAAACGAGGTATCACATGTTCAATTCGACCAATCGGCTGCGGAGCACCACGTGTGCGTCTTTGTTCCAGGAAGAGCCTGCGTAATACACAGAGCCGCAGGAGGAAGAATACAGGCTGAAAACACATTTAAATACTTAGAAGTCTGGTTTAAGTTCTCAAAAATGTATTTAATGAGCACCATTAGTGATTTAAACAATAAAAATATAGTATTTAAATGACTAAAATGAAATGGAACAGACTGGGCCAAAGTGGGTCAAACTGGGTCTTTTAGAACTCTCCTAGTCTTTCTGTACTAAAACCCCTTGAGTTTTATTCTGCTTCACATTATCAGTTTAAAACTTTGCAGGGATAATGTTAACATGTTTTATTTACATGTTATGAAGTACAGGAGGCTTGAATGCTGCATTCCAAAGAGTTACTCATCATAAAATACAGTTTTTTTAGGCGGAACTAAATAAATACATTTTAGCTGTGTGCCATCTTCATTTTCTCTTTATTAGTAACACATATTCATATGATAACACTTTTTAACAAATCTCCACAATGCTCCTTGCAGACAAAGTGCACGCCTTCACACAAAAATTAGACCTCTGGCATGGCGCATCAGTCGAGGAACTGTGACATGTTCCCCAGCCTTGCGGACTTTATCACTGATGCAGGCACGTCACATGATTTCTCCTCCCTATTTCAATCAGCGTCAGCAATGAGAAAACAATTTGCGACGTACTTTAAAGAGGATTATCGCTCTTTTGCGTGGGTTCGAGATCCGTTTGTGTGCACAGCAAACGAGCTATCAATTGATATGCAGGAACAGCTTATTGAGCTGAAGAGTGACCGTAGACTGAAGGAACTCTTTAGCTCCTGCCCTCTTCGTCATTCTGGGCAGCATTGATGCAGGAATATCCTGAACTCTGTGACGCCGCCTTGAAGATTCTCCTTCCTTTCCAACATATTTGTGTGAGGCAGGATTCTCAAAAATGACTGCACTCAAAACAAAATACCGCAATCGTGCACAAATAGATGATGATTTGAGGCTATGTTTATCAAACATTGAGCCAAGAATTGAGGATCTTTGCAAGGCAAAGCAGGCTCAGGTCTCACATTAACATCACCGACCTGCAAGCTTCTGTAAAAAAGCAGATGATGGCTACTATTAGGCCTAGTAATAATATCAATAATAAAGCTAATAAAAAAATGATAATAGGCCTACTGATTATAATAATAATAATAACAATGATAGCATGTAAGCGCATATAATTATATAGCAATAGCCTAGTAATGATGATAGGCCTTCTACTACTCATAATAATAATAATAATAATAATAATAATGCCTGCAAGCTCACATTAGAAGTCTGGTGCTACTGCCAATTAGTGTTGTCACGATACTGGAATTTCTAACTTCGATACGATACCATCAAAAATATCGATATTCGATACCATTTTCGATACCAAAGTGAAAACAACTGTCACAATATTATTATTTTTTAATTTTTTATTCAAAGATAAATATAACATGTCTAGATAGAACATGACAATAAGGTATATTTTATTAACAAAAATGTCTTGAGGTAGTGCACTTGTTCAAAGGACTCTCAGATTGCATTCAAAAACCAATAATGCAAGTAAAAAAAACAAAAACTTATATTTTCAAGTAAAATCCAAAAGTAAAATCACAAGGTCAACAATAGGCACTAAACTGCAAGTCAAACAAAATCAGTGCATTCTTATGCATCAAGTAACAAATAAGTAAACAAAACATTAAATGGAAGCAATTACTGTGCAATTATATGCAGATTTTCTCCACAGAGGTGAGTGAGAGTGACACTCGTTACTGTAGTCTAAAGTTGTTTTGCAACTTTTAGATTTTGAGCTAGGAACACCAGCATATCAATGTGCTCCTCTGTAAGTCGGGCCCTTCTTGGACTGCAAATGAGCCCAGATGTACTAAATACACGCTCTGAAGCAGAACTGGAAGCAGAGATGCACAAAAACTTCTTCGCAAACTTGGCAAGACAAGGTAAAGTTGTCTCATGTGTCCTCCACCATGAGAGTGGATCCTCTTCTGCACTGATTTCAGGCATCTTTTCATATACTGAGAACTCATTTTTTAGGTCTGTTTCAGCACCCTCACCCTCTTCTCTGGATGATGCACCCTCTCCATGTTCACTCTTTTTTTCTCCCTGTATGCTTGTTAACAGTCTCTTAAGATCTGTTTTAGTTTTCTTTGCTGGCTGCTGCTTGTCATCTGGAGACAAGGTTTGCAGACCTTGGCCCCCTACTTCTGGCAAATTGACATGATTTGTCACAAGATTCTGTTTAACCTGCTCTTTTAAGGTTACAAAACTGTCCTTGAACCTTGGGTCAAGAAACGTGGCTGTGTTTAGTATCAGCTGCAGACGTGTATTCTCATATCTCTGTCTGAGATCTTCTCTAATATTGTTTTTAAGTTGACATTTCAGGTTGCTGTCACCTTCCTCAACTGTCAAAGTAGAAAAGATCTTCCAACACAGAGGCAGGACTGCAGAGAGAGTGGTGTGTTTTTCACCACTAAGGGCATCCGTGAAAGAGCTGACAGGGCTCAATACCTCTTTTACAGCCTCAAGAACTGTAATATCTGAATCTTTTGGCATGAGGTGCCATTTCTTTCGATCATCAGCTAGAACTGAACAGACCGCCTGCTGCTGTTCTAGAAATCTCTCCACCATTTCATAAGCGGAGTCCCAGCGCGTGGGCTCATCGTGGATCATTCTGTGTTCGGGCAGTTGCAAATCTATTTGCTTTTTCTTCAGCTGTCGCAACATCTTCGTGACCTGCTGAAGGCAGACACCGTCTTTCTCAACCTCGACAGTGCAGCAGACACACGGTCTATATCCAGGCCCTTGTTAATGGCTAAGTGCAGGTTATGTCCAAAGCAGGGGACCCATGTGAAGTCTTGCTGAAATGCCTTCTTGTTTGCTGAAGCATTATCAGTGGTGATACCAGCCATGTATGACATGTCCAGCTTCCATGCTTCTTGTATGATTTCCTCTAATGCTTCCCTCAAGCATTCTGCTGTGTGCTCAGAGTTCAGCCCAACACATCCTAAACACCAGCTCTGCATGTCCCATGATTCAGTGAAAAATTGCACAGTTACTGCCATGAATGTAGAAATGGCCCTGCTCCATAGATCCGTGGTGCATGAATAAAAGGTTTTCCTCCCAAGATTGTTCATTAGTATCTCTTTTGTTTCATTGTATAGAGCTGGAATTTGGTGTGCATGAAAAATTCCGTGAAGGAAGGGCATACCTGTTGTTTAAATGTTCAAGAAGTTGTCTGAACCCAAGTTTCTCAACAGTATACAAAGGAACTTGATCCATGCATATGTACTCTGCTACAGCCCTGTTCAGTTTCTTAGCTTCATTTGAGTTTGCTTCATACTTTCTTTGTTGCTCAAGTACAGCTGGCAGGGTAGGTTGTAAGCGTGTTGTTTTTGTTGCAGGTCGAGTCTCTTCAGCCTCTTTCTGGTACTATAAGAGAAATGTCAGACTAAATTAGATCACGCCTTTAAAATTAACTGAACTATCTAACTAAATCTTATAATTTAAGCTACTGGTAAGTAAAAGTTATTTGTTAACATCAGTTAACATTAATTAACTGAAATGAAAAATACTTGGTAACAAGATTTTATTAATGCTTTAGTAAATGTTGAAATTAACAACATAAATAAATGCTTTAGAAGTGCAGTTCATTATTAGTTTGTGTTAACTAATGCATTAACATATACAACCTTATCGTAAAGTGTTACCAAACACTTCTAAAACATCTGTTATTTCTTAGTTAAAGGTTTTTACTAATTAAAATCCAAAGTTCTATCTGTTTATATTTTTCATTGGGCTAGAGCTAACTTGAATTGTTGTATTTTTATTAACTAATGCTATCAAAGATTAATAAATATGCTAACGAGTGTATTGCTCGTTGTTCATTAATGTTGGTTAATACATTAACACTTATATGATGAACAGATTTTAATTTCGGATTCACATATAATCATGGATAAACACATACATAGAGTGCAGTGCTATAGTAAAAACATCACATGCAAAAATAAACCTCACAGGGAGTCTGGGACAAACTGCAGAATTTGTTCAATTATAATTTGTTTAATTTGTTGAATAAAGTTAAGCACAACAGTAACTAAGTTCGCATTATTTTGATCACAGTCAAAGTATTTCTTGTCAGCTAAAAGATTCCTCCGTCAGATTATATTAGCTAACTTTCAGAATAACGGAGGGTTGGGGGACAACACATTCACATCAGCTACAATAATGGGCAATCTTGGTCACTTTTTAGTGATGATTTAGTTAAAATAAGAGCAGTTAAATTACCAACCTCTCGAAATTCTTTATATAGGTCCGCGTGTCTGTCTTTCAGGTGCTTTGCTAAATTAGTGGTGTTAGCACATTTTGTTAGAACTGTTTTGTAGCAACGCTTGCATATAGGCTTGTTTATGTCCTTCGCCTTTCCGTGTTCATTTGCCTCAAATCCAAAATAGTTCCAGATGGGGCTCCTGGCGTTTTCTTTAGCAACCAATGCTGGTCGCGGAGGCTCCGCACACGCCATCTTTCTATTCACCAACGCTTACCGGAGCTAGTCGAGAGGCGCAGCGGTCACGTGTGGGGTGTGTGTCAAGAGAGAAGGAGAGGAGAGAAAGGGAAAGCGACAAAGCTCAGCTGGTATCGATACTTTGGGAAATCAATATCGTATCGTTTGAGATATTTCAGTATCGATACTTATCGAAATATCGATATTTTTGACAACACTACTGCCAATTATAACAATAGCCTAGTAATGATAATAGGCCTACCTACCGCTACTGTTGATAATAATAATAATAATGTGGGCCTAAAAATAATAGCCTAGGGCTGTCTATCTATCTATCTATCTATGTATCTATCTATCTATCTATGCAAGGTGGGGGGATGGGGGCGGGGCACTGGGGCCCCAACTGCAATGAACCAGCTTTGGGGGGGCCCAGCTTGCAAAAGGTTGAGAACCCCTGCTCTAAAATGTACATGAACACAACAACCAACCAGACTAACAAAACTACAGGTATGAGGGACAGAATAATGCATACACAAAAATGAACAGTTACTAGCAATAAAACAAGGACATGGAACATTAAAACCTACAAATACAGAGGCTATTTACATTAAATTTGACCCTGGCTCACTCTGTAGTTCTGCTTGCGTTTGTAGCTACATTTATAAGCATTAATAATTCACCAGTACAGGCTCATTAGCTGCTCTTGAGTTGTCTTTACAGTTAAGTTTGGCAAGCGGCTTGTCAGGATTCAGCTCTACTTTCTTTCCTAGCTTCTAACATTTATTGAACTTGAGAAAAGGGCTCAGACTGCAGACTGCATTTTATTGTACCTTCTTCACTGTTACTCTTTCTGTCAGCAATAGTTTAATAAATAGGGTGTGATTGTTTGTCAAAGGACTCGCCCGATGTCTTTACTGTGTGTGGACCTTAGATAAAAGTCATTTACTGTTGAGCCCTTTATAAGGTTTTATAACGGGAGGTAGGTGAGATGAAAATTGCTTAATAATCACTGGGACTTGGCCGTTGGTTCAGATATTTTTTCATCTAGACTGCCTTATAATATGCTCAACTGTGAAGAATTCTTGTTGGTACATTCTACTTGGTTTAGTATTGGTATTATGAAGAAATGGTGATGGCTTTTAGCTTATGTTGTAGCTAATGTCGGATTGGACCACACACTTCTCTACATTATAAGAAAACATTTTGTTTTTGGGAACACCCATTCAAATTTTTTTTAAGCTGTGTCTGTATGATTTACAATTTCTGCTTCTACCATTGGTCTGAATATAAAATCTGTACTAAAATATAAGGACTACAATTTAAGTTCGATACATTTGGTCTCATTTGTTCTGTAATAAAAAAAAAAAAAAAACTTGCTCAACCTTTTGTCACTACTAGCCCTGAAGCTTTTTTGTTTTTTGGTGTGGTACTAACCCTTGTGGTGGATGCTCTTAACTAAACATTATTTTACAGTTTGGACAAGCAGGTGACCTAACATATTTTGTCCCTTTTTTCTTCTGCCCTCTGTTGTTTTTCTGTCACATCCTCATCTGTTTTCTGCCAATATTTCCCTCTCCTCTTTCTGTCCTGCTGTCCCCCAACTCTCTTGTTTCTTATCCCCATACCTTAACTCCACCTTCTGCAGATACAAGAAGACTCAGGAGACCCTATCAGTGGCAGGTCAGAAGACCACCGCAGCCCTGTCCACGATGGGCACAGCCATCAGGAAGGGACTTGGAGACATGAGGTACGAGTCCAAATGAGCCAAACTTCAACACACACTCTAACAAGTAAAATGTTCAAGTAGATGGTAAATGTAGTTGTACCACAGTTAAAGTCTCTGTTTTACCCACTTTTAGACACTTTTTTTTTTAGGATAGGATTTAATAAGGAAATTGTCATATTCAGAAATTTAAAAAGCTGTTGCACAATATCTGACTTGCACTGGGATTTATTAGGTTAAAGCTCTGAGAAGCCATTTTAAACAGTGATAGACCTGCTTTAATGAGCATAAAACCAATATTGACTATTATAAAAAATATACTGTAACTAAAAATTTCACCATTAATATCATTTTGAGTTATTAGACTCTCAACGAGCTAATGAATAATTAATCTCTATTGGAGGTTTTGTCAGTTTGTGGGAGCTGTTTCTTTGTTTTGTGAACCATGCATGCTCTTCCCACTCACCTGTCCTAAGAAACAGATATGTAAAGGACTCTTAATGTTTAGCTTTCCACTTGTATGTCTAGACTATACTTTCCAAAAAGTTCATTATACATTTTATTATCTTACATTGTCCTTCAAAATTCAACCTTTGAGTAAAAAAAGGTCCCATTTCAGCTCATTGTTCCCCCCTCTGTTGCTCAGTTATCTCAAGATGAGTCACATAGCTTTGAAGATAAGAAAACAAAGTCATGTGTATGAACACATATGAACTTCCTGTGTTTCGTTTTGCTGTTTTTGTCTGACTGTGCGTCGTGTGTGTGTGTCTACATGTTTATGTCATGTCTTAATGCTGCTGCTGCGTTTGGCTCATTTGCTTTCTCCTTTTTTTAAATTGCTGCCTTGGTTTGATCTGCAGAGCGCTACCTTTCTCTAATTCCTTTAGGTAAGATTAA
Organism: Perccottus glenii; assembly: GCA_024416835.2. Classification (NCBI taxonomy): domain Eukaryota; kingdom Metazoa; phylum Chordata; class Actinopteri; order Gobiiformes; family Odontobutidae; genus Perccottus; species Perccottus glenii. Next base: position 8,712,034 of record CM044555.2, on the reverse strand, counting down.
CACGTCCTGATGTAACAGGGCATTTTCACACCTGGAAGCTAAATAACTACAAGCTCTGGTTTCCTTTCAGGATATGTTCACCTTGTTTTTTTATTCAGATAAAACCAGCAAAGATCTATAAAGTTATTTACTGTTAAAGTCTTGTTTTTTTTTTTGTTTTTTTTTCCATGAGCCTACACCAAACACAAAGACATTTTACGTCGTCATTACTGAGCATTTGGCCCCTGTCCTCTTCCTTCTGAGGCTCAAATGGAAACATTTACAACCACACTAACCAGAGTTCAACACATAGCACAAGTGTGAACACATCCTTAATTTTAGACCACATTGTCACCAAAGGCTTTTATCTTCATTTAAATAAACAAATCCACTAAAACATGTTGCAGCTTAAGGCTATGTCCACACGAAGCCAGTGCATCCCCTATCCGATCTTGAGACGGCGTCGTCTCAAGAAAATATCTGCGTACACACGGCCGGCTGAAAACGATGTAGTATATATACCCGACCAGTATGGGGCGCTGTAATTCTGCCACAGATATACACTATACACGAAGAAGACTTTGAGCATGCGCATAACCTTGCGCGCTGCAGAAGAAGACGAAGACCTAAATATTTCTTTTCTAATAAAAACAAGTTCTCAAATTGTTGCAGTCATATATTTAGAGTGTAGTAATTGGTGCCCTCATGTTTGTTGTTTGCTCTTCAATATACGGACTGAGTTCTGAGTGCTTTGGACATGCGGAAATTCTCTCTCCATTCATTTTCTCCAGGTTGCTCTCCTGGTTCTCTTTCGCGGTGGATCTAAGAGCATGTGGCGTATGGTGTTGTCCATTATCGCTTGTTGCTCACCACAACTGCATAAAAGCAATAGATTCTGCTGTAATAAAGCTAGTAGGCTTAGTAGCTTCTGCAGCACGAACTCAATTATGTAGTCCGCCATTATTGTTGTTGCTGTTACGTGTGACGAGGCCGACACGTGATGCGATGACATCATCGTTTTCACAAAATATACGGATTGGCTGTACACACGACACCGCAAGGGTGTCGCAAAGGTGTTGTCGAAAGATTTATCCACTTTAGAACCCTGTTTCAAAAAATAGCGGATTCAGTCTCCCAAAACACCGGATCCGTGTGGACGAAAGGCCAATACGATACAAAATGTATATGGATACAGTGATTTTTGTCTCCGTGTGGACAGCCCCTAAGACAGCAGGAACCAGCACCATATTAGATAAATGAGGGCTTTTAGACTTGTTCCAATTTGCCACATCACCCTAGTCATGACGAAATATATATTTTTCTTGTGCTTTATGTAGTTTAAATGCTCATATCTTTCTCAAATGGACAAGTTTGTTTTGGTCCAGACCAGAACTACTGCTTTCTGTTGAACCAAAGACCAAAACTAGAATCCACCAAACAACCAACCCTCAATAAATGCTTTAAATGTATGAAAGAATAATTAATAATCCAGGTGTGAAAATGCTTTTATTGTCACAGTAAAGGCACTTTTTCAGCTGCTACACACTTGTTGATTTTGATAAAGCACTACAATGCAGTAAATTTAAACTTCTAAATTAAGGTTGTCTTCTTTATTTAATCTGTAATGCATACAAATGGTTGGGGGGCTAGTGAATAAAAGGGGCTAATGATTTTTTGTTGTATTGATTTAACTGCATTTGTGTGTGGCTTGTTTTCCATTTTAACACTTGCACTTCTGTCTCTCCTCTTTAACGCTCGCAAAGTAGCAACTATTCCATTCGCCACTCGATAAGTATGCCCGCCATGAGGTAAAGTAAACGTCCTCCGCTGCTTCTCTTCGACTGTACGGCTCGGTTTAAGTCATGTCTTTGAGCTAATGCACGACTTAAAACTGTTAAGAGGAAATTTTTCAGCTGTGATTTTAATACAGTTTGCTTTTTAATGTTTTGTGTGTGTATATTAATGTTGCTGTAAAATATTAGTCTAAACGCTGTTGTGTATTTCTCTACTTGAATCTAAGAAACAGCTCTGTTTTGCAGAAACTCACCTACTTTCAAGTCATTTGAAGATAAAATGGGAAACCTGAAGGTAAGCAGGTTATTTTAGATAATGGTCTTGAATTTTAAATACTTTTCTCCTCCACAGAGCACTTTTTTTTGCAGAAATATATGAACTGTATCCAATTTATTTATTTCGGACTAAACTTGAACATTGTGGGTTTTGTAAATACACAGAGCAGCTACTGTATATTGTTATACGTACAGTGTATAACAGTGCTGCTGTTGAAGAGTAGCCACAACCCTCAAAGTGAATTAGTTTGTTTTTCTGTCATTTTGTTTAAGTAAATAAAAAGTAAATACATTTTGAATTTTGCAAAATAAGTATTTGATTAAAAACGAGTGTTAAACTAAGATGTTTGTGTAGTCGCAGAGTAGTTGGCGCTTATGCCCCACATAAGATTCATCTTGGTGAATGTAATGCAAATGATTGGTTCTAAAACGTCTTTATTTGTTTCTTTCCATGAAATTGGGGGAATTTCTCAATATCCTGCCTAAGTCTGCTTAGTGTGCAATTGTTGTACCGCACACATACGATCAGTAAAAAGACTGTTTTGGTGTTCTGTTATAAAGCTGATTTAATTTCTGCTGTGATGTTTTGTAAACACGTGGTACAAGCGTGTTTTAGTTATAAAAACTCTTCTTTTACTCTCTATATTTTTACTCCTTTTTTTTTTTTTTTCCTTTTTGCTCGCATACATGCTTTCTTTTCCTTAACACCAAACTGTCCCTTGTGTGCCTGAGCTTTATCCCACCTCTTACTCCTACATTAAAAATAAAGATAGGCCACTTCCCACCCCATATGTCGGTTGAGCACCTTTTTTAGGATGAGGTGTAATGGAGTGAATGAATATCCTGTATCCTGTGTTGGAAATTGTCCAGGGTGTAGCTATTGTACCCTGCCTCATGCCCAAAGCAGCCAAGATAGGCTCCAGCCCCACATGACCTGTAATAGGACAAGAATGAGTGGTAGAAAGGCATTTTTTTTTTTTATCATCCAGAGCTTGTGTGTTTTAATAGTACACAGACAATACATTTGCAATATATTGTGCAACCTTATAACTCTCTTTTTCGTTTAACCAAGCTGTCATATTTCCCTCTCCTCTAGTACAAAGTTGTAGGTGCCAAAGGGAACGGTGAGGCCATGAACTCTTCCCCCGAGACCACCCCAACTCAGGAGAACCCGCCTTTCTGAACAACTGACACCTCGCCGACACCTTCCTCGTGACCTGAGACTGTACTGTTTTCACCTCACAGCCCCGACCCCTGACCCTCCGCCTCACACCCACTACCCACCACGCTTTATAAACACCCCCTCAGAGGTCTGTACGCACCAACAGGGGGCGATGACGGGCTTTTAATCTGTGAGAGTTGCTGCTGTTGAGGAACATATTTCCATGTGAATAAATTACAGACCTTGCCTTCACTAAGCCCCGCCTTCATGTTTCCAATCAGCTGCTCCTCTTTAGCAAATACACTCAGAGTAAAAGGCATTATCTTACATTATACATTCACACAGTAGATTTAACTTTGGGGATTGGAGATTTCTAAAGCCAGTGTGCATCAAATACCAACCAGAAGCTAAGTTTTTGGCCCATACAGTGGATCCTATTAGACCTTACTTCAGAAAATAACTTAAAAAAATAACTTACCAACCCTTTCACATTTGATATTGACCTATTTAACATTATTTTAGCAGCATTAATTCATAGTACAAAGCGGTTTTCTGAGATTAGAGAGACATTTTCTTAAGTCCACTTTGTCTTGTTACCATCTTATCTTACTAATAGACATTGAGGTTACCCCATAAATGAATTTATGAACGTAAAAAAAGTGAAATGCGAATATACAGAGTGTGTTTTCAACATCTTCATAAGCTTTACATTCAATTAAAAATGACTTAGCTTTGAACTTTGATGTATATTTAGGGTTAGTTTTCAAGATGCAACTGTACAAAGGTATTAGGAAATTTAAAAAGATAGGAGTGCTTTATAGACTTCTAGAGGGAAATCAGGGCTCTCTTGTTATAATATCTTAAATCAGTAGAAATTAGTTCAAACTATATGAAAAAGCTTTATCTCTTCCCTCTGACTACTGTTCATTTTATTTTCTAATGTAAAATCTTATAAGATCCACTAGAATAATCCTTTGTGATGCACAATATATATGTAACAAATTAAACATCTTATTGTCTTTGCTTTGTTTCCATGTATCCACACTGTGAGCGCTAGTGTCACTCTCACACTCAGTCTACTCCAGAGCCCATTTGGATGTAAAAAATGCAAGTTTCTCTGACTTGGCTGCATGTGCTTTTCTCATCTCAATCACAAACCAGGATGTAAAGAAAATCCCCAGAGATACCATTTTGTATTATAAACTATTTTACACTGCTTTGCATAATGTTTTTACATAACTTTTATCAATATGTATAAATTTACAAGAACTATATTGTCACCATCGCTGTGAATAGTTAGTTGGGTCACTTCAACAACCATCTAAATTTAATTTGTTAAAAAAATATTTGTGATTTAAGTCCATTTGCAGCTGTTTTGTTCCCATTTCGGCTTTGGACAGATTGGAACTACACATCAAATTGGTTTTATTTGGTAGATGAGAAGAGCTAAAGTGGTTTCCCATGGTTCCCCTTTCTTAACAGTGTGAGATATTGCTTTTTGCTGTGAACATTACTTGGTGAATGTCAATGCATCTCTTTGGGCCTTACTCACTAAAAAAAAATAAAATCTTTTTTTACTTAGATGTTAAAGAATAATTAGTTTTTGTTTTGGAAGGGGGTTGGGATCACAAGTAGTTTCTGGGCCATAAATTGTGTCATAGACAAAACCTGCTTTGCCAAATGCACTCCTTTTCAAACGCTACTTAATGATCCTTAATGCCCTGGTTACAAGCTGCACATTTAAGGCCAAAATCAACATCGGAATTTAAAGTTGTGTATTTGAACTGCCTCGACACATGAACACAAGGTCTTTGAAAACAGACAAAGAGCACAGTTGTGTAGCACTGTCACTTTTGCTACAGGTGAATTTGAAGGTTTTATTGCCATTTCTTTTTTTCAAGTTGCCTCTGGTGGATTCTTAGATATATTTTCTTGACAAAACCCCTTATTTTTCCTAATTGTCCTTTTGTTAGAACAACAATTTTAGGTGATTCAGTCATGTTGCTATTTCTTTAATGTATCACTGGTGTTTTTTTCTTTTGCCAAAATGTACATTGGTTTAAATGTTGCCTGCTTTTTCATTGATGTGTGAATTGAATTTAGCCAAAAATGTAAGTGTGTGTCAAAATGGCCAATACTACAAACTAATAAAAGAGCAGTGAATCCCAATTTTAGATAGTAGAAATAATGGACCAATAAACTGGATGTAAAGGCTGGCTCCAATTGTCCTAACCTCCCATAGCTACCATCTAAAAGTAGATTTACTGATTAACTTGGTACAAGCTTTTAAGATAAATTATAATTAATACCTGCTTGATTGCTGCTAATGCTAACTTAAAAAAATACTTTCTACCAACCCTTTTTTAAAGTTACATCAAACTTTGCCCCTATTTGGTCCATTCATCTCTACTGTCGGTAATTCGGATAACCTTTAATTGCTCTTAATATATGCTAACATTTTTGTATTAAGAGTGAAGGCTTTTCAACAAAATGGTGAATATTATAGACCAATAAAAGAGCAGAACAGTGAATCTCATTTGAAATAATGGACCAATGGATCAGGGGTGAAGGCTGATTACAATTGCCCTAGCTTCCTATTTTTTTCAATTTTGCAGTTAATAAATCGCCATTTTTGTGGATTATTACTGTAGACGTCATAAAATATATTAAGACATGTTAACACATTAGCTGCTATCTTCAGCCATCACTAGCCTTGAAGACTATAAAGGTACAGCCTACTTTGTCCCCATTTGGTCCATTAATTTCCACTGTCATTTATCTTAAAAGAACAAAGCTAATACACATTCTTGCATTAGGAGTGAAAGCTTTTCATCAAACATTGCCAATGTAAACTTTACCATATTTTGTTTCCTGTGTCATTATTTGTAGTTAATATATTTCTGTCTGGTAATATATATGCTTTTGCTTTCTTTCTATTTGGGAGATGTGGATTTAATGAGTATAATTCATTTGCCAACATTAATGAAAGATTGCTATATGAAATGTCTGTTACAAATATCTCTTCTGCCTTTAAATTACAAGGATGTTAATTTGTCAAGATGCAAATTAACATGTGCACTACAACAAATGTTAAGTCATTTATGCTAGAAATGGCTTTGAAGGTTCAGCAAAGTGATGAAATCTTCAAAGGTTTGTTAGAGCCAATATGTACATGTTTGATTTAGGAGTTTCTAATCATATGACTTTGAGGTTTCTTGCATCTTCAAATCACTTTTGAGAGATTTTTCATTTGCCAATGGAAAGTACAACTCATGAGGAGCCTGCTCAGAGCCAGCCGTCTTTGAGACTGGACGACAGTAGAGTACTTATAGCTTTATTTAGGTCCCAGGCCTAGCCGATGTAGAGTAATTAAAGGGATCAGTTGTGGAAATTAATGACTTAATTAAATTCTTTTAATTGTTTTTTTTTTTTTTGGGGGGGGGGGGTTGTAAATGTTTGGATATCAATAAAAGCATTCCTTTAAATGACAATTGTTGTGGTCAATTTAATAAAGACTTCATTTAGTCTGAATAAAACCAGTGGAATAAGTTTGTAAAATATAGAAATCAGGTCAGAATTCCTCATCGATAGCCGCTGTGCTATCTGGACCAATACTGGGACGGGAAAAAGCACACCTACAGAATATACTGATAATAAGGACAAACTCATCAAGCACAGCCTTGCATATGTGGAACTATAATAAACATATTTAGGCTATAGAATAATAAAAAATAAAATAAAAAAAAACGACTACACCTGGGGTGTTATTTTTCTGCCGAAGAATCAATATTTAATGTTATTTTGCTCTGCTAGTTAGGCTAGTTCAAAATCTCAAAAAATATTTTAGGGAATGAATAAAATATGCAGTTCATGCGCTTTATATATTGTAAATATAAATTAGACAAATATTTTACAAAACATTGAACTTAGATGTTTAATTCACATGCAGTTCACACTCCATGGTTTGAGTAGCTAATAGCAGAAAAAAAAATTAGTTTGAGAATTTTAAAAGCCTTTTTAGGTCACAAAGTAAATACATTTTCAACGTAGATGAACGGTACTGCGATCTTTTCACCGACAGAGACCAATGAATCAATGATTGTGTTGCGCACAAGGCGTCTGTCTCTCGACCAATCAAATGTTTGGATATTAGCAGCCCTCATTAAGACATCCGTAGCACCTGCGCTACTTTCTGACGGTGTTCTATTTAATCTCGCATGTGGTGGAGGTGGAAAGACTCACTGGATTTTTCTGTCGGAGCTGAGAAAATGGGAGCAGTTTGGCCTTTGTGTTTCTACGTGCTCATTGTTTGGGTGGCCACAGGTTTTTATAATATTTTAAAATCTACTTCATTGCATACCTTTCTCCCTGTTTATCAGTTGGCAGCACGGACCCCAATTAGCTATGTCTTTTAAAGTGTGTTGAATTTCCGAATCTGACTTAAAGTGACTTTTTATATCCACTACAGAACTGTCTGCTAATGAGATTTCCATCAGTGTTAAACTACTCCAGTCACTGGTGGCAAAGACGGAGCGAAATGCTACCGAAGGTGAGTAGGCCTAGTTTGCTTTCCGTGTGTTATCTTATTTAGTCTAGGCTGATACTTGAGAGTAAATCAAACTTTAACTACAAAATGCTGTCAGTCCAGTAACTAAAAGGATGTTTTGTTTTTTTTTTTGACGCATTAAAATGCAGTGCATTTTTTAAAAGTATTTTTGTCGTCTAGTACAACTGGAAACCAACGAAGTGGAAGCTGTGATACGAATTCTTCAGTCAGTCAATGAATCTTGCCACTCCACTGGTGAGGGTGGAACCAATGGCATGGTAAGCTCCCTATGTGGTTTTGCTACCACTGATAGTACACATGTGTTGCTCCAGGACTCAAAAAGACAAATGATAAAAAGTGTTACATTTTGTCTTGGTGTAATATGCCTGAAAGTAAAGTGCCTGAAAAGAGCACCTACGTGTCTTGCAGGGCCAGAAACGATGCAAAAATTGTTTTTTTGTCTTTTTTTTTTTTTTTTTTAAATCTACAGACACATCTGACTCTGGCCGACAACGGGACTCTGGCCGACAACGGGACTCTGGCCGACAACGGGACTCTGGCCGACAACGGGACTCTGGCCGACAACGGGACTCTGGCCGACAACGGGACTCTGGCCGACAGCGGGACTCTGGCGACAAGCGGGACTCTGGCCGACAACGGGACTCTGGCCGACAACGGGACTCTGGCGACAGCGGGACTCTGGCCGACAACGGGACTCTGGCCGACAAGCGGGACTCTGGCGACAGCGGGACTCTGGCCGACAACGGGACTCTGGCCGACAGCGGGACTCTGGCCGACAGCGGGACTCTGGCCGACAGCGGGACTCTGGCGACAACGGGACTCTGGCCGACAGCGGGACTCTGGCCGACAGCGGGACTCTGGCCGACAACGGACTCTGGCGACAGCGGGACTCTGGCGACAGCGGGACTCTGGCCGACAACGGGACTCTGGCCGACAGCGGGACTCTGGCCGACAACGGGACTCTGGCCGACAACGGGACTCTGGCGACAAGCGGGACTCTGGCCGACAGCGGGACTCTGGCCGACAGCGGGACTCTGGCCGACAGCGGGACTCTGGCGACAACGGGACTCTGGCCGACAACGGGACTCTGGCCGACAACGGGACTCTGGCCGACACGGGACTCTGGCCGACAGCGGGACTCTGGCGACAGCGGGACTCTGGCCGACAGCGGGACTCTGGCGACAACGGGACTCTGGCCGACAGCGGGACTCTGGCGACAGCGGGACTCTGGCGACAAGCGGGACTCTGGCCGACAAGCGGGACTCTGGCCGACAACGGGACTCTGGCCGACAGCGGGACTCTGGCGACAACGGGACTCTGGCCGACAGGACTCTGGCCGACAGCGGGACTCTGGCCGACAACGGGACTCTGGCCGACAAGCGGGACTCTGGCCGACAAGCGGGACTCTGGCGACAGCGGGACTCTGGCCGACAAGCGGGACTCTGGCCGACAGCGGGACTCTGGCCGACAGCGGGACTCTGGCCGACAGCGGGACTCTGGCCGACAACGGGACTCTGGCCGACAACGGGACTCTGGCCGACAACGGGACTCTGGCCGACAACGGGACTCTGGCCGACAACGGGACTCTGGCCGACAACGGGACTCTGGCCGACAGCGGGACTCTGGCGACAGCGGGACTCTGGCCGACAACGGGACTCTGGCCGACAGCGGGACTCTGGCCGACACGGGACTCTGGCGACAGCGGGACTCTGGCGACAGCGGGACTCTGGCGGACAGCGGGACTCTGGCGACAAGCGGGACTCTGGCCGACAGCGGGACTCTGGCCGACAACGGGACTCTGGCCGACAGCGGGACTCTGGCCGACAACGGGACTCTGGCGACAGCGGGACTCTGGCCGACAGCGGGACTCTGGCCGACAGCGGGACTCTGGCCGACAGCGGGACTCTGGCCGACAGCGGGACTCTGGCCGACAAGCGGGACTCTGGCCGACAACGGGACTCTGGCGACAACGGGACTCTGGCGACAGCGGGACTCTGGCCGACAACGGGACTCTGGCCGACAACGGGACTCTGGCCGACAACGGGACTCTGGCCGACAACGGGACTCTGGCCGACAACGGGACTCTGTTAAAGTAAATCATGTGGTTTAATGCTATCCTGAATTAAAATCTTCAAAGCTCTATGTTGTGCTTTCAATCAGTACTTCCAGGGGTGGTGTTTAGTTTCATAGCAACTTCACTTAGTCTTTTTGTGCAAACCTAGATGAAACAGTCTTGTGGTAGATCCACAGGCAGCATATTCTTGGCAAAAATAAATGGGTAGAAGTATAGTGTAGCCAATTGTAACACTACTGATAAATGGCTTCTGTAATAAGAATTTAGTTTAAAAAAAAAAAAATGTCAGTTTGTACATCCTAACGGTTTAATTTGCGTTTCCACAGAAATTCAAACTTGTCTCATTTCATTCAAACCTGTTCAATATTTCTCTGGAAAGGAAACGTATCTCCCGGGCCTAGTTCACCACCCTCTTTTAACTAGACTGACTCAAAGTCAAGCGCCTGAATCTTGTATCACTTTTTGACTGAGTGCCCAAAAAATATCTTTGCATGCATAATGTATTTATCTTTATGCAACATTACTAAGTTGTTACAGACCTGTAGCAACAGTCTTTACATTTCTGCACAAATAGTGCCTATGTCAAAGACTTGGCTAACCGTTTTGAAGTCTATCCTGTGTAAGCCAGAGGTGTGAAGAGTACCTGAAAGCCAAACTTGAGTAAAAGTACAGATACCTTACTGTAAAGATTACTCCACTACAAGTTATAAGTCACCAATTTAACTACAACTTGAGTAAAAGTCATAAGTATTGAATGTTGGCTCAGATGCACTAGTCCTCATCAAAGAAATATTGTAGGTCAGTGAATTTGAGGTTTTACTTCCTAATATAGAAAAACGAAACGCCAATATTTTGACATGGCAGAACAAAAACAGATTAAACAAGTCTGTCCAAGTCAAACTTATGTGCTCAAAAGCAAAACCTTTTCAAAAAAGGCATAAATAATGACTTGACGTGCACAAACACAATGTAGCGAGTAACGGTAAGTGTCAGTTCAAATGTAGTGGAGTAAAGAGTACAAGTATTCAATCAAAAATGTAGTCGAGTAGAGAGTAAAAGTTGCTTATATTTTTGATACTCAGTACAAGTACAAAGTAGCCAAAAAAATACTTAAGTACAGTAACGAAGTACATTTACTCAAGTACTTTACACCTCTGGTTTAAGCATTTAGAAACTACTCAAAACAGACATTTCAAGGTTTGTGTTTTAACAGAAATGCCCAAGGCAGGTAAATCCTAAGCATACTGGGAAAGATTAACATATTGAGTGTTGTAGTCGAGTCACCAGTTTTTGAGTTCAAGTCCAAGTCACCAAAGACTAGTCCGAGTTGAGTCATCACTTAAAGTGCAAGTCCGAGTCATCCCAAAAAAAAATTAAGTTACAAAAAGTGTTGGCAGTGGTGTTGTCGCTAAGCTTGCAAGTCCGTTGTGCTCAAGTCCGAGTTGAGTCACAAGTCCTTGTGTCTGAGAATAAACAAGTACAAGTCTGATCCTTTAAAAGGACAAGTCATAGAGGCTTTCCCTCAAGTCAATTCACGAGTCACAAGAATGAGCCTGATGACTTGAGTCCAGGACTTCCAGTACTTCATCTCTGGCACCAGCACAAGGAAAAATCCAGTTTGCCACTGGTCAGAAACTGGGCAGCAAAAAGTGGAGGGCAGCAATGAAGAAACTAGATGCCTGCCCACTCACTCATTTCAATTGGAAAATCCAGGAGTATGGCATCTTTGGCAAAAATATCCCATGCCACTACAGATAATGTACTTAAGGTACATGGTGAAGAAATAGTATTTAGTTTTTTGAGGAATCTAGAGGAAGTAACTGGGAGTAGCGTAGCATACAACTGGTAAAAAATGTCAGATTTTCAAATGTTATAGCCTGTAAAGTCATGTGTTGCATTTTTTACATGTCACTTAAGCACCTTTGATTTGTTGGTTCACAGTAAATTACCCGGAACATATTACTATATTAATATATTGAATTGGTAAATTGCCTGTACAGATAAACTGGGAAATCAGGGTTAGTGGTTAAGGAAATCCATTGTAATCTCCCCGAGCAGGTTCAAATTGTGCTGACAATGATTTACGCTTGTGGGACCTTTTTAAATAGACTATAAAATAGGCACTTAAAATTTTTATAAATATGCAATTAATTATGCAATTAAGACTAAAACTGTAAGCTACATGAAACTAGTTTTGTTTAAAAGATGAAACCTTTTTAAAAGGATCTATAACATTATATCATTATGGGGTGCAGTGGCTCAGTGGTAGAGCGGTCGTCCTTCAACCAGAAGGGAGGCGGTTCAATTCCCGCTCTCCCCACAGTTCATACTGTTGTCGTGTCCTTGGGCAAGACACTTAAGCCCCCTTGCCTCCAGTGACACAGCACTGGTGTATGAATGTGTGTGAGGATGGGAATTAGCCTATGGCTACAATCTGGCATGTTTACATTCATGTGGTTGTGTGTTAATGTTCATTAACATGCATTGTCCCAAACAAATAAATTAATTAATAATAATCATTCACAATTTTCACCACAAGAGGGAGCTAATTGAACATGCTTTAGCCAACGCCCTTATGAGTTGGATTGGTCGTTGCTGAAAGTGTAACAGTAAAGTGTCACATTATTATATTCAAAAATACAAATGCATTTGGGTAAGCAGTGTTTTTATTCACAGAGTTTTTCCATTTCATCCATGTGTTATTATTTATAGAGTTCACAGGGCTGATTTCTTTTAGTGTTAAGGCAAACTTTATCAACCCTTTCTTTGCTTGAGTTGTGCAAAGAACAGGCTATCGCACATGTTTGTCCTAAATGTACAGTACAGTAGTCAATGAGCAAAACATCACTTCCCTCAAAAACAAAAGTACAATCAATAAACTAGATTTTAACCTTTAACTTAGATAGAATGGTCCTTCACTGTTTATTGATTGAAAACATGCCTGATATCTCACTTGCAGTTGGCTTTTCTGGAACTGGATTTTGTATAATCAAGATTGTCTGCACCATAGATTTGCACATGCCTTAAAATAACTAAAATTCAAAGGCAACCCAGACCTTATGAAGCATGTGAGATAGGGTTGTATTTACAGGCAGCACTATATAATTGTATTGTTTGATTGATTTACACGTTGAAAACTGAGCTCACAACATGTAAGTCTGGACATGCTAAAACAATATAATGCAAGTGCAACTCTACATAAAAGGGAACAAAACCAACCAAACCATTGCCAAACAGGCCAAACCTATTGTATATAGGCTGGTGGGTATGTATGAATGTATGAGCACATCACATGCTTCAGAAGTAACCAGAAATGCGTAGATTTGAAGGTATTCAGCGTGGTCCTACTTTAGTTTAGATTTGAGACAACTCAAAAACTGCAGTGGTTTCATGGAATCTAGCCCCGCCCCTTACGTAATAAGAGGCGGCGACGTCAACGTGCCAGTATATAAAACCCAGCTCAGACAGTTGAAGTTAGAAAAAGCATCGTCGAAATCCTCGCGGACCTTGGAGGGTTACAGTTACCCAAAACATATTTTCAAATGGGCCCCGTCGCCTAGCGTTAACCCCCCCCAGCCTCGCCGACTGAGTTGAATTGGGTGCTACTGAACATCAAGCACGTTTGGACCACTAAAAGGTGAGGCTTTACACTGCTGCTACTGGTGCTACTGCTGCTGGGTGGGCTTTAAAATGGTGGAGGATTCTGTGGATTTCTGTTCAGTGACTGATGCTAACTAACTAGCCTTAGCTAATGGCAGATATTTTGGGGATGCTGTTGATTTTGTATTGTTTAAACGATAAAAAAAATTAAGTCCGTGTTCACTACAGTCCCATTTGTCAGTTTTATTTTTAATTTTTGTATAGAAAAAATATATACATTTCCCTTTTGGGCATCACAGACGTTTGAAAATATTGGTAGTGCTATGGATTGTGTATTGTGGGGTTTGTTTTTGTCTTGTGTCTTTTTTGTCTTCCTCACATTATATATTCTCTTAACCTGCTATTTTATTTTACAAACAATTATTAACAAACTGTCGGTTCGGTGCAGTGAAAACAAGTGACGTAATGTTTAGATTAAACGTGCTTTACGTGCTGCTGTATGTTCACAAAACCACCCGCATCATGAATGAATTATCACCAACATTTATTTTTAATATGTATCTGAAAAATACAGGTCTATGTTGCGTCCTTGTAGTAGAAATCTGTATATTTAGCTTTTTTAAGTGGGTAGTTAAACCTTTTTTTTTTTTTTTGTACGTTTGGCGTTTACTGCGGCTTGTATCGATAACAACATATTTCGGAAAATAGTCTGTTGTACAATAAGATATGACGTTGAATACCCGTATGCACATCATTTATGGAAAAAGATGTAAGGTACAGGGCTTAGTTTTGACTTGCGGACATTTATGCTACACCATAGAATAGGCAGTAGTTTTTCTTTTGTTAACCTTTTACTCTTATTGAATATAGAGTAGATGTATTGAATACAGGTTTCTGATGTTGTCCCCTGTTCCTCCAGGTTTCCATCAAGAAGTGTCCAGAGACAACCGGTGGAAGAATGGCAGCTATTCCAGCAGGCGGATCTCTTGTGGCAACCACTGACTACTACCGAAGTACTTTCACATTTCAAGCCTCTTTTGAACTCATTAGCAAACAAATGTAGGATGTAACTGGTAAAATGTATTGTCAGGTTTGAGATTAATTTATTTGTTGGGCTAGAATATCAAATGTATATAGAAACAACCTTAATTGACTTTCATAAAAACATTAAGTTAAGGAGAGCCTTTATTTTGGGTTGAATTAGTTATAGTTGATGGAACTAAATACTTTAGTGTTGAACTTGACTTTATGTGCTAAATAATATTGGATTGTTTAAATGCATGCACAGTTGGCATTAGCCTGCTCTGTGTAAAGTAAATAGACATGTAACCTTTCAAAGTGAATCAAATCAGAAGTGCATTAGAGTGTGAGTCCCTCTAACGCGCCTCAGGCTCAAGTTGTGTAACCAGTGGACAATGGATTTAGATTCCCAGTCTCCCTTCAATTCCTGTGATGAATGAATGGAGGCGGCTAGAAAGAGAGTTAACCCTTCAATGTAAAGTAAAGGACAGTCGCCAGTTTCTAAACCACTTTCCTGTGTTTCAGGGCGCATTGGCTCTACTTCCAGCAGCAGCTCTTGTGGCAGTTCGGAGTACAGTGGAGAGGTCATCCCCCACCATCCAGGTGTGTTCACTGTACATTTCATTAGCCTTTATTAAATCATGAAAGTATGTTTGCACAGACTGCTCATGGAAAAGAGGTTTTAAGAAGGAAGAAATGTATTTTGTAATCTCAGTTTAACAAAGGAAACGTTAAAACAATTGGGCCACGGCTTTACAAAACAAATTGGTGCAATGCCTTGACCAAACAAAAGGCATGCACAGACAAATTGAGAGTGAAGACAGAACAAAGCTGATCAGTCTCAGATTTAAAATGTCCAGTCATCCAAATGTAGTTCAGAAGGAGCTCTGTTTCGATACTTTGAACTGTGGATGTCACTGGTAAATGGGGGGCTTATGAGCTGTTTAAGTTAAATCAGAGCAGTCCCATTAAAAGGGTGTCACTCAGAACAATGTGTTTTCAAACTTTGATCTGATCCCGTTTGTGGTTTAACTTTCACTTCCTCCGCAGTTGAGCAAGCACGTAATAACGTGCCATACCCATCTCTCCTTGGAGTTAATGCCACTGCTCTGTGAACTTTTTTTGGGAAGCATTGGGTTGCAGTGTCTGACTCATCAGTTGCCTCAGACGAGTGGTAACAGCACTTGAGTCATCTTTGCGTCAGGCACTTGGCAAGCTCGACCTGGTTTAAACTGGTTTAACAGGTCTTTTGAGCTTACCTTTTACTGTAAGCAGACCTGTTGCACTGAAAGTTGGTTTGTAATTCAGCGCTATTTTAAAGCCTTGGAACAAGTGCCATTAGCCCAGTGCCTGGAGATATTTTCTGACTCGTGCTGTAATCCTGGATCTGTCTGTCAGAGCAAAAGAACATATTGTTTAGACTGAGTTGTTTTGACTGTTAACCAAAGCTTATGGTGTCAGGTCAGCACTGCACTGTACAATGGAGCAGTAAAGATTGTTCTTCAAATCTTGATCTATGTTATAATCCTAAATGTGGCACCAATTAGGCCTGCCCCAGAAAAAGCACAGCATTGCTGCTGCAAAAATAACTGGCACCTAATATCCACATGGAGCTGCTTAGTCATCAGTTTAAGAGACATTGGAGCCAAACACGCAAGCTGATGTCTTTTCTCTCTGCAGGACTCCCGAAGCAGGACTCGGGCCATTGGTGGTCCAGTTTCTTCTTTGGGAAGCAGCAAGGGATGACCCCACTGACTGAGGAGGCACAGCAGAAGTGAGTGTCCTTTTCTCTGTGCATGCCCAAACGGCAGCAGCAGTGTATAGAGTTTTGCTAAGCTCTCAAGCACAGCATGAAGCTACACTTTTAAATGTGAATTAGGGGGTAGAGAAGAAAGCTGTTCCCAAAACCTTGAGGTTTTAACAAACAAGAGTCACCACAGTTGCTTGTGTTTATGACACTAGAACTTCTGAAACTGCTGACAACAACTGTTTCATTTGGTGAACTCTTCATTCCTCATATGAAATACAGAACCGTAAATGTTATAGTTTGTTTAAATACAACTGAACATGGGACACTTGAACATAGCAGGTCTTATCACAATATTCAACATAGTTGCTGCAAATATAGCATGTTCTTATATAATGCCATATCACTGCACAATATATGGCATTATATCATAATATAATGCCCTATATTTTACATTATATTATGATATAATATTCTTAAAAATCTTGATCTATGTTATAGAACATAGATCAAGATTCTATGTTATAGATCTTGTAAAATAGAATCTTGATCTATGTTACAAGATGTGTTGCCATCTTGGTAATGTGTTTTTATAGTATTACCATTAAACCTCTTACAAGTGCCCACTACTAAATATTTTTTTATTTTATTTTTTATTTTTTTAAACCATAAATGACTGCCTCTATAAACTGTTTTTGTATATTGTAATTTTTCATTACATATAACGCGCTCTTACTGCTCAATCTTTAACTATTGAACACATACTGCGAGTCACATCTCGTCTGTGTGTGTTTAGCCCTTGGAGTAAAATGTCTCATATTTCACACCTACACACGCTCTCACAACGCCCTGTGTGTCCTCACCTCTAGTATGTTTCTCTCTCAGGGCGGGGGTTCCGGGTGCGGTGACGAACGGTCAGATCACCTGCGTTGCCAAGGAGATGGTGATGCAGCGTCAGGTGAGCGACAGCAGCAACGCAGGCACTCCCACCTCGTCCTGACTGCTCCGCACCACACCGCACTTCGGGGAGAGCTCACCATCGACCAACGCTAGGTGACGGGAGGATGTCCCGTTTAGTTTTTTTTTTTGTTTTGTTTTTTACATTATTAATTGTAGAATAGGCTGCTTTTGTTAACCCCATGTTTTAATTTTTTTTTATTGGCAGGCCAAAATGTAATAAAAGGGAAAAAAAAAAAATACTGCTGCAACTGAGACTCCTAGTTTTTGTAACATTTGTACTGTTCCTGGTCTCGATGTGTTTACACTTGACCTTTTATTTAACATGTTCCACTTTCTTCACCATGTGTCACAATAAAGTAGACTTGCAGCCTGATACCTGCTGTTGGCTCACTTCCTTTTATTCAAATACATTGACATGCTACAATTTAAACATTGCTTCACCTGCAATTTGTCCAGGTTTTGTGTGATAGCCTTATTAGGAGCAGGTCATTGGTTTTGTACATGGCTATTCCTGGAACAAAGTAAACACAGGCTGCACTGAATGTTCTCCTCGGCCGCGGCTCCACTCACTGGAGTTGTGTAACCACTTCCTGCTCTGTGGAAAACTCGCACATCTGGAAGTTTCAGTTATAGTCCACATGGAAAACCACCTCATGCACTTTAATAGGCTTGCATTTTATAAAAATATTTGACCAAAAAAAGTTAAAAACACTTTCTCCCCTTTGTGTAAAACATCCATCATTGAACAATCCCATAAGGCTTATATTAATTAAGGTGCTCTGGTCTGCAATATTTTTCAGTTGTGTCAGTGAGCTCCTTATTCCACAGTATTCAGTTAAACTTATAAACCTAAACTAAATATCCCCGTGCCTTGTGCACCAGCTGAGTGTTATTTTCAGGAGCCATGACCAACATCACAAACCTATATTATGTTTTTAAAAAGTAGCAAAAGGGCAAGTTAAATTAGCTACAACCATATGCTCATGAGTCTGTTTTCTATATTTGACAAATATTCAAAGATGAGACAATGGTCTTCAAAACCACATTTATCCTTTACATGTCTTTATGAAAAGGTTGGAATTAATATATTTACTATTGTGTTACAGTAGGAGACATTTTTACTTGCTCCAAAAAAGTAAAATGTCATACATACTGAATATTATGGATCTGACATATTTCCTAATTAAGCAAATGAAGCTTTTAATAAGAGATAGTAACAGATACTTTGTGTGACTACAGCAGAGTTACAGTAAGATCTTTTTTGGGAGGTTTATCACAATCTCTGTTTTTAGAAATACTGTAAAAATCTGTCAGTTTTTCACTTGTGCAGTGGTTGATTTTTAGGTTGACAAATGCCCCTTAAGGCAACAATTGCTGCTGCGAACTCACACAAAAACACTATTACCTTTGAATAGATATCTTTAAATAATGTACATATGTATCAGTGGAGTGTCTGCTCAGTTAGACAAGTGCTTATTCTCTTTAAAACAATCAAAAATGAATCTGTAGCTTTGAGGCACTGTAATCTTTTTGAGGTTTTACATTTTGAGGTAAAAAGTTACATAGTGTATCATTTAAAAAAAATGAATGCCCTGACACATGGAGAACGGTCTCTGCTGACAGTAGGTTTGTCCAGGTCTCACACTGTAAAAGCTTTGAGTCTCTGTTCTATTACATTTGTGAACAAGGGGAAAGACAAACAATGGGCTGTGTGCTGCTGCTGTGTCGTCTCTCTGAGCCACAAAAGGAGCTGAGTGTCCTGCCGTCCTCCCACGCTGCAGTTTTTCCAGGTCATTGAGTGCTTGGGGGGTCATTGAAAAGTGGGAATGAAGAGTCAGCTTTACGTCTTTTCTCTCAAATCTGTGCTTTTAGAGACTATTGCACTGTATTTCATTGAATACACACAGGTAGATATTTCCTTTATTCTGTATTATTTGTCAAATGTCATCTATTTCCTGCTGGTGGCAGATAAAACAGATCAAACTCTGTCCGCTTCTCTGTTCAAAAGGTCTTTGGTGACATTTATTGGCTTCATCTGTTTTTACTGCCCTTAAAAGGACGCAGTGGCTCAGTGGTAGAGCGGTTGTCCTTCAACCAGAAGGTAGGCGGTTCTATTCCCACTCTCCCCACAGTTCATTGTCGTTGCGTCCTTGGGAAAGACACTTAACCCAACTTGCCTCCAGTGGTGTTCCAGCTGTAACACTGGTGAATGGAACCTTAATGTAAGTCACTTTGAATAAAAGCATCAGCTAAATGACTAAATGTAAAGGTTACATACATTTTTTACACTGTCCCACCTTTACAGAGGTTAACAAAGCTTTGGCACATAAACACTACAATCAGAAGTCTTCAAATCCTATGCTAAACATAATGTTATTTAGTTACACAGTTTGCAAGGGTAATCTCACATTTCATAATAAAAAAATCAAAAATGATTAACAGTAGCACTTTATATTCCAGCTTAGTAATAGTATAGTAATGGTGGGGTAATGAGATTATAAACAGGTAATACCACTGTAGGGATGCTTTGTTATTTGAAAGAAGTAGCATTATATCACCCAAGCCCCTTTAGCCAAGTTTTCACTGAAGCTATGTGGATGAGTCTCTATTGTAAAATAAAACAGACTGTAGTTGGGGACATCGGGGACACATTGGCCTCTGGTCCTAAGTGTGTGGTCTGTTTTGAAAAGGTGGAGACATTGTAATGAATTGTCATAATTCAAGCTAGCGTTTATGGTTTTAAACAGAATCTGTGTTGTACGGCTCATGTTTTGTGAGTTTAAACATTGCATTTATTCTCTACACTGCATTAAACACAAACAGAACTTTTATTTATAACAATAACAAATCTTAAAATATAGGAAATCGATGCAGCTCTGAATGTAACATTAATAAACCAGAAGCAGTACTTCCAACCCCTGTTAAAGCTACACATCTGTATTTACTCTCTTCTTTATTGTTATTATTATTATCAGCAACAGTTTTGAAAGTCCACTTTAAATAGAATTTATATCTCGTTGAACTTGTATGACGTCTGTTTTTGCATCAGACAGATCAAATGGCTCTTTTGATTTTTCTCAGACTGTACCATATGCAGCTGCAGGTGTGAACACAATGCTCTCCTCCAGACATTATTCTTTGGTTTTTACTGAAATCCCTGGAAGACTTTCATGAATGAATGATGTCAAGATTTGGCAGACAAGTGCAGCTGAAGTTGGGAGTGTAGTGCACAACCATGAACACGTGCCCTCTCCTGTCTTTCAATATGTTACGCACATGTTTGAAGGTACATATTATAGATACCAGTGCATTACCCACAGTCACTAAAAGTACGAAGGTTTTTTATCCGGCAACTTGCTTTGTTGTAAATGACTGTGTTAGTGCATCATCCTAGTCTGCTCCCACACGCCTCAAAATCCTCCTTGAATGAAACCCAAACATAATTTCTTTATTACACTTTATTACATGTTAGCATGCTGTTACCGAGCTGGAATATAAAGTGCTGCCTTTATCACTGCATCGTGGATTTTATATAAAGCACTGCTCTCATTCATTTCCCAGAGTCCTTTGACTTAAATGTGTCCATGTGATCATGTGATCTGTGTGTTAACATCCACAGTCCATGAACCAGTGCTGGCTCCAGCTGCTGTTCTTACTTGATGTTTCTGGGGTTGCTGGGCTGTAAGGAGCGAGGGGAACTCAGGACGATGTTGACGGATAATGACTTAGTGCCAACGTCTGATAAAGAACCTGAAAGAAAAAAATCAAAACCATTACATATGCTTTTGTAACTATTCACATACTGTATTTCCTGCTTCCTGCACATTTTGGCAACATATGTTTACTGGATTGCAATAAAATATTAATAGAAAAGGGTAGTATCCTCTGCATAAACAGCAGCAGATGAGGGACAGCTCATGTGAGATGTTTTGGAGACAAAGTTAGAGAGGCCAGGTTGAGATGGTTTGAACATGTTCAGAGAAGAGAGAGTGAACGGTATATATAACGGTAAAAAGATGCTGAGGTTAGAGCTGCCAGGCAGGAGCCTGAGAGGAAGCCCAAAGAGGAGCTTTATGAATGTAGAAGGAGGACATGAAGGTAGTCAGTCTGAGAGAAGAGGATGCAGGGGACAGGGCTAGATGAGTTGCTGTGGCGACCCCTGAAGGGAACAACCGAAAGAAAAAGAAGAAGACTGACGTTCATGGAAAACTTTTTATTTACCTATGCACGACACATGTATGTGATCCCTACAGGCAGAAGTGCACTCAACCCCAAATCTTGTTTTAATTGTTTGCAGTGAATGTACTGCAAGGTTTACCGTGTGGCATTGCCATGGAGATGCAGAGGCTGACCTGTCTCTGTTTGACCCGGTCTGAATCCGGACAGCTGCACCCAGGCCCACAGCTCTCTGGACTGGATGGAAAATCTGCAGAAAAGCATGTGTAAACAGATTGTTATGTGTAGAACAGCTTTCTTCAACCATTTCAACAAAGTACAGTTTGAATAGCTTTGCACTAAACTGAAATGAATCAACTAAACATAAAATCATGAATGCCATATAAGAAAAAAACTTTCTAAAATTACTTGTGAAATAAAAGAATAATTTTACTGATGGTTTTCAGCGTGAACCTGTCATGTGAACAAACTGTCCGGGTAGACCACAAGGTACTTGAATGTTGTCACTTTTTGAGTTTTATCAATAAAAACATGGCTGTGGACACCATAAAACCAACACTTATTCCAAGAGACCTACTGAATACAGTATATCCAATAAAGTTCACCTGAAGCTTGTGTTTTGTCTATGTGTGTGTGAAAGGAAACACAGATAATAACCGACAAAGACATAATTCAAACTGTGCTTCATCTTAGTCTGGATATGTTGTGTTACACCATAAGGATTTTAATATAGGATCTTTCAGTCAGAGCAACTTTTTATGGTTTAGTTTTAAATTGCAGACATAGAGGTCTTTGAGTCTTGTGTTAAATCTTGCAGACGGACCTTCCTTAACATATAATTGGCTCCACCCCGAACATTTTAAACATCTTTTGTCCTTGGCACAAGTCCAAAACCCACCTCTTGGTTTAGAGCAGTTTTTCAAACTGACCCACATTGGCCTCACGTCACAGACTTCTGACTCTTCCCCCCTCCATAAGGGAACAAAATGTACAGGAAGATGATTGGCTAATAAAAGCTTTTTTTTTTTCCAGGAAGTGCTGACAGACAGAGGGAAAACACGAACAGGCCCTGACTGGCTCAGTCTGGACCTGTTTAGACTCAGCTTTAGCAACAAGCGCTTTTCATTTGGGTTTTTGGGTTTAACCGTCTGATGCCTACTCTGCTGTTTATGACGTTAAAGACCATCAACTTCCTCTTGAAACTTTCTTAATGGTGTTTAATCAAGTTTTTTTAGGTTTTTAAATGGGTAGTACGCAATATATTTGACAGAAATCATCTGTGAAAAAAAACGAGAGCTTCAACAAGACTGCAATCTAAATGCAAAAGAGTCACATGCCTGGTGCAGTCTGGTGTGGATACAGTAGAAGTGACCGTGAGACACTAAAGGTTAAGAAAACACAGGAATGTAGAGTTCACACAGCTGGGTCAGGACTTCATTCACAAACCTTTTTCCTACAGTGTGCATTTAGCTCGACTGTGTGTAGGTGTAAATGTGTCTGTGGACGTACTTCTGTAAAAGTTGTTGCGTGCGAGCAGACAGGCCGGAGAGTTGACACTGGTCATGGTGCGTCCCAGTGCAGCTATAACTTTAGCATCCTGTACAACAATAAAGGAAAAAGGTTTTGGTCAGAATTTAGTTTGACAATCTGTGTCACTTGTCATCTCAAGGCATTTAGCAAGAAGACTTAACAAATCCCTCCCGTCAATAAGAGACTAAATACAATGTCAGCAGGTAAAGGTAAGTTAGTCCTCCTTTGTAGTGGTGCAGAAATCTGGAAGTATAACCAAATACTGCTGCCATAAACAGTAGAAGAAAATAGTTAATGGCGTTTTCCCAGCTCTAAATTCAGAAACCTGTGTGAGACTCATGAAAGAAAAACGCCACTAAGGAACTGGTCTATACTGGACAAAAAACTAAACCTGGACATGTGAAGGTGACATGGTACACAGCTCTGGAAATACAGGTCAGAGTTGAATGTCTTCACAGTTTTGTCCAGACGACTGTGAGGACAGTTTACTTAACCTTCCTCCTGAAGTACAGTCACTTCTATTTATAGAAACATTACACACCAGTCTTTGTTAAATATTAGAAGTGTTAAACTATAATTAAATTACTCCCTGTGTACTTCACAGTCTGTTCAGAGGCCCACGAGTTGCACTGGTTAAACCTGATGGGAGCCTAAAGGCCAGTACGACAGTCAACAGCCCTTGGACTGTTGACTATTATATTTGTCTCGCTTTCTATGTTGGGATGTTTTTCTGTGCCACATCAGCGAGGCCATCAGTGCAGCACTGTTAGCTTTAGATAAGAGTTGCTTTTTCTAGCTACAGGGTCTCTTTAAATATTAGTTTTTTGTGTGGTAGGCTGGAAAAGTCGGAAGGCTTTGTTAGTTTTCAAGGAAATAGTGACAGATAAGGACTGTTTGTGTCCACCGATCATGCCTCTGATCAAGTGACCCAGCTGTTGTTATTGATGTATAGGTGGTCACAGTTGAAGCACATCCACTTCTTAAAACAAGGCAGTGAAATAAATATATACAGTATGGTTTGGTACATGAATATTTCAGTGTTGTCATTCTAAACGACTGCTTAAATGTACAGCTTGGCTTCCTGTGACGTAGTGAGGTAGATAGGTAACACACGAGAGAAGCCAAGGTCTGATTTAGTTACAATCTTTGCCAGAGTTGACTCATTGCAACTGACCAATCAGAGCAGAGGGGTTTGGAGACAGATGCTACTCAAATCTGGATCATTTTTCACCAGAGCTGTTCAGGTTGGGTTTGTGCTAGTTGCAAAAAGGGATAAAAAGAATAGCATACTGTACTGCTCAGGGGCTCCAGTGAATCTTACCCAAAGTAAATGAAGGTCAGTGTGAATGGCTGCCTGTTTGAGTTCCTGCAATAAACTGATTGTTCGAGATGTACCCACAGGTTTGATCTAGATAAACCTAATACAAAAGTATGGTAGGAAAACCACTGCTGCTACTCTATAACTCAGCTAACATTCCACAGCTGTTGGTCTGGTGAGTGAGTCTGCGTAGTGTTGATGATGATGTGGGAACAATATGCTCGTCACAGCTCTGTGTCTCATATTTATGGGTGACCTCTTTTTTCACAGAAGTGGAGCAATTACAGTTTGTGTTGATGAATGCATCCCGTATGTGCTCCATATGTGCTCCATATGTGCTCCATAGCTCACACTGAAGAAAACAAAACACAGTCTCAAAAGCCCATTCTAGTCTAGTTCAACCATGTAAAAAAAAAAAAAAAAAAGTTGAGGCTTAGTAAATAAACAGTAAAAAAATCTTGTGTGTCAGGTCTGTCTCTTTCAGCAGTATTTAATTACTCAGATGAAGTTAAATATTTTTGTCTAAAAGGAAGTAGAAAAAGGAAAAAATCTTGACAAACTACTTATGTATCTAACTTAACACAGTGTAGTTTCTGGTGCAGTTTAGTCTAAATAAAGGTCACAGATGTATGCTCAAATTGGACAAATATTTGCTTTTCTTGGACGACTCCTGCAAAAGTAAATCCCACCTCTAACTCATGTGTTTTTTTCTTTGTTCCAACATTTCATTCTGGGCCATCGCCTGTTGTGTAACTGCGACCCACACACGGCTTATAGAAGCAGCCCGACCAGTGACATGTGGGTAAAAGGTCACGTCTGTTGTTTCATCCTAAAGAAACGATCTCTCCTCACACGCCCAGACTTCTGCTGTTCAGAGTTGGGTGGAGTAGAAGTCTTTAATCAAGTTCTGTTGCTTTAAAATACTATTGACTAACTTAACTTTGGAGCTAAATACACTTCTACTTACTCCTACTACAGTAACTACTACAACTAGTAGTTACTGTATCTACTGTGATGGTTGAAATATTGTTCTTGCTGTAATGTAACATTTTAGAAGGTTTTTAGCTAATGGAATCCACATAAATAAATACATTTCCACTACTTACTACTACTACAACCTAAGCTGACAGGTCATGGGTTATAGAGAACCTCCTGGAAGGACAGAAAGCCTTTGCAAAGGGCAGGTACTTTCAGGTGAATACATTGAAGAACGCCATGTTGTTTACAGTAATAACAGTAAAACGGTTCCAAAACACGCAGTGGATCGAGGGAAGTCCTTCAGCAGGACAAGATTGAGTTTGTGTGACACACATGTTTATACACTTGCTGATGAAATTAAGCTGAGCCTAGTTCAAGGCTAGTTTGTGGTCTATGTATCCTTAACAGTCTGACCTGCTGCACTGACAGACGGTTGAATGAGGATGATTGGCACCTGATCAAATAACAGAAATTGGATATGGATGAAATGGAGTAACAAAGCACAGTAAATGGCTGAAGAACTATGCATCAACACACAACAGACCACAGGGCCCCTCCCTGCTAGAGTGGCCAAAATATGTACTAGTTTAAAATACTAAACTACAAGAGCAAGTGTAACAATGTATTTAGTATTTACAGTTTAGATTTATTCCACTGCATATCACAATTTTAACCATTAGAGTAAATGTAGTCATCCATCTCTGTCAGACACATAAGACACAAGCCAAATAACCAATCTTGAATAATAAAGTGTGGTTTGCATCTGGGGCCGAAGGGGGTCCTGTAACCTCCAAGTCAAAAGGTAAGTTCCCAGCCCTCTTCTCACAAACACTTACAGTATTTTAGCTCCAGAGTGACCTACATGTTTTAAAAGTAGGTCACAGTGAAGTGAATGGGGGATGCCTCACAGCTGCTGCCATGACGCAGCACAAACATGCACAAGCTGCTCATTGTTTCTTGTTACAACAAGACTCAGGGCCGGCCCTGGGCATAGGCGGAATAGGCAAATGCTAAGGGCTCCGCCCACCCTTGGGGCGCCCGTCTCGGGCGGCCCGAGCGCCCAAATTATTATTTTTATGAATATATATAATATATATATATATATATATATTTTTTTTATTACCAATACAACTTAAATATTATGAATTTAAAAAAGCGATCGTCCCTTAAAGACAAAACTACAACATTGCTTTCCTGAATCCCGATCCACCCGTCCGACTGAGTGACGCATCAATCTCCCCCGCCCCCGCCCTGCTGAAAAAAAAAAAAAACATCCGTTACCTGTGTGTGATTGTCACTGACAGATGGCCGAATTCACTGATACTGATAAGTTGTCATTATGTCAAAAAGACCGAAGCCATCTGGTGCCCAGGGAAGAAAAAAAAGAAGAGAAGAGGAAGAAAAACGCGAAAAAGACAGAGGTAGGTAATGATGGTCAGTTTATCTATGTTGCATTAAGTTAGTTCAACGATGCCTGTAACGTTCGCTATCGCTAATTTGAATTAGCTTAATAAGCTAATGTCATAAGCTAAGCTTATGACATAGTGTCATGAACTGCACGGTGGAGACAGACAGTGGTGATCCAAACGCAGGCTTTAATGAAGGATGATCCAGAAAACACAACGAGTACACAGGCAGAGGGACATATAAATCTTTATTTAAAATGAGTTCTGCATAAAATGTTGCTATATAAACGTAAATCTTTATTTAAAATGACTGAGTCCTACATAAAATGTTTTTATATATATGTATTATATATATGGATTTAGCAACTTTAAAATTCAATTTAAATAAAGATTTACGTTTCTCCTCTGTTTCATGGTTATAACATCATAAAGTGTAGTTAGTAGGACATTGCTGCCATGCCAGATATACTGGAAAACAAACACTTTCAAAATTAATTTTGAAAATGTAACTACTGTATGCTAGAGAAGTGCTCAATGAATAGAGTTTTGTGCATGAATACCAGATGTAATTATTCTTGCTGTTTGTGTGTTTAAGCTATAATGTGGTTTAGGTGCTGCCATATTTTTATAGTTTCACTATCATCAGCTTTTTAATAATAAAATGTAACACCCAATGGTCACATATAATCCTCCTCTTCTCTCTTCAGATGCACTTTTGAAATATCTGAACCCCGTCCCTGCAAATCCTGGGCCACCTGTTACAGACATCTCCATCTCAGCAATGCCCAGCGATTCCGCATCAAGCACACCTCTTCCCTCCACTTCAGCACCGCCCAGCGATTCAGCATCAGTTTACAAATTCCAGGGGCACCAGGTGAAATCTTGCCTAGGGCAGCAAATTGGCCAGGGCCGGCCCTGACAAGACTGACTACACTTTAATTTCTCCAGTCCTATTTTATTGAGTTGAAAAATGCTACTTAGTCTGTGAACACACATAAAATGTCTGTTCACATGATAGAAACACAGATATGGGTCTGTGATGTATTTAAAAGAGTATGTTTGTCAGGCCAGAAGGGGTGCTGTAAAACCCTGCTGCTGTCTGGAGCAACACTGACAAACTCTAAAGCCTCAGGATCAATTTATGTATGCACTAGTGATTATATTTTATCGGAACTCCGGTGTTCCAGCTGTAACACTGGTGAATTGAAGCTTAATGTAAGTCGCTTTGAATAAAAGCGTCAGCTAAATGAATAAATGTAATGTAAATGCCTGTGACCCAGGATGTCACAGTTTTTACTACAGAGGCTTCATAGTCCGCACAACAGCAAATGGTACTCTCAAACTGAAACATGTCGCCCGCCAGCAGCATAAAATAGAGGTTAAAAAGAATGTTAGTTTTCATTTTACTTCATAAACACCAAGGCTATAGGCTTTCCCCTTCAATGTCTAAAAACATGTACAAAAGGCTAATCCTCAGTCAGTGCCAGAACAAACATAATGGGTTAAAAGTGCATTGTATAAAGTGTTGTAGTACCTCACATATTCCCACTGTTCATAGACAACAGCTTGTCCCTACAGCTGCTCACATGCTCTGAAAAGGCCAGTGCCATTGAAATTACTCAAAAATCTGGTTGGGTTTCTGTCATGTAAAGAATGTAAAATGTGTAAAAAAAAGTCTGTGTAATAACCCCATAATTACCAACACTATTAATGCATGGTTTCTGAGGAAAATACAAGACAATACAACGCAACCCTTACTTTAAACCAGGCATGACTGAAAAAAATACTCCAAAAATAGAAAATGATGACTGTGTCTCTAAGAAATCCACTTTCTCTGTCTGTGACTCTTTTATCTTGTTATGTGTCAGATCTTATCTAACAGAAAGTGGGAGAAAGCTACTGGTTGAGAGGACTCATGTGATGTATTGTGAAACCACTTTTACAAATCTGAACTTAGCCCCAATCTCTTGAATTTTCCCGAAAGACTTTCACAATTTCAAAGTTGATTATGTTAATGCTGATCTCCCAAGAATGTTTTGTTTGTTTTTCACAAAAAAGTCATAATTTTGCAGTTGTAAAATGTTATAGAAGAACAGACTTTATCCAGCAACACGTGAGACACCCGGTCTCAGTCATAGAACCATGACCTCAAAGGAGCTGAGTCACAATGTTAAGACTGCAGGCTTGTACCTATAGGCCCCCTTCAGACCTGACATTTCTATCTGTTTTCTCTCTCTTGTTTTTACTCATGTCCTTCTTGGTCTGTTTTTGTCACTTTTTGGCTTCATATGAAAATGACACCAGGTAAACTGTGCTTTTCTGGTCGTTCTCTTCTACTACTTTTATCAGATTGAAAGCGAGACACTGATATCATTGAGTTGCATGAGATCATTACCTTTTTCTGTTGTGTCTTTTATTTTAGGAACAGAAAAACGACACACACATTCAAAGTGCTAGAACCTGAAACACTCATGAGGGAACAAGTGAGGCAACCTGACAGAGGCGGTGACATTAGTGCAATATTGCTAAATAGAGAAGCGTTCTGGACTCTTCAGACAATAGCGCCCAAGGAGCTCAATGAAGACTTTGACCTCAGACTATTTCTTTGACTGGCACCTCTTGTGACCTCAATGAGTTCACATTTTCTGCCCTGTATTTATACCCTTTATTTGCGGTGTCATTTATTTTAACTTAAAAAAGTCTGCGTTAGAATTATTTACTGTTGTTCTCTGATGACCCTCTCTGATGTAAAACACATCAATGATCACAGATGCTGCCTCACTAATGCTCTCCTGTGAATAAATACAAACAAAACAAGGGGTCTCTCAGGGGCCGTTAACACAACACCAAAACCTTTTATGTATTCAGAACAATCTGGGTTCACACGCTCAGCTGTTGATAACACTTAAGTACTGTATGTAAGTCTGCTAAAGCCGCGAAGATTACACAGAAGAGGAAGTAAACGAGAAGGTCGGCATGACATTCGTGTGACATGAACTCTGAAGCGTCTGTGTGGATTTATATGTCTAATAAACAAGATAAGACAACGTTTATTTCTTTATAAGCCAACATTTCAAGCTGCCAATAACTGCCTAATTGGTGTTCTCAAATAAAAAGTGCACTGTTTAATGAAGTAACAAGACCATCCTTAGGTAAATGAATGTCCAAAATGTGACAGAATCGTCTTGTTTTCAGTGGAAATGTATTTGGTGTGATGTAAATAGCCTCTTACCGCTATTTACATTTCCACAGAGCTCTGTGTAAGACTGAGTAAGACTTCCTCTTGTGAGCGCCTGGCCTCGCCCTGGAGACCAAATGTCTTACTTTTCTACCTCACTATGTAACAGAAATACAAGACCAGCTCCATCTGACTTTGATAACGGGACTTTTATCCAAACATTTCACTTTGTACCTGCTGCACTTTTAACTTTCAAAGGCCATTGATCAGAATTGCAGTAAAACCAGTTGTAAAACTATGGCTCATAAAATACAGACAATATGAAGAGGGAATTTATTTCTGTTTAATGATTAATTTAATGACTTGTGTTGAAGAGAAATGTTCTTTAGTTGTTGATTTTTTGGCAAGGTGTCAAGGTCAAAAGTCAAGGTGACCGACACAAACATGTTGCAACCAACTTTGGGAATGACACCCTTCAACTGCTACAAGACCTTGGGAAGACTGCCTGACTCTAGAAATCATCTTTGACCTTGAAAACCAAGTCCAAGATGCCACTGAGAACCTACACATTCACATACTGTGTACTCTTTATGCTCTCTGATATTTCATGGTGGGTTTGTCTCATAAAATGTTACCTACGTATATATAATGGATCATCTTGTACACTATTCCTTATGAAGTTTTTCCTCTGCTATTTGACAATTAGCAGCTATACCTTAATTACAATTTATTTGAACATGTTTTTCTAGAGAAGGTTCCATTATCATAGCACAGTTTCCACTGGAGAGAAACGGGTCAGGACGGGTAAATGTCCGTCATCAAAATGGGTCAGAAGCATCCCCCCAAAAGGTTTTACTGAAGCAGTACACAGCTAAACCTCCTGCCTCTCACTCTGCTACACACGAGGGTTTACTCTCTTCTTTTTGTTAAATTGGCATCACATCTAGGTATTCTTAGGTCTTTAAATATGATTTTTATCTCACACAACTTCTTTAGCTCTTGTGTTACGTCATGTAGCAGATGTCTCTCTCTGGACACAGCTCAGTGGAAACACGAGAGCACAACCAAACTGTGCCGTACTGATCTGGCCTGTGCCGTAATGCTCCAGTGGAAACCTGCTTAATGATGCTATTGCTATGAGTTTTTGGTTTCTGTGGTTGCTCCTGTCTGATTCTCCAAGTAGCTAATCAAACCTAGGTTACAAAAGACAGTTATGTAATTCTTTATCCTTGTACAAAATTGAATGATAAATTCAACATAAACTGCTCTTTTTAAATACCCTTTATTTATATATGTTTTAAAGTATGGGGCACACAGTCCTCAGATCTCTCAGTGTTTTCATTCATGTGTCCAAAATTAAACCTCGCTGGTGCCCCTGAGTTCAGCGGCACTTTCTGATGTAACTAGACCTGGTTAAGTGCAACGCTGAACTTTCCTGCACGAGTCTCTGGACACAAGCTAAAGGGCAATGGATATTCAATAAAAA
This sequence comes from Perccottus glenii, assembly GCA_024416835.2. Classification (NCBI taxonomy): domain Eukaryota; kingdom Metazoa; phylum Chordata; class Actinopteri; order Gobiiformes; family Odontobutidae; genus Perccottus; species Perccottus glenii. The sequence continues at coordinate 8,680,784 of CM044555.2, read as the reverse complement.
GGAATATACACGTCAATAATTTATTTTGGGTAGAAATACAGAAATAATACACTAGTCACGTCCGAGGAAGGAAAGAAGTAAGAAAGTTGCCTCTAGAGCTTGGAGAGTTGTTGTTGACCAATGAAACACCCCAAGGAAGAGTTAAAGAAACATAAAAGTACAGTCTCAAGAATAAGGTCAAGAATGACGTAGACTAAAAACCCTGAGAGAAAACTGAGACTCTTTAAAAAGGGGTCACAAGATTAGCCTTGACTATTACAACACACGGCTTCCTTCTCTCACAGTGTTCATTGATAAAAATATAATTGCTCTCTGAGATAAAACGTGTGAAAGTGTTCAATTTCAACATTTAATACCATGTACTAATAACAAATATCTAACATAACTTTACGATTCTTGACGTAGACCCATTCAGCAAACACAAAAAAGAAGACCTCCCTGTGAGAATTTTTAAATGTCATTAAATAAGGTTCTGTGGAGCCCTAAAATGCATGTTGGAAACTGCATTTTTTTTCTTTTATTTGTCCATGAGTTTTGAAAATGGTTCTGTTCCTTTAAAAAGTACAAAAGGACTGATGTATAAAGCTCTATGATATTTGATAAAATGGCATGTTTCATAAAGTTGAGATGAAGATGGACAGTGCAACATACATAAAGAGAAAGTACAGTTATGTTCTGTACTGTACTTATTTAGCCTTATGTTGCTTTTGAAAATGTTTCCAGATGAGACACTTCATTTCTTGTTTTATTATACAACACTTTAACTGGTTTTGAGCTCCTGTGACAGTTAAAATACTACAGTGGGATCAATCAAGTCTAATATTCTCATTACTTTTTTATACAACTTATAAGATTTGTATTGAGTTGTAACAGCGTAAGTGTGTTGAAAAGAAACCGTTCCCTTAACATTTTAAAATCCTTACCTTTTAGTAATCTGTAATCTTTTTATGTCCAAAGCATCTGCAGACTGAGCCCTGCCCGAACAGATGGATGTTCTCTGTCGGGACAATGATGGAGCCCGAGGAGGTCAATGAGCCGTAGTTGTCTCAGTTTTCCTCTCTCTTGTCTCCAGACACCACTCGCTCACACACAGCTCCTGAAGCTTTATGAGCCAAAGGCAGCCCTCTCCTTCTCCTTATTTATTCCCCTCCCTCCTCCCCCTTCCCCGTCCCTTCTACGGACTCTCATTCTCAGCTGTTTATGGAGAAAGGCCCGCTGCAAAAGACAGATGATTGTTTAGAGCAAGTTTTTGAAAGTACGTGTTCACTTTAGTATTATTTTATCTTGCAGTGATTCGAAGAGATGATGTGTCCAAACTTTATCAGCTTTTATCAATGTGCATGTGACTGATTTGCCTCCTGACCTTACAAGGGGTTTAAAGAATAAGGGCAATAGATTTGAGATGTTCACTTTTAAAAAACTTGTGTATGTGTCTTTAAGCTCCGCCCTCTGATTCTACTCTGCTCTGATTGGACAAATGTTGTGATTGGTCAAAAGTCTACAGCCAAGTCCTTCATTAATAACACTTTGGCTTGTCTTGATGTGCACAACCATGCTTCCTCCGAGTTGAACTGTACAGGTCGGGTAAGTTTAGGATGATCTGAGTAACCAATGAGGAGGCTTGCTTTTCCACTGCACTGGGACGCTGGGAGCGTCAGCAATGTAAAAACTGACACTAAAGCAAGTTATTTTTATTTATACATTTACAAACTGCAGGGATGAACTGTTTGTTCTGTTCTGGTTTATTCTCACAAGACTAACGCAATGTAGACAAAGAGATAAAACAATGTGACCAAACCCTGGAACAACTCCAGTGACACATTTCAGTAGCCTAGTTATTAAAACATATTTTTCTTCATGCTGCCCATTCCCTCCAGACTCCAGCCCAACCTGTTTTGAAAAAGGTTAAGTTATGCCGTTTGCATGGGTTTTCTTTTTATTACTTTGTCAAATGAAAAGATACTTTTGAATTCCAAAAAGCCATGTTGAGTCAATAATATTAAAATTATACACACAGTGCAATAACACAACTCTATTGCTATTATTTTTTTATTTACCAAATTAATAGCTTTTTTTGTGTTAAACGTAACTTTTTATGTTTTTTTACGTTTTTATCTCAAACCATTTGTAGAAATGACAGCTTGACGTTAACAATATCAAAACATTGTTTGCTGCCAATTTTTCACTCTTGTCTTGAATCTTGTGAAGGGGCACGGACATTGGATGTAGGCTCTCCATGTGTCCATTGTTCAAAATCCTGGTGAAACTGGACTGGTCGGGACTTTCCTTACAGAGTTTTGTTTGTTTTTCAAGTTGCCATAGGACTTAGTGAGCCACTGTGCAACTTCACTGTCTGTAAACAAAGCTGTAAAAGTAGATAGACGTGACTTTAGTGAATTTAAATCTGTCCTTGTTCCTTCGGTCTTCAGCCCTAGTGGTGTGTTCAAGTGCTGCTTTTCTCTGTGTGTGTATAAAGTTCACTCTGTACAAAGGTAACACAGCCCATGGTGCAGTAAAAGTTGGACCAACATAGGATGGGAGCACATTCTTAAATCACACCAGACCCGTGTGACTGACATTTGTTCACAGCAACTATGAAACTCATAGTTCAAGGCCTGTGCTTTACAAGAACAGGGAGTGACACCAGCGGCTGTTTACAGATCTACAGTAACTTGATCTGGATGAGGCACAAAGTCACATTTTCAAAAACATGTCATTTTGTCAAAAACAAACCTGACCAACAGTGACTCGGTGTGTCCTGTGTCTTTGAACTGACATTTATCCAAATCTGTATATTTGACTGAACCTTGAAAAATAGGATCCAAAAGATGAAAGTAGCCTAAAATAAAAACTAGCATGGTCACGGGAAAGTCAAAAGAAAAGTAATGTCCGGTTAAGGTAAAGTAAAACTAAACTACCTCTAAAAGATGGTCCAAACAATTTACTAAGAAGTAAAAGAAATAAAAGTAAAGTCAGGCTTCCTGTGTTCTATTTTTGACCCACGTGTCATTAACAAATCTGAACCAGTGACTGGACTCTGTAGAACCAAGAGGACACAGAAACCAAACAGACAAGAACCAGGGACAACAGGGAAAGGTGTAGTTATCCCTTATGTGTCTGGTTTATCTGACAAAATAATAAAAGGATTTTCTACAAACACAACATTCCAGTCCACTTTAAACCAGGAAACGTGCTGCATCAAAACCTGGTCCATCCTAAAGACAAGACCCCCACAAACAGAGTAATGTGGTTTATGCAGTTCAGTGAAGAGTGCAGTGACAGTTATGTCGGAGAAACAAAACAACAGCTTCACAAGAGGATGTATCAGCACAGAAGAGCCAATCCTGGAGGACCTGAGTCTGCAGTCCACCTCCACCTCAAAGAGAAACAGAAATGTCCCAATTTTGGCCATTGTTATTAAAATGGGAAAACATTCTCTGAACAGTGGAGGTGACTTTTTACAACACTGTTTTAAAACCTAAATCAGAACAGTTTTACTCTAGAAGGACAACAAACACCTGAAGGGAGCGATAACGACTCACCTGAGCCTTAACGAGTCTCACATCAGGAGTCACACTGCCCTTTCAAGGTCACGGAAAGTAAATAAAGACATGTGAAGCAAAGTAAGCTAAGCTAAAGTAAAGTTAGGTAAACCTGAGCTCCCTAAAAGATGGTCCAAACTATTTAATCAGAACTATCATCAGACTATCTACATTTCCATATTTTTCCAGTTTGTTCAGGCTCCAATGACAGCTTCAAGGTAAATGGGTTCAGTGGGTAAATACAGAATTTGGCTAGTTTCCCAGTTCCTCACCAGACGTTCCCAGAGCTGGGGCCATAAGCGACTCAACAAGACTTTGTGTAAGCCTGTAATTTAACACTGTAACTCCTTCAAAGACGACTGGAATGAGCTGCACAAAACGGAAATGTCCGCCCAGATCGTCCCTATTTTTAAACAAAGGATAAACATTTCCCCTGTTACTTTTCCTGTTTCTTGAACTTTCTTTGAGCACAACTTTTGCTCTTAGGAGTGAGTCAAGACTTGAGCTCACAAATAACAAATAACTTATGGACAGAGTTGTTTCCAAGGCATATGAACAAATAACAGTAAGAATGCATACTTAAATCTGACAGATGAACTGGACGAGTCATCTATAAACTTATACAAATTACAATTACTGGTTAGTATCCTGCTTGAAGTTTCAGGTTTGGTGGAAAAGTGGCGGCTGGTATTGTGGTTTTTGGAAAATGCAATAGTTTCTTGGCAAAATATGTCTGTTTTTTGGAAAATATGTCTGTCCACTCCTTATTGATACTTTGTCAATATGATTTATTAAAATTTACAAAAAGAATATTTGTAGAAGAAATAATGGATTATATATAGATACATACAGTATTTACATTCTTAACATATATAGTTACAGAGACATAAAAACATAATAAAAAATTACCTCTAGTTGACTTTTTCAGACCAGATTCAGGCTCAAGTGCAAAGACACAGTGACATCTCTCTCTGACAGTTCATAGAGATCAGACTGAAGCTGTAATAGGTCACTGGGTCAAAGTGGGTTTAAAGTAGGGTCTGGGTCTATTTCTGACTCTGGTTTATTCACAGATATGGAAGTGGGTTAACAGTAGGATCCAAAGATAGTCCAGTAAAAGACACTGGGGTCTCTTTAAGGGTTTATGTTACAACAGTATAATGTTGCCCCCTGCTGGTCAAATCAAAGCAGTGCAGAAATCCTTTATATTTATTATTAAAGTAGGAGATCCCCTTCTTACAGTTTTTCTCAATGGTTTTCGTTCATCGTGTTTATATTTAGTTAAAGTTTCGGGAGGTTAAATGTTCTTCTGTTAAGACACATTTTTATTGTTATAGCAACAACCACATCCACCCTTTAACTGAGCTACACGTAAAGCACTGAGCTCACATTCACACAGAGATTTTCTTCTATCATTTGGGCTGATGCTGAGCCAAAGTAAATGATGAAAAAACAGTTTTACAGGTTTTACAGTAATGTGATGAAAGCATTGGCAAAGGGCAGATGAACACATAGAGCTGACTGGATAAACCACTTGCAAAAATAATTTGTTGCATAATCTAAAACACACCCATATCCATCCGTACCACATGCTGTTCAGAGTGTGTTAACTCACAACTGGTCTGACTGGGCTTGGTTTTTCTCTAGTGTTTACCAGGAATCTCCAGATATCTCTTTTATGAAATGAGTCCAATGTGTGTGTACCTCTAAATGAGTACTTACCGATTCTGAGTACAGGTATGTTTAATTTTCAGATGTTTTATCAAACAGGTATGAGCACTCACATGTGTGGGCTCATTTACGCGTATGAAGTTACATCCAGGTGGCGCACTAGAGTCCTAAAGGTTGGTCTATCATTAGTGTTAGTCCTCCAACAATCTATCATAGTGTCATACAGAAGACCGGGACATTTGGGCGGACAGGGCATCCGGTATCCACATGTGACCTTCTCGTAAACCTCCTTGTCGCTGAATTCTGAGAGGAATAGAGCGGAAAACCCCTGATGTAAATTTAAATTAAAAAGTGACTAAAGATTGTAGCATTTTTTTTTTAAGCAGTAAAGCACTGACCTGGATAAGGAATGCCTCCAAATGTAATGATTTCATAAAGTAAAACCCCAAAAGACCAGACGTCAGATTTATTTGAGAACTTCTCGTCCTTGATAGCTTCAGGAGCAGTCCATTTGTTGGGGATCTTTTTCTCTTCTGTGAAATATGGCTCCTGAAAGAAAAGCAGATGACACATATAAACATACAAAGCTAGATTTCAATGTAACCCAAGTGTCCAGAAACTGCCTGTGCACACCTTTAGGTAGAGGCTTGTGCTAAATGTGACTAAACTGAGACTCACAGAAGATGTGGGCCAGGTAAACTCTGGGTAAACATTACATTTATCCTGCTCTTGTGCTTCATGTACCTTGATGATTCCAGTCAGTCCAAAGTTGGTCACTTTGCAGATGCAGCCTTCTCCAACTAAAACATTTCGAGCGGCCAGATCTCTGTGGAGGATGTTTTTCTTCTCGAGGTACGCCATGCCGTTTGCCACCTGCGCTCCCATATCCACCAGACTGGCTATGTCCTGGTGCTTCCCCTCTGGACCTGACACAGAAGGCCAGAAGAGTAATGCTTCAGCAAGTGACAATAAACACTTATGTTTTCTACAGAGATACAGAAGTGTGCTCACCTCGCAGGTACTCGAGCAGGCTGCCTTTCTCCATCAGCTCCGTCACGAGGTAATACGGCTCAGACTCAGAGCAGACGGCGAACAGGGGGAGGAGGTGACGGTGACGAAAGTTTAGTAAGGATTGGAGTTCACGTAAAAACTCTGGGTGGTTCAACTCCAAGTCTAGATAATCATAGAGAAATAGTTAATATAGACTGAGGAAAAGGACTAGATAAATAATTGGATTTAGGCAGGCCAAAAAGAGGAACAGAAAATCCATTGGAGAAGCAAAAGTATTAGTTTCAGTTAAAAACCTGTGCTTTAATATTAGAAGAATCTGGACTAACTCACCACAAATACAATTTAAACATTAGTTGAGGTGGAAATCATCAGCAAACAGCATGTGTGACAAAATAAAAGTCCCAATATAGCTTAAAATCAAAATGGTATTCAAACGCAGAATATCTTTTTCAGCTACACACTTGACCGAGGCTCACTTTTGGGTCATCAGTTTAGAATAATGCCTTTCATCTCTATCATGTTACAGAGGGTGCTTTGTGCATAGCTCAGAATAATAATAATAACGGGACTTACCACATTTGATGATCTTTATGGCGACGTCAGTGTTGTTTTTCCAGTGTCCTTTGTAAACATCAAAGAAAACACCACTGCCGAGCTCCTCCTTCAAAGTGAACACCTCTTTGGGGATTGCCGGTATGTCCACAATGATTTCTGGGAGTTCCGTCTTTAATTTATACATTTTTTTAGAGAAAGAAAAAAATCACTAAATATTGAGGGGGTTTAATCTTAGAAAGCACAGAGTGTGTCGTACCCTTTTGCATGGTTTGCGGAGTTTGCCTACTTCTCTGAGGTTGTTGGTTTTGTAGTGCCCCACCAGGTCGACCAGAGAGGAGAAGTGTGGAGACGACTCGATGTGGTACTTATTATCTTTGTCCTGCCGGACCTTGAAGTGTTTCACCTGAGTCCTCAACCTCACTGCACAGAGACACACATGATTGTCATTCATAGCCAATCATTCTTTTTACAGTGAACTCACACAGAGGCTGATAACACATCCTTTACACATCTGTTTTATTCTGTTTTAGCTGACTGCAGAATTTTGTCTGCACACACACTAATACTGTGTGAACTAATAGGAGCTGTGCTTTTTATCAACAAAACAAGAAGTGGCTCTGTTCAATTGTAAAGGTCCAATCCCATTAATGCCCCCACCCTCTCATCTTGTCCCGTCATGGGTTTACCTGAGAGGACGTATCCAACAGAATCCCTGTCACTGCTGCGAATGAGGAAAGCCCTGCTCTCATTTTCCGGATTCCCGAGTTGTCTCTCAGCCTCGAAGCGGTCCATGATCCCGAAAAACCATCTGGAGTCAGACACAACAAACTGAGTGTGATGTTTACTTGCTGACATAGGATAAATGAAAATGCAACCATATCATGAGAGTTTTTTATTTGATTTGATTTTTTTACTTTAAGGTAATATAACCGGAAAAGTTACAGTGTTTCTTAACTTGCATTGTGTCAGTCTTGTACATTATATAGGCCTATAAATGATTTAACCAGCCAGATCTGTCAGCTAGCTTAATAATGAGTCCAAAGACAGGTGTACGCACAAGAAAAGACTAAAGTAACCTAACAGTAAACCTAACCAAATTAGTTAAAACTCACAGTTGCTTCTCCAGATTCTCGGCCCTCGTCTGATTCTCTGAACCGTCCAGAACCGTCCAGGCGCACCAGCTTTTTCTGTTAGTTTTCTTTGTTTTCCGCCAGTCCCTGTTGCGGATCCGCAGGTTCAACAGGTCTCCCTCCCGAAGCGACATCTCCTCCTCACCGCGCGTCTTGAAAGGCCGATGCACAACGTGGATCGATTTAATCTCGGACATCGCGTCAGGCGGGACAGGTCCTGGCATCACCCCTTCATTTATCGAGTAGTACCCGTATCCGAGATTCTGTCCCATGTTCCTGAGACCGGACACTGGCTGACTCTGCGCAGACCTCGTCCTCTTCCTGTCGGACAGGTAAACAAGGTTGACGGTAAATCTTAAAAGAGAAAGTGCTGCTGTGCTGGAAACACACCGCCCCCAGTTTGATCAGAAGAGATTAATATCAATGTCATTGGCTTAAAATATCTTTGAGATAATTTTCCCTCAGTAGGTGTAGCTGATGGTGCGTTTCAGTGGATGTTCGCCCCCTGTGGCTGTGCCCTGATTGTGCTGTAGGTCTGGAGCAGGACTGTCTGTATACTCTGGTGTAGATATGAGTTTGGGAAGACAAAGTGTTTCATGTAAAATAACAGATTAGTGTGTGTTGTGTTCAGGTGCTCTGGAGACTTCAGATGAAACTGGACCGAAGGTTAAACTCTGGAGTCGCAGCGGAAGGTGACGTGATAAAGACGAGGATTAAAAGTCGGATTTGAAAAGGCTGTAGCAGTGGAATGTGTGGCGTCTAATGGAAAGTATGCATTTTTACTTGTATTTAAATATTTTTAATTACATATTGTAACAGGAAACAAAAAAACACGACCCTACAACATCATCTGGGTTTAATTATGAAAGGCTACAGGGCTTTAACATTGATTTAATGGCGGACAATAAAATAGAAAGTGTCAGCACTGGCTACGTTTCTTCACAAACTTACCACTGATGACCTCAATGTCTTTGTAGCCACGTCTTCTACAAAACACACTGGTATCGTCCCGAGTCAGACCTGCTCACTTTTGAGATGCTCACTTAACTTACCAAATATCTTTAAAACATAAAAAGGCAATTAGACACAGTACTGTGTCCATGCAAAAACAAAAGAAGCTGCTGCAATAGTTTCTGGAGCCATGGCTGGGTTTAAACCTCTGCTTGCATCTAAAACTAAAACAACAGTCTGCATGATTCTCTCTCGACAAACAGCAACAGCCATCTGTCAGAGTTAATACTGAGAGACTTAACAGAACAGTTTAAGTGTCTTGATTCAAATTTAAATTTCAAGCATGTTAAAAAAATCCAGTCATGCTTAGGTTTAGTGAGGAATTTGAGCTTACATTCAGGTACACTTGGGAACAGCTGAAAAAGCACTCAAGCTACTCTTTTTTGAATCCTTATAAGACGCACACAGGGGTTTCACCTGAACACCTGAAGAGCAGAGGCCCAAAGCTTCATGTCTTTGTCTTGGAGCCGACTCAGAGAACTGTGTCTGACGCCGACTGGACCCTCTTTTTATGGAGCTTTGGGGACTCTGAAGTTTGTCACAGTGGTGTTTGAGGAAGGAGAGGTCAGAAGGACAGCGTCAAGACTTCACTGTGTATCATATTAATTATTATTGTTGTTATATATTTTTTTTATTTTACTCTAGTACCTGTTCCACACTGTTTTACAAGTGAACATTACACTGCATACCATTTTGAAAAGTCAAGAAATGTTCCTTTACCCAGTGACGCAAAAAGGGCTATACGCCATGCGCCGCATTGGGGGCGCCAAAGCATGGTATTTATTTATTTATTTATTTATTTATTTATGGTATTTCCTAAATGTAGCTTAGCTGCTGTTGTTTGTGCGTTTCTAAATCATTTCAGTATTTCCTCAATACTATATAACATTTTAGAGGACTAACAGGCTACAGTAGGCGCCCTCATTAGATTCCATAAATAGAATTAATGAGATATCGCGAGTGGGCGTGGCTGGCGGGGGCAACGTGAGCGTTGATGGAGCAGGTAACGTTATGTACAGTTGTCACAGTACGCACACAGTTGTCTTTGGGGATAAATAAAAAATAAAAAAATAAAGAAAGGGAAAAGGAGATGGCGTGTCAAGGTATGGGACAATGTACATGGTACTTAGAATTGTTATAAAAATTGAGATTGTTTTCCTTCATTGCATACCTCCACTGGGTAGTTGCGCCCTGCCTTTACCACCTTATAACAGTCAGATGATTCACATATTTAATCGAATACAGAGAAGTACATGAGTACATGAAATACAAGAATACAGAGGAACAAAAAAAGGTCTGACTCCACTTCATCCATTAAGGAACTGCTGCCCTCTGGAGGTGGTTCAGGAGCATTTGAACTTTCCACCAATGCAGTCATTCTCCTGAACTGTTTCACACACACAACACACACATTTATACATTGTACTGCTTTATTAGTGCTATTTATAAGTAATTAGTTCTTTACAGTCTGCCTAACCCGACCATAACATGAAAAATACCTTCTCTTTATAACAATTTATAAATCCTGTCGGACCAATCATAATTGTTTCACAGAGGGACGGGCTTTTATAAGATGTTGCATTTCTCTCTGATTGGTTGTATGTCTATGCAGCTGTGTCATGAAGCAGTTTATTAAGCATCAGTCACTGCCTCCTGGAAATCCAACTCAAAAACCACAGAGATCAGACTTATTCTTTGTATTAAAAAAAAGGAATTAGGATGGCTGGCCGGGCTCCATTTGACAGTCTTTTTACTATTTACAACAGTTTAATACAGTCATGTAATTTGTACTAAAGTGGCAAGAGCTGTCAGAATCAAAGTCCTTATATTTGCGACGTACTCGGCCGTTTAAGCAGATTTAGCTTAAGGCCAAACAAGTCCACAGAGTTCGTTCAAGCCGTCGAGTCCTCAGCCCACTCGTAAGATGATATGCTGTTGTCCAGACGACGCTTTAGGGTCTTAAAGGTTGGTCTATCCTCAGGCTTTTCGCTCCAACAATCCTTCATGATGGCGTAGAGAAACGAAGGACATTTGGGCGGACAGGGCATTCGGTATCCTGCCGTGATCTGCTCGAAGATGTCCGTGTTGCTAAAGGCTGACAAAGGGAAGGTGGATGTTTAATTATAAAAGATATGACAAAAGATATGTTGTGTTTTAAAGCTGTAAAGCACTGACCTGGATAAGGAATGCCTCCAAATGTAATGATTTCATAAAGTAAAATCCCAAAAGACCAGATGTCAGATTTATTTGAAAACCTCCCGTGGCTGATAGCTTCAGGAGCAGTCCATTTGTAAGGGATCTTTTTCTCTTCTGAGACATAAAATGGCTCCTAGAAAGAAAAAAAAATACATTAGATTTGCAAAACTCAATATAAATATTTATATCTAAAAAAAAAAAAAAGACTTCCACATAAAAGGTAAATGGAATAAGCCCTTTTCCCTTTTTGTAAATGCTCAGTAAAAGTACACCTTCAAGTTATGTAACGGATAAAAGTCTTGCTTTGTCGTACACAAACTATTATCATTAAATGGTAGGTCATAGTAACTGTTGAAAGCCTTGTAGTTGTGTGATCTGGGTTTAAATCTAAGCTACGGTCTATAGCAGGTCTATAAAGCACATTTAAAACTGCTCCAGAGCAGCTTTAGCCATTCAGCCAGAGTTCAACCTCAAAAGAAAGTGATCTGGTTTTGTGAGTCCAGTACAGGACTCTGCTTTTACCTTTATAACTCGGGCCAGTCCAAAGTCTCCCACTTTGCAGATGTAGCCTTCTCCCACCAGAACGTTTCGAGCGGCCAGGTCTCTGTGGATGCTGTTTTTCTCCTCGAGATACGCCATGCCGTCAGCCACCTGCGCTCCCATATCCACCAGACTGACAATGTCCTGGTGCTGCCCATCAGGACCTGACACAGAGCACAAAGAAAGAAATTATCAAGAAAGTATCTTGTACGCAAAACAAAGGCAAATGCATTTCTAGAGCACAATTCATACACTGGATAATTAAGTATCATCTGTCTTCAAGGCTGGATTGGAACCATTTAATGGCAGTTTAAGAGATTGCTTTAAAGTCCTCGACTCTTTGTAACAGGATTGTGTGGTTTACTGTGTCAAATGCTACATTCAGATCCAACAGCACTATAGCCTTCACACAGCTGTCATTGGTCACCTTGATCTCAGCCATAAACCCTTTTCTGATTCTTGATGAGAAACTTGCAAACAATTCTAAAATACTCTTATAATTCAGAGTGGGGCATTTGAGTTTGTGTAGTTACAGACTCTTTTATTGTTTGTTATGGACACAACAGAAAGACAGATTTCCAGTTTAGCCTGTATTACCTAAGCCTGAGAGTTACTGAGAGTCAGTGGTGGAGTAGTATATAGTGAACCTTGACCTCTAGTTCAGATTAACACACAAAGAGGCTGGCTGTTACACTATGTACCAAACATTTTAATATACATTTATCAAATATGGCACATTATAACAATATAAGGTGGTTGATCAGGTGCAGGTCACATGGTTACCTACAGTATGTTAATGAATGAACTCCTAGTCACTATTACAGCACTGAACTAACCGCAAAATAAAACCTCTCTTCTCTCATTACTTTTGTATCATATATTGTTATTAATTTTATTATAACCAATCCAGTTTGTCCTTTGACTGTGTTTTTTGTCATGGAATGCAGAAGGGTGCTCACCTCGCAGGAACTCGAGCAGGCTGCCTTTCTCCATCAGCTCCGTCACGATATAATACGGCACAGACGCGGTGCAGACGGCGAACAGCGAGATGAGGTGACGGTGGCGTAGGTTCTTCAAGATCTGGACTTCTTTTTGAAACTCACGGTGGTTCATATCTGAGTCTGGAAATTAAACAAACCATCAGAAAGACTCAAATGTAAGGGTACAGATTAGATTTAGATGCGTGTGAGCACCTACGGTAGCCCTGCAGGTGTGGGGAATTATGTTTACATAATTATTACATTTTTTGAGTGTGCGTAAAATTATCAGTCTATAAATGCACAAAAGCTTAAAGTCTAAAAGTCAAGATTTGAGTGTGCGTGTTCAGTTTTGTGTACCCTGAGTTTAGACTTACAGGCACAAAGCTTAATACACACCAATATTACAGAAAAAAACTTGATACACACAAAAATAAGCTTCATAGGTGGGACAAAGCTAAGAGTAAATAGGTGACACGAAGAGCTCACTTCAAACAAAAAATTGGATTTCCTGTCCAGCATCAAGACCACACTTAGTGCTTTTAATGGCACATGTTATAATAATAATAATAATACATTTTATTTATAACGCGTCTTTCTGGATATAAGTGTAGCTCTTCTTTAAGAATTGGACACGCATTCATTGGAAACTATTAATGTGTCACTGTTGACTCAACGTCTTAAGACAATTAAGAAAAAGATACACTTCTGCATAAACAAAGGTGAGCCAGAGATCTTTAAACAAAGGTATTGTAGTAAACACAATGAGTCAATGCCAGCTCTTTGATTAATGACAGGAATCTGTGTCCTTACAGTCAAGCCCCGCCTAGTTACTGAAGTAATGTCACTATATTCAAGTTCCTTATATTTGCAAAACACCAGAAATAAAGTACAGTCCATGTAAAAAAGTGGATAACAATGAAGACATTTCAACTGTAAATGTCTCTTGATCATTACAGATATATCTATATATTTATTTAATACATTAGATGGGATGGCAGATATAGTTACCACTTTTGATGATCTTGATCGCGACGTTGATGTGGTTTTTCCAACGTCCTTTGTAAACGTCGGCAAAGTAACCACTGCCGAGCTCCTCCATTAAAGTGAACTCCTCTTTGGGCAGCTCCCATTCGTCCACCATCAGATGGTTCAGGTCTGTGGGGTCCGGCTTTTTCTGAACAAAGACAACATACACACTGAGAACTGAGGCGGGCTTTTTTAAAGACGCAGAAACAGAGCGGGTCATACCCTCTTGCATGGTTTGCTCAGCCGTCCTGCCGTCCGGAGGATGTTCCTGCTGTAGTGCTCCACCAGGTCAATCAGAGAGGTGAACTGTGGAGACGGCTCAACTTTGTAGTATTCACTCTCCCACAGGACCTTGAAGTGTTTCACCCGAGTGCTTGACCTCACTGCGCAGAGACAGACAGTTAGACATGTCTTTTTAAATGAGACATTATCAAGTAACAAAAGTAACAAAAGACAAATAAAGCTTTAACTAAGTGTCTTTTTAACCAGTGTTTTTCAAACCCCTTTTCCAGGTATTTGTCTCTGTTTGCAAAAGAGGGCTCTATAAACCTGGCTCATTAAAAATCTCTTTGATATTTTTTCTTACAAGCTTAAAGCAGAACCACGGATCGACCCTTCCAGTACCGTACTAATTTTATATTATTGATTTATATTATAGTAAGTAAGTAAGTAAATTTTATTTATATAGCACCTTTCACAGATATAAATCACAAAGTGCTTTACAAAGTACAATAAAAGAACAATAAAACTATGAGAATAAAAATTTAAACCATTATGCAGTGAACAGATTCAGAACGTCATTTGTTAAACGTGTACAAAAGTCTATTGTTGCAGTTTATGACACTCTTCTTGTTTACACACCTCATTGACCAAACTTAGTCCTAGTGTGTCGTACTGTCCTCAGGCTCACACTGATCTTGAATGGTTGCAATGAATGAAAGTCTCAATGAGTGTATGCAAATTCACTGACATTAAGTCGCCATAGTAACCAATAAATCACTGTCAGAAAATGATAATTAGGTTAATTTTATAATTAACACTGCAATAAATGGTTGAATAATCACACAATGTACCCTTTTACTTTAATGACTTTTTCCAATGACTTCTTAGTTCAGTCAGATTTTCCAACAGGATATATAAAAAAACATCATAGAATTGCTGCTGTTGTTTCATCTACACCACCTTACTGTCCCGTCCTGTCTTTACCTGAGAGGACATATCCAATGGCATCTCTGTCGCTGCGGCGAATGAGGAAAGCCCCGTTTTCGTTTTCTGGACTCATGAGGTGCCCCTGAGCCTCGAAGCGGTTCATCGTCCCAAAATACCATCTGCAGTAAAACACAACAGAGAAATCAATCTAATGTCTCCCAATGTATATATTTTATTGGCAACTGAGCAAAATGTGTAAGTAATTCTTGTTTTTAAGACATTTTGAGCTTTAGTTTGCAGAGGATACACTCCTCAACAGAATTATATCTATTCATGCGAGTTTGTTAGAGAGCTTCAACTTCAACTAGTTCTCCTCAATCTAAAGGCGGGTGCTTTACAAATTGTGAATAAAAACAGAATGTAATGATGTGGACGTTTCAAATTTCAATAGTTTATTCAGAATACAACATAGATAGTTTAAATATCAAATGTTGAAAGTTAGACAGTTTTGAAATTTCATGACAGATATTGGCTCATTTTGGATTTTTTGAGAGTTACACATTCCAAAAAAGTTGGGACATGTAGCAATAAGAGGCTGAAAAGTTAAATGTACACATAAGGAACAGCTGGAGGACCGATTTGTAACTTATTAGGTCAAATGGCAACATGCTTGGTAATAAAAAGAGCCTCTTAGAGTATCAGTGTCTCAGAAGTCAAGATGGACAGTCCCCCAGTGCTGCAGCGAAAAATAGTGGAGCAATATCAGAAAGGAGTTTCTCAGAGAAAAATTGCAAAGAGTTTGAAGTTATCATCATCTACAGTGCATTATATCATCCAAAGATTCAGAGAATCTGGAACAATCTCTGTGTGTAAGGGTCAAGGCCGGAAAACCAGACTGGATGCCCGTGATCTTCGGGCCTTTAGACGGCACTGCATCACAAACAGGAACGCTACTGTAATAGAAATCACAACATGGGCTCAGGAATACTTCCAGCAAACATTGTTGGTGAACACAATCCACCGGCCATTCACCGTTGACAACTAAAACTCTATAGGTCCAAAAAGAAGTCATTATTGAAGATGATCCAGAAGAGCAGACGTTTTCTCTGGAGCCAAGGCTCATTTAAAATGGACTGTGGCAAAGTGGAAAACTGTTCTGTGGTCAGACAAATCAGACAAAGTTATTTTTGAAACACTGGGACGCCATGTCATCCGGACTAAAGAGGACAAGGACAACCCAAGTTGTTATGAGCGCTCAGTTCAGAAGCCTGCAGCTCTGATGGGATGGGGCATGAGTGTTTGTGGCATGGGCAGCTTAAACATCTGGAAAGGCACCATCAAAGCTGAAAGGTATATCTAAGTTCTAGAACAACATATGCTCCCGTCCAGACGTCGTCTCTTTCAGGGAAGACCTTGCATTTTCCAACATGAAAATGTCAGCCCACATCCTGCATCAATTACAACATCATGGCTGTGTAGAAGAAGGATCTGGTTCTGACATGGCCAGATCTTTCAATCATAGAAAACCTCTGGTGCATCATAAAGAGGAAGAGGCGACAAAGACCTAAGACAGTTGAACAACTAGAAGCCTGTATTAGACAAGAATGGGACAACATTCCTAAACTTGAACTTGTCTCCTCAGTTCCAGACGTTTGCAGACTGTTATGAAAAGAAGAGGGGGTGCCACACAGAGGTAAACATGGCATTGTCCCAACAGGCGTCTGGTGCATCTGAAACTGTGGTTTTAACACCTGCTTTAAGAGAAATTACAGAGAGGAACTGAGTTAAAGACATTTATGGTTTGAAAATGAGGGCTTGCTCTTTAGAATATATTTGTTCTGTTCCACAGAACCATCTGGAAGGACTTCCAAAGAAAGCATTTGTAAAGGGCATGTCCTGTTCTGTGATTGGATTTATCAACCGCCATTTTATCTAATCAGAAGGCTAAAGGTCAAAGCAAAGGCATCTAAACTCAGTTTGAAAACGTTTCATCTCTAATTCTAAGAAACGTATCAATTCTGAGATCAACTGATACGAGTCACACTGTCCTTTCAGAGCTAACAACTATGAGACCAGAACAGCCTGGTCCTATCAGGTTTAGTTTTAGGGTCAAACCCCTCCCTCTAGAGATAAAGCTCAGCTCTCGTATCAGTTGATCTCAGAATTTATAAAGTCTGGAGTTGAAATTAGAGACGAAACGTCTTCACCTTGGAAACTGAGTCCAGATGCTTTTACTTTAAGATGACCTGTATGACTGAGAACCTTCAAAGACATAATCAGAGGGCTGTTGCTAGAAGCCAGTTGAACAAACGCAGAGTTGCAGAGTAAGTTCTGAGTTGCTCAAACCAAACAAATCCAAACTGGGTAACTTTAATCTGTTGCATGACGCTGGTTAAACTTTCTCTCTCAACTCGGGTTTAAAGCTTAACCAATGATCACTGGGTGTTGTTGTGCTGCAATCAGCCAATAGCATTCAACCTGGAGGAAAGGGGAAGGGCTATTTCTGCAGAAACAGGAAACAACACATTCAAAGGAAAAAAAGCTGGTTTTATAAATATAAAAGTCATTTTTATTGACTTGCACTGAGAATAAGAGAATAACTTCAAAAAACTAATTATTTTAACATTATAACAGAAAACAAACAAAAAAATCTTAAATGTCCTCTACATTGTTTTATTGCAGAGTTTAATAATGTACATCGTCTGAACCAAAAGTAAAAAATAAAATAAAATAATAAAAAATAAAAAGGTGAGGCCAAGGACAAAAGCATTAATTGTGATGTGTCACAGCTGGTTAGTCCACTTTGGTTTTTAAAGTCTCTAAATCAGACTAAAACCTGCTCTGGAGCAGAGTAGCTGTGTACTGTAAGTTACCATGGCGATGAAACCTGTTCAAAACCAAACCACTTTCTGGCGCCATAAAACTAAGAGTTTGCTTAAACTAAACCTGAACTGGATCAAAACTTTCAAGCAACAGGCCAAGCTATGTTGTAAAATGTAAAATGTAAATGGCATGGTATAGCACTTCTTTGAACCCTTCTCAGGCCCCCAAAGCGCTCATGCTTCCATTCAACACTTTACGTTCTAAGGCCCTGGAGGCAAGGTGGGTGCCCAAGGACACAACAACAGTATAAACTGGGGAGAGCGGGAATCAAACCCTACTTTATAGAGAAGATATTTTGTCACAACCACCTTCCCATCACTGGAAAATAAACCATTATTCCTGTTCTGAGAGGAAAAACAAAGAAATGAGCACCATCACCAAAGAATAAAAAACATCTTCCAGTTTAGTCTTGCATAACCGCTTTGTGCATCAAAGAACTTCCACTGGGCTTGTTCATAGACAACAGTACGTCACTGTAATTTCATCTCTGCAGCAAAAAACTCCACACTGAACCTTTAATAGACAGTACAGACAGCCCATTTTTTTAGAAAAAATAACAAATACAACACTGTAATCACGATCTTAAACTGTGTCAAAGCTTGGTGACCGTGCTTTAGAACTGACTCTGACACCTGCATCATCTCGGAATAACCTCACACTTCTCTTTGAGGCGAGAGAGATAAATAAATAAAGGGAAGTTGAAATGGCCGCTTGCGTCACAGCGGGTGAGAACTGTTCACAAAGCTAAACAAATCTTACAATTATAAGTGTTTTTAACAAAACTAAAAGACTGAGACAGACTGTGAACCATAAAACAATATAAAAGTACAATATGGGAAAATAAAAACCAGTGTCAGCAGAGACTGCTTCATGAACTGAACAAATGTTAAAGAGAGAAGATAGCAGAAGAAGAAGTAACTCAATCTAAATAAAGGCAGTAATAACAGGTTGTGAAATACTCCACACAGATGTGCAAACAATTGTGTAATCAGAAAAATATACATACCACACTACTGTTTTTATTCACGAATGACATAGTCATTGTGAATAAACTGAACTATTCATTTCCCCAAATCTGTTAAAGCTACAATATGGACATTTTTAGCTGAACATAAAACCCTCAAAATCATTATTATTATCATCATGAGATACTCCACTAAAGTGACGGGACACTACTTTTCAAAAAAGATCATGACAAGTTAAAAAAGTGTTCTCTCCTGTGTTTAAGGATCTTTATCTTAATGTCCTTGAGTTTAATACATATGTTGGCCTTCAGTGTTGGTAGGCCTATGAAGTATCCGAAGTATCTGATATAATCCTAACTTACCTCTAGTGTAATCAGAGGAGCCTTGGACCTGTCACCATAAATGATCAGTCAGAATGCAAACTGATAAATTGACCTTCATTGAACTAATAGGGCTAATTAGGATTGACCAGAGCACGTGGCTTACACCAGCTTATATTTTGGAGATGCTTTGACCCAATCCTCACTCTTAAACCTTTGCTTTTTGGCTTTTTTCCCTGCTTTTAGAGGGCAGGACAAAAGGTTCACGTGAATATAGAAGATATAATAAAACCTAGATATACGGTTGTCATGGTAACGAGATAGTGTTTTGTGCCTAATTTGTGGTTGTCCTGTGGTTGACAAATGATTATTAGCAATTATTACTAAAATAATGGACAAAGTCACTTTTACGCACAAGATACCAGACAAAACAGATTAGGAGCTGGAGATAATAGCCTGGCCTACAAGTTGTTAGTTTAAAAGCGCTATAACAAACTGACAGTGACCCAGTTAAGGTTGCATTGGTGAAACTCACGCTTGCGTCCTCGGAGACTCGCCCCTCTCCATGTAGTTATACGGAACAATCCCGGTGTCCAGGACG
Source organism: Perccottus glenii (assembly GCA_024416835.2). Lineage (NCBI taxonomy): Eukaryota > Metazoa > Chordata > Actinopteri > Gobiiformes > Odontobutidae > Perccottus > Perccottus glenii. The sequence goes on along the minus strand of CM044555.2, from coordinate 8,661,204 downwards.
CGGCCGTTTTTGTCGATCTTCCGTGCTTTCCACCATTCCCCGCTGCGGCTCAGCACGTTGAACAGGTCTCCCTCTTTAAACGACATCTCGTCCACATGGCGCGCCTCGAAATCCCACAGCGCGATGTAGATGGAGCCCGGCTCGGACATCCTGTTTGAGGAGGATGGCGGCGGTGTTGGTTTGACCGGTGTACCGACTACCTCTACTTCGTCTGCCTTTGGGCTGGGAACATCGGGCTTTTCTCCTTTGATCCGGCGCCATAGTGAGACCAGACACGGGCAGCCTTTTTGCTGACACTCACCCATAGACACTCGCCTTCCCTCGGTCTCCTGTGCGTTCTGTGCGTCTGGCGCCCGCTCTACCCCGTGTCTCCTGTGTCTCAGCTGCTCACTCCACCTGTCGGACAGGTAAACTAGGGGATGGACCTTAAGGAATTAGGAGAATGTCCCACAGAGAAGGTAGCCTACTTCTGCTGCGCTTTGTTTTTCTGCAAACTAAGCTCTGTGGAAACTTCCTTATGACAAGCAGAACTCACACAGACCCGCCCTCGGTTTGATAAAGTCTGATAAGTCTCCCTCTGTCCAGTGAATCACAAACTAAAAGTGACAATATATATATATGTACTCAGACAGATTTAGGACACTTTTCATCTCTGCTGCCATCTGTGCCAGCCCTTTTAAAATGTTGGCAAGAATTAATGCTTTTTTCCATAGGACCTGATCTGTAATCTGCCTGATCTGAATTAGCCTTGGGTTCACTAAATATCTGTCTTATAAAATAGTTTTATTACATAACGACCATCACTTATGCTGTATGCTACTTGTCTATAATTCTCCTAACACCATTGCTGAACTGTCGTGACATGGACTAGACCTCTGCCATTTTGATTTGGCACCAAGACCAAGCTGTACAGGTCACAGTCATGGTTTTGGTATCAACCAACCAACCTCTGCATCAAACTCTTGTCAAAGCCTCTCTAATATTTATGACAGAAATACTATGGTCCAAAAACAATACAGCCCCGGTGTTTAAATCTATGAACCATTGCACCAAGCATACTACATACTACATTATAGCCAGTGAGCAGCTGAATAATTTGACTTTTAAAAGGAAATCCAATTAAAAAGGTGTATTGTATAAAGCCTTGTTGTATAGGTCATTGTTTAAAAATAGCATATCATAACAAAAATTAAAGCTCAATATCCAGGTGGAGGAAGTTGCATTACCTGTTCTTGTACAGCTGCAGACCAGACCTTAACTGATTTTAAGTGGATTTAAACACGTTAAACAGGTTTAATCATTTAAATTGAGCCTCAAGTATTTTTGAGTGGGTTTAACCTGGTTAGAACTGGATCTGGACAGGTTATGATGTGGTTTAAATGCAACCTTATGTAGTTTTGAAAGTGCATGGTTGTTTTTGTCCACATTGATGGTTAATTGAAGCTAAAGAGCTAATGCTGTCCACTGCACCAGTTATCTGTTATTTATTGGCTGATTTGATAAAGTAGATTGTAAACGGTTGGACTCCCAGGGCAACCTCTCAGTAGAAATATTAGATAAACCATGACCTTGATTTGAAATGGGTCATACATTTCCCCATTCCATGCGTTCTGGTGCATACAACAAAAGAAGAAGCAAATTCAACAGGCAGGAAAGCATAATTAAAATACTTTTATTATTTGATCTGATAGTTGACATGGCACAAAACCTACAACTCTTTCATTATGGCTCAAGTTTCCAGCATGAACTTGGCTTCAGTAGATCACATGCATAAAAGACTTCAAAGTTAAGTTGCATTGTTGGTACATTGCATTGCATTTAAAAAACACAATTATGTGACATGTCTTTAAGAGTTTTCAAGATGGCTGACTCTGCCTTCAGTCGCTCATCATACATCGTGTGAAGTCTGTAAACATAGGCACTCTTGTTGTAACTGGCTCTTTCTGCTTTCATTAAACACACAACCCTGTCTCCAAATCAAATATCCCAGTGCAAGACAGTTTAAGGAAATAACCCATCAACATTACAGATATGTGCACATGATTAATAAGTTATGAGGGTTGTTTATGGTTAAGTCTTGGCAAAATAGCACAAGGTTAAGTTACCAGGTTAGGTTAGGTTACTTTTACCCGTAGGTAAATTTGTTTTACAGTGCAAAGCAAGGGCTTTGCGTTTTATGGAAAAAGACTTTAAAACACAATTTATTTATTTTTTAAAAGGGTATTGATTTAACCCAAAGAAGAAAGCGGTGACACTATTTCATACTAACATTAATGTTGAGTCAGTCGCTCTGCTTTAAACATATACATCCTCCTTGTGTAGTGTGGGGTGTGTTCTCAGGTTACAGTGCTTTATTTGACTCTACAGATGTTTGACAGCTAAATAAGTTAGACTAGGTCAGTGTCTAAACAAGCTAATCTCCATTACTGCATCCAAGACACAAGGACCTATACCCTAGCTTCTCCTTTAACAGATACTTGATGGTGTAATATAAAAGGAAGTTGGTTTAGAGAAACTTTAAACTGGTTTAGTGTTTGGGTTTTTTTTTTTGTTTTTTGGCACAATCTCCGCCAATATGACTCACAAGAAGACTAAAACAAGTCCAACCATTAATCTGGTATGAACGTGTAACATAGGTAACATGATACCTTCTTAATCCCCGTAGAGAAGGTAGGATGAAAAACATGAGTGCTTTGGGTTAGAAACCAGACCAAAGATCATTCTGGGTCTGTTCCTAACATCTTATCCTCAAAGGGTCGACAAAGGTGGCTATTCTTTTAAGGATATTTCACATTTTGCAGATTGATTTTTTCATTTCTACAAACCTTTCTATGTGTTATTTGTGAGAGAGTGTGCTTCAAGCTTTCAAAAGTGTTAACATGCCTACTTTTACACTACAGTGGGTCAGATTATCCTGTAGTAAAGCACTCATTATTTTAGACCACATTGCTGGGGCAATCAGCCACTGAGTTCAATTCTGAAATAAATATGCAATAATAAACAAAAGCTTTCACTTTGACTGGAAAAGAAAGCAATTGACATTCAGCATAAAGTTAAATACAAATAATTGTGACTGTGTTTGTTTCAGTAAATAAAGTTTAAAAAAAATTGCTGGTACTTTTAGTTGAAAAACACATCTAAGTCACAAAATAAAAGAAAGCTTTTACTAAACGTTTTTAAGTAACTCTTCAGTTTTTTTCTCAAATGTATTTCACAATATATTTGTGGAAAGAAAAGGGGAATTCTTACGCTTTACTGGCAAAGCAGAAGACTGTACTTTCCAAATATTAAGCATCGACAGGAACAGTATGAGACCAGTTTTGTCACATGATTGAATAGCAACACATCATCACATAACAATTTTCTTCCCCGAGTATGATATATTGGCATGTTTTCTAATCCACTGAGCACTTCATTATTGCACATAACCTCTTTAACCTTTATTGGCACTGGCCTCAGTCTGACAGCAACAACTCCCGACCCATAGATTTGTGACATTTAAAAACATGGCACATAAAGTCATAATAAAACATTATAAAACACAACAGGGTATAAAATCGACAGCTCTAGGTGCTGTGATTGTGCTCAGGTTTTAGGAGTGTCTTTGGCCCCCCTCAGACCGGATACAAAAATCCATACAGAGTGATTTAAATCTAATGTGGTCAGCCTTAATGCTCTCCTCACTTGGGTAAATGTGGAAGAAAAGTGAGTAAAACAAAAACAAAAAAACGTGGCATAGTTTTGCAGAAGAAGAACCTGATGCAATGTCAGGACGATTCATGTAAAAACAAGGCCACATTAGCCTCAAAATGCAAGGTCTAAAGGAGTCCATCCATCTTTTTTATTCCTAAATACCCCTGGTCAACTCCAGAACAGGGTATTTCTCATGTTGTTCTTCAGATCCAGCTCCACACTGTGCACTTATTACAGCTTAGTAGTTTTAAAGTCCTTTTGTAAAATTGGACTTAAATAGAAGAAGCTGTCCCCTTGTTTTAGTTCTTTCCATTCCAGCAACAAGGAAACAATCCGTCCCTCTGTCGCTGGTCTCCTGCTGCTATACCTCGATGGTTTTAAAGTAAATCTTGGAGTATATTGTGTCCAGTTGGCTGTGGAGAGCGTGGAACGAGGGTCTCTTGGACGGCTCCGCGGCCCAGCAGTCCATCATGATCCGATAAATGTTCGGAGGGCATCGCGTTGGACAGGCCAGACGAATACCCACAGACAACATGTCCAGCACTTCTTTATTGCTTTTTCCTAAAGAAAAGCCATAGATTAACATAATGGCCCCAGAACAAGTCTCTAAACATTGAGGATTGACTAAAGATAGAAGTTTTAGTGACTTTAGTGACACAGTATAATGGATACTAAAATATAAAAAGGTACATCTACTGTTATTATGTTATTAAAGACACAAGGAAGGTTTGGGGCATAAAACCCAAGACTTTATGGGAAACGATGAGAATGTGCAGCCTGTACAGATAACTGCAGGATAAGTCTTTAAGGTAAAGCTCAGGTCAATGTAATTATTTGTATTTTGCAGCGTCTTGAGTTCAGGTCATTGTAATCATAAAGAGGTGAGGGAGTATGAAGAACTTAAGGAGCACATTTTGTTTAGTTTTGAAGATTAAGGTGGTGTTTAAAAAATAAAAGTGTGCTCATTTTTAGGGAAATGTTAACTTCTAGCTAATGTGAATATTTTGAATTGGAATTTCTCAGAAACCACATTGGTACAGTACAACAATAGTGTTCAATTACACAGAGACTATTGTGAGTGTAATAGACCGATCCATAAGTGACGTTAGCAACAAGTGCGCAGGCCTGGGCTGTATTTATCCATGTATTTTGACGAGGAATTAAACTAAAACAGGGAATAAAAAGGTTTTTAGACAACAAACTGAGGGATGTTTTCCAGTTTTCCTGTTACAAAAATACATACTTAAAATCGAGCCACTGATGTTCTCTCCAGAGACACACTTGTGTGGAACATTTGTCAAAACCATCCTGTTTTGGCACATTTTGCAATTTTCAACTCTGCTATTGAAAGTGTATTTTATTGACCAAAACCAAAACAATGGTCATTTACTTAAATAATTGCAGTAATCTACAAACAATAATCTAAAAACTGTAATCAACAACATTTAATACAATACAACGTCAAATTCAGTAACTTTCTTTAGGGTTTGAAGATTTGCTGTAGTACTGAGACCGATGTAAACGCAGATAAATAACACATGACTAAACAGGGTGCAGCCACAAAGCACTTAAGTTTCACACCCAACTCCATTGTTTTCTAAATCCATTGTACAATAACAGGTAAAACTTTACACACAGTCATCTCTGTACAAAGATCCCTGAAAGCTCGCTCCAGTAAATGTCTCCAAATAATGAAGCCAGGATAAAGAGAGGTGTATGTTATACCTTCGTAGGGCATCTTCCCTCGGGACATCATCTCGTAGAGGAGTACTCCGAACGACCACACGTCTGATTTTACTGAGAAGCGCTGATGAAGGGCGGCCTCTGGAGCTGTCCACCGAACGGGGATCTTAGTGTTTCGACTGGCCGTGTACACACTGTCCTGCAGAGAGACGGGGCAAGAAAGGACATTAGCTTTGAAGGGTTCAAACATGTTTTTAAAGCATCATAAAGCTATTGTTATTCATCATCTTCTGCTTAATAGTAAAAATCATAATTTTCATTTATATAACACTTTTAAAAACAACAAAATTTTAAAGTCACAGAGGCAGACAGAAGGGTATTGAGGAAATTCATGGAGCAAGGCTTTAAGAAACAAAAATCTAACACATTTACTGATATTTACTAACCCTAATAATCCGAGCCAGTCCAAAATCGGCCACCTTGCAGATCAGGTCTTCTCCCACCAGGATGTTTCGTGCGGCCAGGTCTCTATGGACAATGTTTCTGTCTTCGAGGTAGGCCATGCCCTCAGCGATCTGACTGCCCATGTAGATGAGGTGAGCCGAGGTCAGCACCTGGCCTTCAGGAGCTGTCAACACAAGAAGACATGCTTTCATTATTTTCATTTCTTTTCTATTTGGTATTCGTTTTTCTGGAGCTTGAATATTCACATGCTTTAGTCTAAGGCAATGGTTACCAAACATAAGTGGGTCCCCAAAAAAGTTTTAAAAATTAAGACCAAATGACACTAAACCAGACCAGAAAGAAGAATAACAATTCTTTTAAACAAAGTAGAAAAAAAGAACTTGGGGAATCCAGCTCTAAGGCACTAGACCTGGCACTAATATTCAGACAGCACAATGAGGCCAAAGGTGTCTTTTTCCTGTATGTTACTGGAGTTTTTGTTAATTAATCCAAGACAACCATCACAGAAAATACCTGCAGGGGGGACATTAAAAGGTCTCCCCACAGTGTCTCTAGGATGTGTGTACTGTCGACCTTTAAAACCTAGAACAAACCATTAATTCTTAATAAAACATTATTTTTTCCTTTAAAGCAATGGTACAGTCTCTAATATCATGGAAAAAAGGGAAGTACAAACACTGCTGGTCGATGAGGAACGGGTCTTACACAACGACTGACCTTTGTTGAACTGTAAAAATCTGACATTTCAGGAGACACAGGCAGAACAGCTCCTTACTGAAGTCGGACAAAGAATGTGGTCCAATTCCTCTCACATGACCAATACACAGTGCATTCTCCTGCTGTACTGACAAATTGCCAACACGTGTTGCTCGATACACAGATAATGATAACTTTTTAGACTTGTTTGTTATCTTTTGTGGACTCACACTCGAGGTAGGACTTGAGGCTGCCTTTGCTCATGAGCTCGGTGATGATGTAGACCGGCTCTCCTCTCGAGCACATGGCCAGCAGCTGGATCAGCTTCGGGTGGTGCAGGTTTTTCAGAGCCTGCACCTCCTTCACAAACTCGTCCTGCTTTGTGTCCTCTGAGAAAAAACGAGAAGACGGGTGAGATTAGCAGTAGGGACGGGCACAAATATTCAAAAATGTAAACTGCAATATATTTAAAAAATACAAAAATAGAAATTAAACTTTGCTAATTAATTTATTTGATTGATTTATTTTTATTTTTTGATGGCCAAAAACAAAATAAATCCATAATAAGCCAACAGGCTTTTTTACACAGATCACAACTGGCAGTGTTTTGGTTTACTGCAGTAAAAGAAGTCCACACGATGCTCACTCATCCTGTTCTGTTCACTTCTGTCGCTGAGTCATGTGACGACACGGCGACACACAGAGAGCAGGATAAGGAGGTGACACACACCTGTCCACTCACTCAGTGGAGCTGCAAAGCATCTGTGTGGGAAAAAAGAACGGCTCGTAGCCTAACGTAGCCTTCCTTTGTTTGTTTTGGTTCGTTTGTGAACGTCATGGCGTCCTCGTCTAAACACAGCAATGTTTGGAAAAACTTTGAACAAAATAATCAGCTTGTTGTGTGCAAAGGTTGTCAGGAGAAACCAAGTTATTTTCAGCAACAATTTTTTTTCTGAATATATATTCACAATCCACTTGTTTGGAAATGACGTTCATAAACAAATGTTTAATAAATTAACGCCTCTCTCATTAAACTTCTTTTAAATAAAGAAATATTACAATATAAGCTTAAATATTTAAACATTTATTTGTGGAAAATGCCCATCCCTATTTAGCAGAGTTACATACAACACATAATAATGCATGTAAGTTCACAAATACATGTGAGGCACTGCTGAGACATTTCATTTACAAATTTATGAGTCGGTCTAACTGACCTTGGCCTGAGAAAACACTGGCTTAAGAGACTTTATACAGGTTTTTTAAAGTAGACTACAAGTTCTATTGCACAGGGGTGCCTAGGGTGGGCCGCCAAGGGGTTTGATTTGACCCACCAGTGGTTGTCATGTTTTGAAACTGAACAGGTTAAATTTGCATAGCTCCAAAAAGGCGCTACTTATTAAGAAGAAAATGTAGCGGAAGATTTCTTTCAATTACATGCAAAAGATTTTTGTGTTTGGCCCGTGGCCCATTAATACATTTTATTTTTGGCCCTACGGGGAAAAAGTTTGGGCACCTAGACAAAAAGTGTGTAATTGAAGTTTGCAATTTCACCACAAGATGTCACCAGAAATAATCTTCTTACATAAAAAAGACATGGGTTTGGTTTTGTGTCTTGTCTGATCACCTTGTTTGAGCATCTTAATGGCCACCTTCTTTTTCTCGGTCGTCCAAACAGCCTCCCAGACCTGACCGAAGTGGCCCTCTCCCAGCTTCTTCAGAAGTTTGAACTCCTCTCTGGGCCTTTCCCACGGCTCCATGTCGAACAACTCCCGCTGAGAAAATAAGAGGCTGCATTAAAATCACAAACACATTTTTAACACGTGGGCAGCTCTACTCGGATCTGTGGGATCTATATTTGAAGGACTGCTGACAGAGGTGTAACTCTCAGGGGGGACAGAGGGGACCCAATTTTCTGAGACCTTTTCCCCATAATATATTCAAAGTTCTTAACAAAATTATAATAACCAAAGACAAAAAATATGTTTCACGAAAATGTATTAATATTAAGTTAGTGCAGCAAACTCAAATTAAAAATAAATAATTAACAACAGTGATATTATTTGAAACAGCACTGGTTTTCAAATGTCACACGGCAGAACTGTATCAAAAGTCACGTGAGTAAAGAAAGCCCTATGAGTTGCAATGAGATATTTGTCTGTATTTTAAAAATTTGTGAGCATTACTTAGACTGTTTAGTTCAGGCAAATAAACAGGTGGGGCACATTTGCAGATCTGTAGACACGTTTGCAAATCACCTTCATACTTGCTTCACGTCTTTTACATTTGGACCCATGATTACACGCACACAAACTTGCGGATGAATTTGCAAAACTTTTTACAAATTCACAACTCTCTGCACGCTTTTGCAAATAGTTTTGCCACAATAATAGCCCCATATTGTTTGATCCCATTACTTTACAGTAACTACACAGAGTTTAAGAAAAGGTTAAAGGAAAGGCATCTGAAATAGGTTTTTAGGGTGAAGACGTTTTGTCTCTTAATCCAAGAGACTTTTTCAGTTCAACTGAGCTTTATCTGTTTGTCACAGTTTGTTGAAATGTTACGTTCAAGTGCATTTTCTTTTCCAGATACTAGACTAAAATATATATATTTTTTAAAGGCACTTGAGTTTGTTGTAAAGTAAGCAGTCTTTGTTCTAAAATAAATCCATTTGGCAGCTTTGAGGTTCTTACCGTACACGACCAGCTTATTGTTTGAACTGATCAAAGAACAGAGTGACAGATTTGGAACAACTCTGACAACAATAAATAAAGGCTGAAATGCAAATGACACACTTAATAATATGATCAGCTTTTACAAACTGAATTACAAACACTTAAGAAAGAAGAATTAAGAATCACAGTTATAAAGTGGTCATACTCTTGTGGCTGATTGTCACACTATAACACACAGTAAGAGTAAAGATTAAAATGTATAAAAACATGTTTGCAGAAAGCTTTGTACTTTTCAGTCAATCTCATTTACAGCACGTTCCTGAAGCCAATGGATTATAGGTTTTGCAGTGCTCAACCCACTTCTGATCCAAACTTTAAACTTCATTTAAGTATTAACACAAATAATTTATAAAAAAAAAAATCTTAAATGAAACAATATATACACACACACAGTAATACCACTTTTACTTTTTATTTCAGCAGTTACAGCTACACTTTAAGCCTCTCCATCTGCTTTGTTACACATATTTCTATAAGTGTTTATTATAGTTAAAAGCAGTGCATCTATATTTAGAAAGTTCGCTTCAAATATGGAATCTTAAGAAGAACATTTTTGTCTTTTTCAGGGATTACATAAACCCAACCTGTACCGTTCGGCTCAATGGAAAACATTACTTTTCTTCATTCACCTACACTGAACCCTTTATCGTCTTCATCTGAGGCAGCAGCAGTGCCCCTTGTGTCCAACTAATTAAAACCTTTACTCCATGTGTTATTCTTCCCTGTTCGTTCATATCTATCTATATAATGCGTGATCACATATTGAAATGTGTCGGAGTGGCTCAGTGTGGCGCCGACTCCACTGGAAAAAGAGAAGAGGCAAGAATCACTGATTAGCCTCTCGATCTAAAACTGAGCCTTTTCTCAGAAACGTTTATGAAAAGCTAACCCCGACGTGAGCTCAATGTGAACGACTCACACACAGACATTCAGAGTCTGTCGTCTCCCACCGACTTTTAAATAATGATAATCCACAGTTTAATAAAAAAAATAATACAGCTCAGTGAGTGTTTAATTTAATTTATTTGTTGCGACGGAAAATCCATTAAATAATTGTAGCACTGTTTTATTGACAGATTTTGGAGACAGTACGTGAAAACAAACGATGAGGAAAGTGACAGAAGAGATGATGAAGAGTAAGTAGGGAGCCAGGTCTGTGAAGAGCACATGAGGTCACCCTGCTCTGGAGTGATTTGTGATAAAAGGCAAGTATTAAGCTAAAGTGGCTGTTTATTTGGATACGACCATGAGATCACGTCTAATGTCTCTTCTCATTATCATATTTAGAGTTCATTCACAATATGATAATAGATAATAATGCCAAAACACAGCACACTTAATGTCCTCTAAAGAAATGTATTTATTATAAAACCATGGGTCGATTTTTTATTAGACTTATAATACTTATTCAACCAAACTTATTTCAGAGGACCCATATTTCAGAGACCAAAATAATTATGACAAGTTTCTTAGACTTACTTTTATTGATCCACAAGGGAAATTGCTTTAAAATTGCTTTCCTGGTCTGTTGTCTATTTTTTGAGGGGTTTTTTTTTACGGGCTGTTCACACAGAGCCTCACAAAAAACCTGAAACAGTGTAGTACATATGCCAGACTCAGACTACCCGTTCATAGTTTTTTCAGAAAAGATGACAGTTTTACAGTTTACACGAGAGCAGAGTGGCAGCTGCAACCAAATGCTCGGCAAAACGCGTTGTTGTGTAAACAGGTTTCTGAGTCCAATATAAAAGCTTTCTATGGCACACTTTTGGGTTGCAACACACTGTTTGGGAACCACAGCTCTATATAATACTCAGGACATGACATATTTCTGGCTATGATCCTAGAAATGGACTCAAATACTGTCAACTGAGGCAGTCCCAGGATGAAAGCACCAAAAAAAAAAAATAAAAAAACTATATATAAAGTAACCGGTAACCAGCTTCACATGCAACAGATGAAAAAATAATGAATGGTATTTGATTATTCCAAAGTGAACTGTTGAAAATAAATGAAAATAAACACCTACAAAAGATGTTGAATTTGATGGTTTTGCAAAAAAGTACAAGAGACAAGTCTATTCTTCTTCAGACCTCAAAAAATATAAAAATCATAAATTCAAAAGTTTGATTCAGTGCCTTACTTTGTTTCATAAGATTAATTTCCTGAGTTTTATCATCATCATCTTTTATTGCACGTCATCTTTTATTATCCATTAATCTGACAAATGTAGGGATATTAATAACCATGCCATAACTCTCTGAAAGAGCCCCAATGTAAAGTTTTCACCCCTGCCTCCTCATTTATTTCAACCCTGTCCCAGTGTGAGGCGTGAGTGAGTGTCCTACCTGCTGCGCACAGGGCTCCACCAGCAGGACGCCCAGGCTGCGGGGGTTCTTCTGATAATACGACACGAGCTCTCCCAGCGTTGCAAACGAGATCTTATCGGACACAAAGTATGCCCCGATAACGGAGCGCTGGATCCTGAAGTGGAAGACCTTTCCCTCGCTCCGAACTGAAACACACAGGACAGACACAATTTGAATATTTTAACTCCACTTAGGTCTAAAGAAACGTACTCAGTGACCTTTAGAACAAACTTTGGCAGTGTTTTGTACAGGATTAGTGATACCTTTGTGTTTTGTTTGTAGCAGAATGTTACAAAAATTACAGAAATTACAGATGGTAGTGTTTCTGTGAACTGATTTTGTTTTTATATTTTTAAATATTGTGTGATGAACTGTTAATACACTCTATTCATGTTTGTTGAATGCATTTATGCTCACTATACTAATAACTACTTTTTTTCTATTTACAGCAACCATATTAGAACGCTCAGTGGTAGAGCAGTCGTTCTACAACCAGAAGGTTGGCAGTTCGATTCCTGCTTTTCCCACAGTTCATACTGTCGTGGTGTCCTTGGGCAAGACACTTAACCCTCCTTGGCTCCAGTGTCTGTGGCACTGGTGTGTGAATGTGTAAGATTGTTTGGTGAATGTATTTGGTGATGGTCGGAGAGTTTGTAGGTGCAAAATGGCCCCAGGGCAGCTGTGCCTACAGATGTAGCTTACCACCACCAGTGTGTGACTGTGGAGTGAATGAATAATGGATATGTAAAAGGTCTTTGCGTCCCCGGAAAAGCGCTATATAAAATTGATAAAAGGCCTTTATTGAGCATGTGATTGGCCAAAGCTTCCTGGTTGTGCTGAGCATTCTTAAACATTTTAAAATTTACAAAAATGAAGCAAGGTCTTATTTTTCACAGATGAGCCCAATGACAAGATGCTATTAAGTGTTTTCCACTTAAACAAGAATAAATAATCACACATGCCTCATTTAAGCAAAATATATATCATCATCATCTGGAATGGTTTTCCAACAGTCTTGAAGGAGTTTCCAGAGATGCTGAGCACTTGTTGTCCCTTTTGTCTTCCCTCTTCAGTCCAACTCATCCCAGACCATCTCGATTGGGTTTAGGTCAGGTGACTGTGAGGGCCAGGTCATCTGGCGCAGCACTCTCCTTCAGTGTGCCTTCAATTTTAAATAAATCCCCAACATTGCCACCAGTAAAGCACCCCCACCCCATCACACTTCCTCCATGCTTCACAGTGAAACCATGCACGTTCACCTTTCCTGACCATCAAGGCCTGATTTGCGCAGTCTCTTCTGAACAGCTGATGTGTCTGCTACTAGAACTCTGAAGCACTTTGGTGGGCTCTAATCTGAGGTGCTGTTAATTTGTGATTTCTGAGGCTGGTGACTTGAATAAACTTATCTTCAGCAGCAGAGGTCTTCCTTCACCGGGGCGGTCCTAATGTGAGCCAGTTGTCGTAGCGCTTGATGGTTTTTACAACTGCACTTGGGAACACATTCAAAGTTTTTGCAATTTTCCAGATTGACTAACCTTCAGTTCTGTAAGTAATGATGGACTGTCATTTCTTTACAATTAACTGTTCGGTTCTTGCCATAATATAAATTCTAACACTTGTCAAATAGAGCTGTCAGCTGTGTACCAACCTGACTTCTGCATAAGACAACTGACGGCCCCAACCCTTTAAGAAGCGAGAAAGAAATTCCACAAATGAACCTTGACAAGGCACAGCTGTGAAGTGAAAACCTTTTCCGGTGACTACATCATGAAGCTCACTGAGAGAAGCCAAGGGTTTGCAGCGCTGTCAACAAAGCAAAGGGAGGCTACTTTGAGGAACCTTAAATTATTTTACACATTTTTGTTTGCTACATTATCCCATATATAAGGTGTATTCACAATCAATAATTATGACCAACAAATGACAAACTCATGTTTCTAGATGTAGCATGAAATTATATGAATGACATATTTCTATTTATCCCTGAGTTTAAACCCTGGGCTCTTTGTTCTTCACTTGGCCCACTTTATTTCAGGAACAGTGATATTCAAACAGATCATGAAACCTTTTTAGTGTCTTTTTGTTCTGCTTTACCTCCAGTCATCGAGAGACTGAGAATGATTTTGAGAATATATATTTTGAGGCTTTACTTAATAAATATTTCATACAGTCCTGTGTACAGAGAAACAAGAAGAAAGAGTGAAAATTTACAGGTATCAGAATCTGAGCAGGCCTGGTTTTTAAATAGAAGTTAATTAAAGTCAAATGTTTTGTTAGTGACCATCAGGGGTACTACACTTAACTGCTTCCATTCCCAGCTGATGACACACATTTAATGATTCAATGAAAAATGCTCCCACAATAAGCAATAAGGTGCAGATAATAACACAGTGTGACTAAATCGGGCGGAGAGTGCGTAACTGTGCCGTTGAGCTGAGTGACTGTAGCGTTTACGTCGCTCACACTCGGCGATGTGTGCACAAAGAGCCCTGAGACGGCACTTTTGAACAGGGCTGGCTCAGGAGAAACTGAACAGCTTACTGCAACACTTTCCCGTCGGGACAAAAAGGACCTTGACGTGACGCTGGGAGAGGGGTAAGGACAGAGAGGGGGGGCGGCAGGGGAGAGGAAGTCAACAGGGAAATACACTGAGGGGACAGAGGACACGAGAAAAAGATCATGAATAGGAGGTTTTAGTCCCAGATCATAATTAAACACATCAATATGTGTCTGTAGTTTTAACACAAGTGCTCTTTAGTCTTTACTTTTACCATAAACAGACAGATCTCAGACATTATTAAGGACTTAGTTATTGAGCTACATGTCACAAAACCTCTTAAAATCAATATCTCTGACTCTTGTCCTGCACCAGACAAATACTTAAAAAGAGACAATCACATAAACCTTCACTGTTAACTCTGTCCAGCCTTTCACCTGTAACTGCTACACTTCAGAGTCACTAAAGCAGCCACATGTTTTTTTAAAGGCTTGTAGGTCTGTAACATAAAGAGACGCTAACACATTACTTGAGTCTAAAGTGGTCACTACAGTAGCGTTATGGGAGGCTTTAATCACTCTTTAAGCTCTAAACAATGTAAAAAGAGTCAGTTTTTTTCTTCTCTGCACTAGTTCTGGGGTCCACTGCATAACATCGAGCTACAAAGTCACACGGGACAAAGACATTAGCCTCTTTAGCTTTATTTTTAGCACAAAAACTGGGTAACACTCCATATTTAATGTTTTGATTTATACTAATTATCCATGTGCTTTTTGGTTTTAATCTCACTAACAGCTGTTTCAATTCTTTTTTACCACTGTATAAAAAACTGTGTGGCTTGTGAATTTTACATGATTCAAATTACAAATTAATCTCTGATATGCACATTAGTCCCCAGTCGGATGTTATTACTGACTCTACACACTGTTCGTCTTTTTCTCTGTATTTACTTTTTTTATGTGACAAAAACAGAGGCGGTATTAATTCTTTTGTTTTTTAAATACTTTGGACACATTTACAGATGTGGAGATTTGGGTTTATATGACGTCATATCCGAGAGATTCATTCAAAGACTTTTGTAGATTTTAAAAATGGGCCAAGACTCCAGTTGACTTCAGAGGAAAACAGAACAATCGACTGGCCAAAAACCATACACAGTTGATCTTATTATAAGGGAGTCTATCTGAAAACAATATATCGGAGGCACTCTTTGAGGTGCGTGAAACAAACAACCACAAACAAGTCCTTAATTCAAACAGGGACACTGACGTGTTTCCACAAAATATTTCTTTATCAGGGTAAAACACAATATCTAACCTGTTTGACTAAACAAAAGCTCTCTAAGCCCTCCCTCAACATCAAGTGCAAGCAAACCCCCCATGAGTTTGTCATGATTTAGTTTCATTTGCCAGTATATTTTCCAAACAACAAAAACGGACAAATTGCAAAAGACTCAAGAAACAATGAGTTACAAAATCAATGATTATAAACATGTTGCCGTTAGTTACAGGAGCCATGTGTTGACCTCAGGCCCTCTGCAGGACTGAGGTAAAGGACAGCGATGATGAAAGACGGACAGATTCATGCAGACGGCAGCCGCAGACCCCGACAGAGACGGAGGGCGCTGAGGGCGATGGATCTAACTATAGACTCTACATTATTGATAAACACCAGGACAAGTCTCGATTATATGAAGCATCTTTATCTAAATCGCTTAAAACTGCACAGATAAGGCCAAGAATCCATAAACGGGAATAAACTTACTGGCCAACGGCAGACGTCATGTGACCTTTAGGCCTTAAGGGGAAAAGATTAAGTGAGGAGACAGAAGAAGAGCATACGACTTCAAGACAAAGTAAGCTGCTTTTAACAGACAATACCAAGAGTCCTACTTAAAATATGGATTTATAGCGACAGGTGATTCCAGCGCACCAAGCCCGCTCTGCATAATATGCGGCGGCCGGCTCTCTAATGAGGCAATGAAGCCTTCAAAACTGCTTTGCCACTTGGAGACCAAGCACCCTGCATTAAAAAACACTTATTAATATATTTAGAAAATATTACAGTTTTTATGGTGCTTGTATTTTATTTTGTGTATTTATCCGCCACACCTTAAAGACCGGTCCGTGAAAATATTGTCTGACATTGAACCGGTCCGTTGCTTTAGGGGACTACACATCCAGAAGTCCATTAATTATCTCAGTCCAAGTCAATAGTTTGTGGTTTGGACCCAATTTTAGAATATATTTAACCCAGATGTAATTAAGCAAAGTCCTGCATTAATACTGCTGTAGTCCTACATTTAGTTCTTTGGTTCACAACTGATTCATTTGGTTCAGTTATGTCTTTGTGATTAAACAGTTTTCCTCCAGAAAGCAAATTAAATGTATATAATGGTATTTTGACTGAGGCCCCAACAATTTAAAGGGACTAGGTTTTTTTTAAGGACACACTAGATGGCACTGTGTGTGAGTGCGTCACTAGTTCCTGAAACCTCTACATGAGCTGGAGCCACACACTCATAAGGCATTTACCACATCTTTGATTCATATTTGGTCTCTGCTTGTTTTGTTTTATGTGATCCATAGTGCTCCAGATTTGAAGTTAGAGAGCACTATTTTCAAACGTTTGGGACTATTCTGTTTTTTTCTAGTCTGAGAAGTACAGTTTTTTATTTAATCCTTTAATACTTCTCACTTACATCCACCACAACTAACAGGTTAGGGCTTTTATAGACCGCATTGGTGCCTCTTAGAAAACTGATTTAGACAATGGACGAGCAGTTTGTGATAGAGTTGTGTGAGCACTAGGCCTCACAGTTTAACAGTAACGCAGATATAACTTCAAATGTTTTTTATTTCTTAGTAAATTGAAGATTTTTGAGTTTTTATAATAGTGTTATAATAATATATTACAATAAAATATCCCAATACAATCTTTCTAAAAACATGAACTTTATCACTTTCTGGTCTTGTCTCTTCAACTCATTTTCACGTAAAAAAAGTGTAATAACACAATTATTATGGCACGTTGAAACTGCGGTAAACCTCAGACAAAAGAACTCAGGACTCGACTCGGACTTGAGCACAAAGGACTCACAAAAGAGCACAAAGTTACACTCAGCGACAACACCACACAACCTCTGCCTGTTGCATGTGTTCACAGCCGATCATGTTTAACTCCCAGCTCCTAAATGTAACCCATAAAATGTGTTTAATGAAATAGGTTAATACAAAAATAAAACCTTTTCAGATTTGTAACTCACTTTGGTGACTTGGACTCGACTTGGACTTTTCTTTAGTGACTTGGACTTTTCTTTAGTGACTTGGACTTGCAGTTCAACTAAAGATGACTCAACTCGGACACAACTTGAAATGTATTGGATAAATCGGACTTGGACTTGAAAGTGACCTAGACTTAGCTCCACCTTTTGGAAAGAGGCGATGGAAACGTACTCCTCCTGACCTGACCCGCACTGCCCCGCTCCTGTGGAAATGTCCCCTTTGTGTTTTTGATCTGATCCAAAACATAGCAGATGGAAAGATGCCCCATTTCCGCTGAATATTAGGTGATGGTATTTTTTCTTTGGTTTGTCAAAATAGTCTGAGAAGTCATTTATTGCCAAACGCCTTCTTTCTTCTCTGAGCTCTAAATGAAGCTGTCTGTTATGTGTACACTCACCAGATATTGTGTATTCATCGCTGTGACTCTCACTGATGCGAACCAGAAAGGAGCCATCTTTGTTTTGGGACGCCAGCAGCAGCTTCTCGGCTTTCACTCTGTGTATGTTTCCATAGTACCACCTGAGCAGAGAGAAGACAGTCCCATCAATGAAGCATACAGACAGTGAACAGAGCAAACAGAAACTTGTTGGTGAGCTGTAACACATACAAAAGGTCACATTTCTTTTTCAAAGGCTGACAACCCCAGCGGAAAGTAGGAAATATGTCAACAATGTAACCTGCCGCTCCAGTCACGAGCTAATACAGGATTTTTTACAACCTCCTTTTAATCACAAGAGCCAAATCCCAGAAAAACCCTTAATAAACACAGTGTAGTAGGTTTTTTGAAAAGGTCATGTGACAATCTAAGGAGCTGCTGAGTCTGACCTGTTGGGTCACATAATCACATAGTGACCTGTGTTTACTTTAGACGAGCCGTTTGGGCGGGACGCTCCCTGTGACGCTCGGGTTTCACAGAAACTGTCAACGAGCAACGACTCAGCAAAATTAGCTCAAGATGAACAGGATCTGAGACTGGGACTAAATAATAAGTGTCACCTGATGTGACCAAAGACACAGGATTAGTCAGACTTACTTTTTCCTATTAAATTTTAAACCAGCACAGGTTTATATGAGATACTAAACCATGATAACACATTTAATCCCATTGGTCACACTGGGGTTTATGGTGCTGCATTGGAATCTCTTGTGTACTTTAACTCTTTTGACCTCCTCACATACTACCATATAAATTCTTTAATCACATTTAGATAAACTCTTTGGGCATGTTTTCATTTAGTAAATAAAGATGTTAAAAGTCATTAAAACTGCAAAATAGTTCAGTTTTGTTTACACTTCAGCTTAGAGCAGTTCACTCAGATTTCTTTTTTTTTATAACTGAGCAACAATCTTTCAATTATTTGAGTCAGAAACGTTGATGCTCCTAATAGTTCTCCACTGTATTAAATTGACACATAGTATAATATTCTCCCAGAACAACTACATACAATAGCATTTCTCTGGTAAAAAACACATTTTGTGATAAATGGACAACAGAAAGATAATGTGAGAGTGAAAGGCTGAGTGTCCTGAACTGAACTGAGGCTCAAACATAAGCTATTGATCTGCCACAATAAGGATTTCAGTAATATTTCTGGGATCACACAGAGCCCTGCCCTGTGTCCTCAACAGCATTTTGGAGTCTGCCCCGGTCCAAGTTCTCTATTCTCTATAAGTTCTCTACTATTTTAGCAGATTGTCAATTTTACCCACCTATAAAGCTTCAATATAGGGCTTTATGTACAACAGCTCATACCCTGCAGCTCTTGTTCTCACTCTCTGAGAATTATTCTCTTTATTTATTGTATTAGTATCAGTGCAGCTGATAAGATAGTTCATGGAGCAGCTGAATTGTAAAAATATATGTAACAGTATGTGTCGTACAAGAGCCAACAAAAAACTTTTACCAGATATTATTACACATATTACTCCAAACAGGGCGGGGAGATATATCAAATTAATTTTGCCGTATCCTCTATCCGTATCCCGGATGTAACTGCCATTTTATTGCCATAATGACAATATCGGTGAATAGGGGACCAATGGGCGGTTGACATCCATTTTTTTTACAAACTATGGTGGTGACCAGAGGTGGGTAGCAACGACTTACATTTACTGAAGTAACTTTTTGAAAGAAATGTACTTCTAAGAGTAGTTTTACTGCACAGTACTTTTTACTTTCACTTGAGTAGATTTGTGAAGAAGTAGCGCTACTCTTTCTCAGTTACATTGGGCTACACTCGACAAGTTACAATTATATTTTTTTACCATTTATGCTACACATTCTACGCTTAATTTTTTGCCTCCAGTGGATCTACCACATGACTGTGTTTCACCAATCAGACGTAGCCAGGCAGTCACATGACCACACACAGTCACTAGCTGGACTACATTCATCAGTGTGGAGCCACAGTGTCTTATACCTGACTTTTATTGTTCACTGTTGATGCTGCTGCAGTAAAACACAGCTTTGAGCACATTTGTTTACATTTGTGAAAAACTAAACTCAAGACACATAAATTGACAACAGCTTTTGCTAGTCTTTAATTCTAATAAAAAAAAAGATGGAAAAGATGTGGATTTGGTGGATTATTTGGCCAGATCAGGGCCAGACCAGGACCAGGTCAGGACTATAGGTGGATTACAGCTGTTAGACATGTTGCTGTTAGTGAGTCTTTTATGTAGACTATTAAATATGCTACATGCACACACTTACTCGGGAAAATAATTCTACAAATGGAACTAATGTTAACAGATAATATGAAAATAAATGCTACCTTTGCCTTGAACAACATGTGTAATTTTAAATAAACATTTAACTGAACATTGATAGCGTTGTACACATGTACACCTGCTGTCTCCAGTGTTTAAACTGAAAAGGATGAACAGCCCTGGTCTCATTTCTCTCACACACAGGCCTACTGTAGGAACTTTCAAAAGTTTAATGTTGTCAAACAAATAACAAATATGACATTATTTGAACCAATTTTTTTTTTTACTCTTAAGTGAGTCTTGAGTCTTACTTGAGTTTTTGGATGACAACTTTTTACTTCTAAAAAATTATTTTGAAGTAAGGCCACTTTTACTTAAGTACAATTTTAGGCTACTCTACCCACCTCCGGACCGGACAACTAAATTTACTTTTTATTAAATCAACCTCTACTTGTATTCATTTTGTTTCAACACAACTTGTTCACAACAACTTACAGGCTTATGTGATATTTGTTTTACCCTCTTAGCTTCCTGTTTTATGTTTTTCCCTCTTAGCTTCCTGTTTCCTCGAGTTGCCTTCCTGTTTTACTGTACTTCTTTTACTTACACTTACTCATCCTCATAAAATCCTTTTCAGTGTTAGGTAGTATGTGTAAGAGGTGAATAATAGTTTGTATAAAAAATTATTATTTGTTCTAGAGTCTGGGAGCAACACCTTGAAAAGATCTGTCTCTGTCTTGAAGCGAGTGCAAGGGACCATCAACAGATTCTGTCCCGTAGATCTCAGACTGCGAGCAGAGCTGTAGGGTTGGATCAGCTCAGAGATATACTGTAGAGAGGAGCCTGCCCATGTAAAGCTCTAAATGTGAAGACTACAATTTTAAAGTTGATTCTATATGTAACAGGGTGTAGAGGCTTTTGAATGTGGGTAATATGCTCAGATTTGTCTGAATGATTTGATGAATGAATTATTAAGACATTGTGAAGTCAAACCTGTAAAACATGTGCCCCTCTGTTAAATATTTTTGCCAAATTAGCTGCCAAAGACTGTATATGTGGAAGTTATTTCATACTTTGAGCTTCTATATTTTCACAATAAACCAGGTCTTTCAGATTAAAATATAATGCACTCATAAAACAGTACTTCATTGGTAACAAGGTCTTTTGTCTATGAGACCTATACCTAATTACAGCATTAGATTTAAAAACATGATTTTAAATTTGACTTTTATGTTTTAAAAAAAGCCTTGTTAGTACCTAAAGTCAGATAAAGGCTGCTTTATGTAAATACTGCAGATCAACACTGGAGAGAACACACCCAGAACATAAATAACACACTGCAGAAAAAAAAAACCAGAAAGTAAAAAAAGTAGTCCTCGTGAAGGTTTTTAAATGCATTTGTACAAAGTTATAATGTTACTGGGAGTGCCTCGAAAAACTGGTTTTCATATTTGACACGAGATTAAATCAATAGCTAAGTATCAAGTGGATGGTAAAGTCAAACTGAAGTACTTATAGTTGTCTGAATGTACTATAAAGACGATGGAGTGTCTCCTCAGCAGTCCCAAAGAAAGACGTGAACGTTGGAGAGAGTCTGAAACATGAAGAAGACGGCTCCCTGCAGCTTTGATGAATAATAAAAGACCTACTGCTGCAACGATAGCGCCGAGCAAGTCCCGCTGCATTTAGCTACAGTCTCACACAGACGTCGACTCAGTTTTCTAACTCAGAGGAGATGCTGTCACTGAGTCTGGAAGTGCTTCACCTGTGCATCTGTCAAATTTCATGAGAGGAGTTGTCCCCAAGTCCCATTCAGACGAAGCAGAGTTCTCCAAAGATGGTATTCCTCTACAAGTGCTTTAACACATTTAACAGTTAGAGGTTGATGATGGCATGATTCAGAGCAAGGAAAAGGCCTTTATGGTGCATTTCTCAAAAAGTACTGTGCGAAGAATGTAACAAATATATCAACTCTGGTCCAGACCGTCAGATTTCAAGTGTGAGGTCTTGGTCTTGTCTCAGTCTTGGACATAGAGGACTATTGGTTTAACTAGACGCCAGCCAAGACCACCATTTAATGATTGGATAGAATATGTCTTGTTCAAATGCAAGCAGAAAATATGACTTATTTACAATAATGATATTTTCTGTGTCATACGCTGGGCTGGCCATGGCCTTTAAAGCCCTGAAATATAGTCCTGTCTTTCTTACTTCTGGCCTCATCTTAAACGTGCACTGGCAGCATGTGGAGTGTAAAGTCCAGTTATCATCCCACAACCGGACGTAGTAACAAAGCATTAAGACAAACTGAGCATAAATGGGACATCTCAGCATTATTACATTAAGTGTACTCATAGTAAATATATAAAAATGTGAGTGTTCTGTTTCCACACACTTATTACTTTTGCCCCTTGTGTAAGAGCTTGAAGAACTGAAGTCTAAATGGGACATGGAGCTGACTGAGACGGGACAAAAAAGAAAAAGATGAGGCTCACGACTTGACATTTTGTTTGTAGTTAACATTGTCTTGTTGATACTAAGGCCCTGAAACATTATGTTGAGTATTTAGCCTTACTTCCTGTTACATTGTGAGGTAGACGAGTAACAAAACAGAGTCATAGAGAGTGGAACAGAACAGTCAAGGTCATAATAATGTGAGAAGCTCTGCAATAGGTTTTTCCAAATACAATTATAAGAACCTTTTTTTTTCTTAGACTTCTAGACTTCTAGACTCTAGCAAAGCCCTTCTCTTCATTACACATGTTATTGGAGTCCACACATTAAAAATTAACTAAATATCTTACTGCAGTGTGTAATGAGTGGACGTAGCTGCAGCTGAGATAAAAGTTTGATTATAACAAAGGTCAGCACGGGGTCACTGTCGACGAGTCTCACATTTCAAACGAGGGACACGACTACTGTCAAAACTACATTTAAGCTTTTTATATGAACCAAATAGATCCATATACCTGCTCTACCTATGTCTGTTGTTGAGGCTTGTGTTTTACAGTATTTTAACATTATTTATGGGTGACGTCAACAACAGGTACCGAAAAAATGCAGTATAAACTAAATAAAGTATGAGCATCTTGATTGATCGATATTATTCAATTTAAGGTGGTTATGTGACATCTAATGTAACTTTTCTATCGTCATGTAAATAACAGGATTCTATTAGAGCATCATCCAGAAAATATACAGAAATATACTGTACAGGACAAAATAATGTGCAGTCCCATTTAGGCATTTAATATCTCTGAAATTAAGTCATATACATTTCAAAGGATGATAAAGAAATAGTCAAGTGGATGTGAATAAATTAGCTATGGATTGTCTGATCCTGTGACCAGAGCAGAAAACCTATTTTGTAATGTACTCACTGTACAAGGACCAGATACAACCTTAAAGGATCAAAACAGAATCAATACACCCCACATTTCAAGAGATAATTACATTTTTCATTAGTCAACATAACATTTCCGTCCAAAGCTACAGCAGAAGTCAGTGTAGTTTTCTGCATCGACCGCTTTTTGATTTCAGAAAGGTGTAGCTTTTAGAGACATTGTTTAAATGAATAGATGGTGCCCATTTTAAACTGGAATATATATTCCTATATTTGTGAGAGCCTATAGAAGACTGAGAAGTGTACTAAAGTAATATTATAAGTAGGCTACAGCTATGATCAAAATCAGTGTTCATTTTGAGATTTTGTTGCCAGGAATAATCTTGACCAAACTAACTAAGACCAAGTCATGAGTTCTTTAGGGTTTAACGAGACCGAGTCAAGACCAAAACCAGTCCGAAACACTTTGGGAACAAACACAACTGGTGGAGGAGGTAAAGAAGAAGAAATAATAGGTTTTAATTGAATCTCAAAGTAATGTGGACAAATAAAGCAGTTCTTGAATGGTCTTTTTTGTAAAATCTCAACAAAAGTAGGTTGGGCCGAGGCTAAAGTGTTAAATGTTCCAAATTCAAGTTACTTTAAAGCAGACCTCCTAAAAAAACTAATTTTCTGGTTCCATGAAAACATTGTCCCTAGCCCTGGCCCCACTGCTCCTCACACTAACGATGGGCTAATGAGGACCAGAATAAAGGCATTTGTGGTGCGTTCACGGACACTCACTTGTGTTTGGCGAACTCGTCCTGCAGCAGAGCCACATAGTTGGCGGGGATGAGTCCGGACTCGTTGCTCCCCGTCAGCTTCTTCGCGAGCACGTACTCCCCGCGCTTCTCGATCACGGACAGTTTGTCTCCGCCGCGCACCGACAGCTCGTCGTCACTGCGCGCCTCGAAGTCGAACAGCGCCTGGTAAAGCTGCACGGGGCGCTTCTGAGGCGACGGCACGCGGATCTCCCCGGAAATAGTCCGTATCTCCGCCGGGTGCACCACAGCCGCGTTCTCGAGGACGACAGTGTTGTTGTTGGGGACCCGCGGGTAGCGGACGCCCGGCCAGATGCAGTCCCAGAGGCAGCGCAGGCAGGGCATACAGGAGCGGCAGCAGCCCTCCATCCTTTTCAGCGAGGCTCCCGCGGCCACTGGCCCCGCTTCACGCTGCGAAGAAACATGACGCTTGCCCGAAACACAACCGGCCCGACCGGTCCATCCGCTGCTGCTGCCCGCTCACTGCGGAAACAGACATGGGGCAGAGCGGAATGTGGCACTTTCTCCAAAAATGTTAATCTTGTGTTAATCTGGGGTTAATCTGAGGAGACAGGGGCTGCTGCTGGAGCTGAGTGAAGAGGAGGGAGGGTGAAAGTGTGGCTGCGGCTCCGGCACCTGCTCCACAAAAAGGGGCGGGGCTTCAGGGGATAATGAAGGGTGTGTGTGTTTGTGCTCTGGGACAAAAAAAAAAAAAAAACAACAACTTCCATTCACTCAAGTTTTTCCACATTTTTCCACCTTCCACATCTCTCTTTCTAAAGAACGTTCTCCTTAATGTATTCTCTTTTAAATCTTCTCTTTTATAGAAGCGTCCTAGGCTTCTGAACATCAGCCGCGTCTGATTATACAGCGATCAATGGAGGCATGCGGCTGAATGCTGTCGAGGCATTTTTGTCTCTTCTGGCTGTTTTCTGAGATCTAAGCGTCTAATTATATCACTATTTACCAGATCTCTACCGTTTTTGTGGCTCATTAAAGCAGAAAGCACCACAGGAAACAAACACATTACTGCCTCAGGAACAACACACGGTGGAGGCTCTAATCAAAACAGAGAAATACAACTGTTTGTACCAGAGGGCTTCAAACAAACGTGTTAGGATTACATTAATGTCTCCTGTTTATCTGTAATCTCTTATTAGTCTCTCACATTGAAGCAGTGATAAAGTTGACACTGACACTGCAGACTGAGCTTTTCTTTAGAGACACATAGAAGAGTGTTCATCTGATACTAATACAAACTGATACTGACACTAATAATAATGGGTTTAATGTATTTATGAATTCATGTTTGTTTTATTCCAAAAGACATCACTTGTGACAAATTAAAGTCACATGACACCAAACACAGCAAGTCTGCACAAATCCAGTGGAAATAGGTCAGATGATGTATTCCCCCAAATACTGTATGTCCAATGCCTGTCTCTAAGTGTTAGCCCTGCGACTAACAGGGCAGGGTGTACCCAGCGTCAGGCCCAAGGCTGCTGGGAAAGGCTCCAGTCACTCACAACCCCAAACGGGACTATGCGGAAGAAGATGAATGACCAGAAGTTTCATGCAGGTCTCAGTTCTCAGTTTAGAAACAGGAAGTAATGAGTCATTTCTCTGTGATGATAATGATAATGTTATGTACAAACCCGTTCTGAAATAGATAGCAAACCCAAATTTGAAAAAGTGTGGATACTGTGTAAAATATAAACACAATGTACTAATTTTAAAATCCTCATTTAAATAACAATTGTGAACAACATATCAGTCAGGTGTTGAAACTAAGATACTTTACCAAATCATGAAAAATAATAGCTCTTTTTTTTATATATTTAATGGCAGCAAAAGGCTGGAAATTGGATGAGCTTGTTAAATGATTGTTACAAATCATGGACATTGTCTTTTTATTTACATTTTACACAGTATCCTCAGAACTGGGTTCGTAGTTTTAAATGTGTATTTTTCAAAGATCAGCAAAAACAGAATGTCTTATTTTGAGGTGATTACCTACAATGTGCTTTTTTCTTTTAACAGCCTATGGCCCAGAAAAACAAGTCTTTACCTGAAGTTTCCACAAAAATGAATTAGGTCACTTGATAAATATTTACCATAAACATTTTCTTTTACTATTGATAAGAAGAGCCTGACGTCACTGAGTAAAGTGTCACATTAATATTGTCAGAAGCAGAGGGTGTGGCCTAATGAAGCTCTAGTTTAGTGCTTCTCTGATGGGAACAGAAGTGCACAGGGTTTTAAAGAACACTAAATATCCATCTTCATATTTTATGTAATTATTTCACCTTTGATACAAACGTGTTGCTAAATAAATGTAAAAAGTGTTTGGTTGAAAAATTCACAATTATAAATGAGCTTCACCTCTGGGCCTAAAGGAAATGTCATGTTGTTGTAATCTGCTTCTGTCAGTCTTCTGTGACAGGAACGACTTTTGTTGTACTGACGGGCCACTGTAAATGTAAATGTAAATGTGAGGCAAGGGCCCCCCCATGACCTGCTTATGGCCCCGAGATGAACAGGGTTTACACACTATTGAAAACTATTTTGTTCATTTATATACTAGAAACTTTGACACAATGCAGTGGTAGACCTTTAATGTGTCATAAGTTTCAGTGTTGAGCTCAGGCCAAAGACTTCAGGGACCAAACTGTCTATTTCCTTTTGCTAATTCACAAAATAAATCCAGATCTCTTATACTCACATCTAACTCACTGCTCCAGAGAGCTTTTATATGAACAAGCCTCTCACTTACTACCGACCACATTTTGAAAATAGGTCACATGCATAATAAAATAAGACATTCCTAAAACAGTCGAGCATGGTTGTCCTTCGCAAACAAAGAGAAGTGCTATTTTCAGAACAAGCGTAGTTCTTTTTGGTGAATAATTATGTCCTGAAGCGAACAGTGAACACTTGGAATAAACAGTGTTTGAACCAATGAAGTGAGACGGGATTTCTGTTTGAGACATTTTGTTGGGTTACAGTAAAACAATGACTTCAAATTCACCATGAAACAATAAAACAGAAGGTTTAGGTTTGTAACGTTCCACCACTGTAATAAAAATAAACATCACAAGCCTACATTAGTGCACTGTATATAAAAAATCCTAATGTTGACTCTTAGAGATGTAAATGGCACTGTTAAGGTTAATAAACACCTGACATTAAAATAATAGTCCAGTCTTTAGTAAAAGTAGGTAGATCAAATATTTGGTGTTGAGTTGGAAAGTCGTTTTGACTGACTTTGTTGTGCTTAAGATTTTTTATCTCAAAAAGTCAGAATATTAGCATTTACAACAAACTATTCTAACTCAATTATTGGAAAGTTTGATCAAATATTAGCTTTCTTTCCAATTTAAAGCTGATTTCTAATAAATGTACCAACGTAGCCGACTGTAGGTCACTGTTATGTGAACAAACTCATATTGATCCTGAAGAAACACAGTCTTTATGTTGATCATGCATTTAATCTCCTGCTGGAAAGTCAGGCAACACATTTTAACCTGAGTATCTGAGTTCTGGAGCTGTAAAATCACACTTTTATAATCATTAACAAAGGTTCCAAAACTAGCAGCCTGAGATCCTCGAGCAGGAACCTCGTTTGTTTCCAGCTCTCGACTGAAGACCTGTGGCTCCGAGAAACTCTTTTAAACGTCTTTTAAATCTCTTTTAAAGACATACTTTTACAGAAAAGCTTTTTATAAATCTATCTATATTCAGATTTTATAGTTCCTGGAATTATGCTGCACTTTAGTCTGTTTAGTCTTGTTTTTATTGTGCTTTCATTTATTTTTTTATTTTGTTGCTGTCCAATTTTATCTGGTTTTATTGTCTTTTGTGTTGTTTTTCTCCTATTTTTATGGGATTGTGTAAATAACACTGTATGTTTTGAAAAAGGCTATATAAAAAAAGTTGTAGTCCAAGTGTTGACATGCATTTATTTTCACCATATAACTGCTTTTTCTTCTCATACATATAAAACTATCTGTTTCCACTGAAGTGGTACTGTACTGGCCGTCGGCTCAGGTAACCCCTAAAGATGTTAAACCAAGTGTTAATATTTGTCCTGGTTTTTACTTGAGTGAGGGTTATTTATCCTCCAATCAGGACACTAAACCTAACCATACTGACACTCCAGTGGAAACAAGGCAGAACAGACCCACATTTACAAAATACTGAACTATCCCTTTAAGGGACGAGGCTTGAGACAAAGAAACAGAATGTTGTGCAGCAGTGAGAAAATAAAAACAAAGACTTTGCTCTGTTTGATAGATAGCACACCGTTTTATTAGTATATTTAGCTTTGTGACGTACAGCTCGGGAGAAAACTGAAGAAATGAACAAACAAAGGAAATTTAATGGTCACAATATTTTCAGCTCCAGCAGTGACAACCCACAAAAAAAAAAGCTCAGTTTGCCCATCATTGGGTTTGTTGTAGATGATATGTTTTTCGTCTCAGAACAAACAGAATTATTTTTCCTTGTTCAAGTTGCTTCATATACTGTATATTATCAACACTAAAGAATCAAAATATTTAGCCACAGGTACTGGAAAAAATATCCACTTTATACAGATCCAAACACAATAAATGGAAAAAAAATGTATACAGTGTATGGTTTTTAAAAGACAGGGAAATGGGCCTTCAGTTTTACAAAAGCAGTGTCCGTGACGTTTTCCTGAGGTTGAGTGTGGTCATCTGCAGCTTCACTAAATATACTAAAAGAGTAAAGGACCCCTCACTCACATGGGTCTAATGGCTTTTCATTCGCAGAGGATTCGTCTCTACTTAAAGGATATCCCACAGAAACAGGGCCAGTGTGGGGCTTGAGTCGGCGCAGAGTTCAGTCTCCGGAGCCGAGTAAAGACACCACTCGACCCCGGTTTACTTTGAAGAACACTTTCTAAACTCAAGTTACGTCAATATTTCCTCACCATTAAACTCAAAGAATATACGTCACACTGTTAGCAACTCGGCAATGCTAAGCGCTAACAAGTCTGTTCCAAGAAAAGTGTCTTGTTTGGACGAAGAGGTGCAGGAAACTGAGTAACAAGTATTCACAAAGTGTCCCGTAAAAGTTCAACCCAGTCTCTAGATCAAATGTATCTTTGTGACATTTTGGCAAACCATATACGACTCGGTTAAATAGTATAATACTTTCTCAAAAAAGTCAACCTGAACCACTTTACTGCAAAATACAAATACATTACATCAGAGAAGAACTTCAGCATTAGAGCAATATAATCCACAACTTATTGCTGAGTTGTGGTATCCATGTTTTTCCCTTTTCCCCAATCTATAATTTTTTGTATTTCTATTCACCCAGCACAAAATTATGCCGCCGTTGCTTCAATGTAGACTAGCCGTGTGTAGACAACAGCCAATGGGAGCGTCCTTTATTCAAGACCTCTATGTGAGCATGTGATCGGCTAAGCCTGTCATGTTTAAACATCCTTGATAATAAAGCCTACAATAAAAGAAACCCATCCACACGGCTTTTTAAACATCAACTACCTTGTTCCTTTTTACCTAAACAAAACCTCTTGTCAGGCCTAAATGCTTATGTGTCCAATAAAACTCTGCTCTCTGAGTTTTTTTTTTTTTTGTTGGTTATGTGCTTAAAACTAACTACACTATATAATTTTTAGAATCAACACCCATTAATATACTCTTTTTCCAGTGGTAAACACACACTGTAACAGTATAAACCATTTACCACTGTATGATACTGTCTCGAGTGAAAGATCTGGTCAGTTCTTACTTTTTCACGTCAGGTAACTATCACTGACTTAGGCTACCACCTGGTTATTCCTAAAACAACATCAATCTTTAGCCAATACATGAAAAAACACTGCATTTGGATCCGTTTTTTGATTTTGTGAATAAGAAAACCTAATGGAGTCAGGTCAGAAACGTCAAATAGCTACAAAATGTCTCAGAGACTGGATCGGATCAGTGTTTTCAGACGCAGTCCCATTTCCCTTCAGGACCAACTCAGAAACATATAAGTGTCGAGAGGTTAAGAGGAAAAACAAGGGGAATGAAAAATGAACATAACTGAACAAAGCAGAAAAAGAACTGCAAAAATCTGTACATGTAAACATCACACTTTCACTGAGTCAAAATCAGGAGGAGAATACAGTTTCACAATGTTTTTTTAAAGTTATTTTTTTTTACTGTTTTAGGTACAAAGCCCCGGCGCAGTTACAGACAATCAAGAGTCCGGTACAAAGTCAAAGAAGAAGACGGATAAAAAGAAAAGAAAGAAATGACTCTGAGTCTAAAGCACCACCAAATGAAAATACACATAGCTTAAGAGGTCATTTTGAGATTTAGGTTTTTGTACAGCGTGCCCTGATACAAAAATAAAAAGGTTTTTCTGAAGTGTGTGTGTGTGTGGAGAGCTGTAAACGGGAGCGAGAGGTGTGTGTGTGTGCGAAGATCTGACCAGCATCTCAACATTACAGAATCAAATTAAAACTACAACTTCAATGTTATTAAAAAAAAAAAAAAGACTTGGATTTAAGTTTGAGTGAAAATATATTAGCTTTAAAAAGATTTGTACTAGTTTCTGTGGC
Organism: Perccottus glenii; assembly: GCA_024416835.2. Lineage (NCBI taxonomy): Eukaryota > Metazoa > Chordata > Actinopteri > Gobiiformes > Odontobutidae > Perccottus > Perccottus glenii. The sequence goes on along the minus strand of CM044555.2, from coordinate 8,630,329 downwards.
AATGTTGCTTAAATCTAAGGTTTTGTTGAGTTGAAAGAGCAGCCTGTTATACCTCTTTGTGCCACTAGATGTAGTTGGGAGCAATGAAAGCCTTTTGTCTATTAGGACGTCTTTCTGTTGGTGTAAAAAAGACCAGATATTCCCTGAAGAACTGTCAACGCCACAGTAATTCAGAGTTCTGCTGCTTGCTTGGTTGAGGCTTTAGGGACACAACACTGACATCTGGTGTTGATTAGAGCAAAGACTGTAAAATGACAAATTACTACAATGACTACAAAGTGATTTTAAATAGAAAATTATTTATCATTGGTAAAAACAATGTTGAAATTGTCCACATTTTGCTTCAAGCCACACCGAGGAGCTTGTCCTGAGTTCTAGGGGACCTAGTTCTGGGGATTAAATAAATAAAATACAGACCTGCAATAATACTTTTTGAAGTTTTTACAGAGCCTAATAGCAGCTGCACATGGCACAAAGGATATATCATTGCTGTATATGCTGATTACATTTCTGTAGGTAATCTTATGGACATCTTTTTACAAAGTACTTTTCTTTAAAGTCATGAAAGAAAACCACAGCTTGAATCTAGATTTGGCAGCGAGACAGTTTTAATTCAGCCATAGTTTGCCGTTCACTTGCATTAACATCAGCTGTCTCCTTAGCAACTCTGTTTGAGTTGGAGGTCACAAAGACTCGCTGACCTTTCCTCGAGCCCCTAGAGACTTGAGACTTTCAAACATTTCCCAGCAAAGAAGCGTTATCCTACACTGACAGTGTTTACACAGATCAACACGAGACTAGAGCTAAACATAACCTTTGAAGAGAAATTGCGCCGGGACGTGTAGGGTCCAAGAAGGTTAAACAATATAAGGGCAAAATGCATTTGTATTTGTTGTGTTGCTGGTCAGGTCTGAGCGTTTTGACATCGGTTGTATCAGGAATGTGCAGTACAGGCAAATACAGAGTTAAGATGCGGGGTTATTGTACAAAATCTCTTCTCACTTTACTTGGCACTACAAAATTTATCTATAAAATAATATCAAGAATCAAAACATTGAGAATAATCTAAAAATAGAAAGGTTGCGGCCATTTTGCGCAGGTACCCCCTGGAGATGTTTATAATGGGAGAAAAAGGAGGAGTTTTGGGGCTAAAACACTCTGCAGTCAGAACAAACGGGACTCTAACAGTGAGCAAATTACACCTTACTTAAGATTGTCATTTGCCGTTTTTAATTTATACTGTTTTTTTTTTTTAAGTGTAGTTGTTTGGCTTTGTGGTAAACTGCCCCGGGCACAAAAAAACTGATAAAAAAATACAGACAAAGGATGAGGTTAAAAGGTTAAAACAATGAAAAAAAAATTGTCATAGCAGATTAGCAGGCAGCCATTTTGAATGTTTCTTGCTTCTTCTTGTCATTGTTGCACAGTGACCTCTTTAAAAAAAAAAAAAAAACACAATCCTGGAGTTAACTTTAGAGCGTAAACGCCGTTGAAGAGGAGGGAGGAGAAGGGAATAAAAGCCTCTTCATCATAAAAAGGGCTTCAGTCTAGTTAGGAACAAGCAGGAATGAGTTTGGCAATAGATTTTGTCAAAACAACTATGTTTTTATAATATTAATTGAAATTGTTGACTCTAAATGTGGCCCTGTTCAGACCTGGTGTTAAAATGCGTTCTGAGTGATCAGGATCCCAGTGATGTGTTATCAAAGACCCACTGACATGGGCCCCCTTTTTTGGTGGTATATTCCAGTATTAATTAAAAAGTACCCTCTTTATCCCAAAACAGTAAGGAATCACAGAGGTGTCAGCATTAAAAATAGAATAGTGGGTTTAAATTAATCACTTTTATGTTGAGTTGTGTTGTGTCCTGTTGAGAGCTTGTGTGGAGTGTTAATGATAAATTCCACTGTCGCTGGTGGAGCATAAATGGAGCAGAATGGTAACAGCAATATGACAGCTGTGAACCTGGTTTACTTTGTTCTATTTGGACCAATGTCACCACCTCATGGTTTGTCCACACCAATTAATACATTTTTACATTTACAGACTAAGTTTGCACTGCCAAAGCAAAACAAACTCACTGCACGTGCTTTTCTTCTGTGTTCTTGTGTTTCCTGCCATCTTGTGAGCTGGAGTGCTCGTTTTTAGTACTTCGGAGAGTTCGTCAGTCCATAAACAAAAGAATAAATGAATAACGAGAGAGAAATGAGTTTCTATTTCAGGACTTTGCAGAGGATATTACTCAAGTGTTATTAAACAGAAGAAAAAAACATTGATAAAAATAACCTTGTGTGTTGCCAGGGCCTGATTAAAATCTGTTTATCTTTAAATAAAACTAAAGACTGGCCTAAAGCTTCAGGTCTGAACAGGGCCACTGCATACAGTTGTAACTTTAAATAACAACATGCACTTTGGGAACTGAACACACTTTCATATTCAGCAACATCTTCATTACATTTAATCAACAAATAAATAACTTATCAATCAATGAACAAAATTAAATAAACAATCACTGAGACCCTTTTACAAAACAGCAGTTGACATGGCAGTTTGTGGAGCACAGCGAGGATCAGAGAGAGACAGAGAGAGCAGGAGGTGTCAGTAACAGTCTCCAGACGTGGATAATAAAAGGAGAAAGTTAAGTCATGTGATTGTAACTTGATTGGTTTCAATAATAAAGAATAAATTAATATTGTCAATAAAAAATGGTAATAACTTAAATTCTAAACATCTTAACGTGTGGGACCACTATATAAAACTGTGACACCATTGCCTCCTCCTTCTCTCGTTCAGTTTGTTGAGTATTTTTTGCATATTTCCCGTGTCAGTACGGATTTGAACAGAGCTTTTATAAAACAATTACAAGAAAAACAAAACATTCATTAACACGTCTAATCCGATATGTTAAATAAATAATTTACAGGTTAATTGGTCATTGGTGATTGGTCAGAGTTCAGACAGAGGTTTGTGGTCGATTGAAGCGTCACAAACACAAAGAACCACTCAATGCTTTTGATTATCAGCTGCATTGCAAAAAATAAAATAATATAATACCAACAGAAGAAGCGCAATACCTTTTCACACGCCTCGGGCCGAAAGTGGTGCAAGGGGTCATGCATAAAGAAACTAACAGAGACAGCCTCCCAGCTCAGTGTGCAAACAGAAGAAGGATTACTTTAGTCCAACTGAGGAGAGACCGCAGGCCGATTCAAATGAAGTTACATCAGGAAATTCAAAACACACTTTGACACAGATTTAATAAACTAATAGCATCAAGTCCAACCAGATCACTTGGCTGTCCTTGGCAACTAAATAATTTCACTGACAGTAGCAACCAGGTTTTAAGAAATAAGATTTTACAGAATAGAGCCGGGCGAGACAACAGAAATGATCCTAATATTATATCAAATTGACAACAATAAAAGCCTAATGTCAAGGACGGAGATATTTGGGCCATGTTTTCAACGACTGGGTTAGCATCTGGTCTTTTTTAAGTGTTATATTGAAGGACATTTCTGATTGGTCACTGACACAGACTGTATAAAAAGATGGAAAAATAATCACTGCTGCATGTCACTGTCTAAAAATGAAGCCAAAAGCCTAAAGTGTGAGCACCAGAAGCCATATTTCCACCAGAGCAGAACCAAGCAGGTTGGGTCAGTACTGTCTACTTTGTTAATCATGCAGTAAGGTAAGTAGTAATATACAGGATATATAATGCTCATGACTGTAAATGTAAAATGCCATGTAAATGCCAACTATACATTCAGACTCTGACGCCTCTATAAACGAGGACTTACTTTCATAAAATTAGCTAATGGGATCTCATCTACACCTTTAAGTTCATGTCATATACAATTTATTTCTCATTTGGATGTAAGATGTCACTGTTTACCGTGCACACCAAGAAAGAGCAGCCTTTACAAGCCTTTGCAAACAAACTGTGCAGTTCTGACCTCCAATATTAGTTTGAGAAACTCACTCAAATATTTGTAATATTTTCCAACAAAATAATATAAAAAAAACATTTATTTGACTCACAGCAGAGGAGGAGGCGGAGCTTATGGCCTGTGCAGTACTGCAGCCAACCACCAGATGGCAATACATTTACCTGGCTTCAATTCTGTCCATCTTTATATACAGTCTATGGCTTTTTAAAATAATCACAAGTATTTTTGGAGTGCTGCGGTGAAGATGGCCCACCTCAGTAATACATCGCTCCAAAGGATAATAAAACAAGCAAGAAAAGAAGATTAACTACGACAAAGACACAACATGAATAGAGCCCTATGAAGCAAAATGAATAACCCAAAGGTCTGAGCTGAACCCGAGACAGTGAGATTTGTTGAAGGAGGTTTGGCTGTGTTTCTCCTGGGATTTTTTATTCTCACAAAACACCCAGTTCTTTGAGGTTTCAGGTCTATTTATGGCAGAAAATCCGGTTGTTTCGTTATAGCAGCAGCAACATGAAAGTTTAACATTATAATCATACTAATAGCAATAAGAACAATAGTAATGGCCATTTTTAGAGTTTAACAGACAAAACACAGTAAGACTGAGCAGAGCACCTCTGACCTTTAGGGACAGAGCTATAGGTCCACGAAGAAGAAAAGTAGGTCCAGTGGAGGGAAAAGGGAGAATAGGTGGAGAAATAAACACAAAAAGCTGAGGTTTCGTTGGCTAAAAAAGTAGTAGCGGGAGGTAAAGTCGTCACATTAAGCGACATTAAAACCCCAAAACACACTGCCTCCCATCGCGAGGACTCTTCTCAAGTTTCCAACAAAAAACTGATTATATACAGCAGCACACACACACACACACACACACACAAAAAAAACATCAAATCAAAGTTTTGTTGCGCAATGTTTTGATTCATCCCCTCCCCCTTGTGAAAAAACCTCGAAGACATCAGCGTGTTGTGAGTAAACTACCCTTTGCCTTGAGACTGAAAATGAAAAGTTGGCAGGTCTGATCTGAGGTATTTCCTAGTGGTCTCTGATGCATAAGTAACAAGTGAGTAGTAGCTCCCTGGGTTAAATTAGGAGGGAGGGGTGAGTTGTTCAGGAGAAAAGAAAAGTGCGATTGGACACAGAGAGCTTATGTACAAGCGAGCACAGAGAAAACATCTCTTTTTTTTTTTTTTTTTTCAAGCAAACAAAGTCCAGTTTAAATCCCGTTGTTAGTGCTATCTTTAGTCTTTGCCTTTCTTCAGTCACTTGGGAAAAAAACAACAGAAAATAATCAAACAGAAATAAACTCCCAAATTAAATCTTCAACGAATCACTCAAAATGCATCAGGGAGTCTTTATTTATTATTATTTTTAAATTGTAATCATCACAGAACAACATGGGCCAGGGCATCCGTCAAATAAATTCCGCCACAGTGGCTTCAATTTAAAGAGTGAAGCCCTCCATTTAATTTAAAGGAAGCCAACGCATTGTCGCTCCTTGCTTCCTCCTTTCTTACTTCCTCCTCTCCTATTCCCCTCCGCACTCTGTCGCGAGAGTGCAGTGCTGATTGTGAGGTGCTCAGAGAGAAGACAAGTCCTAAATCCAATCAAGAATCAGGACTTTTTTTGTTGATTAGAAATGATTCACTCCCTCTTTCTCCCACATTTTCTCCACAAAATCAAAGTGGCTTTCCAAAACCAATCAGTCCCGATTGTTGGAGGTATGTTCAATTCAGAGAAACGGACAAACACGAAACTAACAAAACATTAAGTCTGAGTTTTAAGTGGATTAGTTTTTCCTCCCAAAGCGTCAGTTCTGCTGGAGGATGAGGTTTTCAAGCTCGTCGGCCGAACGGAGAAGGAACGCGGCGGACTCTCGGTACCCGGCGATCAGCTGACGCACAGCGGTGATCTCCGGTTGGCTGAGCTGAGTGGACGCCCCGCCTCCTCCTGCGCCGCCGCTGCTCCGCCCGGCCAGGCTGTTGGTGCTAGAGCCGTGGGAGTTAGTGATGGTCGAGGGCAGGGACTTCATGCTGAGGTCTGTGGGGCCTGTAGATTTAAGGAGCCATGGGTAAGAGATTGGAGTAAATAACGAATGGAAGAAAACTGTTGAATCTAAGCTACATTGTCATGGATTTGTTAAAGGTTTTTAATTGATAAACTTTGTTGCCAATCATATGCTTGCATAAAGTGGGACTCTCGTTAAGGACGACCGTAATAGCTGTTGGTCACCACAGCCTGTCAACATTGAATCAATGGCGGTATAAAAGATCTTAGTCTTAGTCTGCTTATACAGAGAAACAGTGAAGGGAAAAGTAAAACCTGGCATTGCATTTATTGCATTGGCCTGAAACTAAACTCAGAGCTAAGTTGAGAGAGTGAGGAAAAGAGTTTAAAAAATAAAATAAATAATGAAATCAAGAATATTGTAAAATAATCTGAGACACATTGCTCAGTGTAGGTCTTGATCTAGTTTGTCTCCATCAGAAGTAGGAACAGTAAAAACTGAACTATAATAAAAATAATATTACTTTACAGTAATATTACTCAGGTTGAAGTAAAAGCTCAACTTGAGTAAAAAAAGTGTTCAGTGAGTCTACTACTCAAATATGAAAATATCATATCATACATTTACATTTACATAAGTTATCATATTAAAATACGATAACTTATGTTTTATATATCTTATGTTTTTGAGTAAAACTAACATTTTCCTTCAACATATCAAATATATTAGAGAAAACATTCATATTTTCCTCAAAAGAGTTACTTCAAATCCAGTTACTTTCCAAATCTGGGCATCACACTGTTTTACAATCTAACACTAAATTTAAAGCTTGAAATTTAAGCGCAAAATAAATAAAAATAAAAATAAAAGACTATTTCACCTCCACATAAACTATTTTCCTTTCACTTCCCTAAAAGCCTTCTCTTAAACCTCACCGTTGCTCTGAGCGGTCGTCAGGGAAACGGGATGTTGCATGGCAGCGCCCAGACCAGGGTATCCTCGGTAACCGAAGCTGAGTCCAGCCCCGTTGATGTAGAGCTGTGTGTCCTGGGACGAGAAGGCTGAGGCGGCCAGAGAGTAGGCAGAGTGGGCCAGGGACGCGGGCTCCCTCAGGCCTCCTCCGGACGGCTTCTCCAGAGACACCTCATCCTGAAACGGGGCATGGACAGTCAGAGGGGTAGAATAATATCCGCAATTCTACAGTTTATGTTTACATTAGGAAGTTTAATGTTTATGCAAGAGCCAGCTTATTTGTTGGGAAGTAAATATGATTTTTATTAAAAATTGTGTTTCACAAACACAACTCCCTCTGTGGACCAGAATCTAGAACTAGGTTATATTTGGATTTTTCTCCATTGCTTAAATGTACAGAGACATTTTGGTGTGAAGAAAGAAGTGTATGTGTCCCGTCACTTCAGAGTTACTTTGTGAAATATTTGAGCCAGTTGATCTTAATTTTTGTTGTCAAATTACTTTTTATTGTAGTGTTTAAAAGCTTTGGTTAGCTTCAGGAGGGTGTCCCATTTCACAGAAGTCGTGTGGGATTTTGACTTTTGTGAATAAAAAAAACAAAACAAAACTAAACTAATACTTAAATGTGAGGCTATTGTTTTAATGATTTCCAGGTTCTATATTTGGAAATAAAAAGTTACATAGTGTTGTTTTTTCAACATTTAAACTATACCTAGAGTCATTTTTTACATTCAGGTGAGCAGTGAGCAATAAAATGTTATTATTACTCTGCGATGATGTTCAATTCATTCTTAAAAAAGGTTACAGTCATACCAAATACATTAGTTTCCATTAAGAAAACTAATTTTCTTCCTTATGTATTGAGTAAACATAACTCACATGATAGGTTTCAAGGCGCATCCTCTTGGCAGCGTTGCGTGATTCGCTCTCGCAGGCGGCCGCCAGGATGTTCTCAGCCATGGCCGAGGTGAGGTGAGGTGGAGTGGGACGGGTCTGGACACAACAAGACCAAAATGTAATGTAAAACAATTAGCAAAAGAAATTGAATAAACTCCTACAGTATTAAGCTGTTCCTAACCATTACAGTAACAACAGTACAATACAATATTGTAAAAACATAGATTTAAAAGAGACAAGAGTTACCAAACTCTGAAATGAGGACGACCTCTTTTAGACGGTCATCAGTATGAGCTCGTATAAGATAAACCTGTACTATTTGGACACACTTGTGTCTCTCAGTGGATTTTAGACAAATAAAAGTTAAATAAATGAATATAAAAGAAAACTAGCAATATTTACTTGAAGAAATGAAGGCTGCCAATCACCAAAGTCTTGTAACATTGATATTATTCAGATTTCATCTTGTGAGTCCAACACTTTTGCACGCATGTAACATCATGTTTGACCACTAGAGGGCTGAAGAGACATTTCCATTGATGCCTCAAACGTAGGAAACCACACACAGTTTGGTCTACAAAAACATTTAAAGCATTTCCCCTTTAATGACTGCCACAAATGACAAAATAAAACAAGCACAACTGTTTCAAATGTTTATTTTAAGACCAATAATTCAACTCTTTGACTATCATTAAATTAATTAGTTTTTCATTATGGTGGCAGAGTCAGATAAATGGGTAAACTTCATTCTATACACTACAATGCATTTTATTGGAGAGGTTACTGCAATAAGAAAAATAACATTACAAACTGAATATTGAGTTTTAGACACTCACTGTTTTGAATATTTCTAAGAACTGCAAAATTAAATGTTCTCAAATGGTCTCAAACAGTCTGTAAAACTTTGGTGTTTGCATACAGGCTGCTTGTCCTGCTGCTGTTGTTGTGTTAGTGGCAGGCAGGTAGTTTAATCACTTAACGTGTCTGTGGAAATGTGGCAGTGAAGGAGTAGATACAAAATGAACGAATGCCTCCACGTCCTGTTCATTAGACGTTATATTAAGCTCTGCTCCGTAAACAAAACTTGACTGGAGCATGCCGTTTCTATAGTTACGATACATTTACCGAGAAAGTTTAGACTAATTAAGATGTTTAATGTTTGCTGCTATTCATATACACCTCATTATTCTGTCAGAATCTATTTGAGAAGAAGATATCAAAAGCTTTACATTTGTCATAAAAATTATTCTTTTTAATTAAAAAGAGAAAAACATTCAACTATACATTTATTTAAAAGTAAAATACTTTTATTAGTGAGTTATAAAATTTAAACATCACTCTTTAAACTGGTCTATCTTACAGACAAGCCAGGCTTTATGTGCTCTGGTTTTCTCTTGTTTTTGTCTCTTTTAGTGACATCAGGTGACCAAAGAGCAGACTGCATATGTACACTGCTGTACACGTTACACATCTATGGTAGCCCTGCAGGGACATGCTGTTTGATATGGGCCAACCCAGAGGTAAAAGGTCATATTTTGAAATAAATTTAGTTAATAAACAGTCATGCAAGAATGTGTTCAAAAATAAACATGAATGTAATGAACTTTTATGTTTTTATTTTCTTATCCCTTTATTAATTCCTTGTCAGTAGTCACACAACGGGGCACCTCGCTTGTTTTTGATGTTGGTGGGGGAAACCAGAGTACCTGGAGGAAACCCACCCAAGCATGGGGCCCTGTCTCAATAACCACACTACGCCCTAACACATTTTATGAAAGTGTGTGAAGTGCACTAAATTGAAGAATTGGGACACCCCTGTAGATGTCACTCATCTCCGTGGGACAAAGCCATGGACATATTCTGCCAAGATTGACAACAAAGTTTTGTTATGATGTGATTACACACTATTGAAAACGTTTGTCCAGCTGTACACTGTAAAACTTTACATTTTTCCCAGGCTTGGGACCGGCACAGATAGACTGTGGCTGGAGTTGCTCCACAGGGAATTTGAACCAAAACCAGGTGCACTAACCTCTCCACCACAGACGAGCTATTGTTGATTGTAAGCTATAGCCATTTTGAAAACTTTTCTGTCATATATTGAGTAATTTTATTTTATTTAGAGATTTAAAAAGTGCAGCTGAGACTAAAACAGTGAGCGGTAAACCACTTCACAGAAAGGGACTATAAAGGCAGCTGTCAGAGTAATGGCCCTTTAAAAGCTGAGCCCTGGTCACAACAAGTTGTCTCAGTGACAGAAGTGAACAATTTCCTTATAACCGTCTAACACTGCAATCAATGATTCAATTAAAGCACAGTTACATTTCAATCAGACGTTTTTAATGAAAGCTATTAAATTAATGACAAGGTAAATACCTCCATGCCGTTTTTCTTCATGCGGCGGCAGGATTTGAGGTAGGTGCGGATGCGTTTTCGGGCGCGCTCCTGAAACTCTGGGAACTGTCTGCTGCAGGACTCAATAATGGCCTGGATCTTCTCTTTCGGCTGCTTTGAGATTGGCACCATTCGATCCAGGTTCTCATCCACAAACAGACGCACAAACATCTGTGGGACACAACACAGGAGCTAAACACAACAGTCTGGTAGTAGTAGCAACAATGGTCCCACTGCATGTGTTGTTTTTATAGTTTTGGCTAACTTGCTGAAACTACTTGCCATCAAAAAATTTTTTTCAATACTTATTCATTTACTTTCTACCACATATCTTTTATAGTTCATATGCTGGCTGCTTTGGGTGTGAGGAATATGCAAGTGGAAAATAAGGAATTGAATGGAATAAGTCATTTTCATCCCACAGTATATAACTTCTTATTTCAACCTAATCTTGTAAGAGTGTAAGAGTAGTTTTCAGACAGGTTAATGCAGAGGATGGGACATACAAATCTAGGACATTGCCAATAGAAAGTGGATTTGATGTGGACTTTGATGAATTTAGATCGTTTGGGGAATGTTTACAAGAACAACGTATACTCTTTTGGATGGTAGAATTAGCATTAGCCACCAAACATTGCAAGTTGTGCCTCAACAAGATAGTTTTGACAAATGTTCTCAGGGGAGAACATCAGCGACTAGCTCAATGTTAAGCTGTTTTTTTTTTTAAATCAAGGCAATCAAATGGTACCGGCGAGGTGGGGTAGCTATAGTAACTAGCTAATGAATTAAATGTTAGCTATCAGGCTAAATAATGAATGTTTATGCTAATGTATCCTTTGTTTATTGTACTGTTGCATTGTAATCCATTCTCACCAACTTTATGGAAAACAACCAGTCAGTTTGTTGTCTAGAAAAGTTTTATTTAGTGTTTTTGGTAACATCACGTATGGAAGAGTTTACAAGAACCTAAACTGAGTTTTCTCTGGCACTTTGGCTCTCTTCTCTCCATCCAAAAACATGTGTGTAGGCAAACTGGTGAATCTTTATGAAATAAATATCAGAGTAAAAATGTGTTTGTCAGTGTCTGTCTCTAGTGTTAGCCCTGCAAACTGGTGACTGTCCCGGACCAGGTTTACCCGCCTCCAGACAGCTGGGATATGCTCCAGCCTCACTGTATATTCAATTATTGAATAAACAAATGTAAATTGAACAGGCTATTCACTGTGTTTAGTGTTTTCAGTTTCTGCTTTCTAAAACTCCTTACTAGATGTCATAACCTCAGTAAGTCAATCCCACTGCTAAAACAATATTTGTCACAAGGTTGTTAATATTCCACACATAAGAGGTTCCAGTATTGTCACATAGATGTATTGCACCCGTCGGTCCATTTTGGCCTGTCAATGCTATGAAAAATGCAACAATTACTGCACTTTACAGCGGCTGAATGGGCGTGTGATCAATGATAGTGACAGTTTTTTAAACAGAGGAGTCAGTTTTCCGATATTTTTCCTTTATGAATATGAATGAAGACCTATTGATCCCAGAGTGGACATTGTAAGACTCACATTGAAGGCCTTTAGTCTCTCGGGGTCCACTCCCTCTGTGTCGTTCATCTTGTCGTTGTCGTCGTGGTCGTCGTGGTCATCGTCATCGTCGTCGGGAGCAACCTGCCGCCCCATGGTCAGGTCTTCAGCGTTCAGGTCTATCTTTACACCGTCGTAGCTGCCACCGGAGCTGTACTGAGGAGACTGAACACAACCGTATAACAGTCAGTTTATTGTTCTGAAAGACCTTAAGCATTAAGTCAAGAGCAACTAGGTACAACTAAAAAATAACCTTCAAGGATTTGAGAGGCATTGTTATGAGATACTGACCTTATAAAAACTCAAATTGAGAGGCTCATTAGGACCTGAAAGCTCTTCAATAAGAAATCAGGCTTAGATAAGGAAAAGAGGCTTAGATGCATGGCTAGGCACTGAGTCAAGAAAGCATTAAAACAGAAAATCAAAAAAAGAAAAAAGAAAAGGGCACAATTTGCTGGTGTCATTGTAGCAGCAAGTATTTTTACTTAAGCTGAGGTCAAATGTGAAGACTGTAATTTAATCCAGAATAGTAACAAGAATATATAAAACAATTCAAATACATATTTGCCAATAAAGAGAATTTAAATACATTTAAATACAGTGTTTGTGCAGAGACAGATAAACCAACTGAAAATGTAAAAAACAGCATCTTTATCACATCACCATTTAAAGCTTAATTGAGGAATCTCAAATAAAAAAATAAAAAAAAGATTAAAGCTTGCCACAAACAATGCCCTTTCTGACACAAGTTTCATTTAAGAGCGACAAAGATTTTTGAAATACACATAAAAGAAGCCACTTCAATTCAAGACCTAGACTTTTTGTGATGACAAAGACCTTAAAACCTTGAAGCGATGACAATAAGACTTGAAATACCTGAAATTCACATTGAGCCAATATAACACTCACTTCCATGTGTCTAATGCTGTGATTAACTTTTACCTGCATTTAAAAGCTCTTTATCAGGTAATTATTAAAAAATAATATTGACTACATTTGCAAAATAGTGCAACTCCAAATGGTTACTATCAGGCAGCTGTAACGTTCATTTTATGACTTTTCTAAACAATTATTTGACATTTGACAGTCTAAACCTACTGCTCTAGTATCTCTGGCTCAATTAACTTTAAGACACAATTAGACACCATTTACAATCATTTAAAAACTTCACTATACCTTTAAATACACCTACACTCACAGACTCACATACTGTTTATATGAGAACACACACTATACATTGGAAAGTGCTACAGATAGTGCCGAGGACACAAAGAAACAGACAGTGATACAGGGGGTGGTTGTCTAAGTGAGTGACAGATAAAGTCAGGTTCAGGAGTGACAGAGGCTGAATAGGTGTAACAGGCGCTCACTCCAAGGCCGCTGTGTTTTGTTTGTCAGATTCTGTTACTGAGCTCTTTACAAAGACGTCTCTGTTCTCTCCATCTCACACACAGTTCTTAATAAGAACTCAAATATAGTATATTCAGACAATCAATGTCTAAATACAATGTTTAGTATTTTTAATGTTACCATTTTAGTGTAGTGCATTATGGGTAGGTAACTCCCTACAATAGATAATTGTCTGGACACTCAGTTTGTTACATAAAAGGTTGTTCGAACGCATTTCATTATATGTTCCTCATTTACACAAGCATAGAACATTTTATAAAAAATGATGGACCATTTTTGAGCAAATATCCAAATATCAGACTTGACAGACTCAAATGGACACTGAGGTAGTTTAGTGTTGAAATCAAAATGTCTGTGGCTCTATTGTGCTGACATCGATAAACTAAATAAATATAGCTATGGTAAATGGTAAATGGCATGCATTTATATAGCGCTTTTTTGCACCCTTCTTGGGCAACCAAAGCACTTCACATCGTGCTTCCACTCACCCCATTCACACACATTCACACCTGGGGCAGACAGAGAGGGGGGCTGCCATACACACGGCGCTCAACCTTCTCCTACCACCACCAAACACACCTCTACAGTCACACACATTCATACACCAGTGCTACGGACACTGGAGGCAAGGTGGGTTAAGTGTCTTGCCCAAGGACACAACGACAGTATGAACAGGGCAGAACGGGAATCGAACCGCCAACCTTCCGGTTATAGGACGACTGCTCTACCACTGAGCCACTCCGTCCCATGATCTAAAACTATGATCTAAAACTCTGAAATATCCTTTTAAACAAGCTAAACTGGAGAAATCGATTAATCAAAATTGCCCATAGTAAATTAATAACTGCTAGCATTTTCATTTAGTGGCATTTTAGGCAAAATATCTTGATGTTGACAAAAACTTTCAAAGACACTGTCAGTTGATTGTTTGCCTTCTTCGATTTATTGCGTTATATTACTTTTTTATTTGAGAGTAGGTTTTGCGTTACAAGCATAATTTCTATTGCTTTGTCCACACATACAGAACAAGCTGCCCATCCACTAAGTGAGGATGAACTATACTCAAGTACCAGAAAAACCATAGGCTACTTGTTGGGATTTTGTTTATTGTTGTACAGCCTGGTTCCATGGCGGCCACAGCTGACAGTGTGAAACAGTCAGTATTGTCCGTCACTTCAGTCGGTCAGAACTAACTGTTATGTCATAAGGTCTGGGAGTATAGTTTAATGTGGTGTAAGTTTCTCTCACCTTGCCCCCGTAGTCCCTGCCGTCCTGGTCCAGTCGCAGCTCTGCGGTGTGGGACTGGACGAGTACACTAGGGATGTGTGCATTGTGCGAGTGCGGCAGGGAGGGTTTGGCGCCCAATGGGTACTTCCTGCGCAGCACCTCGGGGGCGTTTGGGTGTAGGGCGCCCAGCAGAGCGGCAGCAGCGGCCGAAACAGTCACAGGCAAATGGGACGCGCTCAGGGACATGCGCTGAGGGGGAGGGTCGCTCAGGTTCATGGGCTGCTGGTCCTCGGACGATGACGAAGAGGAAGTGGGCGTGCTGAAGTCTAGAGGGGCGGGGACACCGTTGCCGTTGACGACCTCAGTTTCTCTGATGATGGCACCGTCCATGACAGCGGAGGAGGGAGGGGTCAGAGTGGGCAGGCCGTTCCCACTGCCGCTCTCGGACGACGAATCATCTGCAAAAAGAAGAGAGACTGGTCATTTAATTTTGTCAGATGTTTTTTTGTTTCTACATATTTAAAAATAAAAAGATTTAATAAAAATAAATAAGATATCACAGATATGTTTAGTTTAGACTTTGTTCATTGTTTAAAGTGCATTTTGTTATTATTGTCCTACAAGGGACAATGCATTTATTTCACGTATGAAAAGTCCAGTTGTTTTTATTTAAAGAGCCAAAAACAGAGTTCCCTCAAAGGGCCTCAGATTCAGTAAACTTCTCATTTAAGTAAAAATCCATCCAGGACATATTGGAAAAGGACAAAACAAAGCAAGAAACACCCACAAAGAACTTTCTGCAAAGAACTGAGACTAGAAGGGGCCAAAAAAAGTACAATCTGAAATGTATACAAATAGAAATAGGTCCATTTAATTTACAGACACCAAACCACAACAGCACTCTCCATTTCTAAGTTAAAAAGCCGAGATATATTATAAACATTATGACTTATTAATCATTCTTACACAGACATCCTTTTCTTTGTGGTGCCGACATTAACACAGGAAAGAACCAGCGCTTTATTAAATGCCCAGCAGATGGCATCCTGACTTCATGCTGCACTCATTATCTATACCTCACTTTTGCATCACTGTTAACTTCTGGAATCCAAAGAAAAACCCATTTACCTAAGTATGGTGTATGGATGAAATAATATCATTCAATATATGTAGTATTTTAATTATGTATTTTATGCATGTATTTTTATACAGTCACTTGTGTTGTTTTTCACTATTAAACCTGCCACAGAAAAAAATATTTTCCATTATGTGCAGACCCTCCACACTTGCGTACAGAGTTTGCAGTATAAATCATTTTTAATCCACCTTTATTACCCCTTTATGCATTTTTTTTTTAAATGTGTCTCTCTTTCAGTTATTTCCAAAACCAGAATAGACCTAGATTGGACTTTTACTGATGAGCTAGCCAGTTTGTTTCCAAAAAAAAAAGCAACAGGGAATGCTACAAAATTATATTTTCAGTGCAATTCAACCCAACTTAGCAATAGAACTCCTAAATGGTGTGCTAGGGCATGCTACATAAAATGGAAACCAAACACACATTTTTGCCCTAAACTAAACTGGTTTCATTAGGATTACCCATGACATGAGTTAATAATGCCCTGACTGTCTGCAGGTGGGAGGAATATAATGAATGCTCATCTTATTATGTAAAAAAAAATGCTAATTCTTTGGCGTAACGGGGGAATAGCTTTTTAATTCCAGGTCACTCAAACTAAACGACGGCTGTATATTGTAAGAAGCAGCAGCAGAGATGTGGTTTTGTTATGAGTATGAGCTGCTGCCCCTCAGAGACAGAAAGGAGGCTATTGTTACAGCCCCACAGCCCCTCAGAGCAGAGAGCAGGCGCTGTTCATTTGATTAAACTTGTCCCGTCTGCAGCCGGACCAGACAATAACACAGTCAACACCCTGCATTATGACACGTGCCCCTCCCCCTTAAAACCCGATCATATGACCTCTGTCACCCCGCTCTCTCACCCTCATCATCATCAACATGCAGCTCTTCCTCCTGCCTCAGGGACGTCCTGCTCACAAAAGGTCACTGTCAATGCCACATACATTGACCTTAAAAGGGACAGGTCAGGTTTTTGATTGAGGTAACTCCATTGTCAGCATTTTATATGCAGTAAATGCCATGGTTAGTTAAAGTCCTGTCCAAGATTTAACGACAAATTATATTAACCTTTTCTTAGACAGTGAGCTTCAAAAACACTTTGTTTAAACAAAAGACACTCTATCCACTGGTGTTCATTGTTAAAGATGCATTACAGAAAATCCTTCTTTTTTGCAATGTTTCAGTGTTAGCCAGTGCAGGAGTAGCCACTTTCTCTGTCCAGTCTAACAATCATTACTTCCTTGTGTAGACCAATGGCAGTGTTCCATATTAAATAGTGAGTGTGTGATTGGCCAAAGCTTTAGTATGTGCTGAACTATATAATAATAAAGTTTGGATAATGTCATAAGGTTCTGTATTTTGACAGATAATTCCTAATACAATATGTAAGTTGTATCAACAGTTTTTTCTCAAACACGTGAAATATATAATATACTTTTCAAAGGATAAAGCCCCTGCACTAACACACAATCAATATAATTTCATATTACTAGTCATTGCTAAAATTTGGTTTGATGAAATGTACTGGTGAAAGTGGGCATATGTCCCTATGTTGTGTTGGAGATATTCTATTATCATCAGTGACTAGTATCTACTGATCATTTGTTGTATGTGATTAAGTTCCCACACTTATTATTTGCTACTATTACTTTTTTTCTATTGCTATTTCTAGTAGAAATGCTAGGAGCATTGACCCTTTAATTAGCCTCCACTCATGGAAAGAAAAGGCCTTTAGTCGTGGTGTTAAATGGGGTCCTATTTATGTCTAAGCAGGTTCAGTGTCTCTGTTTATCGCTCGTCTGTATCTCTTTTCATTCAGACAGCCTCCTGAATAAGTCATCATGGAAGGAATGGGTTGTGCCAAGCAGATGGCAGCAGGATGGATGTCTGTCTGCTCAACTCTTATCACCGGAAAAATACACTACTACACTCAGGACAGGGGGACAAAACTTGTTTTGGGGTGTTTTTTTCTAAATGTGGTTCTATTTGATACTTTTGGAGCCCATTTATTCTCTGATAGTTGTCAGCACAATTCAAGTTTAGAAAAGCAGGCAGGCACAATGTAATAGAGAGTAAACCATGTACTGCTGGGGCCACTAAAAAAGGATTTCTATAACATATAAAATATTCAAATACATCTAAAAATGTGTGGTCTGAAGAGGATATTTCCACATAACATTGCTAAAAGTTGGCCTGTTGGTTTAAACAATCTCTGTATTATGTTTGTACAAATAAAAAGTACGTTTTGGGGTTGTACGAATGAAAAACAAAATAGTACGTTTTTTTATCTCATGTTTTTGAAAAAGTCTTTTGGTATAAGAGACAAAACGTCACCACCTTGAAAATCAAGTCCAGATGCCTTTGCTTTAACCTTTTCTTCGTAATAGAAAGTCATATGTCAACAAAAGAAAAAAACATCCATATACTGTATCTTCTATGTAACACAAGTGTTTATTGAAGCTTAAGAAAACCTGTAATTATAAAAACCTGGATCCATTAGCAGCTACAAACCCTGTGTCATTGCTCCTGTCTGCTTCTCCAAACTGGGAGTGTGCTGACAAATATCTATACTCTAGGGAGACGCCCATTTTCATCTACAGAAACATCCCTTTGAGTCAAAAAAGAATATAGATTTACCTCAGAAATAAAATTTACCTTATGGAAAAAAATAATTGTTGACTGGCGGATGGATTTCTAATAGAAAAGGGCCATGAATGAGTCATGGTGGTGTGTGAGGATGTTATGTGGAGGGTGTTTTGAGGATGGCACTGATGTTGTTGGTTGTAGATTAATGGAGGCTGGTGCTGCTGGAGCCCAAACCATTGCGCTGTGGAAGACATGTATGCAGAGGAGTACAGTGTTGAGGGAGGCACTGAGGCAGGCAGAAGGAAGGAGGTCAGCAGAGGGGGTCATGGCTCCGGGCTGAGGGGAGGTAATGGAGGGATGATGGAGAGAGAAAGAGGTGGGGGAGGGGAGTGAGGCAGAGGGACGAGCACAGGGGAGATTCATTATTTCATCTTCTGATGATGTCTCTGGATGATAAGGGTCAAGACTGCTTTTGGTAAACACTCAAAAGATGTTGACTAACTGTGTCTGAAACCATTGAGCCTGAACTGTGGACTCAATTAGTGAACGTTTCTGGACACTATTGCCATCATCTGACACTGGCGTATGTGTAAAGAAACATCTGCTGAAAGTGGACTTGACAAGATATTAGTAAGAAAATACAAATCTGTATCATACTCAGCTGTTCTTTGCACAACAACAATTAATATTAGTACCGTGTTTCATCATGACTGAATTAATGCAGCTCTCTGTAGAAATCTATTATATATCTGTAGAGGCTAAGGGAAGCTATTATTTGTAATTTAACAATGTAGTGACTACCAATTAACAAATTATTATGGGGTTTATGTATCTGTTCTGCCAGTCTAAAGACCACTCCCTTGTCCGTGACCCCAATACTGAGAAACTAAGGTCTGCTAGACTCTGCTGATAATAAACTTCTGTAGTAATAAACCTTTGTAATACTTATGTCTTAGCCTTAGCCTTCTCAGCCTATGAATTATATTAAACATGGCTGATTATTGCAACTCCTGTAAGAGCTACATTGTGATGTTTGTATATACAAGCTCTTATTGATTTACATCCTAATGATTTAACTAGTAACAATTTACAAGCTAAAAGAATAAAACAACTAAAGCTTGAGCATAATTGAAACAGAAATGAGAGAAATGCACAGGGGCAGGAGTGTGGCAGAGAGCTGGGGGTAAAAAGCCTAGCAGTGGAAGAAGTATTCATGCGGAGAGGCAGAGGCCAACCTAATTCCTGCTGCCTCGACACAATCCCCTCAGAGCGCAGAGACCACCTTCACTGCCACTGCACCAGACATCCCTCTTTTCCTTCCCCTCTTTCCCTCTGTTGCCAAGGCTTTATGATCCCTGCTTCCATTTGGTCAGTGTGCAGCCCTTCAGTCCTGCTTTCTGTGGTCTGAATGCACAGCTTACTTGGACTATGTTTACAGCTCTTTTAGGCAAAATAACATGAGCTCTGTCTTTCTTTGACTTTACAGCAAAGGAAATAATCAAACTGTTGAGTCAAAAGCATTTGGCTCAGGCAGACGCTGTATTCATGAGGTCCTAGTAGCCAATAGCAGTCAGGCTTTATTACAGTGAAAACAAACCTGACATTTTCAGGGACTTGAGTGAAAAAGAGAAAATGTGAAATATAGACATTATTCTCAAGCTATATTTTTGTAAAGTTTGCAAGAAGGACGAACTACAGGAATTTGACAAGATTGTGCTGATTGAGAGTCTCTTCATCTTCTTTAATAAAATATTTTCTCTTTTCAAACTAAAGTTAGTAGATTGTTCAGAGCCAGAAGCCTGTGTGTATATATTTTTAAACAGCAGTCGACCGTGACCCTCTGTGCAGTAAGGGCCCATTCAGCATTACCCACTTGAAAAACTCACTATAAAACAGCACATGAAACATTATTGCACATCTGCGACTCCACATGAGAGTCATGACACCGGAGTTCAAAAGTTATGATGCACAATGCACTGATTCATCGACTGTGATTCTGTACAGTTACATCTCATCCAGATCACGTTAAAGGCTTGTTGTTCAGTGTCTTTATGTTCTCAACTGTGCTGTGATGAGTTGGAATTACTCTAGAAAGTTAATAAAAAGTGGGTCAGAATGGGTCATTGAGAAAAATAAAAAAGGTTTTCCAAAACTTAATTCAGCACAGAGTAATTTTTATTAAATTGCTGAACTTGAAACACAATAGCTATAATTAAACCTGGACATTTTCATTCATAGAGCTTTAACACAATAAACAGGTTTGGCAGATTTCAGTCAGACTCTAAATCCAGCCATAGCACACAACTGCTGATGGATAAAGTCACACTTGCTGATTTCCTTCAATAGTTTATTAAATCCATGTCTTGTATTCGACAAAGAAATAAGTGAGTTTGACGTCTGTTGGGGAATTATTCATTTGATTCTACTGCATTAATAAAAAAGATAATTGGAGAGTTGCTTTGCTGTCACATATACTAAAAATATAGCTTCCATTTGACTAATGCAAATCCCTAAAAGTGCAAATTAAATACATTTATGAAAGTCTGACTATTGACATTACATTAGCTATTACAGAATCAATGGGTTTGTACAGTAGCAGTTACATTTATAGTTAAACATGTCTGTCCAAACCTTACAATTCATCATTTAAGTTTCTGTCATCCAACTAAAATCACACCTCTTTGTCCTCTTTTACACGGGACAGAAAAGGCTTCCTTCAATACAGTCCTCTCTCAATCTCACCGCACTGACTATGATGCATGGCAGTGTTTAGTGTTTCAGTGCAACCCCAGGGGCATCGGGCCAGAGGAAACTCCCGAAGTGTTTAAGAGGGCAAGTGTCGCTCCGTCAAGGACGCACACACTCATCGAGCTCGTCCCAAGACGGACAACCTGTAGCTAAAAGCCTCGGCGTCTCTGGAGAGAGGCAGGACAGGTGGAGTAACACGGACGGTCCATTATTTTCCTTACACGGTCCTCCGGGAGGGGGATGGGCGGCTGCGTCAGCGAACCTGGCAACCCACATCGAGACGGACAGTTCAGTTCTGTTTCCTTTCCCCAAACAGGTGTGTGCGGCAGGTTGTGCTTACTGTCAGGCTGTTACCTCCAAACGTGGGCCGACAAACGAGAGGCAGCTTTCACACGTCGTAAATCACACAAGTATTTGTTTTGTTTTTTTCAATTCCCTGACTGTTGCTGGCATGATGGGTAAAAATATACACCAAGGTTGAAAAGGTACAGAAATCAAACGCCCAGAGAAAAACACCTCAAACCTAGAGCCCCATAGACATAAATTTGTTTTCTGTTATTAGTCAATAGTCGGGTTACAAAGAATAAATCTATAGTGAGGAGCCAGGGGACGTCTGGAAGCATCAGCAAAAAGCTTTATCAGCTGTAACGAATGCAGGGTCATGTTTTCAAATTCAGATCATTTGTTTGGAGTTCCTCCAGAGAAAAGTGAGTGGAGTTTAATATTGTGTAGTTTTGGATCAGTAGTATATATGAGTATTCTGTAGTGTCAGAGAAATGGAACACTCTCAGAGAGGAATATCTGGCTTTTTACATTATTTTACTTTGAGTTGGACATTATTTTGTTGTACTGGGGTGCATCCCAAAGCATATATAACTCTCAATATGTTCAGGAAAAACACCACTTCTCTGATCTCGGCCAGCTCTCCAGACAGCATTAGCGCCCACACAAATCTAGTAAGGCTCCTGATCGGTCCATCGTTGCTGAAAACAGTGTGAAAACAGCAGTCTGCTGAAACTGCTGATCAGAGGGGCCAGTCAAATGATTCTCCCTCGTTGTTCCCCACAAAATGAGGCTCACCTGTCTGGAGGTTTTTATAAGGTGTCTGCGCAGTGGTGACTTGACAGTTAACTTGGTAATTAATTTGAGAAGTTAACTCAAAGCTAGCTAGCACTAAGCCTCTGTACGGCAAGCACAGAACAAAAAGTGTTAATATTGAGCGACTATCTACATAGATGACTATAGATGAAAAACTGGCTGACTGACCTGAAAAAAATATTTGGATGTAGGCAAATTAAGGCACATTATTTCTTGTTTCTTGATGGACGTGACAAATGATAAAAACTGTCATCACTAGAAAGAGTATATTTACTGTTTTTTTTATTCTTGTCTTTAATGGAGAGATTTAGCAGTAATATTTGCTGAAGGATGGAGCCTAAATTCCTGAAATTAAAGAGTTTTAACAAGAAATTCCATAAAAGGAATTTAAAACGTAGTCAGACAAGAAAACGCAGAAAATCTATTCCAGTTTAGGACACTCTGATGTGAGCAGCCTTGGGTCAGTCATTCAGCAGCACTTTTAATTCTTTATCTTCAGTGAGGCCTTTAAAAAAAGTGTGTCCTAGGTTTGTCCAGAACATTTCAGCTTTGTCTCGTGTAGTAACCTTGTCACATAATGAATAAATTGCAAATCTAAACACACTGAATCTTCAGTTTAACAGAAGGTCATTAACTTTATTTTGAATCATTTAACTTTGCCATACTTTAACGTTTGTATGGAATGTAAATTGTAATAAGTTTGACACAAAAAAAGCATAAATTGGATTGTTCAGACTTTAAATCTTAGTTACTATGACAGCCTAGGCTATAAATGCAAAAATGATTTGACAAATAACTTTTAAAAAACGTAACCGAGCCAGGATGTTTTGCTCTCGGGTGATACATTAACAAGGAATTACTGTAATAAAGAAATTCACCTTTGCAAATTATTCACTTTACTCTTTTCCAGGGAACCATCTGGTAATCTCTTAAAGCAGAATTGCCCATTAGGCAGCGTGTTGAGTGTGCAGCCGTGTTAGCCACAGGAAACAGAAATGTGCAGCGGTGTGGAGAGGGCATTATGTCAAATTTTTGAAAGAAAGAAAAAGAAACAGCCTTTTAGCACTGACTGATTATCACATTCAGAGAAGGTAAAATCAAAATAAAATTGAAAGCGCTATGTGAGTACTTTAGTTGGAAAGTAAAATAAATTAAAAAAACAGGTACTTTTTGGAAGAACAGAACAACTTTTTAATAGTGATGGGCAATCCGGCTCTTTTTCATGAGCCGGCTCATTTGACTCACTTTTGGCTCACTAACGGCTCTTTAAATAATAAATGTTTTAACTATGACTTTGACTGCAATACGTGTAAAAACAGTTCTAATTAAATTATTAAATGAAATCATACTCACAAATGTCTCACAATTTCGTTAAAAATGCATTCATTTTGTTATTAAAAAAAAGAATGCTATTAATCATTATGGCAATGCATTTAAAACATTTTGCCAATGGAATATCAATTTGGACTTTTTTCGCTACAGACATTGACTTTTGCATAAACAGTTCCTTTATTGAAGACTGTGTTGCTGTGGGTTGCGGAGTAGGCCTACTTGAGTGAATACATCTCCAACTGTGGAGGTGCTGGCTCCAGTTGCTCCACCACCTTTTCTAGTTTCTAGAAGCTCCGCTAGCTTCACAGTTGGGTGCACAGTTCGCATAAACCGGTGTAGGTTGTGCATAGAACCGGCGCGTTCAGCCCTCCCTTCTAATATCATTGACTGACAGGAATAGACAGTTGAAACGAATGAGGCTTAAATAATTATATTTTTGTGTTGTTCATTGGATTATTAGTATTTTTTTTTACTAAAATAAAATAATTCAATATTTTATTATTACATAATAGTTTAATTACTATAGGCTGTATTTAAAAAAAAAAAAAAAGAGTCGGCTCTTCAGATATGCGAGCCGGCTCCCATCGTTCACTTAAAAGAGCCGACTCACTCGCGAACGACCCATCACTACTTTTTAAACTTAGTTACATACAAAAAGTAGTCTGCGTGGCAGCTTAAGGTAAATGTAAGGGCGGACAGAAAATCTCAAAGGCAGTCTGTTGGATTCAAGAACTAAAAGTATGTACTTGTTCTTTTGTTTGACTTTATGTTCACATTCAGCTCACATTTTTAACTAAAGAAGACAATATTTCTTGTTGCTTTGTTCAGAGAAAGACTTTTGAACAACAGTTTTTAACTCACTGGTTTGATTTTAAAGACTATGTGAGCTGTGAGACAAGAATAAGTGTCTTTGAGAGCATGGTGGTGGTCGGAGAAAGCCCCCCTCTCTGTCTGCTCATTTATTTGACTGGGACAGTGCATGTTGATGAACATACATTAGACACAGCCACATAAATGTTAACATGCCAGATTGTAACCTCAAGTTAATTTCTATCCGTTGTCCCAACATTCTCACACATTCATAAACCAGAGCTGTGTCACTGGAGGCAAGGGAGGGTTAAGTGTCTTGCCCAAGGACACAACGACAGTATGAACTGCGGCTATAGGACGACTGCTCTACCACTGAGCCACCGCGCCCCACAATGTGTGTGAATGGGGGGGGGGATAGAAGCATGAAGTAAAGCGCTTTGAGTGCCCGAGAAGAATACAAAAAAGCACTATATACAGTACATGCATGTCATTTAGCATTTACCTTTAATTTGATTGGCTTTAGAAGACTATTAAATTATATGCAGCACATGTTTTGTGTTGTTTTCAGTTCTGTCTAATAATTTCAGACAAACACTTTGCATCTGACTGTCCTAGAAAAACAGACATATAAGGCTTGAACCAAGTGGATACTTCCTGTTCCTACAACTGCTGAAGGAGAAGTACATTCATGTTTCCTCTGGGTTTGGTCATAGACAAACAAAAAAAAAGAATTCTGATATGAGTGATGGTAAAAATCCTTTATGTAGAGGATTGTAATGTATCTATGGAGATTAGTGACTATGAGGCCACAAATACTGCTGGGATTAATGGATCAATTCATACTAGAGCTAAAGCTACACTGGAAATACCAGCTGTAATAATAATAATATTAATACAGATAGACCTTTAGTGACTCTCATGTGTAATTACAGACAAGATTTACTCTACAGCTCCATGAACCTGGGAGCAACAGGCCTTTAATTAAAAATGAATTCCATAACTTCACAAAAAAAAAAATATATATATATTATATATATACACACATATATATATACACACATATATATATACACACACATATATATATATATATATATATATATATATATATATATATATATATATAAATAAATTCACATTTGCAGGAAATTAAGACTTTTCTAAAAGACACACTGAAGGTCTCTGGTCGCGTTATAGTTAATAAACCCTTAAAGGGTCACCGGGGGCAAACGGTTTATCTTCTGCTTTATGATTGGCTTCATTAACATTTATTTTTGCAAATGTCAAGTTCTTACCCTTTTTCGGCTCGAGCACAACGCAGTGTGACCTTGTGAGTTTCTTCTTATATAATGTGGATGTATGTGAATGGAAAGGTTTGTCTGCTGCAGCATATGTCCGCGCTCCTCCCTCTGTGTGGACGTTCATGTGGACATTCACGTGGACGTTCACGTGAACGTATAGTACATGGACGTTCATGTAGACGTACATGTGGACGTTCACATGGACGTACGCGTGGACGTTCACGTGAACGTTCACTTGGACGTTCATGTGGACGTACATGGACGTTCACGTGGACGTACATGGACGTTCATGTAGACGTACATGTGGACGTTCACATGGACGTACGCGTGGACGTTCACGTGAACGTTCACTTGGACGTTCATGTGGACGTACATGGACGTTCACGTGGACGTTCACGTGAACGTTTACTTGGACGTTCATGTGGACGTACACGTGGACTTTCACGTGGACGTTCATGTGGACGTACATGTGGACGACTGAGACCAAAAGTAATAATAAATAAAAATTCTATGAATGTTAACCAATGAAAGTCAGACATTGCTTTTCAACCATGCTTCAACGGAATTATTTTAAAAAATAAACTCATGGAACAGGCCTAGACAAAATTGTTGGTAGCCCTAACTTAATATTTTGATGCACAACCTTTTGAGGCTATCACTGCAATCAGACGATTCCTGTAACTGTCAATGAGACTTCTGCACCTCTCAGCAGGTATTTTGGCCACTCCTCATGAGCAAACTGCTCCAGTTGATTCCGGTTTGAAGGGTGTCTTTTCCAGACGGCATGTTTCAGCTCCTTCCAAAGATGCTCAATAGGATTGAGGTCAGGGCTCATAGAAGGCCACTTTAGAATAGTCCAGTGTTTTCCTCTTAACCATTCTTGGGTGTTTTTAGCTGTGTTTTGGGTCATTGTCCTGTTGCAAGACCCATGACCTGCGACTGAGACCAAGCTGTCTGACACTGGCCAGCACATTTCTCTCTAGAATCCCCTTGATAGTCTAAAATAATTCTGTTGAAGCATGGTTGAAAAGCAATGTCTGACTTTCATTGGTTAACATTCATAGAATTTTTATTTATTATTACTTTTGTCAGAATAAAGTTTTTTCTGTGACCATTGAGAGTTTTTCTTTCATTGACCGAAGGGTACCAACATTTTTGTCCACGTGTGTATATAAACTATACAGTGCCCATACAACACTTTACTAATACTTCAAACATCCGGTGCAGTTTAAATGTCATTTATTGTTCTCTTTATGAAACAATACAATTTCTTTCTGAGAGAAGTACTTCAGTGTGTCGGTGGATTGTGACCTTTACTGCACCTTACTCACTAAAGAAAAGATACACGAAGAAGAAACAAGAAAAGCAGATCTCTTTGTTTGCATTAAACTTAGGTCATTTATAGAGGTAAAGAGGAATTCTGCAAAAGAAGACTTTTCCTGACTTTCTACAGACATAATTTCTGGACTTTTTTCTTGGGTTAATCATATGTAAAGGCAAAGATAAAAAAAAATGCAATTTAATAACTACATTCCTAAATATGTACACTTTTAAGGGTCTAAAAACAAAAGCATAATGTAGAATTTCTATTGAGCGGGAAAAACTAGGTAAAAAAAAAACAACCAAAACAACCTAACATGAGTTTTTACATTTGATATTAGTAAATACACAGACTTTCACTCATCATAGACTGAAAACTCCTCAAAGAAACCTGACTTTACACAACAGGAAGGAGTCCCGTAAACATACAACTGGCCAAAGGGTTCGGTCTAATACTAAAAGTCAGGCACTTTGTACATTTCTACAATTATCTGTGGGCTATTAGGAGCCGAGAATCGATTGTTATTAGCAGACTGGCCTCTGGTGAGTGCACTGCAGACCAGAGCAGCACAGGACGGGGACAAGGAAAGGAAACTTGCCAAAATAAAGAGAAAAATAGACAATGTTTGAAGGGTATGTAAAGATACTAATAAAATTACAGAGTAGGAAAGATGAGGAAAATTGGGAAAGGGAAAGAAGAGGGAAGGATGGCGATATTGATTGAAAGAGTGAAACAGCCCAGAGAAGAGAGGAGTGTGGATTAAAAGGGTTACAGGGACAAGCCAAGGATGTACAGAGGGAAAGAGGATGGATGGAGCGATGGAAGGTGGAATGGAGGGAGGGCGAGCCGGGTGGGAGCTCTAATGGGTTGTACCTTGTCGTTTTTCATTTGAGGCTCCGGTTTGCATTGACAGCTCGAGGCTTATCTCCCTCCCTCCCCCTCAGAGGAGCTAACCTGAGACCGAGAGGTAACAGATGCTAATTCCTTCACCCCCCTCCCTTCTCCCCCGTTCCCAGGCCCCCTGGTCCCGAGGGATGGGGGTGCCGATGGGAGAGAAATAAAAGGGGGTGCAGGGGGATTTGTACGATTTGGAGACCCCCCCGCGTGGGATTACAATGGATTATCCTGCTAAACGTGGCACGAGCTGCTCGCTGCTTGCTCCCGGCCCTCACCTCCCGCATGCACCCCGACAAAGTGCCGTATGGTCCCAACCCTGGCTGGCATCGCTATAGCGACGACCCTACAAGTTCAGCCTCTCATCAAAAAAGCCAACCAGAGCCGCTTGCAGCTCCTCTTGGCGCGACCCCCTCGATGACAGCAGCAGATGGCAAAAACAAACAGAGCCTCACAAATTTAACATTTATTGTATCCAAGTCTATATTTCAAGGTTAGGAGTGTCAAAATAATCAAAAGGTCACACAATAGAGGTCAAAGGTGCATTGAGTAAAATATAGTCTATGCCCTGGTGAATAAAGGCTTTTTTTACGATGATGTATTAGGGCCATTTTGAGGTGAAGAAGAAAAATATTGGAGAGTATATTGTTGAGAAAAAAGTAATAGACTTGCATGAAAGAAAATAGAACATCTAGCCGCTTGCTAGACGGAAAAGAAAACACGTCACTAGCGAAGGTTGGTTTGTTTTTGTTTCGCACCTTGTCATGGCTGCATTGGCAGATCTGATTAAGCTGTGCTTTTCTTTTGGATTTACAAATAAAGAGATACTTACAATATTAGAACAAAATGACCAATTTATCATTTAGACAGTTTGAGCACAATATGTGTAACATAACTGTTAGTGACCAGCCAGATGCAGTGAAATAATGGACGAGAAAGTTGTCAACAAACAGCTTTATTGCAGGAACTGTTTCTAACTAGCTGTAACTCAGGCTGTGCTCCGTGCATTCTCAACACAGCACCAACCGCACCCACAGGTTCCTGCACACTTCCCCTGCACTGTCCTATAAGAACTCCCCCCATCACCACACACGCACAATACATCCCCAAACAGTCATACATCCCCATAACAGAACTCCTGACCAACAGTACAATATCTTAACAGGAATTAACAGGATAACTGCAGGGTAGCTACAATATGTTTGCATTAACCGCCAACACAGACAATTAAGCAACCTACTGACATTATTTTTCTTACCCATGCAAAACTGCTAGAAAATTTGATATTGAATTGCAAATGTAACCCTTTGTCTGTAAAATCTACATCATTCAGCCATCTCCTGTCTCAACACTAATGCTCGACGCCTTGTTATTTGTTTCTTGTTTATTGCCACGACGAGTGAACTATTTCTATAACATTTGTTCACAGATGATAGTATGTCCCTGCAGGACTATCGTAAGAGTTTACATGGTCCAGATAGAAATGTGTCACTTACTATTTGAACTACACACCCCTCCATAAAATCTAATGACAGCTGCAGTTTAATTAAGCTAATGTACCAATCCCAACTATCAAACTTAATGTGTGTATATGTAATGTTTGTAATGTGTCACAAAATGTAGAATCTGAACAACAAAATTAGAAAAACATAATATTTTAGATATGGGTTACCATAACCCAAATTGCTGCTGTGACGGTAGTCACTTATGAGTTTTCTCACATTTTGCCGAACCATTTACAATTTTTTTAGTTAAATTTTGTTAATGTTATTTATATAGCGCTTTTCCACCTAGTAGGCACTCAAAGCCCTTTACCAGTGTTACAGCTGGAACACCACTGGAGGCAAGGTGGGTTAAGTGTCTTGCTCAAGGACACAACGACAGTATGAACTGTGTGGAGAGCGGGAATCGAACCATCAACCTTCCGGTTGAGGGACAACCGCTCTACCATTGAGCCACTGCGTAACAAATATATACCGACTAATGCACTACCTTACTCTAAAAACAAGGGCATGCAGACCTTTTCTCATCACATGAAAAGTAGAGAAATGTGTAACTATTATAGATCACAGAGAAAAAGATTTGACCTCAAAAGATCAAGATGAAAAAGGGACCACTGTTAATCCGTCCTCTAATGTCTTTGAGGAGCGCTGCCCTCTCCTCGAACTCACACCTGACACCTGAACAGTTCACCTGCAACAGCCATCTGGACCCTCAGTCCTCATTAAGCTTCGCTCCAAACGCCTCCGCCCGCATCCCGTCAAAAGAGGTGTCACAAAACCTGCCCGCTATTCATTAGAGTGTGACCTATAGAAGCAGGTTGTACAAGCGCGCACAGCGAAATGCTAAATGGTATCAAGTCTGTGAGAGCTGTGGCATTATGAGCGCTGATTTGCTTTGAGACGATCGAGAGCTTCTTTGGAGCCGGAGGAAAACAAGCGTCTGTAAAGTGGGAGCTAAAAGCCTGATTGCTCTGAGACAGACAGAGATGGATGTCTTATACTTTCCAAACATTTAATAATTTTACTTTGTCAGACTGTGCTCATAGCTCAAGTAAAACTGTCTTTTTCTGAGTTTGCATGCAAGGGACACAGCGTCCACAGCGCTAAGCTCAGGCAAATGCAAATAGCCTTTGTTAAAAGAAAAGAAGCTTAAACCTGACTTTTGTGTAGCAGTAAATGCAAGTAAACTATAGGCTAATCAACGATACATTTATAAAAATAATAAGACTGACTATGCAAACTGAAAGCCCACGAGCACAACAAAGTCAGAAACAGTCAGAAACAGCGACAAATAAAAAAATGGATAATGGACAATACATGGAGATGGTTTTCTAAAAAAACAACGAGAAATATAATGAGTTCAGTTACGAGGCACATCTCCATTTCACAAGAACATGTTTTATACCTCCTTAATGTTGTATACTGCCTTGTATTAACTATAAAGAAATCTGAATCAATGAAGTCCTAAAATACTTTGACTGAGGCCATAATTCAAATTTTTTACTTACATTTACATTTAGTCATTTAGCAGACGCTTTTATCCAAAGCGACTTACATGAAGCTTCCATTCACCAGTGTTACACTTGAAGAACGACCGCTCTACCTCTGAGCCACTGCGCCCCCATGTAACGGCACTGATTGAAAGGTGAATGCACAGTGAGATCTTGATAAAACAACGCCGGTGTTGGCTCAGAATGATACGTTTCCCCTGAGATTGCAATGTGTCAGTGCATTTTAAATGATGTCATGACGAGTGATTGATGAAATGCACTTTGACCGAGTGAAGGACACGAAATGAAGGTGAATGGGGTCTCACCAAGCCTCTCTCATGGAACCTCTTAAATGGTCCACGAGTAAGGGCGCCGCCATACGGCAATATACGGCGAAATACAGCGATATACCTCCGTCCACCAGAGGGCAGGCTCCAAAAGCGGAAATATAAGTTGAAATCCAATGGCGACTTTTCAAGTGTAAAAATCATGTTTACAGCCTGGTACTAAAGATGGCTACGGTCTCTAGAGCTAAGTTTTACGTGACAACTCTGGGGGGTGGGGGTGGGGGTGTTGAATTTTTGATTAATTAAAAAACAGATCCAAAGCTGAGCTCCTTTAAAAGTCCTTAAAACAAATCCTAATGGTTACATAAGATTGTTATGTAAGAGTTAATGAAGGATTACCAACTAAAGAGAGGGCATTGACTGAATTCTTAGATAATTTAAATTGATAGTCATTAATATAATGTAGAAAAATTTGATTAGTGAACACTGTGGCAACAAAACAGGCATTTTGCAACAGTGTTTGTTTCAG
The DNA here is from genome assembly GCA_024416835.2 of Perccottus glenii. Classification (NCBI taxonomy): domain Eukaryota; kingdom Metazoa; phylum Chordata; class Actinopteri; order Gobiiformes; family Odontobutidae; genus Perccottus; species Perccottus glenii. The sequence continues at coordinate 8,598,853 of CM044555.2, read as the reverse complement.
ACTGGATTGTACTTTTCCACTTAATTTGCCTTAAGTGGTTTTCTGGGAGCCGTGTCCATGTCCTGTGTTACAGAAGGCTAACAAATGTGACCTCTGTTCTAATGTGTGAGATATAAAGAGTGTATTGAGGAGCAGGGGGATGGTACAGTGTACAGGAACCCAACACAGAGTGTCCTGTCACAGCCTGGTACTTTCCAACAATCATTAGTCTCTGTCCAACACTGGGTTTATTTCAAACTATCAAAAATAACCTTTACTATTTGGCCATTTTAAAATTCTATTATTCCCAAAGACATACAGCAGCGTGGGCCACGTGGGACGCCAAAGTGCATGATCGGAGAAAAAACTGACACTAAACTTAAAATGTCTTAGCAAAAGCCCTGCTGACATCACAAAGCTTTAAATATATTAAATATGTATGCCTTGTTCACACAAATGGCATTTTTAGATAAGATTTTTTTTTTAAGTTAAAAAAATAAGCATAAACAACAGAAAGCATAAAATGTATAAAGATAATTACACTCAAACAGTGTCACAGACATTAATTCATCAACAGGAAAGATTTTAACCATCTACACACAGGTACATTTTCTACAACATCTTTAATGCAAATAGAGAAAATAGAGGAGAGCACCTTAAAGAATTTGGGAATTAAGTTAAAGAAAATACAGATTTGATTTTAATTGTTTTTCAAATTAAAGTTTAAACAACGCGAGAGTCGACAGTGTGGATTAAACACAGCCTAATCTATCATCAGAGCTGAGGAGGATAATCAGGTGAGAGAATAGCTGTCATGTTGTAATCTGGAGTCAGAGCTCTGGGCAGTCAGTCAACAATCTAATAGGACGGGACAATGCCAACATGACACAACACAGCGCAGTGGTAGCCTGCGGGACACACACACATAAAACACATACTCTGTACACTATTTGCATTTCTCTACATCGCTCCGTGAACATCTACCTACATTTCCTCTCTCTCTCGTTCACCGCTGCCCATCACCAGGGGCCCGCAGCGGAGCCTCCTGAGGTTCGACAGAGCAGTCTCACAATAGAACAGACAATGTTTCTTTCTGGATGAAGTATCTCAAACATACATTTTCTCTTGATGATTATGGACAGCTGTGAGGTAAAAAAAATCACCAGCAGCAAGAACAAATAAAACATACTGTGCTCAACAAATCATAAGGTCAGAGTAAAGTAAAGTTTGTCATGAAGTATGTTTAGCCAGATCATCCTGTTGTGAGGGTTTGGAGGACTCACTCACAGATTTATAATTAAGAGAATGATGTCTGACCATTTTGTGTTATACCTGATCTGCCAGCATTTTTGAACATGGCTCTTTTTAAAACTTTGGTGTCTGTGGGCAAAATGCATTCTGCCATGTGGAATTTTGTCCCTGTGGTTTTATAAATTACCACTAGTGACTAACTAGTTAACTAACTATTAGTAAATCCATTATACAAAAGCATTTTTGACTCATGTGTTCCAAAGTTTAAGTGCACTTGATGCCAAATGTGAGATTCACACACAGTTGGCACAGATCACTTTTGACAGATAATTAGCACTAGTGCAGCACTGACAAACTGGATCAACATGAGCAAGTGCAGTAAACTGTATTATGTCACAGCTCTGTGATATAATACAACATCATAAGCTACACATATTTTAGGATTCTAGTTTTATACAGGGTTTATCGGCACATATACAAGGGAAATTGGTTCCTGCAGTCTTTGAGGGTGAGCTGTAAGTACTAATTAATACAATAGAAGATTTAATTTGCATAAGTAGATAAACGGCATTTTGGAAAACAATTAACTGAGGCTTGTAATTTATTCTTTGCATAGCGCCGTTTTCAAAGCTCAAATCCATTTTAGTGGTCCTAATTGGTCAAAGACACACAACTTTGGTTTGACTAATATCACTTTTAGCAAATAATAAATTTGTTTTTTAAAACAAAAATTTAGTTATCTGTTTTTGCAAATGAACTCATATATAGTGCATTAGTTCAGATAAAGTGAGGTACAGGGAAATTATATCATATTATAGAACATTGCTCATAGCACTTGTTAGCTAATGGAGGCAGAGGAAACATACTTCTCTTAACAACTAACAACAGACAAGGTATTTTTATGCATTTATTTTTTTTTATATGCCTTAGCACTCCTGAGAACAAGCTCCTCAATATGCCATCTGAACCAAAATTTGTCCCTTAATCTGTGAAGAAATCCTCTATGGACCATAAACGCCGACAACCATCTACTGTAGTGAATAAATTAGCTGCCAAAGGTATCTTAATAGAACCACATGTACTTAATACTGAATGATCTTTTAAATAAAGCTAATTCTGTCTTAACACCTCACTGCACAATGATTCTTTCTTCTTCTTTTAAAGGTGTACTGTTTTACACTTGTCAGAACCAGGTTTTGTGTTAAAAAGGCTACGCTGGTGAGAGGTTACGCTGCCAACAATGAACTGTGAGGGACCTTTGTGCTTGTCGTTTCTCATTTCTCCTCACCTCATTTCCTTCATGTCTCCACTGTCTCTCAGGCACAAAAGGCACAAAAAGAAGTTAATGGCTGTGGATGCAAATTTGAAAGAGATTTTACAGAAGCCTAGGGTAGATAACTGTGAGAAGGAGACCGTGCTTACTTATTCTTGAATAGACATTATTGTAAAGTCTAACAACCAGAGACAAAAAGTGTATTTTTGGTGTAAAGGGATTAAGTACAGTGATAAAGAGAAGGGCCATTTTGGAGACATGCACGGGACAAGTGGATGATAAAATGAAAGCCTATAAAGAACTATGAACCAGACTTTTATGATCTAAACTGTTTTAAATTTTATTTCTAATAAGGATTGGGGCACACATGTAAAAACAAGCACTGCTAATTAGACTCACATAGATCACATACATCTACAACAATTACATTTTATTTATATAACCCAAAATCACAACAGCAATTACCTCAAAGGACTTTGCAGAGGCAAAAAGCATCAAATAGCACCAGACTAAAGATGGCAGTTGGACCATGTGTTACTAACTATATACACTTTTGGATGGAAAAGGAGAAATAAAGCACGTGTGCCTTGTTTTCTCTCATTCACATTGAAACCATCCTATTGATTTTAGCCTGAACACATTTGTAGAAGTGAAAGTGCAAAGACTGTAATTATCCACATTAACAGCATCAAGTCACAGCAATTATGATAATGATTAGTGCACACGTTCACTCTGCATTTGTAATTTAAATACAGCCCCATGGTTTTCATCTTTCTCTTTCAATTTACTGCTGTATATTTTTGAAACAGCAGTCAGAAAATGTAATAAATGATATGCCAAGTTGTTGAAATCAATCTTTGGTGTCTGTTCTCCATTATCCATTCACGTCAATTCAGGCTCCCTAGTGTTTCCTTCTTCTTCCATGTAGTTGTTTGCATAAATGTCACAAAAAAGTATTTCAATGTGGTGACTTGGTTGGAAAATGCAATAAAACCACTTCTTTGGACAAAACTAGAAAATAAAAAGGTTGGCTGAAGAAGTAGCTGTGGGTCAGCCTTCAACATAAACAGAAAACTAAATCTGAAAGGTTTAATATGGACAGCGAGACAATATGAGAAAACTGGACTTGAAGAAGATGAAGGAAATAGCAAAGGTATACTGTAAATGTTTGTAGATAAGGATTCCCAGATTTGACAACTAAGTGTTGGATATGTAGACAAGGAAATAACAGTAGTAGTAAAAACAATTACAGAAATAGCATCCTGCTTATTCTGGGTCAGAGCAAAGGACAATAGCTGAGGCCCTGGACACGAGGGTCACAAATACCGACCAACACTGACCCAACAACCAGAGGAGCAGTGGTCAAGGTCCAAGTATTGCTTTTGCCAACAAGAATAATGACAAAATATTGTAGTCAAAAAAACTTTATCAAGTGACAAAAACTAGACGAGACGCAGCGTAAGTGCTGTTCATGTGACGATGACTATAATTAAATGTATAATGCAATATTGTTGACAAATAAAAACAAGACTAAATGTGTTTACAAAATAAAAACTATGCTAAAATGTCCCTTCATTTTTGTTGACCAAAACGAGTCAAAACAAAATGTTATAATGTTATTTTGTCTCGTTTAGTTGCATTATTATTTTGCAGTATTTCTGTTTCCTGTGTCTGTGCAGTGCGACCTGGTGCAGACACAGGAAACAGAAATACTTCTAAATGCAACGTCACTTTCTCAAGACCCGCTCGCGACATTATTTAGAAGACAACAAACAAAGTTAAGTCTGACACCGGTGGGCGGCCAGCCGGGGTTCGTCTTTGGGAGAAAAAGAATAAACAACATTTGGAAACACCTTCATTACATAGAAGTGGACAAAAAAAGGGAATGTGGAAAAATATACTATCTATATCTATTTTAGAAAGCTAATGCCTTTCATAAGGTTGGGGTTAATGTGTCTCATTTTAACGTTAGCTTTAAACATTAGCCACTGTAGCGTAAAACGACTGAGACAAACATGTGTGACTAATGTGTGTGTATACAGTGGGGATCAAAAGTTTGGGCACCCCAGGTAAAAAAATTTATTAATGTGCATAAAGACGCCAAGAAAAGATGGAAAAATCTCCAAAAGGCATCAAATGACAGATTAGACATACTTATAATGTCTATTATAATCTAATGTATATGGGGCGGCAGTAGCTCAGTGGTAGAGCGGCCGTCCTTCAACCGGAAGGTAGTAGGTTCGATTCTGTGTCCGTAGCACTGGTGTATGAATGTGTGTGACTGTAGAGGTGTGTTTGGTGGTGGTCGGAGAAGGTTGAGCGCCGTTTGTATGGCAGCCCCCATCTCTGTCTGCCCCAGGTGTGAATGTGTGTGAATGGGGTGAGTGGTAAGCACGTTGTAAAGCACTTTGTGATCTATATCTGTGAAAGGTGCTATATAAATAATACTTACTTACTTATAATAAGTAAAAAAAAAGTTAGATTTTATTTCCATCATTTACACTTTTAAAATAACAGAAAACAAAAAAATGGTGTCTACAAAAGTTTGGGCACCCTGCAGAGTTAATACCTTGTACTGCCCCCTTTGGCAAGTATCACAGCTTGTAAATGCTTTTTGTAACTAGCCAAGAGTCTTTCAATTCTTGTTTGAGGTATCTTTGCCCATTCTTCCTTACAAAAGTCTTCCAGTTCTTTGAGATTTCTGGGCTGTCTGTCACGCACTGCTCTTCTATCCATAGATTTTCAATTATGTTGAGGTCAGGAGATTGTGAAGGCCATGGCAAAACCTCTAGTTTATGCCTCTTGATGTAATCCACTGTGGATTTTGAGGTGTGTTTAGGATCATTATCCATTTGTAGAAGCCATCCTCTCTTTAAGAAGTTAAAGAGAGGATGGCTTGGTGTCTTTATGCACATTAATAAAGATTTTTACCTGGGGTTTCCAAACTTTCGATCCCCACTGTATTTGTTTGTGAGAGAGTGTAATGTGAATTCTTAGTTCCTACCTGACTCCATGTGTACTAAAAAAATCCTAAAATAGAATTTTCATTGACTAAAACTAGACTAAATGTCATCAGTTTTTGTCAACTAAAACTAGACGAAAATAGTCATGGATAATTCTGACTAAAATTAGACTAAAAATCTCAGACTTTTAGTTGAAACTAGCCTAAAAAAGTATGAATGTGACTAAAACTAATAAAAACTAAAATTCACACAAAAACTAGACAAAAACTCAAATTAAAACACTGGGTCGGACAGAGGATTACATTACCACAAATGGCTAGTGCTAAAATTAAAGTAGTTCATGCTTCTAGTACCTAATTAAAAGCTTCTTTGGGGAGAGTTGAGATACTTGATTTACCAGCGACAGCCAAAAGGTGAGAGACTTTTCTTTTAAAGCAGCATCCTGATGTTTGGTAAAAAAGCACAAAAAGCACAAAAAGTACACAAACTTGCTCCTAATGTGATATATTTCCAGAGAAGCTCTACACAAAGGAATAAAAGGAATGAACAAACCAGAAAACATGCAATTGCAAACAAAAATCACATTACTATTGATTTAATGCATGCTTATTTTGTTTGTGTGCTAATACTGCCACATGAACACCTAACATGTAAATGATATCCTAAAGTGCTTATGCCGTCTGAATCTTTCTTGTGTTTGTGACGCCTCTGTTACTCTCTCCCATTACGGGACTAACTCGGGACAAATTTACAACCCACTTGCTGGCACTGCATCTTTAGAATCGGGCAAATAGGGAAAGGAACAAAAAAAGGGAACAGAACAGAGGCTAAACAACAGTATATTCAATAATATTGTTTCCATAGTAACATAAATGATTAGAAGCATATGAACACAACAAAGTCAAAGTTTCTAAATGGAAACATGGAATAAATAAAACCATATGATTGCAGAAATAAATCTAGAAATAGTATCTCTTATTGGTTACTGAAATCAACAGTTTCTTTCTATGAACACAGTGGGGACAGATTCATTATCAGTGTGGAGTTAATCCTGCTGATGGCAATCTGAGGCCGAACACATCAATCTCACTGTTTAATGAGATGTAATCCTCTGCAGCAGTTTCCCGCTGTCACTCATCGCAACTGAAACCACTCACAGACTCCGAGAGAGCAACACGTCTATTCACGGAGTACTGCAGAATGTACAGAGCAAGAAAATGTACAGATGTCACAAATCAATTTAGTTTCTCTGCAACTTATTAAAACAGTCAAGAAGGGGGCATCTGGTGCACTAAAAACAACATTATGCTCTTTAGCTGCAGACTTGTTTACAACATGTTTGGACAAAATAATATAAGTTGGACGAAGATTTCAAGGACCACACACACAAAGACTTAATCATCCCCAGAGACAAACTGTACACTCATCTATTTAAATGCAGTGTGTGTTTTATTTCTTCCCTTGGGCAGCTAAAACAAATACATATGCAGCACCAGAGACCTCCAAAATCTGTCAGACTGAGCTCATTTAAAAACACAATCAAAAGATTTTATGCAAACACGATACAATGCCAGAGTCTAGATACGGTTTCTTTTCCGCAGAGCTTTTCCTGTGTAATAAATACTGTGAGTCTCAGGAGAAAAAGAGGTGGAATAAGATGGATTGAAACAAGCAGTTTCTTACTCTACGCAGCCTTTCCTTTACATGATTGTACTCAATTAATATTGCATTATGAGAGCAGCTGAGAAAAGACACAGGAGGAAATGCGCACAGAGATACAGCAGCTGTGCACCTGAAGGCTCTCGACACCTCCCTGACTCATCCACAGGCTTGGACTAAAACAGGTGTAGAAACTCTTCTCGACAAAGACCAAATCCAGTGGACCAGACCAACTCACCTTTTCCATGAGCAAACAAACAAATTTGAAGCAGAGGAAAATTTTGGTCCCTTAACCAAGTGTGTGCTAGATTCATTATGAGAACAAGAAGTCACAAAACTTCCACTGAGTTCTAAGAAACCTAAGAGGCAGTTTACACAAAAAGCATTTTGACCAAAACGCAATGATTCTGTTATGGATTACGCAGGCTCTACAGAAGAGTAGCATGTAGCTAGAAGAAAACCCACCCCCTACTGGTCTGGCATAAGTACTGCATTGTATTGTTGTGTGAACGTGAATACGTGGGTATGGTGCACGTGGCAGAGTGGTTAGCACTACTGCCTCACAGCAAGAAGGTCGTGAATTCAAAACCTGGCCGACTCAAACATTCACGGCCTACTCCGGTCTTTCTGTTAGGAGTCTGCATGTCCGTGGGTTCTCTCCGGGTACTCCGGCTTCCTCCCAACGTCCAAAGACATGCATGTACAGGTTAATTGGCAACTCTAAAGTGTCCCTAGTGAATGAATGTGAGAGTGAATGGTTGTCTGTCACTGTCTGTCTCTAAATGTTAGCCCTGCGACTAACTGGCCATTGTCCAGGGTGTACCCCGCCTCAGGCCCAAAGCTGCTGGGATAGGCTCCAGTCACCCGCGACCCCTAACGGGACAAAGAGGTAGAGAAAATGAATGAATGAATTGGTATGACATGACTGTTGCATTCAAGGCTCTTGGTGCAGCATTCAAGATTCAAATGTAAAGTCTGTAAAGTTCCATGGTTCTAAAAAAAAAAGGTTGCTAAATGCAAGCAAATACGTAGTTGTGGAAGAGAGTTTTGTATCCGTATATTAATTGGGATAAAAAAAGGCAAACTCCCTTTTTCTTCAATCTCCCAGTAAGTTCATCAGGGTAGAACATTGATTTTGTAGGATGAACACTAACATACAGGACCAATAATCAACATTTTTTTGCTGTAACACTCACTTCACGGAGTATCTGAACAGGTGACAAACTATTTAGATAGAAGCCTAGTTTTAAGAATTGCTTCAAAACTATGTCTAATATCTTGTCCCTATGTTTACTTCCAGTATGAGTCCAACTAAGGCTTATACAGTACCGTGCCAAAGTTTAAGGTAGGTTTAAGAAATGCTGCATAGAAAGAAGGCTTTCACAAATAAAACATTAAATGCTGTTTATAGGCATAAGGTAGTAACGGCATTCAGATTTAGATTTTTAAAACTACTTTTTACAGAAATTATTTGCACCTTCTTTTAACCTTTACACAGTACTCTTTGTGCAGCAGTAATTAGACTTATAATTATTATGTTTCAAACTAATGTGAGACATTGTGGAGGAAGAATGGGCCACTCTTTCTGAGCTGCACCAAGAGCCTAAAGCTTCAGTGGAAGAAGCTGAGGAGGAGGAAATGGAGAAAAGAAAAAAAATATGAAACCAGGTAGCAGAGAGATGAAGGGACCCATGTGAAGAAAGCCTGATGTGGTTGTGAGGACAGACGATGGACAAAGAGGAACTGACAAAATGTAGGCAGCTAGGAGAGAGAGGGGGATGGTTAGAGAGGATGGGGTGATGTATAAAAGTGATGCAGTGAGGTGGGGGCTGGGATATATGGGCCTCTATGTGAATACATTTCCCCATTTCCAGCTAAAAGCCTGGCCTGTGCACATTCAGACACTGCCTATTCTCTGCTGGCACTCACAAAACATTTACACAGAGACGTCACTGATAACTACACACACATATTTGCATGTATTACTTCACACAATTTTGTTCTCTATTCAGACAGAATGTATAATTATTCGCACTTATACAAGGACACAAGCTCATTAAAACAAAACTCTGATGTATTCTTCCTACAGCCAGTTGCTGCAGTGGAAAACCTCAATAGGATTTTTCGGTAAAGCGATTCATATTTATGAAGGATCGATTAAAAAAGTTAGAGTAAAAAAGAATAGGAAAGGCCTTAAGCTTATGAAAGCAAAAGATTTGTACAGGACTCACTGACAATTATTGTAGAAAAAATGTCACATGATACCAGCTTTCTGATTTTAAAAGTTTAGTTTTATTTTAAGCCTGAATCTGTAGCAGTATATAGAAGATACTTTGGATCATTCCAATGTACATACATTGACATTAATCACTGTTCATAAGACTACATTAAGTACATACACATACATAAGTACGTCACATACATATATTTAATTTCACAGACATGTCACAAAAGAATACAATGTGCTGTTGTCTCTTTGTGTATAGTCTCTATGTCTGAGTAAATGTAATTTCATACTTCTGGCTAATGTTTGCTTCTTAACTGGTTGTGGGACATTAGAGCATTGTGCAGGAAAAATGCAACTGTAGCCATGGCCTTGTGGGGGTTTTCCTGACATATTTAGAGGAAGGAGGGGTGGGGGGAGCACATGACTCCTCACAAGCATTGAAAACTCCCCCTTGCCTCACCCACTTCAAGGATTTTTACGCTTCTCTTATTTCCATCTCTTCCCTGTTCCTTCAAATCTCTTCCGTTTCATTCCCCTTCCCACGTCTTTGTGTCTGTGATCATTTTTTTGTCCTGCCTTTAGCCTTTTTTATTGTCTCCACATCCTGTCCTATTCTCTCTTCCTCGGCAACGGTGCAACCTTCAAGAAAATGGATTATAGATGGAGAGGCCTGAAAGGGAGAGGTGCAATTGGGGATGATGAATATGTAGCTGCGCATGTGGCAACACCCTTTTCGCCAAATGAAAATCAAACAGGACTCTGTTTCTGTTCTCTGTGCAGAATGTTTTAAGTGTTTGACAATTGAATTAAAATATAGTACAAGAAACATTAATGAAAAGGTAGATGTGGAGTTGAAGATGTGACAAATCAACCCACTGTACAACTCAGACAGATGGATGTTAATGGTGTTTAAGGTTTAAAAATGTGGTCAAGAAATGGCATTGTTTCATTATGAGGTAAAATTTGAATCAGTTTTTAAACAAAGACATTGTTGTATGTTAGTGACTGTGATAAAATAGTGACACGCACAGTTGCAGTGGACTATATAGTGTTCAATATTTAAGCTATAAGTTACAGGATCATGTAAAAAGAGGCCAATCAATAGATGTTTAAGTTAAGGAAGCAGCAAACCAGAAAATGCCCAAAATATATAATAAAAAAGTAAAAAACAAACCATTATCTGATCTTATATTGTGTTATGTTGAACAAATTTGCTGTTTTATAGCATCTGATGAAAGTGTCATCTGTGTCATTTTGGTTTCTGATTTTCTGTCACTTGGAGATAAAATCTTTAAAGAAATTTCTGAGGAAAAATTGTTGCCATATAATTTTATTTTATTTTCAAGAGGATTAAAGTGTTTTAAGTGTTTTATATTTTTTTTCTTTCTTTTACAATGTCAATGCAGATTGTGTTAGACTCATTTTGACTCACTTTGGCAGCAAACAACACTCTACTAAAAAATTTCGGTAGCACTTTATATTCCAGCTCAGTAACAACATGGTAATAATATGATAATAAATAGGAAACACTATAGTAATTGTGGTTAATTATTAAGTAGTTCCCAACCCTTTATGAGTTCCTAGTGGTTACATGGATGTAAAAAGCTATACATGGTGAATTATATATGGAAATATTTTCTCAATTTTAATTTTCATGTTTTATAAGGAATAAACATAAAAGCACTATCAACATCATTATTGACCACATTTTCTAAAACCCAGTGATGTCCCGTGTACAAGTCTGTGAACAGAACTGTGTATGTTGCATTAACTTGTGCATCCCCTCGTGTATAATACTATTAATAGTCTCGGAGCTAAGCTGCTTGTTACGGTCAGAGGCTGTAATGGTCAACACTGCACCTATGACCTACTTTACACATTGCAGCACCCCTCACTCACCGGGCATGGCACAGACACTCAACGACAGCACAGGGGTTAGCACTCCTGCCTCACAGCAAGAAGGTCCTGGGTTCAATTCCCATCCAGGGCAGGGCCTTTCTGTGTGGAGTTTATATGTTCTCCCTGTGTCTGCGTAGGTTTCCTCCGGGTACTCCGGTTTCCCCTACCACTAAAAACATGTACAACAGTCCCCCCCTCATACATGAGGCCAGGACTCCCCTGAGATTTGTAATCTCAGTGGGACTATCCTGGTTAAATAAAGGTAAAAAAAAAAAAAAAAACCTTTAGGCCACAGAGGAATGGTTTTACGCCAAGTATCAAAACAGACGTCCAATGTTTGTGTTTTCTATCACCTTCAAATGGAGATGATGTAAGTAAATGAAGCAAACAACCAAAGTAAATGTATGACTTGACCAAGCCTCTCCCATGGAACCTCTAAAATGGTCCTCGTGTAAGGGCGCGAATAATCAGGTTAAATGGGCGGCAGTGGCTCAGTGGTCGTCCTTCAACCGGAAGGTAGGCGGTTCGAATCCCGCTCTCCCCACAGTTCATACTGTCGGTGTGTCCTTGGGCAAGACACTTAACCCACCTTGCCTCCAGTGGTGTTCCAGCTGTGACACTGGTGAATGGAACCTTAATGTAAGTCGCTTTAAATGAAAGCGTCATCTGTAAATGTAACACTGGTGAATGTAAGTCGCTTTGGATTGTGTGTCAGCTAAATGACTAAATGTAAATGTAAATTTAAATGTGTTTACAGCAACTGTTCATGGCAAATACTTCCTGCTTTAGCTAGACTTAAGTCTGTCTATACAGTTTATGAGTCAGCTAAAATAAATAGATCATTATTACAATATGGAATAATTCAATAAATCTCACAATGACCAGAGGTTCATAAACTTCTGGTCATCTCGGCTTCAGCTTTGCTCTGCTTTGTAATTCGATACAGTTTAGCAACAGTGGTTTTAAATGACATAACGAGGCAGATTATACATGTGTAAATTCAAAAAAGTTGCTTATACAAAAGACCTATTAAAAAAAAGATAATAATAACATTCACTGTATCTTTAAGTTTCTGGCTTATGAAAGAGTCGATCCACCTTTGTTGCACTAATAACTGTGTTTATTTGACGTCTTATCCAGTGTATGTATGCTGTTGACTTTCACATCATTGGCACTGGCCCTGCAGCAAAGGTTGTGACAGACAAATTATGTTCTGTCATATTGTGTGAATATTTTACGGTCTGTCTCTGCCCACTTCTTGCAGCTCTGACTTTTGCAAATACTACTTTGGTGATGAGATCATTTTTAACCAACATGTATTGCATTCATCTGAAAAATGCATTTTGTGTGGGCATATGTATTGGGTGTATGGGATTTTTAAAGTTTGGTATTTGTACCTGAATTTGTCAAAAAGCCAAAACAAACCAAGATTTAACATTTAGGCATTCAAAGGCGTTGTTCGGACATGAAACAAGCTGAGGTCATAGCTAAAGGACAGGGTGTAATAAACAATATGACATTCCCTGAGCTCTTACAGAAACACCCTGACAGATATGACTGGTACCGGTTTGATCCACAGGACACAATATAAAGAATGTTATTCCCTCAGCCCTGTCTTTAATACACTGACATGTGAGTGTGTACAGAGTAAATATTTCTGCAGGATACAACATGACATTACTGCTGCTGTGAATCATCATTTTAAATTCACTGACAAGTCTCCAGATCTGCTCCGTTACTATAGACTGGATTAAATTATCCATCTGCAATCAATATGGCTTAAATTTACTCACAGAAAGAGTCAGGGTTGGGCAGTGGAAACTAAAGCTACAGGCAGCGTCTTATTTCAACCCAGTACCTGGTTAATAACCGCAGGAATGATTATGAACAGCATTTGTGGTGGCTGTCAACCATTTAGACTTAGTTTGGATTCAGTCTAAAATAAATTAAACTGGAAAATCAAATCATTTGTATGTGGTGGGCTCTGTAAGATATCACTGTCTGGCATTCTCACACTGAAGTCTGTTTATTTTATAATTAAAGATGCAGTGTGCAGTTTCTGGAGGCAACGTCACAGTGTGTAATTTAGTAACACCCCTCCTTTTTTCTGACTGCAAGCACCTACGGTAGCCCTGCAAGGACATGCTCTTGTTTATGAAACAAAACAAGTGGAAATACATGTCAGAAACAAATTAAATTGCGTACAGAAAGATCTTTGGCCTTTATAGATAATGTGTTCAAAAAATAAACATGGATGTTATTCTCATCCAACAGTCTTTTCTTTGTCTGAGTTTTTGTGGCAATGCCTGATTCAAATTTTGCTCTGTGGCATGTTCAGACCCTTTGTGCACAAGTACAGCAAGGCCTCACAAATTGGACAAACATTAGACACACGTTTGTACTGCAAAACATTTGTACTGCAAAAAATATAGTATACTTTTTTATTTATTCATAAAGTTAGTTAAACGGTTATTACCAAATATCTTTACTCTTGCATTTAGTTTGACAGTTTAATCACCACAAGCTTATTGTAACAGGAATTTAAATTTTGGCTTTATAATAAAGGACTTTAATAAAGATGAGAATGATCAGCCCACAGCGGGAGTTTGGCCAATCACAGCTCGCTTCAGGGAAAAAGGAGTGCTCCCATTGGCTGACATTGATGTCAACAACAAAATAAAACTAGGAAATGGTTTATTCTGTTGCAAAATGTAAACTTATTATACAGTTTAACAGCTCAAAAAAGATTTAAACGTGGATAAATGCTGGCAATGCTTTGACAAATAAAATAAAATCAGGTAGTGCAGCTTTAAGGCACGTTTAATGGTAAAAGTATGGAGAGTCTAAATATCCTTGAGCTGCTGTTTTCATGGAAGTAGTCGCTGAAACGAGGAAACACACCACCACTCCCCTACTGCTCCTGGGGAGGCTCTGCTAACTCACGCTAAATACATTTGCTCCATATTTTTGGGTTTGGCCATGAAACATTGATGTGGAGGTGAACTCTGTATGTAGGCCAGAGGGAGTACGCTGCAGTTTTAATGTACTTTAATGTACTGTATTGTTCTCTGAGCGGGACAGCAGGCCGGGACCTGAGGCTGACGTGTTGTGGTTTTAAATTCAATCTGTTCCTCTGTTTGCTCTGACTTTACTTGTTCATTGCTTATGCACTTTCTTCTGGCTGAATAGTCATTTGGACAATACATATCTGCACTGTCTTCTCATACATGTGTTTCTCTATGTTTTCATCTTTTACCCACTCTCTGGGAGGTGTCACAAAATGTAGAGTTAGTGTTGAACAATGCTTAGTTAATAAAACATAATGAATTCTTCACTGGCCTCTTATCATTAATGCAGCAGCCTGTTTGGTAAGGGAATAGAAAAAGCCAGTGGTCACATGCAGCCGGTGGTTACAATGATAAGCTTGACCACTATATCATTTACTATAAAGTCTAGTAAACCTGCAGCTGCCATATTATTATATACATACAACCCAGATGCCATCTTTTACTACACACAAATGAATGATAATACAACACCAGGTAAAGGTTGGAGAAAGTTAATATCTACAAAAGTCATTCCTTGACAAAGGCCGAGAGAATGAAGGCAAAGAATGTATTTCCCCATGGGCATAATAAAGGGTAACTTAATCTAAAAGATCACAAGACCTCTTGTCTGTTGATTAAGTTGATTAAGTTTTAACTAGGTTGAAATCACAACTGTTCACATGTGTATCCATGGTAACAGCGACAACAACCACAACAGTTGTTCTCCTGGTTTTCTTTATACGTTTGCTTGGCTGTGGACTAATTACATATTTACAAGTGAATTTACCGTCTTTACAACCTCATTAACTGCCACAAAAATAAATTATTGTTTAATTTCTTGCCATTGATGATACTTTAAAATGTTTTTTTTGTTGCCAAAGCCAAACTAACTCAAAGAGGAACATTTAAAGCATGCATGTAAATGCCCTAAACGTTCCCCGGTGGTTTCAGACAGTGTGTTTACCACTTTTCAATTTTGAGTGTTTGTAGTGGTGCTGCTTGGATTGAGATGTTTTGCAAAAGGCTATTTTTGCAAAAGATATTTTTATAAAACAAAGGGAGACCATTTAATAAATTAAAATATCAGTGAATGTTTGTTCAAGGCCATATTTTCATGTCAATGTTAATGCAAACAATTATATAAAACTGTTACACTAATGCAAGTCAATTCCTAGACCAGAGTATTCTGATAACTATTCAGAAAGTGAAGTAATCAGTAATCTGTGGTGTTTCTAGGATCTGCTCTGTTACTGTAAAGTCCAGTTGGAGGAGATCATTAAGGCTCTCATCATCATTAATGCTCTGAGTCTTGTTGCTGTAGTCCACACGTGTAGGCAGGCAGAAGAATAATGTACACATACAGGTGAGTGGGTCAGGCAGGCATTTAGCACGGCTCAATGAACACAACCAAAATAAAAGCCTCTGTTAGAGCTTGGTCTAAATGAACACACTGATATATTACATTTTCTTTATATGATCAACAAACCACTGTCACACACTTAGTTAGATATTCACACTTCATTTTCAGATGATTAACGACTCAGCATAAAGACGACAGCCTTATTTTCATCGGCCAAAAATCGTACATATAGGAGGCCTGCAGTGTTACCTATCTACCTCACTATGTAACAGGAAGCCAAACTGAACTGTTTCAGGAGAAAACCGACTGTGGCTTCTAGACTTTGCAGATTATCTATTAAACAAAGCCTCCCACTGATACAAACCAAATTTTTCACATCACGACTCAGCACAAACTAAAAACCACATCAGTCCAGCTCAGGTTAGTCGTCTGTGTTTGGTACTGGATTAGTTAGTCTCAGGAGAGGTTCTCCTACAACGTGCCTGATGTGATAAAAACTGTGAGTGCTGCCTCTTGTTCCTCGTCAGTATGTAAATCTGAGCTTTATCAGGCTGCTGCGGTGTGGCTCATCATGATTCTGCCTGTGTCTCTGCTCTCCACCTACGGCCCCTCCCTCCCAGCACCAGCCGCCTCGCTCTCTCATCTTGCTCTCTACAGGTTTCCTCTAGGTGCTGGCTTCTTACATGACGTACAAGATACTATATGTGGAGCTTAATTATAACGAAACATGCAACAGGCAGACAATTATACCGTTTCAAAATGTGATAATTTGATCTGGCTTTGAAAGTTAAAGGTGTGTTTCCTGTTCTCGGTTATAAAGACATGTGACTGACAAATCCTTTAACTCTGAGAGACCACTTTCACACCTGCCGTCTTTCATCAGTTTGTTTACAGTTTGTTCTGAACGAGAGTGTAAGGGGTAAAATGTCAAGTTGATCAGAAGAGGTACCCTCCTTCTTCAGACTAAAATCCGGACAGAGTGATCTAATCTGATGTGGCCAGCTGTGATGCACTAAATGAGTCTTGAGAGATCCGATCTGAGGAGGCATTTGGACGAGGCCTGGATCATGTACCCGGATGCATTTGGATCATTGGAGCTGTGAATGGAAATAAGTCCTTGCTTGCATTAGATACATACTACTGTTTCTTTATTTGTCCCTGTAGAGAAATTAGCTTGCAGCAATTTCACCAGGCATTTAAAACTTGACAAACACAGTAACAGAGCAATATTTTTTGACTTTAGAAGAAGAAAACGTAATTGTAGAGCACATTTTGTACCAAAGTAACTCAATGTGCTTTACAGAAATGACACAAAGATTGAAGCAAAAAAATAAAAACATTGGAAAAAAAAAGAAATAAGAAGACTTTACAGAGCTTTAAAACCATTTAATAGTTTCATTGTCTGTGGTACAAATGAAAACTTAGTCCTTAGTACTTTCGCTAAGATAGTATCAGCTCAAAGGAGGACCTGGGTGGGTAGCCTTTTGTCCAGTGGAGGGGCAGAGTAAGGGTCGGCTTAATACTGGTAGGTTTCTATTGCCAACAGGGGTACGAAGCACCTCTAAAAAAGTGTATTGTACCATATACTACTTTAGTAACCCTTTGGTTCCATCAGAGAGGTCCACTTTCCAAAAGGTGGAGCTAAACACCGCAGCCTGTTGTTGGAATGAGAGATAATCTTAATCGAGAAAATGAGAAGTAAAATAAATAACGGTACTGCTCTCTCAAATAAAGCTGGTCTTGTTCTTCTGATAACAAAAAAATAAAAACAAAATCCTCTACTTTTTCTAAAACAAAGCGAGCATTTATTAGCAAACCCTGTCCAGTTTTAGGCAACTTTAGGTCAGACTTTATTTTCACAGCAACATTGCTTTCCACCTTCTGAACTTAATCTTCGCCCAAATTTCACCCAAAGTCCTTTTAACATCTTCATACGGGTTCATAAAGATGTTGGCCTGTATTATTTCCATCACTTTGCTTTGCCCTTATCCTAGTTTTCCTAAAAGCTGTGGTGACCCGACAGTTTACTGTAAAATACTACCATGTTTTTTTGTGTGCATATGTTTTGTAAAAGTGCCAATTGTGACTTTCTGTTCATGTCTCAGTGTAATAGTTGTTTTCATATTGTGGCATTTAAAAACAGCAGTAAACGCTAAAACTGGTTATTGTTTCAGGCCTAGTCTCAGCTTTGTCTGAACGTATAAGATTCTTCACTACTTGACAACTTTTGCATCTCCAGTCCCATCCTTTGCGTTCTTGACTGCAGTGTGTGTGCTTTTGTGTGTGTGTTGCAAGTAGTGGTGGTGTCTATGGCCTTGAGAGGTTAAAGACAATGCCTGGAGCCCCTCCCTGCCTCCCTGTGCCTCCTACACAAACGCTGCCTCTAAACACAAAGGCCCAGACTGTAGAGCTGCTCCACGGCGCGACCTCGCTCACTGCACCACTCCCACACACACCGAGCCGCACAATACCAGCCACACACAGGCACTCTCTCCTAAACGCCTGCCCCCACCCAGACTTATTGATGCAATAACTGTTTCTGTATCACTCCCATCTCCCCTGGTCCCTGTACCCACTCTCTCGAAGTCTCTTTAACAACCAAACACTTCCTGCTGTCATTCCCTCGAACTGCGCTCAGGTTTCTTGTACCACAATGAGTGCGTTTACATGCTCTTGAGTATCCCAGGTTTTGATTGGGTGTTTTAAGTATCACATCTTTGTCTTTGTACATGTAAACAAAATACCAAGCTATGTACTACTTGGGGGTTAGCAAGGAAGATTTGGCGTTAACCCTGGCTTTTCGATATCACAAACTTTATTCACTTTTCTATTGAGGTAGATCTCTACGCAAACTTACAGCTAAACTCCTCCAGAGCAGGTTAAGATCCAGATAGAGAAAGAAACACAGCCCATTGACCAATCAGTGACAGGAAACTAGCTCTCATTTTAGAAGAAATGGAAAACATCCTGCACAATAAGAGAAAAAAGTATTTAGGAAAACTGGAGCATGTACGTATGGCGAGCATTAACCTTGATGAGGTTAATATCCTATCAAGTTGTCATTTAAAGCTTACAAGTGTATAATGAATGGCATTTTCAATGGCTCTAACTGTATTATACTGAGATCCACAGATTATTAGACTCAGTGATGAAGATATTAATTTAGCATTTATCTAGTAGACTGCACACCTCTGTCTGGTTGTTGTGGTGTGTATGTGTCATTCATTAAGTCTGTGGGGCTGGTTCCTATTGGTTGTTTAGCACCAACTTCATATGATTCACATGAACGCGCTCACAGCGAGGTAAATTAAATGAGTTGGGAACCCGCCTGAGATCCCATTAATCCACTTAGAACACACTTGCTAGATTTTGGCAGGATGAGAGGGACATAGTACCCAAGGTAGGTTTAACTGGCTTCGTAGAACAAGGACTTGATTTCAGAAACTGGGATAAGTCTGGATATGCTCCCGGAGAACTTAGAAAGAAACCATGTGGGATCTATAACCAGGATCCTGTTTCCTGACTGCTCCAGACAAACTGTGCACGTGCAAACTCAGTCAAGTGACCCACAGACAAAACTGACATTTGTGTTTACCACACTCCACTCTCAAGCAATATTCTACAAATCTGTGACCACTTTCATGCTTAACACAGCTGGTTATTGTGCCAACATCTCCTGGAGTCATTGACTTTTAAACTATTACTACAGCCACTGTGGGATTCCATATTCTTGCAAGTTTTTATTTCCTTCACCTCATCCAGCGTCAGTGACAATGACATATTTATCTGGTTATTTTTTTGTCCCTCTGTGGTTTAAAATGTGGTAAAAAGCTAAGTCTGGAGGCCGCTCAGTTTGTCGAGGTTTGTGTGAGAGTCAGTAAGAATCAGACAGACAGTAAATGTTCATGTAACAGAGATATAAATAACCAGGTTTCTCAGTGTGCATGTGAACGTCATACTTCAAATATGGTCTAAACAGAGGCTCACAACTCAAGTGCATGTCTCTAAATAACATTATTAAATACTACACATCCTAATTTAAACTTGAAGAGAATATCTATCTCCCGTAACCTACAACATGATATTTCAGTTCCAACATTTTTGTGCCACTAATGGTACAGAAAATTCACTAAGACCTCTTTGATAGTTAATAAGTTGTTTGTCGAGCTTTAATACACATTTGCTATGGTTCAATCAATGTTTACGATTATGTTGCTGGTTGATTACATCCTGTGTTTACTGTGAACTACATCAATATGAACAGATCTTAAAGGGGACAGAGGCAAGTTTTAGGCTAATACCTAAAAGTGCTAATTATCAAGCTTTTCACCCTTGTAACAATTTGTATAAAGTACATAGTGTGAAGTGAACTTTTTCTTGTGAATTTGACTGAGGAGTCTTTAAAATAGACATGAGCTGAACTTGGAAAGCTCCTTATGATTATGGCCTAATGGACTCACTCAGAGCAGAGCAAAGGCGAGGTTTCCTTGACGACCAAGAGAAGGTTGTAGACAATAATGTAAAGAATAAGACACACTGTAAGCTTCACAAATAGAAAAAAACTCCACTTTGACTCAAGACTAATCAATGGATTAATGCAACAAGCCATATCAGGAATGGATTTTCTTTCTTAAATATTCAACGGTATTGGTTGTTAAACATTCATCACCAACATATACATTTTAATGCCACTTTATACTATGCTACATAACACTGACTACACCATTTGTAACATAATCCTGTTACTTTATTTTTGTATCTTGATTACTTAATCCTGTAACATGTGATTCTCTTCACCCTTCACCTGCTACGTTGGGTTTATAAAGACATTTTTGCAGCCAAATAATTAAAGGGGTAGTCCAGTATTTTACAAAAGGGCATCTTTGAGATACTCTGGATATTATTTATTCCCTAAAGAAGGTAAAAGTCAGCATAAACCCTGTTTTGAGAAGCAGACAGGAGCAATGACAGAGGCTTTGTGTTCTGTATGATGGCTGCTAATGAAGCAGGGAAAGCAAACAACTTACAAAGCTTCTGAAATTTAAAAAAATGTACTATTTCATGCAGGTTTGTGGTATGTAGAAAACATTTATATCCCTTTGTTCTTCACATGACTGATTTTTTTTGTGAAAAAACAGGTGTGAATCAGGTGGCTCCTATTTAGGGATGAAGCCACCAGCACTTGTTGAACATGCATTTGAAAGTCTGAGAAAAATGGGTAATTTAAGACATTGTTCAGAAGAACAGCGTACTTTGATTAAAAAGTTGGAGAGGGGAAAAAAAGTTGGAGAGGAGAAAACCTATAAAGACGTGCAAAAAATGATGTTGCTGTTCAGCTAAAATGATCTCCAATGCCTTAAAATGGAGAGCAAAACCAGAGAGACGTGGAAGAAAATGTAAGACAACCATCAAAATGGATTGAAGAATAACCAGAATGACAAAGGCTCAGCCAATGATCAGCTCCAGGATGATCAAAGACGGTCTGGAGTCACAGGTAAGTACTGTGACAGTTAGAAGACGTCTGTGTGAAGCAAATCTATTTTCAAGAATCCCCCGCAAAGTCCCTCTTTTTAAAAAAAAAAGACATGTTCAGAAGAGGTTACCATTTGCCAAAGAACACATCAACTGACCAAAAGAGAAATGGAGGAACATTTTGTGACTGATGAGATTAAAATTGTTCTTTTTGGGTCCAAAGTCCACAGACCTGCAGCAAGCACCATGATATGGGCATGTTTCTCCTACTATGGTGTTGGGCCTATTTATCGCATACCAGGGATTATGGATCAGTTTGCATTTGTCAAAATACTTGAAGAGGTCATGTTGCCTTATGCTGAAGAGGACATGCCCTTGAAATGTTTGTTTCAACAAGACAATGACCCCAAACACACGAGTAAACAAGCAAAGTCTTGGTTCCAAACCAACAAAATTAATGTTATGGAGTGGTCAGCACAATCCCAGGACCTTAATCCAATCGAGAAGCTGTTTCTGAAGCAAAATTAAGAAATGTAAATGAATTGTGGAATGTTGTTAAAGAATCTTGGAGTGGAATAACAGTTGAGAGGTGCCACAAGTTGGTGCCACACAGATGTGAAGCAGTTTTAAAAAACTATGGTCATACAACTAAATATTAGTTTAGTGATTCACAGGATTGCTAAATCCTAGAAACAAAAACGTTGTTTTGAGTTTTTACAGTCAACGGGAGACACTGCTATTTTTTTTAACACACCCCTTTCAAATAATTGCCCAATTGCACAGCCTTAAGGGCGTGCATATCATGAATGCTGGGTCTTGTACAATATATTACTAAAAACCTGGATTATTCTGGTAAGTCCCATTGTACTGCTATTAATTTGAACAAAACTGTATAACCCCAAACCATAGCACCTTGATGTATCTATCTGAACCAAACTACAGGCCACTTTTAAAGAACATATGGTACAGTAATATTGTTTATAGCTCAAAAATTTTACATTTTGACATTGTTTAAAATCAAATCATCACTGGCCCCATTTACAGGAGTACAGGCATTACTCTCTGTGTTATTGCTCCTATCTGCCTTTACAAACTCAGAGTGCACCGACAATTACTTACTATAGTGAATGAATAAGCTAAAAAGTTTTGAAAAAAATACTGAACAATCCCTTTAACAAAAAGAATATTATTCTTCCTTAATCCAGATTAGTGAATATCAGAGTCAATGAATGTTGTTCTTAAATCAGGAGATGGTGCGGTGCTTCCCGAGCTGCAGACAGTGGGTTCATCAGTGTCAGAGCTCTATAGGCACAAATCCGAGGCACTGAACATTTACATCCACCTACACATCATATACTTTTCCATCTGCCGTCTTCATCTGTATTTCGTGAAGCTTTATGACCTTGAGCTATAACTTACCAAGTCTTTTATTAACTCCTGAAAGCCCAGTCTCTTTAGCATCAGTCTAATGTATATTAATCCTTTTTGAAGCTGTGTATTTGCAGTATTTTCAACGACTGGAACTTTCCTCTAAAAGGCTAGTACTCTACAAAGTACTGTGTATACAATTATTTAATGTAAACTGTGTGACATTTCAGAAATGGAGAATTTCTGATGTAGAAATTTTTTTTTTGAAAGAAACTAACACCAAGGCCCACTGTTGATAATAACACGTGTCCCACCTTTAGCACTGGCTGTAGGTCAAGCCTGTCACATTAAAGTAATGTTGTTAGAAGCTACGACCAACACTGGGACAATCAGTGGACCACAAGTTGAAAAAGAATAAATTCAAACCCAGTATTTCAAATATAAAATGTCTATGGTACTTTTTCTTTTATGTGGAAAATGAATGTTTTGGTAGGAAAAGATTATGGCCATTTTATTTATGCATGGTGGTTTTGGAATCTTTTCCAAAAACAACATTCCTGCCTTTTGACTGTAGTTGCATCGCAGACATTAGTAAAACGCTCAATAACAGAACTTCTCCAAAAACACCTCTGCGGCAGGTACATGCCCATTACAACCAGAGTGTAACTAAATAAACTTAAAAGTCTAAAGTGTCCTGTGCTGAGATTGCAGTCCCAGTTGCAGCCTGCACATTTTCAGCAGTAGTCTCTTGGCTGACCTCTTAGTTTAGTGGCCTTTGTTGTTCATCTTCTCTCATCTCCAGCTTCTTCGTCTTTACGTTTGCTGCTACTTGTCAGTTTGAATGTCTCAAATCTGGATGCCCCATCATCACAACTGTCATGTGCTCTTTTTAGTGTAATAACAGACACATGCCTTCCAGCGTTTTGCCCAGAAACAACTTAAAACAAACCTAGAATTTATCAGATTTTTCTACCACTGTATTTAACTAATTTGAAAATAATTGCAGGAATACCCTAATGGCCCTGGCAATTAGGTAACTCCATTGGGACGTAATATTTAGCACTTTATACTGACAAACTCCTCTTTTTTATTTACCCTATGTATTTGATTGACAGAGACACTGTTTTTGGCTGGACATGAGTCAGTCGTTCCCAGAGCTGATCTAAAAACACAGAGATAAAAGATGGAGAAGGAGAGAATCTAAGTATGGCACAACCACTTTCCAAAGATGTCCAGATATAAGGCGCACACACTCAGGGACATTACAGCCAAGGAGAAGGAGAGTGGAAATAGTGTTTTATCGTCTTGTTTTTTGAATAACACAGTGGCTCAGCGCTCAACAGACCATCCTCATTTCCGTCTCTGCTTCTCAGAATAAGACAGAATTTAACAGATAAGGTTTGAAAAAAAGCCATGAAGAAAAAAGCAATAACCTAACCGAAGAAAAGACATCAGAAAGAAAAGTAGAGCTTTTTTAATGCAAAGTTGTTTGTCCGAAGAAGTGCAAGACAAAGACAATAGTGCCATTTTCTTGTTTTTTTTAAAGATGAGAACAGAGAATCGAAACCATAAGATGCAGAGGAGGTGGAGAAATAAACATACTTAAATTTCAGAAAGAAAAGTGATGTTTTGCACAGCACTGATTTAATTACAGGCTCAACACTGGCCTCATTAAAAAGTAATAATTTGTTTATTTCTGCTAAAGTTGAGACAAAAACAAGTGCTTATTGCTCTGTTGCTGATAAAAGCTGTCCATGTTAACTTTCAAAGAACTCCATGTTTGGTTAGTATACTGTGCAACTAAAAATCAACCTTCTGGCTCAAAGGAAAGCTGCTGTACTAACATCGATGTCTTCACATGTGTCGAGGTGTTTCAGATTGGTATCCCTTATTCGCCTCCCGTCTCCTACGTGCAGGGATTTTTCCGAGCTCTGACTGACAGCTGACATTCAGTGTGTCCTGTAGAGAGCTCTTCATAACCCTCAGGCCAGGCTTTAACCGGGATAATGGCCCAGAAAAAGGTCACAACTGCCCCAGAAAGATGAAGAGGGAAATGGAAATCGAAAGTGGCTTTTCAGGAGATGACTATTTCTAGTGAGACTAAAAAATAGAGAAATACTGTTGCCGACCTACAGTGTAAATACAGTGAGGGCCCAAGATGTGTGAGGCATAACTGAAAAAGTTTGTCTCAATTTGGACTTATTGCTTTGTTAAAATAAACTAGTTGTCAAGGATACTGTATGGCTTTCCACTGACAACAAATCAAAGAAAAATAACAAGCAGCGAACAATAGTACCTCTATCATCTTTTTTATACATACAGTATATACAATTCTTTTTTCACCAAATATTAAATAAAAACAACAATTTGACAATTGATACTAGAATCCTTTGTAAAATTTGACTGACTCATGAAATAGTAAGAAATAGACATTAAGCATTTTTAGACAATTTAAAGACAAGTAATGTGGTTTGGAATAAATATGATGTTTTCTTGTATTTAGCAATGCACTGATCTCTTTTCTAAACCTTAACCATGTGCTTTCAGTTTTCACATTAGGGCTAAAGTGAAATAGAAGCAGCACCTACTCATTAACAGCTACTATTTATGAAAGTGGACGCAAAACTGGACTAGGACAAGAGCCACACTGGTGTGTATCAAAAGAAAATGAATTGAATAATGAATGAATTATACTTTATGAACAACAATGTAAAAAGGTCTGTCAGTTAAGGAGGTAGCTTCTTGTCAGAGCTAAAAATTCTTAACCTACAGATTCAATTGCCCCAAATATCTTAAAATCCTGCCTCTGGTCTTTGTTTCGACACTAATGCACCACAACAGAAGTCAAGTACAAAAACTGTTATTACATGGACTTTCTGTAACTACTTAAGAACAAAGAAGAACAAATCCTCGCCTAAATGTGATTTGGGTGCGGGTGTGTGGATGTATAGAAAACTGAGTGAGGGGTGAGGGCATTGTAAATGGTAATGATTACTTTCAGGGCCGGATGGGTTTAGGATGCGTGGGTGGGTTTGTGTCTTTGTATGGAGAGAATATAGATGAGTGTGGAGTCGAAGTTTAAAGGAGAAGGATGGAAGACGATGAGGGAGATAGTGAACACAGTCAAAGTGAGCTGTAACATCTGTGTGCTTGGGATTGAAGGGTTAAAGCCCCCCCAATCTCCACAACATCTGTCTCATCTGATTCACCTCCAGGGCTGGCTTTTAACCCTCATCTATTCTTCACTTTTGTCTTGCGCGGCCCGTGCTCATCCACGGTTTAGCCTCTGTATTTCAATGTTTATTCAGACGCATCTCTTTACAATAACAAGCCTATTCTTTAAAATATAATGACACTGGTAACAGAGGTAGTAAAATAATGGAACAAAGGGCCATGACATCACCAGCTGTCCCTAAAAAGCTTTGAAGCTGTGGATGTGAGCAGTTTATAGAGCCAAAGGTAAATTTTTAAAGAGACAGTGCACAACAATTAAAAAATCCACACTGACTATTTTCCATCAAGTTAAAAATAATCTATTGGGAAAAATGTGAAAAAACGCTAGCAGCCATAAACTACCACACATGCTAGCACCCAGACACATGTTTTGATGTTTGAAAAATGTTGAGTTCATTGTCTTCTTTGTCTGTCTATAAGAAGAATATGCTTTTAGATGTTTGTTGTTTGTTTTCTTCTCAGATTGGGAGGAGCATAAATGTGGAGACAAGCCTTTGAAGCACACAGTCTATAACAACTGTGCACTGAGATGCTAAATGTCTTTGATGCCGCGCTAAACATAAATCCTGAAATTAAAACATAATTTAGTTTAATATAGAAATATGGTAAGAGTGAAACTAACAGCTAAAAAAGTGGATGTAAAGTTCATAGAGCTGAAAGTCTTTTTTGTGATAAAAATAAGCTTTTAAAAGTAAATTCTTGAAGATCCTGGCAGGTAGGCGGTGAGAGCTGTGACAGACTGTGAAAAGTGACTTAGTGAATTACATTGACTTGAACTTTTATGACAGCAACTGAAAAGACGTCAATACGACTAAGAGCCACCACTGAGTTTTCTTGTCTGAGCCTGATCAGGTGGCTCATTATTTTACAGCTTATTTATATTTAATAAAATGTAAGTGAACAAACTCCTTCCTAACCTTGTGTAACTGCCTAAAGTGAAAATACCCCACTGTACAACTTGTGTTTTCTAAGTAAAAGAGCATAAAAGATCATGTCCCTTTTGCTGAATGTGCTCCAAAGGTGACTGTGTTCATCCTTGACCCACACATTTTTTCTTGTATCATAATAGTCTTGACCCTGGGACAAACTCGCAGGAACAAATAATAGTGATACCTTGTCTTGGTTTTATGGCAGTAACTGAAAGGGCCTCTTGTGTTTGTGTATTGCATATTTGTACGTTCACAGTGGCTCTTTATGTTCCCTCTGAGGGGGCCCGGTGATAACGATGGGTACAGGTTTTAGATAGGACTTTTTTATGAGTCGACCGTTGGACATTCTCAGCTCTCGGAACCATAAAACAATAAGAGGCACTCCTCAAGGATTTACAAAGCTCCACCTGAAGAGACTGCAGAGTTGCACTGATATCTTGAACCGTCAGAGAGGCAGGTGGAAGTTGGAGGAAGGTTTTGAGACAGGAAGAACAAAAATAGAGCCTCGAGGTGGACCGAGAGCACAGATTTCTGTCTGGGTTTTGAATTCAGCAGGTCTTTCTTTGAGATAAATACAACCCCAGATAAACAAGATGTAACTTAATTGACATAAAAAAAAGTGGACAAAACTGTAATTCCACTTTCAGCTGCAATAATTTGAAGTAATGGTTTCCTGGAAAGCTTTATGAGTCTATGAAATTGTTGCTGAGAAATTCTCTCTCATCCTTTTTTACAACATTGAAGCAGAAGCTTATACGTACATACTGTAGAATAAAAATATTCTGCTGTAGACTAAATTAATATCTAAGTAGGTAATTAGTGAATGCACATAAACTGTTTTGACGGCCGTTTTGACCAGTGCAAGAATACAGTAGGTCAATAGTGTTAACAGTCTATACATGACAAATGTCTAAAGTAAGCGTCAACTAAATACACACAACCATTTCCTAACTATAACCAAAAATCTAAAAATAATGAGGGTTTTCAAGTCTAAAAGTACATTAGAAGCCCATTTATAGCAGGAATACCATGAAATTACTTAAATATTTGTGTGGAGATGATTGGACGTATTGTTTGTTTGTTAGGAGAACAACTAAGGCTCTGTTCAGACAAGTATTTCAATGAATCTTCTTTCTGGACACAGGTCAGTTCAGCTCATTGGATTCACACCTAATGCCTACATGCATCTTCCTCTCACTTCATAAACTACTTTGCACATTCTATTTCAGTTTAATTTTGTTTTATTTATTTAGCCCAATATCATAAACAACACTTGTCGTAAAGTGCCATAAAACTCTACAGAATGAACCCCTCCATCAAGACGAGCAAAAAACAGCCCAGACAGGACTACAGATGTATTAAGGCTCCACTGCGAGGACACAGGGACTACACAATAGATTTCAGCGAGGACAGTTACATACAGTACATTTTATAAAGCCCATGTTATACCAATAAATGAACATTGACGAAAGGGGGTTGGTAGGTTTGCACCGTCAGCACAGAAGGCTCACTCTGGTTTACATCATATGTTATACTTTAAGTGAAGATGGCGGAGGCGCTACATGATAGTGATACATCTGAACAGTAACACGTGTAAAGGACTATAGACCCACACAAAGAGTTAAACAGAGCACCTATATACACTTATATAACTGTGCTGTTAATCATTGTAAACACATCTGGTAACATGCACTGGGCACTAACGCTGTATGTCAATATAAACACACCAGCAGGTTGCCCTCCGTCACAGCTGGGGTGCACTACTGTAAGCAAAACAAATAGTCAGAGCCTCCACAGCCACATGCCTCGTGTGTGTGTGTGGAGTCAGGGGGTTGTAATATTAATTGTGCAGCTCCCTATACAGGTTTGTGTCTTGCAGCGGGGAGTTAATAATTAAGGCGCTACTGCACCCTGCTCCGCAGAAAGCATCCCTCACAGACTGAACCCCCCATAGTCCCCCCACTCACTGACTGAAACATACACAGCACTGGAGTCATATATTTGTGAGGACAATGTTTTATAATGCAGTCCCTACTGACCCTAACCATCATGACGGGACTAGAGGGAAGGATAATTGAGGAATTGTTTAGTAATACTGAATTTTCAATTATTATAAAATTGTTATTTCTGGCCTGGCAACGGGTCACAAATCCTTTCTCTTTGCAGCAGTTTACCCTCATTAAAAGCCCCGCTGAGCAATTGTAACTAGCCTTTTAACCAAAACATAGGTGGGCTTTATCAAATGCTTTGTTTATATTGTATTATTATCTATTGTAAAATTTATACCTTTCCTTTTCACTCAAAATATGAAAGACTCAAACTCATAAATCTAATGTCCCCATATCCATTTTCATGGTTTCTTGAAACTGAAATGATAAAACTAACCACTGTTCTAAAGTCCACCTGTTTTGACAGATACTGTATGAACGTGCTACAATTTTTACACAAACCTCACCCAAACAAACATTAATTAAATTACATCACAATTTAAATGGCATGTTTCCAACAGCATTTGCCACCTTTAGTGCATCGCTAACCTGGCCGGCCATTTTCATTCTATTAGTAAAATCTCACAGCTACTGTATTTTATATTTACTGTTTACCTAAAAGATGCTTTAAATACTGCCTCATGGAAATCCACGTACAGCCTAAGAAACCAGACTAACTCTCTGCACACAATAAAAAGGAATTATGATGGCTAGACAGGACAGTTTATTGGATATTCCTCAAATACACAACACAAAACATAAAAAAAATCCACTAATGCTATGTTCACATTGTAAGTCGGCCTCCCTTTGTTATCAGCACAAGAAACTTGATGATTCAAAATATATACAAGCGCATTTTAATTAGATTTCTTCTGTAAAAAAATGTGTGTCATATTTGCAATGTCCGTTTCTTAAAGAGAGCTCCATTTTAAACAGAATACAGTGCACATTCAGATGAGTTTGTTGAAAACAGTCCGATAAAAGCCTGTGTACAATGCAAATATCAATGCAAATGTTAATGCGGTGTGCATCTTTAATGCTGTTTCCATTAAGGCGGCTCGTGGAGAAGCTACAGCCTGACACCACAATAACCTGCGGAAAACTGTGTCCGCAAAAGAAACACAGCTACACGCTTCTCCATAAGAAATATTCATAAGACACAGCCGCAGCTTAAAGGTTCACCAGGCACAAGAGAGTGCAAACGCTTTTATTTCAAGTACATGAAGGTGTTATGTTGCTTTAATGTGATGTAAAAACCTACAAAGATGAGATTAAGTCAATGACACTCCCAAAGCTAAATTTAATTATCTCATATCTAGAGCTGGTTTAAAGATGATTGCACAAGAATCATACATATTTATAAAACTCAGCTTTATCTGCCACAATTGATTAAATACAATAAAGTAAAAAGAATAGCCAGAAGAAGAATTGGCTTAACATTGAGGAGCTTAACATTTAACATTAACATTTAAAAAAAATAAAAAAATAAATAAAACATACAAAATACACATCAATTTATGTGACCTGCAAGTACACATTTGTAGTATAATTATAGATGTAGATTAAATGTAGATTTAATTTATTTCTTTAAATATTGCATCAAGAAAATATTTATAAAAACTGTAGAAGCTGCAAAACACCCCACATTTTTCAAGAAAAGTACTTGAAGTGTATATTATATGAGTATATGAGTATATCCAATAAAATGAAAACCATCAAAACCAGTTTACTCACATTGAGTTAATATAAATACTGTGGCTTGTTCAATCACTAAATGTTCATCTGAAAGTGCCTGATATCTGGTAAGTCATAAAAAACTCTTTAAATGGTCTGGGATAATGACAACCAGTAACTATAAATAACGTGACAAAAACATGTTACCTACAAAAAATTTAACACAGAACATTAACTTTTTTTTAAATCTTTGTTTATGTGCAAATACCAGCTCAATCAAAATCTTGCTTCTGAACATTACATTAGGTTTGATGAATAGGCCTCTCATTATCAGTTCAAAACAGAAGTCATGTCATGTGGCAATTACTGATGGACTTCAGTTTCATAAATGCTGTACACAGACTGCTTTTGTTCTTCTAAAAGTGAGCGTGACACCACAGAAAAACTGATAAAAAGCAGTGATGCCTCAGAGCAAGACATGTCAAAATGTGGCAGCACTTTGAAGGAGAGTGATTATTTGACAAAGTGTCTGATTACGCTGGCTTTTCTCAGGACCAGAGATGTGCACATATACATCACATACTGAAAAGACAATCACTGTAATCAGTCCCAAAAAACATCTGAAAAGGGATGCAGTATTTTCTACCCAGAAACTGCCGGTCAAAAATGCACATAATGATGCATTGGGAACATAAAATATATATAACATGCATGTGCTTGCCAAATTATAGAAAGACTAGAGCAATTACTGCTGTCATCGTACACAATGTCAACATTTACTTAAATAACACAGCATTAGAGAAAGAAAAGTTACATATAACGTTACATAGTAACAACAAGAAGTGGTTTAAGATCAGATTAATGTAAATAGGCCAAAAGATTATGACATTTCTTAAAATCTTAATTCCTTATTATTCACTATTTAGATTTAAAGACTTCCACAGTTTCTGTCAAAACTCACCCAATTGGAGTGAGGTGTTTAGAGGCAATAATAGTCTACCTGCATGCAAACATACTGACATTCAAAGACAATGCTGCTTAAATATTGGCCATAGAAAGTAAGAACAGTAGTCATGTTATGTTTAACCATGCAACCGTAAAATAGCAAAAATACAAATATTCAATAATATCATTGTAATTAGTGGCTAAAAACCTAAATCACATTGAGGAGTTTTATAAACGAGGAACCAAAATAAAAGCAGTCATTTGTCAAGATAACTGTCAAAATCTGGGAGTGTGCTGATAATTATCTACTGTAGGAAATAAGTTACTTATGACCAAGTATGTCATAAACCCCTTTTACCATATACTGGACTATGCCTTTCATCTATTCATGGGTTTCAGTCACATAACTTTTTCCTGATATGGACACCATTCCGTCCATCCCTGCCACGCTCCAAACCTCTCCTGGCTGCAGTCTCATCCTGCCCGGTGGCACGGTGTGGGGTGAGCGAGGATGATGAGCCCATGATCGAAGAAGAGTAGGGGGTTCAAAGTCATGCTGTCTCTTCCCATTGGCCTACTTTCCTCTGCTGCACCGCTTTAACACATTAGACCATGTAGACACTGGGCCTCGACATGTGACTGTGTGTTTACTGTTAATCTACTCAAAACTCTACGTTTATGTGTCGTGGAGATTTCCAGACATACAGCTCTCTACTGAGGGTCTGTCCCCGAGGGAAAAGAGAGACAGGGAGGCTGGAGGCTGCTCCACTGCTCAGTCTGCTGCATGCATCTTTGTCATGACTACTTTAGTGCCTGCTGACCCCTACGTTCAAAATATTGTACAGTAAATAAGTAACATTTTTAAATATGACAAAAGTCCCAGCACACACGGTAATGTTGGTTCAGGCTCCAGCAGACTACATGTGCCACACAAAAGAATATTCTCCTGTCTTGGATCAGTGGCTTCCCACAAATCCTGGAACTTTCCGGAGTATTTTCCATTTAAAAAAGGGAGGTTTGAGTTTGTTATAGAAGTAACATTGAAAATGGATTAAATTATAACTTTATCAACATAAACACTGCTGCTATTCTATGGTTAAAAGGTTATATGATTAAAAAAACACTTACAGGCAGCTATGCAGCATTGCAAAGCTTGCTAATTTTTTTTAGCTAATAGTAATGAGTTCCGGTCTCTTGTTTGGCACCTGATACAATCCTTCAGTTAAAAAGCATGAATCACTGTAGTGCCATGCAAATATTTTCCTGAATTCATCTTAAACGGCAGCCAGTTCAAAAGTTAAACCTCCTAAAGAATATAATGTTAAACTAGAACACAGTATAAAATAAAGTTCACAATGATGTTAAGCCACAACCTTAACTGGGCTAAAAACTACCTTTACTTACGTTCTTGTCAAAAATATCCAGTGTGAGTTGGTTTGAGCATGTTCCCATTACGGCCTGACTGTAATCAGCACTTATCACATATTCTACTTGTTATTTTAGCCCTTGTATATCTGCTGGAAGCTGGATGCTAATGGCATGAGTAAAGCTTAATGCATTTGTCGGACTGATTACTGAACACCACAAATGCACTTTGAAGAAACAAAACTGAAAAGCATTCCTCAGAACAACACTTTGAGCTTCTGTTTTTCATGAACTGCAAATGAAAACCATCCACGTCTCTTTCAGAGAAATTGTTTTTCACAAGTCTCGTCTGAGCAGAATCCAAAACTTAACGTGGCCTGCTGCATTTACATATATCGTGTGAGAATAACTGCCGTGTCTTATTGGGAATTAACTTTAATATCAGCTCTATATTTCAGATAAAGCCGCCAGATCCAACATATGTCAGACAGTTTTTTCTATTATTACAGATAATCCATCTTATTGTAATTGGGATGTGATGTATGCAATCTGCTGAGTGAAAAATAATAAAGCATTTTAACTGATGCTGAGATAATCATATGCATCAAAAAGAGGGAAAATAACAGCAATTTACAACAAGCATGTTTGAGTAAATCTTTTGTGACAGGATATAAATCACATCCGTAGACTTAATAATCGTGACTAATTTGATTCTATGATATATTACCCACTCTGGTGACTCTTAGAAGAGTTTTATACAAATTATTTCAAAACTCTGATTTTAAACCTATAGACTCTATTACAGACAAAAAGACACGCACAGCACACATTTACATGAGCACACAAGTAACAGA
The DNA here is from genome assembly GCA_024416835.2 of Perccottus glenii. NCBI lineage: Eukaryota > Metazoa > Chordata > Actinopteri > Gobiiformes > Odontobutidae > Perccottus > Perccottus glenii. Next base: position 8,565,366 of record CM044555.2, on the reverse strand, counting down.
CACTTATACCTGGTCAAAGTCACTACATTTATGTTCCACAGGCATTTGTTTTACAGTATGCATTTGTGCAACTTCTATGTAAGTTTAAATGGAGTTTTTTAGTTTTTTTTAATTTTAAGAAAAGTGTATGCTAATTTAAAAAGTTGGTCTTCATATTAAAAAGATTCATTATTTCTGGCAGGCAATTTTAAATTAGTTCTTTGCTTCTCAACAGCAAACGAAAAAGCTAAAATGCATTTACTGACAGCGCAGACTTTAAGTATTATTTGAAAAGGAGCTTTAAAAAACTTGATGTAATGAAAAGGTAGCTTTGCTCATTTTTACAAAAAAACAAATACTGACATGTTTTTGGTTTTACAATTTTTTTTTTTATCTATAACAATATAATTTAAAGTGAATTTAGATTTAATGCTGGACTTTTTATTGGAAATGGAAAAAGTGGCACTATATAATTTTTTTAAGCCGGGTAAAAGTAAGTTTTATTTAATCAAACTACAAACTAGCACTTATTGAAAGAAAGAAGAGAGTAGTTGCTGAAAGCCTCCCTGTTTGATGATGGATGTATAGAGACAGAGACATAGGAGGGAAAAATGCATGTCAGTGGGAGACTCTGGTAATCTATTTGACCCTGTGTGTGTCTGTCTCGGTGTTATCTCCTCCTTGTGCCACTTCTCCGTTAGAAACAGGGGGAAGTTTTACAGGAATCAGTGTAATATCAGTCGCCTCAGACAATGTCAAGTCCTCGATGTCAGCAGCAGATCAATATTTATCAGTCAATACGCCCCCCGCCATTTTGTTTCTCTGTCCCTTTCTACATGCACAACCCCCTCTTGTCCTTCTTCTTTCCACAGTCCCTCTCTCGAGCTTATCCCCCGTGGAGAGGACCTGTAATGTCACCCCCATCTTCTGACAAGCCCCCTTTACCACCGGGCTTTTGCTTCCCATCGAGAGGCTCCGGGAAATGAGACAGAGCTGAGCATTGCGTCAGACGGGAGCCTCAAAGGCAGTGGTGGGTCAGCGAGAGGAGGAAGGGGGGGGATCTGGCGTGGATGTTTCTCTGCAGCTTCAGGGGATGAGAGGATGCTCAGTGGCCAGGATTAAGAAGCTGTGGAGGGGCCACTTCTAAAGAGCCAGCCCCTCAGAGCCGGAGAGATGTAGAGGGTGCATTCTCATATATTTCCTCACATATGCCGAAGCACACAGGCGTCTTGAAATAAGTCTATTGAAAGTGCGAGCACATACGGCGAAACAGGCTGGTGGCCACAGTGAACTGTGTCCAAGGTTGGATCCTATAGGATTAGCTGAATACATTCACAGTGACAGCTCCAGTCAAGGTTAGGGTAGCTGCAGTGCTTCGGTTTGCCACTAGGTTTTCACACTGTGGCCTTTGTATGGAATAAAAACACAGTCTGTTACTGCAGTCAAGTCTGAAAAGCTTCCTGAGTTTAGATTTATTTTAGTTTAATGGCGCAGAGGTGTATGATAATCTTGAAAGACAGTTTAACAATCTATGATGAGGAAGCGAAGATCCTCAAACAATCTGTGTATAACTCTTGTTTCTCCGTGTAATGTTGTTTAAAACCACTCATAACATAGTCCCAAAAAGAAGCCAGCATTTGCCAACAATCAAACTTGGAGTTAGAAAAATTATATGTAACTATATCAAACAGGATTACAAGTAGCAATGTTAACTAAGAAGATTTCAACAACTCTGCAGAACTCTGAATTACATTTCAAAGTGGTATGTAGAGTTTATCATAAAAAAAAAAACAGGGCTGTCTGATACATCCTGTGGGAAAAAGATGTGCTTTTTGAGTGAGACTGAGGAAGATGTGCAACAGTAGGTCAGTCACTTGATCTATTGGATAAATGATACACATACAATAAAAAACACGTACATGCATTCCCTAAAATAAACCATAAATGCAATGTGTGGTCTTTTTGAACTCTGTCAGCTCTGAGCCACAAGTTTCCATCAGACAGTTATTGTACAGTGAGAGCTTTTAACTCCGGCTGTCACTATTAAGTAGAGTGGTGCACATAAGAAGAAAGGCAAGGTGGTGGTCAGAGGCTCTTAAAAGTGATTTAGTGGCTGCTTCTGAGCGGTTTGTGTGTGTGCGCTGCGTGTGTGTGTGTGTCGACCATCTGCCTCTGAAAGGAGCGGTCTACTCCAGTTAAATGCCCTGCCGGTTTGATGGTTTGGAAAACACCCACCTGATATTAACGTCGGGCGTCACATCAACCGGCAGATCTCTGGCAGCGCGTTCTAACTAAAACGGCAGCAGCTGCTCCTTCTCTTTACTGTCAGAAAAACACAGTGATGCTGTGACGCGAGTCCTCCCCTTCTCGGTGGAGCTGTGAGTTCTGGGGGCTTTTAGCGCAGCGGTAGGACATTAAATAATATTTCATCTCATGTCAAAGACTTCAAATTAACTTCAATCAGGTTAATAAAGGCTCATGGCAGCGGTACTCAACAACTCACTTTTCAATGTTCTACAGTCTAGAGTTGTTTAGCTACAACACAAAATGGGGTTTCTTTATAGACACTGTATTTAAATGATTCAATAAACCAGAAGAAATCTATTTAGATTTTTGAGTTACTGGAAATACCTTGAAGGAACTGTACATGTGTTTACATTTTGAAGCAATATATTTTTTATAGCTGGGCTTTTCTGTTCTACATAATCTTTGTTTTAGGCGAAATGGTCTAGTATTTCTGTCGTCCAAAATGCATACACAGCTCATTTTTACAAACAAAGGGTTTATGTGAACCAAGACATGGAGAAAAATGTTAAAGTACAAAAATATCCATATATGATCACACATCCAGAGTCTAATTGAGTAAGAAAAAGGCACTTGGGCTGTGCCTCTTAGCTCCCTCTGAGTGGTGTGGCATTTGGACGCCTACAAGCCTCCTCTGGCTTCTATATGAGGAGTAGAGTGACCTTTTAATGACAAGGCCTTATACACTCTGCCACCTACTGCAGCCATGCACTGTTCTTAAGGTGCCCTTTGTATTATACCCGATCGCCTCATTTGTCAGCAGGGACGTTATTTTAGCCTGCTTTACCTTTTTTGACTCTTCAGATCCCTTTATATATTCTTTTTCTTTGTTCTTAGATCAGTGTCCCTGTGTCCACCTAAAAGTATCAAGAATGGAAACTGTTCTTTGACATATAAAAAGGCAAAAAATGGAGAGACTAACCAGCCAATGAGAGCGTTTGTTATTCGAAGGGTAACATTCTAATATACAGTACGTCCAGATAAAGCTAGAATGTCATTGGCTTTCTGGAGGACATGTTGATTAGAGAAAAAAATATTTTCTCTTTGTTGCATTTAAAGCTTTAAAACAGATGTCCATCGTGTGTTTAAGTGTAGAACTGTAAGTTCATGGTAATGAAAGTTATTTGGTTTTGTATATCTTTTGCACTCAGTTAAAATACAAAAACTTTCATATAGAAAAGCAGTCATACAACGTGAAAGTTGGGCAGGACACCAATATCCAATATACTGTCCAGTTTAAAACTCCATTACAAAAACATTTACAATATTTGTGGATTTTAGAAACAGGAGCACAACATAAAACTATAAAGCATCAATAATAACTGTCACGTGATATCACGAGTTAGTCACTTTGTGGATTTGCAATACTGTCCCAAAAGCACACAAAATCATACTGGTGGTACTTAATACTTAATAAAAAAATGTCAACTGTTGTAAATAAGTCTTTATATTCTCTCTATTATACTTCCTACTTTATATGAAAAAACACTGCTTAATAAACAAGACTAGACTTTTAGTTTTTTGAAAATTAAATATTTTGTGAGATAGTAATTATTATATAATTATTATAAGTTATATATATATATATATATATAAGTTTGAGTTAAAAGTTTGAGAGAATAGCTTGATATTTGGCTGCATCATACAGTATATTGTTTCAAAAAAGGATACAGCTAGTCTTTAGTGCGTTAGGCATTAAATCCATGTTTTAAAATATTTATTTAGGCTCTGTGTATGGGAGGTGAGGGAGAATAATAAACACTTCAGACATTAGTATGCAGAGTTATAAGCCTTTTAATTAATGATTGTTTCGTTCTTAAACAAATCACTGAATAAACTCCAAGTGAACAAGAGGACGACCAATTGAACTACACCATGACCTTCTCATCAAAGTGCCCTACGACAGCACTATAGACTCAGGAGACTTGGCTCTGAGAGGTATTTCCTCTATCCTTTCACTTATCCTTTCATTTCACCTCCCTACACCAGCTTCATCAGCCTTTTTCCAGCTGCAACAAGGAGGAGCAGCCCAGTGACAAAGATCTTGATGGAGATCAGTTGGAGCACCTGCTCCTCTGTGGCACTGTGCCGTCACCTCCACTCATGTCAGCGCACACCTGGGCCGATATGCAGGCGCTATCTCTGCTCGGCAACAGCTATAAGACAGAGTTCAGAGGCGCATACAAACCACAGAGTGTAGGAAAAGTACCCCGTGACTCTGATCCGTATCATGAAAATATCATGCTACTGAGGAAATACAGTAGACGGGCATACAGTATGTTTTGACAACTATACACATTAATAGCAAAGTGAAAACAAAGTGAATAAACGACTCCAGATTTACACCAAACGCATGAGCAGCACGTAATGTCAGCTCTGCATCTCAGCTGTGTTGTGTAAGAAGCATGTGAGCAGTGTGTGTCTGCAGTTTTACAAAAATGAAACCTAGTTAACCTCACAATCTTTACTGAGTTACTGAGCCACCAATAAATATACTTTGTGGTAATACCTGTGGCATACCTTTCGATGTCAACAGTTGATTATCATAAGCTTAGAAACTACCCTAACCACAGTCAACTCATCTCTAAAAGTACTGGATGTCATCTCAATTAAACCAGCCATTCATTATACAAGATAAAGTGTTATATATATATAAAATAAAATAAAAAACACAAAGGAACTCTTTGAGGAGTTAAAGTCATGTACAAATGTCAAGCTATAGATAAAGCCTAGATGCTACAATCTGACTCACAATAATATATATATATATATATATATATATTTTAAATGGGTGTCAGTGGTATAACCGGTCTTTACAGAACCTTTCTAGCGGAAGTGTGGTGTTATTCATGTTCATTTCTGGCCATTCATTTTCTCTGCATTCTCTGGGTGGCACAGAAACACTCACTCAAATCACTCCGGCTGCTTAATAGTGGCATTCAGATATGCACAGCACAGTCTAACACACACTCTGTCACACCAGCCACTTGTTACAGTGGCCACTAATTGCCGTACCCTTGCAGGCATTACAAAACAATACTGTCGTCTTCAAAGTAAGCACTGCTCGCTGCGGGAAGCCTTTCAGTTCAGAGAGAGACGGAGCGGGGCCTGAGCGCCGTAACGGGCAGCAGAGAAGAAGAGTGACAGGTAAAAGCACGTACGAGAGGAGAAACAAAAGGCAGAGAGTGACAGCTCGGAGTGGAGGTCAACAGAAAATCTGTTACAAGAGTCGTGCAGGACGGGACAAAATAAAGGTCTCCTAGCCTGTGTTAGTAAAAAAAAAAAACATTTACAGTACATTTGGGACGCCATGTATATTTTCAGATCTTGTATCATTTACTGTACTAAAAGAGACAGCATTCGTGAGTCTTGGCACTTGAGTAGAGCATTAATTGATCTGATGCTAAACCTTAGCATCTTCATTCACTCAGACAAGCATTTAATTCACTACAAGATTCAAAAGAGCTTGATTTTACAATGTGGCAAACAACACTTAAGACAGACAGTGATAGTACCAAATTATATGATGGTTTATTGTTAGATTCTACCACATTGACTTTAGGCCTGAGTTATCTGATTTTGGGTGTAGCTCAGTGCAGTGCAGTTATGAGCAACTGAGTGATACTTTAGCTGTTATTCTTCAGAGAAAGATTTACATTAAGCTTCTAGTCACCAGTGTTACAGCTGGAACACCACTGGAAGCAAGGTGGGTTAAGTGTCTTGCCCAAGGACACAACAACAGTATAAACTGTGGGGAGAGCGGGAATCAAACCGCCTACCTTCTGGTTGAAGGACGACCGCTCGTCACTGAGCCACTGAGCCCCAGTTTAAAAAGTATGCAATATGTAAATTATGGTAACAGTGACTTAAAGCTAAAGTAACTGATGTAGCTAATAGCTAATGTAGCTTTATAGTAAATAGTAAATGTATATTTTTAGTATTCAGTTTTTGCAGCTCCCTACCGTCGTCCTCCTTGCCATGTGCGTTTGAGGGACTGTGGCGCATCCTGTCTCCGCCTCGACTGGCCGGGCTCAGGTCAGAAGCTGGTCCAAGATCAGCTGTTAGCCATGTGGCGTCGCTCATCTCTGCCTCCTCCTCACTGCTCACTGAACGGTCATCCTGAGAACAACACAGGTTTTACACTTTCAAAACCAAACTAAACAGATTGTCAAGTAGTGTTAGAGGATGAGTTACACGAAGAAATTGTAACAAACAATGGACGTTTACCCTGCAGCAACTGAAAGTTTAAAGACCAGTCCAACTCATGTGTTTCCAGTTTCAGAAACAGGGTTAGAGTTAGATCAACTAGAGTCTTTTCACTGTCAGTTTGGCTGAGAGAAGAAAGTCATAATCATTTAAGACCTGAAAAGAGGATTCACAATGGCAACTGTAATCAAAGAGAGGCCGACATGTTGCATGATGAGGGTAAAGTTATGTAACACATCTGAATATAGAGAGCCTATATTCCATATTAAATATAAAAGTAAAAGAGTTGTAGCAACACAGGCTATACATTAATAAATAATAATAATAAGAAACATAAAACCACCAAATAAACAACCTTGTTTTACTGAACGTATAATATAGTATAGTATTCTCAAGTAAGTCAGTAAAATTATCTTCACTGTAGGGTTACATTTAATGATGAACATAGATATTAAATGTATATTTCCACAATGATAAAAAGGCCTGAAGCTCTCAAGGGATTTACAACTTATAACCAGTAAAAAAAAAGTGGAATTTTAAACTATGTTAAGTAGACATAATTTATTTTTAATTAACAACCTGAGCTGCATGATGATTCTCGCAACAGAAGTTAACATAAGCCAATAAAAAATAGCCAGTTTTGCATAAACAAGATAAATTTGGTTTATAGTAACTCTATGAGTGTTGTCAGTAGAAGATTTTACTAAAATTAAAGATGGCACCAGCTAAAAGTCACATGACATGCTGGACTTTTACAAAATGACAAATAAAACGACAATTGTATTATTATATATTGTAGAAACATGCAGTATCTGCTCGTGGTAAAGAACTTAGCAGCCAATAAACATGAGAGTAAATAAAGTTACAGAGTTTGAGAATAGATGAGAATAAGAAATACTGCTGAAGTGAAAAAGACTTTACTTTCTGAGCCATTTTCTTTGTGGTATACTTTAGCGGAGTATGATTGATGTAACAATAGATGGCCAAACTGTTCACTCTACTTCTCTGCTGATTGTTTTCCAACATTATACACTGTGTTTGGCAGCTTTCCCTTGGCTTTGTGGGCTTTGTGTAAACAGACAAATCCACTGTAATGAGAGGTTGCATTAACGGCAATATGGTGCCCTCTCTGTTTATAAAAGGGTTTCTGTAAAGCAGTCGATGGCAGCACAAAGAAATAAATGAAGTGACATAGAAGCAAACGCAAGTATTCCTGTTTTCTCAAAATAATTTTATTGGATTGTTGACATTTTCAATGATAATAAACTAGGAAGACAAAAAAAGACCAAAAGACTACACCAGAACAATAGAAAACACAGCTCTGATTGTGCATCTTGTAAATCCACCTAAACTGAGATTAGCCTGTCCCTTGTCATAAAAGAAACAATGTGTACCTACAGTTTTAAGCCATTTTAATCTCTTTATTCACTGCTTTCCCAGAGCATCCACTGGAGCAGCCATGACAGCTGCTCCGCCGGTTTAACCCAAACATCAGAGAGTACAAGAAGAGCGAGGCAGGGAGACGACATGCAGGCAAATCAAACACAACATGCCCACTGTGTACAGCACCTGCAGGTCTCACCGCTCGCAGGAACATCACACTGAGATGAAACTCAAAGCCCATTCCCACAAACACGCACTCTGCCTCTGTTTAGAGCAAAAACACCGGGAATGTACAACATAACACTTCCCAGGGACTGGGACGGGGCTGTGTACCGACACAAGGTGAGTGTTTGGAAGAAGTGACAGACTGCTTTGAGGCCACACTGTCACAGCTGTCGTCTGATGTACACAGTTTGGGTTTATGTGGGAATCAGCCTCAGCAAAGACGTGGTCAAAGTGAAATAGTGTAAATTACAACCAAAGTGTGAGGTACAGGTGTGATCTGCAATGTCAAGGATACTCATCTATGTTTAATACAAAAACGAATGGGAAAATGGAGACGAGAACAGATTATTCTCAGATTTAAACCTCATTTCCACCCAGGTTGGGTCATTACCAATGCGTTTACATTAAGAAGGGTCCAAAGCATTACCGAAAAGGAACACCTTGGCCAGGGGTCCCACGCGGTCCTGTGTTAGAAATAGCTGACAGATGGATAATCTTCACTTGAAATAAAACAAGAAATAAAAATGTTTTTCCTTTCTGGTTTTGTGAAATAAAACATTACATTTATCATCTACACTGCATTAAACACAAACAGAACTTGTGGTATTAAATAGTGAGTCCGTAAATTAAAGTGAATTGAAAAGGCCCTCAAAGCACTTTACGTCAAGTATCCTTTCACTCATTCACTTACCCAGGCACTAACTCATTCATTCACCAGTTTATGGGAGGAGCAGGGATCGAACCTGCTGGTTGGACGAAACTCTCTCTTGCCGCACCAATGCATCTAAGTTTCTAGGTCTGCTTCAAATACGATTGACATTTCATACAGAGACAACTTCTGGAGCACTTCTGTGATGTTATTGCTTCAGAGGCCAGTCTTTAGGACCCAGCAAAGTGGAAGCACGGGGCTCCTGTAACTGGACCAAACTGAACCGTACTCAGCAAAGTGGAAACAAGGCTATACAGAGTCATGGAGTGGTGTGAGACTGACTCGTGGAAAAATATCACAGTATCATGGGATACAACTTAAAAACCTTTTCATTTCCTGGTAAATTGAACATAGTAATGTAGAACAGGAACATAATCACTTTCTGGTATTCTCTCTTCAGCTCAGTTGACATAAATAGTCTTCTGCGGTGTTTGTGTTTTTAATACAGCGATGATCATAGCACTTTGAAACAGCGGTATACCTTGAAACTGGTTATTGTCTCATGCCTAACAGAGTGTGAGGTTAATTGTTAAATATATAATTCAACAGTCGCCTCAGTGGTGAGAAGGTTTGGATGAAAACAGCGCAAAAACTAAACCAGCATCTCCGTTTGTCTGAGGCAGCATCAATGGAAACACAAGACATTATTCATTATTAAAACATCTGAAAAGCTAAGGTTAATGGTTTGCCTGATGGCAAAAACTGAGAGACTTAGGAGGAGTTTTTTCCCACAGGCCATCAGGCTCTTGAACTCAAAACCAGCTACCTCACATTGACACACTGACAGTGTCACTCTGTTTTGCTACAAACTGTTTTGCACATTTGATTCCTGCACCTTCATGTGATTCTTAATATTTAAGACCACAGCTAAATGCATATATGCACACTGTACATCCCTGTACATTTTTTAATATTTTAAGTCTACAGTTTACATTCATGTACATTATTTTGCGATCTAGATTTATTCCCACATTACACACTTTTTATATTTTTTAGATTTTATTCTTATATTTTTTATTGTTTACTTTTATCTCATTCTTACATAGCTACATTTATGTATATTTTCATCTGTGTGTTTTCCTAATAACTGCACTGTCCATGGAGCGGACCTGACTCACATTTCACTGCTGGTTATATATGCTGTATATAATTTTGTACGTGACGAATAAAAATCTTGAATCTTGGTTCCTGCTTTTTTGAGCAGTCTAAGATTTTTAGACTCTGAAAAAAATCCCTTTTTTGTTTTGTTTTTTTTCAAATTCTGTTCTTTTCTTTTGCTATGTATTTAAATGAGGACCTAAAGCAATACTCTTTTGTACCCCGCGCTCAGTCAATGCCGTCTGCATAGAGACGTTCATTTTTGTTTTACTGACCTTGTGAAATAATCAAAGAGCCACTGCCGGTTTTCTCAAAATGCTATTCACTCATAATGTGTCCTAATGTGCATTCCGAGTACTGTGTTCTCTTTTACGCACTTATGTAGAAACAAAGACATCATCCCATTACATGTTTCTGTGTTGTATATTTATCCCAAACTGACAAGCGTTGTGGCAGCTGAATCTCTGTAAACATGAAACGCATTGCTTCCTGAGCAGCTCAAGATTGCTCCCAGGGGACAAACACATGTACGCATGTTGAAACTGCTTTCATCAGACAAAATGTTTATTCAACCCAGATACTGTTGTTTCTGCAAATCATGGATGCAACAGAATAAGCAGAGATTTACATGTCATGTTGGAATACAAGAAAAAGTGGGAAATTTGAGTAATATTTCTGCCAAGAGCGATCACATTGGTCGACACAGGCTTGTCATATGACATTCCCAGATGTTTAATAGCTGCCGATAAAGTGTATATTCAGCACGTCCTTTAACAGAGAAAACCGTTTAAGAAAGAAAAGTATCAACAGATAAAAGGGAGGCAACGCAAACTGCAGATAAATACTGTCAATTCAATCACGTAATGTTTAACGAGGTGCAGCTAAGCTAACAGTAAGCTCTAAACTTCAGTTTGGTGTAATGTATTAGTATTTTGTGAAGAAAAAACCTTTAGTTTTTTTCAATAAAAGATGAGCAGGAGAGATCTCTTTGCTGCTTTTGGGGGACAGTGGAATCTGAGAAAGGGTGGGCAATAAAACATTTGGTAGTGGAGCATTAAGGCAATAAGGGTGTTTTGACTAAAGTTTTAGAAAGTGAATAACAATAACCATGTTGTTAATAAAAATAAACCCTTGATGGCTAATTATAAAATTGATCTAGGTCCAGATTTGGATATCTTTTATGGCTCCAAGAGATAAATGACAAAAAATATTGTACTATAGTGTAATTATATTTAGTAAGCTTTGGACATTTTAGTCACAAATATTTACTGTTTATTTGAACATTAGATTACGGTTAAAAATGACTGTATTTTACCGTTAGTTTGTTATATTGCAGCTACAGTGGACCATTGTCAACAGTCCCAACCACACACTGTACAATCAACTGTGGCAAATGAGCCACAGACTGCTTTAGACAAAAATGAAATCGGACAGCTTCAGGAAGTGTGTCGACAGCTCCATGACTCCACTACAAATCCTGTGCTGCTCTGACATCAATGATTGTTTGTGGAAAAATTAAGTATGTGTTATTCTTAGGAATAGGTAACATATAATTTAACATCTACTTATAATACGAACCACAGACTTGATAGACTTAGATACACCTATTTTATAATGATTCATCTTTTCATGTCTTGCAATAAATTGAAGCTTAATAAATATGTTTTCTATAGATTGTTGCATCACAAAACAGCATCAGTGAGGTCCCTCTGTATCAGCAGTAAGCTCTCAGGGCTGTGACTGTACAGTAAAGTTAAAAAGGTGAAACCCTGCAGGGGATTCCTCAGTTTCCATTTAAAGAAAAATCATTTGTGTAGCAGTACGAGCACAGAGCAGTACGAGCACGAGCACAGAGCCAGTGACTCCGTGTGGCAGCGCTGACCCATATCTGTCTATTAGAGCGGGAGTTTCCTCGGGCTCATCACAGCGGATTAGCCTCCTCGACCGAGCAGCCAGCGCCACAGCAACAATAAATGCCAGCCCCGCCGAGCACTGTAAACAGACGAGTGTCCAAAGAGCTGTGTCATTAATTCAGAAAGGCTTCATTCAACAGTGTAAGCCAGTGCATCAGTCGGTCTTTATAAACAGAGTGACATGGAAATGTTCCCTGAAGGACGGTCTGAGGACACGGGGGCGTTGTCTTGTACAGAAAAGCCCTTTGAGCTAACTGTTGTTTTTCAGTTGTTAAATAAATGACTAATTATGTTTAATTAATAGATAACTTTGGACTGAAATTAATCGATGCCGTGCAAACACATTATAGAGTTGTTTTTGCATCAAATATTCAAACCGGTCCTGCAAATAAAAAGTTACTGTTTTGCAAAACAAATTTTTACTATGTTACGTTTAGATAATAGCAAGTTCAGTTAAAATCAAGTGTAAAGATAAAAGGTAGAATAAATATGCTTGATAGTTTACCGATTATTAATAAAAACAACCATATCATTACTTTCTAATTATTTATTATTATTATTATTAAATTTATTTTTTGTTTTTTGTCTTTGGTATACATTTATTACGTTCAAGATATTAGGAATACTTAACCTTTGACAGGAGCGAGTGTTTGTTTACCTGCTTTACTAGTTTCAGTTACTTCCTGTAGCCTTCATCAGAAAGTGTGGGATAGGGAGAAGGCTCCCTCGTCACGGTTCATACTTCTTCTTCTTATTCCCTTTTTTCGGATCTCAAAAGCCTCTCTGATCCAGCGATGGTATTTGTTACTTTCGGCACAGATAACCCTGGTATTGTTCAAGTCCATAATATGATTCTCCCTCTTGCAATGGTCCAATATGTCCGATTTCAAGTTTTGTTGTTCTGCTTGTTCTTTTATTGACCTTGTTTGTCTGTTATCCGTTTCTTCTTTAAACAAATAAAGCAGGTAAACAAACACTTGCTCCTGTCTGATCAAAGATTAAGTATTCCTTATAACATATCATTACTTCCTAATTATAACTACTTAATTCTTCTAATCTTAAATTGAACTCGTCACCTTATTTGTGGACAGCATAAACCAAAATGCACCTAAAATGTGGAATTACAATGTATACTATCACCTCTGGATCACCCCAAAAACTGCATAGTGCACCTTTAAGTTCTGTATTTTGATTGGTTTTCCTCATACTAGGTAAAACATAGAATCCAGGACTTCAATTCTAATGATTATTCGACATATATAACAGTGAAGTATAGGCATTGAGAAACATTTTTTGGTATGTTTAGAAAATATAGTCATAACATTCATAGGGAGAAGTAAAATTTAGGAAGCTATTTATAATTTTATGCACAAAACATGAAGACTTTGCTAATTTGTCCCCCAAAGCCATATAATATTTTGAGTAGATTTTTTTTATTTACCAGGGTATATACAAAATGAAACATTAAACTTAACAAAATATGCATTGTACCAGGTTTTAGCTGAGTAGCAAATTTCCACCATTAGTTTTTAAAAAGGTAGATTACGTTCTATTATAATAGTGTATTATATCAAGATAGGCCTACATTCAGTTTGATAGACTACAAATCAAAGTATGTCTCCAAAGATTCTCAAGATTCTCCTTATTAGCACTTTTAGTCTAAATAGTCACTTTTGACCTGCTTAAGAAAGACTAGATAATACCCTTTTGCTCAGATCTGTGGAGGTCTCGTGGACGGTCCTGCAGTGAGCCGTCTGAGCACAGAAGTGCTGAGTGGCTGAGTTCTTTTTACACAAAGAAAACAATGAATGCTTTCACAACTTCATTGGTTATTTTCATTGGTCCTTTATGGGAAGTGAAGTCAGAGCGATTTGTCATTAGATATCTTCCACAGCTCTCGTTTCTTTTAGCGGCACAACAATGAGATGCAGTTCAACCAGTGATTATAGAATTCAGATTATATATGGTAATTGAAAATGAGCTAATGTGGGCTGCTGATGATAGTAATTGAAAAGGAATTAAGGGAAGATTAAAATAAGGCCTTATTTGATCATTTGTCAGAGTTGATTCATGTGCCTGGCTCGAGGAAATTAACAGCCACAGTAGGCTCCAGGCTGATTAACACACTTTACTGCATTTCTAACGTTTTGGATTTGCCTTTTCACTCACAGCAAACAGTATGTTTGAATTTGGGCTGCATGATATACAGTATGTGAAAACTATTTTGAATATTAAAGTAATGAGATGAACTGAGATCGAATTAGGGTTCAAAACAAAGCTCTCCAGTAACTTCACCAGACAAAGCAGAAACAAAGGACTAAATTGAGGACTAAAATAGGGTTAAACCAAGGACTAAACAAGTCTAAGCTATTTTAAACTTTTACTAGTACCAGCCCTAAAGTCCGTCACACAGAAGACCTAAGTTCTGTAGTTTGGTGGATATTGCGACAATACCTTTGCAATATATTTGTTTCGTGGCACTGGTGTATCGTTTTCCTCACATTGTGGCCTGGTGGACTATTGAGAGCAGTTTAAATGTAAGTTCTTTAAAAATGCAAGTGGACATAGCCTCAGAATAGGTTTAGCTTTTGAGTTGTTGAATCAACACGGTAAAAAGATTATGTAAAAAAAAAAAAAAAAAAAAAGCTTTCGCCAGTGTTTCACTTTTAAAATGATGGGACCTTTATAAAAAATATAAAAATACAGTACAATATGCAATGCAATCAGGTGTAAAAAAACTTTTTTAGGGTTTTATACAAACCTAAAGAAGAATAAAACAACATACTACTTGGATACCATATAAAGACGGTAGTCTTTCCTATTCTTCATGACATTTACATAATTGTCCTAAATTTTTAGATAGTGTGTAGAAAATGAAAGACCAAAACGTTTTTCTTTCAGCAGTGCTTAGTTTGTCTCAGCTTGTTTGCTCTGAGCTAAGTTTGTCCCCTCTGGGCAGCTGTAGTAAGGAAACTGGTGGCTGGTTTTGACTGATATGTTCCATTTATCTACAACAACATTTTACGCAATGCGCTTTTAAAATGTAAATTGTAAATATATTAATAGTGAAATAAAAAAAGAGTTAAATAATACTGTTGACTTTCAAGCCCAAAATGAAATAAAAAGATCATTATTTTGACCATAACATTACTAAGTGGACTTAAAAAAAACTCTAGTCCTTGCAGAGAGTTTAATGATTCTATAGCCTCTTTGTCCGAGGTGAGTAGGACCTGTAATGAGCCGCTTGTACACATGACCTTTGGCCTCTTGTTTCTGCGACAGAGCCATGTGCAGAGCCTAACAAGCCGCTGTTGGAGCAGAGTGTTCAGTGAACACGCTGTGTTTGTAAAAAGCAAATATTCTCAGGATGACTCACAATTGGTTTGCAGGAAGAGAAATAAAAATGGTTTTAAATCAGATAAATTCAGAAATAATATCTGACTGGAATATGCTGTACATTCATTAAATATACTCATTTACACAGCTATCTTCTTTACTCCACTTTTTTACTTTTATTCATTTAATTGGAAGTGCCTATGCAAACACAATCATTGTTCTTGGAAGAAATTAAATATTCCAGTTCATTCATTTCGGCTCAAACTAAATAAATCTACAGCCGGTGAAATAGCAGCACGT
Source organism: Perccottus glenii (assembly GCA_024416835.2). NCBI lineage: Eukaryota > Metazoa > Chordata > Actinopteri > Gobiiformes > Odontobutidae > Perccottus > Perccottus glenii. The sequence goes on along the minus strand of CM044555.2, from coordinate 8,549,913 downwards.
CTGTCAGGCGTCACACATTCATAGATAAAACCTACAGAGCTGACATGAGACGTGAGAGATGAAATGGTAATGCTTTATAATAAAGCATTTATAAATATGGAATTATTGAGTTATTAAAGAATTTATAGATGTTGAAATGTCATGTTGTAGATCAATATTTATATATGAACTCATTATCCAAGATTAAAACATTAATAATGTTTATAACGTAATGGTGTTTATTAATGTGGGAGTAATGCTTTGTAAATAATAAATTAAGTGGTTACACTTAACTAATGTTTAGTAGTGTGTAGTTATTATGTGTTACCAATAAATATATACAGTAGCAAAAAAAGTACCTCATAACATCTACACTATGAATGAATGTATGAATGAATAATCATAAATAACAATAACCGTTAAACCATCATAAATCTTGGTTAATGCAATGAGAGGTGTCACAATTCATACATTTTTAGTTTTGAAGGGCACATTTTTTAAATTAGATCAAATAAAAATGTTGTCCTTCACTTTACGAACAAGAGAGAAACACATAAAATGCAGCCTGCTGATGATTAAAAGCTTAAAACCAGGACTGCTTTGTGATTGAGGTGGTATACTGATGCATCGAATACAGCTTTAGAGTGACTCAAACCTTGATGCAACGATTGCAGTGTCCTGTGTGTGTCTCCAAACAAGTTTACACACAGTCTTTCTGGTCAAACTGCAAAATGTTTTGCATATTTTCAATGTTACATGACTGTAAAGCCGTGCATGCAACTGATGGTTTAATTTGTAAGAATCACAAGAAGGGTTGTTACCAAAGTAGCTTCTCCTACCTGCCGTTTGAGTGTGTTTTACCGTTTTGGCACCGATTTTCACACCGGAGTCGAGTGATTGGCCAAGCCCCCTTTGATTGAGATTTAAGCGTTATTTTTTTTTGAGGTTGCGACACTTCTATCTGGAAACACTGAGGTTAGTTGATGTTCTAACACTTTGATATCAGACCAGTCTAATTCACTTTAATCTGTGTCTACATCTATTTCCCCAAAAATTAAACTTTACCAACTTACAAAACTCTTTTTGCCCAATCAACCCACTAACAATCATTCAGTATTTTGCCATTCATTCAGTCAGCTCTCGTTTTTTCTTTCTGCTTCACAAGCTGTAATTTTAAGCCATTTCCTTTGTGCTGTACATTGATAGACCATTTCTCATATTTGTTTCTTTTCAACCAGCTCCAATTCAAGCTCATCCTGCCTGGGCTTGATTGTGTAAACCTGACACCAAAAGAAAAACAATATTCATAAAATTTAATCCCAAACTCCTGCCCATCAACAGACCATCTCTCCTTACATTCTTCAATTTGTGTTGTTGCACAAGCTTTCCTTTTGTTCTTTAATGAAAGTTTAAACATTAGCCTCCCTTCATAGACGCAGGAGGATAGAGGCTGTAAATTATTCATCCTTTGGTGCGTTTTACAGCTTAGCACCTTTCCCAGTCCTCACCACACTCTTACGGTTGTCAGTCACTGCAGCCTCTTTATGCTAAAAGCTCACCCACAATTAGGAGCAAATATCACTGTTGAGTTTGTTGAGAGGAAAGAGAGAGACTTTTGTTTTAAGTATTTGTTATAAGTTTGGAGATGTATCATTAGAATTAACTCACTTAAAATGTAATTCTTAACATGGAACAGAACAAATGACAATCACATGCTCACATACAAGAGGGGTTAACTCATTTGAATAAGGGCACTCCTATTGGATGTTAGTCTACACGGTATGTCAACATTGAATCAACGGCAGCCAAAACTCCTACAGAGAAAGTGTCTATTCCAGCACTGGCTATGTCTACCAAAACAGTGCAAAAAGAGAAACACAAACAGATGACTGGGAAGCAAAGTGGGACTAGTGCACAGTTTACATACAGTTTATTAACTGACAATTCTGTTCTCTCACCGTTTTATTATTTTTATTCCAACTCCATCAACCAATGATTTCAGTCCTATTGTGTGTTTATCGACAGAGGCTCTACCTTCTCTGAGTCCAATCAAATTACTATTATGAATTTTTCTTTTGAGTTTAAACATGGGACAATTAAAAAAGTTTGAAGTAAAAGCATCTGGAGTTTTCAAGGTGAAGACATTTCGTCTCTAATTCCAAGAGACTAAGATTTTTGAGATCAACTGGTAGGAGATCTGAGCTTATATCTCTAGCTCAGTTCTCCTAGTTGATCTCAGAATGTCCTGGATGACTGAGAACCTTCACAGACAACATGGGACAATTACAGTTTCATGTATACCAAGATTTTAAAATATGAGCTGGTGAGTTAGGACCAAAAAGCATTGACACATTAACAACTTCTCATGTTGTCATGTTCTCAAGTGTTTCTCAAGTGTCATGTTTGCTGCTGCTGCTGCTGCTCTGTGGATTTGAAGTGTCTCAGGTTTAATGTGTTGGGACTAGCTACACAAGGACAACAAAAGTGAGTGTAGAGACCTGTGTACTTTAACTGCATTCATTTAGATAAGAAATGTTGCAAAAAATTGCTTAAAGTTATAACCTAAGGTTATCATAGTGTCCCATGTCCTTTGAGTTGTGGAGTTAGGTTGTAGCAGTCCACTAAAAGCACAGGAGAGTCACAGGGAGTACATCCGACTCCGTGTTGGATCTTTCTTTTACACTCATAAAAACAAAGCAGCGTGTTGACTGAGGTAAAGTGTGTATTATTGAGTTGTGCTAATGGATCCAGATCCTATTTATGCATTCATCTATCAGCAGAAACTCCACTGTTCATCAGTATGCAGATGAGGACAGCTCATTAAAGAAGCCATTAATAACATCGCTCACAAAAACAACCTGAAACAACAAAATGCTCTTTGAGGAGGTGGAGGTGAAATGAGACTGTCCACATGCCAGGTTTCTTCAGTTACCCGATTGAAGCAGTGCCAACTCATGCTCCAGCTGTATTTTTTAGACTCCTGTTTCACGTTTGCACTGTCCTCAGTACTCAATCCAGCGTCTCAAATCAGTTTATGCGATGTTTCCTTGTGCACAGTGGAAGAGAGGTTAGCACTATAGCCTCACAACATTGCAGTGGCACAGTGGTTAGCACTCCAGGGTTTGACTCCCAGGTCGGTTGGAGCTTTTCTGAGTGGAGTTTGCATGTTCTCCATGCGCTTGGGTGGGTTTCCTCCGGGTACTCTGGTTTCCCCCACCAACCAAAAAAAATGCGGGATAATAAAGTATTAATAGAAAAACAATAATCAATAACTCTCATAACTCTACCTTTCAATCTCTCATTCAGATTTAAGAAACTCCAAAGAACAGCTATTTCAATAGAAGTTACTACAAAGAATTTATTTCACCACTCAAGGACAGGTGACAACAATTGCACACACTGCCCAACTGCAAGAGAACCATTTTTTTTTTTTTTTATGGCTTTGTAAACCAGAGCAAAAAATCTTGTTGGAGGAAATGAGAGAACTGGCAAGTTCAGAATCCTAATAGATATTTTTCTGTATGTATGTGGATAAATGTTGATACCAAACATATAAGTAATAATCAATAAGTCCTTTTTGTGCTACCATAGGTCCACTCTGAGCTTTATCTATGAGTCAAAAAAACCTGTTTAGATGCCCATCTAAACTGCCCATAGTGAATAAATGTGAGTGTGAATGGTTGTCAGTGAGTGTTTGTCTCTAAATGTTAGGACTGAGAAAAACTAGTGATTGTCCAGGGGTGTCCAAAGCGACTGGGATAGGCTTTAGCTCATGTCCCTTCAAAGATGAGCAGTAGAAGAAGAAATAATCTATGTTTTCACAAAATGTGTTTGAGACCATACCAAACTTTGACTGTTGATGCATAAGACTAAGAGATGGTTACAAATTTCAAGTCTAAAATATTATTGTGCAATAGAAGAGTATTGTGTCTTGTGTCATATTCTGTATGTTGGTCTTTGTATCTAAGTGTAGAAGTGTATGAATTGTCGAGTGCATTTCCTGGGAACACGAACAGCCGGATCTGGACAGACGCCATTGCTAAGCTAATCAAGTTAGCCACCGGACAGAGGGAAGGAAGCCTGTCTCTCATTCACACCCTTCATCTCCCATCTCCTTCTCCATTTACTGTCTTCCTCTTGTTAGTACCACCATCGCCACAGGCCCCTCAGCCATTGATACGTCCCAACACACACAAATTGGACACTAATCTAATCAATAAACTGTGGTCAAGCAAAGCCCTATTCAAATTCAATGTCTACCAAAAACTAATTTTGCCTGCCTTTTAGGTGAGCCATGTTATGAACCCAACAAGTTTTTTGTTTGTCACCCAAATAGACACTAATTTAAAAAGATTAATCTGTGAAAAGACCATGATACTTTTTCTTCTGCATGGGTCTAATGCAGAACTCACAGCTCAGGTTTAATGTAAAGTAAGCCATCCTATCTCTGTTTGTACTCTATTCAAAGAATTGGTCATGTCCCTGTTAATTACAGTTTGATTTCCAGGAAGTGGGACAGATGGACTCAGATTTAACTACAACATACAGTACAACCAATCAGAATTTAAGCCAGGACACTTTTACATATACAGTAATAATTGGTTGATTGTATTGACGTCGGTGGAAGAAGTTTAAGTTTCTGGCCAGGTTAATGTATTAGTATTTTAATGTGTTGAATTTGTTCAGTTTTACTTTATTGAATTAAGGCAGCTGGATGCTATGTTGTTGAAAGGGAAGGGGTTTGAGAGGCAATGGGAAATACAGCGATAAACTGTCACTAAATCAAATACCCAACAAACGTACCTTTATTTTATATTGTTGAAACAAAGCATAGTGTTAGCAGGTTAACCGCCTTGAATGTGCGCATTACATGGTTCTAATTTCACTTTGCAGGCATCTCTGTGTGGTGCAATTAAAAACATATTACGTATATCTCCTGCTGATTAACGGTATAATTCAATCAAAGGAATACTGAAGGACGCTGGTGGGGCCAGCGATGGTGTATGGTTTAGAGACAGTGACAAGAGGAAGAGCTAGAGTGAAGAGAACTGAAGATGTTGGGAGACTCTTTGAGAGTGACGAGGATGAATAGGATCAGGAATGAGTACAGTACGTCAGAGGCACAGCTCAGGTCAGATGTTTAGGAGATAAAGTCGGAGAATGTTCAGAGGAGGGTGAGTGGACATATTGGCGGAAGTATGTTAAAGTTAGAGCTGCTAGACAGGAGACCAAAGAGAAGGTTTGTGGGTGAAGTGAAGGAGACATGAAGGTATTTACAAGAGAATACAGAGAATAGGGCTAGATGGAGGCAGATGATTCACTGTGGAGAGACCCCTGAAGGTAACAGTCCAAAGGAGAGGAAGCTAACCATTAATGACAATGCTAGTGCTCTGTTGTGGGGTATCAACAAAAGGATAGATGTTCTAAAACATCTTGTACCCAACTAGAATAATACTAGAGTCAAAGCTGACTGAGCATATAGTTTCTGGAGACCTTCTCATCACCAATAGAAAACTGATTAATAAGGGTGTTAGTAAAAATTGATTAAAGAATTGTGATTTTAAGCCTTAAAGATCAATTCAGAATGCTAAAAACAATACATATATAGAATACATATTTTGTAAGATGTTCTTGAAAGCAGCGGATTTTAGCCTGTTAATACATTCACAATTCTTTTTTTGTGTGGATATAAAGTTGATAAAGATTTGGTACAGGCAGAAACTAAAATAAATGTTTAAATAAAACATAATAAATGTCTTTGGTTAACATTGTCTTTTCATCTTATCACAAAAGTTGCATTCACTTACATTTATTCAGAGACCTTGAATCAAAAATTGTTTTGAATTAAAAAATGATTCTGAATCGAATTGACCCCAAAAATCGGAATTGACTCAAATTGCTAGACAATGAAAAATACACAACCCTAATGATTAATGAAATGATTAATGAAATGTGGGAATATTTGTTTAATTATTAATGTGCCCATGCTGCTCCACACTGGACACCACATTGTTCATTATTGCTTGACCTCAGCAAAAGTCATGTTTATGAATTATATACAAACTGATATTAAGTTAGCAGCTCAGATGAAAGGTTTTTATGATGTTCATTTTTAGCTCCAGCCTTGAATTAAAAGAAGTTTGAGACAAAGGTGTGTAACTGTTCTTGCACTGTTTTTTATAAAAGCGTGCTTGTGTTTGAACCCTCAGTGTTAGAGCAATTCCCTCCGGTGAAGCAGGGTAAATGAATTTCATTAAGAAAATCAATTAAGGTGGACATTTTTCCACAACAGCGAGGGCTGGGGGTTGGTGCTCTAAATTGGGCCGTGCCTCTTTGTTCTCCTTGTTTTTCAGAGACGGATGGTGGAGGAGAGCCGGACCCTGAAGCTTGCCGGCTGTTGTCAAATTGGCATGTTTCCACTCACCTACACCCCCCCCCTTCACCATCACTCTCCCTCTGCAGCCCACCTCCACATTTATCTCTTTGTATCCCGGCCTCCCTCTCTCCCTCCCCCCTCTAACTCCTCCCCCATTTCCCTCGACTCTGCCAACGCTGCCCCTTCATCAAACCACCATCCTCCAGCCTCCTCTCTGTCCCCCCACCCACCCATACAAACTTCACCCCTCTTCTCTTTCTCCGCAGAGCCACATGCATTTATTCGACACCAATCAGACATGCTTTCCGCTCCGTAACTATCATGTTTGGTGGTTTCCATGGAAACAGATGGAGGTTGTTGTCCATTATAATAAAATCACTTCAGAGGAATTCAGATTAAAAAACAAACAAAAACAAACAACGGGGGTTTTTGTCGACTACAGCTTTTCAAAATCACCACTTAACCATCACTAGCGCCCTCTCCTCCAACAGAAACATCAACCTCATTTTTTTACTGAGCTATGGTCCACTTTATCGTTCACCTATCGGACAAAAGGCCCATTTTGTCTCCTACACTATTCAAATAAGGATCAATCGCCTACGGTTTATTGCAGAAGTATGCAGCTACACCTCCAGTCTCTCACATCTCTACGCACAAGGAATTACTCTCTTTTTCTTCTAATTATGTCTGTGAAGGGTCTCATTCATCCAGGTCATCTTGAAGACAAGGTTAAAGCAAAAGCATCAGGACCAGGTTTTCAAGGTGAAGACGTTTCGTCTCTTATACCAAGAGATTTTTTTAAATTCTTTTCAGAAAAAGTGTCATGGTATAAGAGACAAAACGTCTTTACCCTGAAAACCTAGTCCAGATGCTTTTGCTTTAAACTTTTTTTTTTTTTTATAAAAGGGCAATACATCAAAATTATGAAAGTATTTTTTGAAGGAAATTCATTAATGAAGGTAGATATGTTGCAGAACTGTGTAGACTGTGATTAGGATTTGTAAAAAACAATTTAAGAACTTGTACCAAAACAAATTTAGCAATGTAAGTTAACTTCAAACATCTTCAACACTGTGATTACAACCTTTCAAATCAGCCGCTACAAAAGTCTCAACATACTGTATCTACATTCAAACTAATTTCTCACACAGACAATCCGTACCGTACATCTCAGTGGTCATGTGCCGTTAGAGTAAGTATCTCCTCAAACCAAAATACTGCACTATCCTATGTCAATGGTAATGGCAATTTAGTCTTTGGGCTTTAACTAATGTTGTTGATGTTAAATGCTGTTCTATACGACACAAGGCCATTAACATAGTACTGTAAAAATATGTATTAAAAACATGACACATAAAATGGTCCAGAGTGAGCTGCTGGAATGTGGCTGCTGCACCAAGACACAGCCTATAATAGGAGACTTTTAAAACACAACCTTACTCATCAATCTGACTGTAGTCTGTCCACATGACAGCTGCTCAGTATTCAGACCAACAACAACGTCTTATTTCTGATTGCATCCATCTCTCACAAAGATCGATGGAGGGAAGAGCAGAGGATCACTTCTGAACTCGGAGAGAGGTGAAGATATTGATAAGGGCCGTGCGCGCGCACACACGCACAGAAACACACACAGGCTGCAGGATCAACAGAGAGCAGGCCGAGGAGCTCTGCAGAATATCGATTGTAGAGGAAACCAGCCATGAAGAAGAAGCAGATGAGGAGCTGTGTGTGTGTCTGGTAAAAGGTGGGGGAGATCACCGCTGAAATGAACACTGCACCAGACAACACACAACAAACAGGCCACAGGAGCAGCAAAGTTTGGTCAACCAGATAGACTTAAATTATTTACCTTTCCTGTACAAGTATATGTAATTTAAGATGTGTGCAATCCCACGTTTTCTGCCTAAATAAAACTATAAGTTCTTCATAGCTTTGCATATTTGATAGTTGAATTGATGCTACCAAGGTAACAACTGGTATCATCATAAGAAAGTCAACTGAGAAGCATCTGCAGTAAATGTTGGTATTATTAGAAGAAGAAGAATTAATGGTTACCTAAAGGCCATAATTGACACTGGTAATGTACTTTTTAAAATGATAAGAATAATAAGTACTTTAAACTGACCATGCTTCTTTTCAAGACTTCTCATGCTTTATTGAGTCTGTGACTGCTTTAATCATTATAGTAGTCACAATCTAGATCTAAATAAACCTACCAAAAGTATGTCGCAACCTTGTTTTAAATCAGCATGTTTAACTGGGACACGTCCTACCAACTTGGTGAACAGTGTGAAGATAGAAAAACAAGAAGACACAGAAGATACAGCGTGTATAGCAGCTTGTAACGTGATTACATTGGACCATGGATCACTTCCTTTGACCCTTACATACAAGCAGATGGGCATTTATTGGGAAAGTACCATAGCTGGATGTGTTGAAATAAACTGTGATCTTTGAAAAGACAATTGTGACATCGCTAGGCGCTACAGAGCCAGGTTTAGAGACTAATACGTCTAAAAATCACTTCTGGCCCTAAAAACATCTGTTGATGTTTACAGATTTCCAGAGACAATGCAATGCTGTAGTAGAATGGTAAATTATCAGTGACGTTTATAAGCCATGTGCTTTTCAAAAGGACAAATTAATACGGACAGACAATGTGTGGAGGCAGACACAGAGGTGTAAAGCGGTGTGTTAGCGTCAGCAGGCTGTGGTCATGTCTGTCTGTCCGTCAGGTTATAAAAAGCCTGTACAGTAGCGGTGCAGAGGAGACGGGCCGTGATCAATAAGCTGCCACTGACCTTCAGCGAACAGAGACGCAGAGAGAGGAAGTGTGTTTGCGGGCACTACTGCCATGACACCTTTATAAACACTGACGTCTCCCCGATTTTCCTGCTGCAGAGAAATGCCTGTTCAAAATTCCACTGGTCTGTGTGTTTCGCTGTAGGTCTGATACAAAAATAAAGAAAAGAAACGAGACAGACTGATCTGGTGTCACGTCTGGAGCCAACTGTCGCTGCTGCTGCTGACTCTGTGTTATCCCGTTTGCTGTAAGCCACTTATTGAGCTCGATGTCTTCATCTGGGCAACAAAAGGCACAGTGCTTTGCCTCTAAATACAAGAGAGCCTCACAGTACAGACCTCTGGCTTGTATTTGAAAACAGAGATCCATACCATGATTGATTTTGGCTCGGTCTCTGCCGTTAAGCCGTTCAACAGTCAAGGTGTTTTAACAACAAGATCACTTCAATATTTTTTGTAAGTGATTAGCAATAAAAGGCAAACTCTAATAAAGACAACGAGTCAAAGTTTTTCTATAAACATTACAATTGAGAATGAGTTTGATAAATGCTGTAAATAAGAATGTTTAAAAGGTTTAGCCATGATTCATGTCAGTAAAATGTCTAAGATATTCAAAGTGAGGCTCCGTTACAGTTATAATTTTACAAGACGCTACTCATATTCTGCAAATTAGTTTAAACAGCCACAGTAATCCCCAATGAGAGTAGGGTTAATGGCATAAATTCACTCTTTCCTCCTCTCTTCTGGATTTTTCTCTGTAAACAAACATAGTAGGGTTGTCTTCTCGTCATTTAGTTCATTCGGTGGGGCCTCAACAACTATCAGCAAAACAATTAGTAGCCGGCTCTCTTTAGAAAAATAGTCATTAATCTAATGAGCTCATGTTATGGTGTGTTATTATCTTATGCAGCAGTGGTTTGTACGAGCCAGCCCAGGTATAAATAGATTAAAACTCTCCAGAGAAAGGATACAAATTTCTCATTTACTGAAAAATAAATAGTTAATGTTGCGTCACAAATTAAAACTAAACTCCAAACCCACAGACCATCTCCTTTGTCCAAACGATAAGGAAGTACAGGCTGAAATTAAACCACAGACAGAGAGGCACCATCACAGTAACAGACCCTAGGCATGGAGTGTACTGTGGTTTCACATCACAATGCATCCAAACCACTGCGTGTGGGGGGACCCTAAATGTATTATCTTATGACTTTTCAGGACTAACTTGAGGTGAAAGTTTCATCTTCACTCAAGGTGTGTTTTTGTGTTTAATGGTCCAAAAAAGAGGAATGGAAGACAAACAATTTACAGTCACCAGTGTATAGTCAATAGATACTTTTTTGTTCCTTTTTGTGAACATTTGACACCAAAATTACATATTACATATTAATATCCATATACTTATTCAGCCATACATCCGTCAACAATTTAGCCTCAACAAAAAACAGCAGCAAGAAAGCAAGTCTCTGTATATTAAACAAAATTAGACTGTCACTGAAACCAAAAAGCATATGACAAAAATGCATTAAAATAAAAAACTATTCTTGTTTTATAAGCATTCTCACCTCTGGGACTAAAACCAATAGCAGAAAAAAAAGACAGGACTAGTTTAAAACACTGCACCGTTTAGGACGAAAGGCAAGTTGCAAGAAAGACAGAAATATCCAGCAAAAAAAAAAAAAGTGTGGGTTATGTTGCACACTATTTCACATCATACTAAAAATTACCAAATGAATAAATGAAAGTTACTACCTAAAGTCAACTGCAAAGAATCAAACAACAAAAGTTAAACTCTATAACAATGTGTCACTTGCTTACACTGACTCACCTAATACATTAGAGTTACTAAGCACTTTGGACAACGATGGTTGTTTTAAATGTGCTTTATAAATAAAATTGACATTAACGTTACACTTTGGGCAAGCTCTGTATCCCAAAACCTGGCTTGAATACTTATTCCAGTGTGAACAAATGGGCAACCAAGCATAACACCGAGTATTTCCAACTTGATCTGGACTGGTAACAAGTAAAGACATCTAATTATGTAGTTTAATTTGAACTATAATGTGCCTGGACTTACAAAGATTATATCAGCTGTACTATGTTGCAGCTCTACATCCATCTCACAAGAGGCGCTGAGGCAGAGACAGGCCAACAGGTCGGTGGGCAGCGTCTCTATTGTATCCTCCTCCTCTCAGTCTGAACCTGACCTTGTCTCAATATTAGATAAGCGCTCTGGATGTGTGTCTACATCAGGCCACACTGAAAGCTTCTCCACTATCTCTTAGACATATATATACAGTGTGTTTGTGCCTGTATTCTTTGTGTGTCCTTGTATCTGGAGCTTTGAGAGACAGATGACACATCGACAGAGATCATTATTGTCGACAGTATGAATCACTCACTGAAGGTAGAGCCCAACTGAATACTAAAACCACAAAAGCGAGAACTACAAGAACATTGTGTTCAGCTGTTTTTATCCTGTGTAGCGCTGATGTAGAGCTGTCACATACCGAGTCTCAAAGTGACAATGTCCTTTTAGCTCCAGGTTTTGTCCAGCGATGCTTTAATCCTTCAATGTGTACAGTAAATATAAAGGGGTTAAACCACGCAGGTTTAATTACGATACAATAAATTATCAATTAAGTGACTGACGATACAATGTTTTACAGAATCACAAAATGATTACTTTTCTATGATAGATATTTTGATGTTATATCTCATTTTAAACAAATATTTAACCCAAATAGAAAGCAATTTATCTTATTCTTTTGGACCAATTAACAAACTATTCTGAATTATTTTCCAATGTATTCATTTATTTATAGTTAAGTCCTATTTAGAGAGTCACACAAGCACAATAAAGTCCACTCCACTGACAGGAGCTTCAGTGCAGCAGTGATCTGTGATGCCCTGAATCTGACCAAGTTATAAAGTTTTCTTTTTTTTTTTTTTTGAGACATACCTGCTCTATGATTAATTGTGCGCACAAGAAAGTAGTGTCTTAGCGTGTGTCTTAGCGTGTAGCAGTAAATATGCATAACATTTGATAGATGCAGTTAGACTCTGGGTCATTAGATTCATGTATCATGGTACCTCTAGTAAATTCATCCTCACTGGGATATCAGGCTGAGGAGTGTGAAGTTTTTATCCCGTAAAATGAGGTAGTAACAGGTGTTTACAGAGGTGAGATGGGTAGAGACGGCTGGAGCATAAATGCCACAGCTCAGTGTTGTGTGCGTAATAGAAAATGCAATAATGCTATTTAGTTAGTGTTTGGCGTATCGTATAATTGCCGTTTATTCATTTTTCTTTTTTGTTAAAAGAGCTTGTGTTACAAGTGTATAATAGATCACACAAGACGCCGGGCAACTTTTTTAGAGGATCCTAGGCAGAATAAAAGGGGACAGTGGCTGGTAATTTTGCTGCGTCATCCATTAAATGTGAATGACACACCAGGCTGACCGAGATGGGAGACTGGTGAAAGAAATTTCTATTAACTTTACAGAAAAAAGCAAAAAAGAGGTTTATAGTTGACAACATGCATCCACCACTCTTACTCTGACATATGTACAAATGTGTTAATGCACTAAAGTAACACTATTGTGGAGCATCTGTGTCGGGGCCTTTGGGGAAATAAATGTGAGTTTTAGGTAGAAAGTTTGGAGCTCTGACAGGAAACAGTGAATATGACCTGACAAACACAGGTTCCATCTCTGTATCCTCCTCTTCCTTCCTCTTCCTCCTAATGTCTGTGAAACCAAATATCCACTTGAATCAGTCAAAATCGTATTGAACGCCCAAAGAATGCCTCTCTATGTGAAAAGATACACCTTAGATCTTTTTAGTGAATATTTTGTTCCACTCTGTTCAGAACATTTTCTTAAAACAAGTGAGATCATGTTCCCATCATCAGGAGGGCAAAGCTTACATCAATGTTGGTCAAATAGTCAGGAAAGGAAATATCTGTAGTCCTTATAATTTAGTAAAAATCTACAAAAAATATTATTACATTTTCCTTAAAAAGAGTCTGTCATGTACAGTATGTAGCTCAATATGGAATCTAAATGTCCAGCTTCATTCATGGACTTTATTTATTTATTCTTTTGCTCTTGTAGCTTCAGGCTATGACCAGGGCGACTCTCCACAGACCTCATTTGCACAGCTTTATATGAACTCTGAACGCCTTTCCATGAACCACTTCATCATGTTACAGGAGAACGACACAGACTGAAGGACTCTGAAAGCAGATTATGTGGACATAACAAAATAGTCCAAACTAAAAGAAGAGGATTGTGTCAACACACCCTTAGTCTTTTCATTTTTTTCCGTTCTAGCATCTTTATATGTTTTATTACAGTAGACATGTTGTACTAATAAAGCAAACCTATATCCCATACTTCCAAATCAATTCAAATGAGGCATGTTTCCCACCACCATTTTCCAGGTGTGATACCAAAAGACTGACATTTTGACCCACAAAAACCTTATGTGCTGGCTGCCTCATTGATTTGTTCCAATAACCATTTTTTAAAAACAGAATATGCAATTCTTTTTTTTATGGAAAACTCTATACATTTTTTTTTTTAGCAAACCAAGGTTACTTGAAGGTTATATGTATCTCAGTCACTTGAAATAAAAAGGTAGACATTGAGCTACAAAGAGTAGAGAAAAATAAAAGCAAAAATCTGATAAAACATACACACAAATTAGGTTTTATTTTTTACAAAAATAGAAACATGAGTACGACAAGTTGTTGAGTATTAAAGTGGGGAAAAAAGGTTCTTGATAAATAATATAACAGATAAACTGCTTGTGATTTAGAGTATTCTGGGAAATGTAGTTAGAGCAGTTAGCATGAGTTAACTTAGCATTTATTACTACACAGAAACTGAGCATGACAGACATTAATGTCTAAAAACTAGGGGTGTGACTTTAACACATTAATTACAATTAATGAACACATTTAATGGCAGTTTGCATTCCAAAAAAACATGGTACGTTTGTCAGTTTCACACTGATTACACTAATGCACAAGGCATGGCTAACAGGTACTAAAATGGAGGAATTGGATAAAAGTGCATTGTTAGGATTGATGCAAGGCAAATTTCTTAAAAAAAAAAAAAACGACCTGGTGGAAGCCTTGATAAAAGCGTGGTTTTGTCCATACCACCGAAGCCCTCCAACCCTACGGTAAACCACTCCACTAAAATACATTTACATTCAAAATGTTGCTTTTGGGGCAAATATTAAGATTAATTAATTACAAAGCCTCTAATTAAAAAGAATACATATTTTTTAAGCGGGAGAAAATTTGTCAAATTATTAAATTTTGAGCTTCTCTTTTTCAATAAACCTGGGAGGTGGGGCTTATGGGAGTAATCGAGATAAAATGCTTTATGTTTCAGACCCAATATGGTGACAATATTTTACGCTCTGTTCTCTCAAATAAGAATGTAATATAAATATAAATGTGAATAAGACTGTCAAGTGTCATTCATGAGATATAAACAGGAGAACGACTCTACGACTGGCTGCTCACTATTCATCCATCTGCTCTGACAAGTTGTTTCTGACACATCCACAAGTGTCAAGTTTCTCTCATTAGCTTTGAAACATTGAGTATCAATTATCTCATCACTCGTCAGACAGACGACAGTGAAGAAAAACAATCATTCATGTTCAGATCCTCTGTTAAATCCACCTTCAACCTGTCCCGAGTCTGTGCATAAACTCATCGTCACACATCTGCAGCAAAATAACGTCAGCATTTTGCCTTCTTTTCATAAATTTGACTCTGATTCTTTTTGGTCATAGTAAAGAACTAGAGCTACACTGTGGATCATTCATAGTTTTCACATGACGTCACATTCTCAGTGAAACGTTCCGTGTGAAGTAAAAACTACTCTTCTCCACTGCCGTCAGGGAAGAGAGTGGATTATTAAGTGTTGTGCCAATAGGATGTAATGAGGAGGAGACACCCCTGGACTGTGTTTGTACAGAGAAAAACCCCAGAGGATTTATGTTATTAAACCTAGACCTGTCCCTCCCTCTTTCCCTGTCCCTGTCCTGATGTAGGCAAACAGACATCTGTCAGTTAGAGCCACACCGACAGAAACATCTGATTTTTATAAGAAATCAAAAAGGCTATAAAGAGAACTCTTCTGCCCTTCAGGCACCACGGATGTCACGTGACTGAAAACATAAATTGAACTGTCATTAAGAATGTCTGTTTACATCCTTGAGGGTGTGATGGCAAAGGACCAGAGGTTTTTCCTGTTATTCCATTCCCAAAAAGTACAATAAAGTAATAATTTGTCTGTCCAGCCTAACTAAGGGGCCAATAAACTTGACTTGAAATGGTGAGATAACAGTTGATGTACTAAAATAGTTTGTCTTAACGTTAAATGAATTGAAAACTGCATCACATTTATTGTTGTCTTTTTCTAAACTCAAGGGACATGCAGGATATTGTCAATGTCAACTCAATTTTGTTAGAGCCCAGTTGTCTCAAACACCAGTGTCAGTGTCTCTACAACACTTTCTGTCCTTAGACCCTCCATAAAAATCAGTCAAAGCAGCCGACAACCCAACAGCATTTAAAAAAACACTCAGAGTTTGTGCTGACAGTGTGGATACAAGAAATACTCAGCTAATGATTGACTCCAAGGGAGTGGAAGCTTTTATGAAGTGTAAAATCAACACAGAACTTTTCATTAAGCTGGGGTTTCTACACAGTATTTTTAAAAATGGGTAGACTTTGAGTGTTACAAAGTTTGTAGCTGACAAACAAACAAACAAGCAACAGTTTCTCTCAGCTGCTTCCTTTGGGGTGGGGTGGGGGTGGGGTGGCCTAATGGCAAATGTACACTTGTTGTACTTAGCTGGCTAGCAGCTATTTGCATCTGCTTCTTTGAGTTTTGATGAGCAAATTTTACACGCAAACAAAGTTAGTAAACCGAAGGTTGCGGAAATAATTTGTGTATTTTTTTTTTTTTTCATTAGTGTGAGCGCATTATAATGGACAAGAAATTGGATGTGGCCCAGATGAGACCAGATTTATAAAAAGACTGGTTTTCTATTTTCACAGCTATAACCCAAACCATTCAGTACATTACTCAATAAATTGGTTGGTAATGTCTCCAACCAGCTTCAGAGGTAAAGGCCATTGGGTCAGTGATTCCTCCCCGAAAAGCCAGAAGGGTCATGGATACCAGAGATTAGTGGAGTGTCCAACACTGAGAGCCTCTCTAATCCAGTCAGTCACAAATCTGCCCCAAGCACCACGATTAACCCCTTTCCCCAGCAGGAAGTAATCCCAGGGCACACACTGGATTAATCCAGGAAAAGGTCACTGGACCAGGACCGTTTCACCCGGCAACACATCCGCTGGACCGCTGGACTCCCGTCAGGCGCCACACACCGAGAGACGAGAGTACAGCCTCTGAAATAAACTGGACACCTAATTAGACCTGTATTACCCAATCATTTCAAATTAACGCTAGATCCAGGGACCACATGAACTCCTAACAGGAGGTAAAGACTTACAATTAAGAGCAATCAGTCTATGGTTTTCAATTGCCCTTTACAAACTAGCAAGAAGTGCTGTACTGTAAACTAAGACCTCTGTCAGAGTTTTGAATAACTAAGCCCATATTGGCAACTAGTCTTTAAATTTATGTAAAATAATAATAATAATATAAACAATAATATTAATAATAATACCATATAGTGAAAATGCTCTGTTGTCTTACAGAATATAGACGCTCTGAAGACTTCAATCAAGACTGCTTTATAATGAGGTAATGTGTCAGCGATGGGAAGACGCCAGCTATAATTTATCTGCTCTTTGTGGTTTAAAATCAATAGTAACAACTTTACACCAAGGTTAAAGATCACAAAAAACTATATGATGAAATGTTGAGTGGTTTATAAGCAGGTGCAAGAAAGCATTGGTCCATCAGGTGAAATACAGCAAGACAGACAGATCTCTACAACCTGATGTGCATTAATACACTGAATAATTTTTTTTTAAATGGAAAGTCTGTGGTGTTAAACTTGTCTAGTATCTGGATTTATTTTTAATCTTGAAGGTTTATTGCTAATATACTCCTCAAGATGAAAGGAGTGACATTTATTACAAATGGCCATACTTTAAAAGTATTTTCAAATATAATGATGTCCTAAAGTGCATTCTCTTGTTCAAGACTACTGTTTGCAAATGTTCTCATGGTCCACATTTGTTTTTAGGCAGCTGTACAGTTTTAACCTTGAAAGTGTTTTATTTCACATCCAGAACGTACGCTTCTTGGATCAGAGACAAATGTCTTTCGTATTAAAGCCACATCCAGATGCTACCTATAAACAAACATCAACGACTGCTTTTAGAGCCTTTATTTACTCCTAATGGCCTTGTGTCCCTGAAGACTGTGGTGGTCCAGATTGAGCAGTCTGTCTCTAATACAGCCAGACTCCCTCATGAGCAGGGCAGCGTCATTATGTACAAGAGGAAGTTTGAGACGAGAGCCAGACACCCTGAGGAAGAAGAGGAGTGGAGTTCAGCTGTAGATGTACAGTGTATTATAAGCCTGATCTCTGCAGGGACCCATGGTTCCAGTGGTTGAGCACTGAGTGCACAGCAGCACGGCAGCTCCGCTCTGCACACACCACCACAGTAATTACATCAAAAGAGTCGGCGCACACTGCTCTCGGTGGAGCCCATCATAGAATAACACACAAAGAAGAGTGATTGACATGTCTCACCTCAGCACCTAAAGAAAACCAAGGCTGTGGACTTATAATAGAGAACAAATGTAACCTTTTATGGACATACTCTACAAGACAATGACAAATACATTACTCAATCAAAGGAAGAGCTGTATGCATTTATATAACATTATGTAGTAATAGCTATCATTAATACTACACAAGTGGCATTACTTGTACAGTACACCTTCAGTCTCCTCAGTGGCTGTTGAAAAGACTTTAACCTTGAAAACACTTTCTAAACCCCACGCCTTCGAACCTTCCCACCCACGTCTGCCCAATGGTCTGAGATCTGTAGCTTCTCTTTAATAAATAAGAAAGGAAACAGAAGATGATGCTAGACTAAGAAAACCACAGGGAGGTTAATAGTCAGTTTACAAAAATAAAATAACAGGAGGTAAATACCAAGCCAAAATACAGGTACTTTTTTTCACTATTACAACAGATAACCCCGAGATCATCATAATCCTCCTCTTGATGTGCCATTTCAATAAGGTACTGCCTGATGTATGGACATGTTCATGTTCTATACTACTCTTTTTACGGCTCTGGTAGAAAAGGTGATGGGCACTGAACACTGCGTCAGGGCGACTCTAATCAAACTCTGAGTTTGCACACACCGGGCTGAGCTCATCAAGCGCTGAGCAGAGAACGAGCCGCTAACCGTAGCTCTGCCAACAACAGCGCTGAAGACCTGTGCACAAACAGAGCCACAAACACAATCCCTGCATAATGACTTTATTATGGGAAGTAGCATCGTAAACTTGGCACAGAAAGTCTATGAAATCAAAAGCTCAAATTGTGTTTGAGGAGCTGGCTTTTAAAGCAGAACTAAGAAAGATTTGCGCAGCTCCCCCTACAACTTCAATGAATCACACTCTGGGCAACAACGTTCACCAGCCGCACTAGTTGTGCAAAAAGAAATGAAAACCCTCGATGGAGTTGGGTCATTTTAGAAATTGTCTCATAAAGTCATATATATTGTTTGGTTTGTTTTATTTACTGTCAACCAAAACATATGTAAAAAAAATACTTTCACTCTCACTTTATTAATTTAGCGTCTAATTTATTTTACATTTTATTGTCAACAATTAAGTAGCCTTGGCATTGTGAAATCTTGCATTGGGTCTAAAAGTGAAGCCAGTTGCTGAGGCTGGGTAAATAATATTCGGGGGATTTAGTATAATAATGAAACTACTGTTTGAACTATCGTTGTCTCACATAAAGCCTGTAAAAGAAACAAACACTCCTCACTGCACAGTAACATAGCATGTTGCATCTCTGCGAGCCACGAGCTAAATAAATGTCACATAACAGTAGCTATACCTCAAAGGACACATAAAAGCCGGAATCGGTTTTGAGTCCCTCACTTTGCTTGAGCTGACGCCATTCTGTAAAAGCTTGGCCAAGGTTGACTCAAGAACGAGCTCTCTTACGGTTTAACTGACGATTTCTCTTCCTAGAAAGGTTTTCTTTGTCTTTTTGGTGGCTCCGCCATGACTGACGATGATCTTAGCAAGATCATACGCTCATCATACTGCAGGAGGTCGCTATGTATTTATTGAATTACCGTAAAACAATTTGTCACTTTCGCGTGAACGTAAACGTGATCAAACACTTGCGTCGGGTCGGTGGCTCAACTTGCAGGTGCTGTTTTTGGCTTAGATATGCCAAAGGGGGATAGTGCGCGCTTCAAACACAGCGCTACAACTCAATTAACCATCGTAAGGACTTAGAAAACTATTTATGAAGGTAAAAATGTTACTTACTTTTTACTTACTTTAACAAATGTTTAGGGAGAGGAACACATGGTAATGGTCAGTTTACTAAATACCCTGGCCAACCACAACTCTTTATGCAAAGAAGAGCACAGAAACCAGACTAATTATTTGTGTGAAATAGAAAACAAAATTGATCAGAAGAAACCATGGGACTTCTTCCCAAAAAACACACACACTTTGCAAAGATCTTGTGACATGACTTACACTTCAAAAATCTTTACTTACGACTCATTCATGTGCTCCCCAAACCATTTGATTATTTTTGTCTTATATTTTATATTATTAGGCCCGAGCCGGTGATGACCGGGAGGGCCTATTGTTTTTGCTCGGATTTTTTTTTTTTTTTTTTTGTTCTCTTTCTTTTTCTGCACAATGATCCTAAATTTGACCCAGTGAACATGCACGAAAAGTCATTTTTATTTGTCCAATTTTTCAAGCTCGGCGAAAAATTTAAGTATTTGAAGTCCCCGAAAAAAAAAATACGAAAAATGACTCAGTGGCGGCCCCTAGAAAAGTCAAAATACATTGGGCCTATGGAAAGTGAAAGTAACTTTTTTCCAACGTAGAAAAATGAAACTTGGTACATCCATAGGACACCTCAGGGCAAACTGAAAAGTCAATGACAGCCACACCCTAAACTCAACAGGAAGTCCGCCATGTGGGGTGAAACGCGCGGCCACTAAAATCGCACCCCTTGCGCAAAAAGATGCAAATCCTTGTGTTTTAATCTAAATGGCCCCAAATTTGGTGAGTATCATCTAGACACGTGTGCCAACCGAAATTGTGACTTTGTTGTTGATATCTTATCGGGTATGGGTGGGGCAAGCCTGTAACGAGGTGGCCATTTTTGTGAAAATAAAATGTCTCTTAACTCTCAAACGCCTTCTCGGATCAAGTCGGACCCAAAAGGGGTTTGTGCACATTCATGACCTGAACAAAAAAATGTGTAAATAAAAGGGTTATCTTTAGAAATGGCTCTCCAGCGCCCCCTACAAACTTATAATGGGACCCAAGAATGTAGTTTGTCATAGAGACATGAAATTTAGTACACACATCTCTTATGTCATGACGAGCATAAAAGCCAATGACAACCACCCCCTATCTATAAATGTGTTGCCATAGCAACGTCCCAAATATGTGGAAAAAGTCAATGGGAAGTGAAAATTTTAGTTTGTCGTAGGCAAATGAAACTTGGTACACACATCCAGCATGGGCTTATGAACAAAAAAGCCAATGGGGACCACACCCTATCACACACGGGAAGGCAGCCATTTTAAATTGAAAATGTGAACCGACTTAGAATACAACCTTTCTTTTAAAAAACAACAGAAAATAGCTGCTTTATTCCACAGACACCAAACTTGGGCAAAATGAGCTAAACACATGTGTGTAAAATAGACAGGCGTTTTTCTTGTCGTTTTGCTCGAGTTATATATTTTTTATTATAATTTGGTATATTTTTTTTTATTATAATTTTTCTGAAAAATGATTTTCAATTTGACCCAGTAAACGTGCAACTAAAAGTCATTTTTATTGGTCCCAGACTTCAAGCCCAGCGAAAAATTTATGTATTTGAAGTCGCTGAAAAAAAAAATATGAAAAATGACTCAGTGGCGACCCCTAGAAAAGTCAAAATACATTGGTTCTATGGAAAAGGAAAGTACATTTTTCCAATGTAGAAATACAAAACTTGGTACATCCATAGGACACCTCAGGGCAAACATAAAAGTTTATTACAGCCATACCGTAAACTCAACAGGAAATCTACTATGTTGGGTGGAATGCGTGACCACCTAAATCTCACCCCTTGTGTCTAAAGGCTTTTCATCTAAACAGCTCCAAATTTGGTGAGTATCATCTAGACACGTGTGCCAAAAAGTTATCAATTTGTTTTTGATACATTTGTGGCTGTGGTCGAATGAGTCTGTGAAGAGGCAATCTTTGGGAAATAAATGCCATTTCCTAATTGCCAGGATCCTTCCTTTAGAGGAGGCCCTCCAGAGCCACGGCTAGAGTCTTAGAAAACTCCTCAGAATCCTTTGGAACTTGTAACCTTGTACTTTTAGACAAGTTATATTTACATTTTGCCTTTTTAAACAGGGGGGTGCAGCGATTCCTGAGTCATCTCAAATCTCCAGCCAGTACTTTTTTTTTCTCGCCTTAGCCCAAGCATAATCTATTATGTTCAAAGGTTCAGACAGCTCCCAGGAAAACCAGGGATTGTGGAGACCTTTAACTCTAAATTACAAGGTGGTGTAACAGGCTCCAGCAGTAACACAGGCCCGGTTATTTGACATTACCGTGAAGTTTACGCTTTAAAGCACGAAATGCAATCCTCCGAGTGCATGTGTCCCCGCGGTCTCAAGGGAGGCGAGGGCCTTTATCGCCGCTTGCGGCTTTAATTTTTTTTATATTTGATGTATGCTATTGTTGTTTTGTAATATTTTGTTTAAAATTTAAACTTTACTATGTTGATGACATAGAGTTTTTCACTTTTTCTGACTTGAGTCTGCGTTTATGTGCAGTTCTTAACTCACTACAGGATTTGCACAACTTATAATTCAAGTCAGACTTTCTGAGGAACACATGACTGCAGCCATATTCTGTGCTGCAATAGAAAACAACAACTGCATCCTTCACTCAAAACACCTTCACTGGTCTTGGTATTCCGAATAATAAAACCAAGATTTCCCAATTTTCAAATGCTGTTGTAGCTAAACAAGATACAATGCCATCACGCAGCAGATAACAGCAGTCTTCAGAGACATTACATTACAAGTCATTTAGTATTTGTCAGAATTCCTGCTTTTAGACGAACAGTGCTCAGACACTAGACCCATCATTTTCTCGGTCAAATATAGATTTCACAAAACCACTTCCTGAGCCCCTTACCTGAGTAATTACCACCTGAAGGCAACACAGAGGAAGAGAAGGGGCTAGAGTGACTCAGAATATGGGAGATTTATCATAAATGAATGAAGTGATTGTGAATCTTTATTGAGATTTAAGAGACCATCATAAGCTTCTATGTTCGGTCTCTGTCTGAAACATCAATGGACACATATTCAGGATGTAATGTGAATATCTTTCTGTGATTATGATGAGGGCAAATGTGAAAGCTACACTACAAATATTTTCAGCATTTGCCCTGACAAAAGTACTCAAAGTTTTCATAGAATGTGTTGAAATCTGGTCAGGTGAAAAAAGTCTTACAGGTTTGTTAGAGGAAAAAGTTCATTAGTTTTTACTTCACATTACCAGAATTTCTCCTAAAGCATAAATCTTTATTATAATAATAACAGCAAATTTAGAAGCATTTCACATTTCCTCATCACTGATTGGACCCGTTTTAGAGGATATCTGACAGGGCTGTTGATGATGTCACTATTAACAAAGAATTAAGTGACTCCACAATCAGCTCATGACTCGCTGTGACTGAGGTCTACTGCACAGAGCCCGCCCACACTTCACTGTGATTGGTTCCCTCCGTCTGTCACTCTGTAAGAATATGACAGACTAAAAGAGTGTGAGAGAAAAAGGATTAGTGTGGGAGCATTGGTCTAAAACAAATAGAAGTGCACTGGAGCACAATTCAGCATCTTCGTTGTCAACATGTTTGTTTTGTAACACAATCTATATCTCGTATCTCTCACTTCTACCTGTATATAATAATGTTTTACACAATGCACCTGACTTTCAATATCTCACATCTAGACACAGGATCACATGGTTGCACAAATGTGTCTTAAAAAGCCGAAATACATGCCAGTGCTACGCAGTGCAAAAGCATCTGACAAAAGCTGCAGACGAGGACCGCTGCCTCCGTCAAAGCTGGAGAGGCTCATTGTTGAAGCGAGATTGAAGTGCTTTCGATGCAGCCTCTGAATCTGGGCTGTTATAGACTGTGTGAAGAGTGATTTGAAGAAGAAAAAAAAACTACAGATCTGCTCTGTTTAAAATACATATGTTTGACCAAAAGATGACAAAAGAAAAGGGCAAACAGAACTAGAACTGAAAAAGAAAAGCCTGGGGTTCATCTTGAGACTGACAAACCAAAAACAAGGGGCTTCAGGAGAAAGTGCTTCCATGTGTTTATTTGTCACTATGTCAGGATATGTTCACCTTTTTCAAATGTAGAATTATCCATTATTCTATGACGTTTACAGACTATATACAAATTCAGCTCTTCTTAAAGATCTTTACTACTACTACTTAAATTACTACTATTCAATGTTAAACTACTGTATATCTTCACCTAATATTGTGGATGGAGTAATTATTAACAAAGCTTATCCAAAGTGAGAGTAGTTTTCTGATAACACATGCTAAAGATGGTAAAGGACTGTAAGCACATAGGGGAACTCTGAAACTACTATCCCCCATTACAATACAAGACGAATAATGTCAAATAGCTAATAATGTGTTGGATATTAACACAATTTGAAATCTAAAAGGTTAAGAGAAACTTGAGTTCAGGTCAATCATCTGTTAAAAGGATTGTTTCCCATGTGTGTTCAGTGTCTCTCGCAGATAATTTGTCACTTATTCAACTTACTGGACCTCAAAAAAACAGTCCAACAGTTTATGCTACTTATCCTCTCCCTTTATAACCCCTAACCAACACAAAAGCACCACAATAAGGTCAATTCATCACATAAACTGAGTTTACATGGTCTTTATATGATTTAATTTGGTAGTTAGACGGGTGCTTGTTGCTAAGGTTAACTACAGAGTGCTGTGCATGTCAAACGTAATCCACTTACTATTATTACAGAGAATAAAAGGCCAATGAGTGAAGAATAAATGGTGACACTATATAATAGATGCATATAGTTCGTACTTCAATTCAAGATTTACAAAGAATTGCAGAGACAGGAAGTATGCAAAAAAAAATACAACCGTTTAATCACCTAACAGGAAAACGAAACCTTAAGACGTCATCTACAGGTTTTATTAGTAAGGATTTTGACGAATGACAATTTTCAGTCCTTTGGCCAATCACAGCTCGCTTCCATAAAAAGGAGCGCTCTCATTGGTTGGCACTGATGTCAACTAGGAAGTAATGGCTGCCGATAAAACAGAGGGTGTATGTTCAGCGCTGGATTTTTACACATCAAAACAGCACAAAAAAGAAAAACAAACAGAAAAGGGATGCAACATGAAACAGGGAAAAATCTTGGCAATTCAGTCACATAACGTTTTAGATTGTTGACGCTTGAGACAGGAATGGCAAAAACAAAATCAGGTAGTGCCAATTTAAATAATTACTATTTAGTTATAAACACAGTTTGTGTAAAATTATATTTATTTATATATTTTGTTCATTCGCTGCTAATTAACCATATAATATTGCTCCACTACTGCTTTTTAGAGTGAAGCTGTGACAATTATACTGTATTTATTTAATCAAGTATTATTTATTGGTTTAATTTTGTGAGTTGGTTGTCTGTATAAGTTTTTAGACTTGCACTGATACATTACATCTGGCACCACAGCTTTCTAACTTTTAAAGTGTAAAAATACTAAAACTAATAAATCTAAATAACAGTGCAAGCAACTTCTTGACCAGTCTGTGTAGAAATCTCCAAAGCATTCAGCCAAACGGAAACAAAAAGGACAAACGCAGGCTGAGGTGAAGAGGGCAACAAACATGTCTGAAGCCCAGAGAAAAGGACTCCAGAAATAGGACCCGGGCCGAGCAGAAGAGAGAGGATGAAGGGGAAAGGGGATTAGCTTCCCCTGCTGCCCTCCCGCCGAGCACATGGCCAGGTCACAGGAAAAACTGCAGTTATTTTGGAGCCAAGTACAGAGAAGCTAAGCAGGTCCTCATGAGGATTTGTTCTGGAGAGAGGGAATCTGAACATGAACGATAACTTTACACGAGTGCTGGGTCTATTTTTTGCCTTTTGCTTCATAGAATAGAGACTTAATTGCCCCAGAGGTGAAATGTGTATTGGCCTTAGTGCCACCAGCTATTGCCAAATAATACATAATTCTTAATATACAAAAAGTATGACAAAACACATGAACAAGACACTATATACATATGTATAAAATTATTATAAAAGTATGAAACTACTACAATACTTAAAGTGCCTAAAATGTTAAAGTCACAGTGCAAAGGTTCTTGAATGTTGTACGTTAAATGTGGCAATTGGGCAAGTAGTTGAAAGAGGTGTGTTAAAAAAATAGCAGTGTCTGCCGTTGACTGTACAAACTCAAAACTATTTTTTGTACAAACGTTTTTGTTTCTAGGATTTAGCAATCCTGTGAATCACCAAACTCATATTTAGTTGTATGACCACAGTTTTTTAAAACTGCTTCACGTCTGTGTGACACCAACTTGTGGCACCTCTCAGCTTTTATTCCACTCCATGATTCTTTAACAACATTCCACAAATCATTTACATTTCTTGGTTTTGCTTCAGAAACAGCTTCTCGATTGGATTGAGGTCCGGGGATTGTGCTGGCCACTCCATAACATTAATTTTGTTGGTTTGGTTGTTTACTGGTGTGTTTGGGGTCATTGTCTTGTTGAAACAAACATTTCAAGGGATGTCCTCTTCAGCATAAGGCAACATGACCTCTTCAAGTATTTTTACAAAGGCAAACTGATCCATGATCCCTGGTATGCGATAAATAGGCCCAACACCATAGTAGGAGAAACATGCCCATATCATGATGCTTGCTTCACTGTCTTCACTGTGTACTGTGGCTTGAATTCAGAGTTTGGGGGTCGTCTCACAAACTGTCTGTGGCCCTTGGACCCAAAAAGAACAATTTTACTCTCATCAGTCACAAAATGTTCCTCCATTTCTCTTTAGGCCAGTTGATGTGTTCTTTGGCAAATTGTAACCTCTTCTGCACATGCCTTTTTCTTTTTTAAACAGAGTGACTTTGCGGAGGATTCTGAAAAATATCTATTTTGTCTCCGATCATCCTGGAGTTGATCATTGGTTGAGCCTTTGCCATTCTGGTTATTCTTCGATCAATTTTGATGGTTGTCTTCCGATTTCTTCCACGTCTCTCTGATTTTGCTCCATTTTAAGGCATTGGAGATCATTTTAGCTGAACGGCCTATAATTTTTTGCACCTCTTTATAGGTTTTTCTCTCCAATCAACTTTTTAATCAAAGTACGCTGTTCTTCTGAACAATGTCTTAAACGACCCATTTTCCTCAGACTTTCAAATGCATGTTCAACAAGTGCTGCTGGCTTCTTTCTTAAATAGGGGCCCCCTGATTCACACCTGTTTTTTCTACAAAATTAATGACCACAGTGATTGAATGCCACAGTGCTATTTTTTAACACACCCCTTTCAACTAATTGCCCAATTGCACAGTCTTAAGAGCGTGCATATCATAAATGCTGGGTCTTGTTTGTTTTCTGAGAATCTACTGCACCTACTGGTAACTTGTTTGCCACTTAGCAATAAAAAAAATATACTAAAAACTTGGATTATTCTGGTTAGTCACATTGTACTGCTATTATTTATTATTTAAACAATACTGTAATACCAGCAAAGCAACAGGCAATTTGAATTACCCTCAGAATTACTTACACACTTGGATGTCTGGTAAAATAATTGCAAAAAGTGTTCTGTTAAATCAAAGCACATGGCAAATTTGCATAAATCAATAAAGTACAACTAAGTGCACAGGCAGCAAATCACTTTTCTTTTATTTACAGATCACCTTTATGCGCTCTCAAGTGCTCTTTAGCCAGGCACTGATTATTACCAACCCGACAGGAAGTCACAGTCTATTAGCCCTTATTCCATGTATCTACACTGCTCCACTACAGCACACAATACAATAATCATGGCCAAAACTCGTGACAGGACGAACTGTGCTCTTCTTCTTCTACAAGCTGTGTTTTCTATAGCCTCACTTTTTATGACTTACACACACACACACACACACACACACACACACACACACACACACACACACACACACACACACACACACACACACACACACACACACACACACACACACACACACACACACACACACACACACACTTTAGAGCTTTGTTTAAATTCTACTACATTCATCGGAATGGGAGTGTAAGGTAGGAATAACACAACATGATAAAGTCTGATGAAATGCTCACAGTACAATTTTAACTTTTATGTAATAAACTTTATACATTACGTGCACCTTTGAAATCTAATATAAAAAAACACATTTCTAATATAAAAAAACACATTTCTTTTTCAACCCGACAGGAAGTCACAGTCTATTAGCCCTTATTCCATGTATCTACACTGCTCCACTACAGCACACAATACAATAATCATGGCCAAAACTCGTGACAGGACGAACTGTGCTCTTCTTCTTCTACAAGCTGTGTTTTCTATAGCCTCACTTTTTATGACTTACACACACACACACACACACACACACACACACACACACACACACACACACACACACACACACACACACACACACACACACACACACACACACACACACACACACACACACACACACACACACACACTTTAGAGCTTTGTTTAAATTCTACTACATTCATCGGAATGGGAGTGTAAGGTAGGAATAACACAACATGATAAAGTCTGATGAAATGCTCACAGTACAATTTTAACTTTTATGTAATAAACTTTATACATTACGTGCACCTTTGAAATCTAATATAAAAAAACACATTTCTTTCTTCAGTTTAATCTCTTAAAATTCACTGCTGCACTTTTTTTCTCTGTAAAATACAATATAAACTCCAAAACAATGAAAACTATTTCCTGCTCTGAAAGCTAATATCCCACTTCACTTCTGGAGCCCATCCCAAGCTCTTCGTGCACCACTGCCCTCCCCTCTTCCTCGCGCCACACAGCCCTCTAAAACCAGAGGCCACTGTTTCAATGCCTGGCACGCGTCACCGATTGTTCCCGGCTGTACGCATGGGGTGCTTGGTCATTCCGCATCAGCCTAATACAGCCCACCCATCCCACCACTGTACTGCCACACTCCCACACACACGCCTCACGCACGCGCACGCAGCGACAGAACAATGTGCGTCTGTCAGTCAGGGGGCACGCCGGCCTACTGCACTCTGCATTACACAAACATCACTATGAATAACAGCCATGTAAGTCCGATGTGAGTTGACGCAGTGAAGCGGTACAATAGAGCGAGGGAGAGAGGGCTTTGCTCTTAACGAAGCCCGTGCACTGACCTCCGTTAGACCCAACACAAACAGCCCGCATGACAACAATGCAACTTAAAAGCTTTACGCACCCACTAACCTCCGGCCAGAGTGTTTAAACAGTCTTGTAATGCCCTAACGCGCTTCAATTCATCGCTAATTGATTAAAACGCTTGTCAGTTTACTGTTAAAAAGAGTCCAGAGGTTGCACGATGTGACCGCGGAGCAGAGGAGGCAGCTCTGCGGACCCCTGTCACTCACCTACTGGCTCCTACGCGAAACACAATCCACTCCAGAATGAGAAATAAAGTAATGCAAGAGTAGCATGCACCAAACCGCGTTCTTACCTTCACTTGTGGGAGATTACAAACATGAATGTCAAGCCACAGCCGCCGTCTCGAGTCTTGACACAGTCTGCGGGATTCGCTTTTAGCTGGAGTCGCTATTTAATTGTGTGTGTTTTTTAGTCTTTATTTGATCATAGATCCAGCTGAATGAGGTGGGAGTGAACGAGAGAGCGACACAGCAGGACCCTCAAGATTCTCTGTGGCAGGCGTGGGGCGGGGCCACAGCGGTGACATCATGAGAAGAGGAGGAAGAGGAGGGGGAGAGGAAGAGGGGGGCGTGTGGTGAATATACCGTAGGCTACTAAAAACAAGAGGGACGCTTCAGAATGAAATGACACACACTTGACAGTTTAAGGGAATCAGGTACAAAGCATTTTTTTAATGCAATGTTAGGTTCTGCCGCTACTTTCATTATTTGTCATTATTTGTCATTTAAGTTAATAAGTGTGTGTTCTACCAGTCACTTTTCCAAGTCTTCTATTAAAACTGAAAATATAGGGTTAAAGTTTTATGTCTGCTACTGAAAAAAACAAAAACAAAAAAAAAAAGCTTTTGCAATTTTCTCTTGTATTTGAGATATTGCAATAAGTATCACAATACAACTTTGTTCTAAAGATTTTAAGATGGCATGAATGTTAAGTGTGTCACAGCAAGCTTTGGCCAATCACAAGCTCAGACAGAAGGGGGTCAGTACTGGCTGTTGCTCTATTCTACACAACTTGTCAACATTGAATCAATGGTGGCAGAAACATATTACATACATATTACTGCACTGACGTTAAACGTGTATAACTATTATTAATGAGATAAATATAATGGGGAATTATATGTATCTGTGCTGCTATTGACAATTTCTCAACACTAACCTCAGAACTAAGAAACACTCTAAACCTCAATTAGATGAATGAATTTTTGATTTTTGCAGTTTTAACAGGCCAAGGATTTTGTTCACCAGCATTCTTTAGAAGTCTTACACTTTTAAATTAAATGTTTCAGTGTTTTAAAAAAATATATAAAAAAAAAAAGATCTTAAAATGTGCTTAATTTCAGTGGTTGTGGAACAAAGTAGGTATCTGTCCAATTAATTTATGTATAAAATCCCGATAGACATATGTCTAACCAAGTGTATGTTGAAAAGATTTGGTTCTACACAAAGGACTTTAACGGAAATACTTGTTAAGAACAGACCCCAAAGTGTGTCTGTAATATTCCCTTGTGTTCCTCACAGTTCATTTTACACTCTATATGAAAAAGATTATTAGAACTGATGGATGATTTTAATCAGTCCGCGGCAAACACAAACCAGTCTCTTTGAGGTTTAGACACAGCTGAGGTTTCATTTCCTCAACCTTTCCACTGATTACACACTCGGCCAATGTTTAAATACAACTGAGCACATTCATGAGGCTGCTGTGTTTGAGACAGACACACAGATGAGGAGCAGCACGTGCCCTCTCATACATTTTCATGACAAACCTGCCACCTATAGGCAGAAGGACAGAGTGCAGTGTCATTAGAGATGCATGCCCATACACAGGACAGAGCGTCGTGGGAATGCGGTGCAGCGCGGTGATAAGGACGCTCACTACAGCCTTTGTGACAGAAACAGTGGGTGTATGTGTGGCCAGTGAAGAGACTGAAGGAGAGCGGAGCTGATTCACAGTTGGTTTTCTGCTCAATTAAAGCCACACCCAGCCATTGGTCAGAAAACCCTTCACAGAAAACATCCTATTGCTGCATTATATGACCAGGACACTCCCTTGTGAAATTTAAACCAGAAATTATTTCCACTTTTTACAGTAAAATGTACAGACTAGTGTCAAAGCACAAAATATTATTCACGAACATTCTAATTATAATTTGTGTTATAGATTATGTATGTGTGAACTCTGGAGTCTGGAGTGTCAACGCTCAGATCAACAGTGTACAGTTGTGTACAAGCAGTCTATGGTCTTAGCAAATAAGCCCATTTTAACATTTTAACAAATAAACCATAAATATACACCATACATACATTTTTCATGAGATAGGTATTATTTTGACAGAAGTATAGATGTACTTCAAATGCTGCCTAAGAATGCTCTAGAGTATTTCTCTTTTTTTAGGGTCATCTTGTCAGTTTTTGTGTTTTTTCAGTCATATACAGTATAGTATTTACCTGTCCAAAGACAACAGGTGGAAATGAGAAAGTAAAACCTGGGGCAATGGATATTTCCTTATTATGTATGATATAAGGATTTGTGTTTTATGAGTTAGAAACTATTTGGCCATCGCAAATAAAATCTCCTGTGACCCACTTTTGCGTTAAGGGTCAATGTTTGGGAAACACAGCTCTAAAGCAGCGACACATCCAACACGGTAACATAAGAAAGCTATACGTAGAATACTTCCAGATGTTCAGGTAAGGTTCTTTTTTAATATCCTTTTTATGGACACTAAATACATCTGTAAACTGGTTCTTTCTGTCTGAGTTCAGAAGGAGGACAACATGAGCAGTGATCTTGATTGCAGATAAAGATTGTAATCACATGGTTTTGGTCAGTCTACTGGTTTTACATAAGTCAGCAAAAACTAATTAAATAATGAGGTCACTTCTAAATTGTAAACTTTAGAAAAGAGAATCTCAGTCATTAACGTCCTATATCTCTGTGTCCATTGTGTCAGTCCCATTTTATTTATTTCCTTTTCTTGATTAAAATAAAAACACCTGCTTCCAAATTTCCCATTGTTTCATAATATTTTTCAATAACGATCTACTTTTGCACTTTCAAGCACTATAGTGTATTTTAATACACTATACTAGTTAAACTATAGTTTATTTGTCTCTGAGTACTTCCATCCTTGGCTCTCTGTACCACCTGCTATTTATTATTCCCAGTCTTGTGGATCTTGTTTTTCATTTATTGCCCCTTCTTTTTGTGAGAGAAAGCTAATATAGACCAAGTATGTCACAACCTAACAAACATTTGCATGTTTATATACATCATGCCTCTAAAGTATAGGTGATAGATTGAAGCCTTCCTATCTGTAAATCATCTCACGTTTCTCCCACATTTGGTAAAAGACCACCTTTAAAACAGAAAAAAATGGCTTCTATAGTGTGAACTGAACTTGTTTGAGACTTGAGTAGAGCACTGTGGTTGTACCCAGAGCCTCTTGTGTTATAAAAGGACCAGACTAGTACTCTGACAAAGCACTTATATTTAACTGTATACTGTATGTTGTGCTCTTACAAATCATCATGGGGATTTGTGTGTGCAGCCTGTTTCCATGGTATTCTCACTTTATTGGACACTGTGCACTGGAGAGATGCAGGGCAGATGGTGAGAGGATAAGATGTGATAAAGGTCATGGCCCTGGTGCAAATCCTCGCTGAGGTCTTCAAATTGGGAGGGCACCACTTTGTATGAGAGCTTTTAACAGTCTGGACTGTGCCCAGTGATTATTATGTGAATATAGATGAACATGGACATTATAATAAGACAAGCTGCTGTAAAGAAACAGCAGACGAATTGTAATTGTGCTAAATAAATGGTAAATCTAAAATATTATTGTGAAACTTAGGAAAGACAATGACATCAAGTAACATGGTACACAGAAAGTGGCTTAACCTGTCTTTAGCATTTTGTTGTTTCACATACCTTTACTCTATATTAAAGGTGCATTGGGTAAAGTGTAGTATATTATGTTTTTAATGCTGTATTATCACTGTTTGGACTTGTTTGTCTGGAAACATAGACATTGAAAACTCCATAGAAGCCAGTAAATGTTTCATTACTAAAACGTGTGGTCAAGATGATCCAGGTCCAAATCAATGTGCAGTGTATGTCGGTTAGTTTGGTGTCCGACGCATACTACCTGTGTGCTACAGTAATCTTGTGTTTTTGAGCCAGTTGGTCACAGTTGCTCTTCACCGACTTTACCTAACTGGCCTCATGGATTTCAAAGGGTGAGTGCAAGATGGTAATTGTTGTCCTGTCAGCATGTGCACTGACTGAACCCAAGTTTGGTTTTGATCAGAAACGTGACACACCCTCCTACAGCCCTAAAAGTAAAAGCTACAAATGTTGTTTAAACTGTTGCAAATTTCGAGAATATATGATTTAAATTAATTTATAAAATGTATTCAAAAATAGAGCTTACATCCACTCCATATAATCTCGCCAATTAAATCAAAAGTGGGTTTTAAAACAGGAGCCAAATGACAAACTTTAGAGGAGTTTTATTTAACCAATAGTCCTGACACATGTGAGGACTGTACTTTGAATAAGATGGTGTAAGATCTCAACCACACCAAGCTCAGGTCAACTCGATAGCAACAAAACAACCACCGGCTCTTATCTACAATCCAGGTGAGGCGCAGTTCATCTCAAAAACACATTTTATTTTCTGTTCCAACAAATGCCCAGAGCAGACAAACTGAGCACTATGAGAGAAAAAGCCCACTCATGTTTCCGTTTGAGCAAACATACCATTAATGTTTAGAGCATTTTGTGAAATAAACTGATTTTGAACTTTCTAACTTTTTCCCAGTTCAGTAAAATTGCATTAAAGTTTGCAAATTTTAATTAGCTGGTTAATCACAAAGCTGGATTTTGGAAGCTCAATGAAACATGTGACTTTAATATTATTCAAAAAAGTATGAGGTATAGTGCATGAAGGGACTCAGGGACAAGGGTTTTGGGCAGACAATAAAATTTATCTACAGAAGAATAAAGGAAACCAGAACTGACAGAATCCTCTTAAAGAAAAGACATACAATTGGTAGGATAAAATGCATAAATAAATAAAGATAATACAATTTGTAAAGCCAAACAGCCAAGTAAAAGTGATAAAGTCAAGTTTTCTCTCAGATTAAATGAGCCGTTGTTCTGTAAAGCTCAGATTTACTGAAAAACTGCGAAAAAGGATGTGGCCACAGTGTTTTTTCTCCAAATGTAATATTTTCAGCACTGTCCTCCTCTCTACAGTCTTTTTGTAATTAGAATAGACCAACCCCCAGCCTATCTCCCCTCAGCCCATCACCCCTACCCCTCCTCCCAAAAATAATGAAATGTCTGTCCTCTGGAGGTAGCTGGAATAATGGGCCAAGAGCGAGAGAGGGGCAGACCATAAACGATAATGAACCTCCTCATTCCCTGTTTTTTTAATTCCTTTCTTGATTCATCCTCTTCTCTTTCCCCTCCTCCTCCCGTCCCATCACCCCCCCTCCCCCTTTTCATCTGAACATTACCGTCCAATTTTCTCATTTTGATTTTCACCCCAGTCGCACACATGCACCTTCCTACCATCCTCATCCTCATCCTCCAGCCCCCGACGCTGCTTCGACCTCATCACAAGGAATAATGCACTTATTTAACGTCTCTGCAAACCCTGTGGGATACCTGCTTTTAAAAAACTAGTTATGATACAAGCTGAACAAGAGGCTACAGCTCAGGCCTGGAGTTAAAACCAACTAGGGGGAGGTGGTCTTCCAGTTGCATGCAGCAAAAATCTGGAATAGCCTAAACTCTAACCATGTTCAAGTCCAAATTAAAAACCCTCCTTTATAGCTGATATACAGTAGGTATAGATCAATCTTGTCTATGCTCTTGAAATGTGTCTTTTAAATCAATAAATATGCTTTGTCAGTGCACCACTTTATGACTGTTCACATCATGGCCTTTGACCAACATCACAAACACTGATCAACAATTGGTTGCCTTTAGTTCAAAATCCACTTTAAAAAAGGTATATTGTTTAAAAATTTAGTATACAATTATACAACATTAGCCCAAACTATATTTTTGATACTATATAATAGTTGTCTTGTAAAAATACAGTAGATTTTAAAAGAACCCAGTGGAAGTTTTCTACAAGAGCCTAGAGAGGACAAACAAAGCAGCACTGTTGAGATATTTTCAAAGTGAACTCACTAACCTAGTATTTCCACTGAGTTTAATCATAGACAACAGTCCACATGTCCCTGCAGGGCTACCGTATGTGCTCACAGATTGTCAAAATCAGGGAAGAAGTCTACTTTTAAGTCAGATTATGTCAAAAATGAATTGCATCTTTCTTAAACAACATGTAGTAACCTTTAACCTAACGATGCAGAACATAATAGCCTCAAATTTATTTTGAGAAAGAATAAACCCCTCAAAAATAATATATATTACTTGCTAAGGTTAGTTGAGCGTTAGTAAGGTAATACATTGTATAATTTTTAAGTAATTTTTCATAGATGTGATACAAAACAAGGTTATATTGTAGTATGGTTATAGTCTTACAGTATGTCCTGACGTCTTGAGTAAGAAATGTTATACCCTACTTTGTGAGGTGAGTAGGGTTTTTAAACACACAATAAATATAAAAATAAATACCTTTAGGAGAATGGGTTGGTTATGACTGTATGCAACATTATTATGGCTCTCACAGCAGAAAAAGTCACATACTGCATGTTTTACCTGAAAAACACAAAGCCCTGGTGTTGTTTCCCAAACTTAATCAGGTTTTCTCCTGCTTAAACATAACCTATATTGATCTATCTTACATTTTTGAGTGATAATGATTATACATATTCTTTATTGCTGGTTTTGCAGCAACAGTAACTACATTTGACTGTGGTGCCTGATTCGAGACAGAGCCAGCGCCCTGTCATACTCCTCTCAATCCTCAACCATTTCTACATTGTTTGCAGCAGCCCCCCTTCATCATCACCCCCACCCCTGCCAGGAAGCATCTTGGGTAATTTCCTCCTCTTATTGAATTGGGACGGGGGGCGGATGGAGCGAAAGATAAAGGGATGGGCAGATGAACGGAGGCTTGGGTTGAGTGCTAATGGTGCCAGCGGAGAATTCACAACTCACTAAAATATGCACCGCAGCCTGCTCTATTCTGTCCTTTTTGCTTTCTGTAGTTCATTTTCTCCCTCGAGTAAACGCTGCAGATGCCACTCATTCTCCCATTTATACCTTTCCCTCAAAACACAACTCAGACAAAAGCCTCTGACCTTCTTTTTCACACAATGCTATTCAACTTGTGTCCACTTCCTCTCACACAGACTGAACCTAATGCTCCCTCATGTCCTGCGTTATTTCTATAGGTGAGTGAGTCATTGCTCCTCTATTCTTGTCTGTCTGTACGCTGGCTCCTCTGGGCCCGGCTCTATAATCTTTCTGCAGTATACTGTCTCATCCGCATAGACACACAGTTATGCAGACTCTTTCAATAATGTCTGAACTCTCCAGGCTGCAGGCTTCAGAGTGTGATGGAGATATAAGTGCTTGATTGTTGGTGGAAATGAGAGCAGGAAAACATCATGATTAATATGATCATGTTGTTAAAAGCTCCCTTTAATAATAAAATGACAAAAGTCCTATTAGGTAATTATAAGAAAACATTATATTATTTGTTACAAAAATGGCAGACCAATGGGAAAACAGTTAGCAATGTTGGCTACAAAGACAACATTAATGTAACACAAAAATACAGAACATCCATTTAGTCCACGTTTAAACGTCTAAAGCAGGCGTATCGAACATACAGCTCGTGGGCCGAAACCAGCCCGCCACAGGGTTCAATCTGGCCCGTGGTTAAATTTGGATAGTGTAAAAATTATATAGATGGCATTAACTGCCATTTTCAAGTGAAGGTAACTGCTATTCCTAATTTGTCCACTAGTGGTGCACAGTTTTAGTAAGAGTAGCAGGCTTTATACAACGCTGAGACCCACAACTGTTTTAATAAATGGCAATTTAGCCTGACTCTATCGGGGTCAAAATAACCCTCCATTACAACGTCATTACCCAAAAGAAGGAGAATGTGAAACATTTGCTTGGTGTGTATGCTTCAGTGATAAAGGAATTTGATCTTTAAAGCCACTATGACACTCAACAGCTCCAAGGACAACTGAGAAGAGAAATTAATTGTTAGCAGGTCTGTGGAAACAGTCTGTTTACCTTTTAGCCAAGAGCTCAGTGACACAGCATTGAAAGTTAGCAACATTATTGCTAGCAACATAGTAATTAGCATCAAAGTCATATGAGGGTAAGTTTGCAAAAACATACAGCAGAAGGCTTTTGCCAACCAAAGGTCGCATTAACCGAATATTTTCATTGACTTTTTTTTAGCAGGGACGGAAAAATCTGAATGCCATCCGTCATGACGGATGGTATTCAGATTTTTCAGATTTTCAGATTTTTCCGTATAATAATAATATAATAATCTGTCAAAATGCATTTTGACAGATTATTCTGAGGGTGATCTATTGTAATTCCTACTCCTGACCAGTTGGTGGCGAATGTACATATATCAAACAGCAATTTTTTCTTGAATTGTGTCGTCTTTGTCACGCGCTGCATTCAGTTGCAAAAAGGTCACGGCAGCTGAGTGAGTAGTTTTTTTCAAACCACCAAAAAGTTCTGATATTATTAATAAATGTGAAAAAAGAGGACATGATGCAGTGGAGGGGGAACACTGAGCAGTCACCGACACCTGTTACGGGACAATTAAGCAGCAAAAAGGAGGTGAAGAAGAGGGAGTATCGTGTTCAGTGGGAACAGGAGTTTACGTGGCTGAGGTGGGAAGGAGGAGAAATGTTCTGTGACATCTGTAGAAAAGCTAACACAAGTAACGGACTTGTCGGGGGTGCACAACAACAGCGATGGAATTAAGTTCAGTTCATTTTTGTCGGAATCATATTGTGTAATATACTGCGTTCTCTGGAGTTTAATCACAAAATATCCTTTCACTTTTTGTGTAACGTTATCTGTTGTACTTAAATAAAACAAATAATCTGTCTCTATGCACGTCTTGAAATTTCTTGAAACTTGAGTAAAACAAAAAGCCATTATACAAGTATTATTAAAGTATGAAAATGAAAATTGACAGGTAATAATAGACGAGGACGGAAATTTTACGACTCCGTTCGTCAAAATGACGGAGAGTGAGAAAGTCAAGCGCGACCTCTGTTGCCAACATTAGCTTTTTTTGGTTACGATTGCTGTAATCCCTGCCATTATAATGTGTAACAAGAACATGTTTGTTTTCTTAATCTTATCACTTTCTATCTCTTTCTGAGCTGTTCATGTTCTGTTATTTCTATAATTTGCCAAAGTGAGTCATTGCTATTTTTTCCATCTGTACAACATGCAGTGTTTAATTTTGTGATAGAGTCATCTTATTCATTATCGACCCATGAGCTGTTCTGATATGTACATTACACTCAGAACCTTTAGCAAAATGTCATATTTTAAATTCTGACTTAATTAACTTGTTACTCTCTAAATGCCACTTGAAAAGCACTTCATCGACTGAAGTGAGATGCTGTAACTCTCAAGGCTTATATCACAGCGATAATTTGACCTACTGTAAGCTGAAAGCTGCTCATTATTGGCACAGACCTTCGCGATCGGAGGCTTATTATTGATCACAATCCTACATCAGTCAAAACTACTGCTGCATAAGAAACAGCAAACTGTGTTTTAGTCTTTTCTATCAGGCTTTCACTATGTGATAACACTGACAGATGTACAGTGTCTTGCGAAAGTATTCGGCCCCCTTGAACTTTGCGACCTTTTGCCACATTTCAGGCTTCAAACATAAAGATATGAAACTGTAATTTTTTGTGAAGAATCAACAACAAGTGGGACACAATCATGAAGTGGAACGAAATTTATTGGATATTTCAAACTTTTTTAACAAATAAAAAACTGAAAAATTGGGCAAGCAAAATTATTCAGCAAACTCTCTCCAGAAGTTCAGTGAGGATCTCTGAATGATCCAATGTTGACCTAAATGACTAATGATGATAAATGGAATCCACCTGTGTGTAATCAAGTCTCTGTATAAATGCACCTGCACTGTGATAGTCTCAGAGGTCCGTTTAAAGCGCAGAGAGCATCATGAAGAACAAGGAACACACCAGGCAGGTCCGAGATACTGTTGTGGAGAAGTTTAAAGCCGGATTTGGATACAAAAAGATTTCCCAAGCTTTAAACATCCCAAGGAGCACTGTGCAAGCAATAATATTGAAATGGAAGGAGTATTAGACCACTGCAAATCTACCAAGACCCGGCCGTCCCTCTAAACTTTCAGCTCATACAAGGAGAAGACTTATCAGAGATGCAGCCAAGAGGCCCATGATCACTCTGGATGAACTGCAGAGATCTACAGCTGAGGTGGGAGACTCTGTCCATAGGACAACAATCAGTCATATACTGCACAAATCTGGCCTTTATGGAAGAGTGGCAAGAAGAAAGCCATTTCTTAAAGATATCCATAAAAAGTGTCGTTTAAAGTTTGCCACAAGCCACCTGGGAGACACACCAAACATGTGGAAGAAGGTGCTCTGGTCAGATGAAACCAAAATCAAGGTCAAACATAGTGGTGGCAGCATCATGGTTTGGGCCTGCTTTTCTTCAGCAGGGACAGGGAAGAGGGTTAAAATTGATGGGAAGATGGATGGAGCCAAATACAGGGTCATTCTGGAAGAAAACCTGATGGAGTCTGCAAAAGACCTGAGACTGGGACGGAGATTTGTCTTCCAACAAGACAATGATCCAAAACATAAAGCAAAATCTACAATGGAATGGTTCACAAATAAACATATCCAGGTGTTAGAATGGCCAAGTCAAAGTCCAGACCTGAATCGAGAATCTGTGGAAAGAACTGAAAACTGCTGTTCACAAATGCTCTCCATCCAACCTCACTGAGCTCGAGCTGTT
Source organism: Perccottus glenii (assembly GCA_024416835.2). NCBI lineage: Eukaryota > Metazoa > Chordata > Actinopteri > Gobiiformes > Odontobutidae > Perccottus > Perccottus glenii. Next base: position 8,509,980 of record CM044555.2, on the reverse strand, counting down.
TTGCGGAGGAATGGGCTAAAATTTCAGTCTCTCGATGCAAAACTGATAGAGACATACCCCAAGCGACTTACAGCTGTAAATCGCAGCAAAAGGTGGCGCTACAAAGTATTAAGTTAAGGGGGCTGAATAATTTTGCACGCCCAATTTTTCAGTTTTTTATTTGTTAAAAAAGTTTGAAATATCCAATAAATTTCGTTCCACCTCATAATTGTGTCCCACTTTTTGTTGATTCTTCACAAAAAATTACAGTTTCATATTTTCATGTTTGAAGCCTGAAATGTGGCAAAAGGTCCCAAAGTTCAAGGGGGTCGAATACTTTTGCAAGGCACTGTACCTCCACTTGTTCATATTATACTTTGATAACATATTGGATTTAACATTTTTGGGTTGATCTGATGCCATGTTTGTCTCATTAATATCAGCTGTGTATGAAGAGACTTTTAAAAGTCAGGTTAGATTTTCATCAATAACTTATAATAACATTTTAAATTTGAGTTTTTTTTATTATTATTATTATTATTATTAATATTTTGGCTATAGTGACTGCGGACATTAAAGACACTAATAATCACCAGAGAAAAGAGTCATATGTGATGCCTTGGTTTAGAAAAGAGGCATAAAAAAAGAACTGTGTAACATCTTTGCGGTAAACACAAACTGTTGATTTTGGTAATAAGCCTTGTGTTATTTGTGGCATCTAAATTAGACCTGTTTTTGATTCAACTCCCATTGCCACAGTCAACAAAAGAAAAACACAAGATACAGAAAAGTTAATGCTGAGTTTAGTTTCATTTTTGTTTCCCCACATGAACAAAGATCCTCGACCACAGGCCAACCATCCTCACTTGGAGATATTGTTCTGTAAAAATGAACATGATACAATTAAAAGCTAATAGTCTCTTAAAGACACCATCATTAAAACTTCATTGTCACAATATTCACTTGTTTTTTGTTCCTTCTATTAAGTCATCCACAGTTCTCAAGCTAATGTATCTAACAAGGCTGCACAATATCAGAAAAAAAGATGTGCTCTGTGTCAGCCATGTTGGATATTGCAGTAACAATATAGTCAATGTTACTTGATATAATAAAAGTTAAATAAAATTCCTTTAAAAAAATCAAGGTTCTGAACTAACTTTCATTGTAAAAACCCCGACTAAAGCAGGACTCTGTGTCTGTCTCTCTTAAATGGAACACCATAACATTATTGCATTGCATACATTGATATTACTCAACAAAAAATGTGTGCTGTAATGTTCAGCCAGTGTATCAAAATACACAGCTTTGGAGAAATAGGGAGCACAGCACACACGTTCACCATATGGTGGCGATAGAAAGAAAGAGGTCAAAAACAGGTGGCAGGCCTTTACATGACTGTATTGTGGCAGGAGGATGATAATGTGAGTTGAGTTGATTTGTCACAGCAAACCAATTAAACGGCTTTGACATAGTGTCACTGATACAATTGGTACAACTGCTGGGGGCACGAGGAGTCACAGAGGCTTTGTTGGGTGCGAGTTTGAGAAAATAAAGCAGATGTGTGACTGTGAAACCGGGGATGTGCTAAGAGCAGCTCGGCATCGAACTGTTCCTGCGTGTTTCTGGGACGGACAGACAGACAGATATATTGGCATTCCTGAGCAAATTGGCACTTGAGTGTGTGTCTCTCTCTCTCCGCAGCTAATTAACTCGGCGCTCAGAGGCTTGGCTTAATTGGAACGAGCCGAGCCGTCTGTTCCCCCTCCTGTTATCTAGACGAGTACGCACACAGGCTTGGGATGTGACTGACAGCGTGTGGGGCGTACTGATAGTCACAGTGGAGCAGGGTGGAGGACCGCTGGTGTTGTGGTATCGGTATGGAATAACACAAATCATCACACCCACCCAGAGACATGACAACACTTACAAAAGCACAGCATTGATACGGAAAGAGCCAGAAGCAGCAGTGTAAAAAAAAAAAAAAATTAAACCTCTCTGACATAGAAGGAATAAGAAATAATGTACATTTTGTATCATTATGTAAATGGTTATATTGGCCAGCCTCTGCAGTTTCTAATTAATAAACCTGGCTACAAACACAAGTAAACATTTATGGTATTATTGCATATTAATGTTGCATTTGAGAACAGCCTTTCTTCACATGGTCTTGGTCTTGATACATTCTGGTCTCAGTCACGTGAAGATAGTTTTAATATGTTTTAATGTATTTCTGTGTCTGTATTGCAATTTTTTGGGATACCTATAAATAATTGTGTATTAAATACAGTGTTTTTGTTGTATCCACTCTAGAAAAATGCCAAATGAGAATTCTAATAAACTAAACTAAACCTGGTCTTGGTTAGTATGGTCCTGACTACAACACTATTGCATATAGAGTTCCCAAAGTAGTTTTGTATTCAAGTGCTTTTAGGGGACCTCTTATAGTACTGTACCGCTCAATACCGCTCTGATCACAGGGCATCATGGACCAGGATAATTTCACTCATTATTTTTCAGCTTCATTTTAACCACTGGAATATATTGATCAATAAAAACTCTTCTGAAAAGGTTCTGTGTGGCCTTTAGCTGTTTTACAAATATTTTTACAGAGTTGGAAAGTTATTACATACCTTGAGACTGGTCTTAAGAGAAATGTTTAGGGGTATTGATAAAGTCATTATTAGGGCTTTATCTCAGTCCCAGATATAAAGGCCTCAGGATTAGGGTCAAGACAAGGGCTGGGTATCGTCAAGAAAACCATGAAACGATACATACTTCCATTATGTGTAGTTTGATATGATATAATTCGATACAATAATGATATACAGTTTAATGCCCTATATTTCAATACCATTAACTGAAAAATTATCACATACTTCTCAGTGTGGAGTCAGTTAGTAACATTGTGATATGTACAGTTTTTATTACTTGCAAGACCACATACTGCATCAATTACAACATCATGGCTGCGTAGAAGAAGGATCCGGCTCTGGAATGACCAGATCTTTCACCCACAGAAAACATTTGGTGCATCATCAAGAGGAAGATGTGACAAAGAAGACCTAAGACAGTTGAGCAACTAGAAGCCTGAATTAGACAAGAATGGGAGAACATTCCTAAACTTGAGCCACTTGTCTCCTCAGTCCCAGACGTTTGCAGACTGTTATAAAAAGAAGAGGGGGTGCCATACGGTGGTAAACATGGCATTGTCCCAACTTTTTTGAGATGTGTTGAAATTTAAAATCAACTTATTTTTCCCTTAAAATGATACATTTTCTCAGTTTAAACATTTGACATGTCATCTGTAATATCTTGTATTCTGAATAAAATATTGGAATTTGAAATTTCCAAATCATTGCATTCTGTTTTTTTCACAACTTGTACAGTGTCCCAACTTTTTTGGAATCAGGTTTGTAAACAATTAACAGGTAAAAAAATATTGAACTCTCTCTTAATCCTGTTGACCTGACCTAATCACATAACTAGTGCTGGTCTACTTTTTTCTTTTGTGCTTTTTCTTAAGATAAACTTTTGACATTTCACTCACATCGTTTTTTACCTGAAGACAAAAGACACACTGTACAAAACCACAGCAGCCAGGGGAGCTGCACCGTCCCCTAATGGGCGACGGAAATGAGTATCGACATTACTGAACTTCTCCCTCAATAAGCAGCACTAACAAACCAGAAACTTGTCATCACACACTCGATGTATAGTATATAAATGATTCTCTGGTATTTTTTCTTTCTTAGTCTATAAAAGAGTCTATCTGGTCTTGGTCATACTTCAGCTGTAGGCTACTGTGATCTTCATTTATATACTTAGAGTACATTCAGTCTTTATTATATTCACTTAACTTGTACATTCAACAAGTATGAATGTTTTATATAATTAATGCAAAAACTACTACTACTCGTGGTTTAATTGTTTGGATAAAGTTGTGCGTGGGTGTATTTTTTTCTACCTGAGTGTTCGGGTAAAAAAAAAAACAGCCTTCTGTTGTCTACACGCCTGATACAAACGCACACCTGCTGCTTTAAAACCTATAGATCTACTTTATGACCATCTCCTAAAGCTACAGTGTGGTCTGACGGCAAAAAGGAGAACACAGTGAAAATATTCTGTGGCAAAGGACAAAGCGTCACTATAACAGTAGCCTCACGTACCTTGTTGTTGCTCATGTAACGCAGCTTCATCTGTTTCATGTAGGTGGTGGTGAGCGGCATGTTGTAGTCGATGGCCTCTGACACCAGCAAGCTCGGCCTGTCGTTCTCTGAGGGAAAAAGAAAAGGAGACTCAGAAGGAGTTTTAATGTGAAGGATTTATGATGATTAGTGGTATTTAAGTGTCTGAGACTGAATTACTTTAGATGAATAGACTTAAAACGCAGCATGAAGCACTTTAATATTAAAATAAAATGGTTGATTAAGATCAGCATTAATTTTAATTATAGAGTCAAAGTTAAATAGAACAGTTTTGTGTTATAGGACAAGTTTCAAATGCATAGTGTCTGGAATCAAAAATATCTTTATAACATTTCCACCCATTGTACATTAAATACTAAAGGGCAAAATATGTATAATTTGGGGATTTGGGAGTAATGTAAATATTTTGTGTTTATTTATTTGTGTATATGTTTTGCCAGTTTGATTGTTTAATAGGCTTGTGAAAAATAATGTCGTAAAATAAACTCTTGATGACTATTAATGGGGTGAGCAACACTTGATGATTTAAGTAGGCGAGCGACAGTATTGCAGGTGCCGTTTGTTTTTTTCCCATTTGGCAAATAAGGACCAAGTTTTGTTTGTGAAAGCATTTGGCAATAATTTGGACTTCCCGACCAAATGCAGGACAAAACACAAAAGGAAAAAAGAGAAATAGGGAAAACAGACGGAAGAGACGCACTCGCCACAGTAAACGCTGTGTTCAGGAGGAGGTCCCGTTGAAAGAAAATATTTGTGTGTGAAAGCAAAGGTTAGCGAACCAAACAAATTCATTCATTTCTGTTTGGACTTTCAGGTGTGGAATCCCTTATTTCTTCATCTTAAAAAGGTAAATAAGACAAATGTTAATAATAGTGAAAACAAATACAAGTCTTTAAAATAAATGAATGCAGTGCTTTAAGGCAGGGCATTAACTTTAGTTGCATTGGTGTTACTGCCCTTCATTCATTTGGCCACATCTGCAACATACTACAGTCTTCACCTAAAGTCATTCCAACACCTTCACAGAGGTTTCTGGTTCTGTTGTACTTCTCCTTTTTTCTTTTTTTTCCCCAAAGCTGCGATGATTTGGCTGACACAGATCATGCAATACAGTGATTTGATTCAATATTTTGTTACAGCTCAAGGCATGTTTCGTAAATGTGTTTTTCTTGCTTTATGGTCTTATCAACTCATATTTTAAGAACAGTATTGGCATAAACATTTTTATATAGTGTGTTATAAATGTTGATAGTGTTAATAGTGTGTTTGTCCATAGAGCATTTCATAGTATTGTCCACTGTTGCTACCGTTAAAACCTTTAGTATCATTTGCCACAAGCCACTCACTCAAATGCTTTTATGTAATAAACAATAAATAGGAACCCATTGTATGCAGTTGAATTATTAGCTTTTCTAGGTATAAGGGTCTTTTTAGGCTTAAGATAGAAAATGAAAAGGCTCCAATTTGATCTAACTGGACAAAAATGATGGTCACGTGATCACTGTAGGATGTACTTTGTGGACAGGATGGGCAGCCATGCAAACATATACTGTACATTATCCCTTGTTCAAATATTTAACAGGAAAAGAGGAAACCCATGAGGATATAAAGTGGACCACAGTCATCCATCGCCACCTCTGTCTTCACTTTGAGTCATTTATCCACTGACCTACCAAAGGACGTGTCTAAGGGTTATGACTGGACATGAATCTGGAAGTAAGATCGATAAGGCGTAACACAATAGACAGCAGCTTTGTCACTGATTGGTGATTGATAGTCCTGCTTTAGTGTTCATGTTCTCCAGAGACGGCCGGGCTGTGGAGAACAGACGGATTATGTGACAGACGTCGTCCAAACTGGGGTTCGATGAGGTTTCAGACCCTTGTTGGGACAGACAGTGACAATCCAGAAGTGTGATATTTCTTCTTTACAAGGTCTGAGTGCTAATAAACCTAACTTCTTTAGTTTTGACTTTCTGACTTCCTGGTTGAGTTAAAGTCCAATGTAAGGCTGTCAAACTCTCAGCAGATTATGAATCAGACCAAAGTGATGGCTTTTGCTGCAACAGAATGTGGGCTAAATCTGAAATGAACTTGGACTCTGTTTCTTATACGGCTGTAGTCCACACAACAACTAGTCACATCACATAACCCTCTGTCACAGCAGCTGTCCTTTAAAACACTCTTTATCTGATCTTCAGTCTCTTCCTGATGATAGTTCACTAATGCTCTTCTACAGATTGATGAAAGAGTCTTAAAAACATCTAAATATTTTCTTTAGTTTTCACCAACAAAAAACCAAAGTACCAAAATACTTGTTTTCTTGCAACAACAATAGAAAGTTTTTAAAAAAATATGATGTTCTGATAATATTAGTATTACATATATAAATACAAACGGAGTTTACCAGCTCTGCTACAGAAACGCCCATTTTTCTTTAGATTATTATTTTTGCCCTTTTTAGCGTTTATTAGGGTCAGTATAAATGGACAGGAAATGAGGACAGTGAAAGGGAAATGACATTGAGATTATTAGGTGAGCCACTGAGGTGCCCCTAAAACAACAGGTTTAAAAAACGTTTTTTTGTTTCATTATCTGTTTGGTTACCAGCAGTAGGGTTCACAATTCTCCTTCTGGGCTGGCAAACATACGTATGTGTGAACGCAGATTGTTCCGATTACATTTCACCTTTAGTGCAGATAAGACCCAAACAAGTTGCTACACAACTTCTCACTTATTTTAAAGGACAAAGTGGGACACGGTCTTAATGTTCTGCAATAAATTTACAATAAAAAATCAATGCTTGTCACAAATCTAAAAACGTTACAAATAGATCTCAAACTTCTTAAGGTTAAAGGATAATTCATTTAATTGTGTTTGAAACTTTTACTCTGGCATTTCAAGGTTATAGTTTATTATTCCCTGTACAGAAAATTATTCTCAGCATTTACCCGTCAGTGTTTCAAACTTTTACTTTACTTACAAAAATCTTATGAGCTACAAAAGCAAATTTTTCTTTGCTCCACAGACACAGTGTGAGTGACACACTCTCAGTGCCCCTGCTGCATTTGTCAATTAAACATGGACCCGGCTCTTGACTGCATTTAATAATTCACAGCTGAACTTTAGCGAGAAGAGGGGGCCCAGGTCATGGGTGTGTGACAGTGGGGTTTTGTGAGCCGGCACGAGGCCCCCCCACAGGGCAGAAAGGCAATTAGCTGCTGCCTCTCTCTGAGCAGCACCAGTCCTGGCACACACACCAAATGATAAGGATTTAAGTGTTTGTTGTCATTACATTCTCCGTTTAATTAGATACGCCTTGTTGTTTAATTCACATTTTGGAACACTTTTTATTATCTATAACACAAGGCGACTGGGGTAAAGCTTACTGGACTTTAGAGCATGTCCAAAAGCTGGTACAGAGCTTAAAGAGGCTGGACAATGTGCAAAAAGGCTGAACTTGCTAATGACTGGCGGGTCTGATCTGCTTGTGCCATACGAGTTTATTGAGGGATATTTTCATAAAAACATATTTTTTTTAGGTTTCCCTGATGGAGGCTCTAAAGACAGGATGTTGTCTAGTACAGTCAACTCGTGATACCAGGATATATATAAAGAAAATTTACTGCAGAGTTTGTTATTTCAGTGGTTAGAGATGCTTGGTCCAGAAATATAAAGTGGAGTGATGTTTAATGGATTTGTGCTTTGAGGCATCGTTAGATAAATTATCCCTGGGTAAGATTTTATTAGAGGAAAATTTCCATGGGCTGACATTCTCTACAAGTACAAGTTTTAGAGGGATTTAAACAGGTTTTATCTGGATTTGAACAAGTTTGATCTGGATTTGAACAGTTTTTAGCTGGATTTAAACAGGTTCAAGTTGGATTTGAACATATTTGTATAAAACTGTTGGGGATATAAACAATAGAATTTATCACAGGAGCTGAGGGCCACATAAATGCCACTGATCAGCTAAATGTTGCGTCAATGATTTATTTCTCTAATTATGATTGATGGTTAATTGTATGATTGCTTAATATGAGAAGGAGGCTTGTCTACTGTGGGCTATTTTCATATTTTATATTTTACATCATCCATAGCAGCACAACAAAAGTCAGTGCACATTTACTTTATAGTATACTACATAATATTTATTACACATAATACTGGAAACACTATATTAAAGACTGTGTGACTTATTGCCCTCCATAGAGCAGCCACCTCTGTTACAAATACAAAGTAGTTAACAACAAAAGCAAATGGGTTTTTGTAAAAGAGGCGACTGTAACTGAATTTCTACCCGACCTGATCTTTCTTCTTCATCATTCTCTTTCTAGACCTACTCCTCCTCCTTAACCCCCCACACCCGCCGACAGTCCGCATACTCTCTCTCCCTTGACTCCATGGAAAATGATCTCGTTTCCTGGGCCATTTTCTTTGTTAAAAGCCATTAATTAGGCTAATTGAGGAGAGAGCCAGGACACTCCAATGATTCCTGGGTTTAATGAGGAACAGGCAGAACGCCGGAGGAGGAGGACGCAGGGCACAGGGACGGAAACGAGGACTGTATGAACGGGACAGGAAGCCCAGAGTGATGCAGAGGGGGCTGATGGGAGCTGAGAGGGTGGAAGGGGAAAGCAGAAATGAGATGGACAAGCTGGCAGTGATGAAGGGGAAAAGGGGGGAGGGATGAAGAGAGATAGAGAAGGTGGTCTTGAGGTGCCAGCACTGAACGTGGATAAACAGAAAAAAAAGGACACATGAAGAATGTTGAATAGAAGATATTTAATGGTTTTGTGAAGTACTATGCAATATAAAAAAAAAGGAAAATTAAAAAAGCAGGTGTTTGGGAAAACTATTAAGTGGCATACTCTTAGGGAAACAAAAGGGGAAATATATTCTATGTTCAAATGGGCACATTGTTTTTCAAGGTCAGTCCAGTATACAGAGCTGAACCATAAAAACAAAACTTTTCAGAATAAATAAAAAATCTGTCTCAGTTTTCAATAGTGTATAATCATCAAAATAACCCTCTTTGTTCTTGTCTATCTTGGAAAACAGACTTTATAGTTCTATAGCAACCAGTGGAAGTTTCATTACATTAAGAGCCATTCTCAGATTTATTTCCACTGAGTTTGTTTTACAGACAAGGGCCCAAAGTGCTCACAGACTGAAGAAGAAAGGTGTGGAAATGTAATCTGTAATGTAGCCACCAAAAACCACACACTGCAACTTTAAAAGGCAAGATGTGTCAAAGGTTGGTCTCTGCCCCATTGCACCCTGACTGTTTAAACCATATGACAAACAAAAAGATAAAAAAAATAAGATGTAAATCTAATAGTCGTATTCATGGTAATAGTAATGTTATATTTTGTACACAGTGAAGCTATTGTAAAATTTTGTTTTGTATCGGTTTTCTGTATATGTTTTAATGTATATAATCAAATCAAATAATATCATTTGTCTATCTTGGAAATTTTGAGAACCCAGCAAAGTTACCCAACTTCCTGTTACTAACTACAGCGGACAAACTGAACACTGCAGGCGAAGAAGCTAAGGTTTCTATTTGAGCACACATTCCAACGTAAGGTTTAGGACATTTAGGAATCATAAATAATAATTTTGTAACGTAAATCACCATCACATTGACATGTGTTTGTTTAGGGACTACAGGATGTCCCTCTGGGGCTACCATAGCTGTTCACATGCTCTAAAAAGTAGGAGTGTGATGTCTGGAAGCAATATGCACTTTCACCACCAGATGTCACCAGAAAAGCCAAAATGACACACATCTTCTTACATGTAATTTAATAGCAACACGTTTCTGAATGATACCAGGGCTTATAAATGCAGTCTCTGGGGTTAGCTGCTATAAAGAGAGCATAGTGACACCATTACAATGGATATAGCAGCTTTGTTTAATTGTCTTCAGAAAACATACAAGTATCAGGCTGCTGCTCAAACTAATGGTGTGCTAAAGGTGGAGCTGTGAGCATGGTTTATGTGAAGTACTTATTGTGTATTGACACTGCAGAAAATGTAACAGTAAATACACACTGAGCAGGATACAGTCACAGCTTCATTCATTTGTATTTTTATGATCTGTACAGCCTCTGCTTGATTTCAGTTTGTTTTTCTTTTATACAAACCAGGCTTACACTGGCATTTCTCGTGAAGGTGGAAGGAAAAGTGAGAGAAAGGCCAGAGGCAGGATTAAAGAAGGGAGCAGGAGCCTAATTGAAAGACATTGCAGTTGAAAAAAATGCCGGCAAATAAAGAGAAGCAGCCAAAAGCGGAAGAAGCGAGGGACGGGGAGCAGTCCTTTCAACCAGGTCTGAACAGGGTTTAATAGAGAAGCTGAAGAAGAGGAACTGTATATATAAAGGTATCTGTGCCAGTACTGAGTCTTAAACATGTCTGTGCAATGTGAAGCAATGCAAATAGTTCCTCTGATTACTTGTATGCTACATTCAATTATAATGAGGCTTTTCTAAAGACTCACAGGAACACAGAAGGTACACTCAACTCAGGGAAGTCCAAGTTACTAATGAAATTAATCCTATGTGATTTTTGTAAACAGATGTAGGAGGGATTTATGCTGCATCCTTCAGATTTCTCCACACAGAACAACCTCTCTTCAGTTCTGTGAGATGCTTGAACATAACGCAGTTACATTGGGTCTGTCAAACATTAATTAGATCCAGCTTGTTCTTATGCAAATTGGTAAGAACAGAGATCATTTAGATTTAGAGAAGATAAATCTTTCATTAAAAGGGGCACTGGGGTAAGTTAATGGAGTAAAAGGAGTTATTAAATGACTTATTAAGCAGGAGTTAGACAAGGAACTCAAATGGGTTCTAATCAGAAGGTTATGAGGATGAATTATCACATAAATGGTTTTATTTTCCTATTTTGTACCTTCTCTCATTAATGTGTTTAAGTCTTTGAGCTGTGACTTAGTGAAATGTGGAGGTATTGCCTTTACTAATTTAATCTAGTGCAAACCTATAAAAACAAAGTGTAATTGTGAATTCGGTCATGTTGTCAGTCATGTATTTATTTTCTACAGCGGAGTCTGTTGAGTACCTTTGTAGTCCTGTCCCGTTGTGCTGATGTGCATCCTCTTCTGACACTCTCCACAGCTCATGAGGAACCGAGTCACCGCCTCCCGGGGCAGGAAGGCATACGTCTCTGAGATCTGCCATCAAAAATACACAGAAGGATATATACTTAGAGGAAACTGTTGATAATTACCTGTCATTGAGACTGGATTCTTTACAAAGCGGGAGATGAGTGGACTGTAACGATAAAGCTGTCACAGTCATTATAAGAGGGATTTTCTAAGAGATTAAACTTAATGTAATACCACTCTTGGCCTATACAAAAGACATGTTATTGGGAAGGTTTCCATGATTCAACCCTATTTGTGCTTTGAGTTTGAGAACATGCATCAGCGATAACAATTCTTAAAAATTTAAATTGAAGTTAAAGTAAAAATTCTGAAATATGAACACTCCTTTTGGTTTTGTAAAAGTAAAATTTTATTTTAATATAGAAATGCTAAGCTCTGTCTTTCTTTCTGTCAGTGGTTCCACTCACTTTTACGTTTTGTCTCATTACAGTGGGATTTAAACCTTTCATTATTTGGACATGTAAAAGTGAATCTGTCCATGTCATGAGGGTTGTTTCCATCGGAGCAGTACGGTACAGGTCGGGTCAGCACAAGTCAGTTTAGTGGGTTTGAAGCAATCTCAAATCGTGTGGTCCTCTTTTTTTTTTTTAAATTAGCTAAACACTGGTCTGTTGATTTGACAATATAATTGGTATCTCATATAGAAACAAAACTGACATCACTGTTTACTCAGCAGACACCTCTACTGTATATTGCACACAGTAGAGTGGAAACGTGAGCCTCTTTAGGGGTTCCATACTGACCTATGCCTGTACTCAAACGCTAAGGGGAAAGTAGGCTACAGGACACCGTAATAGTACGAGAATTCAAGAAGTTTTTTGCAATAATGTGGAATTTGCGATATATTGTGAAGCCCAGGTCCACAGCACTTTTAGAAGCCTCCACTTTAGCTTTAGATTTTACAGTGACCCATGTGTAATGTTTATTTAGAATATGACATTGTAGTTGATCAGAAATTGAGCTATGATATGAGGTAAGAATGAGGTTAATGCATTGTATGGGACAGCACAATAGCTGCATGTCCTTGTGATATTATAGCCTGGGATTTGCTTTTTTCTGTTGCCGACATTGTTTTCAGTTGATGTTGTCCACCATTAAATATTTTCACCATGTTGTCTGCATTTCCAGCTGAATAATAATGAGTCATATCTAAAAACTGCAACCTAAACCAGTTGTGGTTGGCTCCTATTATAAAAATGTAAACATTAAACAAACAGATTATTAAAAATAATAATTGCTGAAGTCACACACGCTGAGGATGATCTGTAATTGTGTCCAAATGAGGCAGTGCATAAATCAAACATTTGTTCTGGAAGAGAGGCACAAAGACACAAAAGAGAGGAGGAAGGGTGGAAATAGTCAGCGTGGGCGGATGGGGGGTTGTCATGGAGCGTGTGTCTACATGTGTGGGTCTACGTGTGAAGAGTGAAAGGCAAATGTCACCCACAGCCTTTGGTGGGACTCACCTTGGGCTATTTGTGGTACACTGTCTTTAACTAGATTTAACTAGAAGGACGAGCCCATGGACAATCAAATTCAACATGACCAAATATATAATCCTCTCAAAGTAAATGCACATTTTGAGTGTTTTAGTTGCGAGGGAAACTACAAAAGTGACAAAGAAATCTTGCTGCATTTCACAGTGAGGGGTGCACTTCCTGTGTTGCACCAAAAGAGGGCAGTGTCAGCAGCTGAGTTGGAGCGCTCAAATGTACAGAAATACTGTACAGTATATTGGCAGTATATGTATTCAGTACAACCTGATGATACCCATATTATTTATTTAAAAAAAGGTTTATATATTACACAAAAACAATGAATATTACAATAAATATTACTTGTGATATTTGACTGCCCACTTTGGAAAAGTAAAAACTAATTTGGAATTAAAAGCAACTGAGTTGGCCCAGAGAACTCAAAAGCAGTTCATTGGGCCAACTCACCTTGTGATATGGTCACATTACGCTCTTAATGAACAATTATTTTGAACATGCAAAGTGTGAATATTGGGCACAAAGGAAATAAGATTGTGATTGAAGTTGTTTTTGTCTTATATTATGCCGCATTTAAACTTAACAGCATTACAGGCTAAAACCCTTGACAGTAGTTTACTTTGAGCTTTTTCCTCACAGAGGCACAGTGCTCACAGACAGCGTCAGAGTCGGCAGGTGAGACGTGACCAATATGTATAGTGTGTGAAAGTGACACTATAGCGGAGTAGAAGTCAAATATATTCTGTGACAAAGACAAAGGGCAGTAGAATCAGATATTAGTGTTGATAAAGTTGTATGAGATAAGGAAATGTGCTCACAGCTTTGTAGGTCTTCTTTTGTCCGGCATGTTTGGGTGCTTTGCCCGGGTCGAGGCTCATCTCCACGTGCATGGCATAAATGATGTCAAAGAAGTCCTCCACCACCGCCACGCGCTTCAGGGACAAGTCTCCACTGGAAACTCCATCTACACACTGAAAACAAGACAGGACATTGGCCAGTTAGATTATCAAACCCACAACCTTTTTGCAACCTGTTAACCCCTCTGCCAACATGCGTCACAAAATATCAACATAAAAAATGGATTAAATTTATCGATATTAAAAGTACCCCACTCCTGTAAGAGCCCTCCAGAGTGTTTAAAACTGTCCCTTATTGGTCCCACTAATCACCCAAAATGAGGATATGAGGCTAGAACATGGTATACTTGGGAGCGAGAGGCAAAAAAAACTGGTCAGAAAAAAGAGACATGTCACAATAGGGGCTATGTTGGCACTGCTAGCCTTAATACTTAATTCAGATTAATGCTCAGGTCTTTGATTTACCTGATCAGCATTAGGACACATACCGTATTTTTCGCACCATAAGACGCACTTTTTCTTCACCAAATAGTGGGAGGAAAAGTGCCTGCGTCTTATGGTCAGAATACCATATATTACGGTATTCGGACCATATCTTATTCCCTCACCCGCTGCCGCTCTACAACTTGACTCATGGTCCGAGTTGCAGAGCGGCAGCGGGTCCCCGGGACCTTCCGTGTCCCTGGAAACTGCATCATCCCTCCCCCGCCCCGTGTCCAGGCTTCTCAGTAGTCCACTGAGATACTGGCAGAGTGGCAGCGGGGCCCCCTCCCCGTGTCGCCTTGCCTTACCGTAGTGGCAGAGCGGCAGCGGGTCCTCCCTCACCTTCCTTACGGAAGCCGATGTGTGCAGGAAGGCGCAATGCTGCTGTACTGTGTCACCGCCGTATGCTATTGGAGGATAGCATGTAGTAGGCGGTGTTACAGTACACAGCAGTGCGCATGCCCTTCACTCCAGTCATATAATTCAAATATTATTCTGTTATACTTTATTAAATATTTTATTACACTATTTGGTTCAGAATATTTTTTTTCCTATTTTTCTCCTCTAAAAAACAGGTGCGTCTTATGGTCGGGTGCGTCTTATGGTGCGAAAAATACGGTAAATAGTGCTGATCCTATTCTAAGGCTTGTAGGGATTAAAGTACAGTATGTCGAAATGGCTAATATTAGCGTGTTGTTACAGCTATGGTCTACTGCAGGGATCTCAAAGACTATGACACTGATCAATAGCTGCAAAAACAACTGAGAAAAGACTTGATTAATTAATTCTTTGCAGGTCTGAGGATTGTTTTTACCTGAAGCCAAGCTACTCCATGATGCAGCTTACCTTATCGCTAGGAAAATAGCATTAGCATCAAAGCCATATTGGGAGGGTAAGTTTGTGAAAACAGCCAGCCAAAAGCTTTTCCAACATTAGCTTTTCTTTTTGGTTGCAACTGAGAACAAATTGTACATGACAACTTGAAAATTCAGTTGTTGTTATTTATAGGTTGTTATGCTATTATTTCACTGGAATGGCCCACTTCAGATCTAATTGAGCTGTATGTGGACGCTCTACTAAAATGAGTTTGACACCCCGGTCTACAGTTTAACATAGCCGCATTGTGTCCTACATCCTGCATAAACACAAAGCATAAAGACCCTTCTAATCACAAGAAACAATTCCACCATAGGCCTCTGGCCTGGTGAGGCTGGTGATTGCTGAAACTCTTATCAGCGTTTATTGCCGCAGTTTAATTACTCTTCTTTAGTCACGGTGGAGAAACTTGCATCTATGGGCACAGGAGTTAATATCACAAATATTTTTTATCCAACTGTATCTGACGACAACCTGAACTTTAGAGACTGTGTAATTAAATATTTTACTGTAACAATTTCCTGTAAGTGTTATGGTAATCTACAATTACACCTAAATTAGCAGGTGGCTCTAAATTACAGTCAACAAAAGCTCCTACACTTAGTCAGAGCTAACTGTGCCCCTTGGGACTGAATTATTCTCTTCACACGACAGCACATAGCTCTGGGAATACAAGAGTAACTCCAGGTCCTCCAGTTTATCCCACAAGGACGGGGGACAGAGATGTGGGCCTCACAGTTGCTCAGTTTAAACCCATATAGTGTTGAATGTCCAGAGCATGTTCTGCGTTGTGTTGCATGATCCAGCATACCACAAGAATTAGTCTATGAAATACTGTATGACATTTTGTATTAAAAGATATTTTGCTAATAAAATACAAATACAGAGATGATTATGTCAGAAAAATCAGCAAAAGACAACATTGCATCAAACTATGATGTGACCTAATATAATGTAGTATAATATAATTTACTCAAAGTCAAAGGAACATTCACATATCAGAAGCTATCATTTTAGTCGAGTATATGATTTTTGAGACAAAGACTCAAAGATGGATGGAGACTCAGAGCCTGGTGCAGACTGAAGTGGGAGGAGGACACTACCTGCTCCTAAACTCAACATGTGTCTGCAGATAACAACAGGTGGTGCCACGTACAGCTGCTCCCCGGGCTGCACTGAAGCCTGCTGTTCCCATGGAAACCAATGAGCGCTGATCTCTCGGAAAGGTGCTTGTGTGTAGTTTGTGTCTTTACCACCAAACTTGACTAGCTGACCCGCAAAGCGAGTATGTTTCTGAGTTCAAACCTGCCCTTGTATAGTTTAAATTAGATTTTACTGTAAAGGTGAGGGTTACACTGAAGTGTTTTTAAATGTGTTAAAAAAAGAGTTAGTGTGAGTGAGGCGAGTTTCTCTAGAGCACACCTCGTTAGAAGTGACAATGTTGCACCTTTATTCCACTTCCTTATTCCACTTTGACAACATGTACCAGCTGAGTGGCTTCAGCATCTTTAAATAACACAGGTTAGAATTTACAAGAGCAGATATAATGTGAAGACTTTAATGGATCATATCCTTGCCATCATCAAATCAAATTTAAATTGGCCATTAGTTTCTGTGCCATTGCTCTTACCTGTTTCATTAAACAATAGTATGACTGACAGCCATAAAGCCATAGCTATACACAAGTATCCCTCCTTTTAATGAGGCATGGAAGCATGGCGTCACAGTTTGCTAAAAAGTCCAAGGTCCAAAATCAAGTTATGTTGCTGTGAACATGTCATCCGTTTGGACAGCTGTATGACAACAACTTTCAATTAAACATCATCAAGTCTAATAATATATAAAGCAAATAACAAAAAAGTTAAAAGATTAAATGTACTGTTGAATTTCCTAAAAGCAAACTGTAGTGAAAATGATCTGTGAAAACATAGAGGGTAATGTTCTGAAAATACTGGCAACCTTTGACCAATCAAATGCTTAAATACAATGGAAATACCACAAACCATAAGCCTCTCATGGTTTACTCTACTTTTACAAAAATAGAACACCATAACATTGTTGTGTTCTTGTACTAAATGAAGAGGTTGGGTACAAGGCAGATTTTATTTTTGTGCGAGATAGAAAATGCATTGCTGTTGCTGCTGTTGATTTTAGCAACATAAGCCAAATGTAGTGCAACAGTGCCAGCCTGAAAAGCATCACAGTTCATGGCTGCCTGATAAAATATTTCACTTCTGCTTCACATGACACACCTTGTTACAGCAACGATGTGTGTGAAACGTGTTAAATATGGACCGGAAAAGGCAGGTGACCAGAGTCTGTCTGCCTCAGAGGGGTGAAGGCCAGGTGTGTGGATGCGAAGGGGCAGTGTTCGTCTCTACAGATTATTTTCTAGGATGCCTCTCCAGAACTTCATCACAGAAGTCCCTGACTGGAGATGCTAATAAAACACTAAAGATGAGGGAAAAAAGGAGGGCTGAAACAAAAAAAAAAAGGTACAAACTGCTAAACACTAAATGTTATCAACAACCCAGTGACAGCTGGTTTCATCTAAACATTTTGTTAGCTTTGTAATTTGCTGTTAACCAGAGCAGTTTATTAACCCCAAACTAGATGCTAAATCCTCTTAGATCTTTCCCCTCAACAGTTTAAAAAACTTTCTCTACTGTTGAATCCTTGTAATCTTCTACATTGTTTAACGCTTTGAGACATTTAACAACTGTCCTTGTATTGTTGCCACACTTTTAATGAAATGATTGTATTATTGACTATGGACTATTTAGATCATTTTATGAATATTTTTACTGTACTAATTTAAACTAACATGTATTAAAAGTGTTTTAGCCTTAAAGACTGCCACGTGTTAAGCCTCCAGAGGGTTTTTTGGCCATCATCCATCATGTTTTTGGAAAATTGTATGTACTTTAAAATTATTGTTTTTATTTGCATAAATAAACTAAACAAACAAATAAATAATAACGGCAAACCTAACCTACTGAGCTAACCATCATCCATATGGCTAATGTAGAGTCCAATACAACCATGTGCCAGCTGCATTACCACTGTTTAAACCCTGTAACCCTGTTTTTTCAATCCTCGATGTGCAGTAGTACTGTCCGCCTCACCTGGTGCTTTTTTCAGTTTTATGTCAGATCAAAAAGTCCAAATATGTTACATACAGAAAATACATTATTAAGAGTAGAATGTCCCGATGTAAAAGTTTCTACAAACAATAAACAATAAAGGTTTGTAAGGAACAGTGCACTAAGAGGTGAGGAATCATTAGTGCCACATGTCTCTTTTCTATACATTACAGGATGCGTGTGAACCCAGGCTGAAGGTGTGGTTGGCTGGATAAGGACTCGTTATTACCAGATTACCAAATCTAGAGCGTCTAATGAAGAGTCAATGAACTACAGCCTTCCACCCTCCTCACACTCAGGACACTATCTTTTGACCCCCCCCCCCAGCCCTCGGACTCCAGTTAGCGGGTAATAAGCGTTGCTATAGGAACCAGCTGCAGCTTATCACAGAGGGGATGTTTATAGACCCATCCTCAATGCCATTACAACTAGCAGGCACGAGAGCACGAGCAAGAGGAGGAGAAGGAGGAGGGGGGTGTGAAAGACTGTGAGAGAAAATAACTGGCAGCGTGGTTACCAGCTGCTGAAGGAGAAACGGACAGGAGACGGGAAATAATAGAAATTGAGTTAAGATGGGGCAGGGGAGTGGAGGGTGAAGATAACGCTGATAGAGAAAGCTGTGGAAAAGGTGTAGCAATTTTGTATGTTCAAATTAAAGCCTAGGTTATACCTGGACAGAGACCACCCGTGACCCCCAGAACGAAACAGCTCTAGTGCCATAATTGTGCAATGTCTTATTTTAACTGAGGGAAAAAAATTCAGTTCTTTCTGTTGATAAAAAAAAAAAATAACTGCGACCTGAAAGTAATAGAAAGATGAGAAAATGAGTGAAAAAGCAAGCAGATTGGTCAAAAGTGAAACACATTGTATTGACAATGCATTCAGAAAAAACAGATACGGATTCAGGATCACAGCTAGAAGTTTAAGGTAAGCTCTTGTATTTTTGGGGTAAAATCAGCTAAGTTTTAGTGGGTATTTACAGTGCCCCCTTGAACTTTGGGACCTTTTGCCACATTTCAGGCTTCAAACATAAAGATATGAAACTGTAATTTTTGTGAAGAATCAACAACAAGTGGGACACAATCATGAAGTGGAACGAAATTTATTGGATATTTCAAACTTTTTTAACAAATAAAAAAATTGAAAAATTGGGTGTGCAAAATTATTCAGCCCCCTTAACTTAATACTTTGTAGCGCCACCTTTTGCAGTGATTACACTTGGGGTATGTCTCCATCAGTTTTGCACATCGAGAGACTGACATGTTTGCCCATTCCTCTTTGCAAAACAGCTCGAGCTCAGTGAGGTTGGATGGAGAGCATTTGTGAACAGCAGTTTTCAGTTCCTTCCACAGATTCTCGATTGGATTCAGGTCTGGACTTTGACTTGGCCATTCTAACACCTGGATATGTTTATTTGTGAACCATTCCATTGTAGATTTTGCTTTATGTTTTGGATCATTGTCTTGTTGGAAGACAAATCTCTGTCCCAGTCTCAGGTCTTTTTCAGACTCCATCAGGTTTTCTTCCAGAATGATCCTGTTTTTGGCTCCATCCATCTTCCCATCAATTTTAACCATCTTCCCTGTCCCTGCTGAAGAAAAGCAGGCCCAAACCATGATGCTGCCACCACCATGTTTGACCTTGATTTTGGTTTCATCTGACCAGAGCACCTTCTTCCACATGTTTGGTCATTTAAAGTCTTCCACAAGTGGCAAACTTTAAATGACACTTTTTATGGATATCTTTAAGAAATGGCTTTCTTCTTGCCACTCTTCCATAAAGGCCAGATTTGTGCAGTATACGACTGATTGTTGTCCTATAGACAGAGTCTCTCACCTCAGCTGTAGATCTCTGCAGTTCGTCCAGAGTGATCATGGGCCTCTTGGCTGCATCTCTGATCAGTCTTCTCCTTGTATGAGCTGAAAGTTTAGAGGGACGGCCAGGTCTTGTTAGATTTGCAGTGGTCTGATACTCCTTCCATTTCAATATTATCGCTTGCACGGTGCTCATTGGGATGTTTAAAGCTTGGGAAATCTTTTTGTATCCAAATCCGGCTTTAAACTTCTCCACAACAGTATCTCGGACCTGCCTGGTGTGTTCCTTGTTCTTCATGATGCTCTCTGCGCTTTAAACGGACCTCTGAGACTATCACAGTGCAGGTGCATTTATACAGAGACTTGATTACACACAGGTGGATTCCATTCATCATCATTAGTCATTTAGGTCAACATTGGATCATTCAGAGATCCTCACTGAACTTCTGGAGAGAGTTTGCTGCACTGAAAGTAAAGGGGCTGAATAATTTTGCACGCCCAATTTTTCAGTTTTCTATTTGTTAAAAAAGTTTGAAATATCCAATAAATTTCGTTCTACTTCATGATTGTGTCCCACTTGTTGTTGATTCTTCACAAAACATTACAGTTTCATATTTTCATGTTTGAAGCCTGAAATGTGGCAAAAGGTCACAAAGTTCATGGGGGCCGAATACTTTCGCAAGGCACTGTACTCCACTCGACAACATCCTTTATCTGTAACATTTAATAGTTACTCTGGTCTGAAAGCTGCACATGCCAGGTTTTGTATGCGTTTGCTCATTAGTTTTAACATCAGCATCAGTTAGTTTTTATAAATTTTATTATGTAGCTTTAATGGTTTAAGTTTATAACTATGTATTGCATTCCGTTTGCTACTTTCCTTTCCCATTGGTACCTACCTGGAAACGTTTGGGGAGGGGCCAGTGAGCATTTCCTCTTTTTTGAAAACCATTGTCTGTTCTAAATTATTTTGTGTACTGTTATATTTAGTAAATGTATACTTTGGAATGTGTATGATGATGATATGATATAATGATTGGTTGAGCGATGGCTGTAATTCAGAAGCTTAAGACATTTTGCTCCGACAGTAGTTGGATTAGCCTCCATGTAAAAGGCAGATAAGTGAGGGTCAGGCCATGTGGTGCTGTGCATTGTTTTGTACATTTCCAGTGTTCAAAACTGCCTCCGAACCATGCTTTCTACCACTTCTTTCTTTTTGAGCCACACTATCTTCTATATCCAAGTAAATAAGAATAAAACAGAAAGTGCACAGTAAAATATATTATAGTCTTCATATTTTTAGCACAAACTTATTCCAGCTATCTCAGGTTAGTAGTAAAGTCAAGTTGTGACAGAATTTCCATAAGACTGTGGCTGAAACAAGACCACAGATATGATACAGTATGTGTTTTCTTCTGTGTTTGCTTCGTGCCAGGCCAGCAGTGCCCTTTCCCTCTCTGCGGCACATCACAGGAGGGCCAACATTGCTCCCGGACACACACTTGCACATAAACTCACAAACATCCGAGGAGAGAAGAGGAAAGGGGACATGTTTGTCCTCCCCTGTCTGCTCCTGAGCACTTCGAGCACTCCGATAGTGGGGCTAAATGTGACATAAAACACATCCACACTCAGTTAATGAAAACCAAATGCACAGAGATTCAATTGCACACATGCCCCACACTGGACACCCCCCCCCCCAACCCACCAATGCTCTGCGTTTGCAGGGCACATCACCGGCCCAGGACTGGAGCTCTTGTGACAGCGTGCACACACACGCCTCTATATGGGCCGGGGGTAGGGAGGGGGTTGAGTCCATGTGGTTTAGGGGACTCCTTAAGGCACAGCGGACAGGACAGCACTACCCCCACCTTCCCCCATTGGCCGAAAAGACGGGTCAAAGTCAGGGAGAGGAGAGAGGGAGGTGCTGGGGCAGAGCTGTCCGTCTGCAGGACACACTCCACTGAGCACGAACCCACTGCACATGTGGAACATGTGGAAGTCATGGCTGTACACATGTCCGTCCCGTCAGCAGCAGGACACTCGAACATATTGTATTTTAGGTCATTTTTCTCTAACCGGAGAGACCGTAAGACACAGAGCAGCTCTCACTGGGTCTGCAGGTCATTTAAACATTGATTTCTGTGCACACTGGAAGCAGACCCTTGGCCCATTTTAGCTGTTGTGCCACAGTTGAAGAGATATACCAGATTCCCTTCATTCTTTCTTATAACAAAAAAACTATAAGCTCAGTGTTTGGTGAAGTACCTTTGCAAACTTAATAACTTAACACAAAATAAGCCAACACAATCTCGTTGAACAAGCTCAAGAACAAGCTGCCTGCCATAAGCTGAGTATTAGAAAGTGGCATCATGCTATTGGCAGAAACAGAGCAAATCCCAGATGCTAACAACAGTAAACATATAACACTTAATGAAACAAATTTACTTTTTGGTTTTGTTTTCACCTGGTGCACTTTACAGGACAGTTTACACCTGATACTAGCATTTAATGAACAATATTCTCAAGTAAAACACAGACCCCGAGATTAACAATTATTTTAACATGCAACAAGTGAAAATTACTGCCATTTTCCATACTCATACATACATGCAAAGCTAACAGTCTCAGTGATATGGATACTGCGCAAGACAAAAGGCTCTAATCTGAACATCAGGTACCTAAACACAGTTGTGACTTATTTTTTATATCTATTGACATCAGTAAAAGTTTAAACAAGAAGTGACGGTTGAAGAAAAGTAAATTCCACTGCAGTGATTTCAGGAGAATGTATTTTGTCAGAAATAAAACCGCACGTTGTTTCACATATTAATAATTCAATGTAATGTATAAAGTGCTGTTTTTGCCAATAACCCTTTTAATGTTTTTTCATCCTTATTATTTTTCCATAGTTTCCAACTGGCCCTGCTTCCTGACCCTCCATCTCTGCTCTGACCTGCTGCCCCTGCTCTGTCTCCATTCACACATAATTAGCAACCTCGTTCTCATTTCCTCTTTTTTTTTGTGGGCTCTCTCCCTCTGCTCCTCTCTCCATCCCATTTCCAAACTCGCCTGTTGCTAGGAGACACATCGGCTTCATTCAGGGAGCGCTAACTGCCCCTTACATCCCTGCTCCTCTGCCCCCCACCGCCCCTCTCCATCGCTACGCTGGGCCACACAAACCACATTTGAAACACAGCTCCAGCCGCGAGCGAACTTGCCTCATGGTCACAGAGCACAAAGATATGTAGAGATACACTCACTTTAGAAATCAGAGGACACTCCGCAGCACTGTTCACACACTGAGTACTTTACTTTAACACGTACACATGTTGTGGCCAGGAGCACAAGGACACATAATGCAGACACTAAAGAGACCACGGAAGGAGCTACAGTTCACAAAGCAACAGTGCAGACATATTAAACAATCACAGTTCACTTACTGTGCTTTACTAATGCACCAATTTCAGGTATGGCAAGGTATTATGACTTGACATTAAACCAGTGTTTGCAATATACTGAAGAGGCAATAGTCTTAAATTTGAAATATACAGATAATAACTATAAGTTGAGAAATGGTAGAAATGTTTGGAGAATGTGTAGTAAATGCAACAACTCCCTGGAAAACAGCACTGTACTACATCCATTCTTTGCTTGTCCACAGCTGCATAAGCAATCAGTGGGTACAGGCAAAAAGGAGGACGAGCAAAATATAAGCTTTAAGTACTTTGGATCGGTACACAACTTTAATTGCAAAGAAAGAAACTTAGGTAGGTAAAGACAAAAAAAAAAGTGGTCTTAGTCCAGAAGCAAGATAAGTTAACTTCTATTGGGACACACATTTGAGGAGTTGTGTTTAAAGGTGTTTGTTGTGCACAGTTGAAAAACATATAACATGTTAAAACGTTTTCATCATATTGTAAAGTTAGACTGTTCAATGCAAAAACCATAGTGCATCAATGGGCTTGTTTTGTTCGGGTTTGTTTTTACACAGCAGCAGGTCTGGCTGAAAAATGACTGAAGAAATGAGGCCTGTGTAACCAAAACTGCACAGTATACTAATAACGAATGCATTTTATCTCTGCCTTAAATCTGATCTTTCCTAACCACTACTTTGACACAAACACCGCAGCGTTCATCAACACTCATATTGACAAATGAGTTATGAACGCTGCTGTGTTTGTCTTGCTAAGATCGATGACTCTCAACTAAATGAAGTTAACTGAATCTTTACTTAGATATGGGTATGTTGCTGAGACCATGGCCTCATCATGTAAGTTTGTAACACCACAGTCCAATTACAAAACATAGACAGAGTTTTCGTTTGATGTAAACTTTCTATTTCTCTCCAGTGCAACGCTCACTGAAACTGAAGTGCCTCTGAAGCACTCTCTGCAGTGACATTAAAACCTAACCACACAGATGTCATTATGGAGTAAACATGTTTTTAGCATGTGCATGAGAGGTAAGGCTTTTCTTGTAAATACACAGAACATTTTCTCAAAGTAAACAGGCCGAATACAACAGGCTTTATTTACTGCATCTGTCAAGCTGCTTTCTGTCATTACAAACAACACTTGCACAGTTTGAAGGTTAATTAACCTACAACATGACAGTGAGCGTCCGCAACACCTGCAGGAGAGAAATTAAAGCATTTTAATGATTACTCTAATAAGTTACACAGATCTACACAAAAAAATGTGTGCTTTGAGACACAGTGAGACACAGTCAGCGCAGGTCTCAGCAGCAGGTATGGCTTCTACAGTATGTGCTCGGTTAGGTGCAGAATGACAGGAAGTACAGCACATCTTTGAAGAAATACAAAAGTTCTGTTTTAAAAAGGACAATGTGGTGACAGAAGAGTGTGGGGTTTAATTTTAGTCCTGCTACCTATACAGCTACATTTAAAAAACATTTTCACATGCACTCATTGTAGGTTAATGCCGCATGCAGACTCCTCACAGAGAGGCCGGGTTTTGAATTCACATCTTCTTGCAGTGAAGCAGGAGCACTAACCACCCGCCATTTTAGTTTATAATAAAATCAAATATTTTAACAATTTTATTTCCCATGTTTAGTTTTTTTTTTTTTTTTTTGGCTTTACAGACTGTACAAGATAAATCCTTTCATAAAAGCGGAACTCGCGGGTTGGAAAGAACCTCGACCCGCACATCACTAGTAATGGCCCATTTCCTTGGTTATGTCCTTGGTCTTTTGTTGTTGACATCAGTGTTGCCCAATGGGAGAGCTCCTGCTGTGATTGGTCAAACTCCCACTGTGGGCTGATCATTCTCATCTATGAAAAGCCTTACACTGTAAAATTTACCAGGATTTCACAATATTTACTTGTAATATTTACAAGAAATAACAGTATCAGCCTTTTATAGTCTCTTACTGTAATATTTACAATGTACTGTAATTCAGAATTTTACAGTGAATCATTGCTAACACAGTAAATTGCTGTTTACTAAGTCTTACCAGATTATCCCAAAATATGTAAAGAATATATAAATGTAATTCAGAGAGAAACATGTGCAAGTGTTGCATTTTTCTTGCTCTTGGCTTCACTGAGAGTAAAGACCGGGAGCAACAGTGAGTCATAATCCGGCCTAAAGTTGTCACATTGAGCGCCAGGCCGGAGCAGCAGCAGCTAAATGGGCCATGACATAAACCACCACCAAACAGACCCCGCCTCGTCTTCTCTCTTCCACACATCCCTCCATCGCTCCACTCCTCCACTTTCTACGATTGTATGTGACCTGCTTCTCTCTCTGTGCCTCCTCATCCCTCTATCTATGCATCCATCATCCCGGAGCATCGCTGAGGAAGATTTGACACAGCGCTGCCCAGATGCGGCTGGTGCGTCCGACTCTCTTTCATCCCTCATCCATCTCTTGAATCCTCCTCCTCGGTTCACTCAGCGGGTCACGAAAAAAAAGGTTCAGAGTGATAAAAGGATAGAGCAGCCCACTTAAGATGAAAACCAGGTCACAGTCGATGTCTTGTCTTTCTGACACTGATTATCTCTATTGACAATCCTATTAACCTGATTAAGGACATATTACATTGTTAAGAGCACTTTTGATTGCCTTTGGTCACAAACTACTCACACATCAGGCACCTGTTGTCCTCATTGGACTCTTCCTCTGAGGTTAGAGGAATATTGGCCTGTCTATACTTTATTTCCACATCACAACACTCAGCTCAAATTGGCCATTTCCTACAATAATTTACTCGTTCAAGGGTTTTTCCTCACACTGGTGAACAAAAAGTGTCAGTCGTTGTGCGGACTGAACCAGGCTTTAGTTATTCTGGGGAAAAATATTTGAGAATGATACCAGTGCTGCTTAATTATGACCTTCAAAAACTTGCACACTTAAAGTTTTTACATATACAGCGCGCTGCTGTAGCCTCGGGGCTAACCAGCGGCGTAGTGGACAATTGTGGACATTTTCTCTATTTTTGTTTTCTCTTTCTTCCCATGGGCCCTTTTTTCTTTATCTTCTGTTCATTTGTGTTTTTCTTGTTAAAAAACAAAACAAAACAAAAAAAAGAATATACAGTATATAGGTTTTTTTTATTTATTATTATTGACTTGCACTGCTTTCAAAAAGCTCTATCACTTTTGACATTTGTTTTCCACACACAATATTTGTAAGAGGTGTACACTCTTGGGAATACTATTGAGAGGCCATCAAACACATTTCAGTAAAAAAATTGGTTGCATTTTGGCTCTTGTTTACACAAGGACAGCATTCTCACTTCAAAAAACCTCAAACTTTTGACCGAAGAGACGTTTGGGATTAGCTCCTGCACCTAATATACTGTAATGTAAATTGCAAATATGGCATCCTCAGAGAAAAAGAGGACATCCCAGCACAGATTACAGTCCTGGTCACCATTTGTGTTTTAACGTTATGTCAGCAGCCCCTTAACGGCTCATTTATGTTAGAAACACATTTGGACATGGACAAAGTGTTCTGTCTGTCCTCTGTGTTCATTCTGCGTTGATCCGTTTCCCAAAAGCTTAGCAGATACGGACCAACATACATACTTTGCCCATGTGGGCATGAACTTTTTGAGGAGCAACTGTGCGAGTTGGTGAGAACTTAAAACAATTTTCCAACGTGACATCCAGAGGGACACAGAGACAAACACTTTCTCCAAAACTGTTAAGAGATTGGCCTTTATTTAAACGTGAGTAGGAGGGCCGCAGTGGCTCAGTGGTAGAGAGGTTGTCCCTCAACCAGAAAGTTGGTGGTTTGATTCCCGCTCTCCCCACAGTTCATACTGTCGTTGTGTCCTTGGGCAAGACACTTAACCACTTAAGACACCTTGCCTCCAGTGGTATTCCAGTGAAACACTGGTGAATGGAACCTTTAATGTAAATCGCTTTGACTGAAAGCGTCAACTGTAAATGTAACACTGGTGAATGTAAGTCGCTTTGGATAAAAGCGTCTGCTAAATTTACATTTACATTTAGTCATTTAGCAGACGCTTTTATCCAAAGCGACTTACAAGTGAGGATAACAATGGAAGCAATTTTAACAACACAAGGTACAAAAAGCATAAGTGCACAAAAAAGCACAAAAAACTAGTCAGTTTAAACCCAGCGCAGTATACAATGCTAAGGATAAGAATTTTTTTTTTTTTTTTTTTTTTAAAGAAAGGAATCGATAGAAAGGAATCGATAGAAAGGAATCGATAGAAAGGAAGTAGAACTCAGTGTTTGTCAGTCAGGTGTTGACGGAAGAGATGTGTTTTCAGGCGTTTTTTAAAGATGGCTACAGAATCTGCTGATCTTGTAGCAGCAGGTAGATCATTCCACCAATGTGGAACAGATCCAGAGAAGGTACGCGAGAGTGATTTTTTTACCTTTTTGGGACGGTACCACCAGATGTTGTTCATTTGCAGAGCACAGGGATCTGGTAGGAACGTAGGTCTGTATTAGTGAGTGAAGATATGAGGGTGCAGAACCAGTGGTGGTCTTGTAGGCCAAGAGCATAGCTTTAAACTTGATGCGGGCATCAACCGGGAGCCAGTGTAACCTAATGAAGAGAGGAGTTACGTGCGCTCACTTTGGTTCATTAAAGACCACTCTTGCCGCTGCATTCTGGATCAGCTGCAGAGGTTTGGTTGTGCAGACAGGGAGTCCAGCCAGTAGAGCAATGCAATAAATAAATAACTAAATGTAAATGTAAATGTTCGAGCCCACAACAAAGTAATTAGCAAGCTGAGTGTGGATGCTGCTGTTGGCACAGATATCCTTCAGAGTTTAGATTGGCTCAAGACAAAGATAAACAACCAAGCAACAGCCTCATATGTCCCCATTACTTCCTCTAGTGTCCCCATGTTTTTGTTGTAGTACTGCTTGATCTTTGTTTTCAAAATTGATGGAATATTTGACTCTGAGACTCTATTGTATTTGTATATGTAACTCATAATGGACTTGCCTTAGTGACATTTTTTTTTGAACAAAGCAAAAGCTTTAAATGTAATATTGTAAGTGGTGTATTAGGTAAACCACCACTCATATACTTATTGCAGATAAGAAACTCCGCTCTATTGTCAGCAAAATCCTGAATTCAGCCAGACCTGTGTGAAAAGACTCAAAAATAACATGACAAACCTGTGGAACTGAGTAGGAAGGCTTTAGTAAACTACTTGCATTATGTTGTTCGTTTAACACACATTTAAAAACAGATTTGATACTGTTTTGTGTCCATGGCATTGTCCACAGCAATTATTATTGTTACAGTCACATTAATGCTAGCAATAATGATGA
Source organism: Perccottus glenii (assembly GCA_024416835.2). NCBI lineage: Eukaryota > Metazoa > Chordata > Actinopteri > Gobiiformes > Odontobutidae > Perccottus > Perccottus glenii. The sequence goes on along the minus strand of CM044555.2, from coordinate 8,481,154 downwards.
TTGCAGTGACGTGTTGATAATGAACACACACAGAGCTAATTATCCAGCGGTTGTTGGCATTAGGCAGAGACAGGGGCATTGTGGGAGAAAAGGGCAGATTGGCTGGGACAAGAGAGGACTGGGAGAGGTGTCAATCTGTGGTGATAATGAGGAGCCCCGTGTCCCACAAGTACATCTCCCTGTGCCCCTCCCCCTCGTCCATACCCTCCTCCTGGGATCAGCTTCTTTAATTCGGCTCCAAAATGTGCTCCTGGATTTCACACTGAACAGGTGACAACATTGATGCCATGTCCACACAGACACGGGCTTGGGTGTATCAGCAAAAACTTTTTATTGTACGAGTGTTTTATACGCGCAAATCCGGATAATTTTTTTTAACCGTGTCCCAAAGTGGAAAGCTTTCAAAACGTTTACACATTTTGCATATTTTATTTTAATTTGAACCCTTTAATTGCCAGTTTTAATACTTGATTTTACTAATGGTATTAATACAAAAAAAGTCAGACTTAAATATGTCAAAGATTAGGCAAAATATTGAGTTTGAGTCATTTATATATATATGTATTTTTTTTTTTGTTTTGGGAGCAAGAATTTTAAGAAGCTATTGCCTTTGGCTTTATATATATTACATATTGACAATATATGTTTGTGATTATATAAATAAAAGTTATATATTGTGTAATTATTCACATCCTATTATTTTTCTGATTTGGAAAAGCACAAAATCTGCCGAAAACGTGAGGTCATCCTGCTCCACCGATGCTTTTAGTTCACAGATGTTTTGGCAGCGCGGTGGCTCAGTGGTTAGCACGCTCGCCTCTCAACAAGAAGGTCCATGCTTGGGTGGGTTTTCTTCATCAACATCAAAAAACATGCAAGGTGCCTCCTGCTGTAGCTGCTGACTAGGAATTTTCCCTCGGGGATAATAAAGTGATAAGAAAGATTAATTATTTTGGCAAAACTGAGGTGAGACATAGAGCTTACATTACACAAAGCGTAATGCGCTTTGGTGTAAAGCTATTCAATAATGAGACCCTAAACTGTAGGAAACTAGTGCAGCTCTTTAATGAGCTTTATTCTTTAGGCATTAGTGGAAATGCCTCTTCAGGAGTTACTTAACTGTACAGTAGTGGCCCGACAGTGGATACGTGGCTTTAGTGACTCATCTGCCAACTATGGTCTGGATTTTCAGAATTTGAGCCAAAATAAGATTTCAGGAAATCACTTTGCAACAGTCTTTTCTAAACTGACTCTTTAATGAGCACAAAGGAAGTTTGTATGTTTTATCAATTACATGGCAGCTCTAATTGGCTCAAGTAGGACAAATGAGATCTGATAATCAGCCTTAAAGTAGGCTACACACTGCCCAACATACATTCATTTACAAACACTGACTCATTGGTTAATATTAAAACATTCACTTGAAGATACAGATTTTTCACCAAGAAAGAACAAAGAGTATAATTTGGGGTGTTTCTCGTTGTGTCCCGCAGGCTGCTGGTGACTGACTGGTCTCATTAAGTGTGAGCTGGTGGCTGGTGTTAATACGCCACTGCCTTCAGGTGGAGAGGGGTGCAGTGCAGAGGAGACAAAGGTCACTGGCACCGGGATGAAAATTGAAGCCTTGCAGTCTAATTAAGACTGGTGTTAATTTCTTTCCACCATCATTGTGGCCGAGGAGCCGTTCACCATGGCAACAGGAGAATACCGAGGGGGAGGAGAGCGCCTGTGCACAAAAATACCAGCGGCTATTGGAAATTCAAGGTAACGGACCAGGGACCTGGACGTGGTTTCAATAGCTCTTCAGCACTGCACTGGGATGTACATTAAAAGAACTGACTACTACAGATACCAGTCCTTCCTCCTGCTGCAGCTGGGCTAAGTAGCACTTCACTAAAGAACAGAATAATCCACTTTGGAGGACTTTGGAGAAGATAATAAAAGATTAAAATGACCTTTGACTCAATGTCATATCTTTTTATAGAAAAGGGACAATTTTATACTAGCCAACTCAAAATCCTCAAAAAAAACAATCAAATGCGACACAATGTAACTTTTTACTATTAATACATAGCCTTGAAATCATTAGAATCAAAAGGTTCCTAGGTTGGTTCCTAGACAGAAAAGCCTCTCTTCATAAACACAGGACACACAGCTCACCAAATACTCGCTGATGTAACCAGTGTGGAATCACCACTTTTTCAACCGGACTTTTCACCGCCATTGATCAAACATTACCAAGCCGTGTAGACAGACCAGTCAATAGTGACTGTTTTCTTTTTTTCTCTATTCAAGCTCATGTTCAATCAAAAAGGTATATTGTTCATTTATCAGTCAACACACATATGTGGTAAACTCTTGACAAAGTGTGAGTGGACCCTTATCAGTAATTTTCTTTCTTTCAATGTCAGGCCTTTATTGTTATTGTTGGCCTTTTTTCAGCCTTTATAATGATTTACTTTTAAATATATCTAAGTTTAAAGAGAAACTGAGAAATACTGATTCTTCATTTTTCCCAAATCTGAACTGTTGGCACTTAAAGCACTCGATTTAGCAGCCGACCTCACAAACACAGACTACGGAACAACTTTATAAGCACACTACTTCAGCATAAACATCTGGTTACAATAAGTCAGAACTAATTTCAGCTGGTTCTGTAGATGAGAGAGAGCAATAAGTGTCTTATGCCGGTCTCATCACCAGGTTTATAGCTGTGTTGATGGGAGTGTGGTTCAAGTTCACCTGCATCACTTTATTTCAATAGATTTAACAGTGGACGTGTCATGTGGACAGGGTTAAGCTGAAATGTAAGTGTAGTTCAACAGGAGAACAATGACACATTTGTTTAACTGTATCACCGAATTTTGAAGACGGGTTATGTTGGATTCACAATGTTTTTATTGAAACTAGAACTAGGTACAAAACCTTGACTTCACATGGGCCCAGACCATACAGAAGGCCACATGCAGCAAAAGTAAGGTTTACAAAGATGTTTTTGTCTCTTTAAAAAGGGGTGGGACCAGCCAAGAATCAAACTTGAGTGAGCCACGATAGCATCTAAAGACAAGTATGTAAAAGTGCTGACAGGAAACATAGAAGCATCCTCTATAAATCTGTCGCCTGTTCAACACCACTATCAGGAAACACAAGTCTGCAGACACAAATGTCACACTGTTTTAGTCAAATGAGACTAGTGCTGGTGACTCAGTAGGATGACGATTAGGTGCATCACTTTGATATTTCCTCTTTATCACCCAGACAGAATAGATTGAGAATGTCAGTAGCATGTTAATTACTTGTAACACAGCAAATCCACTGTTAAACCTTCACATTCATTCAGCACAACTTTAATTTTTCTGAGCAACAAAAACTTTTCAAGGAGCGGAGTGAAAAAGTTAAATTGTTTTTGTGTCGAAATGTCAACGATAAATACTTTTAATTAGTTTGGTACACAACGACACTAAGTTTGTTATTTTTAAACAGAACTCAAACAGAGCAGACTGAGCTGTAAACAGTGTTGGTGAAGTCATGGCAACGGTCTAAATTCAGCCTCTCCAATTAAGACTTTAAACACGATCTGTCACACTGATCACATTAGGTGTTTTTCTTCATCCAGGCAATTACAGCGACAAGAATATAGCTTTTTAAAACTTTATAACTTTGACCTTGTTAGTTAGAGTGTGTATAGATGTGAACACAAATCACATTTGATCAGTGTTTAACGTTTGACGGAATAAGAGGAAGGACTGACTCATTATCACTTGCTCTAAACGATGTGGACAATTATGTGCCGTCTTACTCGCAGGACACATTTGATTTAGACGATCAACATCATTTTTTCTTCAGATTTAATTTTAACCAGAGTGAGAAAACATTGCTGTATTTCTGTGCGTTTTCTGAGTAAAGACAACAGACGAAAGATATGCAAATCTGTAGATGGGTTTTATGACACCACGAGGACTGTTTGAGCTGCATTTACTTTGATACAAAAGTCTGTTTTGTCTAATGAACTGCAAACAAAGTGGGGCCCGGGGGCAGAAATTGGCCTGCCAAAGGTTTTGATTTGGGGCGCCAGGAGATGTCAGCTTCTAGGATTGAAATTGCAAACTGACTACTTATTTAATCTGCTGACACTCAAGCCTACTTAGCCATTGGTAATGGCCTATTCCATTGAAAAGGAACTCATGGATACTCCAAAAACAGCCTACTGTCCTCAAACATAATTAACAAAAACAAAACACAGGTATCTATAAAGACATTTCAGTCACACATGCACATTTGTACACTTTATGGGCCCACAACTAGTTCTTTTTATTTGGATTTTTAAAAAGGCGCTACCTCGTCAAATCACAATGAAGCGGCATTGGCAGTGACAGATAAAACTCCTTTACAACTAACCTGGAAGAAGAGTCTTTATTTTAATAAGTGGCAAAAGATGTGTTTGGCCCGTGGCCCACTAATAAATTTCCATTTTGGCCTTCTAAGGAAAAATGGTTGGGCACCCCTGATCTAGTGGTTATATCACAAAGTACCTGTGTTTTTTTTTGTGTTTGTGGTAATTGTACACACACACACATTATAATATATATATATATATATATATATCCAACAGTTTTCCAATGTTAAAATAACTTGCGTCTTGTTTTCAACAAGACGTAAGTTATTTTAACATTAGAAAACTGTTGGAGCATTGGCTGTCACTTCATAAAACAGAACTTCATCTCGAGTGGTGTCAGCTAAAACTTACCAATTGCTGCATAACTTTGCTAATATTTTGCTAATCTGTTCTGCTCAGGGATCTTCTGCTTAATATCTTCTGATCATCTTTCTGCTTTTATTCGCTGCTCATTGCTCAGCTGTGGAGAGTCTAGGCAGTTGTAGCATTTATTTATCTTTTCTCTAGTGAATATCCACTCAGAAATAACAGACTGTAACATACAAACATAATTTATCATGGCAAAATATTCTAAGGTTATGAGGCATTTTGGTTCATTCTGAGACTAAATTAGAATATGGCAGATTACAAGATCTTGTCAATGTTTTACAGTTGCTTCTACTGTCAGTTAACGCATCATAGTTTCAAAATTTGGCCATTACAGTATTACAACACACGAGATAACCGTCTCATTTCTACCAAACACAAGGGTTAAAAGGTTGATGTTTAACAATTTTTTTTTTATTAAACCTTTATTTAACCAGGAAAGTCCCATTGAGGTTAAAAACCTCTTTTTCAAGGGAGTCCTGGCCAAGAGGCAGCAAAACACAGTCAATTACATTTATAAAAGTTATACAATACAAATAATTAAAAACATTTACAATTTAAACAGGTCATTTCAGGTTCTCTCAATCTGGACTTAAAAGCATTTAAAGAAATAAGTTCTGATAAATTCAAGTCTTTTTGCAAAAAGTTCCATGCAGAAGGAGCTGAGTAGACAAAAGCCCTTTTTCCCAGTTCTGTACGAGCAAATGGAACAAAGAGCAGCAAGTAATCATTTGATCGCAATGAATAAGAACCAACACTTCTCCATGTGATTAAACTACAGATGTAGGATGGCAAAAGACCAAGTATGGCCTTATAGATAAAAATATGCCAATGCCCTGATCTCCTGTTGGACAACGATGGCCATCCCACTCTGGTATATAATTCACAATGATGGGTCAAGTTTTTATAATTCGTAATAAATCTCAGAGACGCATGATAAACAGTGTCAATCTTATACAGACATTTTGCTGAAGCGGTCCTATACACCAGGTCTCCATAATCTAAGACAGATAAAAATGTTGCAGTGACTAGCTGCTTAATAAAGGGGGAACCTTCACAAAGCAGCTTTTGTATCTTCTTCAGAACCCAAGACAGGACCAAAGCGGCAGACACACATCTGTGACAAGGGTCACACTAAGAACTTGCTGTGGAACTCCTTTTTATCCCGAAATGTCCCACAGTTGATTTCTTCTGTGTCTATTGTTTTCCTGCTCTGTGCCCGCTGCTTCACCCGGGATCTGGCCCTCACATAGACGGTACAGTCGCACACACAGGTCTGTGGTGGGTCAGGGTCAAAGGGAGGGTAGGACACACACCAGATTCAAACCAATCATTGTTAATTTACGGCTTTTTAATGACCCAATAAGGAGATGCTAGATTACCCTCCGTGCTCACTGTCCCACCCCAGATGCACAGGACGTTCCCCCTCCTCCTCCTCCTCTCAAGGTCTTGCCATGAACAGGACAAACAAAGAGGTCTCATTCATTCACGTGTTTACCTAAATGTACCAGCTCCTGTCCCACAGCTGATAAGAGCCTGGATCACTGAAGTAACAAACTACATTAGCTCCGTCATCACGTTTTTACTTCACTGAGAATATGTCTAATGCAGCAAAACAGAATCCAATAAAGCATCAAGTCAAATATAGGACAGTGCTGCCTTTTCTCTGTTTCTCCCTAAAATGTCCATTAGGCCCTTGAGGGATTTGTGCAGTCTTACACATATTACACTCTCAGGCATGTTACACTGAACAATACATTGAATGGTACAATTCAAATATAGTGGTGTTTCTGTGCTGAGAAAAAAAACTAATTCAAGATGAAAAATTTAGTTTCTTGGTTATTGTTTCAAAACCAAAAAAATAAAAAATACAAGCCATTTCTACATTTTTCAGTTTTAAACCAAGAACAGAAAAAGGAAAATGTGTTGTTGTAGTGTAGAGTGATATTTAAAAGATAAAAAGTTAAAAAAAGAAAAAAAAGAAAAAGATGTACAATATTGTACAAAAAGAATACATATTTTAATTTTTTTGAAGAGGAGACATGAAAAATAGCAATTACACACCATAGACAGATACAAAAGTGATGTGAAGGTTCCAAAGAGAAGTTCAAATATGTATATGTATATGAGATATAAAACAATTATTCAGTTGACCTAAAGTCAGAGGCCTCTTATATTTCCAAAAAAGATATGGAACTGTTCCATTATGAAATACAAAAAAATTTATGGAATCAAATAACATATGGTAAAAACTGTCAATCAGAAAGTAATGATTTTTTAAAAACATTTCATAAACTCCTATCCAAATACTCTAGACAATCACATTTAAAGAATAAAATAAAAAAAATCCCTTCCTTGGATAAACGAGTCCATATGGAATCAAATGAAGACAAGAGATGCAGCACTTAAAAAGTCCTTAAAAACGGGCCACTTGACCAATAAACTTTAATATAAGGAGCTTAGAAATAATGTTACAATGCTGTTAAGGAGGACCAATGCAAACTTTTATATACATTTAATTGAACAAGCAAAAGTTAACACTAAAAAACTTTGGCAAGCCATTGAAAAAAAAAAAATCACTGGACAAAAACCCCTTCAATACCAGAAAATGGAAATTAATATAAACAGAAATCTAGAACACGATCCCTAAATAGCTGCAAATCATTTCAACAATAATTTTATAGAATCAGTGAAGGAACTTTGTAAACATCCTAATTGCACCAATCATCAAGCATCTGGCCCAACCTTTGAGAATAATCCAAATGTTATGTAGCTCAAAACAACCAATGAATTTAAACTAAATTTAGAATCATTAACAAACTCCAAAAGTAAAGACATTTGGGGATTTGACAATACAATTCTGAAAAAACAAAGAGATTTTTATAACTCCTATTATATGACATATAAATCTATTGAAGAGAACATGTTCCCCGCTGCTTTTAAAAATGTTGTTGGCAAGACTGGCAACAAACATGAAGTAGGCAATTATAGACCTATCAGCATACTTCCTGTTATCTCAAAGGTCATTGAGAAAGTAATAACAGAACAGCTATCAGAACACCTAAACAAAAATAATCTACTGCATCCAATGCAATTTGGCTTTAGAAAAAATCATTCTACTGAAAATGCATGCTGCTATTTTACTGAGGTGGTAAAAGTGAAATTGGACAAGAGAGGGGTCGTGGGCACTGTGTTTTTGGATCTTTGTAAGGCTTTTGACACGGTCAACCACGCAGTGCTGCTTGAGAAGCTGAGCAATTACAATCTGTCTCAAATCATATCTTAGTGATCGTGTACAGTGCGTGCGAGTCAACAGTAAGCCGTCTAAATCAAAAGCTTGTGACATAGGTGTTCCTCATGGTTCTGTTCTTGGGCCACTGCTGTTTACACTCTATACTAATGATCTTCCCCCAGTGTGTGGCAAGGTAGATGTTCAAATGTATGCGGACGATACTGTTATTTATGTGCATGAAAATGGTGCTACAAATGTGGCAAAATGTGGCAGATTGGCTTACCTTTGCTTCCCTTACACTGAATATAAATAAAACAGTGGCAATGTATTTCATAAAAACTAGAAAATTAATGACTTTTCCATGTATTTTTGTAAAGGATAAAAAAATCAAAGTAGTAGATGAATATAAATACTTAGGAGTAATTTTAGAACCAACATTTGGACATATTCGACAAATGCTCACTTATGATGCAGCAAAACTATATCTGGATGCAATGATTGTCTCTCATTTTAACTATTGTATTTCCTGTTGGTCTCAAACACGTGAGGCAACATTAAAACCATTAAAATCACTTTATAACCAAGCTGTAAAAGTATTAGATAAAAAAAACATTGAGACATCATCAGTCAAATTTTTAGTCGGTTAAAAATTATAAATTTTGAGAATCTAATTGTGTGCTCAAATGTACAATTAATTTTTAAGATCCTAAAAAACAGTGCACCTCCACCACTGAAGCAATTTGTACAGCTCTGCTCAGAACAGACTTCTAAGACTAGGTCCAACTAGGTCCACGAGTCAAAAAGACTGCAGATTACCCAAAAGAAGCTCTGCCTTTGCACAGACAGCTTTCTCATTCAAAGCTGTTAGTCAATGGAACAATCTCCCAGATAGTCTGAAACTGTCCTCTGACCTGAGAGACTTTTCTCTTAATGTTAAAAAAGTATTGTTAGAAAACCATCTATGTCAGCACTGATTATGTTTATAGTAGTTGGTAAGGCTTACTGTTAGGTTTTACTGTAGCAATTTTAGAAAATTAAATGTTATGTATAGTGTGATTAGCTTAGTTTCAAGTGTGAATGCAGGGGGGTTATTGATGTTTGATGCATGCATTTTATTGTATCTTAATGTTTTATCTGCCCAGGGACTGCAGATGGAAATTAGCTTTAGCTAAATCTGGTGTAAAGCATCTTTTCTTTTGTAAGATTAATGTCTTTGCACATGTCCCTGTCAAATAAATAATAAACTAAACTATAAAATGTAAGTGTGGCAACCTTCTATACAATTATCCTAAATTACAGAAACCGTTAGATATTTGTCGCATGAAATCTTTGATCTTATTACTGTGAGATTGGTCTGATCCTGTCTGACATTAATAAGGCATACGGGGGGGGTGCAGGATGCATTTAAACTGGTAAACTACAAAAGACAGATTGATAAAAGCACGTCAATTAAAATCTTTTGCTTCAACCATACTTTTTTCATTTAAACCAATAGCTCAGTATATTCTATGTAACATGAAAAAAAAAAAAAAAAAAAAAAAAAAAATCAAGGTTACAAACTCTGGTGAGCTGGTGTATGGACAAAAAACCTTGATGACTTTGTCTTGGTTTTCTGATTAAATGCACAGACATTGAGTCATAAATTGCACTTTTTTCAGTACTACACCAAGCAGCAGTATCCTTTTGTTAACCAGGTCCCCTCTTCATTAGGATTATATTGTTTATTATCATTTACAGTGTCCCATATGAAAATGAGTTGACTGCTTGTTGGTTTTGGGTCACAAAGCCACAGACAGTGGTCAGTCATGATAAACTCTCTTTAGGAAATGCCCCCCTTCCCTCAGCTCAGTCCTGCTCTGTCCCAGCTCTGACTGAGGCCAGGACAGAGCGGGGCAGTCATCACATGCAGTTGACACAGTCTGATACAAGCTATTATTAGTCAGCACCAAACTGCTGTGCGTTTCCTTCCTGGACAACGTTTGCCCCAGAGTTTACTGCGAACATCATGAAAACAGGAACGATAAATAAAACTCTAAAAAGTATATTTAATCAGTCAGTGCTGTCCAAACCTTGTCTAAAAATGGCAATGTTCCTGACGCACACACGAACACGTTTAATGGCTGTTCAAGGCGACAGTGAAGGCTGCTTTTACTTCAGGGCATAGTGTTCCTCCAACTCTCACAGACCCCCCACAGCCACATGGGCGGGTGCACAACTAATTAAGCTAATTAAAAAAAGCCCTCTTGGATTAACTGAAGCATACTTTTTACCAGGACTGACTCGCAATTTTAGATCTTTTTTTCCTATTTTAATAGGCTTCTGACTTGACTAATGGGACAAAGCCAATGAAAGGACATTAAACAATAGAAGTACAGGCCATATTCCAGACTGAGCCTAAATAGAACAGGGTTTACCCAGTATTCTTTTACATAGTGTTTAGGGATGTCCCGGAGCCACTGTCTGAAGAACACGGTGTTTCCCATGATGAACATAAATGTGCTGGCTGTACTTCATGTTAAACACTAGATTAATGTCTCCTCATGAAACAGATTCATCATATAAACAGGGCCTTCAAAATGTTAAAAAAGTGTAATCTTGGCAGAAGAAATTAGACTAAAGGCATAACAGGGAATCTTTACTTGTAGTAAAAAAGTACTCACCAAAACGGAGTACAGAGTATTAGATATTTATGAATAATAGACAGCTTTAGAGCCATTTGATTTTTCTTTTGTTCAAACCAGTTTCAGGGAATGAAAACAACTAAAACTGTCATTCATACTGCTATTTAAAACTTATTTTGTTTGCTGAACATTAACATTTTGAAATATTTCACCAACACAAACCTTTTTCCTATTTTTCATTGAAATTTAAAGTGGTGCTAATTAAACTGGGTTACCATCAAACCATGATATTTTTTTCTTCAGTTTAATCAGGTTATTATACTGTCCCATGCCTATAGTCGCCACAGAGCCATACTGTAATAAAGCATGGATTCAAAACTTACACTGCTGTAGTGAGTAAAGTACTTGTAAGGCAGGATGGTAATGTAAAACAAGCACAACATAGCATTGGTGTCTGGTCAACCATAATTTTCCTAGGCCTCTGTTGAACAGTGTGAGGTAGGCAGTGACACATACGTTCAATTATTTTAATCACATAATCTTCTCATATATACCTGTCTGTGGCAATGATGTAAGAATGTGTGCGACTGTGGTGGTCGGAGAGGCCGCTGCTGTAGGCATGGCTGCCACGTGTCAGTCAGTCTGCCCCAGGGCAGCTGTGGCTACACAAATGGCTTACCACCACAGTGTGTGAATGGAGTGAATGAATAATTGACTCTGTAAAGCGCTTTGAGTCCCTTAAAAAATCGTAATATAAATCTATTATTATTATTATTATTATTATGAGCTTTTTTGTCTCATTTACAGTTACATTATTTATGGTTCGGTTACATTATTTATGGTTTGGCATTTACTTCTAACAACAAACAGATCAGGTTGTGGGTAAAAATAAATCTTTGTATCTGATGTTTCTGGGCAATTCAAATCAGAGACCTAACTTATGCAGTGCAGATCCACTGAAGCTTCTATTGATCTTTTTCATAAAGTGGAAGTGAAATGGGTCAGAAAAACCTCACTCCACAAATGTAAACAATCATGGAACAAAGAAAGCCAAACCCATTTTGGCTTGTGTAAAAGTAATATGTACTGTACATATATTGAGGGTATCCTCCTGCCTCTCACACAAACCTCTGAAGCAGCTTCAACAGAAACACGTCGCAGTCTGATCAGCTGTTGGTGCCGACAGGTCACACTCCTCGCAGCACGACACACACAAAGCGAGCAGGACGCTGATTGGAGCCATAAACACAGTAATAAGAGCCAATAGTTCAGCGTGAGTACCCACCGTGCGTTTCCCACATCGCTCAGAGACCAGTGTTAATTGTTCTGGGACAGCTCAGAAATGGCCAGGTTTTAGTTTTGTGTTTTTTTTTTTTTTACAGACAATCAAACATTACATTTAGCATCAACAAGATATTAAACTATGTGGAGTGACAGCACTGCTTCAGACAAGGGCCAGAGATGACAGAGGCTTTTCAGCAGTGGGCACTACAGCCTACCCTCCAAATTAGGTCTACCCAGCCCCTAGAGCATTTTAAAACCCAGGCTGATAAAGACCACTTCTTTTCACGTTCAACACTGGTTTGGCGGAATAGCTTGGCTCTTACCGCAGCTTTTATTGGGCATTTATTGTATTTCTTTTATTTTTTTATGACTATGTTAAATCGAGTTACAGTTTTAATCTTATTTATAGGTCATTTTGTAAACAAAGATAAATTATTTTTGTCTCCTCTACAGCACTTGGTCAACCACAGTTGTTTAAATGTGCTTGAAAATGTATAGAGAGACAAATGGAAAAAAAATACATCTACGTTCTTTCCATTTACATTATTGCTAGTGGAAATAAGAGCACTTAAAATTATTTATGTTTTATAATAGAAATCCAGATACAGAAAGAAATACAGTTTACCACAAATATCATAAAGAGAAGCCAGAGGGTTGCGTCTAAACCAAAAACCAGCCGACCACCACAGAACTGCTGCAAATAAAAGCCAGGGGTTTCACCACAATCACTGCAGTGGGATCCCCACCTCTTACAGCAGCACTGGAGCTCTTCATCTGAATATGAAATGATACGGGACATGGTGAAATTAGCCAAGCAGTAACCATGCCAACCAGGCTTTTCTCATCTCCTTGTAACATCCACCTGTACGAGTCTCCTGCCTCGAGGCGTTGTTAAGAGACAGGAGTAAAAAGAGGCTTGATCTGGGCTAAGTCTTAGCCCTTTAACAATGGTATCCAACTATGGCGGCTCAATTATAATAATCAAGGTTTTATTCAATTCCTGCCTGTTAAGAATGGTACATCCAAGCTTTGAACTAAACTAATATTCAAGACACACTTACTGCATGTGACTGTCAACAGTCCGATCTGTAAATAACTAAAACACCTGATCTTGGTAAAAACAAACATTTAATGAGGCTAGAAAAGAACCTGATGCCATGGTTGAATAAAAACATGTTTCCACTGGAGCAATACGGTTTGGGTCGATACTGGTGCTTTTCCACTTCCAAAAGGGGTCTAAAGACTCATCGAAAAAGCACACCATAACACTTTGCCAATGCCTCGGCTTAGGGTCTCAAGTGGGTCCAGCTTTATGGGACGCTTTAGAAAGGTGGAGCTAAACACTGCAGTCAGCTGATTGGACAATAGATAATTCTCACTCACTATACTTCAAATAAATTAAGGTTTGTTCTTGTGATAAACCTCATATTCCAACAGAAACTTTCCACTAGTTTAGTTAGTTAAGGAGGCCAGAAGGCTAAAGAGTTGGCTACTGTTTGGCCTGGGAACAAACTCTTGAGACTCCAAAACAAGTTACCTTCAGTTTGAACACGTTCATAATAGTATTGAGAAACTATCGCCACAAAAGGCGGCAGGGCCTGCTACATTGTCATAAGAACATATACCTCGCCCAAATTCATCCCACCAACACAACTTCAACTAAATGCACACATCACACAGATTGTTTGCAATTTGTGCGAACAATAGGGTCTAAAAACAAATACACTTAAATCTACTCAAAGCGATGGCAGATCAAACTTAAGTTCAGTTACTAACCAAGTGAATGACTCACTTCAAACTGAAATAGGTGAGGCTGTGAAGGACTCTTTTCAAAGTTTAGTATTAATACATCAATTAACATTTTGAGCTGTTAGTGAAATTAAATTTTAATTAAGAGGTTTTCAAAAAATATAGAGTTAAATAAATTTGAAAAAACGAACAATTATCCAGACATTTTTACTTCAAAAACTGCGATGAGAAAACATTGTGCACCACAAAGATGTAATAAAAAAAAAAGCAGTTATCATTTTTATTGAATATAAAAAGACATATCTTAAAGAGAATGGGCAACATGAAATAAACAACCTGAGGCATGAGGGCTATATGATCCATAAAACACACCAGAAATGGTATGATGTTAATCAGATCATATGCATATTGTATTCTGTTGTTATGTGGCATTAAGTTGTGCTGGTGTAGTTTATAAATCCTTCCAATACTCATCCAATTTAGCCGGAAAACACCATAGACAAAACCTGCCTTCCTGCTAAAGATGAGATGTACAGTATATTGGAGGAATGAATGAACTACACCAGCACAACGTAATGTTACTTTTGTGACAATAACCGGAGGCGTTACAATTGGTTCGACAAACGAGGCTATTGTGTAGGGCCCCAAGTTGAAAGGGGCCTGCCAAAAAACAACTGAACACATCAAGAAAAGGTTTCAAAGAAGTCTTGAAAATGTCTTCGATGACTGAGAACCTCCACAGACAACTGAACACGTTATTTATTCCATGAAATGAAATGAAAATTAAAAAAATGTGTCTTTATGACCCATCATTCTATTGTCTCTTTTTGTTCTCAAATGATTCACTTGTATGCAAACTATTACAATGACTATTTGATCTGATATTGTCACTGTCCAAACATAATGTTAAATGAATCACAAGAACAAAGCAAAGGTGGCTGTGTATTTGGCGATGACCATGGGATTATTGTCCTTTTATCATTATCAGACACATTAAAACTGGTTTCCATGAGGACACAATAGTGGTCAGCAAAAACACACCATGTTTAGGTTTTATAACTGTGGGAGTCATTTGTGCATTGTTAATGCCTTGGGACCCACAACTGTCATGGAATAAATTCTAAAGGCTATTTCAAGGCTGTGATTGAGTGAGTCCCTGATTGGGTTTCCATTTAGGCTGCATCTCACCACATCACTTCATATTTTATTCACTGTGTGAGTATGAGCACTATTTAACAAATCCACAATCTTATCAACTTCACCTGGCCTCTGCAAACTGTGCATCTGTCATAATAAATGTGTCATGTTTGTTCTCATTTCTCTAAACATTTAAGCTGTTACTATCAGGTCCTGACTCACCAGTCTATGTCTGGACCTCATTCATTTCTAAACCCTAGATGAAAAACTATCCAAAAATTAAACTGCTTATGGGCCACAGTTCAATAGTGCCCACAGGTTTCTCAGCTTCTGCCAAAAAACCCTTGTCTAATCACAACAGGTGTTGGCTGTCAGAGTTCTGTGGAGCAGGCAATAGCTTTTAGCCATATGCACACACGTTTTATTTCCTTAGGCAAATACAGAGATGGACGGACAGCTCACATGGTGCCAACAGGACTCACACTCAGCCCACACACACACACACACACACACACACACACACACACAGAGGGAAAGAGGAAGGTGCACTAACCGTCGCCTTGATGGGCACGTACAGCACCGGCCTGTCCGACGCTCCGTTCCTCCCGTCCTGCAGCGTCCCGACCTGGAAGCCCTTTGACTTGACCCAGAATTTGAATTTGGCGTTGATGTGGTTGTTGTTTTTCTCTTGTAGGAACACGCCGTTGTTGTTCTCCTCGTCCCCTTGGAGTAGAGTCTGGAGGATTTTGTTATATTTACGCAGGGTGACTGTCTTGGTCTTGCCGGAGTCCCCGTACGTCCGCAGGCACCAGTCCTGAAATTCGCCGAACATCTCGCTCCCACCGCCCGCTGAGTCGGACGCCGGAAGCCCGCGGCTGGGACTCCGGCTCCTGGGGCTCCTCTGCTGTTGGTTCTGGTGGTGGCTGTTTGTAGAAGGACTTCCCACGTCTCCCACACTGTTGGCTTTACGAGTTGCCATTTTAAATTAAGCTACAAAAAAAAAAAAAAAAAAAAAAAAAAAAAGAGTGAAGAAGAAAACTTGGCTGAACGTTAAATTCTTCTTCGTGGAATTCAGTTAGACTCCAAGCCAAGTAATAAACGTTAGCGTCAACAAAGCTAATTTAAAAGCGAAATTTGTTAAAAAATTCCTTCTGACAAAAAAAACCCATAAAGAGCTCTTCACGTAGCCTAAATAGTAAGTATGGAACCAAAACAGTCAAAATAAATCCATACTTTGACATAAACGATGCTCGCCTTTTCGCTTTTCAACAAACGTTTCTAAATTAGCCGTGGACTCCCACCTCCTCCTTCCTCCAAACACGCACCAATGAAAGCTGCCAAGACACGGACGAAAAAAAGAAACGCTCAGAAAAGAGGGAAACGGCTTAAATTGAATCGCTGTTAGGGTGTAAGATCGTCTGGAACAATGCCACAGGGATGGACAGGGAGTAGGGGGCGTACCGGCGGGACGAGCGGTGTGCCCTGCTCAGACACACCTGTTAGCAGCGTGGGTCGCTCGGCCTGTCCCGTGGGGGATGTCGGTCACCGCCTCCTCTTCCTCCGCTCTGGGAGAATTGCGAAGAGCAGGGGTGGCAATTGAGGAAAGGAGATGGTCCGCTAGCTCTAACAAATTAGCTACTAAAGGACGGGTTTCTCCTGTTGGGGTCGGGACAACATCATCGCCAAGCAATAAAAAAAGGGCACGGTTTAGCCTTTACAAAAAGGAACAAGCCTGATAGGATAAAAGGTGCCTATTTGAAGAATTTCGACATAGCCTGCCTCTGTTCTTCCTTGTCCGGGCAGTGGCTGATGAGACACAGCCGGACACCTGTTTGAATCGCGTTTGTTTTTGCTTCGCTGCTATCTCAAATTAAGATCCACTCCAACGCAGCAGAACCCTAGGCTACCTTTTTTTAAAACATAACGTGATATCGCCTTCCAAAAAGCACGAGTCGTCCTAAAAGAGCACTGCTGCCACACACCAGTCCCCATTCAGGCTTCAGTCCACGGGACACGCACAGCAGCAAATCAGGAAGTGTCCATAACCAGAACGCATCGCGCGCAGAGTGAGACACGGCGTGTCCCACTATGTCAAAGGAGAGCGTGAGCACAATTCACAAACACAGTAAACACAGTGCCCTGTTACTGTCAGTCATGAGAGAGAAATAGGTTAGGACAAAATTATTCTTTGAGCATCTGGATGTATGTTCACCTAAATGGTTAATGCTGCTTTATAAAAAAAAATCCAAAATACTTTGTAGCTTGAGATTTAGCCTATTTGTTATTTTCTATGAGGCAGCTTTGGTAGTTTCTGTCAATGGCTGAACATGAAAGTAAATTACCTAGACTATATATATTTCTGTACACCTTTTGCATGTGTGTTTATTCCAGTGAGGTATCCCTTTGTTTGGTATTTGTAGTGTTTGGTCTTACGACATTATACACTTTAGTGACCTGGATGTAAAAGACTACATAAAAAGACATAAAATAGCATTTACAAGACAAAGATTTTTCAGTTTCAGTTGTTTTGTGGTCAACCCCGTGAAATTGCTGTCTCTGTATGACATTGTTGAGAATATTGGCTAAACAAGGAAGTAGTCTGCACCGCACATCACAAGGACACACTTGTGTCTCTGCTGTCTTTGAGCATTTAGTCTTATATTAGAGACACACTTTATCAAAAACAATATGAGTACTTAAAATGTATGATTTTTCAATACTGAGTACAGATACAAGTACCTTCTATTTAAAAATAATTTAGTAGTGTCTTCTTTTGAATGAGACGATATTTGAGCCTTTTGCCACTTCATCCTTTTATTATTATCATACTTATTTACAGCAAAATATGGCCAAAAAAGGGAAAAAAGGGGAATGAAAACTCTGACTAAAGTGTTCAAATATCAGTTTCGGAGGAGGTTAGATGAGTAAATGAGATTCTGTTACAGCCGAATACCAGCTAGTAATGAGTATCTGGACAACGGCAAATATTCTTAATCTGAATTAAGCTCTGATGGTTTATGGTTTTTATATGAGCTACTGTCAATGAGGCTTCAATAAACTAAATTAGGAAGCTTGCTCAACACACTCCCCCAAAAACACGACACCCACTCCCTTTAAATAAAGAGGAACATCACTACAGGCTGACTCTTCAGTTCATGTTCCTTCTGCAGGACTCAGCTGTCACTGAACTCTGAACTGAAGCACACTGAGACACATGAGAGGAGCCAGGGTCCACGGTTAAAGAGGAACAAAGATAAACGTTTTTTTCTCCAGCAATCACTTCAAAGAGTTGAGCTTTTTGTAAAAGGAGGACTTTGAGATACGTAGGAATAAGTCATTTATTCCCTTACAATAGATAATTATGATATGAAACTGAAACACATTTGAAATTTAGTTTCAAATAGATTATATCATTTGTTGAGGAGTACGAGATTTAGTCATTCTATAATATAGAGCGTTGTAACAGGCACTAACATAATAAACAAAATAATATAAATATATAAAATATTATATATATATATATTTGTCCTTCACCCTCCGCGGGTGGTCTCATTCTTCAAGCTTGGGTCCTCTACCAGAGGCCTGGGAGCTTGAGGGTTCTGCGCAGTATCTTTGCTGTTCCTAGTACTGCACTTTTCTGGACCGAGATGTCTGGTGTTCTTCCAGGGATCTGCTGTAGCCACTCTTCCAGTTTGGGGGTTACTGCCCCGAGTGCTCCGATGACCACAGGCACCACTGTCGCCTTCACCTTCCAAGCCTTTTCCAGCTCTTCTCTGAGCCCTTGGTATTTCTCTAGTTTCTCATGTTTCTTTTTCCTGATGTTGCAATCACTTGGTATTGCCACGTCAACCACAACGGCCTTCCTCTGCTGTTTGTCCACCACCACAATGTCTGGTTGGTTCGCCATTACCATTCTGTCAGTCTGAATCTGGAAGTCCCACAGGATCTTGGCTCGGTCATTCTCTATCACCTTTGGAGGTGTTTCCCACTTTGACCTCGGGGTTTCCAGCCATTGGTAGGATTTCTTGATATCAGCCACTTCAGTTATGTTCCGGTGGTACATCCCATGTAGAGGTTTGTCCTCCCATGATGGTCCCTCGTCCAGCTCCTCTTCCTCTGTTCCCCATTGCCTGAGACATTCACTGAGAACGCCATCTGTTGGGGCCTTATCTTTGATGTACCTGTGGATCTTGGATGTTTCATCCTGGATAGTGGCTCTCACACTCACTAGTCCACGGCCGCCTTCTTTACGGCTAGCGTACAGTCTCAGGGTGTTGGATTTGGGATGGAACCCTCCATGCATGGTGAGGAGCTTTCGTGTCTTAACGTCTGTGGTCTGTATCTCTTCCTTTGGCCACCTTATTATTCCCGCAGGGTATCTGATCACTGGCAGGGCGTAGCCATTTATTGCCCGTGCCTTGTTCTTGCCATTGAGCTGACTTCTTAGGACTTGCCTTACTCGTTGAAGGTATTTGGCAGTTGCTGTTTTCCTTGTTACCTCTTCGAGGTTGCCATTTGCCTGTGGTATCCCAAGGTACTTGTAACCATCCTCAATGTCTGCTATTGTTCCTTCTGGGAGTGAGACCCCTTCTGTGTGGACTACCTTCCCTCTCTTCGTCACCATTCGACTACACTTCTCAAGCCCGAATGACATCCCAATGTCAGAGCTGTAGATCCTGGTGGTGTGGATCAGTGAGTCGATGTCCCGCTCACTCTTAGCGTATAGCTTGATGTCATCCATGTAGAGGAGGTGACTGATGGTGGCCCCATTCCTTAGTCGGTATCCATAGCCAGTCTTGTTGATTATTTGGCTGAGGGGGTTCAGGCCTATGCAGAACAGCAGTGGGGATAGAGCACCTCCTTGGTATATGCCACATTTGATGGATACTTGTGCAAGTGGCTTGCCATTGACCTCAAGGGTGGTTTTCCACAGCCTCATTGAGTTTGCAATGAAGTCTCTTAGAGTCCTGTTGATGTTGTACATCTCCAAGCATTCAGTGATCCATGTGTGTGGCATTGAGTCATATGCTTTCTTGTAATCAATCCAGGCAGTGCACAGGTTGGTGTGTCGGGTTCTGCAGTCTTGGGTGACTGTTGTGTCAACCAGGAGCTGGTGTTTAGCTCCTTTAGTTTCTTTGCCGATGCCCTTCTGTGCTTTGCTCATGTATTGATCCATGTGCCCACTTACCGTATTTTTCACACCATAAGACGCACCCGACCATAAGACGCACCTGGTTTTTAGAGGAGAAAAATAGGAAAAAAAATATTCTGAACCAAATAGTGTAATAAAATATTTAATAAAGTATAACAGAATAATATTTGAATTATATGACTGGAGTGAAGGGCATGCGCACTGCTGTGTACTGTAACACCGCCTACTACATGCTATCCTCCAATAGCATATGGCGGTGACACAGTACAACAACGTGCGCCTTCCTTGCACACATTGGCTTCCGTAAGGAAGGTGAGGGAGGACCCGCTGCAGCTCTGCCACTACGGTAAGGCAAGGCGACACGGGGGGGGGGGGCCCGCTGCCACTCTGCCAGTATCTCAGTGGACTACTGAGAAGCCTGGACACGGGGCGGGGGAGGGATGATGCAGTTTGGGATGATGCAGTTTTCCATATATATATATATATATATACGCGGCTGGATAGTTCAGGTGGTAGATTGGTAGAACCTCATTATGCAGAAGGACATGGGTTTGTTCATATTTTTTGTGCTTCTTCTCAGCCCCCCTCTTGTTTCTCACATCCTTAAGTCTGTCTCTTCTGTCACTGCATTCTGTAGATTTATTATCATCTTTATCACCACAGGAAATTAATGTGACCGTATCTTGTTGATCCACAATAATTAAGACTTAACACTATACTCTCCCTGAGCTTGGGCTTGGTTTCTGACTGAACTCGTAATGTTTGGATTTTATAACGGTTCCCTGGGATTTCCTCCAACGTGTCATAGACTGGTCTTGATCTTGATTCAGTCTTGGATCCTTGGTCTTGGTTCCTCAATGCACTCTGGTCTCGGTCATGACTTGGTCTTGACTACAACTCTAGTGACAAGATCTCTGTTATTTTGTTACCCATGCTTGACCACATGTCTTGTAACCTTTACCATATGCACCTATAGACTCTATGAGCCCTGCCGTGGGACGAGAATCTTTTACTGCTCTCTTCATAAAGAAAGTGAGCTCCCTTTGGCACTGAATATACACTTCGGTTGATCTCACACTAAAAATAAGTCATTTCCAGTGTTTGCCTTTCTCTATTCAGCTCCAACTTTCTTTTATTTGTCCGGAAAAACAAAATAAAAGTATAGCGCAGACTTCTTCAAATGTATAATAAATAAATCAATTTTTTTTCTGTACTATACATTTTCTTCCACTGAAAACTCCTTTCCTCAGCCTTCCACCCCTCACCATTTCACAAGAACACAGTGAGTATCTCTGTGTCTCAAACCATGTTTTCCTTTTCTCTAGGTTTTTCACTCTTTGCCCTGTTTTCAGTGTGAGAAGTTAAAGCCACTCCTGGAGTAGACACTTCCACAGATGTGGATTTTCTGCTGCTGTTGTTTCAGTGTTGACAAGCTGCGTGGACCATCAGCCAATAGGATCATCTCTTACTGAGAGACTGCACATGCCATGACACACTAAACATGTTCATCTATTAAAGTCCTTCAACTGTATTTAGATTGTTTAGCTTCATAGTGCAATTTAGATGATGTTATTGTTTTAATATTATTATTGTTTTTCTGGTTTGAACATAAATATAATGTAATCTAAGCTGTTTTTTTTCTTTCTGTATGTATGTTTTACTGAGTCTCAAATGTTGGTCAGTAGAGATGGACTGGAGGGAAACCCAAAAGAGGCATTGTGTTTTTTTTTTACCTTTAAACTGTGTCAGTAGGTTTGTTGCTTCAACACTGAATGAACCACTAGAAACCACAATCTTGTTATAGATAGTGACCAGTGGTGGAGGAAGTACTTAAGTTTAGTACTTAAGTAAAAGTACAACTACCCTGCAAAATATATACTTAAGTAAAAGTATAATTACTACATCAACATCTTACTTAAGTAAAAGTCATAAGTACATACTTTTAAATTTACTTTAAAGTATTTTTTTAAGTAAAAGTACAATCAGTTGTATCAATGTCTGGGCTGTTCAATTGTAACAATCACAAACAATATCTATTGTGTACTGGAAAGAGTTGTTGTGCAATACTGACACTTTAAAAATCTGGTTAATTACTTATTACTCATTAAATAATAATTAGGCTAAGCCAATTATGACATACAATTTATTTTATTTTTACTATACTATAAAGAGCAGTAAAAAAAACTCAAAAGTACACAGGTGTTATTCTGAACACTTTAATCAAATTTGTATGACCAGTTTATTCTGCTCAACAACAGTTGCTTTAGTCCTTTACCTAGGCCTGCATGGGGAAAACGTAGCTAAAACTGCATTTGAGGCTTATACTCCATTGATTGCAGAAAATCCAAAAGCATTAGGCTAATAATGTATAACACATTAGAATGAGAAAAAAATAAGCATTAAACAAAATTTGATATAGCAGTAGTTTGCTCATCTCCAAAAATGTAACTAGCAAGCTATCGTCCCTGCTGTGCTAATAACCAGCTAAAGAAGTTGCCCTGTTAGGGTACCACTAACTTACGTCAAACAAATATTATACTGGTGTGATATTTTTGTTATTTTGACATCCGTTTTTCTATAACAGTCATAGCACCATGTCATAGCAAGTTTGTAACTTAAATATTAATAACTAGCATTGCATGTCTTACCTCTATATGTTTCTTCAAATTTGAAGGGGAGTTTTTAAACGCCAACAGTTCTTTGCGTTGAGGTAGGCACTTGACACATTGAAAACGCCAGGAGTCATTCTTTGAACCTTTACATTCAAATAACTTGCTTAAATAAGGCCAGGGATGTCTCTCAGAATCAGAGCTGCAGGGCACAGGCTCAAGCTCAGTCGACGTTGTTGGCTCTTCGTCCACGTTTGATATTTGGTGTCCACCGTGTCCTTTTCTTCGATTTACATCAGTTCCACTTGTGTTGTTTCAAAACGCGCGCTGAGCGCGTGAGTTCTTTGACCAATCAGATCTCCGATCTGTTTCAACGCATTGGCCAGCAACGCCAAAAACGCCAGTCGATCAAAAAATTTTTATGCAAGATTCGAAGGATGTAGCGACGCGCATTTTAATAATGTAGTGGAGTAAAAGTACAGATAATTGCTGAAAAATCTACTTGAGTAAAAGTAAAAGTATGCATTTTTTTTTTTACTTAAGTAAAGTATAGATACATAAAAATTTACTTAAGTACAGTAACGAAGTACAAATACTTCGTTACATTCCACCACTGATAGTGACTCATTTTTAATCATTTTCAAGACCTAGATTGTACCACAGTCGAAACTGTTTATTCTGTTTTTGGAGAAATTGGTCAATAGGTTAGTTCAGAAGTTATGAAAAATACGATTTGGGAATTTGAAACCGCTTTTAATATTCTTTTTTTTTTTTTTTTACAGGTATTGGTATCATCTCCTACCCATCTTGTTTTTGACATAGAAGTCTTAGGGTTTTAAATCAAAACTGTTCCGTTATTCTTGTGACAGTATGAAAACTTAGTATCCCCGCAAACCTTGCCTACTTCACCAAACACTAACCCTCCACGAGTCTTGACTTCATATCTGTCGCATTATGTCGGACATGGTTTTGTCCTGCCTTGATCTCGGCCTGGTTTCCACTCATTCTCGATCCTTGAAAGTCTCATCTTTGTTTTAAAACACTCTCACTCATGTCTTGGTCTCAGTTTGGTCTTGACTAAAAACTAAGGGGCGGCAGAAGCTCAGTGGTAGAGCGGTCGTCCTTCAACCGGAAGGTAGGCGGTTCGATTCCCGAAGTTATTGTTAATTGTATGACTGCATTAATGTTTTCAAGGTTTGTAAATGTGTTTTCTTATGATGCTGTTACACTGAGAGTCTATACAGTAGTGTTAACACACTTTTACAAGCAGCACATAGAAGCACTGGAAGCATTAATATCAATATATATAATACATCCTCTAACTATACTACACTCAACACTGTAGTTGTAAAACAGAAAGGTTAATGGTTAAGAGAAACCTTCACAACAGGAAACCCAAGGACAGTACCGCCTCATACAGTCCCATAAGCAGCTGAAGCATCATCGTCCCACATGACACCAGCGTTCAACAGTTACTCCAGGTGCTCTGTGGTTGACCCTGTTTCCTTTTCAAATGAGACGTCCCAGAACAAACAGTTGGTTTCCATTGGGGGATTGTAATTCTGTTTTGTGTTCTAACTTGTGTTCTTTTTTTTTCTTCTTTTTTTTCTCCATAATGGGACCTTGTTCATTGTTTGTACAGTAAATAGTAAATAGTAAAAACTTGTGCCACATTTTCACTGCAATCATACTCTACTCTTTCACTTTGAGCCTGATGTCAGCATAGCTATTGTATATTTTTAAATACATACGCAGATACTAATCAGAGCTGAACCTTGACCTGACCCAGCTGACTTGAAATTGCTTTAGTTTGGTTAATGTACTAAAATAACACTATGAATGGCTTTCTTGAAAATATACTATTTAGTTTTACCTGAGTATATTTTGAAGGGACAATGTTTCAAAATACATAAATAAGTAAGAATAAAGGTGACTGGTTTAGATACATAAGTGATTGAGCCTCTCCTGTCATTTATTGTAAGAACTATTTGTTTTTTATTATACATTTAATCTTTTTGAAGCTTTTGGCTTTTTAAATCTTGATAGGACCAATACCCCTAAAATGCAACAGAAAGGAAAAAAAAGAGCTGAGTTATATAGCACTATAGCGCCACACAGCACCACCAATCATTTTCCAAATCTTGTGATTTACGAATTTCAAGCCCCTCCCCCTTGTTTTACTGAACGTTAGGGGTACGTTTCTTGCTTGATGCTTGAATTTGGGTAAATAACAGAAACATACAGAAGAACAGTGGGTTTCTCGTGAAAAAGTGTGGAGGGGACAATGTAATATAATCAAATTTGCATGATCTGATACATAAAGCGTTATCAGAAAAAATTATGTAAGAGCTTCTGTAACTTTGTTTTGCTGCCTTTCAACATGTTGTTATGGTATGTTCAGCTGGGGTCCAAAAAAATCGAGCCGTTATGTTTGTGTCTCTGAGTTTTATCTAAAAGCCCCTCATCTTTCCCCGTAGGAATAAAATAAACTCAACAACTGTAGATGAAAATAACCCACTACAGGAAGTGAAAGAGTGTTTCAAAACACTTCTCGTCTCTTGTGTGCTGCTTGAGGTTTAAAGCCGAGGGCAACCGGGATCAAACCGTGAAGAGCCATTAGATCTGATATTTTAAATGTTACAGTGTATCTTAATGATAGGTTAAGGACTACTTTTGCATCAAAGAGTTTAAATGTAAAGGTCACTCACAGTACCCTGTGAGTGACTGGGAAATGAATAAATCTGACACAGAGCTGTATTGATTGAAGAAAGACCTTTGAATCACTTGAATCACGTTGTAGTAAAAGGATAAACAAGGATGAGTCTGTGTCGTTGATGTCAAATAAAAAGAGGCTTTTGAATGATTTACAATATGCATTAGGCAAAGTGGTTAGCACTGGTCAGGAAGAAGGTTGTGAGTTCAAACCCTGGCCGACTTGAATATTCTCAGCCAACTCTGGTGTTTTTGTGAGGAGTCTGCAGTAGTCTGTGTCTCCATGGGTTCTCTCTGGGTACTCCAGTACAAACACATGCATGTATAGGTCAACTCTAAAGTGTCTCTAGTGCATGAATGGTTGTCTGTCAGTGTCTATGTCTAAATGTCAGCCCTGCGAGTGCACCCTGCCTCAGGCCCAAAGCTGCTGGGATAGGCTCTAGTCACTTGCGACACCTAAAGACACAAAGCAGAATAAAATTAGTGAATGAATGAACGATATGCAGTACTTTAAAACAGATATGCCTAAAGACTGGCCCGGGGGCCAATTGTGGCCCAAAGTAAAATTTAACATTAAAATGTGTTGTTTATGGCCCCAAGAGCAGCAGCTTTATATAAACAGGTTAAAGTCTAAAACTTTTTTAAATCTTCTAAAAACCTGTTCAAATCCATCTAAAACCTCTTCAAATCTAACAAAAACTGTACTTGTAGAAACTGGAAATTTGCTTCTTCTCAAATATGTCCCTCTTTGCCAAAGGTTTGGACACCTGTTTTAAAATCACTATTTTTACTTGTGCGACCCCGTGACAGTGTTCTGCTCCACTTACTGCTCTGCATCGGGCCGTCCTGAGTTTTTTTCATTGTGAAACTGTCCTGTTCTTCTTTTGCTTCCTCTTCTTGTGTTTGAGACACACCGCCTGAAAGTGATGAAATGTCAGTTTGCGGAGGCCCCACAGTGAGAACAGCGAAGGGGAACTGTCCCAAAACAGAATCAGCTGCTTTTTTTTATTTTAAGCAAATGCACTGCTGCAAACTCACATGGTATAAATCTGTATCTGCAGTAAACCAGCTGGGTTGAGAGATTTTCAAAAGACAGTGCCTTGTCACTCAGAGGAAGGATTTTCTGAGCTCCCATGAGTCTTTGCAGCCTAATGTAAAAGTCCTTAAAACTATGACTGGGTTGATACAACAAATGAATGAGATAATAAATGCACAAAACAACGACTCCAAGGTTCTGAAAGACTGTCTTTGCCTATTTATTTCTTCTTCTTCTTACCCCTTTAAGTATTGGGTGCACCTTCTGTCAATTTCTTCTGGAACCAGTCCTTGATGGTGACCATTTATTGATTATATAACGTGAAGTGAGTGTTTTATGGAGGGGTCTCTTAAGGCTCCATTTTCACAATAGTCACAGTCAGCCCTCTTCCCTGTTTCTGCTGGAGATAGACTTTCTCCAGACCCAGCAGTGGACAACATTCGCCTGCAGACACACAGCTGCTACACTCGAGAGTGGCTAAATGAGCATCCACTGTCCACACAGATGCATACGTTCACACTTCATATATGGATTTATTCATAAGCTCTCACATGTGGGACACACCTGGATCGGAACACTTTATGTACATTTATATCTGACACAATCCCCGAGACCCACCTATAGCCTCATGCGCACACACACACACACACACACTCGGACGCACTCAGAGCCTCACTGGGGTCTGGTTGCCTCGCCGCTCGGCTGGCTGGGTCTCCCGTTGCCATGGCGGCAGTCAGCTGGAGGGGGTGTGAGTGGGCGTCGAGTATGAGGTCTGCGCCTGACTCCTGGCCGGGACACACACACAGATACAAACACACACACACACACACACGAGGGGAGGGATGTATGCAGATGTGGGGACTGACGCAGATATGAGGCAGGTGTCTACAGGGCAGGGACCAGTGTAGGTTAAAGGGTAAAGGGCATAAGGATAAACAGATTTTGTTTCCACTGCTTTTAACAATCAACATCTGTTTTGAGCAGCCTCTCTCCACTGTCTCCTTGTGCATTATGTTTAAAAACCTTCACTGCTTTTAACGTTGTTTAGCCCTTTTGTAAGCTCCATTACAGAGATAGTTTCCTAAAAGCCACCGTGCAGCCCTGGATCCTCGGGCAGGTCCCTATTTTTCCACCAGATCTTTTAAATAATTTCATAAAACCAAAGAATGGACTTTATGTAACATTATTGTTCTTATTTTAGTGTTTCTTCTTATATTTGTTGCACATGTTTTGTGTTTTTTTACCAGCTGGGATCAGCTGTGAATTATGTCTTCTTGCCGTACTTGCACCTTTTGTCCTGCTTATCTCAAATCAGTTTGAGAAGTTCTGCTTTGTCTGTTCTTCATGTCCTTCTGTCAAACAGCTGCATGCTCTCATTTCACTTACCTCAGTGTATTTTTCTTTTCTGCTTTTTAAACTTTAAATACTCGTAAAAGAGTCGCTAAGAGTCACTTAGCTTAAGCTTTTCCCACTGGAGTTTGTCTTTAATGAGGGACACAGGCAGTTACAGGAAAGCAGTATCAAATTATTGTATCTATACTGACATAGTATATAGTATCACCATTTTTTATAAAGTATTGTCTTAACATCTCATGCATTTGAAAAACAAAAAACTTAAACTTGACATTATTTAGCGATTGTCAAGGTCATTGTCTTTTTTTGAGACAGTTAAAAACCAGGCCAAGTGAGCTCAGGATAAAACAAGAAACCAAGGGTATTGAGTAAAAAGCGGTTCAGCTCAAATAACAAAATGTGAAACCGAGACAAAAGCTTTTTGATCAACAAACAGATAAGTGTAAATTAATCTGAGAAACATACAATGAGTGTTGGGGCGGAAACACATCCATACACCTTGATACAAAATATAGAAAAATGAGTCGGCAGAAAAAAAAAGATATTTCCAAATGTACACATATAAAATACACTAAAATAAATATGTAATGTCATTTATAAACCCAGGTTCCCAGAGAGGCGTCTCCTTGAAAAAAATATAACCACAAATTTCTTGTTACTTATTGTATATTTTCTTTTGTAAGGCTGTATTTCCACCCTTTTATTCAGACTTGAACGTAAATATATCTATATTTCACAGTGTGTCCTTGTGGCATAAAGGTTAAGGTCTTTATAAGCTTCAGTTGGTTGGACTTGTAAATAACAGTCCACAGTCTTCTGTTTGGGCAATATTTTTCCTGAAAAGAAATACACTGTTTGAATGTTTTGAGTTATTTTCTCACAGTCTTTGTGTCAGTCAACGGCTCAGAGTTCGACTTCATAAAGGAATGCTTTCAAAATAATGACCTGTGCACATTTACAGATGGAGAAGTCTTGAATCTCGACTGAATTTCTTTGCAGCCATTTGATACGCCCCTTGTTTATCCCCTGAAATCTCTAATTTTCTAAATTTCTCATACTCATAAACATTAATTAAATGATTGTTGTGAGATTACTCTTACTGCTGGGTGTATTAAGAGTGCAAGGAGGGTGTTCAGGTGGAATTAACAAGAAACAGGTGCCCAGACATCTTTAAATACATGTAAAAAATATTTATTTCTTTGTCTATTGTAAAAACACTTGGTCTAATATTTCAAAGCACACAATCCCTGGTGTCAGTGTTCAAAAAGGAAGAACCTTTTATTACAGATGCATTGTGTAGAAACTCTTTATTTTGACAATCCTTCGTTTTTAATCATTGCTGCGGCAGATAATTACAGTAACCTTGACGCAAGTTTACTGTCTGTTGATAAAAAAAAACCTTTACTAAACGTCAAAAGTGGAATATCAAAATAAAGCATGAAAGAACACATTGGTGAAAACTTTTTTAGTGTATATATTCAACACATAATCTTGCATGAATGCAAAGGACATACATATATAGGTTAAAGGCCTTTTTGTTTCTAGATTTCTAAATAGATCTCATCATCTGACCCTTTTCCGCTGGGTGTGTCCCTGCAGGGCTACCGTAGGTGTCCACATGGTCTAGAAGAAAAGGGATGTGAGTTGTGGAATTGTGATATTCAAGCACATTACCTCTATTTGGTGGTAATACAAGGGAAGACTTCTTGAGATTTTAAACCCCCTATAATCTGGCAATCTCACTTTAACCAAAACCACACCGTTACCAAAAGCACTTGTTTGTCTAAACCTGAACCCAACAAGAGTCAAACCCAAACCCATTTTTATTTTCTGCTTCCATTTTTGATTTTTTGGAGCCAGAATTAGCATATTTGTACAAGAAAAGCAGATTCGAGAGTAATGTTGGGGTCTATTTTACTGTCAATGGTGGACAAACATTCAGTACCAAATGAAAAAATGCATTAGGAGTGAAGTAACTAGGAATAGGCCTATGCATTTTATTGTATTTTTGTGATAATATATGGCAACAAACGAAAGTACAAAAACAGCAACAGAAAAACATGAACCATAATCATTTACAACTTCACTGCAACAACAAATACAATAATTCTTCTGACCCACACACAGCCCTGTTACAAATACAGTCGGCCAGTAATGAGCAAAACATATTTATTCATTCTTTGGAGGTGCTTTGTGCCCACTGTTCTGCTGTCCCCACACACAGAGCCACAAAACAATCACATTTAACCAAAAACACACAAACTCCTAAAGCACCTATTAGAGCCCTGTTTAACATAGTCTGCTGTAATTCGGACAAACGAGAGCGAGCGCGGCCGCACACTCCTCCCACACATCAGCACGTTAATGAGCAGCCGTATGTAAAGCATGTTTATTCTGTGGAGGCTGCTTTGAGCCGGAGACAGTGGCTGGCAGCTGAAGCATGACCCGCCAGGAGTCCCTGCTGTCGGCTCAGAAACACAACAGACATGCAGCCTGAATGAAGCATGAAGCTGACATGAAGCATACATGCTTCAATACAATAATAAAAACCAAACCAAACCTGACGGTGCTCTGTGGTTTAAAGGAGCTGCTTCTTCACAACCTTTTAGTTTTAAAGTCCCAGCCCTTTCTATTATCTGCTGTAACCTCCAGCTATAGAAGAGGTGAGTAAGATGCTTAAAGTGAAAATAAATGTTTTCATTAAGCGACAAGAGAAGGTGGTCAGGCCTGTTTTCTCCGAGCAAGAAAGAGGGAGTTGTTTAAGTATTTTGGTGAACTGGAGAGAACTGCACTGAAGAAAATTGTGCCTTTGTCTGCATGATCTTAAAAAGTCATCTAGACTTTAATATCAAGGATTTCAATAGATAATAGAATAAGCAAGCTTTGGGAAATCACCTACTCACACACAAAGAGTCTTGCATCAAGGGATGTCCCCATTAGCTGTTGGTCTACATCACTTTTTGTGTAAAATATATTGATAATTTATTCACCTTTTGCCGCAAGCGTACAGGTTCCTAAAAAAAAACATATGCCCTTAGTGCCCTCTAGACCCATCCCACTTTGACCTATTTATGCAGAAGTTACCCAGCGGTCAAAACTATAATCTAACAAAGAAATATGAACATGAAAATAAATGCAAACTAATACAAATGAACTAAATCAACATTAACATAAACAAATAAGCTCTAACTTTTAACTCCAAAACAAATAGCAAAACTAACCGAGTGATAAATGCTCTCTCTGGTGTGAAGCTACTGCTTTTAGGCCCAAACAGCATTATTGGTGCACACTTTAAACATGCAGAGTTTGCAAACAGCTGACTAAATGGTTGGATACTAGAAAGCTTCCTGCACCAGAATGTAATATTACTGTACTGTCTCATTCTACATGCTCTTTATCGCTGCTTTTTGCTGCCGGTTTTGTTTGTTTGGCGTGACCTTGGTATAACTGCTCAATGTGTGTCTGTGGAAGCATCTAAACCTCTGAAACCTACATTTAGATCCCTTTGTTTTAACCTTTCTTGCTCAGTGTGTGTTTGAGACAGTGTGGTGTCAGGGGCCTTTGGATGGGGCATGTCCAGGACGATGCTTTAAAACCCCACTGTGTAATCTTTTTGGGATTTGCACCCATCACTGGACTAAACTGACATGGGTCAATTGTATTTCTGTAAAGAGTTTAGTTTATTTGGCAAGATACCAAATCTGATGGTAACACACCCGTCCTTTAGAGCTGAGAGTTGAGTAGAGTGGAGTATCAGGACAATAAAAGAGGACTTTTGGTTCCTTTTTCATAAAACAAACCATCAAAATGACTTTGAGCCTATATATTGTAACAATTTTATGGCTAAGTTACATATTGCTGCTTGAATTCTTTAAACAATTGCATTATTCTTTTCTGGCTGTAAACTACAGGTGGATAAGGAGAACCACTGAATGTGTTCCTGAATGAGTCATCGCTGCAGTGTATTAAAGCCTCACTATATGTCTAATTAAAACCACTTTACTATAATAACTTCCATTAATATACTGCTTTTTATTTCCCGTTCCACTGCAATGAAGTCTTTGTTTTGCCACAAAAATTCATCAAATTAATCAACACCACCATCTAGTGGCGAAAATTAGTACCTACAAAGACAAAAGTGGAATAAACTTTCCTTCAGCAGTTTATTCTTAAAATAAGCTTACATTTGGTATTGGCTTTTTAATTTCTCCACAAATGCTGTTACATTTTTAAAAAAATATAAACCTTTTTACCTCCTGCAGGTGTAGTGAGGGTTTATGTTCCAGTGAAAACAGATTATTTTGTGATTATTTATTGTGAGTTTGTTGTGTTGTGTGTGTGTCTCAGACTGAGTGAGTGTCAGTGTTTATGTTAGCGGGACGTCTGCGAATACATTAGCACCTAAAGCAGACGACACACACAGAGGGAGGCAGGCATGTGGTTATTTAAATGAAGCGCAGCAGTGTGTTTTCTCAGCTCCTGATTGCTCTACGTCACAGTTACCTGCTGGATTTTACAGATGAGGAATGAAAAGGAGACAGGAAAATAACATTGCCAGAAGAGTACTTTTTCATGTTAAATTTCAACATTCAGATTTTTACTCTTTTAGTTGTCTTTACAAAAAAATTGTGGTTACATCCCATCAGCCGAAGAAACCGTGGCAACAGGTCGCTCAGGAACAAAATGGAGGATTAACAAGGTACCATGGTTCAATTTAAGCCCTTCACAGTTTGTGTTTGGGCTTTTTCTGGTTTCACTCGGACTCCAGCACTCAATAAAGTACATATTATCCAACATATGTACTTTATTATTTATTAGATATATACAACATTATACAGTATATTATCAGCTCTGGTTAATGCACGTTTTTGGCAATAATTTAAACAGATTTTCTCTTTAATTTTAAAAAGCAAGAATGTATGTAAGGTCCAACTATCCAAGAGTATGTTGTTTAGCTTTACAATAAGGGTCAAAGGAAAGTTTAAGACAATGTCATCGAGGCAGTCAAATCAGACTAATGAGGCCTGCTGAGAGGAAAAGAAGAGCACGCAGCAGGTACCTACTGTATAATCAGTATCTGACATATCTGAATATTAACCCAGGAGATTATTAAACAAAAAGAAAATGTATTGATAGGATTAATTGAAACGCTCACCTATTTCTATGTTACAGTATCAGAGACATACTTTAGAGTTTTTGGTCTTTGAGGTAAATGTTGGTGGCCCTTGTGCTGCACTTATTCTAATGTACAATGTGTACATTCACCTGACGCTACACTCTCAGCTGTAACCTAACATTCAGTTTCAAATCCCACTGAGTCATACAGAAAAAAACGTACAAAGCAAAGTGACACACGAATATTGCCAAAGGATTTATGTGATGGTTAATAAGACAAAGATAATTGAGGGATCACATTGGTGAAACTCAGAGCTAGAGGTTCATGGTAAGCTCTAAACTTTCTTTCTGCCAGGGACAGGGAAAAGTAAGTTTACAGGAAAAATGAATAATGTACTGTAGGTTAGGCAGCAGGCTCTATCTAATCTGATCTTGAACATCTGCAACACCTTTTCCACCCAGTTTCCGCTCACTTCCTCCATATCCTATATCTATGTGCTGTATCTCTACATAAAACTGGATTTCACAGTTTAGATAATATAGTGGTTATGGCATCGAACCAATAATCCCAACACTGTGATGTGTTTGTGATGTTTGTGAAGATTGTGGTCTTGTTCCTCTGGTTTCTGGATGTGGGAAAGCTACACAGAGGTAAACAGTCAAAACAAGAATGTGAACCTCACAAAACATAACTAAACTGTATCCCTTTTTTGGTCTGGTCAGTTTTCGAAAGACCATTTAGACATTTAGAGAGAATGAAGAATTGAAGCAGCCTATATCATTAACACCACATTTGGTGTCTTTTACCTAAACACCCCAAAGTGTTTGGGTAAAAGACATTTAACCTGAACACAAAGTTTACATTCACACAACCACAGAGCCTGGAGCTGCCATAAATAAAGCTTTAATTGAGACACAAAGTCATTCCTCATTTGTCAGACATGAATGTTATCTCGTGAGTCCACACACAAACTGAGCACATGCTGGTATCGTTTGACAGCTGTGAGCTATTAACGTACGGTCCATGAACTTCTTCCTTCTTTAGGTTCAACGGTAAAAAAATGCTGCACATAAAGAGACAGAGGGGTATTTCTAACACAAGTGCCCTAACTTTCACTCACCTCTGACCCAAAAAAACTGCCCTGAATGATAAATGAGTGACATGTTGGCTTTTAAAAGACCATTCATTTCAGATACAAGCATTTAAACATTATCCTGTAGAGAGACAAATCCAGGTTTACTCTGGATTAATGGGCCACATTCAGACCAGACACTAAAATATGAACAAAACCATCTAATGTGCACATTGAGTTTTCCGTCAGCCTCATGACATCATACAGTCTCTGAAACCAGGCCCAGCTTTTCTGAATGACTACATTGTCTTAAACAGATTTTATATACGGCTTTTTGGCCCTTTATTAGACAGAGACAGTAGCTTGACAAGAGACAGGGATCAGAGATAGGGGTAAACACCTGGAGGAAACTGACCCAAGCTGAGAATCGAACCTGAGTCCCTCCATTTCTGTGGTATGTGCTCTGCCGGGGGAGGCGCCCTGCAGAAGTACATTTTTCCATGAAACAGAATGCGCTGAATTTGTATATCTGTCTAATGGACCTATGCAACTAATTGCCCAATTGCACAGCCTTAAGAGCGTGCATATCATGAATGCTGGGTCTTGTTTGTTTTCTGAGAATCTACTGCACCTACTGGTAACTTGTTTGCCACATAGCAATAAAAAATATACTAAAAACCTGGATTATTCTGGTTAGTCACATTGTACTGCTATTATTTTAAACAATACTGTACGTCCATGCAGCATCAGACACATGCAGTCCCAGTGTTGTGTCCATGTGGGCAGTGTAAGGAGCATAAAGTGGTTTAAATCTCAGATCTTTTTTCCAAGATGGATGAAAGGTTGTCAGCTGCTGATTGTGATTATCCTTACTTTTTTTTTTTTTTTTTACTGTTGCTGCTTTGAGTGTAGAAATGTGTTCAGTGTTAGTTTGTGAAAGAATATTATCAGTGAGATTATGTCTTAAATAGCAAAACATTATCTTATATATTTAATTTATAAATATTCTTTTGCATACACTAATTGGTTAAATGTTCAATAAGAATTTGAAATGATGCATGTTTTAATAATGCTTATATAATAATATTACATTCTGATTTAACCGGTCATGTTTTCAAAATATTTTTTAAAACAATTTGTAAATATTAAAGCAGGTGCTTGTATTTTGTCTGTAGACTGTCAGTCACAACAAAGGCTTTGTCAATTTTAACTATTAAAAAGCATCAACCATGTGCTAAATGCTAAAAAAAATATAAATAACAACAAGATGTGTAAAAGTAATCAAATGTATTCAGATAGAATTACTTTTATAATATAATAATAGAACGTAATCAGGTAACTACTGGAATGGAGTTACCCTCCTAACTGAATAAATCGATCAGGGACTATGCGTAGCCAAAGCTTTATGAGACTTAAGTTTCTGTGGAATGTGACTGAGAGAAACAGTCTGTAAAATAAACACTGGGACTTCCCCAAGTGAGTCAGAACATAACAAATAAATCCAGTGGCTTTCCAGGGAATTCCTGCAGGAGCCACCTTAGCTTTGGGACATAATCGGTAATGGTTTATTTGTAGTCAAGCTATTATTATACACCATTATTTCTTAAATCAAACAAAAAAACTTTAGTGCGATGAAGCCATAATTCAAATGAAGTTCAAATCAAATTCAATAACACTCCCAGACAAGAGTTCAAATATAGTTTTAACTCCAGAAAAAACAAATACAGCCAAAGATATAGGAGTAGGTTCAATGTACCAAGGGATAAACATAATTTTGTTATTTGTTCTCACAAGTTACATGGCTGAATAAAAAAATTATTACAATGGTGGCAAAATCTGATTCTTGTTGTTCGCATAGTAATTTATCTGTAGGCATATAACCATTTTGCTTTAGTCTTTAGACATTTTCAGTCTTTTTTGTAGAATGATTATAGAAATAACATGTATTATGTCAACACTTACATGGAGTGGATGTGAATTTCTTTATCTAAATTGTACTTTTGGTGCTTTTCAATGCAGGGTTCAGTCTCATTAGTGATGCAAAACATTTTATTGGGGCACTCAAAAAGTTGATAAAAAAGTCTTTATAAACATATGGCTAGTTTTAAAAAATGCCAACGCGTTTTGGCACGCAGGCCTTCTTCAGGGCAAAAGTTCACAAATCAAAATGTTTGCCCTGAAGAAGGCCTGCGAGCCAAAACGCGTTGGCATTTTTTAAAACTAGCCATGTGTTTATAAAGGCTTTTTATCAGTTATCTGTTTTTTTGCATAACATATATTGAACACTGAAATAGAAACTGAGCACATGCAAAGAAAAAAAATGGATTTATGCCAAATATCCTTGAGATTTGCCGGACATACTTCACTAATGTGGGGCGTTTCTTGTGTGTTTGATGTAAGAATCGTACCACATGCCACACACATTTTCTCAGAGGGACTAAAGTTACCTGGAGTCCCTTTAACGGCCCACAGAGTAAACAGTATGTTTAAGTTCACGCCTGTGCAACTAAACTCAGTAAATACATTTATCTTATCTTATATTATCTCTGAGCAGGACTTTCAGTGTAAATCCACTTCCCAGAGGAAGGACCCATACGACTTATAGAGCTTTCATCTCCTGCCAAACCCACACTTTCTTGGACACCTCAGCAGCGTATAGTGTGATGAAATGTGCCGCTACATTCCTCACATCCATCCAGACGAACCCCCAGCACGTCCTGTAATGAGCCCATTGCCGCGGTAACCGTTTATAATATTACTGTGTATATAGCAGAGTGAAAGTGTTCAGGAATGACACAGGCTTGTACCGACAGAGACACAAGAAACATCTGCCTCAGGGTTCTTTCTTATCAATGTGTTGCATTTACTGACAGGTCACAGCTTTGTCACAATCGTCTTAATTTATATTATGGCAAAATAAATTGAGAATATATCCAAAGATCCTTTGACATAATTGTATTGTATGGTCACCCATACGTGGGAGCAGTATTTTTATTTCCAGGAATACTTTATCTAAATAAACTGAAGATGCCCTGTGGTCTATAATGGGCAAAATGGTAGAAAACGAATGAATAATTTAACCAGTTTAAAAAGGGATTTAACCTGTTCAGAACTGCAGTTGGACAGGTTTAAAGTACAGGAGTTTTTGATTGGTTACACTCAGACCATAACCAGTTAGAAAGTGTTTTAACCTGCTTAAAACTGGATTGGGACAGGTTTAAAGTGGTTTAACTTGGACCATTACTGGTTGTGGATTTAAAACAAGTTATAGGTGGATTTGGATAGGTTTAAAGTGGTTTAACTTGAACTGTAAGTAGTTTTGAGCAGCTCTACAAAGGTTAGTGATGGATGCAGAGT
Organism: Perccottus glenii; assembly: GCA_024416835.2. NCBI lineage: Eukaryota > Metazoa > Chordata > Actinopteri > Gobiiformes > Odontobutidae > Perccottus > Perccottus glenii. The sequence continues at coordinate 8,443,962 of CM044555.2, read as the reverse complement.
GCTATTACCAGTTTTGGATGGCTTTAATTGGTTTTAGAATAGATAAATGGCATTTAAAGAACATTTAAATGTTTTGTAAAGCGCGTTGTAAAATAAATAAAAAGTTCATTCAAATACTTTAACAAATTGTCAAGTACTACAAAGGAAACAGGGATGTCTTGTTCTTTATTGGAACATTAGTGGTAAAAATGTTTGTATAATATATTACAAATCCATATTTTAAAGTAATGTAGATGCATATGGGGTGTTCACACTTGTAGGCCACTTCTATTAGTTCGGACAAAAACCGGGAGTAATCCTTATAGCTCAGTTAGCTGCTTAATGTTCCCAGTGTCATTTTTAACACTGGATCAAACACAAAAGAAAAAGGCAGTTGAAGAGACACAGTAAACATGACTGTGAGCAGAAAGTGTGTTGATAAGAGCTCAATCTGAGACGTGAAGTCAAACATGGAAAGCTGTGCTGCAGAATGAGTTTGTTTGATTTTCCATTAAACTGGACGCCTATCCGCACCAAACACTTATAAGACATTATACTTCTTTACTACTTCACGTTTGGCCTCTGTTTCTTTTTTCTGTTTAATTCCAACAGACATTACTTATTCTGCTCAAAGGAAGCTATTGAGTCACATGATTTAAGCAGTGCATTTTGTCCATCTTTTCCTATTATTGGTCCAATTAGAGGTCTATGGTCAGTGTGGTGTGTATATTTTAAACAAACCAAACCAGAGTTCATTTGGTAGACTGAGACTCGTTTTTGTTGTGCATTGAGGCTCATAAGGCAACACCAAAGTTCATTTTAACCGACAAGAGTGAACACACCGATATGACATTCTACAGATAGACATAACTCCATACATTTTATAAACACAAAGACTATACTGTACACTTTATGGGTCAGTGACCTTCAGCTGAAACAGTCCATACTGGCCTTGGCTCTCTCCAGCTCATGAAGGAAGTTATAAAACTGAGGAAGTGTCAACTCTGAAGAACAAACAGGAAAGAGTTGGTTATTTTTTTGGGTTATTTATTTGATAAATAAAATAAGCTGTGCAATAAATGTGTTGGAATTATGTAATACATGTCCTACAATAACAAGCATTTCGCTGACACCTTTATCTGGACCATTGGTTTGCATTTAGTACATTTTAATTTTGTTTCTAAAGCTGATTTTAAACTGACCCAGAGCAAACAAAAGAAAAATGTTGTACTGTACACAGGCCTTCTGCTCGTGCCCAGAGTCAGAACTAAACCTGGTGAAGAAGCGTTTAAGTTTCAGCAAAAGTCTGGAACAGCCTCAACTGTAACAATGTTCAAGAGGAAGTTAAAAACCTTCCTCTTTAGCTCCGCACTTCTCCGTCTTTTAAGTTTTTTACTTTTGTTTCTTGTTTTTACTTGTCTTTTATTTCTACATTTACATTTACATTTAGTCATTTAGCAGACACTTTTATCCAAAGCGACTTACATTAAGGTTCCATTCACCAGTGTTACAGCTGGAACACCACTGGAGGCAAGGTGGGTTAAGTGTCTTGCCCAAGGACATAACGACAGTATGAACTGTGGGGAGAGCGGGATTCGAACCACCTACCTTCCGGTTGAAGGACGACCGCTCTACCACTGAGCCACTGCGCCCCCAAATAACATATATTTATATATATCGAGTTGTATTTTCAGTAGAGGCTAAGGTCAACATCTTTGGTATTGTATTCAGAAATTAAAATGCAGATAAAGACGTCTGGGATAATTCACTTGACAAGGCCAAGAGTTATTTGGAACATTACAAGTTAAAACTTTTGTACAGCTGCTCTTTCAGATAAGATACTAAGAATCTTTTGGATTTCCGTGCAGGTCTGCTCACCCATGTAAACATTTTCTGTGGCGTTCCCCTTCCTTATCACCAGCTTCAACTGCAACAACAGACAGTATTATTCAACAAAATTCATTAGAAACTGTGAAATATTAGTCTATCGTTTACCTGCAAATATATGTTGCCCACTTTGTGAATTTCACTGGTGCCGACTGTCACTGCAATAAAAAGACAAATACTTAGACTCTAAGACTAAATGTTTACAGGTGAATATAAAGGTTCAAATAAACAAACCGAGACCCTGTTAGGATCAAGACTGTTATGTGATACAATAGAAGAGATGCAGGCAAAAGTTCAAGTCTAGTTTTAAACCAAGTCCAAACTAATGCAGGGGACAGCACAAAAAATAAAAAAGATAGACGCCATCTAATCACAGTAATAAAATGCAACAAGTAAAGATAGGTTTCAATCTGAGACCAAGGCCTTAAAATGGTTTTGCGTGTAGACAGAGTTTAGCCAAAGGTTTGCATTTCAATAACACATTAGACACACCCTGTTCACCCCCTCCATATACCTGAGCGCAGTGTATGTAAACATGATGAGCAGCTGGACAATAGCTTAACACAGTCCTAACAACCCCTACTGCCCAGTTTATTAGCAATTCTATTCACTGTGGGTCATTATCAGTCAGAGAAAACAATGATGGCTGTTAGAGACCCATCGACTGGACACATGTCTGGCCTTAGACAGAAGCTGAGTTGGTTCATGAGAACTGTTAAACTTTTTTCACATGTTTTATATGTGACTTGTTTTAAAGAAGACTGTCTCTGAGCCTTAAACAGAAATTAACTTTTATTATCCTCCTTCACTGTGGTATATTGACAAAAGTAAAGCACTCGTAAGTATCTGAGGAGGCTCCAGTCCCAGCCACTACAGTTAACTGGACAACTCTTATAACCAGTATAAAATGACAAAAAGTAGTAAAATATGTGAAATAAAAGCTAGAAATACCAACAAAGTGCTTCTTATTTTCTTTTACCTCCAAACTTCCACTCCATGTCAACGAGCTGGTTCACCATCAAAGTTTGTCGAACGGCGAGTCTGGACAGTGCTGCGTAGTGCTCTCTCCACTGTGGACCACAAAAAAAAAAAAAAACATTATAAACTGTGCTGTAAGAGAGTTAAAATTCTGAATTACGTAATAGTCTCATAGAAGTAATACCTGATGTGAAAAATGAGCTGCTTTGACCTCATTGAGTCCTAAAAAAAAGATTAGTATAATTAAGACATCACAGCTTGACGTGGTCTTCATTATAAACACTATCCAGAGGCAAAGCTTAACCCCTGTGACACGTGACAGTGTAGAGTTTCTGATGCTTACCTAAGGTCAGCAGGTCCTCTTTGACCTGCTCAGCTGACAGGTTCCTCTTCATGGCACCTAAAGGAAATGCAACAGCAGCACATTTACTGTCACTTCAGACTTGTCTTAAACATATGCAAAAGCCAAGATCCATGAAGAGGTGTCATTAGTTAGCTGAAATATGATGCAAATATCTCATTATTCAAATATTTTTTATACTGTAAGTTAAGATTGTCATTTAAACATTGCAAATTATTTGTGCAATACTTTCTTTTTCTTGGTTGTCTTTCATTTTGTTCCACGTCTCTCTGGTTATGCTCTCTATTTTAAGGCATTGGAGATCATTTTACCTCTTTATAGGGGTTCTCCTACTCCAATCAACTTTTTAATCAAAGTACGCTGTTCTTCTGAACAATGTCTTAATTGACCCATTTTCCTCAGACTTTCAAACGCATGATCAACAAGTGCTGCTGGCTTCATCCTTAAATAGGGGCCACCTGATTCACACCTGTGAACCAGTGTCACTCAGTGATTGAATGCCACACTGCTATTTTTTTTTAAACACACCCCTTTCAACTATTTGCCCAATTGCACAGCCTTAAGAGCGTGCATATTATGAATGCTGGGTCTTGTTTGTTTTCTGAGAATCTACTGCACCTACTGGTAACTTGTTTGCCATTTAGCAATAAAAAATATACTAAAAACCTTTGAACAATACTATAACTCTTCAGACCCTTACCCTGTGGGACTAAGAGGATGCTCTTCATCACGTTCTTGAGAGGTCCAGCACTCATGCCGTGTTCCCCCGCGAACTCGCCGAGCTGCTGCATAAACCTCTCGGTCTGCTCAGTCACACACACGGAGCCAGAGGGACACAGAAACACATGCATTCATTTGCACAGGCACACAAAGGGACAGGCCGTGCTTAGCCTCGCTTCAGTTATCAAGGCTAATCACAAAGTACTCCCAAAGAGCTCACCTCCTTCGGCTCCAGGAGAAACTGGAACAGAATTTCAATCAGACGAAGAAATTGCTGCACAAAAAGAAAATTTTCAACTGCATTGTATTCCTACATTTTCATCTTAAACGTGAATTTTACTGGCATTTATCCACATGTTTGGGTTACTGCTGTGGGCATATTATCCAGTACATTTTTGATACAAGAGATTTAGGATTAGAAAGTACTGATAGATATAATGAAATAATATGGAATAACTTTATTTGTAACAAGTACTAGCCATTTGAAGCAGTTAGGCAAAAGTAGTCTATAGTATAGTAGTAAGTGATATACTGGGAGTTTTGACAAAGGGTTGTAGGTGGTACTTGTGATTACTGACTTTGAGAACTGTGTAAGTGTTCAATGTACAGCTGTAAATGAGGTCAGGGACAACACAGACTATTATAATATACAGCTGCACACTGCTTCTATGAGCCTGACTAGTTCTCCAGGCAAAGTCCACATCTACAGGTAGCATTTGAATCAAAGTACAGTACCTGTAGGCTTTGTCTATACTCTTTCATGATTACTAATAAATGTTAAATAACGTTGAGGTCGAATTAGAAACTCGTAGGAAAATACACAACCAAAGAGTGTTGTCTGTGATAATCGGTCACTGTTTACTGAGAGTAGAGCATCATCTTGGACCTTTCCCTCAAATCTTATCACTTTAAACCTGTGTTAAAAGCTCTGTTAACATAACCAGTCTATATTTTACACGAAAACCGCCAAAATACTGCTAATAATCCGATCAAAAAGCTCTCGTTTATATAAGCTAACTATAAGCTGTCGTGTTTACCTGTTCGTTGAGTTTATTCAGGTTTTGAAAGTCGTTGCTGACAGAGTCCGGCAACACATCTTTAGTGAAATGAAGCTGCATGGTTTTAAAGTTTCATAAAAAAAAAAAGAAGCTGATTTCAGCCCCACACTCCGCTTCCTGGTGCAGCAGTGCGCATGCGCGGACACTACCGGCTTCTTTACACTCGTTTAATAACTGGATATTTCAACTATAATGTATTTAAAACTTTTTTAGTCAAATAAGCATTTTTGTTGCTTTTATTGTTATATTTATTATTATTATTGTTTTCATTTCAATTGTCTGTGTGAAGTTCTTGTATGGTAAGCTACTTTTCTTTTTCAATGCAGTAAAATTGTAATAATTCATGTCAATTTAAACAACCTTAAACTGAAAAAAGAGGCTACAAGCAATCAATCAATTCAGCAATTTATTTAAATTAAGTTATTACATTGAAGTTTTGACTTGTGAGATGTGCACACATAAAGGCAGCATAAAGGATATGGTCTACTGAGATATATTACACATCTATACAACAGCCTATAGCTTTCAATATAGCTTTTCTATAGCTTTAGGTTATTAAGAGTATAGTTTTTAAATGAATAGTGTGTTTGAATGACATTGGCAGGTTCAGGTCTTTTAAATGAGCAGCATTCTTACCTCTTTCACTGAGAGAATACATTTAGTTAAAGTGGCATATACCAGATTAGATTCGATTCAACACATGTAAAGTACAAAGCAACAAAATGCAGTTTATCATCTAACCAGAAGTGCAAAAGGCAGCAAGTAAAGAATATACTATACAAACAGTATATACAATAAATATGAGTATTATGGACATGACTATGTACTTCATAGATGGGTATTTACATTTACACTGGACAGTACAGTTCAGTAGTAAGTATGGACATAATTTACAGATGGATAACATATTGTCTACAGTGAGCTATATTAAGACAGTAGTGTAATTGGTCAAGATTTAGTGTAGGGTGAAAGATAAACAATAAACTACACGTTAACAATACAATGGATATAATAGTGCAAAGATAAATATACAATGTTTGAATGTTTGCAGTCTAGTGTAAATTATATAATATGTAATATGTTGTATGTAAAGTGAGTGCAGGTAAGTAGAACAGTTCAAATTTAACAGTGCCATTGTGATACTATGATTTCTTATTCACTTCTATCTACAGGAAGAAAAAAAATACTTAATTTAACTCATCATGTCTCTATTTTACCAACTGTACTGCATTTACATGGCTTACACATAGACTTAAACCAAGATCACAATTTTATTGTTTAAGACAATGGTTCAAAAGGAACAAAAGAATTTACAAATCTAAAAAAACAAACCCAAACCCTTCTGAAACTTCTTTATAACCACTCAAGATACCACCAGGTTGAGATCCACTCGCTTAAATCTTTATAAAAGAAGAGAAAAATAACATAAGTATGCTTTTCCTCCACCAGTGTTCACTTTTTCTACTGTGGTGTGAACAGGAAGTAGGCCCAATAACACTTCCAGTGGGTTGTATGGAGCTTTAATTGTTTCTTTTTCCAGATTAATATTTAGATGTGACTGTTTACACCACTCACTTTCTCTTGGTTATTAGAGTTTTGTGCGAGCTTCATGACGTGTTTAACCTGAGGGGGAGAAAACTGGGCGGCGACTCTCACCTGGAAAACAATCCCAGCGACAAATCTGCAGCCTCCTCTCTCTCTCTCTCTCTCTCACACACACACACACACACACACACACACACACTCACACACTCCGGAGTCTATCCGCGGTGAGGGGCCACACAGCGTCGAGCGGGACCCACTCAGAAGCAGGAGAGAGAGGCAGCAGTGTGATGTGCAGCATGCTCCAGCGGCGTGATCAGCTCCTGTGAGAAGACTGGGCTCCCGACAATCCTTCCTCCAAGTTCACGCCTGATTTCTCAACTGTTCTCGACACTTTTGGCTTTGATCCTGACGCTGTACACGGCCAACCAAAACTACTTCCTTCACAACGTTCCTGCTGTGGATAAAGCAACACGCGTGGATGGTTATGTAAGTTTTAATCCCTTTTGTTTAATTTAATTTTGTATATTAGCGTTGTTAACTGATTTAAACCTTTAACGCACGGGTTTAGTCTCGCTTGACAGACTTCACTCGGGATCAGGCCAGTCTGTGGTGTATCACGGTGCTTTTCCTTGACTTGGGTGCACTTTTTTTCTGCACTAGCCTGGTATTAGCCCATGTGCACGGTCAAAGTAAGAGGGCTGCTGCGTACAGATGTGCAACCTGATGTGGAAACTTACCGAGGAGTTTATTCAACCTAGTAAATGAGCCCAGTGTGAGACTCAATCTTCACATAACGCCTCCGTAAAAGTAAACTATGGTTTTCATGGTCCTTGCAAACAAGCATGAAGCATCCATTTAATATTATATGCAAGAAAACGTTGTGCAATAGGCGTGTATCGAGCGCGTTAAGCATTAATTAACTCTACTTAATAATGTTGCTTTTTGCCTTCATTGTAGCCTACCCAAGAAAATGAGTTATTGCTACTTTACTATTCACAACTAGACATGGCAGATGGAAAAACTCTCTTTGTAACACGATGTTTACACGTCTATAGGATTTATAGGACATGTGTAATTTGAATATGATCAACTCTTATCCTGTGTTCATTTCAGAGAAGTAGAGCCGGTGTAGTAAACTGTTACAAGACCCGTTCATTGCACAGATTTTCGCTCTGTTTCCTGTTTCTGGTGGAAAATTGTCGCTTCTTTCTTCTATCAAGTATGTGACATGTCATTAGTGAAGTAGCCTATTTATAAAATGAATAATTGAGGATTGGCTGATGTCGTCGAAGTTGTTGTTGGTGCATTAGGCGACATGCAAGAACAGACACGTGTGCGCGGACAAACCAGAGTCATTCAACCTGTTGAAAAGTGCACAGAGGGAAAGAGGAGGCGTGTGCGTGGTGATACCACACAGGCAGAAAGTAGGAGGGGTTATCAGGCAGCGGAGGCAGTGACACGGTGTTAATGTTCAGTCACAGTCGATTCAAGTTATATTACAAAGATCAACCTGAAGGGACAAAGAGACTTCGTAAGAACATCTGGTGAAGAGTTATTTAACATTAAAGATTTATTTAAAAAAAAAAAAGTTAGAAGGAGTAATGGATAACAAGCAGGATCAATGCCCAAATTACACCAACACCTACAAACCAAATAGAAAAGTGCCACTAAGCAGCCTAAAGATCTATAACAACAGCAAACAAATAGAATCATTTGGAATATAGATTGAACTACAAACGGCATTTAGTTAAATCTACTGTCATGTTTGCTTCATTCCAGCTTTAAATATTCATATTAACGTTTGCTGAAGTGTTTTCAAAGGAAAATAATGAGGTCATGGCCAGGGTTAGTCTGTAGTTTTTTCATAATATTGTTAGATTTGCCAACTTTAAACTATACACTATGGCAGATAGAAGAAACCCTCTTACCGACTGTAACCAAAATGTGTGTGTTCAGGTGTGTTCAGAATTACTGAATTAGATACTTTATTGCAGTAGAAAAAACATGAAATGCTCTCAATATTCCTTAAACTGGTAGAAATATACTTAGGTGTGGGGTAAGTTCATTGCTCATTCATTTAGACATTTCTTTTGAGTTGAACTTTATGGTGTGGTTGAGTTGAGTTTATGAGCCAGTTTATTGGGTTAAGAATAAAAATGAACCCTCCTTGCGTTTGTTCGGCAGTGGACTCCATGAGCTGAGTTCTTTGAGTTTAGGATGCACTGATTTGTTTAGTTAAGACTAATCTAAGACGGCTTTTGTTTTATCACATGCATTGTCAAAGTGTAGCTAGATTTCACTGAAGCAGACTATTATGTCATTAGTGAGTCATGCTTTGGTGTTATTAGGATAATGACAGTTACTGAATATGTGCCAATAATACCTACCTGTCTGTTATTTACTGGTGCACAGACAGGAGCCATAAATTAACAAGGGATTACACCGAGACACTGTTTCCTCGTAGACAGTGCTTTTATTATATATATATAGCGATGGCTATATTTGTGGCTCAACCACCCCCCCCCGGGGTATGACTGACTTTTCATTTCTTTGTTCCTCTTTTCTTCTTCTAAATGCATGTAGCCTACATGCAAATTATTATTATTTAAACCTATTGTATTTATTTTTGGAATGTATTTATTTATCTATTATTATTTAATTTATGATTATAAAGGGGTGCACTTAATTATTAATGATAATAATCATAAAAAAAAAAAAATCATCTGGAAATCATCTCGCGACCCCCTGCCCACCACTCCAACTAAACCTGTCCAAATCCAACTAAAACCTGTTCAAATCCAACTAAAACCTGCTCAAATCCAACTAAAACCTGTTCAAATCCAACTAAAACCTGTTCAAATCCAACTAAAACCTGTTCAAATCCAACTAAAACCTGTTCAAATCCAACTACAACCTGTTCAAATCCAACTACAACCTGTTCAAATCCAACTAAAACCTGTTCAAATCCAACTAAAACCTGTTCATATACAACTAAAACGTGCTCAAATCCAACTAAAACCTGTTCAAATCCAACTAAAACCTGTTCAAATCCAACTAAAACCTGTTCAAATCCAACTAAAACCTGTTCAAATCCAACTACAACCTGTTCAAATCCAACTACAACCTGTTCAAATCCAACTACAACCTGTTCAAATCCAACTAAAACCTGTTCATATACAACTAAAACGTGCTCAAATCCAACTAAAACCTGTTCAAATCCAACTAAAACCTGTTCAAATCCAACTAAAATCTGTTCAAATCCAACTAAAACCTGTTCAAATCCAACTACAACCTGTTCAAATCCAACTACGACCTGTTCAAATCCAACTAAAACCTGTTCAAATCCAACTAAAACCTGTTCAAATCCAACTACAACCTGTTCAAATCCAAATAAAACCCGTTCAAATCCAACTACAACCTGTTCAAATCCAACTAAAACCTGTTCAAATACAACTAAAACGTGCTCAAATACAACTAAAACCTGTTCAAATCCAACTCCGACCTGTTCAAATCCAACTAAAACTTGTTCAAATCCAACTACAACCTGTTCAAATCCAACTAAACCTGTTCAAATCCAACTAAACCTGTTCAAATCCAACTAAACCTGTTCAAATCCAACTAAAACCTGTTTAAATACAACTACAACCTGTTCAAATCCAACTAAACCTGTTCAAATCCAACTAAACCTGTTCAAATCCAACTAAACCTGTTCAAATCCAACTAAAACCTGTTTAAATACAACTAAAACCTGTTCAAATCCAACTCCGACCTGTTCAAATCCAACTAAAACTTGTTCAAATCCAACTACAACCTGTTCAAATCCAACTAAACCTGTTCAAATCCAACTAAACCTGTTCAAATCCAACTAAAACCTGTTTAAATACAACTAAAACGTGCTCAAATACAACTAAAACCTGTTCAAATCCAACTACGACCTGTTCAAATACAACTAAAACTTGTTCAAATCCAACTACAACCTGTTCAAATCCAACTAAACCTGTTCAAATCCAACTACAACCTGTTCAAATCCAACTACAACCTGTTCAAATCCAACTACAACCTGTTCAAATCCAACTACGACCTGTTCAAATCCAACTAAAACCTGTTCAAATCCAACTAAAACTTGTTCAAATCCAACTACAACCTGTTCAAATCCAACTAAACCTGTTCAAATCCAACTAAAACCTGTTCAAATCCAACTAAAACCTGTTCATATACAACTAAAACGTGCTCAAATCCAACTAAAACCTGTTCAAATCCAACTAAAACCTGTTCAAATCCAACTAAAACTTGTTCAAATCCAACTACAACCTGTTCAAATCCAACTAAACCTGTTCAAATCCAACTAAAACCTGTTTAAATACAACTAAAACATGCTCAAATACAACTAAAACCTGTTCAAATCCAACTACAACCTGTTCAAATCCAACTACAACCTGTTCAAATCCAACTACAACCTCTCCAAATCCAACTACAACCTGTTAAAATCCAACTAAAACCTGTTCAAATCCAACTAAAACCTGTTCAAATCCAACTTAAACCTGTCCAAATCCAACTAAAACTTGCACAAATCCAACTAAAACTTGTTCTAATCTGACTAAGACCTGCACAAATCCAACCAAGACCTGTTCTAATCTGGCTAAAACTTTCACAAATCCAACACAAACCTGTTCTAATCTGACTAAAACTTGCACAAATCCAACCAAGACCTGTTCTAATCTGGCTAAAACCTGCACAAATCCAACTAAAACCTATTCATATCCAAATAAAAATTATTCAGGGTAAAAATCTATACCCAAATGAACCAACCAAAATTGTGCATTAGATTTTTTTTTTAATCTTTTGAAATAGTTTGAAGAAGAGATGATATATTGCTCGCTGTTCCCTCTGAGTCCAGTCTTTACAATGGACCTCCAAGTAGACAATGTACAAACTGTAAGGGCCCAATTCGAGCTCAAAGGGGCCACGAAGTACATGACAGACGAGGAATGCAGCCCCTAGCGAGCGACCCCGAGGACCCTTACGCCCTTTTTTTCTTTGAAAAATCCCCTCTTGTAGTACGGTCCCTAATCTCCAGCCACCAGACACAACTTTGATGTGGGGAGAGCCCCCTCCTCCTCCTCCCTTCTGTCCTCACTGTCCCCTTTCCGTGGGCCCCTCAGGCTCTACCCTCCATCTTTTCTCCGATCATTTAATTCACTCTTTCTGAAGCTGCGACTCGTTTCTTGCTCTAAATCTGTCGCTTCAATCTTCAACTAAAGTGGGCTGAAGATGCCGGCAGATAATTACTCACTGGAATTTGTCAGCAAGCTTTCTGTAAGCTTTTAATCATCTGTAGGGGAAAGGTGAAAGGTCTGTGGGGGGCCAAAGGGTAGTGTCTACGTCCCATTTGATAAACTTCACCTCTCAATGGCCCGACAGCGGGACGGCCCCTCCTGAACAATTTGTATGTATTGATGTCAGACGTCGTCGTTTTCTCAGTTTGAGTATCCACCTGACTTCCTGCCGCCCACACTGTAGGTGCCTAGCTGCATTTCCTGCGTTGGGCTCCAGGATGCACCTGCTGGTCACATTTAAGGGGCCATTGTGTAGGAGCCTCTTTGTGGTAAAACTCGTTCGTGTATACAGACAGGTGATAAATTACAGGAAAAAGCAACTTTAAGTGCTTCAACATTTGCGTTCTTACTTAACAATGAAAGTGTATTGTATAAATATAGTATATCATTCACATTGGGTAGAACTATCCTCTCTGTGTGTAAAAAAAAACTTTCTTTGCATCTGTCCCAGTGGAAGGAGCCATTAATTGCCGTGCCTAACAATACATGACAAAATGAGCACTGCTGAAGGAGAAACACACTTTATTTGAGCCCATATTCTTATATTAAGGCCACTTTGTTTCAGATTTTTTAAGTGAAATTACCATCTGGGCTCTTCATAGACAACATTATGTCCCTGCTGGGCTACCATAGCTCTTTACACACTTTAAAAAGGAGTTGTAGAATTGCAATTGCCCCAAAATCTCACCAACAAGCCAAAACCTAAGAAAGGTCTACAAACGTACTTTATTGACATTTTAGTGAGTATTTTTTGAGTATATTTATGTATTGCGAGACTGTTAAGAATTTGGACCATACTTTAATAAAACGCATCATCAGCTGTTTCACTTTTTAGTTAGAGAAGGAGTCATGGCTCTGGTTTTGTTGAATAAAGTCACCGTATTTCAGCGTTTGGTTAGAAATTTCAGTATCTGACACGTGTCCATATGGCCAAAATCGAAATGACATTAATGTCCTGATTATTTTTGTGTTTAAGTCAGCTGCAGACATGTGTAACGAGACTGTAGTAAGTGAGTACAAATAAATGTCTTTTGTTAAATGCTACATTACACTACATCTTATTATAAAGCAGCAAGAACTGTGTATATATTCTACTGCAGTGGAATGAAAGGTGGGGCAGAGAGACACTTAAATTTAAGGACTGTAAATCCGTCCAACATTGTTTTAAGTGACAGTCTGTCCTTATAATGTGTTTGACATGTCCCCCTGAGCAGTGCTGTGACATGTTTAACTTTGCTTGTCATAACTTACTGTCAGAAATAACCGGTGGGATGACATTTACCGGCAAGCAACAATTGCCAAAAAACACACAGACACAGCCAAGATCCACTGTGGGATTCCACCTTTCAGTGTTCTTCCGCATACATTTTCAGAATAAAACAATTCTTTGTTAACATATTGCTTGTATCCAGTGTTGGTACCAGAAGTTGCAAATTCTGGTTAAACAGGGCCAGTAAGTGGGTAGAAAGCATTAGCACTTGTTTTCTAACACCACCTAAAAGCTACAAGTAGTTTTGCTTTTGTCAACGAAAATTATGACTAAATATTGTCGTCAACAAACCTTTATCACCTGACAAAAACAAGACGAGGCGTAAATGCTGTTCATGTGACGATGACTATAATTAAATGTATAATGCAATATGGTTGACAAATAAAAACAAGACAAAATGTGGTTTACAAAATAAAAACTATGCTAAAATGTCTCTTCATTTTTGTTGACCAAAACAAGACAAAACAAAATGTTATAACGTTATTTCATCTTGTTTAGTCGCGTTATTATTTTGTGGTATTTCTGTTTCCTGTGTCTGCATCAGGTCGCACTGCGCAGACACACGCAACGTCACTTTCTCAAGCCCCACTCGTGGCCTTATTTAGAAGACAACAAACAAACAAAGTTAAGTCTGACACAGAGGAAGGCACCAACCAGGATTTGTCTTTGGGAAAAAAAGAATAAACGACATTTGGAAAAACTTTTATAACGTAGAAGTGGAAAAGAAAAGGGAATGTGTTGTGGAAAAAGATGTGGGCACAAAATCACAAACCTTAAGAGACATCTCACGGCATTCAATCATGAAATTTAAGTAAGCCAAGACATTAACGTAACCTCACTTTGACTAAAACTAGACAAAACTAGTGATGGATAATTCTGACTAAAATTCAGACTTTTAGTTGACTGAAACTTAACTAGACTCAAAAGAGTAAGAACGTGACTAAAACTAATACAAACTAAAATGACAGCTTTACCCAAAGACTAGACTAAAACTAAAACAGGCCACCAAAAACAACACTTGCTATAAGCTACAAATAAGATGTAGTTAAATATTTTCAGAGGTAGAACTTGGTGTGAGGCTTGTCTCATTGGTCAATTTAACTACACATATTAATGCAAGGTCTGCTCTTAGGTAAGGGATTGTGTTAAATGCTGCTCTGTTTTGTGCACCTTTCCACCTTTTTCTCAACTGTTGCTGTTCTTTGCACTACCACAGTGTTGTGCATAGGTCCTAGTGTTGTGTGTGTTTTTATAGTATTTCATTCTATTTTTATGAATACAATTTTTAAATCCTGAGGTAAGAGAAAAACAGCCTTTAGATTCCTCTGCACGTCCTGTACATGTAGTAAAATCAACAAGAACAACCACGTTGAACTTTGACCACATACTTTGCCAAAGCAGCTAAAACCTACATTAAGACAAAATACCCACAGCCATTATAGACAGAACAGACAAATCAACACATTACGCCATTTTGTAGTGTCTCTTTGTACAGGCTTGTTTGACCGAGTTCTTGACCTGTCACCTTCCTGAAATCCAAAACCGCTCACTCCACGTAATCTATTAACACATAAACCTGGCTCAGAGGCTCAGATAAATGTACCGTACCATTAAAGAAAGAATTCTCCGAAACGATATCAACTGGTTTTATTATTATTACTTCACTTTGTTTTTGACAGCCCGGCGTATCTGTTTACCTCAGGTTGTGTACGGGCATGTCCCAGTCTCCGCAGCTCTAAATAACTTGTCCTTTTGCTCACCCAATTCCCCTTGCGTTCAATTACAGTTGTGCTCATTAGTTTACATACCCTGGCAGAATTTGTGAAATTTTTGGCCCTTTTTAAAAAAATATGAATGATAACACAAAGAACTTAGAGGAAACTTTGTAAAGGGTCATTGGGTAGTTTCTGTTGTCATTATGATTTTAAAAGAGTAAACACAATTGTCTGACAATAAATGGCTTCATTCAACCATTAAGTATGAGTGGAAAAAAAAGTTTTTCATAGTCATTCATATTCTCTGAAAAATGGCCCAAAAATGTATTTAAACTTATGAACACAACTGAATGTGGGTTTCAGTTATTCCTTGCTGTGCCATATTATCTAAAAATAATTGATATGTGACTTTAAATCAAAACCACAATAAATAAAACTACCAACATAGTCCTCACTTTGTTTATTTTTTGTGTCTCTTCCAGGTTTGAAAAGGAGTCAGGACAACCTCTGGACCAGTCGACTGTGACAGTGATGCCTTCAAACAAGTATTCAGCCGCTCTTATGGAGGAGAGCACCAACATGCCGGCCACTGTGAGTCTCATTTGAATAACACAAACACCTTCTCATTTAGGCCCTGGCTACACAAACACGGGTATTTTTATAAACGCATACTTTTTATTGCATTTGTGCCTTTTGTCCACACACGTTTATTACACAAATATTTGTTAAAACTAGGGAAGGGCACGCATATTCTAATATTCAATCTGCATTATATATTTGAAAAATAAAAACACTATTTGAATTTTGCAGATTCATTTAATACATTTTTTTTGCTGGCCAAAAATAAAATTAATTTATAATGAACAGATTACTAAATACGATTTAACAGATTACAACTGGCAGTGTTTTAGTTCACTGCAGTAAAAGATGTTCCTGCTCTGTTCACTTCTGTCGCTGAGTCGACACACAGAGACCCGGAGAAGGAGATGACACACACCTGTCCACTCACACACCTGTCCACTCACTCAGTGGAGCAGCAAAGCATCTGTGTGGGAAAAAAGAACGGCTCGTAGCCTAATGTAGCCTGCCTCGTTTGTCTTAAAAACTCGGTTCAATAGATTCGGGGGTTTTTTTGTGAACATGGCGTCCTCGTCTAAACACAGCAAAGTTTGGAATAACTTTGAACAAAATAATCAGCTCGTTGTGTGCAGAGGTTGTCAGGAGAAACGAAGTTATCACAATAGCAAACACAATTTCATTTTCAGCAACAAAACACATTATGTAGCCTGTAACTTTGTTTGAATATAGGCTACAGTATACCCCAACTCGCTAGTTAGGAAATGATGTTCAGAAATACATTTCATAAATTAACACCGCCAAATATTCAAATATTATTCAACTTTTAGCTTAAATATTTAAATGTTTTAATTGTGGAAATTGCCCATTCCTAGTTAAAACGCCTTCCAAGTGAAGATTAAAAAAAATCTCCAGATACAGTAGAGACGTGTGGACGGACAAAAGGAGGTTTAATCTGCGCTGACGTTACGGCGGTTTGTTTGTATTGAGCATGCGTGTAACAACTACAGCAACCACAGCAGCTGTAACCCGGGTTTATACATTTATCTGGCTCTATTTGAACTAAATAAATATCACTGCAAAACAATTACAGATGAACTTAGCTTTAATAGATCTCCTCACTCTGATGCACTCAGTAGCTACAGCATGACTCACCACATCAACGGCTAAAAGTACTTTATTAACGGATCCATTTTTCCCTTTTTACTCTACAGAAACATTTAACACTTCCACCTCGGCGTCTGTAAAACAAATCAATCACTTTTTGCGCCACACTGAGCATCGGAATATTTTCAGAAGAGTTTAGAGCTGCCAAAACAAAACAGACTCACTGCGCATGCTCTGAATCTTCTTCTGTGATTTGTGTTTACTGCCATCTTGTGGTGAAGAGAACTGTTCTATGCTTAAGGAGAGTACAGTAGAGCCGTGGATAGAAGCTCTTGACATAGATATTTTTACAAAAAATATCAGTTTATAAAAATACTCGTGTGCGTGGAGCCTAATGAAGTTGGGCTAGTATTAAGTTGAGGCTAGTATATAGTATTAAGTGTAGGGCAATCAGTTTAGTATTGTGTATTGTCTGTTAAATCTGAAGTGACAAATGTGGACACAGTTTTTCTGTTAGAGTCTAGTGACAAATGTTGAAACAATAAATAATTACACAAACAAATTACACTGTAAAATATATTGTTGTGGTTGCCAGTTTTTTACAGTAAATATATGTGGAAATTTATAGGGACATTATGGTATTTACACTATCATTGTAAAAAATAAAAAAAAAACAGCTTTCTACAGCCTGGTCCTAAAGGTATATCATGTTATTGCTGTATTTGTTAATAACTGGTATGTATGGTAATGATGCATTTTCTTTTAATGGTATCTGTAAATGAAGTCTGTTATTTAGTATACTCATAGTAATTCAGTGTATTTACTACCATGAGATACTATCTTTGGCCTTTACAAGTATTTACTGTTTCCATTTGGCAGTATTTGACAGTAAATATTTCAGCCTTTTTCTTTTTTACCAGTGGACTGTTGTGTTACAAAATGGTGAAAGTTAGGAAGTGACACCAAGGTTAGGCACTAAAAAAGAAGAATATAACAATTGATGATTGTTGAATGAATCTGTCTTTTTCACATAACAGTCATATCAAATTTGTAATATACTGTACTGCTCGCTCATTTCTGCCGTAAAAGTTAAACAGGCTGCAGTACATTTTCAATGGACCCAGGGCATTAGCTACCAATGGTGACTAAATGTGTGTGCTGTCAGTGAGTGGGTAGAGCATTTAGGCTAAAGGCTATTTGTTCCTTGTCTTTAATCCACCTCGTAGCCAAATATTGAGCCAATTAAGCCAATCGTAGCCAATTATTTTACCATATAAAAACCGCTAACTTGCACAAACATCTTCTAAACTAGGGTTGTCTAGCTTCTACCAACTTATTTGACCTCGTCTTTTACTTCTGACTTTATTTATTGATGTGTTATTTGCAAATTACAAATGAGGTTAAGAGGCAAACCGGGGAAAAATCAGTATAGAACTGTGTTAGGGAGTTTAAGTAATAATCCTACAGAGAAGTGGTATTGGGACATCCCTTTTTCTTAACCTTAGGCCAAGAGACTCTCTTTGCCCAGGCAGGTGTCAAGACAACACTGCCAGCATGTTACACGAGTCTAATTGAGAATGCATGCCACGAAAAACCGAGCGGGCCCAGCTGCAGATCAGGCAGAAGGGATCTATGGAAGTAAAAATGGAAAAGAAGGAAGGAGAATTTATATATGAACAGACAAAAGACACCACTGGACCTTTTTCTTTGTCTAGAAATGAATTTGAATATAGAGAAAGACATATATACATTTCTTCCTTCGCAGCCTCGCAGAGTCTAACGCTCTCTTTGAACTCTGCCCACACACTCTCACTTTCTCATATTTGCAGTTCTGCGTGCACGCTCAGTATCACGGCCTGTCGTCTGGGCACACACTCACGAGTAAACACTGCGTATTAATGGGGCGCCTGTTGTCCGTTACTACTGCTTCCTCTTTTTCACTCTCACTTATCGTTTTTTATAAGAGACACGCTTCCTTCCCTATACCATCTGTTTTCTCCATTTCAGATCTTCCGCTTTGCCCCTATAGTCATTTAGGCACAGTTTCCTTTAGTCTAACTCCTATAGTGTCCTTTAAACAAACTATTATTTTCTGTCTGTTTATTTATTTTGAGATGAAGTGGTGATGGATTTATCAGAACATAGATCAGTGAACTCTCGGTTGTTGGGAAAAATACAAATTCATCGAAGCATTAAGATTTAGAGATATTTCTACTGAGTTTAGTTTTACTCTGACACCAAACATAGTGCAGACTTTACTGTTACAATATGACTAAGCTGTAGTGTAAAGTAGAGTAGGATAATATAGTGTAGTGTCTCTTATGCTGGCCGTCTTCAAAGATACTAACTTGGGGGTTTTGAGATGAAATAACCCATATAAATGTAATGATGATAGTATATTTGTTTTTATATTAGCCTCCTTGTTTAGTGTTTTAGTTGTTATATTAAAAATCAGAAATGGTCAGCACAGAAACATAAAGGACAAATAGTGATATAAAATAGCATATACTGAATTATGTAATACCTTAGTAATATGTGCTAAACAAGTCTTTATGCTTGCTTTTAGTGTCACAACAGGTGTTTTACAGATCTAATGCAAAATAAGTAACATTCAGTTTATATTTATATGCATTTATATTGCTGCATAAACAGTTACAGATGTAGTTAAAGCGACAGTACTTAGAAAAACAAACTCAAACTTCAAAACTCGGACACTTTAATTTTATAAACAAAAGTATACAAAGCATACAATTAAAAGTATTTTTTTTTTAAATTATATTAACATGTAACAAACGTGTGGTTTCCTAAAAACAAACAGTTGTATTGTTCCTTAAGCTCAGTAAATGGTAACTTTCTTTTTGGCTGATGAAACGGTGAAAGCTGGAGGAGAAGGGACGCTTACCAATCAGTATTGAGTTACAGACATGTGGAAGAGTATTATTGCCGTAATTATGGCAATTATCATTCCACTGACAAATGAGTTACAAGGAAAGTGTGACTTTATGATTGACATTGACGGTAAAAAAAAAAAAGGGTAAGATAGGGTAACCCTAAAATCAATTCTTCTTAAAAACTTTACGGTTTTTAAGAAAGACATGCTAATTTAGGTTGTGTGCTGTGTGCAGTACTGTTTAGTACTGTGTTTCCATGACAACTAGCTGATCGTAGGAGAAAGGGTAATTTCATGTACAAAACATTTTATGGCAATGTCGTTTTTGTATTTTTATTTGTCTTTGTTTGCGATATACCGGCCATGGCTCAGTAATCTAACAGATTAACATATAATAAAATATTAGTTATTACCAATTTAATACAATAAATGGTAGTGTTTTATTGTTTAGTCTGTTGCTAATGGTTTTTTCTCTTGATCTGTTTTTTTTTTTTTTTTTTACTGGTGCAGCCTATTATTATTTGACTGTTACACCACTGTTGATGGTGATCTGTAAATGGTCCGTAGAGCTCAGATTGTCTCACATCTGAGCTCACCTGATTAGTTTCAACAGCCTCCGGTCAGAAAGTGAAAACCTGAATGCTGCAGCTTTACGGTGGGAACTTGTCAAAAACGATCCAGCTGATGGAGTTTTTATGTTTCATGGAGGCTAGTTCCTGCCAAAGAAATTCAATAATTTGCAATTAAATTTCTTTGGCAGGAAAGAAATTAAATGACTAGTTTCTTTTCAATAAACATCCCTGTGCATCTTCATATTCTGATACAAACACAAAAAAATGGATTAATAAGTGGGTCTAAGCCTTTAACTCCCCGAAAGAGCTTCACAACCAGCAGCCTTTCAGAGCAGTCCTCGCTGAGTGTTAGCCGCAGAGCAGCTTTTGTAATCATTTAGGCTTCTGTAAGATGTTTTGACAGCGATGTCAGAGCGCCCCAGGGCAGACTGTAGCTCACTGAGGAATTCAAAAGTGACGTAGGTTCGTAAAACCCGGCACAGTAAAGGGCTTTACGCAGCAATGTGCCACACACGTACTTATGTCTCTCACACTGAAAAATGGATGGCAAAGGGAACAAGGCTGTGTGGTTATGTGGTCGGATTTGTAATGGTGTTGTAATTAAAGTGAGCCACAAGAACGGGTAATTGCAACACATTATGAAGGAAATACTACAGTAAAGCTGGGAGTGTGTGTGAAGAGAGACATGTCAGATGCAAGCACAAAGTGCATATGTCATTTGTACTTTCACTGAAACAGAAAATGAGGAAGTAACATTAAATGGTTTGTTTGAGATTGGACACTGAATGACATTTACCTGTAATTTAACCTTTACTTGTGTTGCAAAAAAAAAGGAGTAGAAAATGAACAGAGAGCGGAAAGATACATGGTGCCAGGTTATAGCAAGAGACACACCTGTGGTCCCTGGATTGATTGAGTTTTATGTAAGTGTTTGAAAGACCAGTAAATAAGAATTCACCCTTTTATGTAGACTAATGATGATATTGCTGTATTTCGCTGTAAAATCACCGTATGGCGGCGCCCTTACACGAGGACCATTTTAGAGGTTCCATGGGAGAGGCTTGGCTAAAACACATAAATTATCCTGAAGGGTGCTTTGTTTTTTGGGGATTGTGAATGGGATATTTTGTCAGAGCTTGTCCCGACTGGTTTTACTAAATGTAATTTGTGCCTCTGAGGCACAGGAAGACTTTTGTTGTTTGGGTTGTAAATTACTTTTCGGCCTCACTTAGAGTTTGGAAACAGTTCGTATGAAGCAGAGTTTTTTTAAATGTTTGTATGAAGACTATGTTAGCTAGGACATGTGAACTGTCATTAATTAACATCTGATTCACTAATAGTGAATAATTGTATTGTTTGGATAGATTGTTTATGCAGCAACTCAACAGTAAGACAAGCCACTGTCTGTTCCACATTCAGTCATAAAAAGCCTTTAGACAACATAATCTCTTTTCTCAATAGAACAGTAGAAAACAATGCAGAGAAAGCTCAAAACTAAAGAACACATGGCAAATTTTTTACCGCTGGTCACTTTCCGACTGCCCCCTGGTTATCCAATGTTCTCTGCGAGCATCGCGCCAGCCTCCGGTCAGCTGAGAGAAAATAGTTACCTACCTAATAGCTACCTTCTCCGCTGATGTCACCTCTGCAAAAACTGACTACTACCATTCTAAGATCATCAACTCGCCTGACTCGCTTACTCTCAACTCATCTTACTGAATCTGTCTGCTGCCTTTGACACTGTTAATCATCACATCCTCCTGTCTTCTCTCAGGGCGATGGGTGTCTCTGGAATGGCGTTGCAATGGTTCAAGTCTTACCTCTCGCATAGGTCATTCAGAGTATCCTGGAGAAACAAGTCTGAGTCCCAACATCTCAATACAGATGAGCGGTCCAAACACAGGGCTCAGTGCTTGGACCGATACTCTTTTCCATATACTGTACATGACATCCCTTGACTCTGTCATCCAGAAGCATGGCTTTTCCTATCACTGCTATGCAGATGACACTCAACTCCACCTGTCATTTCAACCTGACGATCCGACGATCTCTGCTCGCGTCTCGA
The DNA here is from genome assembly GCA_024416835.2 of Perccottus glenii. NCBI lineage: Eukaryota > Metazoa > Chordata > Actinopteri > Gobiiformes > Odontobutidae > Perccottus > Perccottus glenii. Next base: position 8,421,903 of record CM044555.2, on the reverse strand, counting down.
GTGACATCTCACTTTGAATGAAGGACCATCAGATGAACCTTGCAAAAACAGAACTGCTTGTGATTCCGGCCAACCCAGGGACCTGCCATAACTTCTCCATTAAACTAGGCCCATCAACCATTACACCGTCCAGCACTGCCAGAAATCTGGGAGTGGTAATTGATGATCAACTAAACTTCACAAGTCATGTCGCCAGCACCACCCGGTCCTGTAGATTCATCCTCTACAACATTAGGAAAGTTAGACCTTTCCTATCAGAGCACATATGCAAATTCTAGTCCAGGCTCTTGTCTTGTCCAAACTGGATTATTGCAATGCTCTACTGGCTGGACTCCCTGCCTGCACAACCAAACCTCTGCAGCTGATCCAGAATGCAGCGGCAAGAGTGGTCTTTAATGAACCAAAGAGAGCGCACGTAACTCCTCTATTCATTAGGTTACACTGGCTCCCGGTTGACACCCACATTAAGTTCAAAGCTATGCTCTTGGCCTACAAGACCACCACTGGTTCTGCACCCTCATATCTTCACTCACTAATACAGACCTATGTTCCCACCAGATCCCTGCGCTCTGAAAATAAACAACGTCTGGTGGTACCATCCCAAAAAGGAAAAAAATCACTCTCACGTACCTTCTCTGGATCTGTTCCACATTGGTGGAATGATCTACCTGCTGCTACAAGATCAGCAGATTCTGTGATGAACATACATTAGACACAGACACATAAATGTAAACATGCAGATTGTAGCTTTAGGCTATTGTTCCAACATTCTCACACATGCATACACCTGTGCTGTGTCACTGGAGGCCAGTTGGGTTAAGTGTTTTGCCCAAGGACACGACGACATTATATAACTGTGAGCACTTAATACTGTTGTGTAATAAAAAAGCAACCTTAACGTTGTTAAAATGATAAAGCTACACATGCTGCTTGAAGAAACCCCTTTGAAACTCTGTTCAATTTAAAAATAGCTCATATTTTTTATGTGAAATATTTTTTATATTTGTTACAGCTGCTTTCAGTTGAACTCACAGAAAACATCAAACTAAAACTAAGTCAGGGCCTATGATCTAAAAAAAACATCCCATTTAACTGAACATTTTGCACTAAGACCTTATTATTGAAGACACCAGATTGAATTTTAATAGCAACTAGTCAAACAATACTCTATAATGCACTGCTGAATGTTTGAGTCCGACAGTTCAGACGTACTAGAGCAGGTAGAGCAGCCATCCTTCGACCGGCGGGTGGGCGGTTCGATCCCCGCTCGAAACATCCCAAAACATCATAACATCCCGCTCTCCCCCACATACTGTCATTGTGTCCTTGGGCAAGACACTTAACCCACTGTGCCTCCTCCCTCCCAATACACACATTAGGGGGCCAGGACTCCTCTGCAAAAGAGATTTGTAATCTCTGTGGGACTTTCCTGGTTAAATAAATGTTAAAAAAAAAAATCTTCCTCCACTGACTCAGGCCTGCCTCACTGTCACTCCTCACCTGCTCATCTTCAGTCACTCATCATCCTCTTGACTTTCTTTGGCCTAAAATACAAGGTTTTTCAGTCGAGCAGTTTCTTCCTGTTGTGATAATCTACTGTTATTTCTCAACATCCTTGATTTAAACGATTGCATCTTTAGCTGTGAACTCTGTGACACTCTCGTCTCTGTTTTCCTTTTCACTCCCCTCTTTGCCATCATCTCCAGTTCACTGAGTTCACTGAGTTCATGTTGTACAGAGGGCCTGGCATAACCACCCCGCCCCACCCCCCCCCCCACACACACACACACACACACACACACACACACACACACACACACACACACACACACACACACACACTGCATGAGTTCACTGTTTTACAACATTTGACAAGTACAAGCAGCCAGATACGCGACCATTCGGCTCAAAGGCTGGCCTGAACTCACAATCACACATCTGTCTCACAGCTGCATAATATTTTAGGCTGCCTCCTTTTCAAAATGTGCTGCCGAAATAGTGTTTCTAGAGTGTTTGCACAGTGCTAAATTTGTACATCAAAAGGTAAGCTTGAGTCTGGGAGGTCAAAACAGTAACCAGAATGTAATTCTTAGACAGAGGCAAATGCCTGAATTCCAAGCTTTTTTTCATTTCTACTTTATTTTTAAATAGTATGCGTAATATGTCAACTTAATGAGTATTTTTTGCCGTCCCTGTCTCAGACACTCACTCTCCTGCTTGTTTAATTAAAAACGAGGAACAATTCTTCCTCAGCAAAATACTTATCTATTACACCAAACTTAAGTTTAGAGCTAACCGTAGACGTTTAGCTCTGACTTCAGCGTCAGAACGGCAATTATCTCTGCCTCGTTAAACATTACGTGATTGAATTGCCAATATTTATCCCAGTTTCATGTTTTCCTTTTATTGTCAGCCAATACTTTCTTATTGACATCAGTTTCAACCAATGGAAGTGCTCCTTTTTACAGAAGCGAGCATGTGACTGGCCAAAGCTTCGGTTCAAGACTGAAAATTCTCATCTATTAAAATCTTTGATATTAAAGTCTAGATTTCACAGATGGTTCCTGTTACAGTATGCAGTTTGGAGATTTAACAATTATTTTTTTCTCATGCATAAAACACCATACTCTATGTTTAATTCTTATCAACAGCCAGATGATAGCTTACCTTGTCTAAGTGCATTGAAACACCAGACCCCTGTTTCCTTATCTGTGTGTCCGCAGCTTTCCTTTGTCCACATCTTAACTCACATAAAGGATTGGGTTGAACATTAGTAAAGAGTAAATCCAATATATGTGCATTGAAAATTACATTGATAATTACAAATTATGGTTTGGGGTGCAACCCTTGTGAGGCACAATTATGGTAGGGTCTCATTTAACCTACTGTGTCTTAGCATCTTTAACTCCTGGGCTTTCCTGAATCTTTACTATTTCTTATGGAGGATTAGGAGATTTTATTCAAGTCCAAACTTGGTTGAGGCCCTTGGTGCCAGATGAAGTAAAGAAACAACCAAACATCTGCTCACTTCAGGCCCTGAGCTGATCCTGAACTCTTCACCTGAACTTAAGCTCCAAACGAATGACTCAGTCACGGGCCACTAATGCCACAGATATTTGTCATGCTTTGTGTGTTGTTTGTGATGAGTCAGCAGCTGGGATCAGTGACTCAGGAGGATATTATCTGAGTTTTTACCTGATTGATTTGGTTAAAGCTGTATTAAAAACTCCTAAGCAAAGTTATAAGCTTTAAATCTCTCCTAATAAGACTAGATCACATTCTACTTTTTTTCTAATAACAAGCAGAAGAAAATAAATGAATAAATATGCTATTAGGTGATATAAACTGTTTTCCTCAATAAAAACTTAAGTTACAAAAGTAACTTACTGTATGTTTAACTGTTTGCCACAAGTTGACATCAGAGAGTTAAATCCCAAATGCCAACTTTATCTACAGTTCGTTCTAAACAAGTTTTATCTTGAGTGAGTGTTCTTTGGCCGAGCCCATCATCCAGGCAGATGCCTTGTCATTTAAGTAAGTGTTATATACAAACATTATGATAAATGTTGAAATAATTTGGGTGGATCTCAAATGTTTTCTGACAGATGAAACATCCATTTGTCTGGATTAAAAAAGGGTTTTTTTACTTGCTTTGAGCCACCTTCATTCACATCACGACTGTTTAAACGCAGGCGGCAGTAGCTCAGTGGTAGAGCGGTCGACCTTCAACCGGAAGGTAGGCGGTTCGATTCCCACTCTCCCCACAGTTCATACTGTCATTGTGTCCTTGGGCAAGACACTTAACCCACCTTGCCTCCAGTGACTGTAACACTGGTAATTACATTAGAACAATGTAAGTTGCTTTGGATAAAAGCGTCAGCTAAATGAATAAATGTAAATGTAGTTCTTAATTACAGATGAACTGAGTGACAACTTAACAGAAGATTTGAGGCCTTTTCATGATTGGGTTGGTTACTGACTGAATTCTTTACATTATTTTGGGTTCAGACTTGCCCTTAAAGTTTTCTATGGCACCATAACAATTGAGTGGATGAGCCGTCAGGTGAATTCTCAAATTCTCAAAACTAGAGCTCTGTAAAAACATTAGACCTGTGTTAACACATTAACATGGGCCACTGTTGCCTTTTCTGCTCTGTCCTGGCATTATGTCAAAAATGAGAAGCCTTAAGCGCACACATTAAACTCTTATTTGGTTCTAATACATCTGGAAGGTGTTTTTTCTGAGGGACCTTGCACATTAATTCATCAAATAAGGCACTAAACTATTCTAAAGAGATACAGAATTACACTTAGAGGCTTAAAATGAGGACAAAGTGGCACAAAAGCAGGAAATTAATGTAAAAAACAAACTGCTAATGTGATAAAGTGTCCCAATCCCAAGCTTTAGAGCGATGTACTTTAGAGATAAGTTCATTACGCAACATGGCAACAGTACAGTGCAACACGATTTGATAAAAATTGAAAAAGTGATGAAAATTAAATCAAATATTTACATTAAATCCGTACTGGTTCTTGTGCATTTGCAGCTATGCATACTCTTAAGAAGACAGTTTTTTTTTTCACAATGTTGGGCTGCACCTAGACTTAATAAAGACAGGAATACCCCCCACAATCTGATTATGAGCTTATGGTAGGCTTTTTTTGCAAATCTGAAACTGCAGGGCCATTTCCCAATTAGTCTTTAATTGCGATTCACTGCTTATTGCAATGATATGATCATAATATTGTGATTCTGCAGCCTATTAGGTATTATGATATCTGTGAAACTGAAGTGACACTTTTTGTGCATTATAGAATAAATTGTTGCACATTTATTCTTTTAATAGTTGATGAAATTTGTCCAATAGCAGTTGCATAGTCTCTCTTATCCACAAATCTCATGAGAGCCTTTAACTTATGTCAAAGTATGTGTTGAGGACTCAGTTATGTGCTGTATTCCTCCAGGCTGCAGTAAACGTGGACACACCTCCAGCCGAGGCCCTGTCAGAGAACGACAGCGGAGTGGAGATGACCAACGAGAACAGCCCTTTGACCGCGGCCGAGCCCCCTTCCCCCTTCTGCCCCAAGCTGAATGGAGGAGCTGCTTCACCTCAAGGTACACGACAAACTGATTATGAAACTAAAGTATGAAAGGCAGTAAATGTAAACTAAGTACGAAACCTCCTGCTGCTATCTCCAGTATTAAACCACTCTCTACTTTTATGTGTGCACTTTATCTTTGGAAAATATTTGTCTTGCGTGCCATCTGTCTGAGCGTCTGTCGATGTCGTGTGTCCAGATGGTAATCAGTCGTCAACAGGGAGCAGAAAGAGGGGCAGGAAGAGATGTGTAGAAGAGGACTCTTCATGGGACTCCTACAGCCAGGTATCTACAGCTTTTACACCAACAAATAACAATAAATGTCCATCCTTTGATTGACACATTCGTCACAAGCCGCCTCAGAGCCTGGGACATAAATGAGGGGACACAGAGAAGAGGTACAGACCAATCAAAACATGTTCTTTATTGTTAACAAAAACGTTAACATTAAACCAAAAGAAAAGGGATGAGGGTTGAAAATGTCATAATGTAAGGTGTATTGAAAGTGCAAGTAAAACTACAAAAGAACAAACAAAACAGAATCATACCTGAAGAAGGAGAGAGAGAGAGAAAAAAGAAAGGGTTAGTGGGGCCGTTTAAAAAAAAAAACCCTCCTCTGCCTGCCGGAAGAACCGCCCCTGCATGTCAGAAGTATTTCTAATGTATTTCTAAAGCATTTGAACACAATTAACTGCTAAACAAAGCTATTACAGCATCAGGCAAAGTTAATTGTGCAATAAGACCCTTTGCATTCATAGATCCATAGGTCCCATTAGAAGGGGTGTTTTATTTTACTACAGCCAATAAAGAATAAACTGAGCACTGCATTTAGAGACCCACACTATCTTGTTTTTAAAACCCACAGTTTTGTTTGAAGGCTTTGGACATCGATCAACTAAAACAGATGTCCATGGATTAGTCACACATAAATAATGTGAACAAAAATATGTACAATGATCATGTGTGTTGTGAAGAAAGGGAGCGATTTAAGGCACACGTTTGATTACTTTTCTGTTTTTTAGTGTTTTAGGTTTGTTTCAATAGCTAGTGTCCTTGGTGTTTCTCTGTTGTCAATATCTTGCTTAGTTTAGAAATTTTTAGAAAATATGTCTTCCTTTGTTACTTCTATGACATTGGTTGATAAACTATAACATGCCCTACTAAACTGCAATCTGCAATGTTGCCACCAGATGTCACTAAAGGGCTCCATATTGCACCTTTAACAAAAAATATACACAAAAATATAAACTTAACAGTTTCATGACCATCTAACGTTATGACCATGATGCTTTTCTTTTTCTAAACCTTTTTTCTAAACTTCTTTCTTAAAGCTGCTTCACATACTTTGTTAGATTAAATACTCTCTTATTAGGAAATTTGCCTTAAAGATCACATTTCATGCCCTTTTCATTTACAGCAGAAGTCTTCGGGTGCGTCCCAGTTAGGTTTGAGACAAACCCCTCATCCCAGGACCATCTTTCAGGCCGGTCAGACACCGAACAACAACGGAAAACCTCGCCGACAGAACCGCAAACAAGACCAGGCCTTGTTACAGGTGCGTTCACTCATAAAGCAGGGTTTGTTTTCTGCACACGTCGACCATATTGTTGTCTTGGCTTCACAGAGATTACGTAATAGTTTCCATTTCTTATAATGAGTCCATACTTCATGTCTTTATTGACTTCATAATGTTGCTTGTGTGGTCGTAGTTTGATAAGAGTGAGCCTTCAGGTCAAATTACACACTTGCATTTGATCCCATAGAGTTGTTACATGCTCCTTTTCTCTGAGTTAGACTCCTTTGCTCAAACACAAGCAGCTGAATGACCCCTGTGGTTTGTCTGTGTCCGTCAGTGCGGTCCTCGGGCGACTCCTGCGGTCTCTAACGATGTCTCTGAAGCTCCTCGCCTGGAGCTGATGGAGCAGGACTCGAAAGACTCGGCCCAAAGCAGCATCACCTCATCCAGCTCCGAAACACAGCCCGAGTACAATGTAAGTCTTAACCACTACAACATTATTTCTCCAATCAACTTTAAATTAAATTGTTAAATTTTCGAAAGCCTGATAAACCTTAAGTGTGGTGTTGTGGCTCACCTGTCTCAAGATAAATTAAAGATATAATTTTTATTAGACAACTAATAAGGAAAGTGTGACTATTGTCATAAAAGCAAGAAAAGCAAACAATCAGAAGCAAACCAAAAAAATAATAAGCGAGAACAAGAAAACGTATGAAACCCTTTCCCATTTGGTAACACTTACTTATCTCCAGCTTCCTTTTGCACAAGTAGTCATCATCAAACGCTTTCTTTATACATGTCTTCCATAAATATCACATTTTCATTTTACATTTGAAAAAAAAAAATGTTTTTATGTCTTTTCCGTTTTAAGATTCAAATTTCCTAATAATTAAAAACACATTATCAGTCATGTCTTTCAATATTCCTACCCTAACAACGCATTAAAAATAAATTTACCACCTTCACAGATTTCATTAAAGCTGGCCACATTAGATCTGATCGCCTTGTCCAAGTTTTAGAGCCAGGTCTAAAGGGAAAGAGATATTATTGACAGCATCACTAATAAGAAATAAGCCTCTGACAAATAAGCCTTTGAGTTTTTTATTTTAGTCTGTAAGTCACTGCAGCTTTAGGGTGACATTTTTCATTTCTCATTTGTGGTTAAGTTGTTGCTCTAAGGAAAATGTATAAAAAGTTAGTAATGCAGTTATATTGCTTCACCTTATTGTGCCTCAAGTGACAATGAATTAAGAAACTCCCATCTTCCAAAATATAATTTTGACTAATGACATTCAGTATATACAAGAGTCGCTTCGGTGTATTTTCCTTCTGTTATTAGACTTTCATGTTTAAAGCTCACAACACAATCTTCCAAAGCCCCTTCCAAAGGGGGGGGGGGGATATTGAAAAGAGGAAGTGGATGCTTGGGAGTGATAGAAAAAGCAGCATAACTCCCTCCTCCACCTGGCCTTGTGTTGGTGCAGGTGGCTCCACACACAAACACAGCGCCACAGTGTTTGTTCTTTATGAATAGTTGAATCCAGTTCAGTCCATTCAGAGAGGCTGGCTGTGTGCGTTTGAAGATACAGACAGCACATGCCCTCACAGGTTTAGGTTTAGTTTGTCTTTCTGTAAGTGTGAGTGTGCTCTTGATCTTTGTCTGAAAAGAGAGGGACAATATTACGAAGGCTCATTCTAAGAAGTGCATGAAGCGTTTAAAATGTCTGTATGTCACAATGGAAGGTAGTTACAGAGGCTTTGTAAAGTTGAAAACAGATTGAGTAGGCTCAAGCTTAAACGGGACAGCTGTTATAGACAGTTGTTGAAGTATTAAGTGTGTAAGTGGGTGGTATATACACATAACGAGAGAAGTATGCGTTGAATAGGCCACATGCAAATTAGCCATGTGCGTTTTGTTTTTTTATTTTACATGGCACCTTTTCTGGGTCATTCTTCCTTCTTGTGTAAAATGTGATCACTTTTTTTATTGATTTGCGCAGCACTGACTAGTCTTTTTGCTTTATTAAAATAGTCCCAAATATTTGAATAAAGGACCATAAAAGGTGCTTAACTGTTGCATTAATGCATGTAACTCTTATGAATGTCCAGGACAACAAGGGTTTTGGCATTGGAGAGCTGGTCTGGGGGAAGATTAAAGGCTTCTCTTGGTGGCCCGGGATCGTGGTGACGTGGCGTGTCACTGGCAAACGTCACGCCAGTCACGGCATGAGGTGGCTGCAGTGGTTCGGAGACGGCAAGTTTTCTGAGGTCAGTACAGGGTAAAAAAAACAAAACAGACTTTAACAAGGAGTTAACTCAAAGTGGTTAGATTGACTTTTTCTTGTGTTTCAGGTTTCAGCGGATAAACTAGACTCCATCACAGCTTTTCCAAAGTTCTTCAGCCAGGCCTCCTACACAAAGCTGGCCTCGTACCGCAGAGCAATCTTCCAAGCTCTTGAGGTAAGAATCGAGAAAGGATCAGTCAGCATCACAGGAAAGCACTTCATCAACTCAGCCACAAAACTTTAGACGACTATCACCACCCTTTCTCTCAACACTTTCAGCTTCTTCCAACAGAACTATGGTATAGACTTCCCTGTGCTCACAAAAACATGTACAGTATAAAATTGTCCCACTTGCAATTAAAGAGCTCAACCAATCAAAACCCTAAAAAAACCCGGAGATGTCTCCGCAGCACTTCTCACTTTACTAAACCAGCCTTTCAACTGTTTCTATTGTTCATACACATACTGGATATGTATGTATTTTTTTGAAATGTAAGGGAAGTGTATGTAAAGGAAATGTGTATTTTGCAAGCTAAAAACAAATTTCTTTGTTTATAAATGTGAGACAATAAAGTTAATTCAATTTAATTACATTTACATTTATTTATTTAGCAGACGCTTTTATCCAAAGCGACTTACATTAAGGTTCCTTCCTGTGGAAGGACGACCGCTCTACCACTGAGCCACTGCATGACATTTACCTTTTATCATAAACACTATAAGAAAACAATGGCGTAAACTGCGGCTCACACCAGCACTGAGCAAAGACACAAAACAACCCCAGCTTTAACAACTGGAATATCTTGTTCTCGTGAACCCAATCTTGTGTCTCGTCTCATGGGATTTGTGTCTCGTCACACAAAGGATATTTTAACAATCAATCATTCACACTTTATTTAAATAGCACCTTAGAGCAGACAAAACTGAACCAAAGAGCTTTCCATTGGTGCAATAATGAATAGAAATCAGAGCATACAAACAAGTAAACAATCAAATAAGAGAAAGTGTTCCAGTGCTTTTTATTTAACTCTTGCCATAGAGCCGAGTCTGAGTAAATATATGAATAATTTGAGTTGGTGAGAAATAGTTTCAGACAGCCACATTGAGCTGCCATATGTAAATAACTTAAATACCATCTATAGATGATAATCTGTTTTAAATGGCCCCATTAGCAGTCATATTAGCCTATTTTATTGCTCCTGTCTGCTTCTCCAAACTGGGATCTGCTGACAGTTCAATATGGACTCAATTATTTTTATGTTTTGCAAAATACTGATCTATCCCTTTATTTGCTGCTTTTTGTAGTGCCTAAATTTAACATGAAACATTCAATCCATCTTACTCTTTTATTTTAAATTTTTTTTGCATAATACAAGCTCTAAAGTGATAAAGAAGTGAAATAATAGCTGTAAATTGATGGAACGGTTTAAAGATTTACTCTGAATTGGAAGAGAAGAGTGAAGACCTGGGTTAGACTGAAAGGAAACAAATACTGTATTATGCATTGCAGGGTATGGTTAAATTAAAAACGAAAGTGGTTAGATCAAAAACGATGAAAGCGTGTGTAGGCCGTGTGTGTGTATCAATTGGGGATTTGTAAAAACATGCAGAGTGCGTTTGTTGCCAAGAAAAAATCGGTTCAGTAGAAGTGCATTTGAGCATGTTTACACAATATCGGTCTGTCTGCATTTGTGTGTGTGTTACCAAAAAAAGTAAAAGTGTCCTGGGATTCCTCCGCACCATATGCTTCACGCTGTCAGTAAATCAAACTATATGGAGTCAAAATGGAGAGAAAACAAACACGATAACATGTCTGGACAGACGTGGCACATAACACTTATCAGACACTAAACTAGACCAGACTGTGTAAAAATATGACACTTGGGAAAAATTATAAAGAATGCTTTCAAAGATCTAGAATTCAAGTGTGTATTTTAGGGCGTATTCTCTCCTGAAAGTCCGCACCAAGGTCCTCAAAAAGACCTCATAAATAATTACGCATTATTCCTTAGGTTCAGTAACTTTTGGTTTCACGCTACAGTTCTTAAAAACAGACTATCAGACTTTCCCTGATGCTGTGTTCACTGTTGTTATGACAACATGGGGCCAGCCTCTTAAAACCCTTTAGGCTCCTGGGCTTATTTTTTTAAAATGCAGATTTTTGAGATTCAAAATTTAAAAGGCTGTGGTTTGAAAATCATAACAGTTAGAGTCCTACTTTGAACCACAAATCAATTAAGTATATGAGTGAAATCATTTTGCATCTAATTTGCATCTAATTTGCATACCATGGCGTTATATATTGTCGGTTATGTTATTTACATTACAAAAAGAATCATGAACATATAAGTTAGATAAAGACATATAATATAACAAAAATGTTTTTTTTCTTTTTTATGTCTTTATCTGAAAATAAATAATTAACCCTCTAAACGCCAAAGTTGCAAAATTGCGACAAACAACGTAACTGGGAAAAACAGACGCTATGTGTTTATGTGCTAAATCCAAGCCTCTCCCATGGAACCTCTTAAAGTCCTCGTGTTAGGGCGCCGCCATACGGTGATTTTACAGCGAAATACAGCGATACACCGCCGTCCACCAGAGGGCAGGCTCCAAAAGTGGAAATATAAGGAGAAACCCAATGGCGACTTTACAAGTGTAAAACTCATGTTTACAGCCTGGTACAAAAGATGGCTCTCTCTAGAGCTACGTTTTTATTACATGACAACTCGGGGGGGAATTTTTGATTAATATGTCTGTTTATGCTATCTGAAAACTATTGTTTTACTATGGAGTAAAAGCCGAAAAGCCCGGATGTAACCACCATTTTAGTACATCCATGTTTATTTACAATCTCTGGCTAAATCATGTTTCCACTCCCTTCCACCAGAAGCAGCATTGTCTACATGCGAGCTGGCAAACGCGAAAATGTACAAAATACATCTGTGATGAAGCTTTATGTTTTTTTAATCCCGACCCTTATTTGTTTTCTCTGTTCTCTGGTCCTGGGGGGCTTTCACACTTAAAGATTCGTCCGAAAGTGTGGACCAAACTGTGCAGGTGTGAAAGCGCCCTTATGTTTTTTACAATGTAACAGGAAGTCAGACTCAACATCAATCGGCTTTTGAGCTCTGAGAAACAAAATCTTAATCTGAAACTCCTACTGAGTCTTTCTTATTGTTTTGATTTAGGGTGAAATTATAGCCACCAATGTGTTGCATTGACAGATGTAATTTAGGACGTCAGTCTCCACATAGGCATCTTTGTTTTCATCTCAACATCTATTGTATGTTTGAGGCAACTGTCTATAATTGAATGCATCTGCAGCTTAGAGTTGTATAATCACAAGGTGGTAGTTGTAGCAGTAACTAACAGTATCTCTCAAACAGGAATAATCTGATCTTTTTAAACTGTGTTGTGAAACTTTGATTTTAGAGGCTTTCTTATGGTATTTTTTGTCAATCATTTAAATGGTGCCATGGTGTCATGTGCCAAAAGAAAGTTTACAGAGACATTTCCCAGTTTTGTTTGATTAAGTTATGTTTTTGTCGCCAATTTCTGGAACTCTTCCTGTTTGGGCTCGTCTATGGTCTGCGTGAGGTTCACACGTACCAGAGTTCACTTGGGCGCTCTCCGAGACCAGCATTCACATTTATCCAAGTGAACCGTGCTAACAGAGCAACTGCACCAGAGTCCATTTAAACCGCACCAAACACAACAAATGTGAACGCACCCTAATTCACAATGGAGTATGTCATGTCATTTTCCAGTCAAACTTAACTTTGCCTTAACAATATATTGTGTCTGTGTCAGATGGCCAGCGTGCGGGCAGAGAAGACGTTCCCCCCATGTGAGTCGGACAGTCCGGACGAGCAGATCAAGCCCATGTTGGACTGGGCCAATGGTGGCTTCCTGCCCAAAGGCGAGGAGGGACTCAAGCCCACGCACAAGGCTGGTGAGTTATGATACTACTGCAGCCAATTCTTTAATCGCAAGCACTAATAAGTCTCTTGGTGGGGTTAATGAGCCACACCAATGTTGCTAAGCCTGTCACAGTTTGGCCTAAACCCATGTCCCTATTTGTATTTCCAGAGAGCAACCCTCTAGATCACCATGTCCTTGACGTGTCCCTCCCAGAGTATTTCCCCAGCGCAAAGCGGCCCAAAGTCGGCCCGTGTAAGAGCAAAGCTGTCCCCGAGGAGTCCTTTAGCAGAGGTACACCTCCAAAACCTGTAAAAAAGACACTATATATAAAGCAGTTTTATCTTAAGGCATATCTTTTTCAGAACAAATGGTGAATGAAGTTCTGAAGACAAAACGAAGTATAGAAGGTGAGTTTTTTCTTTATTATTATTATCAGCCTTGAATAATGTGAACAAAACCTGTTATTTGATTTTAAGTCGTTGACTGATGTTACTGATGTGTGTGTTTGTGCAGAGTTCTGTCTCTCTTGTGGAAAGATGAGAGTAGCTATCTTCCACCCGCTGTTTGAAGGAGGCCTGTGCCAAACATGCAAGGTACGAGACCTGGCTTTAATGGTTACTCATAAATTATGATTAAGAGTTTCTAATGAAAGTCAACAAGTAGGGGTTTAACTTTATTGGTTGTTCATTAACTTTCCGACTAATTATTCTTTATGGATCTCTAGTAGCTGTAGCCTTTCCCTGGTGCTTTTGACGTGAGGTTAATCCCAGGGTTCACACTTAAGAGGCATACACAGAAAGCAATACGGGACATGGACAGTGGTTTTGGTTCATTTAACTTCAGAAAACTGCATTAAACTCCACCTAGATTGTATTTGTACAGTTGTAAGGCAAGGCCAGGCAATTTAATTAATATAGCACAATTCATACACTGTGTAACTCAGTACTTTTACATTTTGAAAGACAAGATAAAAAAAACAAAACACTTTAAGTTGTCTTTACTGAATGTAGGTGGAGCTAAAGAGAAAGGTTTTTAACTTCCCCTTGAACATTGTTAAAGATGAGGTTGTTCCAGATTTGTGCTGCATAAAACTTAAACGCTACTTCACCCTGTTTAGTTCTAACGCTGGGCACGAGCAGAAGCCTGTCCCAGATGTTCTCAGAGTCTGAGGAGGTTCATAAGGAACTAGCATCAGTAATATATACTCTGGTGCTAAACCATTAAGAGACTTGAAAACCAGCTTGGTAAAATCTATTCTCTGAGGTTGTACTTCCTGGTTTTGGTGAGAACCCGAGCAGCCGCGGTCTGAATAAGCTGCAGCTGTCTTAACCCTCGTTTTGAGAGACCAGTGAGCAGGCCGTTACAGTAATCTAACCTGCTGGAGATAAAAGCATGGATAAGTTTCTCTAAGTCTGGGTGAGACATTATTCCTTTGACTTTGGAAAGGTTTTTAAGGTGATAAAATGCAGATGATGTAATTAACTTAATGTGACTGTGGAAATTCAAGTCTGAGTCCATGATGACCCCTAGATTTCTAATTCAGTCTTGTTTCTGTTCAGTTGGAAATAAATTATTTTGCATCCACCCATCAATCTGTTCGATGCAGTGACACAGTGAATGGATTGGTCATTTTCACCTGCTGTGAGTGAAATGTAAATCTGAGTGTCATCTACATAATTATGGTATGATACGCCACAGCTGCGTATTAACTGGCCTAAAGGAAGCATGTAGAGATTGAATAATAGAGGTCCCAAGATTGACCCCTGTGGAACCCCACATGTCAGGGCCATTCGGTCTGATACACAGTTACCAACCGAAACAAAGTACTTCCTGTCTTCAAGATAGGACTGAAACCATTTAAGGGCAGTTCCAGTGATACCTATCCATTCCTCTAATCTTTGCCCGCGTCAGTGTTCAGAGGTCATTTGTGACTTTGATAAGTGTCTCAGTCTGTGATGGGGCCTGAATCCTGACTGAAAACGATCAAAGCAGTTGTTAAGCACTCTACGCAAATTCTAGTCCAGGCTCTTGTCTTGTCCAAACTGGATTATTGCAATGCTCTACTGGCTGGACTCCTCTTCCGTCAAAACCTGACTGACAAACACTGAGTTCTACTTCCTTTCTATCGATTCCTTTCTTTAAAAAAAAAAAAATTCTCTTATCCTTAGCTTTTTATACTGCGCTGGGTTTAAACTGACTAGTTTTTTGTGCACTTATGCTTTTTGTACCTTGTGTTGTTAAAATTGCTTCCATTGTTTTTCCTCATTTGTAAGTCGCTTTGGATAAAAGCGTCTGCTAAATGACTAAATGTAAATGTAAATTAAGTTGTTGATATACAATTTTTTTTCAGTGACTTTGCTTAAAAATGTCAGGTTTGATTTGGGCCGATAGTTGTTGAGCGCTGTAGCATATCAGGACTGCTCTTCTTTAGGAGTGGCTTAATGACAGCAGTTTTTACGGCCCTTGGAAATGTTCGAGACTGTAAGGAATTATTGACTATATCAGTGAGTTGTGGTAACAAACTGCTTAGTACTGATTTTAGAAATCTAGTGGGTAAAACATCGAGGCAGCAGGTGGATGAACTCAAGTTTTTTCAATTGTTCTGTCATTAATGGGTGTAAAATGTGTTAACCCATGACTGCAGTGTTGTTTTATGCCCTGTTGACTGTATCACATGTTTAATGCCTTGAACCTTGTCGTTGAAAAACATTGAAAACTCATTGCATTTAGTGGAAACTAATTCTGGAAAGAATAGAGCTGGAGGATTTGTTAATCTGTTCTGTGCCCTGACAGAATTAGTATTGCTTCACAATGCCTTCTGCCTCGTCCTGATCACTTTAACCTTAACAGGAGCAATGGTGTCCATAACATTTAAAACACCTGAAGTATAACAATTCAACAAATCATAAACATTAACATTTTATAATGATTATGGATTAAACACATCACTTGGGTCCATCTCTGAAACCCTGTACTTTACACTCTGGGCTCAAGATTGGGAAGCCCTTCAGTATTATTAAAGAAGAACCTCTGTGATAAGGAACAGTAGACTCCACATTTCTGTCTAGTCTTTACTGAATACATTAAGTGTTCTTTCTGACCAAGGTGCTGTTCACATTTTAGATTAGTTTAGTGTCTGTTGATGTGATTGGTCGTTTTGTGCCAACATGTATCAGATGAACACAGTCATAGCTCCAAAAAGAAACCCAGGATTAACCTAACCATTTTGTAACCCAGGTTGCGATGCCACTGATTGCATACATTGTAATTTAGTGCCATATTTGAATGGTGAATAGATACAGAGGATCTTTCAGTGACAATGCTCCATATTCCTTGCTATTGTCAATTCAAATCTGAGTTCTAACTCATTGGTGTGTGGTTCTGTTTGCTCAGGACAATTATTTGGAGATGTCCTACATGTACGACGACGACGGCTACCAGTCCTACTGCACAGTCTGCTGCGGAGGTCGAGAGGTTCTTCTGTGCGGCAACGCCAACTGCTGCAGGTCAGACACTTTATTTTAACATTTTGGTGGAACTGATCTCTCCTACTCTCAAAAATAGTCCCATATATTGTAAAAGGAGGACAGGTAACTTATTCCCTACAGTTGGAAATAAAGAGTGTTACATAGAAGGTATTTATGTGCTTTTAGTTTGACATTAGACTGCTCTTAATTCTATTTTTCATTTATTAAACCCCAGGACTTAGCTCTCTCCAGTACAAGCTCTTCAGAGTGGCTTTCTGAACCATAAAATACAATATAAGCTCTAAATGAACTAAATTCTAAATACAGAACTGTCCCTTTAACTTGACCGGTTGCTGCCCCCGTAGGTGTTTCTGTGTGGACTGTTTGGACATTTTGGTGGATCCTGGAGCGTCGAACAGTGCCCGTCATTTGGACCCGTGGCGGTGCTACATGTGCCAGCCGCTGCAGCACTACGGCGTCCTCAGACAAAGACACGACTGGAGCCTCAAGCTGCAGGAGTTCTTCGCCAACGACAACGGGCAGGAGTTTGTACGTTACATTTTTGTAGATATTGATGTTGGGCATAGTCTTAAAAATGAACTTAACCTATCAGTGCTAACTCTGTCTTACAGGAGACACCAAAGATTTACCCAGCAGTCCCAGCAGAACAAAGGCGGCCAATCAGAGTCCTGTCACTTTTTGACGGGATTGCAACAGGTTTGTTTAAAGATTTTTAATTGGATTTATACTTTTTACTCTAAGGCCTTGTAGGTTAACATGAAACCCTCTGGTTGGTTACAGGGTATTTGGTGCTAAGAGATCTGGGTTTCAAAGTGGACCAGTACATAGCATCAGAGGTTTGTGAGGACTCCATCTCAGTGGGAGTGGTCAGACATGAAGGAAAGATCCAGTACGTCCATGATGTTCGCAATATCACCAAGAAAAATGTAAGGACAAAATACAAAATACAATACTCGCACAGAATTGTAATAATATGTTTTAAACATTTTAAGCTGTTTCATAAAAGCTGAGAAATGACAGATAGTGACTGTGTATACGTGTGGTTTTATTAACACAAGGAATAAATGAAGTGAAAGTGACAGATGCACTGACATGGGCTGTGTCCAAAATAGAGATAAAGACAATAACTGGTTTTACAGTATATACCGCAGGAATAAACTGCCTCGGTATCCATATTGTTAAAATCTTACACATAAAAATGGCACATTTAATAAAAGGCTTCTGTATTTAACATGATTCTTAAAGTTAAACTTACATTTAAAGATGGAGTTTAAATCATTTTAATTTAATTTAATTACATAATTTGTGCGCAAGGTGTGTGGGGTCTGCTGCCTGACGCTGAGCAGGAAAGATAAGTTTTGGTCAAAGGCAGACAGAGCTTGAACCCAGTGATTGTAAATATAGTGGATAGCTCCCCCATTCACTGATATTATCTTTACTACAGAGCAATAAAATGGCAGTTACATTCGGGCTTTTCTGCTGCTACTGCATAGTAAAACAATAGTTTTCAGATACCATGTCTTTTTCCCTTTGCTTTTTTGAGGGGGATTCATTTTATTTGGATTAAACCTATAGTGCATTAGTTTGGATTTTGTTTCAAGTGGATATTTGCTTCACAGACTGTCTATGATGGGAACGGTACACTTTTAAAGAGAGGAGGTAGGCTAAGTCTGAACAGTGCTATATTGTTTGATGGGGTTCACTGAGAGCTACATGGAAGCGTATTTCAGTTCAATTAAACCCACATACGCTTTAACTGTAGAAAACTACTGTTCTGCTGTTCTCACGCAAAGCATTATAGTCTAATTTGTCTAGTGTCAATTGCCGCTCATTATTTTTTATGATGCACTGTGGGAAAGTTTGAGGGCACTACTTTTCAGTCACTAGACATTCAAACACCAACACAAAATGGCGTCACCACTATATGTATATATAGCACTATGCAATATAGGTTTTGGACACAGCTGTGGAATTGTGCAATAAACGTTTGGCTTATCCTTAAAATCCTGCCACAATAGCAGTCTAACAGTACATGCTTTTGTCTTTCAGCTTCAAGAATGGGGTCCTTTTGACTTGGTGATCGGAGGAAGTCCCTGCAACGACCTGTCGATTGTAAACCCAGCGAGAAAAGGCCTCTATGGTGGGTACTGAACAAACAGGGGACTGCTGAATCAATGCGACTTGTATTCCTACATTTGAATGTTGTTTTGTTTCTGCAGAAGGCACAGGAAGGCTGTTTTTTGAGTTTTACCGTCTGCTGAGTGAGGCCAAACCCAAAGAAGGAGAAAACCGCCCATTTTTCTGGATGTTTGAGAATGTGGTGGCAATGGGGGTCAACGACAAACGGGACATTTCACGGTTCTTAGAGGTGAGCCACGGGCACCAGGTATCTTCACAGGTTGTTTTTGTATACAAGAGGAGTCTAAATCCTCTTAGAAACTGTGGAATTATACAGTATGTATATGTATATGTGTAGCTTGTTCTTTATCATTGAGTATACAGTATGTTTAATCTGAAAAAAAAAACAGCCAGGAATTTGAATGTATGCATTTAATTATGTAAGTCTATAAGTATTTGTTTTGTATTTTTTTACATTTCGCAGTGTAACCCAGTGATGATTGATGCCATCGAGGTTTCTGCCGCTCACCGAGCCCGTTACTTCTGGGGAAACCTGCCGGGCATGAACAGACCTCTGTGTGCCTCTGGGATGGACAAACTGGAGCTGCAAGACTGTCTGGAGCACGGCAGAGTCGCAAAGGTTCCTGCTTAAAAAACGACTTACTTCTGTTGTAACTGTAACTTTTCTTCTTCTCTTTTGCCTAGTGTTGTTAATTGCTTTTATTTTATTTGCAGTTTGGTAAGGTGCGCACAATCACGACTCGCTCTAACTCCATCAAACAGGGCAAAGACCAGCACTTTCCAGTCCTGATGAACGGGAAGGAGGACATACTGTGGTGCACAGAGCTGGAGAGGTAATGTGTTTCGCATTTATTTTTATTACTTTAACATATTTATAGTCTACAAATGAATATCAAAGAGTAGGCTGAATTAAATGTATAAAACCCATAGACCTTTACTTTCTTTTCTGTCAAAATCATCCAGAATTGTCCAGACAAAGCTTTAGATCAAACTGTGGTGTGTCCAAATAAAACATTCCTGGTTTAGTTCTAGTTTAGTCCTAATATAATATTTGATACTGATTTAGCTCCTGTTTTGACGAGTGGAAGTTCATTCTGAGATTTCTTTTTCCTACGCAAGAGCTCATTATCTTTAATGCAATATTTTAAATAGTTATTGTATACCTCACATTTTTCCAATATTGTGCAGCCCAGATCTCATTTCATACCTTCAGATTCTGACATTACTACAAACTACTTTTCTATTTTCTACATATTTTGTCCCACATGACGTTGTTTTCCGCTCTGCAGGATCTTCGGTTTCCCTGTCCACTACACAGACGTGTCCAACATGGGCCGCGGGGCTCGGCAGAGGCTCCTGGGCCGGTCCTGGAGCGTCCCCGTCATCCGGCATCTGTTTGCACCTCTCAAAGACTACTTTGCCTGTGAATAGACGCTGGACCCGACACACACTGAGATGAGCTACGCAAAAACACTGTGGCTATTTTAGACTCAGTTATGTTGTAAAAGGCCAGTTCTGAGGCTCCTCTTTACTTTGACATGTTTTATTTTTTCTGAAGCGACCCTACAGTGGTTTTGTTGCATATATACAGAGCAACATTTTATTTTTTACAAAGCATAGAAACTTGAACATCCAAAATGTTTTATGAAAAAGTGCAACACTGAGCTTTTGAGCCTTGTTTGAAACTGGACAGCTGGGAACTTACCCACTATAGTCATCCTGGGCCTTTTCCGAAATGATTCTCTACCCACTTTCACTCCATCTAACAGTGCACTCGATCACAGTGTAGGATCTAAATACAGCACTCTATTCCCTCTAAAGACACATGGACTTCCAATGGACCTGGGCTTCTTTTACAATTTACAATTAAATGCAAACAATATAAGCAGGCATACATGGCCTTTTCCAAAACCAGTAAAACTATATCTGATCTTATTTCCTAAACAGTTCCACTTGAAGTTGATTAGTAAATGTCCAGATTGAGAAATACATGCTTCTTTAACAACATATTTTTTTTGTTGCATTTTGTTGCAAGATAAGCAGAAGTAAGAAAGCATTGGTGCTCACTTTTTTTCATAGACATACACTACCAGTCAAAGGTTTGGACATACTTTTCTCATTGAATTCAAGCGATAGTGTACTATCTATGAAACAAATATAACACGTCAAAGGGAAATATAATAGAACGTTTTGCAGTTTAGGGAGATATATATACATATTAAAGGATTGTCAAATTGAAAATACCCTTGACACAGGTTTACTTAGCTCATAGTTCTACAGTGGATCTTCTGTGTAATCACGCAAATCAAGTGAAAGTGGGTTGGGAACGTTTTTGGAAAAGCCCGTTATGTTTTTAGTCACTTTGAGATGATTTGTTAAAGAAAAACTTTGTAAGGAAAATATTTTATATATATATTTTTGTATAGATAGAGTTAGCTTTTATATACAACTATCCCTAAAGATTTAAACGTTCATACTTGAAAAGAAATGCCAGTGCAATTTCTTTTTAACATATCTACAGTGAAAGAGCTGCAAAGATAATGTGGATCCTACTGGAACTGTGTGACTACATTTTACTGCCTTTACACAGCTTTGGGGCTAAAAGTCTTGAGTAAACTATTCAAAAGCAGGAAAAGGTATATAAAACGTATTTTTGTAAACTGGCACTGACATTTTCTCATTGATTAGTTTTAATGTAGAACGACATGAGAGATGGTGCATAGTACAAAGTGGATAATCACATTGACGATGTAACACAATAGAACTTTTCATAAAGACAAAGACTAAGAAATCCTTTTTTTTGTTGAAATGCAAGTATTTTAATGTCTGTGATACCTACAAAGTGACCAATATTGTTTTTTTTTTATTCAAATGGCTCCAACTGGAAGAAGGTTTTAAACATATTTTGTAAACTGGCACTAAAAAGACAGTCAGGCAGGCACACATAAAACACACCATTTTGGGGATTTTTCCAAATAGAAAAATATTACATATCGACTAAAGATAAATAGATCTTTAAACTGGATTTCAGCAGGTTTTTACATATAAATGCACATTACTCAAAGTTCTATGTTATCAATGTTTTATTTTTACGTTAAATGGTTTTAACTGAAAGACTTTTTGACTTTTAGCTGCCACCAAAACAAACTCAATGGACATTACCTCAAACATGGGGGGCGACTGTTCACCACGCCTCCTGGAGATGGCTTTGCTGTGAATATATTCTATATTCCGTTGCTTTGTGTTTTTTATCACTGGAAAGTTTTTTTTTTTTTTTTTTTACACATTGTACTGTATAATTAACAAGTTTTACACGTTTTATTTTTATTTTTTTTTAACAGAGGACTACATTATTTGTAAACTGCACACTCATGTAAAGACCGTTTCATTTCATTTTTTTATCTTAGTGCTTTTATAATTCCAGTATAACTCTTTAGTGTCTATGTCTTTTACAAAACCAAAAAGCGATGTTTACATACTTCACTAACACTGCCAGTTACTGAATGTTTGGCCTGAAATCTTTTATATTAACACAGCGCTTGCCTTGAAATATCTAACTTTATAGTACGGCGTAGAGCGTATTAATCAATAGCGTTTTTGTTATTACTGATGTGTGCTTTTTACGCTTTGTCTTTTATCAGAAACACAAGACCTTTTTATGTAAAACGTAGTTTTTTTTGTACTTCAGTTGAGATGTTAGAAAAACATGTTTGTATTTTAGTCTTTTTGTACCTTTTATAGCAAGCTATATATAATTGTTACTCAATAAAACAGCAAAAGTGAAATGTCCTTTGTTCATTGCATCTGTTGGTGTTTTTGGTTTTACCAATAACATATTTTTTTCTTGTTTTTCAATCATTTTTATTATTTATTTATTTTTAATCTCACATAATCTACTAATCTACTTTCCTTATGTTCTTAAGTGAAGGTGCAATATGCATCTTTGATACAACACAAATGACATTCCGAATCCCATTTTATCAGAAACCATTTTTTATCAGTTCTCAAAATGTAAGAGGCTCATTGGAAGACATGATGTAGAAAACAACAAGCAAAGGTTCTAGACACTAGTTCATTTTATTAAGTAAGTATTTCTTTGAGACGGTCAGCACTAACACATGGACAGTCTCAGCAAAATGTGAAAAAGTGAAAGTGAAATCATTTACAACAGTAGCCTAAATTTTTAATTTTTTTAACCAGGAAAGTTCCATTGAGATTACTGATCTCTTTTTCAACAGTTTACTGCTGGTAATAGTTACACTATCAATATACTGTTCAGTACATGGGGAACTTATACAAACTATATTCCTTTAACATAAATAATATATATTTCCATCTTGAGCCTGCACTCAATGTCAATGAGAGAAAAGAGATTAAAAATGTAATAAAGTAAACCATCATGTCACGAGGGACAGGAAAATATGTCATCTTTGACAATGGATAAAAAAACGTAGGTGTAATTGAAAACCTTGTATGTTTTAAATTTTTTTTTCTCCAGTTAGTTGCTTGTTTTTTGTTGCTGTGGAAATGGAATACTACTGCTTTGTTTAGTGGTTAGCTGTTTAAGCATAAACAGTTAGCGTTGAGTGTACTGAAAGTCTTTGGTTACGAACATGAGTGAATCTGACAGTTCTCAGGAGTCAGTCAAAGGTCAGGAGAACATCCAGCTCAGAGAACACTTGAAGCACCAACAGCAGGTAACTTTGTTGACATAAAAAGGAAGCAACCCAATGGAAATATGATGATGTGTTTAGTACTTCACCTCCAGTTGTGGTCAGTTTGTCTGCACTGAGCCCAGTTTGTGCAACCTCCACATTGGGTTCTATGGAGAATGACTCTCTATTTTCTTATAATGGAAAAATGCAAAGAGTGTTATTTTAGTAACACAACAAAAAAGTTGAAATTGTTGAGTTACCTAAGGCACCTTTACCCAACAGATCTTAAGGCACATGAAAGTTGTTTAAAATGTAACCTATAACCTATTGTAGCCCTTGGTCCAGACTTTTTTCATACAATTGTTTTGACTCAGCTTTTGGAAACTTTGAGAAAAGAAAAGGAAGTTGTTCCAAGAGATTTGGACGAGCTTAAAAAACTTGACTTGAGCTATGATGTGTTACTCCAGGTAAAACCTCACAGAAGACTTAATATTTTATTATATTTAAGACAATGATGTTGACAGCTGAAAATGAGGGTGTAACTTCTCTTGTTCACAGTATCAAGATGATGAGCAAATGGTTAATAAGACAGAAGATGAAGAGGATATTGTCTCCAAAAGGGTGGAGGGATTTCAGAGGAGGAAGGAGGATATTGCTCAGTTAAAGGAGAAACAAGAGAGACTACAGATTTTGGAAAAACTTTCTGTGGATGAGCATTTCTATGAGAAAATGATCAAAATGACAAAGGTAGAGAAATGATTTATTTATTAATTTATTTTTGGAATTGTCTGCCATACCAAACAAGAAAAAAGAAATCCTAAACAGTTGTATGGTTGGGCCCTGTGCCAACTGAGGATAAGCCAAGGATCCTCTCTTAAATTGTAGCTGGTCTGTAGAAGTTTATTTGTACATTGAATAATATCTATTCGTCTTGTTTTTGAGACCGGTTAAAGACCATTTTAAAGCTCTCAGTCCGGTCTAAAACTAATCACTCTTGTCTTGGTTTTGGACATGACCAAGACCGACTAAGACTGCGTGGAATTTCATTTAATTCTTGTGATTGGTGTTTATGATGATTTATTTTTTATCTTTAAAGAAAACTCTCATAATCACTTGGTCTAAAACTGGACTTGGACTGTTTGGATTTTAGAACTGTTCCCTGGGATCTAATCCAACACTGGTCTTTAATTGGTCTTGATACATTCTGGTATCAGACAAGACTTGGTCTCGGCCAATGTGGTCTTGACTACAATGCTACTCTTGCATGCCTGCATATTGAAACAGTTCAAAAATATAAAATTTGATTTTCTTTCTTTATTTGCATTTCCAAACATACAGCCAATGTCAAAGATGATCTTCTGTTACAGTCTGAAGATGAGCAGGCACTGAAAAAACATTTGAAGAACCATTCCTCCCTCCGAGATACGGTGTCTCAGACTGAAAGCATTAGTTGGAAGCAAGTCTACCAACAGAGAAAAGAACAGCTGACTCTCGAGAACAAACATCACATGGTTCTTGTGCATAATAACAGCCAGCTCTCTCAGCTCCAGACAGACCTAGAAAAGTATCGCTCTGAAACTCGTATATGGGTAGGCGACTGTCCGACGACAAACCCATAGCTTTAGATTAAATGTATCTGCAGAAGTACTTGGTATTTATTAAACCTTGTTCACTCAGGAAAAAGAATGGGACCAGATTCGGGAGACTGCTGCACAGAAAACCCTAAGGTTGGGGCAGATTAAGTGGGCCACTCTGAACCTGTTTGAAATGACAGGATGCACTGTAGATGAGGACGTGGTGGATGTGAAAGACACAAAGACACAGCTGACAAAGGTATGTGCTATAATCGAGGAGAAAGGATGATAACCACACAGAGAAAGACATTTTTTCAATAATATGTCTTTGTCTTTTCTTCCAGGCAAAGATTTGTATCCAAGACAACGATGATATAATGAAACAATGTCAAGTTTCTTTAGAGGCCGAAGGAGTTAAAAGAGACAAGACCAAGACAAAGTCAAAGCACCGTAGAAAGAAAACTTCTAAACCATTACATCTTTTCAGTTAGTGATTACCCCTGGATCTACTTTCGTTGAACAAGCACTACAACAAAGTTTACAACTTTTTAATTATATATCCACTAAAAAAACATTTCTGCCTTTGCCCAGGCTTTCTGTGTCATGCAAACAAGTTTGTACAGTGAAATAAACATTGTTGTTGTTCAATGGGTACTTTTTCTTGATTGTTCTATTTAATGAATACTGGATCAAGTAGGCTAGATTTTTATGATTTATAAGAAGGTTCTCTTTTGTGCAAAATGTTAAAATACATTTCCCATGGTCTTACAACTGTCACGCCCCCCTTTTCAAACAGTCTATAAAATTGTGCCATTTTTTCCAAAGTTTGGGTTGATGTGTGTTTTGCAAATCAGAATTCTGAGGGAAAGAAAATGTTTAAAGAATTGATTGAGAAAAAAGTCCAGAGTATAGAATAGTTATAAAATATTTTCTTGGTCTGGTGAAATATAGAGTAAACTTTAATTGTCAATGGTATTTATTATTATGGAATGTATTAGCTTATTTATATTACATGTTTAAATAGTTGCAGCTTAATAAATAGCCTACAGTGATTAATTTGTGGGGCCACCTCCTAAATCTGGACCGGGACCTATTTGATTGGATCCTCTTTAATTTTTTTTTTTTTTTTCAGGAGACTTTCTTAAAGTAACAGTTAATGTGGCCTGTTTTTTAAACATTTTTAACTCTCATTTATAACAGCCTGTAGAAACTGCCCATTAGTTTGTTAAAATGGGATCATTTAGATACAAAAAGCTATAATGCAGTCTTTAGTACAACATAGGTTCCTTTTTTTCCTTCTCAATGCTGGGGAAATACTTTCTCTGTGTTCCCCCACCTCCAGATTTACCCATTAAGCACTGAGACTACAGTAGAAAGTGACAGAATTTTGCTCAACATTTTGTATGCCAATAAAATAATGGCAAGCTGATCAAAATGTTATTTGGTATTTTATGATATTCCACTAATTTCCTAAGTTAATATAAAATCCATCAAAGTAACTGTTAGGCCCTTTCAATACAAAAGGTGTATTGTATTGTATTTCTTACAATAACATTTTTGTTAAAAGTTAAAACAAGCTACTAGCATCAAATGCTAATGGAGGATTTACATTGAGGTTATTACTGCAAAATATTTAGCTAGCTTCATTATGAAGGAAAACAGTCATGCCAAATTATTTTGTAATCAAGTCCAATAATTCACATACAGAAGCATTTTTGTTAAGATTTCTAAACATAAACGCATTGCACACAAAATGGCGCTTTTTAGTTATTGGCAGAGCAGAAGCGGTGAAAAGTGGGAGGAGTTTGTGCATGCCGCCATGAATGGGGCATACTAGTCTGTGTACCCCACAAAGCAACACACAAAAGGGTAAGTAAGTGGTTTGTGATTTTTTTTAATGTAACCAGTTAAAAAAACAGTTTGCTTTTAGATTCACGTGGTTGAAGGCGTATTCAAACGCATTTAATAATGTTGTTTTTTTTTTACATCGTAATAACACTGTTTACTAACACCGACATCTAAGCTAACGCTAACTTTTGCTGACTCATGCTTTGCAGCATCAGATAATGTTTTAACTTGTGAAATACCGAGGCATTACTAAACAATAATTATTCAAACCACACGAGGATGCTTTGCGCTTTGTGTGATACATGATTCCTTGTTGTATGTAAGATAGAATGTAAACTTTCGATAAATGCTTGCTTCATTTTGTTTCGGCACTTATAAATATCGCCATCTTTGGCCTCTTGTAAATACCAGCCGATCTTACGTTTAAACGCTTTTACGTCTTTTTGTTGCCATAGAAACAGTTTTACAAACTCAGCAAGTGCCACCTTTTACTATTTTATTTCAGTATGTCAACGCGTTGCTTTATTCAATAAGTTTTGTTTTAGTCCATATCCTCCAGTGTTATACGCATTTGTATTAATTTTTCATAATCTTTCATAATCTACGGCTGGCTTTGTGTGTGTACTAAATTATCAGGCTTATCAGTCTTTGCTTCGACTGTAAAGCGCTTTGTATCATTGTTGTGTTTTGTTTACAAGCTGCTGGTTCTCTGAAAGCATTGGTGTGAGTTGTGAGCTAATACTGTTTTGAACAAAGATTTAAATACTCGAGTAAACTCTATAAACACGTGTGGTTAATATTTTATCACTGCAATGTCTGTGTTTTTATTTTATTTTTTATTATTCTTTCCTTTTTAAGTTAAAATCTTATTTGGTCACGCTATAATGAAAGCTGTTGTGTCAGCCTTTGAATTGTTGTATTAAACGCATCTTTGCTCATACCGTCATGCTATTGGTGAAAACAGTTTGCTTCTTGAGTCTAATTGGTCCATAGATTATGACGTCAGCTCCACGTTAGGGCTGCGTTTGGGTTCTCGCAGTGAAACACGGGGTCCAAATCAATGAGCATTACTAGATTTTTAACTTTTTTGAGCTGTTAAGTGTCTTTAGCTGCCATAAGTACTTGGTGATGTACAGAGCATACTCATAAATGCATCTAAACTTGAAGAGAAAAACTTGAGAACGCCTTCTGCTCAATTTCCCCATAGTTTTGAATGCACCGCTTTTTTCTTGGGGGTGGGGGCAGGTTCAGCTAAAAACACGAGCAACGTGCTAAAAAGTACCCAAATGCTAAGTAGCAAAAACTTGGCTGTGTAATTATAACGTTGACTTTTTTGTTTTAGGCCTAGTTTTAAATAAGAACTGAAAGGAAAGGCTTAATCTGAGGAACGCCAATCTTTAGATGAGTTACAACCTCATAAACCAATGTTGTCAGTGCAAGGTAGCCTTTTAAAGCCCTTTTGAGGTTCCGAAAACGCTATTGTTCAATTAAAGTTTTCAGGCGGTTATACTGTACAATATTGCACATTTTTAAAGCAAGTAGTTTTTTTGCACGAGTTTACCTAAGTTTTAATGTCTGTTTATTTTAGCATTAGGGCTGGTCAAGGATGGATATACCGGTTGCAATTAATATACCGACGTTTAATGTTCCTCTATATGATTACCGTGAGCTGCTGTGCTGGGTCAATTCTTGTTTACATACTGCTTTTACACGCATGGAGCATTTCAGAACAGGTAACAAAAAAAAAAAGTAATCACCAAACAATTGATAATTAGCCTGTGTTCTAGATTTAGTTACAACATTTCTGTGAAAACTGTGTCTGGATGGTTAATTGCAGTTGTTTAGACTCATCTAGTATTGTGGGTATCATAACTTAAATGCCATTGTGTTATGTTCAAAAACTGAATGTCCTGAATGTACATTTTCAGGTGCAACCTATTGCCAGTTGATGCACATTTTGTTTCCCACAACAATTGACTTGTCCAGTATCCGATTTGAAGGCGATCATATTGAAGATTATAGACACAACTACAGTTTGCTTCAAGGGGCTTTTGATAAAGTTGGAGTTCTCAGGGTGAGTATATTAAAGTTACATGTAGATATAAATAATGTATTATCTCAGACCACTTTTAACACAAATATTTCTTCACTCATTAGTATATCCCTGTTACTGATTTGATATACAAGAATGAGGCAGTGAGCTTGCAATTTCTGCGGTGGTTTAAAGTCTTCTTTATAAAAAATGACAAGCACAGGCAGTGTAATGCCTTAGAGGCCAGAGGAAGACGGTCCCTTACCTCAGGTGTTTTAGGTAAGTGCATATAGGTCACATTGCCAAATTCTAACAATATCTATTCACCTTTTAAATATTATTATTATTATTAATCTCACTCATGATGACTATATGATGATTATATGAAAAATATAAACCAAGTGCAAAAGTTTTAGGCAGGTGCGAAAAGTGTATAGAAAGAATACAACACCACCAGTGCCTTTGATTGGCCCCAAATTTATTCTGCAGCAGAAACACATGACCCCAAACACAGCCATTGTCATTAGGAACTATCTTCAGAAGAACAGGAAGTCCTTAAAAGTGATGGTATGGCCTCCACAGATTAAAATTAAGTCAACACTATGTAAGTGGTCCTAGATTTAATAAAAAATACACAATAGAATTGTATATTTTTCAAAGCATTAATACTTTACATAATTTCTTCAAACCTGCCTGCAACTTTTGCACAGTATTGTTAAATTACTTTAAAAAAAAAAACAGCAAACCTGTTTTGTTCTAGATGAGATCACAAAGGATGCACCCCAGGAACCAGTCCAACCAGTGAAAGAAGCAGAGAAACTTGGGAAGGACAGTCTGAAACCAAGTGATGTTGTACAAAAATCTACTGCTGAGGATAAGCAGAAGGAGGAGAACACAAAGACAATAGTAAATGAAACACCAGTGGAGAATATAAACCAGGAAACGCTAAAAACTTTGGAAATCCCTGAAAACCAAGAATCTCAACCAGTCACATCAGCAAAGGATGCAGAAGAACGTATGCAGGACTGTTTGAATACAAATACCCCAGGGGAAAATAAAACACAAGGGACATCAACGTTTTTACAACCTTTTGCTGGTGTTGAAAAAACCTCTTTTGTGTCATTTCCCAAACCTGATCCAAACATTAACTTAAATTATATTAATTCAAAATCTGCCATTGAGGATAAGCTTGTGCATAAAATATCAAATGTAACACCAGTGGAAAAGTTAACTCAACATACTTCAAATCCCCTTGCAAACCTCAAAACATTTATCAGCCAACATTTTGTACAAACAACAAACTCAATATGTACTCCAACTATAAGCAGCACTAGCAATAATCTCACGCTGGTCTGTTCCCAACCACTGTACTACCTTTACTTGAACGTCGCTCCTGTGAACCAAGAAAATCCAAACCCAATGTCCATCATGAAAACAAATGACATTATATTAATATCTGATAATGAAGGTAAGCCTGATGAGGATAAGCCGACGACAGTGGCAAAGTCTTCTTTCCCTCTGAGCTCACAACCCAAAACACATCCCAAAGATCTCAAAGAGGCCTGTTCCCAAAGTCCGTACTGCCTTTACGTGGACATGGGGCTGGAGCTGGACAAAAAGGTATGTTCTGCCCTCATTGGCTACTGTGACCAGTTGTCAGGGGCGAGTGTAGTGAAGATGCTCGCCACCGTATGCATCAGTGAAAACTCTGCTGACGAAAATCTAATACCAGTATTTACCAAACACACTGCCAATGCTGCGGCAGACCGACTCATTTCCTTGCTCAAGAAATCAGAGCTTCCCCTAAAAAACCTTTCTGTTCTTTATTGCAATGTTCCCGACCCGGAAACCAACTGGATGGTTACACTGAAGCTGAAGGAGTTCAACCCGCATTTGGTGTCACTGGGTGCCCTTGGGTGTATGGCAGGAAGTGTGTGCCAGATTGGACTCTTGTCTTGCTACAGTCATGTGGTTGACCTGATTAATGACATCCAGTACTTCAAACTACCCAGCAGCTTTACAGATACAAGCTACAACCCAATGCTTTCCGTCTTGTCACAATATTCAACCATCATCAACATTATACAGAAAATGGTTGTTCATTGGGAAGAAGTGGTGGAGTATTTCATGGTTATGAATCAAAAAGGTGGGTCAACCCGTGGCCTGCTCATTCTTGGCAAACTGCAAGAGGCCAAATTCAAGCTGGACTTTCTGTTTCTCTCCCACGCTCTGGAGCCGCTCAGAGCTTTCCAGGATTTGCAGAAAAATAAGACACGGGACATGGTTGTGGAACTCCAGATGACCACAATGCTGATTAACGCCTATGCAACAAGCATTCTTCCAGCTTCGGCCGCAGATCAGTTTCTCAGAAAGAAAGATATTGAAATGCTCTTTAGTTTAAAGGAGCTACTTCCCATGTCCAACATTAATGTAGGGTTTCAAGCGAGAACATTTCTGGTGTCACAGTCTTTTGCAGAGCTTGGGGAAGAAATGAGGAGTAACTTCCTGAGACGAGCTGTGTCATTCTACCAAACAGTACTTAAGATTTCTATTGAAAGCCTTCCTGGACAACTTACTCCTGTCACGATGAAGAATATTGGTACACTGCTGAAACATCCCACAAATCTGATGGTAAGACATTTTACTGATTAGGCTACATGTCTGTAATAGGTTTCATAAAACAATTAAGTTCCATATATTATAAAAGCAGAACATTTTGTGAAACTGTGTGTTACAAATATGAATGTAAATGTGAAATAGTTTCTTTAGTCAAATAAAGCCAAAGAAAATGAGAGGGTGGAGCCAACTTAATATTTTAGCTCCATAACTCCTCAATGTCTCAACTTGATCTATTTGCAAGCTTGCTTTTGGACCATTTTAATCCCTAATCAGCCGGTTAAAATAACAGCTCACTGATCATTTGTGTGTGAGCTTTTATTTTACCGGTAAATGCCGGTTGTGTGCAGACCAGAGAGAAAGCAAAAAAAAAAAATTGCCAAAATCGCAAATAAAATCACTACTGCAATATTCATACAGAAAAATTGCTATAGGATTATTTGGTCCATATTGCACAGTAGCGATGTTTGTTGCAAGATTAATCAGACAATTAACAACAGCCAATAGAAGGAAGACATTTTGTTCACTGAAAGACGATGTCTGTGAAGGTTCTCAGTCATCTAGGTCATCTTGAAAAAAGATTAAAGTAAAAGCATCTGGAGTCAGTTTTCAAGGTGAAGACGTCTAATCTCTAATTCCAAGAGACTTTATTAATTCTGAGTTGATAAAGTCTCTTGGAATTAGAGATTAAACGTCTTCACCTTGAAAACTGACTCCAGATGCTTTAACTTTTTTTTTTTTTTTTTTACTGAAAGACAATGCATGAACACAATGTAGTTACCGTGGCAACAGGTATAATAATACATTTCTTATTGTTTTTACACGTCATTCATTTTCATCAGTTGCTGATTTTTATCGCTGGTTGTGTTTTGTTGCTTAGAAACAAGAGCCCTGTTGTTTGAAAGCAGTCACACTGAAAGGGATTATGGCCCATTGGTCATATCAGGGTAATCAGTGGTCAGGTCTAATGCACACCTGCTGGAAGGGTGCAAGTAGGGTGCGGTTGCAATTGGGACACACAAGTGCGGTGTGGTAGTGAATGCTTATTGCCATGGTAATCACCCTAACCAATAGGAAACGATTCAAAACTGGCCAAGTTTAGAAGAAAAAAAACTGTTCTGAAACAGTTGGGTCATTGTAGTGCATTTTGTACAAATACAGCTCCGCTAGGGGCCAGTGTATTGGTCTATTTCTGCTCCCTATGTTTGAGTTTATGAGCGTGTGTCTCTCAGGAGAGGTCTGCTCGACCAAGTGGCATGGATTTATATGTAATTTTATATAGTTTCTGTCCATCTGAGGGTACTGTGTCAGTGAAATGGACATGATTCTACCAATCGTGTGTCTGAACCATTAAATCAATACGAGAATGTATTTTTTTTTTTTTTTTTTTTACTTTAAAGTGTGATTCTACTGGCTAAAATTTACACAGTGGTATTTTAAACTGACTACAATTCAAACTAAACAATTTGATCATAATCATGTACATCCAACATTTGCACTTTTTCTTTCGTTCAGAGTAATAAAATATCCAGTACACAGCTGACAGAGTTGGCCTGTCAGCTGGGTGTGTGTAAAACTGACACGTCCATTTCACAACTGGCAAGTGAATATGTCAATTACATCCAGAAAGCAAAGCAGGAACAGAAGAGGAATGAGGCTAGAGAAGAAGAAGATGAAGGAGGCCACTGGTGGGTCAAGGTAAAGCCAACAACACACCATTTTCTATTTGGGTGCTGGCAGGGGTAATCAGATAATAATCCTTTCTATTTAAATTATACAGGTGTTGGACAGCTTGGAGCAATTCCCTGTTTTGCATAAACTCATTCTGACCCTCTTGGCTTTTCCACGCTCCCTACAGATGAAACAGGTTTTTCAAAAGGTGAATTTTAATCCATTGTTATTCATTAAAGGATCATAACTCTGTAAATAAGTAACAGTACGTTGCCATTAATGTGATTAAATTGCATAGGTTTTGACCTCTTGTCCATTTATGAACAGTGTATTCAAGGGTTTTTATAAATGGACATGTGTTAAAAAAAAATAAAAATACAATAAAAAATGTAATAAAAGTGGGCAATTAGTTAAACCCACCCTCTTCACAAAGTAACAGAGTAACTGTGAGCATTACGTAGATGTTTAGTAGCAGTCTCGTCTTTAGGGCTCCTCAACCTGTCAGAAAAAGTCAGGGAAGAGGAAAAAGAGCTGTATGATGGTGTTATCGGTTATTAGGCACATCTATTTAACAAATACAAATTTAAAACTTTCTATGGTTCATTGTTGAAAACAAACCAATATTCTCTTCGCTTTGCATTTCCAGGTGTGAGTAGTATTTTTTGTCTTTATTATACACTTCAACTATTGTGTCTCATTTTCAGTTTTTGCTGTTTGCAGTCTGCCCAATATCAGAAAAAGGAAAAACAAGGCTCATGACTATCTTCCAGTTGTTAAAGCAAGAGCTAAATCCTTATTAAAGACTGAACCCGATTAAACGTGCCTACACTGGGACTAAATGTAGGAATAAAGCAGGCTAAACCAGGGCACCGTGGTTTGATTTAATGCTCTGCTTGGACAATAATTATATAAGAAAATGAATGTGCATCACGCAGAAGATCATAAAGTTATTGTGATAGTGTGAAGTAATTCTTTTAGGTACAGATATTGTGATAATATGATATTGGAATAATAATAAATTGGAAATCTATTGTGCAGCCCTATGTATATTTATATTGTGTAATGTATCAAGCACACTGTCATTTCAGCCACAGCAGACACGTGTATCTCCCAAGTCCCCAAAGCGACGAAAAGGAAGAAAATGGAAGTTTCTCTCACACAAGTCGGAAAACGTAGAGATCATTTCTTCTGATGAGGAAGATGATTCTCAGGATAAACCCAAACAGCCCTCATTAAGTATAGTCCCTAGCATAAAAAGAGAAAAACACTCTGAATCTGAAAATACAGATAATTCTTCAGGTAAAAAAATAGACACCACTCTTCTTTATTATTATTATTATTATTATTATTATTATTATTTACTACATCTTTTAGTACATAAATAACAGATTTTTTTTGCAGATGTTGTTGATGTGACTGAAGAGTGCAAATATAAATTATCAATAAACTTGGATCAAGGTAAGGAATACAATATAATTTCCAATAAATATACTTTACTATTCAAATATTTGATGTTTTATTGTTTCGAAGTACTTCTTGCTAATATAGACATGTATTTTTAACAGTTTCAAAGGTCACTGAAAAGTCAGAATGGACATACATACTGGACAAAGAAGAAAGCGAAAGCAAGGCCCCATCAGTCACACTGTCAAAAACACCATCTGCACAGGTAAGGTCACGCCCCTTTAACATTTAGAGATATTTCTTACTTTATACTTTGATCTGAGACAAAATGTAAGATGGGAGTCTTTGGTCTGACTTTGATTGGACCATCTGAACTGGGACGTACTTCAATATCTTGAAATAGAAGAAATAACAATATTCACATAAAACTAATGTAAATAATTTATTTGGGTTGAATAGTGTGATCAAAATATTATTAAAACATAAATGTGTGAATTGTTTTTAT
This sequence comes from Perccottus glenii, assembly GCA_024416835.2. Classification (NCBI taxonomy): domain Eukaryota; kingdom Metazoa; phylum Chordata; class Actinopteri; order Gobiiformes; family Odontobutidae; genus Perccottus; species Perccottus glenii. Next base: position 8,387,146 of record CM044555.2, on the reverse strand, counting down.
TATTTAAAGTGATAACATGGATTCTTTTTTAAAGCACAGGCTTTTTAGGTTTTGTACACTGCATACATTAAAACAAAAGGATGGTGTTTTTTACATGCTAAGTGAATTTGTGCTGTACAGGGGCTGCAAGGGGAGCTCGTCCTGATACACCTGGAGGCCTCTGTGTCCTGGCCCGGTGTTACAGTACCGAGCCTTGAAGATAAGGAAGAACCCGACATGAAGAAAGTGCAGTGGTATGGACACAGTATGACGTCTGAGGTGAGATCATAATGCTTCTCCTCGAGGGATACGGTGCAGGTCGGGTCAGTGCAGCTGTGTATCCATTTCCATTACAAAAGGTGCTTCAAACAACTACTGTACTACTTTCGATAAAGTGCAGTTTGCTGTTTGCACAATACTTAAACCTTACTCAAGCAAAAACATGCTAAATGTTGTACTTTTTCCATTTTCAAAGATCTTTGTAAATAATGCAGTTTCCTTTCTTGTGGACTGTTTTATATATCTTAATAGTTTTTTCATGGTTCAGGTCTGCATAGAGTATCTGAGACCATTTGCTGATTTTGCCCGGTGCTTCTGCCAGAATACCTTTGCAACTGTCGCTGCCTACAAAGAAGCTGTGTTTTTGTCACTGAGGGTTTGTTTTTCTTTTACTAAATAACATGTAAAAAATAATGACCATGAAATATATCTAGAAACCTTCTCCTGTTTGTAGGAGGCAAGTGCTCGATGTCAGAAGCATTTTTATTCGTCAAACGATGAGAAGAAAAATAACAAAGAGAAGATTCTGATGGAGATGTTGGACTGGGCGTTTGGTGGATTCAAACCAACGGGACCAAAGGGATTTGAACCAGCTGGATTTGGTATAATGCTCCTCATTTAAATTCTTTACTTTCAACTTTTTACAGAGCCAATGGGCTTAATCTTATCTAATGTGATTACATTATTTTGTATGAAGGTCTGATGGATGGTGAATGTAACTTCCAGCACTAAATAGCTAATTTACATAAATAAATGTATGTTTGGACAGTAGGACTTGCCAAGACACTTCTGGCTTAAAATGTTTTTATAGAAAGTTTAGTTTATAACTGTATCCATTCATTTATTCATTTACCGGTAATTAAAAAAGGTCTGGGCTCAGTTTGTTTGCTGTGGGTAGTTTTAACAGTAGGAGGAAGTAATAGGTTGTTCCACTAATTTTTATGGAGCTTGAAATGTTTATTATTAGGTGTATCAGGGCTCCATTCATTCAGGCTTGAATTTGGGTGCATAACAGAGTTACAGAGAAAATATGACTGTACTGCACTTTTAGAAGAGTTTGGGAGGATAAATGACTGGGATAATATTATATAATTCAGTTAGAATTAGTATTATTTGATGTATTTAGAACTAGTATTAACAAGGTCATTGCATAAGCTTCAATTAAATAAAGAAAGCCTGATGTTATAGCTCTATCTTTCCTTCTGTTGTCTCTCATTTGTAAAGATCAATTTTTTTTTGCTCTCTTTACCTAAATGTGAAAGTGTACATATTTATTCATTTTCTAGTCCACAAACAAACCTATTATTACATGCAACTTCATCTTTTAGTACAGCCTTTCTTATCATTTCTGTCTGTTGATGTTTTACCAGAAAATCCAGAAGATAATGTTGCACCGCTCCAAGCCTCTAACTCAGTGAACAGTCAGAGCAAAGTTAGACCCGAAGACCTGCCAAAGGCGTCTGTATACAAAATCAATACCAACTCTGTCCAGATGTCAGATAAAGAAGGAGGAGTTGACTCTGCTGAACAAAGTGGGAAGAAAAAAAGTAAATCTGGATGGAAAGGAGGAAAGGGTCAGAGGAAAAAAGGCCCTTTGTTTGAGGGTCTCGATGGCGATGATAAGTCGCCGGACTTTGTGCCGTACAAGAAGAGGGCCTACACCAAATCTGATCAACGGAATAAGAACAACACGCAAACCACAGTCTATACCCAGCCGGACCAGAAACTCAGAGGTACAAAACTTTACAAAACGCATGTGGTCATTGTTATTTTTACAATAGTATAAACAACTTTATTCCTCACCACTTACATTGACTGTTGTGTCCTAGAGAGGATCATATGTAAACTAATGGAGCTGAAATTAGACATTGACGGTGAGTATTGAGGGAGGTACATTAAATGAATCTCTACTTTTTTCCTCAAATATACAGCTCTCTGTCTGTTTGTTTTTCCAGGTTTCTGCTTGTGTTGTGGAACTGAGGACGTTGTTATATTTCATCCTCTTTTTCAAGGCAGTCTGTGCTCGGAGTGTAAAGTAAGAGACTAAACAAATCTATTTTAAAGCCACAGAGTGCTTTAGTGTATTTCAAATGTGTTTGCTGTGATGTTGCCTTAGGGTAACTTTGCAGAAACTCTGTATCGCTACGACGAAGATGGATATCAGTCCTACTGCACCATCTGCTGCTATGGGATGGAGGTCATAATGTGTGGCAATGACAGCTGCTGCAGGTTCGTTTGTCATTTTTTCCCTGGTTTTAGTCAAAGAAATAATAAAATACACATAACAAATCAGTTAAATGTCTTTTAACTGATTTGTTATGTGTATTAACTCAACTTTCCGCAAACTTTGTCCACCTGTTTTCTCTGCAGGTCCTTCTGTGCAGACTGTCTGAACATCCTCGTCCGACAGGGGACTTTTGATTCTCTGAAGTGCTTGGATCCATGGATCTGCTACATGTGTCAGCCTCATCAAACCCATGGCGCTCTGACTCCCAGAAAGGACTGGAGCATTCGGGTCCAGGAGTTCTTTGCCAACAACAGTGCCATGGAATTTGTAAGACATTAACAACTTTTGGGTCTCTTTAATGGCTTACCTCACAAGAGACCACATGGACCAAGTTCTGTTCGGCGTGGTTTTCGTTTGGTTCCTGTCTCAAGCCATTTCCTCATTGTTGTTTTTATTATTTATTTTTTCTGTTTCTTTCTTGTTTTCTACACTGACAAAAATAAAGGCAACTTGCCCAGTTTCTTTAAAATGTGACTAAAAGAACAGTTATTAAATATTTTTTTCTTAAAGCACAGAATATTTTTATTTTATATTGTTAAAATGTAATGTTCAGAATTGTTAATAAATTTAAATGACAACAGGAAAATGGGCTTTATCACTCACAACACGTCTGCCATCACATCTTTGTCTTCAGGAGCCTCATCGTGTTTACCCGTCGATCCCCGCCAACCTGCGCCGACCCATTCGAGTCCTGTCACTGTTTGATGGGATAGCAACAGGTGTGACTTAATTACTGCTATAATTACTCATTACTGTTGAAATGAACCCAGTGCCATACCACAAAAGAACTACTTTCCCAACACATGCCTACACTGATCAGACAAAACTTTAAGATCACTATGTGGAGGTCCTTTTTGTCACTTGACACAATTTTTCCTGCTGCCATGTACTCACCCACTTAAACTTTGTGACCTGTCATAATGTTATGGCTGAAAGTATCACATCTGGGATAAAAGATGCACATAGACTATTTACACCTTGTCTAGCTGAGTGATAACTTTTAATTACTTTTTCTCCTGATGCTAAATGATGACCATTCTGCAATCTGTCATGTGTTAATCAGGCTACTTGGTGCTTAAAGAGCTAGGATTCAAAGTGGAGAAATATGTTGCATCAGAGGTTTGCGACGACTCACTCGCTGTGGCAAGTGTGAACCACGACGGGAAGATTATCCATGTTGGCGACGCCAGGTTTATCACCCAAGAAAATGTATGTTAACGTGAATCTTTTTAAATAAGCCTTTTCTTTCAGTTATCGCATACTTAATATATTGCCCTCTTATGTGTGCAGCTCAATCAGTGGGGTCCCTTTGATTTGCTGATTGGTGGGAGCCCATGCAATGACCTCTCCATTGTTAACCCCCTCAGAAAAGGCCTTTATGGTATGTCTATTTTTAATATCACTTCATCTTTTGGTCTATACTACTGAAATACTTGTTTATATGCCGGAATTAATATTTAGATGTACGCTCTTCCAACATTAGGTGAAAGTATATGTTTAGCTGTAATGTTGTGTTTTCTCCTGCAGAGGGCACTGGAAGGCTGTTCTTCGAGTTCTACCGTATTCTCCATTTGCTGAAGCCCAAAGAGGATGACCCTAGGTTGTTTTTCTGGCTCTTTGAGAACGTAGTGTTTATGAACATGCATGACAGAGTCAACATTTGCCGCTTCCTGGAGGTTTGGGTCCCACATTTCTTTTCTCCTGTCCCACTAACCCTAACCCATATTTTGCCAGTTTGTCTTTTCTAAATTAATGTAAAGGTTTTAAAAGAGAGATGTTTCTGTGGCATATTTCTGAATAAAGCTGCTTGTTTACAGTGCAACCCAGTTCTGGTGGATGCTGTCAAAGTTAGCCCTGCCAATAGAGCTCGATACTTTTGGGGAAACATCCCAGGAATGAGCAGGTAGGATAAAAAAAATGAAATTGCAAATTATATTTGTTCTCTTTTGTCAGTGAAGAGAATCAGTGACCCAGGTCATCGTAAAATTGAAAAATAAAAGAAGGAAAGAAAAAGGCATTTGGACAGTTTCATCCAAGGGACTGTTTCTGTCCTAAAGCAATGTGAATAAACTTTGCAGTACTAAACTTCTACTGTAAACTACCCTCAAAAACATCTAGATGCCTTGATCTTTATCCATTTTATTAGGTTTTGACTACTCAAATTTTCTGTTTGATAATATTCTCTAACCAAACAGTTTATTTTTCTTCAGGCCCCTTGCAGCCTCTCAAACAGACAAGCTGAATCTGCAGGATTGTTTGGAAGTTGGACGGTTAGCCAGGGTCAGTTTGACTTTCATCACTTCACTCATTTCAAATTATCCAGTGTCATTTGATTGAGCTTTATATGCAATGTGTTATGTTTCAGGTGACTAAAGTGAGGACCATCACAACCTGTTCCAATTCTCTGAAGCAGGGCAAAAACGTGGCTCAGCTGCCTGTTCTTCAGACCGGCACTGAAGACACACTGTGGATCACTGAAATAGAAAAGTAGGTCCTGCTTGTTACTTGAGCTGCTTCTGTCTTTTTTTTATGCAAGGTTCTTGTGACATAGGGTGTTGTTGGCTGAAACATATTTGACAGGAAGTGAACATTTTGCTTGAAGTTGAAAGCCGGGGGTTGATTAGATCTGAAGATATGAGCATATTTGACAAGGGACACATTGTGAGGGCTAGAGAACTGTGTCAGAGCATTTCTAAAACTGCAGCTGTTGGTGTGTTCCCAGTTTGTAGTAGTCTGTCCCTTCCAAACGGGGTGCAGGGAAGACAGTGCTGCTTTTGGAAAATTGTTGCAAGAACCAAGGCTGGACCCCTCTAATGGATTTAGCAATTAAAAGAAATACAAAAAGTGTTTTTGATGATTGGTGCATGACTACAAGTCACTTCAGTCAACACATCTCTTTGTCATATTCATCCCCAGGATCTTCGGCTTCCCCAAACATTACACTGACGTGAGAAACATGACCCGGCAGCAGAGGCAAAAGGTGCTGGGGAAGGCGTGGAGTGTGCCCGTCATCCGTCATCTCTTTGCTCCTCTGAAAGACTACTTTGCCTGTGAAGAACTGCCTCCCATATCCAACAATCCATCTAGCTCTGGCTCCTCCCCCTCCTCTCTCTCCAGCCCAGGCACTCCTGAAATGCAACAGCTCAGATAGGGAAACGTAGGCTTTCTTTTGTGAGTGGGCTTTTCTGACAACAGGTAATCATTCTTTTATGCGGATGTCATGTATTTTACAAGTATAATTGGCCGTGGCTCATTTTTTTTGTTGTATTCATGAGCAGCTGACAGACATGCTTTTGTGGGTCACTGCCGGACACACACTGGGCACTTTGTCCTTTTAAGCAGTCATGGCTCTTGTTGCAAGTCGCATATGCTTTTTTAATGCAGTGCACAACGACTGGAGCCACTCCAGAGTGACTTTTTAAAAATTGTGAACAGTAATAGACTGAATTGATTGTGTTTGTGACAAAGGTGCCACAAATCATCAGCCAATGTCTGAATCAAAAAGCTCGATATACCTCAGATATGTCATATAAGCTGCTACATTCTTTAAATATTTATTAAGAAATGTGATTTTTTTTTTTTCTGGGGTTATGCAAATATTAAATGGATCATGCATTTTATAATTTTTAAATACATTTTTAAACATAGGACTACAATGTGACTCATGTTGATGTGTAGCTCTGGTTTGCTGCTTTTAGAGAATATTGAATTATGTTGAGAAAACTGTCTTTTACTTTTGGTGTAATATCATGGCTGGAGATGTTACAGTTTAAAATGTTTTATATGTTTTTTTTAGTTCTTTTCTCAGGTTTTTATCTCAGGACTTGATTTATTTAGTAATTAGTATTAGAAGTACTTGGTTTATAATAAGTACATGATGTAGTTGTGTGTCATTTTAACATTGACAAAGCTACAAAATAGTATTAGTTGATTCTGGTGCTAAATTATACATTATACTGTGTGTGTACTGCTTTTTACTGGTAAATCTGTCACAGTTGATTTTGTAAAATTGGTAAAAAAAAGTGAGTTTGTTTACTACCACTTGCTAACCAGTTTGATATTTATACTAAGATTTGCTGCTTGGTTTGTTTGCTCTTTTGTAAATGAACCATTATTGGGTGAAAACAGATTGTGCAGAATGGTAGCAGTGTTTCATATTTCATGCTTTGTAATTTGTAATGGAACAATATATAGTGTTTTTATGACTGTGTTTAATGCTCATGATGAGTAATGCACAGGCCCTGAGCCGAAATAACATGTTAAAGAGCCCAAGAGTTTAAGTATGCGTGTGTGTGTGTGTGCGTGTGCGTGTGTGTATATATATAGAACCTTGTGCCAAAGATAAACATAAATGATTGATTGTTACCCTGTATATAATGTTTTTAAATAGTCTGTGATTGTTAAGATAGAATCAAAATTGTGAAGACTAATAAAATACTTTTAAAATAAAAACAAAATAAATCTTGCTTTTCATTCATTCACTTTCTTCTGTTAGTAGTTGTAGGTGACTGGAGTCTATCCTAGCAACTTTAATCAAAATGAAAACACTTTTTATTACTCACCTATGGGCCTCTAGAATAATGGAGATGCCCTATCCCCCAGACAGAGGGCATTGAACCAACAGATTTTCAACATCTTATGTTAATCTGGAGAAAAGTTCTTTTTTTTTGTATATTTGTATTTTTTATCTATTAACTCAAAACTAATGTATATGACAGGTGGTTGTGACAGAATACTTTCAAAAGCTTGTGTAAACCTAGATTTGACTTTTAATTGTTTATCATTGATGAGGACTGCAAGAGAATGGGAGAGCGAACACGGGCTGTTAAAAGGAAAAATATTTGAATAACCTAACGAAGAAATCCATTTGACTGACACTCGGCATATTCAAAAGCCAAAATGATTTGCATGACTTGTACAAAGCATAGTATAAAGCGTATAAAGGAGCCGCCGTCGTTGCGTCCAGGCGTTTCCCAGTCTACTTGACGTCAGCACGTCGCTCTTCTTTCTGCTGCCGGTGACCAAACGTGAAGTGCCAAGAAGAGGACCAGAAAAGAAGAAGTAGCCAAAAAAACACCGACAGCATTGACTGGCCTTTTACGATAGATCATATAAAATAAAGCACCCACGCAAGGACTCACCGATCCAAATTGATTTAAGGTAGGTTCAGATTGTCAAACACAAGACTTCGATTATATACCGGCATGGAAAACGGCGGTTAGCTAGCGCAATCGTGCTAGCTGAAATATTAGCAGGCATAAAACGTATTCGTCTTTCCTTGGTTAGCTTATACACAGCCTGAAACAAAGATTAGAGTGTACGGTATAGTAACCACAAAATTTAAATCTGAGCTTCTAGTGAAGTGTGGACTAATGTTTTACGCCGTAGCCCTTATATGCTAGCTTTAGCTAACCGACGCTAGCTGTTGAGTTCAGGGCGGGGAAGGCATCCAAATTCCCCCTTGAGACTGCTGCAGTGCTTTGGTCGAGTATGTGTTTTCATTGACGGGTTTACAAAGACATGGCTTGACCTACATTCTCGCCGTTTTAAATACGTAGCGTTATTTATCAATGTATTGTTTATTGTAAGACCTTGTTCCCAAGCTAATCATCGCTATCAGACACTGAATATTCTAAAAGGCCGAGACAGTTATTGGTTCTCTTTTTTACTAACCTGTTTTAATACGATGTAAAAATAATTAATGTAATTTAATCTGTTCAAATAATTCATAAATCTAAAACAAAAGCCTGCCTTATATGTTAAATGTTTAATGTCCAATTTTACACAACAAACGTTAATTCTGCCTCCAAAACGATTTATTATAATTCTTAAATGGTGTAGTAAACAGATTATAATCAAACCCTTCTTACATTCTCCAATCACGTTTTGGCACAATGACTGAAAATGTATTGTAAACTTGAACATGTAACATGTTTCTCTGTGCAAATATTTGAATAGCACATTTCATACAGTGAGGCATTCAGTGTTTAACAGAAATAAAAGACAAATTTAAAGTACACAAACAAGATTTAGAATAAAAAAAAAAAAAAAGACAGAGTGCAACTTGTAGTTTTTGGACAGCATCAGTTGTCGCACAAGTGTAAGTAATACTGTGCTGGTCACTTTTAAAAGGGTTAAAGTGTATGGTAATCAAAGATTGAACTGTTTAAAAAATGTTATGCAACACACCTACGCCAGTAGTCGTGAAATTTTATAAGATTTAAGTTAACAGACACGCATATAATGCATAGCTTGTGTTATTCTGCTTGCTTCTCTAATCGGAGACTGTGCTGGTTATTATTTACTGTAGAAAGTTAGGTCAAGTATCTTGAAAGGTTCCCCTTTTACAAAATATAGGTCTGTAAAAGAATATGGTGAATATGAAGATTGCAGACATTGCATTGTACACGGACTACTGCATGATTTCATCTTCTGAGTCACTAAGTATATCTTTTTGTTCTTCCTATTAAAAAGCTTAACTGTAGCAGTTTATGATGCACACTTTACAAAGACACTGACCTGTTGTCAGTAGTTGACGGCTTTATTAAGTTTATTGAGGGTTTTAAATCCAAAAAAAGGACTCTCATATGATTCTACATAACACATGACTGAGTGTTTTCAACATCTTCAGATTCAGATATGAATTTATCTACCGGTTTAAGGGACTTTGTGTGACCAAAGACAATGGGGGACGGCGTTAAGGAGACTGTTATTCTTGTAGAGCCTCTGGCTGCTTTCTCAGCTAGGAAATAAGGAACTTGGCTGAGACAATCACACCACATAAATTTTCTTATGTTTGTGTGTTTCTGCTGCTAACATGATGCGGCAGAGGTTACTCTTACCCCCTTTAGAAAGTTAATGGTGCAAGTTATAGAAGTTTCAATAACTAAAAAACTGTACTGCATGCAGTAGTGACTGTGCAAAGACAAATCATAAGGATGTGAATCTTAGATAATCTTAGACTGAGACCTTCATTACCATAGCAGGGAGAGTAAAGGCCAGTGGGGAACGGCTGTGATTTGGCACAGATTAACTGTCCTTCAGTGTACACTACATATTATTTGTAAAATGACCTGCCATCAGGTTCTGCTACAGTCTAGAAAAACACAAACCTATAGCTCATGCTTATAGTGATATAATTGTGTGCTTCTCTGTGTCAGCAGGTGACTGACAATGGCTGTGAACGTGTACTCCACTTCAGTTACGAGCGACAACTTGAGCCGCCATGACATGCTGGTCTGGATCAACGAGTCTCTACAGATGAATTTCACCAAAATTGAACAGCTGTGTTCAGGTACATGTTTGAGTTCTAGTTTCTATGGGATGACTAAATGCTGAATGGTCAGTAGAATAGATGCGTTTGGAGAATTAGGGAGTTCATCTTTGAAAAATGTTCTGGGCATGCGAGAGATTTTTCATAGGGTTGTTATCTCAATTGTGCTGTGGAAACCTATTACAAAACAGACTGTGAAATTATTTTGTGACAATTCACTGAGGTCAGGAGGTTCACCATTTGAATGAAATTATTTTTTCAAAACCTATTTTACATTGTCCCTCATATATACGAGTTGTCAGTTTAATTTCTGCTTCCTTTCAATTCAGAAATAGCATTGTTAGAGTCTTGTTAAAACATACAGTACAGTAACTGCGTTTGTTTTTTCTCTTGAGGAATAAATGTGTGATATGTACTTGCTCCTAAAATGTCTTTTCTCTTTCAGGTGCTGCCTACTGCCAGTTCATGGACATGCTGTTTCCCAATTCTCTGCCTCTGAAGAAAGTCAAATTTGCTGCCAAGTTGGAGCACGAGTACATCCAAAACTTCAAGCTTTTGCAAATTGCCTTTAAAAAGATTGGCGTTGATAAGGTAAGTGCCGTAATCTGATCCAGGGCAGGTCTACGTGGGATTTCTCAGATCAACTTTGACAGCTGAATTAGTATAATAACTGTAACAACTCTCACTCAGCTGGGGGGGATATTAGAAAAAAACAAATGGGCTCTTGTATTTTTGAAGAATAAAATTATGATTTGGTAATCTCCTTATTACATCATGTGTCGCTGGTTCTGAATAGGATCTCCTGCACTGTAACTCTATTTCTAGTCTGGTCTCAGTGGATTGGAGTTGGATTCCCAGTGGGCAGAATCACAGACTCTGTATAAAGTGCCTTGACATAACTGGACAGACCTAAAACCAATCAAAGTAAAACAAAGCATCACATAAAGCTTTAGATAAATGGTTACTATTGGTCTAACCTGATGGCTGTAAAGGAAAAGGCATGTCATTTCAGAGTCAAGAATAGAACAGGGAACGGCTTGCCTGTCTAGTCAGTTTCAGTTGGAGGCAAATACACCCAAAATCTTGACCTCTTTATATCTCTTGGTGAAATTGTCTGAACATGTTGATGCCTGATGAAACCGTAAATCAGATGCAGAGATTATGTTAAGTTATGTTGACAATCACTGGTTTAGGAAAAGACGGACTGAGTCACAGTTCAAAAAAGTCATTAATCTCCTCAACAGACTTAAATCACAACTGTGACTTAATATTTTTATTCATTTCACTGAACTTGCAATAAGTTAAATAAATGTGTGAGTGAATGATTATTTCTCACTGTCTTAGTTAACCCTGCGAGTAATTGTCCATTGTCCAGGGTGTACTCCTCCTCACACCCAAAACTGCTGGGATAGGCTTCAACCCCTACAACCCTGATCAGCAATAAGCATTAGAAGATGAATGAATAAGATTGACATAATGTAGGTTGTGCTTTGTTTAGTGTCTGTTATTTGTCTTCAGAACATCCCAGTGGACAAACTGGTGAAGGGGAAGTTTCAGGACAATTTTGAGTTTGTCCAGTGGTTTAAGAAGTTCTTCGACGCCAATTACGACGGGTCGGAGTACAATCCGGTAGCAGCACGGCAGGGCCAGGAGGCTGCTCCTCTACCCAATCCCACATCAGCACTGAACAAACCCCCCAAAAAGGTTGTCAGTCAAGGTCAGCATTTTAAGGTTTATGTCTAATTGTGCCGGGAGACCGTGTGGGATTTCAGAAAATGAATGTAATTTTGTTTCCTTAGCTCCCTCTCAGAGGCCGCCTGTTGCCAAAGTAGCACCCAAGATGGCTTCCCCTGGATCAAAGAAACCAGCAGGAGGAGATGACGACAGGGCAGGGCTGATAAATGAGGTCAGCACATTAAAATTAAACTATAACTGGTACAACTGGAGCACATGGTAGGTTGGAGGAGCTAATAACATTGTTTTGTGAGGATAGTATTTCATGATGTACATGATCTGAGGTACATGACTTTTTATAATTGATGGGTAAACTTTTTATTTGTTCTGTGTTTCTTTTAGCTGGATCAACTAAAAGCAACCGTTGAGGACATCGAGAAGGAGAGGGACTTTTATTTTAATAAGCTGAGGAACATTGAGCTGCTCTGCCAGGAGCAGGGAGAGGACGACCCCACACTCCGGAAGATTGTAGAGATCCTCTATGCCACAGACGTGAGTTTAGAGCTGCTACTAATAAACATGACTCTTTAGCACATTAGTGATTTGTGACACTGTAATGGGAATTGGACTGGTTCTTTGGGGCTGTTGAATCATTGATGAGTAAAACCACTTAGACTAGTTCTTGCATTAATCTTATCCTTTAAACCAACGTGTCCTGGGTCCGCACTAGATTAAAGCCATTTGCTAGCCTGGTAACAACTGCTGGGGCCTTGATAAATTCCTGCACAGGAATGGCATGCAGCTCACTGCCGATAAGTCTCTCACTGGTTCGGCAGAGAGAAGAGAACAATACATGTGGCATATTGGCATCAGCACAGTTTAGTAAAATGTAACGTCTACAGATACTGAATAACTCATCCCTGGCCAGTCATTTCTGTTCTGTTTTCTGGAAACAATTAGTCTGGTCTCTTTGGGTTGGATTTGACGGGACATTATCAATGGGTGCAAAATAAACTGATTGCAATGGCTGTACAACTAAGTCTGAAAGCCAGTCTCCCAACTACGCTAGATGATGCAGTGTAATTGAATGGTGATTTTTATAACATGTATATTAATTTATATTTTATCTGGTCTTTGTTTCCAGGAGGGTTTTGTCATACCAGGTGGCGAGGAGCCGGAGGAACAAGAAGAGTTTTAATACTGAAGCAATTTTTCTCTCAGCTGTCCTTTCCAGTTTTCACACCTCGAGACCCCCCCTCACTCCAACCTGAGGCAGTCTCTTTAACAAACCAGATCTCAACTTGTGGCCCCACAGACTCCTTCCTCTAACCTCCAGTTTTACTGTAACTCAGCGCCTCATTCAAACCCCATACTCTTACAGTTCAGCCATTATATCAAGTCTGGCTTTTGTCTCCTACATCAGACCCAATGCCTTTACCTTCCCCAAACCAGATGGTGACATAACAGGACATATCTGGTTTTGGAAATGGACTTCTGTGTGAAAACGTGGTGATGTTCTCTCTCTCTCTGTGTGTTTTGTCTGTGTGGTTGGATTTGTTCAAAAGCCCGACTTTTACTTTCTCGTTTGCTTTGTCCCAGTCTAACCACACAAATCCATTCTGTGCCTCTCTTGTTGTACAGGTACTCTTTTGTCTGCTGGTATAACATTTCCAACATTTATTGCACGAAGTAAAACTGGTGTCTGAGATTTATTGTATCACTGTAAGCCTGCAGACAATAAAAGTATCTGTCTTTAGTCTGTGACAAAGCAGTAGTTTGACTTTCTTTCCCATCTTTAACATATTTTTTTTCCCATTCAAAACTCCCTTTTGTAAATTATGCTATTGTTTCATTTTTATATTTTCCCTCGCGTATCTCCTTTTTTGTATTTTTATGTATGTTCTGGACACCTGTCATTTGATCTTCATACATTTCTCTGTGGGAATTCTCTTGTTGGTATCCCACGGTAGCTCCTGTTGTAGCGTATTGCGGCTTCTTTCAGCTGCCACTTGTAAACGTGCACTTCTTTATTCCTAAAACGGACAAAACATTTGCAAATAGTAGTCTTTTAACTCAGTTTCTTGGTGCAAAATGTGTATTTGTCTTTCGAATAATAATTTTTAAGGCATTTGCACCGTTTATACCAGTGATCCTTAAAGAGTCTTCACTAGGATTAACTTTCCTAATGAGACTCTGCGCGGTACAAACACTGTGATCCATCTGTGGCTCTCTCGTTGCCACAGTAGCTCCGATTGAGGTGTGTTTTTCACCTTTTTTAGATGCCTATGATGGATTGATGTCAAGACTATAGTGTCCCGTCTCTGTCATTCTACTGCCTCGTTGACCAATTTTAATACTGATTGTGTATATTATATTGAATCTAATTGACATTTCGCACAAATTCTGTTGACAGTGAAGTGTTAATGGCGTACAGCTCTTTAGCAACTGCCTTATTCTAAGTTTTTTTTTTCTCCTTATTTTTATTTGATGCGTCTCCTGTTTTGGGCAAATGTTTGTATTGTACCTTTTAATGTGTTCTAAAAATAAACAACATTGGAGGTAATTTTTTTTCCGATGTGTCAGGACACAGCAGGTCTTCCATCAAATGTTTTATTTTTAATTTCATTTATTGGTAACTACTTTCTCTATAAGGAGCATAAATGTAGCTCTCAAACAGATATTTAATTAAAGTTAAAAACGAGGTCTGAGCAAACGTCCTTAGGCTAAACATACTAATGTTAAATATGTGCCTATATTTGGATGTATACACTGCATGCAAGAAAAGGGCCTTTCTGGATGAATGTTTCTCTTCATTACAAACACAGCCGGCCTAGTGACTTATGTTTTCTCTATTCTCATGAGTTGGACTTACAAATAATACAGTTTTAGTAGTATAGTCTTGACCTTTTGAAAGTAATCCTTCTTCCAAGTCTGTTCATGTGAGAAGCATTTACACATTAAAACAAATGTTTGAGCAGTCATTTTAACTATGTGCTAGGTTTTTGATAATACTACTGCTGGCACTAATTCAGGAAATGGTCATACCACTTTGACTTCAGACCTTAAGTTACTTAAGACCTTAAGAATTGTACACTTTTATTTATAGATATGTCTAAACCATCTACTTGTAAGAAGGGGCTTTGAGAATTTTTGTATTCAGTTTATGACGAACGAGAGCACAACAGTTGTCTTTAAACACAGCCACTTAAACAGGCGTTGAACATTTAGACTTTATGGGAACTGTGTGTTAAGCCTTAGAGAACAAGTGCATTTGTTATGCAATGTCAAAAGGGACTATGTTTGTTCTCCTTTTACATTTAGTGGCCTCTGTACTGAGCCTATTGTGCCAATGCAACCTTGCCCTGCCCCTTTAGCTACTTGTTCATGGAGAGAATTATTCAATAAATGGTTGGGTTTGACAATTGTTGGACCAGCAGCTTCAAGTTTAGGGACAAACTATGTTCAGAGTAGGTTGTTTGGTGGGGAATGTGCTACAGTTAAGTGTTTCTGGGAAAGAGAGGGATCTTTATTTACTGTTCATTCTTGACACATTTTGGTGTCACATTACAAGGCATTGATTCCAATTAAGGCCTCATTGCCTCAAACACTTGTGTAACGTCATACTATGGCTTCAGTTAACATAAAGTCTTGGTCTGTGGCTTAAACTGTATCATTAGAAAGAGAAATGGCTTTAAAGTAAAGTGAATTTGTCCCATAATCCCTCAGAGGATGGTTAAAGGAGTTCACTCTTGTCACCTGACCTTACTCCTTCCTTCGTCTGTTTCTGCTGGAGATCAATGTATTTGTTATACTCTGGGTTTTCATACAGACAATAAAACAGTATTTCCAACACTGCTTGTCTGTTTCTTTATGAGGTTACATTTAGTGGAATTATACTTGTAGGTTAACTAATAGCCTATAGCAGGATATGGCGTTTGTAGTTTGGTCGGCATCTAGTGGTCATGTTGTAGATTGCAATTCCACACTTTACTTGAACAATTTACTAATTATGTAAAGAATCTCAGCATCATAACATGTTTACATTACAAGACTATTAACAAAACAGAGGAATGGGTCTAAATGAGATCCATCTGTTGAGCACCAGGTTTTCTTGTGCCCATGTCTATTCTAATTTCGTATTTAAAAAAAGAGTCAAATATAAGACTTTAATCTCACTGGTTTGTTGGAATTTAGATGATTGCCATTTCTTGTATTTGGACTGCTGTGAACTCGTTTGTCCACTAGAGGTTCACATTCAGTTCATTTAAGGAGAATGCAATTTGAATTGACTCCATGTTTGGTATTTATATTTACTAATAGGTATTTATTGTTCAAACATACAATGCATTTGGTTTTAGAATGATATTACTTGAAAACCAAGTATGAAAACCAAAATTCTTAATTTGTCTGCAGTTTCTGTTCTGACCACTGCTACAGATGGCGCTCTAGAGCCAACACACCTGCAGTAGGCTACTTCATTTTAATTGTAAGGTAACCCAGAAGAGATTAGTTTTTATATTGAAACTAATTTGCTATAAAGTTTCATTCATTCTTGTTAATGTCTGCAAGTTCACGAAATAAAGTCTTCACCTAGATTGTGCAACATGTGAAGGACGGAATATGAGATGAGGCCTTTTGTAACCCTAACCTGTTTTGGAAGTTGACAAAGTAAAGCCATTAAAAACACAGGACTGTACACCACCAGTTATTCTCAGACTTATCAGTATCTGATAAAATATTTGAATATCCAAGTACAACCTAGGCCACTTCTGTGTCTCTACTCTCTACATTTTCAGTGGCGGGCTCAGGTGGTAGAGCAGTTGTCTTACCTAAAGGTTTGCGGTTCGATTCCCTCTCTCCCCAGTTTATACTGTTGTGTCCTTGGGCAAGACAGCCACCTTGCCTCCAGTGACACAGCTCTGGTGTATGTGGAACGGAATGAAATAAGCCCAAGGCTACAATCTGCACGTTTACTTGTGGCTGTCCTATGTCTGTTCATCAACATGCACTGTCCCAATCAAATAAATCAGTTAATTACATCATTGGTATGAGAACAAAAGAATTGACTTCCTCGTTTTTTTACACTGAAGGACACATTTGTCAACATAAAGCCCTGTTCAGTTGCGTGATAGTGGTAGTATTTTTATCAAGGCATGTTTTCATTCTCAGTCTTTACCTGATTTATTTACACCAGACAGAAATGACCGAAGACTAAAATCCACAAACTTTGTAAAAATGTAACTTTCACTCTCTCACCTCTGGGGGTACATTTTTCTGTTGCGTATGTTCTTCAGTCACAACCCCAATTACTGTCCTGTCCTATAACTGGAAAGATCTCATTTATAACCATGATATTGGAGAGTAATTATTAACAGAAAACCAGTGAGCCTCTGTTTGGTCCCAGGGCTCATTTACATGTTAATTATAATGAGTAACCCTGCAACAATATAGTGGTCACACTTTAATAAGGAACCCTTTTTTGTCATTTCTACTCTATCTGCATTTATCTTTTGTTGTTAAAGACTACTTTATTGGGATTGATAGTTTAGTAAAGCCATTGTGTAAGACTGATTATATTGGACACATCTCATAATCTACACTGAAACAAACATGACACACCCTTCCTGGCTTTTATGTGAGCTTTTAAGTTAAAAACACTAAATTAGACTCTTCAGAGCTGGGACCTATATTTTAAAAGAATTGTCAGACAATATCTTGTTCTGTTTTATTGTTATTTGGTCATTTCAGTGTGGTCCTTTTCAGTGTTTTGCTCATGTTTAGCCTTGTTTTCTTCCTTTCTAGTGCAATTTAATTCCTTTTAAATGCTTTTTTGGACTTTTATTTGTTATTGTTAACTTTTTGTGTTATTTGGTTCTTAGCATAGTGCCACTGTTCTTTATATTCCTGACTCTTACCAGGGTTAGTAATATACCCATGGAAGTAATTTCTACTCAAGTAGGTTTACTGTGTTGTTTACCACAAGCAGAAAGAACAAGAACACTAACGGTGTCGAGCATTTGACCTGAATACAGGTTTGGCTGCTTTACCAATGTGAGTGTCATCTCGTCTTTGAAGGGGAAGCACAGGTCCTTAAACCATCAGTCTTTCCCCTCCATGTGCTAGTAATTGGCGTTCTAGCACAGTGTTTTTCAACCAGTGTAGTGTGCCGTGAGAGATCATCAGGTGTGCCACAGAAAAGTATCCAATTTTACTTAATTGGTCCAAATTGGAGTACTTAGTTACTGGAAATAATTTTGTAGCAATCAATGAGGTGAGTGACTGGCCGAGTAATGGAAATACCACCTCTGTGTCAGTAGGTGGCAGTATGTACTCCAATAAATGATCCTGTTAAGTGATGTTAAAATGATCAATAGAAGTAATAAAGCCTCCTACAGGGAGTGAAAGCAACTGAAGATCAAAAGAAAGAAAAGATGTTTAGGCAATAGTTGAGAGTTATTTTTCATTTGGATTTACTTTTACTGGGGATCTGACTCAGCTATGTTTGGTGGTCTAACGTTGCCATGGTCCCAAGTAGCTCTCACGCAACAGACAGAGACTGAGACAGTTGAGCAAGAGCTTTTTTCAATTCCTGCCAGGATATCAGCTTTGTGTTCATCTAAGCAGGCCAAGCCCCAACAAATTCAAAAGACTAAACTATACTGTTTTAGGTTACAGTGTACCATTTTGTATCATTTTTGGCTTTTGGTGTGATGCACAATTATTATTTCATGCATTTCAAAATGTGCCTTGGCTCAAAAAAGTTTGAAAAACACTGTTCTAGCATATCATAGTCCTAAACATGTGGTGTCTGTCCTTTGCTGGTTACACCTGAATAAAAATGAATATTAATAATTTACAGAGCGCTAAAGATGAAGACTTATGTTTCATAAATACCTTTTAATAATAAAATAAAGAAAGGACCTCAGCACTCTTTAACACTGTCTCTTAAAATAAATGTATTATTATTTTTCAGGACATTAACTTTTACATCACACTTTAACATCTTAGCATCTTCAAATAAATTCAATGCTTTGCTTTTCCACAAGATGGGGACAAAGTACTGTTTAAGACCAAAGGAACAAGAGCTGCTGAAAATGACAAGAAAGACTTTTCAGCCAAAATAATTTAAGAGTAATGACCTATAGTGCATTATTCACAACTTTAAACAACAAACCCCATGTTTAGATTGATATCTGGGATGTAATTGAACGGCTTCTGTTGGATTTAGAGCAGCCCACGTTGATCCTCTCTGTGGTTTACTGTAGCTCGGGACACTTGCAGGTGTGAGGTTTCCACTCTGAATTAAATCTAACCAGGGGTAATGTGTAACAAATGTAACCTCCCACCTCTGAGCGGCGAGGAGCTGTGAGGAGACGTTTCTGACGCTTCAGAGATTCTGGGATGGCTCTGTCAGACTCAGCGCTGATCCCGACCCATCTGTTACCACGTCCAGGGTTGAATGTTGTTGGCCTCGGGCTGTGGACAAAACCTGTGAGAGGATACGAGGATGAACTCTTGGGCCAGACATTTAGCCTGTGCAGGGGCTTCACAAGTTCAAGCTCTGTTCCATTTTAGGCTTCATTGGTCAAAAGATGAAGCCTTTGCATCTGTCTTTCATTGTCATTAAAGCCCTTCTTTGGGTGAATGAGCCATCTGACTGTATTTATGGCTGTATATTTTCACAAGGTCTAATTTCAGGTTGTATCTTAGCCTGGACGTGGCAGAACTGTGCTGTGTCCAGGAGAGCGACCTCTGCTACATACAGTAAACAGTCATATTACAAGTACAGACGTGTTTGTCTAAGATATAGATATTATTATGTAAACATTTGTTGATTGTTTCTGGTTTATTAACAAGATCTGAAGATTTCTTTTTTATCCAACAATTATCCTGCCATTTTAACAGTTATTTAGTAGCTGTTAAAAATGTAGGTATTATGAAGGAACAAACAGCTGCTTCCTTCAGGGGTCACCACAGCGAATCATCTGGTGTTTTTTACGCTGGGTGCCCTTCCTCTTTTCATTTATCCGGGCTTGGGATCAGCATTGAGGTACACTTGCCAGCGGTCCTTTTGACTGGAATTTTAGCCCACCGTCAGGAAATCAAAGCCCAGTCTCCTGCTTGACACTACGGCACTAATGAGGAGCCTTAAGTGCACTGCCCTGCGTGAAGAATGACAATGCTTTTGTTTTGTTTTTGAAGGCCTCTGTTTGGTGGTTAATAGAGAAAATGTTTTCTGGTGTGAAGGGTTTTGTGGAGGTACCTGCATAACTTTGAATGAATGTTTAATATTTGTCGTGTGGCATGCCTTTTTTCATATCCCTAATGATATTAGGAAAGCATATTCATGTATCTTTATTGACCGCACAATTTTGCATGCATGTCTTCGTATATTCTATATCTAAATTTCACACATTTAGTTTCTATTTTTTGTAACATGAACATATGTAAAAGAACAAAGAGACATATTTAGGTTTGATCATGAACAGCACCAACATAACAGACCCAAAGTTGTAATAAAGCAGTGTTTTCTTTATTTGTTCAATATCTGAAGTATACATAAATCCTGACAGAAAGCGTTGATGTGAATTGTTGAATTGTTAACAAAAAATATTTATAGAAAGTAAAAAAAATGTCAGATGAGTTGTATACATTGTAGTGTTTATTTCTAGAATCATGAAAGTCCCCTCTCATTGAGAAGTGGCACAGTTACTCAAGCTTTAGCAGGAGTTCTTAGCTTTGCTCGTGGGAAATGCAGTTTAAACATAGCACAAGCGTTAAGTAATGTCCCTGCTCCATCAGCCCGTACAGGACCAGCTCCACTCTGCTCCTGGGAAAAAGAAAACCTGATTTAAGTGTGCCAAGACTCAGCCGCAGTGACAGTGCCAGAGCTCCTCCAGGTTGCTGCTCACGGTGCGCCTCTGAGCGTGTTAATCCCCTGCTTCACTTCAGGCCTGACATCCCCAGCACACTGAGAAGAAAAAGAGCTGCATTTCCCTTTAACTGCATATAGCCACATATTATCATACAGTAGTATTATTTTGAAAAATATATATTGGCTGAATCCAATTTCGCCCATTCTCTGCTGACTAACCTGAAATCCTCATTGCTTTTGATAATTTCACAACAACTGTTACATACCCAACATTTTTCAAGATAATTTATAAACAGCTGAATCCCCATTGCCTCTTTTAACCACATTTTCATTTTAGATGCATATTAATGTTTTGGTTCACTTCCTGCCCTTGGTTCATGTTGGGTTCGTGTTGCTTCTCACCTCAAAGCCGTCAAACTGCTCCAGGGTTAACTTGGAAGGAGACCTTTTTTAGGTCTTCTCTGTTTTTGCCTTCCAAACCAGAGTTTGTTTGTTTGGTCCACAGCAGAGTCTGGTTTACATTCACACTTATACAAACAAACCAGACGTGCCGAGGAAATGGACTAAAATTTTGACCAAACGGCTGCTGTGACGAGTCTATTCTGACGAGATGATGCACTTGGGGGCGCAGTGGCTCAGTGGTAGAGCCGTTGTCCTATAACCGTAAGGTTGGCAGTTTGATTACTGCTCTCACCAGTTTATAGTGTTGTGTCCTTGGGCAAGACACTACAGTATACCCTCTTGCCTCCAGTGGCACTGCTCAGGTGTTTGAATGTGTGAGAGTGTTGGGACAACAGATGGAAATTAGCTTGAGGCTACAGTCTGCATGTTTACATTCATGTGGCTCTGTCTCATGTTGTTCATCAACATGAACTGCTTTTCAAATGTTATTTTACTCAGTTACGTGGCAGGATATGCTCCATTTCTTTTCCTGTTATGATTCCACATCTCAGGTAATTGTCACATAGATTATTTTTATTCAATAAAGTGGATAAGAACTACCTAATTAGATGTTTATCTGATGGACTTTTAACATATCTGATATTTTTTCTTTTGCCACAACATGGTGATACATTTGGTACTGGCCTTTATCTCATCGTTCATCTCATGTTCACTAATCTGGGGTTTGTTGATGCCAGTTGTGATATTTAGCCGCCTCTGGTGAGAGGCTGACAGGCTCACAGTCAGGGATATTATCAGCTCAGTGAACATAAACACCATCCAAAGTATAAGTTCTGACTTTAAATGGTGCTGTTGGAGACTGGAGCAAAGTGGTATCAAAATGCGATTGTCTGAAGAGGAAAAATAGTTCCTTTATTGACGTCTTAATGGCCTCGCTGATGTCATCTTCACCCTCGGACTGTGTTTGCAGCGACGCAGGCTCACCCCGTGTGGGCGTCAGGGGACAAAGTAGTCTTTATGTGGTGTGCGGAGCTGCAAGGCAGAAACACTGTTGAGCAGTAAAACCCTGAGTAACTAAAACCACATGTTCCTGAGTGGAGGACAGACGAACACAGGCCGTCTCTGCAGATCCACGTCAGAGCTCTTCTTTCTGACTGCACGCATTCTACAATGGGCATTTTCTATGTATCTGGGAACTCAAATCAGAAACACATTGTTTCTGACAGGCTTGCTGCAGGAGACTGTTGTGTGTGTGAGGTGAAGAACAAAGGGACAGGCCCGCTCTGACGACTGGAGGTGTGTTTAGCCCAATTGTGTTTATGTTGCAGTAAAACATTGCAGTTGTAGGTTGTTCTTGCCAATGGCTGCCGGCTCTTAGGCTCATGCAGACACGGAAAAACACAGCTATTACAGCTCCACTTAACGCACTTATTAGTCCAGTATCAGTGTAAATTGTGCATCAATGTTCATGTGATAGTTTTATTACCACATTTGGACAGATATCAATTCTATCTATTGTTCAATTTAAATAAAAGGTGAGACCTCCAGACCATCTACAAGCCACAAATTAGGACAAAGAAGGACTAAAGTAACCAATACTTTAATAGTAACCCAGGAGTTATGATATAAAATGTTTATTGCTCAGTTTTAAAGCTGGGTGGGGGCACACTATGGAACATGTAAATAATGCAGAGGCCCTTGTTTGTTTTCATTTCCTGTCTGTCTATAATGTGTGAGCGTTAACTAAAATCCCAGTTTAATAAACAAGTCCTTTTTTCTTTGACAGTAATACTAAAAGCATTATTATTTCTGGTTAACACTAGTCTCCTGTCGTATAGTCTGGCTGTAGTTTTTCTTTTGACCTGTGGCTGGTTGAGAGCTTCACACTCAAAAACATCCCAATGTCAAATGAGAAAAAGGTGAAAAAGATGCTGAAGGCAGATACATTTCCTTCTACATTGTTTTAGAGATTTTTTATTGTGTGAGGATTAATAAACATTTTCATGAAAATCTGTGTTATAACTGTAACTACTTTCAATCAAATGTTTGCAAACCCCAGTCTTCTGTGGCTTTAGGTTTAGTTCTATTGTTCAAACCTTTTTCAAGTTCTCACAGAATTGGTACAACTTGTCGCTGAAGGATAGTCTTTACAGATGTTTTATCCTCAGAGACTGTTTACTCTCTAATGTGTTCCTCATAAGGCCAGCTCCAGTTAAAGGGACAGTGCTCCACATTAGACATGCACCGAGTGAAGACGGTAACATGATTTAGGTTGTAATCCCCCCAAGGTTAGGACTGAACCCTTGACCTTAACCCAGTGACCCAATTCCCCCTTTGTTCTGTTTTTCTACTTGGATGTACTGTCCCATTTAGGCTCACTTTCTACTCTGCTAATATTAATATAAATAACACCTCTAAGCTGATATGATGGGATTAACCAGGTCTAAAAATAGAGGTGAGAGCATGTGTCACAGTTTGAGGGAGTCGCTGTGCTCATGAACTTTTTCACTTTGAAGGTTGTTAACGCTCGTCTCTCTAACCACTTTAGCTCAAACTTGTAACGGTTTCTTTAGAAGTGCGGCCTGTGGGTCAAGGGTTATGTTTTTGTTATTGCAGATCCTCTGAGGGCCCATTGTTTGAAGACCCCACAGGTTCCTCCTAATTTAATTGAACAAGGAAGTCCCAGCCCAGAGCCTTTCTTCATGCTTTTAGGGATTGACAGCTGCTTAGAGCTTTACAGGTTGATTGCCCAAATACAACCTTTTAAAATTACATGAGGAGGTGCATTTTTATCACTGGACAGTCTCTTTCTGTTCCATAATGCACATTCAAGCCTAATGAATGCCCAGATCCAGGGAATCTGTAGACCAACAAGACCAAGGATGTAGTCTCTTTATCCACTATCACCCTCCATGGTCCCTTCACCAGCTGTTGTTTCCATCTCTCTTTTACAAAACTTTTACAAAAAAAGAAAATAAGGTGTGTTTCAGCCTATTGCTGCCGTGAGTGGGTGTATAGACACTGATAGTTCACCTCTTTTCACTTGGGGTAAATGGAAAACTATTGATTTAGTTTGGTTCACTACAAAAAGCCCAGTGTTTACAAGTGTTTTTTATTTACTCAAATGACACAACCAACAGCATTAGCTCCAACCTGACTGCAGGTCAACACAATCTTGACAGAACATGACACTAAGGGTTTTACATCTTCATTTGCCTCTGATCATTTTGGTTTATTACAGCAGCAGACATTGATTCATTACAATGTTATTCATTTGGCATTCACATTAAATTGAAACATCATTCTTTATTTGGAGCTCTTTAATCAGTCAAGTGAACCTGTGATACTGTGCAGTACCAGAGTTCTTTGGGAGGGGGTTAATTGGCTGCATTTATATAACGTTTTTATTTTCAGGACTTTCTGATGGTTTTAGATTTAGATTCTTGTTCATCATGTAGTGCCAGAAGGATGAGGGTACACCATTGCATTTGCTTCTTATTTAGATACTAGCTTATTTTTGAGTGTGGCCACATTCCATACATGGACATAGGTTAGGTAGCTGTTTAGATCTCACATATACTGTACCTTACACCACACTGGTGACAGAGAGAAGATCCTGAGATATCTGGAAACGATTCCTGGTCAACAGAACGACTGTCAAGATTAGGTTAGGTTGAGGTAAAAAAAAAAAAAACAAGCACCGGCACTCAAATAACTTCTACATTATTTGTCCATTGACACATTTCTCACATTCACATCAGTCCCACAGAAACTGGAGGCAAGATTGGAGTTTAGACTCTACCTCCTGAGCCTCTGAACCACTTTTCCTGTTCACCAAGGTCAAAATGTGAATAAAATATCTTCTGAATCTTGACAATTGGCTCTCTTCTGTCTGTCCTAAAGTGCTGTTGCCACCACTCCCAGTTCATTTTGACTTCCTCTGTAACACACCTCCCAGTCAGTCAAGGCCAGTGTAAACACAGGAAGATCCTATTGAGCTTTTACTCATCTTACGCCTCCCAAATCCACAGCCAATCCCTGACCACTGCAGCCTCCACCTCTGGACACGAAATTGCCAATCCCAATCTAATTTATGGAAAATTTTAGAGGTAACGGGATATGGCGGCGTGAGTGATAACATCTCTCGGCCCCTGTTAAGGACAGGAACTCAGCAGTGTGTGTTTAATAACATAAACAGCTGAAAAAGGGCCCGGGCCGGTGCGTTGGCAGAGGAGTGGGTCGATGAGATGCAAGGAGGGAAGAGCAGGGCAGAGAGGGGACCCAGTGTTCAGGTAATTGAGACCATGTGAGCCTGCCCCAGTGGAGGGATTAGAGAAGAAACGGAACTCTCTCAGCCCCTGAACGCTTGCAATTAGATGCGCCAGAGCAAAGGCAATGGGAAGACATGGAGAGTGCTTGGCCTGGGACGTCTGGGCCACGGAGGAAGAGGTGAAGGAGAAGTTATGGTTGTGTTACCACTTCTTCCTGCTGTGAAGCTGCCAATGTCTGTGGCATCTATGACACAAGCTGCATGTTTAAGTACAACTATTTTACTAGTTTTAACCTGTACACACAACAAAAATGTTATAGGCATGCATTTTCCTTTTCTTCCCCAAAACCCTCCTGATAGCCTAGGGTTTGGACCCCTCTATACTCCAACCAGCAGATTCTTTATCCTGTACGTTGTGACGTGGAACCCTAAGGCTTGTTTATCTAATGTTTGACTGGTACCAACCACTGTAGACTGTAAAAAAAATAAACATGTGAGCTGCCGTCATTGGACCAATCACATTGAGTCTGATGCCAGAATCCCTCAAATCTTTATATTTGTCCACATTTTCTACTTTTAATGTGTCATGCTCACCTTATTTGCCTTTGCTGGTGAGGGGTCAAAAGGTTATGGTTTGTATTTACAACAAATCTTTATGTTATAATTATTTTTCTTGTTGACCTCTTTTTTCAAGTAACAAACCAACCTGTCAAAGCTTGAAAATAAATAATATTTTGAAGCAGTTGCTGAAACTGAGAGACCACTGTCTTGAGCCCTGTTTCCAGTGGATCTTTACTAGTTTCAATTGTTCAGGGTTTAATGTGTTGTGCGTTCAGAGATGGTATTCTGCAGACCTTGGTTGTAACGAGTGGTTATTTGAGTTATTGTGCCTTTCTATCATCTCTGAGTCTGCCCATTCTCCTCTGAACTCTGACATCAACAAGGCATTTTCGTGCCAACTGCCACTCACTGGATATTTTCTCTTTTTCAAAACATTTTCTGTAAACCCTAGAGATGGCTGTGTGTGAAAATCCCAGATGATCAGTAGTTTTTGAAATACTGAGACCAGCCCGTCTGGCAACAACAACCAGTCACTTAAATCCTCTTTCTTCCTCATTCTGATGCTCGCTTTGAACTTCAGCACGTCGACTTCACTAACCTCTGGATTCCTAAATGCATTGAGTTGCTGCCATGTAATTGGCTAAATGGAAATTTGTGTTACCAAGCAATTGGACAGGTGTACATAATAAAGTGGACATATCTACGTTTAAAAAAAAAAAATACATTTTTAAATACATTTCCTGTCTTTTTGAGATGAGAAGTTTCACACAAAAACAACAGACTGGAGACTTTCTGGAGGGTCTTGGGCAGAAGAAGTTTATCAATACGTGACCTGGAGACAGGGAACACTTAACCCAGTATTGACCCTTCAAGCCTGGCTATGCTTTTGACGGGGAAATATCTTTAAACCTTGTATTGTGCCAGTAACAGAGCCATAACACATAAAGTTAAGCTTTGGCACTACCTTGGGTATCGGAAGAGAAGGCAGCTGCTGTACTATGTCTTATAGAATATAAACTGATCCAACCAGGCTTAAATGTAGGCATAAGGATAAATAAAGTTAGAATTTTAGTGAAGGAGACCAATATCTTTAACAATATGGAAACAAAACTTGTCTGGAACTTGTATAATGTTTCTGTTTATGTAGCCGACACTCACTGGAAATACAAGCCTCTTTAGGAGTTACCTGTTACCAAACTGTGACATCCCAACTCCAACCATACCACTCAGTGAAAACATAATTATAGTGGCTTCAGCCATAATCTCAGGTGACACATCTACATTGGTCCATTCCCTGTGCCTCTTCTCATCAGTTTAAAACACAGTCCAGATGTCACCAGGTGGGGCTTGTCACTTGAGGTCTACTGTATTCACTGTTTAAGCTCAAATATGATGACCCAGACGTGGCCTTGTTAACAACATACCTCTCAGTGGCACTAACGCTTCACAGTGAATTACCAGGTACAGCAGGGTACAGGACAAAAAGGGAACAGGACAGGTAAAAATGCAACCAGTGGCTCTGCTGTGGAAAAATCCTTCAGAGCACAAATTAAATTACGTCTTCATTGATGAGGACCATACAGACATGCATCAGGTGGTTTCATTTACAGGTGTCATTGGGAGGTCACAGATTCTCTCTAAGTTTGATACTTCAGCTGAAATCTGGCACTGATATTTCTGTTTTTGTTAAAGGTAGTTTTATGGTCCTTATGCCCCCCCCCCCCCTATTTCTACACAAATAAAGAAATAACCTCTCATGGGTGTTGGACAGGGATTGCTGCAGATTGGACTATTCAAAAATCATTAGCATAAAAGTCTAACATGCTTTAAATTATGTTAACATCTCTCATTTAGTACTGACCTTTGATTACTCTGTAGCAGCACTTCTGTATCAGTCTGGAGGTCCTGTTGCACTGTTGAACATTTACCACTGTTTACTATTGGACTTTTCATGAGCATCACCTTTACTTACTTTTGTAGTTTAGGCTAAATCTGGGGTGTCCAAATATTTTTTAAAGGGGGTTTAGCAATTAACATGAACACATTGTACCTTGCATGGTTTATAAGGTTGACTTCCAAATTCCCTGAAAAAAAAAAAAAAACTGCTGTGAGGCAAGGCCGTCCTTCAGGTGTTCATCAGGCCCTGATAGTTTGTTGTCTGCATTTGTTTGATAGTGTCTTACTTGGCAACAGTCTCTTAGCAAATAAGACACAAACACAACTGTTTCTGAACTTTAGAAAGTTCACCTTGTGTTATCTTTGGCAATCAGGATAGACTTAATATGTCTGCTCTAAATTACATTTATTTATATAGAGCTAAATTACAGGAAAGTTGTCTCATCACAGACCATTAGAGCAGTTCTAGACCTTTTTAGGTTTGTTTAGAGAGAAAACCCAACAATTCCCCATGAGCAAGCACTTGGCGACGGTTCCTTAACAGGTAGAAACCAGCCATTTGCCTTGACCAGTTGGTAAGAATGTGTACTGTACCAGTCGAAAAATGTCCAAACTAAAACTGGGTTCCACTAACGTCTTTGTCCAGTACATAAAACCTAAAGTACATAATAGACCTAACTCTGCACTGTGGATCATTAAATACTTTTTCCTGACCGGACAAAACCTAATTTGCTGTTCTGTCAAAAGGCACATTCAGTGTGTGTTTTAAGTTCTGTTGGCATGAGAGCTGTAATTCTATTGAATATGCTGTTTATTTTCACACGCTCTAAATATTTTAAAGAGAAGTTTTTACCTTTAAAAAAAGTGATGGGCAGGAATCTCTGGTTTACTTTTGGCATCAATTAACTCAAAGTGAAAGTTCATATGCACACAGTTTATGTTTAAGAGCTGACTCCAGGCATTTGTTTAGAGTTTCCACAGGTCATAAACTTTTCATGCCTCTTTAATGCACGGCCTGGATATTTACCACCGTTCACAGTGACTGAAAGGGTTTGGCACATTCATATAATGATCGTGGATGTAAACATTTGTTATTAAAAAGTGAGCCTAAAGCTGCTTCTTGAGAAAAAAACATAGATAATTGTTGTTTATTGGAGTTTTTATATATACTGTATTTAACAAACCTAGTACGCAAGTGTGTGTTGTAGTTCACTTCTTTTACTTAAGATCAGAACAAAAATGTTTCTGGTAACGTCCTTTTAGTCTTGTTTCTACTTATAGTTTGTTTTGGGAAATTCCTAAAAAGGCTTATAGTTACTGTAGATAGTGTCCAGTTTATTTCCAGTTTGCTAAACTAATGTAATTCAAAGAGCTGTGCCAGTTTCCTGCAGTAAGACAACCGCTATTTAATGTCACTTTCTGATTTTCGTTTATCCAATGTAGACAAGGAATGCCATTTGAATTTTAAATTGACAAAGGGGAAGTAGTAAAACGCAGAGTTTGATCTAAACCCAGAAACAATTGTTGCTTAACACTAGGTTTATTTTCCGAAAAGTTTTAAAATAATAATTTTGTTAAACAAAATCAGTTTTTAATGAAGGACCATTGATTTAGCAGAATGCAGTGTGTAGCTCCACCTTTTTAAAATGGGACCACTAATGGAACCAAAGGCCAAAGCATCCCTAAAGTAATTCAGTACCATATACTTTTAGTGATGCTTTCTGGTCATTTTGGCAATGGATACTTACCTGCACTTAACCGCTGGAGAAACTGCAGCTGCTGGATAGCCCACCACTACCGCGTGTTTTGGGACGGTCAGGGATTAAAGCTATGCAGAAGATTTTTAAAACATGCCTCCCCTTTGATTTTGTATTATGTACTTGGGCCTCAAAACTCCTGCAATAAAAACACTGTACTTTTCATAACCGCAAAAAAAGAAAGCTATAACAAAGAAATGGATGGTGACAAATGGCCGAACCTTTCAGGAATGGGTACAGAACTGTGTCAGACAATACATGCCCAATGTTGCTGTTGTTGTTTTTTTTTTTAGCTTTAGTTTGTAATACTTCCTGTAAACATTTGTCTTTTCCGATGTCCTACACTATGTCCATATTGTTCCCTTTGGTCAAAATAGATTTCCAAATGATTTACTTGGAAAAAGAGGATGGAGATGACGAGAAACAATTATTGTACTATTTTATTTGATGAGTAAATGTATACCTGGATGTGAACTTTATGAGGAATGTGAACCCACTTTATGTGAAAGAGAAGAATGGATGTTGTCTCTTTTCTGTCAATAAAAATAAAATAAAAAAACACACCTGCACTGACCCTAGGTTGTGCTGACGTCACAGTCTCACAGACCCTTATATTCTAATTGTCTATATACTGTATTATGCATATTATTGATTTGATGTCCTTTTTTGGCTGTTCTTTTGGAAGAAGTAAGTCTTTGTCCCACTGCCCTCCACAGAGAACATAGTCTTTTACATTGAGTATGGATTACACAGTTTACATTTGCCAAACTGAGCTAATGAGACAAACTGGGAGCTCAGTGAAACGGGTGAAAGGCCAGAGTCATTGTCAAACCCTTCGAGGTAATTATGTGTTTGTGTTTATAGCGCGTTGACTCCCGCTCTGTCTTCCTGCTGTACTCCATCTTTCTGCCTCCCCCTCCCCCCCTTTTCCACTCTGTTCTTTGCACAAGTCGTCTCCCTCTGGGAAGAGGTGCCTGAGATGTTGGTTCGGCCATACATCTCTGTCAAAATCTCTATGAATAAATTAACCTTTTAAAGATTAGTCCAGCCTAATACCTCAGGGTTTTTTAACCAGAAGAGCGGTGCCCCTGCAGCCCCCACTGCTCCAGCGCCATACTTCACCAACTTCAACACTCCAATGATAACTTTTAAAGGCACATTGTTTTTTAATCAACTGTAATCAGTGTTAGTCAAAATGATTTAACATGTTGTGGTCTAATGTGAAACAGTACATTTTATTAAAACAGATTTTCAAAGAATTTACATTTGCATTAATTGGATTAATGATTTTTTTTCTACCTAAATGTGTAGATTATTGTCAAGGCACAAATGTAGCTGTTCCTTGGAAATGGTGTATGCTATTTAGCAAACCTTATTTTTCATAACATCAAGATAAACGTGATCTCATTCATCTTTCACTCATTTATGATTGAATTCTATAAATGTATCACATATTTGACACTGTTTATATTGAGTTTAAAGCTTTAGAAAATCAGAGTTGTTTTTTTCTATTTCTACAATGATACGTGTAAAATGCAATTGTACACATTTGAAGCACCCAAAATTTCTGTCAGTTCAAAAACAGAATTTTTTTGAACTGACAGAATACCAATTTTGGTAATGAAAAGAATGCAGGTTTTAGGAAGGTCAGGGGTCAGAGAAGGTCAAAGCAATTACACTGTGCTAAGAATCATCAAAAGGGCACAGGGTAGAACTGATCCACAGTACCATCTGAGAGGTTTCCCATTAAAAGCATTTACAAAAGGGCAGGCACTTTAAATGAATACCTGGTCGGTGATTGGATTTAGTTTTATTGAATCTGAGCAGAACCATATTGTTTACAGTAAAATGACCATTACTTCTTCAAACCTAAAACAAGCCCAGACCTGTCAGTGCTGCCACCTTATTGGAGACAAGGAGCCGATGGAGCCAGGGTTTGCTTGGAGCAGAGCAAGATGGATTTTCGTGAGTTTGAAAATTCACAAATCTTGTAAGAATTCAGCTGCAGCACAAGGTTATTAAAGGTTATTAATTGACACATCTTTTGGCCATTTAAACCCAGGTCCATTACTTAACCAGAGCAGACAAACTGAGCACCGCTGGATAAGAAGCACACTGATGTTTCTTTCTGAAAACTAAATTGATTTCCGAACATATTTTCTCAAGGAAAATCCCTGTCAGACTTATATCTACTGTCCCTGCAGGGCTACCATAGCTGATCACATGTGTCAAAGAAGTGGTAGTGTGAGCTGTAAGATTCTGACCTTTTGCCACCAGATGTCACCAAAGAAAGGACAAAAAAAGTACAGACCCCAGTGATTAACATTTTATGACCCAAGGCAGGTTGAGGCAACGGATGGGACAGGACTTTTAAAAGAATGTTTTAGAAAGGGGACTTTATTTGTTTTAGTTTTATTTAGAAACTTTCCAACAACCACTAAAAAATTATTATTCATATATTTATTATTTTAATATTTTATGTATTGGTTATATTAAGAAACATTTGAATTTTTTACTGTTTGCCTGCTCCAATTGGATGATTTTAACACTGAGATACTGGCAGTCGGAATAATGCTAGGTATTATTTTTAGCAAGAGGAAGCATAAATAGTTGACTGACTGAGAAGGCCCTTTAGTGTTTTGTTATTGCAGAGGAAAAGAATCAGATTTTATAGACAATTTAAACTCGAGAGCTGCACAAGTTTAAATATGCTTCCTACAATCTGCTTCAGCCGAGCTTCTGGGAGAGACTCCAGTAATTCTTGTTGTTGCTTTACATAAAAACGTCTCCTTCAGACCATGAGTGAGATTTTAGTGAACGGAGGGAGTTGTGGATCAGACTTACCCTGGGCCCTTTTTTCAGTGACTGAGGTTATTTAGATGGAGAACAGCGCCTGGAGTCACTCCAAGCTTCGACTGAATATATATATGTGACTGTGACGGCCTTAACCTGCAGGTCCCCACTACACTGCACTCAATATACACAGCATCTTTTGCAGAACAAGACATTTTGTCATTGTTTTGGAAAAGTAGAAAATGTATGTCTTGGTTAAAAAAAAAAAACAGTGGTCTCTTGTTGGCAACTGGGCCCGTCCCATCCACCTTGGCTTTTTAAACAAATCAAGATAATTATGAAGAACAGGTTTTAGGTTGGAAAATAAACCTTTCTTGACTGAGGGACTATGACATGTATTGGCTATGTCACTGGTTTAAGGTTTCACTGTGAAGGCAGGCAGAGGCGTCTCTTGGACTTCCTGAGCGCTCACTGGTGCCAACTGGTACTGGTGAGCAGAGTCCCCCCGTCCTTCTTTGGGTTTAAGGGGGGGTACATGTTGAGGTAGGACTAAAGGACACAGGTTTCTTCATCCTGCCAGTGCTCGGTCTCCGCTGTTCGACCTCATCGCTCACTCTTCGTTTAGCCCTTGACATGTTTTAGCCGCGCTCTCCTGGGCTAATTTATGTTTGTAAGGACAAGCATGGAAAAGGGGAGCTTCCAGTAAAACGCAGGCCCCAAGCCGCTGACCCACACTGCAGCAAAGTGGCTAATTTAATTTCTCCAAGCCGGGTTGAAGAAACGGTAATGTCTGTGTTCGTAGAAGAAGAAAAACGTACGCCAATTTCTCCCCAAAAGATGTTCTCCTGGACTTTTTCGTTCCTTTAACTACCCAGACAACTCACTGACTAATAAAGCTCTGCCAAACCGACAATGCCTCTGAGATTTATGGCACACATTCCCTCGTCTAATGGCAAAGTAGGAGTTATTAAGTTTTCAAAGTGTGTCTGCGTCCCATAGCCGTACACCCATGACCCCCTCCTTGGGAGTGTCTGGACTGGCTTAGTTTAACTGCTTGATTAACAATCACTACAACTGCTCAATGGAAAGCAATCTCTGCAGAATGTGGTCAAATAAGTTTAGAAAAGGGCTATCATTATAATGTGATGTTCTTCATTCAGACAAAGAAAAGCCTTCATTTCTTTCCCTGTTACCGGGCAGAAGTTAAAGAGGTGGGACATTATATAATACAGTATGTATTGGTGTTGCATAGTTCTTTTCATGTGATACACTTTAATAGAGATGTGACAGACAAACTACAAACTTAATTAAAATGACATTATGCTGCAAGAGAATTAATGCACAATATCCACATTTTGTCAATCCAGGATTTCTTTCCACTGCTTTATATCATGATATTATTTTTTGTAAATGAACATCTGCTGACTCACTGTATAATGATATTGTTATAATGGACAGTGTTTTGTGTGTGTCATTCCCACCCCTAAAAATAAGAATGCTTAAAAAATATTTTTATCATTTTCCAAAATCCAATGTGAGCGCCCCACTGTCAGAGAGCATTGATCTTAACATCATTCATTCTGTTTATGAGTTTATCACAATCCCTATTAGCCAGTGTTTTGACAGTGACCATGCTTCCTGAGGTCCACAATAAAAACACTAACTGTAGCAAGAGTTTCCCACAGTCCTCCTTAAGTGGGCCACCTTAACAATAAGCAACCATCCGCTTGGCTATTGTCATAATTGGCACGTAGCCAGTGTAATACCAGCTAACCTTATTTCATTTACTTATGTTGCATTAATGTTAAAGCCGAGATCAGTGACATGGTTTTCAAGGCATTTGTGGCAAATATAAGAAGTGTATTGATATGAATCTATAGTTATAGAATTTACTCACATATTTCTCATATTCACATAAGCATTAAAAAATATTCACAATACAGACATTGTTATACAAAATGTCAATATTGGTAAAATATCCTACATACAACCTAGAATGATCAGGAGCAGTGTAAAACACCATTAACAGTGGCCTTCAAACTGTGTCTTAAAATATTTGATATGGTTCTAAATATTGTTGAAAACATTTCCTTAACTTTGTCATCAATGCAGTTAGTGTTTTCGGTCAACAGGGGACACCAGAGCTCAGAAAATGTTTTCCTCCCAGCGGCAGATTGCCGTCCACATATGGAAAAGCTTGATTTGATATAGTGTCATTTTACTTTGCAGAAATGAGCGTATGCATGTTCTCCCCCTTTGTGCGACCCGCCACCGCGGCCACTGTAACCCACAGTGGGAAACGTGATCAGGGTCTAGACTCACTACCAGCGACGTTTAAATGGAGCACACTGCTTATTTAATAATCTACTAAAACAAGATGGTTACAGAATCAGATTTACATATTACATATTATAAGCTTGATATAAAAAATCTCCACACTGAAGAATTTATTGAAAAAATAATTGAGCTGCTCTTTACAGCTGTATGTCTCAGGCTTCTGTTTCTCCTCCAAAATAAGAGCTTCTTTTTGTCGACACCTCACATTAACTACATTACATTATTTTGGTAAATTAATGCATAAAGTATTAGAAATAATGAAAAGGCGCATATTATTTTAAGGAAATAAGGAGCTATAGGCATTTATCACTTCAGAAGTTTGATGAATTTCATTGAACTAAAATGACTGAGACCTAGATTTGGAGAAAATGTATTGATCTGCGAGAGAACTGTCACAGCTCAGTCACACACAAAACACTCTTGGACACACAGACAGGATTATAGTTAAAATGTAAAAAAAAAAGATGGAATAAGATTAGTAAGTATAAATCTATTATGTACAGAAACAGAGATTTACTGTATATGTTATAGTATATCTGTATTCATAAGGAATGACCAATAATAAGATGCACACTGTCCAGATAGTGTCTGCTGTAACTACATTGTGTATTGGGCCTTAATGAGGTCACCATTATATCAGGGACTATATTCCATATTCTGATTCAATATGAGTTAGGATATTTATATAGCCCTTCGGCAGATTAAAAGGTAAATTGAAATACAAAAGGTTATGGCTCTGGACTTGATTTGACTGCTTTTTTATTTCAAACTCTGACTGGATAATCTTTTGTTTGTTTGTGATTATCTGTCGTCTGAATTAATCAAGCAGATTTAATGCTTTAATGATAATGCAGCACCCGTCTAAATCAAAGTAAACCAAACAAAAGGCTGAAGGCCTATCACTAACGTTGTTCTGAAGATCTGTGGAGAAAACATGAAGTCAATTAATATGCTTTAAGCTGTAAAACCTTCAAAATACTGCTCGAGATTTTCTCAAATTTCATTGCGTTTTCTTTCAAACTCTTTATAAAAAGTGGCTCCATTGCTTCATTGCTATGGAAACTGTTTTTCTCTTTTTTTGGGATGTGTTTGCTGTTGTCAGTGGAAAAAAGACTCCTGCTCCAAGTGAAATCAAATAACAGCTTCTGTGTACGGCCCGCCTGCTGAGATGTGATCGAGCAGCAGGACGAGAGCAAACAAAACACAAAACTGCTGCTGAAGTGTGTCTGATCGGCCTGAAGTGTGATGCGTTTGTGAAGGAGACACTTTTGTGAGTTTTGAACTGCTGTAGAAATGCAGAAATAACTATAGTTAAGAGGAAACATATTCTCCAAAAGTTTTGTTTGCATTGGCTACTTTTTATAGTATCTCTTAAAAATAAATATATTTTTTATAGGAAAATATAAAAATCCTCTGCTCTGTAATTTCTTTCTGTATTGTAACAGTAAACATCTGGAGCAGGGTCTGCATTTGTTGAAATGTAATATATTTACTTTACTACAGGGCCAATAATCACATATAAAATCAGGCCAAACTTTATTGCACTTTTTAATATTTATACTGTATTATAGAAAACATGCTTTTGAAAAAAATATTGCTTTATATAACGATAAGTCCTTGTATGGCACCACTGCAGTGGATTCTTGTCAGAGATTTGTTGTGAATGAACTGGTCCTGGTGCTGGATCCACCTTTCAGAGACAGAGTGTGGTTGATCCTTGGTGACCACAGTTGACAGGACTCCTGAGACATCCCGAGGAAAGCAGTTATCTGTTTTACAAAGGGGAACCAGAGTGGGTCCTAACTGAACAAATGGACCTGTCTTGTGCGAAAGGCAGACAAAGGCACTCTCACTGCAGCCCGGACTGAAGTCCAGTAAAACTGTTCAAATGTTTCCTCCGCCCCAGAGTCAGGGCTAGTTCCCCTTAATCTCGCACTAGTTGAGACCTCGAGAGTCTGTCACCTTTCCTGTCACGCTCGGCTGCCTGCAGCCTATTGGCCGGCAGCAAATTTATTTCTCGCTGTCAGGGCCAATCGTGTGGCGATGCGGCTCAGCCCACTGTTTAGTTACAGTGACAAACATGCTGATTAGAGAGGCCCCTATGATGGATGGCTCCTTGCCGGAGAGCGGCCCGAGTTTTTAGCGGGTCATAATGGGCCTGACACTGCACAGCCCCTCTCTCTCTTTCCCCTTTTCTTTCTGCCGTCCTGCACCAGATACACCCCCCTCCCCCACGGGTCACACTCGAAAGGTCAGGAGTTAACGGGCCAGCCTTTGCGTTTTGCCGCCAAATCAAAATGACCCTGTTTGGAGTCATATTTGTAGACACTTCATCATCATCATGGCTGCAGCGACACCTCTATTCCCTTCATCCCTCTGGCCTTTTCTCCTGTGACCACAAGCTCCCACTCGGGTAAATACGGCGGCACACAACCCGGTTGGCTTATTTAAACCGAGAAACAAGCTTTTACCAACACTGCACACTTCACACAAATACCTTATTCTCCCCTAATGCAGGCTTTAGCTTTGTATTGTATTGAATTTATTTCTGCAGCGGATGGAGCAGTCAGCCTTGTACTGAGTCATGGCTGAGAGACTGTACCACTTCCTCCACTCAGGTCTGCTGCGTCCAGACCTCTCTCTGCTCTACGTTTTGGCTCTACACCAGGAATGTATACACACACCTCTTTTCTGCATTTTCTAAATCCTAAATTGAGATGAAGCTGTTGCATATGTTCTACTTTGAGAGATATTGAATGTAAATATACTGTATATGCATAAAAAGTATTAAGGATAAAAGTTAATTACAGTGCTGTAGGTGTTGCCACTGAACGGGGGCTATAAGGAAAAAAAGATTACGCCCTTGCTCTCCTCCTCTGGGATGAAAGGAAGTTTACCTTGACACAAGTTTCTTTGACTCTTTAGTCCATGTTTATGGATAAATAAGAAAAACTGTGCCACTGGGGCATGTGCTGTTAAACACTTTTAGATGCTTTGTCAAGTTCAGTAAGTGGTCAGGCAACACAGCAAGTTTTTTTTTAGCTGTATAACTTTGAAAGTCAGTGACCAGATGTTTAACCTGAGTGGTGACTTTAAATATGCGGCCAGTCAAATTCAAAGACATGATTCGAGCTTAGGACTGTGGAGCCCAGGTCCTAGGGGCCACCTTTGCCTGAAAATCATAATCTCATGCCCCGAGGCTGGAACAGAGAGTAGAGGTGCTGGGAAAGTGAGTCAGGACAGCACCTCATTTGTATTCTTTTGGAAACAGATGCTCGGCTGCATTAATGACTTCTATCTAAAACATTCATAAAGTGTTATTGGATTTTTACCAATAGGGTTAAGAAGTGTGCCCTTGGAGGTCCGAATGTTGCCGTCTCCTCTGCCGCTCCCTCCCTGTTCCTCTCCTGTGTTTGGACGCTCTGGTGACATCACAGCAGCTCGCCTCAAATTGGATGCAGAGAGTGAGAAGTTCAGCAGTAGCCCGGGGCAGTGAATATTTTTCCATTTATTTGGGGGAAGGTGAAGGAGGAGGAGGGTATGTGGAGAAAACAGGGCACGCAGACAAAAATGGGGCAGAATACATTACAGGTTAAGTAATAAGTAATCAAAATAGTTCCTCCTGTGTGTATGCATAGTCCACTCAATCTCATGCTTAAGTGAGCCATGGCTGCGCTGCGTCGAATCCCCTTCGGACACCTGGAGCTTTTGATGAATAAACTTAAACTGTGTGAGGAAAGAAGAAAGTAGCTCTAGTAGCTGTCTTTGTGTTGTGGGCATTACAGCTGTCCTTTACATCTTTTATAATATGAACACAAAGATATTTGAGGCTCAACTAATGCTTAAATTTGAACATTTTTGATAAAACATTTCTGCAAATTGCTGTTACTGTGCATGGATTCACAATAGTGCATATTCTTTTGGCAAGCACCTGAGAGCTCTGGGCTGAGGATTGGACTTAAAACCAAGGACGATGCTACCAGGGAGAACTTTAGTTGACATTGTCTTGTAGATTTGCAGCACAGATGGAAACATACACAAACATACACAATAAATCTAGTATGCCATAAAAACACAAATGCAACACAGTTTGTTATCCGAGCTGCCTTATGAATTGATTCTAGTGGTGCAGAATTACCTAAAAATAAATAATCTCTTCTGCATTTAGAAAAATAAAGCTTTGAGACAGACAGAACTGACTGACTTTGGGATGAGAGTTGAAAACTAATTTCTCACTCTGGACTTGAACCAGAAGTTATTCTCTTTGTGCCGTCGAGGAGAGTGGATGGAGGAGACTTAAGCAAGAGAGAACTTGAGCAAGAAAACACCAGAACATCGTACATGAGAAGTTAAACCCCGATCACATTACTGCTTTTGGACGAAACATGCCACAAACGTCTTACTGTTCAGGGCAAGAAGTCATTTCTTCTGAATGTTATAATGAACTTGAACTTTGAGGTTTTGCTGGATTTCGTTTTGTTGTCTTGTTGTTTATGCCCTCACTACAGTTGACAGTCTTAAATACACACATACAGACCTTTTCCATAGCATTATTTTAGAATTGATAAATACTAACTAATGGCATTTTTATTTCTGAAGCTGGACAACACTTTTTGTTTGACTGCACCACCACTTATAACAAAGTAATGTTTAGTTTAATTTAGTTTCAGCATTCACACTTAAACCTAAACTAATCACACTATACAATATAATGTGTCACATGTTTCCTCCTGTCTACTTTGTTTTCATATATATTGTTTTTTTAACTAATAATGAAACCCGTGTTTGTTTTTCTCTGTGTCACTAATATGATGCTGCTGTCTCTGGAAAATAAATATTTGATCTGGAAGAGATCACTTTGGAAGATAATTTAATGATTTACTGATGTTTAAAAAGGAAGTTTATTTCTAATTGGGCCAATACTTTGATGGAAGGTAGACTAAACAAAGCAATTGTTACCACAGTCGAAGAATAGATTAGATTTGTCACAGATATTGGTCTCTGCTCCAAAGGAAGTGCCTGTTTGATGCAGAAAACAGTTGCACATAGATGTTTTACTATTTTGTGATTTACAGATATGGCCCAGTTAAAGGTGCAGTGTGTCATTTACCTGGTCAATGCAGAGTGACAGAAACAGGACGTAATCACTAATTGTCCCCAGTATCTGTGCTACTAGTCTCTGACTGAGAGCTACTTGATATAAAGTGCTTTGAGAGCTGGGATGCGAGTTTATCTTAAATCATTTCACATCGTACTTTCTCAGCAGAGTTAAAACTGGTGGAGAAATTACAGATGGCACAATAAAATCTTCATTTGACACTCACTACACATGCTCAGTCACCCTGAGCATGTGTAGGAACAGGAAGTAAAGGAGTTTCTACTGAATTGTCTGTTAACATTAACCTTTTGTGGTATCTAGCACCTATCATCCAATATCAAAAAATGCTATTGCAGCACCCTTTCATAAAGTTTGTTCATTAAAAGGGGCCATGTGTGTACTATGTGGTTCTTATCGTCAAATAAAACAAATATTAATATCAGGTTAGTCATCATTTTACTGTAAATTTTGTTTGCTCAGTTTCAACAAGTGTCTGAGCATGTTTATTTCAAAGGGAGTTCTCCGGGAAATCATGCATTGACAAGGACTTGTTTATTTCCAAAACAGATTTTAGTATACAACAGTTTTAATATAAACTCAGTTGACTCAAGTGTTTTATTTTTTATTAGTGTATAGCACAACGTTTTACACAGTGCACCTTTAACTAACAAATCTGTGAATCTTACACAGTACACAGTGCACCTTTAACTAACAAATCTGTGAATCTTTATGCCTCAGATTAAACTCAAGCAAAAATAAACCTGATGGTTGGAGATTGTGTTTTCTATAAACTCTTCTTATTTACTCCTTTCCTTGGCTTCCCTTTCTATACTCTATACTATAATATCTGCTCAAATGGGCTGGTCATTGGATCGGTAAATCAGTCTGAAGCGGTGGACCCTCAGAACACAGCAAGTGTAATCTAGTGCGAGAGAAAGTGCTAAGCCACCATGAAATAGAGGTTGGACTTTGATGCCAGCCCCAGTTTGTCCTGTCACCCTGCCAAACCAGCTTAATGTGCCAAGGGGAAACACTACCCCCTTCCATCTATAACTAAACCCACCCACCAGCAGCACTTTAAGTCTAAGGTAAAAACATTGACAATCAAAATGAAAAACCAACTGCTTTTATAAATTCTGATTGTTATAGTGTCCACTTTTTCAACATAACACACTTGTTCTGCATTTGTCTTTTGAATTTGAGTTGGACCACTAATATATTTCTAAAAAAGTAGCCCAGAGAGTCCTCATTAAACTGGCCACCCATGAAATAAACATATTAAATAAACCACAGATTATAAAAGCCTGTCTTTTTGTTTTCTCAACCTCTTTCTCGTGTGAGATGGATTTGATGACCGTTAATAATAGTGTCTGCCTCTTTTTTTATTAACGC
Source organism: Perccottus glenii (assembly GCA_024416835.2). Lineage (NCBI taxonomy): Eukaryota > Metazoa > Chordata > Actinopteri > Gobiiformes > Odontobutidae > Perccottus > Perccottus glenii. Next base: position 8,346,273 of record CM044555.2, on the reverse strand, counting down.
TCAGTACACAGCCCTAGACCCTGCTTTATGGGTCTGTCCGAGTGCAGAGCTATTAGAAGTGTGCCAAAATGGTCCATAAAAGTGCAGCCAAGTCTAATTATGTGCTACTCTTATAATAACTATTTTGGAATGTGTCAGCTCTCGACTGATATCTGGCTCACACGTTGATGGTAATTAGCACAATGCAGTCAATAAGTGGTCAGTGGCTCATTCAAAGACCTACACTCATTGCCAAACACGTTTATTTAAGCCTTTAAATAGCCTATATATTTCTTTTAATCTACGCTGCTGCTGACTGTAATGTCCTACAGTTTATTTTTTGCATCTACAGTGTACTATATTATAGTACTCTTACTTAGTATCCAAAACACATTTCACACATACATTCTGCATTATTATCCAAACTAAGAACTCTTGAATTGTTAGATTGTATTCATTTGGTTTGCTAACTTTTGGTTTCAAACTATAATAATTTTAAATCTGCACCATCACACCTTTCCTGACGCTGTTTACTCTTTCCACAACGTGTATCCTGTGCACACCGGTCAATGTAATAATGTGTTGATGATATTTCACAGTTTAACCAGAAAAATACAGTATTCAGACTGGAGTAGGGCCTAGAGTCATGTTATTATATATTTATAGTTAATAGAAACAGCTGAAACTTTAATTAAGACATGATTTGAATCAACACTCATTTAGAAACGCCTAGGTGCACAGGAGGCATCTGTCCTAGTTATAAAAATAGTGCTATACAAAACATAAAACAAAATACAGTATAGTATGTGTGTCTTGTGCATTTTTAAAACCCGAGTGAAATGTGTTTCATCAAAAGCACACAATAAATAGCCATATCCAAAGAAATTAATCTAAGCAATTCAAATGCCATCCCAGGATCCGTGTTATCTCATTTGTACCACTAGATGGAGTTATGAGTTACACACTGTACATGTGTCAACTGTACATTAGAGATCAGCCCAAAGATCCTAATATTTCCTCGCGTTTGCTTTGCTTTTTTCAGAGTCAAGGTGCTGAACTCTTTCACATTAGACTTACCCTCTCACATGTGCAGTCATTAGCATAATTATCCTATGTTCACATATGGCTCATATCTGCTCTGGAGGAGAGCTGCATATCAAAGAGGACTCTCTAATCACTGTAATTACAATTGACGATGCAATTACTGATGTTATTGGCTTATTAGTGTTGACTTTGGTTTGCACACTAAGCAATGCTGCCTAAAGAAAAGAAGAAAGTGGAAGAGGTTGTGATCTTGCATTACTCTGTTTTTGTGCCCGCTGCTGGTACTTCTTAACCCTTACCAACACTGCTCTCTTGGCCTCTTCCTCAGGGTAACATCTTTAATCAAAATTACTAGATGGAAATGTTGTCCCACTGGACTACAGTAATGCTTTTCAACTTCTCCAAATACTTTTTGGAGAGATGGAATGGGCTGTAAATTGCTTTCTCATGCCGCTAAATGTTCATGTTCAGATATGTTATTGTTGAGCCACTTAAAACGTTGTAGCTAGAGCTTCATGGAGGCTGCTCGTTGTCTTACCAGTCATAAGGCCCAAAATAGTGACATGAGGTTAATGACTGGATTAGTCTTTGACTTTTTTCAATAGACACACTTGATTCAGGCATTAGTAGGATTTTTAAGGGGATAAATAAACCAACCTGACCCGGTGCCCAATCTCATCTTTTAATGTTCATCACTGAGTAACTCCTGGTTCAATGTGGCTGAAGGGTTATACAACTAAAGATGTCCTTTACACGTAAACAAAGGGTGGAGGTATATTTACTTCAACATTGTCCAAAAAGTGGACAAAAGATGGAAAGAGGATTCATTATTTTAACACTTTGCATATAAAATATAAGTCAGCCCTGCGACTAACTGGCCAGTGTCCAGTGTGTACCTCACCAAAGTCCCAAAGCTGCTAGGCTCCAGTCACCTGCGACCCCAAACAAGAATAAGCAGGAGAAAATGAATGAATAAATGAATGAATAAATGAACTTTGCATATGCTTGAAACAAGTGTTGTTAAGTTCAGAGAAAAATGTCTGAAATCAAATCAGTTATTTACAGCACTGTCATTTGCATATTGCTCTATGCACTGAATGCACTAAATTAAAGTCTGCAGTATTATTGTATTGTGTTATTATTGTTTTTGTGGACAGACAATTTAATTTAATAAATTGTGTCATATCATTTTGTACCATGTCATTCCCACCCCTAGTTTAAATCTATATGTCTTTTACCTATTGCATTGTTATAATTTAAGATCAGACACTAAACAAACTTGAGTATTTATTGAGTTGCCCTTACATGGTTTGTCAGCTTCCTTCTGTAAGTGCTTTATTTTTCCAACTTAGATTACTATTTATTTTGGCTCTTGAGATGATAATAGAACATTTCTTAGCTTGGTTTTAGCAGATGCAAACGTGAAGATGTCAAATGCATTTCTCTTGCCATAAATCTGTTCTTATTCTCTTTTATTTGGAGCTGGTTATGGCATTATTTGCACTTCATTTGACCTTCTTCAGTCAGATTTGCTCATGAGGATGATTCAATGCTGGAGTGTGCTCGGGCATAAAAAACATGCATAATATCTAATGTGTTCTTTGTATGTGTGATAAAATGAGTCGCTTATGTATGTAGGAATACAGAGCTTATTAAATCTTTGGTGTATCCTCGCGTGTGTGTAGACAGATGTGCAGAGGAGCGTAAAGACGGCATTCCTCGTGCGCAGCCACAGTCGAACCCTCGGGCCGTGTTTGCACTGGGTGACAATAACCCCTTTTATTCTCTTCCTGCCTTCACCAATGTTTTGATTTCTACTTAAAGTTTTATGTCAGTGCCCTCCCTCAAGGGTGCCATTACCTTGTATGCTAATAGAGCTATGCATATTCTATTACTGCTGTCAGGGCAAGATAAGGGACACATTCAGCAAAAGAGCACTTAGGGGCCAATGAACCCAGCGAGGGGTCCTGCTGCTGCTGCATTATCAGTCATCTTCACATCTGAATGGAGCTGGCTTATGGGCCCTCTCTTCCCTCTCCATCTCTCAGTTTTTTTTTTCTGCAGTAATGACTAAGGACTCTCTTCCGTAATAATCAGTCACTGAGAAAACGGCCGATCCCTATCTCACACACAAACCCAGAGCGCCTCGTGCACAGCCACATAGACACACACTGAAGTTGCAACACAATCTCTAAGAAATGTATTTGCCAAGTAGCATTTCTGCACATCCCACTGGAATAATCACTTGACGTTACAGAAATATGTTGGTTGGAGATCAAATACATTTTTAAATAAGTTATGACTTGATATGATTTGATCTTTGTGTGTGTATTTACCTGAAGGACTTAGGTTGGGGTGGAGGATTGGACGTAAAAACCAGGACTTTGCAAGGAAAAGATTTTACACGAGTTAGATTTTGATTAGACTAAGATGTAAATGGTGGATCAGCATTTTTAGGTAGCTCTTAAGAATTAAAAATATAGTTATTTGCAAATTATTTATTATATATCTATATCAGCCTTGTGTATATAGTTCAAGGAAGTAAATAATTATAATAGTAATTACTATGAGCATAATTTTCAAGGCAATACAAATTTTACATTTACATTTAGTCATTTAGCTGATGCTTTTATTCAAAGTGACTTACATTAAGGTTCCATTCACCAGTGTTAACTGGAACACCACTGTAGGCAAGGTGGGTTAAGTGTCTTGCCCAAGGACACAACAACAGTATGAACTGTGGGGAGAGCGGGAATCGAACCGCCAACCTTCTGGTTGAAGGACAACCACTCTACCACTGAGCCACTGCACCCCATTAATATGCATCTTATAAGACAAGCAGTAAAGGGTAATTTGCTGATTAGTTTTGTTTTGAAAGATGAAATAAAAATTATTAACAATATCACAAGTTCGTAATTGTTTTTGCAACCCCAGTCCAAAACTAGAACTACAATAGTACAATTCAGTACAAGTGCAAGCAATCTTAAAAATCCTTATAGCTATATATTTTAGAATTTGCTAAATTTGCTAATATTGTAAATAGTATTAACACAAAAGGACACATTTTATTTTCCTTAGAACATGAGCCAAAGATACAATGATAACAATAAAAGATATTTTGCTTGAGGTCATATGATAATTTTTTTATGTATTTAGACAGCTGATTTTACCATGCATTAATAGGACCAATCAGACACCGGTGGGTGTGTACTAAGGTGTATTGTGTGATATGTGGTAGTATAAAGTAAAAATACTAGATTGGTCAAAATGTAGTGTATATTTACATCAAAATAACTCTTGGAAAAATTTACCTTTAAAGGCCTACTCAGAGAGGACAAACTGAGCACTGCTGGAGGTGAAGCACACTCATGTTTTATTTAGAGCACACATTCTTGCCTTAAGGTTTAGAACACTGGATTTGTTCATAGACAACACAATGTCCCTGTAGGGCTCTCATAGCTGTTCACATGCTCAAAAAAGAAAACCATGATGTGTTGAGTTGCATTCTGCCCCGTCGCCACCAGATGTTACCCAAAAAGTCCAGACAATACTCACCACACCTTTTAATTGTTATTCATTTTTTCACATTGAGAAAGCCACAATGTAATTAGACCCAACTGATCTGCAGGGAGAGAAGTTATGGGCAGTTTTTGTTTTAAAAAAATGACGTGATGACATTTTGAAATTAAAGCTATTTGGTGACATATATTTGCCCCTGGAAGTTTGGTATCTTATGTTTCACTGTTTCTGGAGACACACACACACACACACACACACACACACACACACACACACACACACACACACACACACACACACACACACACACACACACACACACACACACACACACACACACACACACACACACACAGTAAAACCACGCACAGCTGCAGGCTCAATCTAAAGCGACCACAAAGAATGCAAGAGCAGGGCAATAACACTAACACTGTCACACGGAGACAAACATGTCTCATTTGGGGTCAGTTTGGATGGGGCTAAGTAGGTCTTTATTTTCAGACTGACTGAAGTCTTCTCTGCCGCATAATGGTAATGAAGCCATCTGGTATGTGGAATTGGATTACTAACAAATGTTCCATACCACCGTCTTTCCTCTGGCTCCTTTCACTCGTTTGCTCTATCTCTCCTTCCCTCTCCCCTGTGTCGCTGTCCCCCAATAAAGCAGCCATTTCAAATTGGAACAGCATGTTGTCTAGGAGCGCGCACCTCATTTATAAGATTAAATTAAAAGCCAGCCATGCTCGGATGGCATTTTCTGATGATGGAGGAAAAGGAGGAGGGAGCGAGGGACTGGTTTCAGCTGCACACAATCATCTTCCCGCCGCATGATTTGCCCGTTCCTGGCGGCGACACCTTCTTCCTGTCACCTGCTATGATGTGTCAAATGCCACACCTAAGACCTTAAAGCTAACGAATCTGTAGTTATGAGCCCTCGAATCTCGCACAAAATGCAGGGGAAGCCTTTTTAACATGTGTTTTAAAGTAGTTTTACATGGTTACAGGTTTGTGCCTTGTCACAGATGCAGTGATATATCGCACTAGGAGCAAATTATGCTCTATAAATGGAAGAAAATCTCATTTGGCTGCCCACCTAAAAACAGATGAACTTTTATTGAAAACGTGGAAGCGATTAGTTTAAGGGGCGTCTTTTAGTGTAATTCCCAAATGAAACAGGCAGACTCTGTATTTATGAAGCCCGTAGCACAAAGAAGGGAGCTCTTAATGAGGCAATTAAGCTGAGGGGTCGGGAGACTTTGATCTAGAGTGCAGTGATTTTTACAAAAACATCGCACAGTGATAGATACTCATAACTCAGGGGCCTTAATTGTGCTTAATTTGTTTGGAATAGGAATGTGCTTTCAATTAGTGTGTGGATTTGGGCCGGTGTGTTTAAAGGAGCCTGTCAGGGAAAATTAAGAAGCAGTTTGGTTCCCCCTCCCGTGTTACTGTTTTCTATCACGACCTGAGAGTCAGCAGATAGACGGACAGATAGACCAAACAGAAGGGAGAGAGGGGTAATTAAGCAGCCAAAACAGGCCCCTCCAGAAGTTAGCAGCAATGGATGGATGGGTGGATACAACTGACATCTTTAGGGTTTTGAGGCTTAGAATAAATAATGAGGATTGTTAAACATGGAATGAGAAAACTACTATGATAGTGTTGACTGATTGAACAAGAGAATCATTACGATTCCTTGATTTTGATGCTGAAAAGGATGTTACACAAGAACAATAACAGACTCAACTTTTAAACCCAGTAGGTTTTCACAAGTCCAATGGCTAACAGCTTTCTCTTCAAGGAAAAACTAAGCCCTAAATGTACCATCTACCATTTAACCGACCGTCACTCTTTATTATTCATTTATACGTATATATTGGGATTGACAGGATTACTCATTTAAATACTGACTCTGAAATGTGACAACCTATTAGGCAACCTATAGGGCAAGTTTTTACACTGCATTTTTTTAACACAATAAACAGCCAATTTCTTGTATTGAAATGAACTTTTAACATACAAATTTTACAACAAAAAGTGCCCAAAAACAGACCTACTCATCTGCATTTCATTTCTCGTCTTGAGACAGTCCTGCTGCGGCCTGCTGAGAATGATTACCTTAAACTGAAAACTGCCCTAAATATTCAGTACAATTGCAACCAAAGAATATGCCTTTTCTCTTAATTAAAAGTGGAGTGTGACAACTTAACTTAAAAACTTTACGTTATAGAGACAACATTATTGTTTCATTCCTACAGCATAAATGGAGCAAGAAATCTTTTAGAAAAGCCGAATCCAGTTCCAATTAGTCTGTGGTTATGTTTCCGCTGATGTGTGGCCATATCAAATGATTTTAAATCAGATGTTTTAATAATATTTGCTAATATTATAATATAATATAATATTGCTGTTGCATATTTTTTCACTGAGATGATGCTTCACTGTAAACTGAACACCCAGCCAAAACATTATGACCACTGATAGGTCATAAATATAGGTCACCATATTTATCACTGGTTCAGAGCATCTTAAAAAATCCCTTCTTGTGGCTTGTACCTTTCTGTAGTTGTCATTACTTTTTTAGTTATTAAGATTTCCTTCTATTGAGCTGCTAAAATCTCTAAACTGTGGAATTTAAAGCTTTATACTTTACAAAACGGCTTGTGTTTGGCTAAAAGCTAACCGTATCTGGCATTTTGTATATTTTAGCCACCAAATATCCATCACATTTGATCTTATGAGTTGGTTTAAAATTGTAGCAGCACATTTCTGTTTCAGCTTAAAGTAGAGTGTGTGTCATTTTTGGCCTTTTTTGGTGACATTGTGTCGCAAAAGTACAGATTGCCTAGTCACTTCTCCTTCATACAATGCATTTTTTATTTAAAGTGTGAATTTATTTGTCTTATTTTAAACAGGTTTTGCTTGATTATGGAAGTGAATTGGTCTCTGAGTGACTATATCAGACAGCGCAGGATGGAGAGCACTAAGGTAAGATAAGAGGCTGCAGTGTGCTACGGGCTGACAGGCAGATGGCCCTTGTGAGTGTCTCTTGAGGTCTTCCCCTTCACAGTCCATTACACTCGCCTCTTTCACTCAGCCTGTTGTCTGTCATTCATTGCCAACATTGTAACATCCACTCACTCTGCCGACGCGCTCTCATCCCGCTGCGCTTGTCCGCTTTGTTGGCTGCATGTCAAGTGTCAGGTGCAATCCCAGCTGAGTGATCCGTTGTGGCATGTGTGTGGGTGTAAAACCAGTAAAGTGATGTCCCCCTGGCTCCCTCCCTTTCTCTCTGTCCGAGTCTGTCTGCTTCAGTAAAGTCTGCTTTTCCAGAGCAGTCTCCAAGGAGCTGTTAGGGTGAAATACCCCCAGCAAAGATACTTGGCGGCCATTTATAGTCACCAGGGACCAGACCTCCACTGATCCCTCTGTTGAGCTGCTGCTGTATCACAGGCTGCTAACTGGTTGTAACTCAGTTAAATATGACTGCACATTTGTTGAACAATAATTTCTTGGGGTCACCTTTGAACTATAATTTTTTTTTTCCTAAATACAGAAAGGACATTTGTGATTAGCAACAAATTTAGGGTGCACTCACTTCACAGTGAGTTTATGTGTGCCCTTATCAAGCACCTTTGTCCGGCACCTGACCTGCGCCAACACTTCTTTTTGATTTACTTTTGTCAATAATGACACTGTAATTTTACACCATGTTTATTCCACAGTTACTCATTGTTGTGCAGTGCCTAAGCCTACCTCCGATTGTGCCAAACCACGGGAAATGTGTGGTGCCTGAGCACAATTTGAGAGAACTCACATTAGTCAATACTGAAAGTACATTCTTTAGGACAAATGGCTGCTTCAAAAACGGTCACCTGATATGTAAAGAGGACAGACAGACCTAATCATTTTTTTAAATAATTATCTGTAACACCATATTACTCACTGCCTTCTTCCAAAGTTAACCCAAATCCTTTTAATGACTAATCTTCTGAATCTAATGTAACTGTCGAGCTGCATGTTCTTTTGCCACAGTTAACACATACATCAACCCAACACCATTCAGAGAAATACAGTTAGTAATAGTTAGTTTGATTGATGATGTTTTTTTGGTTGCATATTTGGATTTTCTAAGAATACTGATAACAAGTGGCTGAATGGTTGAAAATGGTTCGTCACTTGCTTTGATTTCTAACCTATTGTAAAAAAGGTTTTCTAACCCCTCATACACCTATCGGCGTATGCTTAAGATTTGCCAGCCCGGCATAATCGCCTGAGCAGTTTCCTGCCGCTTTCTCTGCTGCCTTTGTTGTGGAGGTAAACCTGGCCTCCCAGAAAAAAGAGCCTTTAATTAGCTCGAATAATAGCTGTGCATGTGTGGACTTAATCCCTTTGGCCGGCGCTACTGCCTTAATGGTTTCCTTGTCACTCACCGGGCACAGCATAAAAGCAGCCCAGGCTTTTCACTCCCCACACCTTTCTTTCTCTCTGCACGATGCCTCCAACTCTCGGCCGCTGCTCCCCGACCCACTGCACACTTTTGTAACCCCTACGTCCGTTGTCTCTCGAATGAACCTCTGAATTTTGATGAGTCTGTCTGCCAAATGACTTGCTGTACTTGTGTTAACTTTAATTTCCTGTCTGTTACCACAAAACACAAACTTGTTTAGGTTTCCGGATCTTGGTAAATTAGCGAGCAGTGTTGTGAGTAACGGCGTTAGAGTATAACGGCATTACTAACGGCGTTAATTTTTCAGTAACTGATATGCGCAATGCGCTATTAATCTGAAGCAGAAGCAGAATCAGAAATAATAGTTTAATAATCGAAAGAAAACAAAATAATTACTTTCATTACAATTTCAGATAGCCTATACATACATGCAACGTATTTAGACACAACAAATAATATTACAACAAAATATAAGATTAATCAAACTTCACAATAACGCTAAAACAATGCAATCGATTTGGTCAGCTGGCTTGAGTCACTGCACGTTTATGTCACACGCAACTCTATTAACTCCAAAATCTTTTTACGCACACCACAAGGAAATAATCTCTGACTATTTAAGCAATTTGTTTATTGAACAGTTCTCCACATCCATTAGGCAAAGAACACACGCACAGTATAAAGCTTTCTGTCTCCATCTCCAACCTTTTTACACAAACCACAAGGAAATAATCTCCAACTATTTAAACGTTATTTAACAGTTCTCCACAACCATTACGCAAAGAACACACAAACAAAATAATACTCTCCATCTCCATCCCCACCACCTTACAAAAATACTATAGTGTACTACTTACAATTGCTTGGCTAGTCAAAGCTGATCCCACACTTGTTGCCAAAAAAATAAATGTTACAAGCGCGGCAGCACCATGCTCTTACCTGAGCTACATGCAGAATTATTATTTCCATGCAGAATAATTCTGCATGGAACGAGTGGGAAACCTTTTTACTCGGCGAACAAACCTGCCTGCCTGATGTTGACAACGTAACTTCCGAACCTGTGTTGATTAGGCCTCAAAATATGAAATTAAAATCCAAAATATATGTAATAGCCTACGTGTGTCAAAATCATTTTCTAAAATATTCATAAGGAATTTATAAAGTGTGCAAAATATTTTAATAGGCCTACATTTTTTTTTATCTCCCTCTCGTCACTAGGGGGTGCTGCAGCACCCCCAGCACCCCCACTTCCCGCGGCCATGTTCAAAGGTGACGTTCTCGAACTGGAAGTACCGGCACTACTTCTCGTTAGTTGAAATTAAAGGCAAGAATGTTTCTGTAACATGCTGTGTCCAGGAAAAAAGACTTTATCCACGTCTGCCTCAAGTAACTCAAATCTTATGAAGCACCTCACATCAACACATGCTAACACGACACTTGTTGCTGCTGCTGCTAACCCCAAAGGCAGCTGCGTGAGCAGGGCCGGCCCTGGCCAATTTGCTGCCCTAGGCAAGATTTCACCTGGTGCCCCTGGAATTTGTAAACTGATGCGGAATCGCTTGGCGGTGCTGAAGTGGAGATGTCTGCAACAGGTGGCCCAGGATTTGCAGGGACGGGGTTCAGATATTTCAAAAGTGCATCTGAAGAGAGAAGAGGAGGATTATATGTGACCATTGGGTGTTACATTTTATTATTAAAAAGCTGATGATAGTGAAACTATAAAAATATGGCAGCACCTAAACCACATTATAGCTTAAACACACAAACAGCAAGAATAATTACATCTGGTATTCATGCACAAAACTCTATTCATTGAGCACTTCTCTAGCATACTGTAGTTACATTTTCAAAATTAATTTTGAAAGTGTTTGTTTTCCAGTATATCTGGCATGGCAGCAATGTCCTACTAACTACACTTTATGATGTTATAACCATGAAACAGAGGAGAAACGTAAATCTTTATTTAAATTGAATTTTAAAGTTGCTAAATCCATATATATAATACATATATATAAAAACATTTTATGTAGGACTCAGTCATTTTAAATAAAGATTTACGTTTATATAGCAACATTTTATGCAGAACTTATTTTAAATAAAGATTTATATGTCCCTCTGCCTGTGTACTCGTTGTGTTTTCTGGATCATCCTTCATTAAAGCCTGCGTTTGGATCACCACTGTCTGTCTCTACCGTGCAATTCATTACACTATGTCATAAGCTTAGCTTAGCTTATGACATTAGCTTATTAAGCTAATTCAAATTAGCGATAGCGAACGTTACAGGCATTGTTGAACTAACTTAATGCAACATAGATAAACTGATCATCATTACCTACCTCTGTCTTTTTCGCGTTTTTCTTCCTCTTCTCTTCTTTTTTCTTCCCGGGCACCAGATGGCTTCGGTCTTTTTGACATAATGACAACTTATCAGTGTCAGTGAATTCGCCATCTGTCAGTGACAATCACACACAGGTAACGGATGTTTTTTTCAGCAGGGCGGGGCGGGGAGATTGATGCGTCACTCAGTCGGACGGGTGGATCGGGATTCGGAAAGCAATGTTGTAGTTTTGTCTTTAAGGGACGATCGCTTTTTTTAATTCATAATATTTAAGTTGTATTGGTAATATATATATATATATTGAAATGTATATATATATATAAATATAAAATATATATATATATATATATATATTATATATATATATATAAAATATATATATAAATATATATATATATATTATATATATTCATAAAAATAATAATTTGGGCGCTCGGGCGCCCCCAAGGGTGGGCGGAGCATTTGCCTATTCCGCCTATGCCCAGGGCCGGCCCTGTGCGTGAGTTCCAGTGAAGGAGACAGAGCCACTGTTAAAACAAGCAACGCTCGATTTTACTTGTCAGCAACAACCACTGGTTTAGTTGTTAGATGAGAGGAGTATTTTAGAATAGATTAATGTATTATTCATTTTCTTTGAGAATGAACAACATGTTAATCTACAGAGAGAGTTGGATTGTGTTCTGTTTTTTGTGCAATAATTTACAGGTACAGAGGTGTGCACTACTTATTGGCCAGATCTTCCTTTGTTTCTTTTTACACAGATTTACATTTGTGTGACTTAATTTTACCATTTAATTTTATTTTCAATATTTATTTTTTATATGTTTTTATTTCTACGTATATCATATGGCAGACTGCAATCTATTGAGTTGAAATAAATACCAAATGTTCTAAAATACTATATATAGTGTTTTTATTCTTCAATCAGTTAATTTAAACATCTTTACATTTACATTTATTCATTTGGCAGACGCTTTTATCCAAAGCGACTTACATTACATTACATTACCAGTGTTACAGTCACTGGAGGCAAGGTGGGTTAAGTGTCTTGCCCAAGGACACAACGACAGTATGAACTGTGGGGCGAGCGGGAATCGATCCTACTACCTTCCGATTGAAGGACGGCCGCTCTACCCACTGAGCTACTGCCGCCTCTTTGATATTTAAGCTGTTATAGAACGTAATACCCTTATAGAACATAAAAAATAACTTCAGTTACTTTGTTGAGTAACTGAGTTACTTTTACATACATTACTTTTTAGGAGAAGTAATTTGTAACTGTAACTAATTACTTTTTTGAAGTAAGATGACTAATACTGTAAGCGAGGTAATATAGCCCTGTATTTTAACACTTTTTGATTGTTCATAGGAATCTTTTGTGTGTCTCTTGTTGGCAATCTAAAGTTTTCTTTTTACAGTGGTAAGGTCAGGCCAGTTCAGTATAACATGTTTCCATTGTCTAAAGGGCAATTACTTTAAATCAACTGGTCGGGGATTGGATTTGTGATCTGAGTAACTGTAGTTTTATTCAGTAAAAGTAAAAACGGTTGCTACATTGCTAATTCCAAAATACGTCCAGAACTGTCAGTGCCACAGTCAGATGCAACCATTATTCGAACCATCAGCGATTCAAGAGCAGACAGTTTGGTTGGAGCAGTACAAGATGGATTCTCGTTAGATTTGTAAGTTCACAAACTAATAAGAATCCAGCTGGTGCACAAAGTAAAGTATAAACTGCTGAGGTAATATTTGTTATAATGTATGTGTAATAATAGATTTTGATTGTTCATAGGAATCTTTGACATGTCTCTCTTTGCTGATTTGATGGTTTATAGAACAGTTTAAGTTGGTGTCTTATGACATTGCTATTCCGGTCTACAGTTCGAGCATAACTTGTAACATGATGTATACCCACACATGAACTAAAGAAGATAAATGCTACTTCTCTCCATAAATGACTTGTATATTTAAGTTTGAATTTTTGAAAAGCCCCTTAAGATAAAGCATCTCATTTTAAAGGGGGACCAAAACATAAAACATAAAAACATTGCATAAAAGACATTACAATATAAAAAAAAACTTACCCACAACATAATACAATATAACTCAAGACAATGTAGACAACTACAACACATCACAAAACATTCATGCTCACACAACCCCCTCATCACCATCTCAGATTCAACAGGATTACAGTAAAAGAAAACATCACAAATTCAATGCATTAAAAACATTGACATTCAGTTTTCATGTATCTAAATAAAGACATTTTAAATACCCCAATGGAAGATATTGATTTCAATGAAGCAGGTAAATTGTTCCGATTTGTGAATCGGAGGAAAAATAAAGGTAGGGTATTGAGAGTGTTTAAGAGAGTAAGTTAATGTAGATGGAATTAGGAAACATTTTTAATATTGAGGTAAATTTAAATGGATACACTTGAAAATGAATTGAAACCAGTGACACTGTCGTCTTTTATCAGGGCATAACCAGTTAAGGACATGTTGAACAGGTGTTATAATATAACACCAGAGGGTTTGATAACACACATTAACCAAATTTGTGCTGATGTGATGGATTCTGTATAAATCTCTTGTCTCATGAGGAGGTAACTTGCCATACATACAGTATGTGGTCACTTAGTCAAATCAAACACAGTCTATAAAATAAAGGTTAGTCTTCCTTTTATGTCAAAAAGATAATATTTTTATTATAATTATTTTATCCATTTCATGCTCCATATGTTCAAATGTTGCTTGTGCAGTAGATCATAGTTGAAACTGTAAATTCATTATGAAGCAGTCTTTGATTTTAGACTGACAGAAAAGGTGAAAGCTGCAGAAACCCACTTCACATCTGAAGAGTCTTAACATGTAAATCAATAAGAGACGGAGCAAAGCAATACGTTTTCATTGTGGCAGCTTGGTGTGGGTTGCCAGTGCGTAGCCTGTGCTGAAGGGAGATGAAGCGTGGCACACCAGCCTCTATCCAGAAGCCCTATTGAACCAGCTTTTCCTCGCTCTATTCATTTTTTCATCTCATGGCCTGTGTCTCTGTGTGTGTCGTTTTTCCTCTGAATGCCAAGAGGCAAACTGGCCCACATTCAACATTAAAAGACAATAAATAGCTGTGAATGTGTACTTCATACCAATGCGAGTGTTTCAGCCCTGCAGATCCACATAAATCTTTTAAATTATAAATCAATAAATAGTTAATACAATAACAGGAATCTTTATAAATATTTAAGCGTGGGGACAGCAGACAGAGTGGAGCGGGCTGTGACTGAGAGTAGTTCCACTGAGTGCTCAAAGTAACCATAGCGGTCTGTGATTTAAATGCGCATTTTGAAGCATTGCAGGCGGATCGAGGCATAAAAAGTTTTTAAAGGGATAGTTTTACAACAATGGGTAATGTTCTCTGTGATGATGTGGTGTTAGGTTGGGCCTGCTATGGATGGAAAACCCAGTATACTTTTCTTTTAAAGAGTGAGCATCCTAAACCCAAGTGCACATTCAGAATTTCTATTTTTATTTTTTACCACTTTATATCCCCGTGGGGAAGTTCTCTGTTGGCAGCGAGCCCCAAACCAAGCTAAACTCTCACTTACATAAATCCTTCCTTATATTTGTGTCATTATTAAAACACAATTTTCAAAACTGCATTTACTTAGTCCCCGCTTTTAGTAGATCGGACCCATTAAACATTTAGGTCCTGTCTTTATTCTTGCTTTTGTGCCCAAGATGTAGTGTGTACAAACTCTCCGGTAACATTCCTAACCACACTCCCTGTGCCTTTTATGCACCCTTCCAACATGTGTGCATCACAGCAACAAAAAACCCAGCAAAAAATATGTAACAGCTAAAACAAAAAAGAAAAATACAACATACCTACTTTCTGATGAGTCCAGCTACAGTTGAGCAAACCTGGCTTCCAATGAAGGCATTTGTTTGCTCTTTTTTATGGTTTTGTCTTAGTGTAAGTATAATTAAAGTTAAAGTTACAGTATATAAGTGACATGTTTAGGATTGTCTTCTGTGACTTCATTGAAGGGATTGTTGGGACAGGACCACAGAACCCAGTGGAAGTTTTATTACTTGCCTGGGGCAGACAAACTTCATGCTTCTTTTTGAATGATGTAAATGCCATGAATAAATAATGGACTTTGTTACTAAAGTGGACTCAGAACTCAAACTATTTTTTGACTAGTTAACTAGTTTTGTTCATAAACAACACAGTGTTCCTGCAGCATTACTGTGAATTGTGTAATTGCAATTTCAAGTTTGCCCACCAGGTGCCTCCAACAACTACAAACAGCACCTGAAACATGTTACTATTAATTTGTATAAATAGAAAGATCTTTCCCATAAAAATCAAAGAAATCTGTATATTTTGCTGTGACTCTGGGACTGGATTGCTTTGGCCCATTATGCTGTTATAACAGTGTCAGTGGATGCATTTGGTTCATGTTAAAACTCCCCGATGTCGCTCAAAGTGCTGCTGTTGTTTATATAACACCAGTATGAACGCCAAAGCATGGCACACCTCGTTTACAGAAAGCGCTGCAGCTCTAAAGCTGATTGCATGTGAATGGAGATATACAGTATGTGCAAAAAATGTTCAAACAATTCACTTTCACTTATGTTGGACGTTTGCTATCATTGCGCATTTACAAGCAGACGCATATAACACGCACTGTTGCAGATGCAATAATGGATTCATGCTCACTGGCACACAGCCGAAACAAAAAGGCCTGTCCTGATGAAGCCAGGGTTTAGCTGTCTCTTCAGTTGTGTTTGCATTCACTTGTTTTTTTATTTATTACATTTTTAAGTGTATGGAAAAGTTATTACATAGGTCTTATGTAATGCAAAACAATTTCATCAGAATCAAAATTTCTTAACATAAAAAAACCAGAATAACTACTTTTTTAAAGATTATTTTTTGGCCTTTTGACAGTTTATTTGACAGAGATGGACAGGAAACAGGGTGAAGAGGGGAATAACACTCCATTTTGGTCTACCAGGGTTAAAACATAACACATTTTCTTTCAGTCACAAACTGTGACTGGGTGCACTACATTTTTGTGAAAACACACTTAAAAAAAAAACAAAAAAAAAACACACCCACACATCACCCAAAGACACAAATGTACATCACAACTTAAATATATTTTTATTGAGATGTAAGTCACTTGCGTTTGCAGCTTTTGTCTTCTTCATTTACCTGTCCTATGTATGAACCGAGGGAGAGCGGAAATCAAACCACCAATCTTCTGGTCATGGGACAACCGCTCTACCGACTGAGCCACTGCGCCCCAAATCGATTTTATTCAATCATCAGCCCAATTTCCATTTGATCTGTTCACATGCTCCAAAAAGGAGGAGTGTGCGAAGTGGACTTCTGCCACAAGATGTCAACCGAAAAGGCCAAAACCTACAAGCCCCATCTTTAAGAGAAGTATTTTTTTTCCCACTTTTTTTTTTGAGGATGTAAACTATTGGTGTTGTCGTGTCTTAGGCAATACACTTAACCCACCCAGCTACAATCTGCATGTTTACATTCATGTGGCTCACGCATGTTCATTAACATTCCCAATCTGGCACTGTCCAAATCAATAAATAAAATATAGTTTTTAAATTTAGCTGACAAATACAAGACTGTCTGCTTGAATGGAGACATGAGTGTGCTTCTCCCCCAGCAGTGCTCAGTTTGTTCGTTCTGAAACTTTGAACATAAACATAATCATACGCAAAGACTTCTATTATTTGGACAGTATTAATATAATATTGAGATATTTTTCATGCCATTATTAAGTATTTTAGGCAATGTCACACAGCAGCTTTATTTGTCTAATATTTTATTGGATATTTTTCGTGCTCCTGTTTATCCTGCCATCCCTTTATCTCTGTGACAGCCCTACGCTCTTCATCGGAGGTTAATTTGCCGTAACGTTCCCGCTGCACACTGTGATCACCTCTGAATACCTCCATAACTCTCCCTGCCTCTCATCCAGCCATGGAAATGACACCGAGGGAGTGACATTTCAATTTACCCGTAACAAATGGCGTCTTTTCACAGCAGCACCAGCCTTTTCCTCGTTGACTTTTATTTCCTCCTGCGAACAAAGAGATGCTGCCTGAGTGCGTCCCGGCAGTCACCCCTCTCATCATCTCGGCTGGTCCTCTGGGGAGAGATGCGGCGGCTTGTTTATGTGACCCCTGTCAGTGCAAATACATGATGTTTCCCCTCTGTGTACTTATCAAGCAAATGATTCCCCGTCACTGCGCCCCCCTCTCATCTCTGAAGCATAATGGAGCAGTTATTGATCTATATCTCTGGCCGTGATGCCTCTCAGCTTGTTTTCGCAGCCTGAAATTGATATAGTCTCCCTCCTCCTCTCTTTCACTAAATGATTTTCTCCATCCTCTCATCTCTTTCCCATTATCCTGCTACGCTTTACATAAATCCAGCTGGTCATTAGATCCATCAAATACTAATGATCATCATCCTTTTCCCTCTGCTGCTGTCTCTTTTTTCACATTCGCCCCATGGCTCACTTTTACAGACGCTCTGTTAAACTGTGTCATTGTGCACTGTGCTCACACTTTTACTGTGATTCTGTTGAAGACATAATGTCATTTCAGTGAATAAACTGAATTCAGACATTCATTTTCATAAAGTTATTTTGTGTTTTGCGCTGTAGGATTACTTTTATTGTCAGTGTAAATTAATGAGATGTAGTGTAGTGGCTACAAGAACATAAAATATGTTCAATTTAAAATACTTTTTTAAGAACCATGAAACTAAAGTTCTTGTACATGCACAGTTTTGCATAAAAAAGCATCTCCATTTGGAACATAAACACTACACCATAAAATGTCGTCAATAACTCTTTTTCAATAAAATGTGAAAAATTGTTGTTAGTGATATGCACTGGTTTTAAAGCTGACAATAACATTTTTTAAAAGGACATTCAACAACTGTTTTCCATCAAATATTATATTTTTATTTTATTATCATTTCACAGGAAAATACCTTATAAACAAATATGTGTTACCAAATACCTCTGCAAAGCTTTCTCAACACAAAATGGACAAAATAGACCTCTAAAGACAAAAAAACATTACAAAATATCAATGTAACTTAATATTTCAAAATGCAAATTGAATCTGTTTATGTAAATGTGACTGTTATCGACCACTCGTTTCAGATGTTATTTTACATGTGGATGGAGACACATCAGTCATTTTGTCTAAGCTTTTTTTTAACCCATTAATGACTCCATTTTTATTAATTGTCAAATAAATATATATTTTTTATAATTTGATAAAAGTGATATCAGTCAAACCAAACATGCGTGGCTTGGGTCAATTAGGACCACTAAAAAAGAATAAATTACAAGCCTCATTTCTAAAATGACATTTATCTGTTTTGCACATTAACTCTTCAAATGTAATTTTTTGAGAAACATATTTCAAATGTAAAATCTTTCAGAGAAGTGTAAAGTCAGTATAATTATGATGCTTAAATTAGTACACACATCTGTATAATCATTTAAAAGTGTAGTGATCTGTATGTATGTATTCTAGTTAATATCCTTTAAGTACTAATATCTAATACCTTTTTCCACCAGATCAAATCTAAGGCCAGTGAAGACATAGAAGACCTGTGACTGAGAGAGGACGACGGCTGTAAAAAGGTATGTACTGTATATCTCTGTGATCAAAGCCTACACAGAGACTCTGCCTGAGGTAAAGTATGGGACAAGAAACATTCAAAGTACAGAGTAATTGTTCAGTTTCATGGTGAGACTACATCAGTGCCACCAGCTGGGATCAAATTGGGAGGAAGCCAGCGGGACCTTGGTTGTGACACCTGTAGTCGGAGCTTCTCTTTCCATGAAACGCAGACTGACAATATCATTTCAATGTATAATCAAATACAGGGCTTCCCTGCCCCAGAGGCCAATTTAACCAGTGGCACTGAGGCGGTACATAGGTGGGCACACGGCAGAACACAGGTCTCTCTCAACAATTGGATCTAATCAGGCCTGATTCAGAGTGAGTGAGGACACCAGTGAGAAAGGCTCTGAGCGAGTCGCCAATCAGTGGACCTCCAGCGCTTCTGCAGGAGACCCATGGCTTATATAATCACTGGAGCAGAATAGGAACTTTTGGGATAACAAGGCCTTTTTCTTCCCCCTGTAGGGTGGCCATGACACTTTCAAGGTCTACCTCTGTCAAGTGAATCAGGAAATAACACAACTTTACAATGAAGACAATGTTTGTGCCAAGTTACATGCACGTTTTTTGCCCAAATGTACATAATTAACTTAAAATAACTATTATAAAAAATTCAAATTAAATGAAATATAGGCTAATTGTGCTCAGTAAATGGTGGTTTAGCATGGTAATTGATAATTTTTTATAGCTCATTTGCCACAGGAATTTTTAGTGTGTCTGGTCGGTTTTGTTCAGGGACATGTATTTCCTAAACACCAATGGAAATGCTTTTTGCACAAAAAACTGCCATCTGCAACTGCAATGTTTATTTCTGTAGCACTGTTGTCCCACAGAAGGACGATTGTCCCTGTGTATCAGTGGCTCTCCTCTTGTTTACCTAAGCACCATCAAACCAACATACTTACAGTGTACATTTTAGGACATCCTCAGGCCCAGAGAAAATGGACTTGTCCTCTGACTAAACACACTTATGTGAGGTTTTTTATACAGGGATACAGATAGTCATCATCTTTTAGGACAATTCTTATATTAAATGACAAAGCATAGCCTAAAAAGTAGCCTACCTGAGCTACCTGGTTATTCTCGGCCGCTGAGAGAACTAGTGACTCCTGTTCTCATTTCTCTCCCATTCTCCGTTTGTCTTTTTTGCAGGTCACTGTTTTCTTTAGTGTAATTTTGTGTGTGTGTGAGTTTGTGTAAGTTTACCATGTTACCACACAAGCAAATGCTTTTTACACACATCACAAAACTGCAGTAAAATACCTCTGCACAGCACTTGCTTGTCTTGTCGCTGCTCTGTTTACTTCTGCACAAACACTTCTGAAACAGTCTACTGTTTTCTACCTCCACTTGGAGCAGCAAAGGCGGAACATGTGTGTGCATCTGTGTAAAACACAGGAACAGCAACAAAAAAGTCTCGCAACTGCGACTCGGCAGTTGAAGAAGAGCCGTTCAACAGCTTCCCGTGTTGTCTGAGTCTGAGGCGCTGCTCACTGATCTTAACAGCAGTAGATGACCTGATTATTGCTAAATGTCAATTAAGACTTTAGTAAACCACCAATAATGCATTACAGAAGGGATGACTAAAGATGAACTTCAATGCTGCAGCAGACACTTGCAGTCCCAATGTTGTGCCATTGTTGGTAGGCTTTTTTTCTCAAGATGGACAAAATATTGTCCACTGCTGGATCTTTACCCTTGTTACTGTTTCTACTGTGACTGTAGAAATGCTGTCCAGTGTTATTTACCAAACATATAATCAGTGGAATGATTATATGGTGGTTAAATAACAAGACACCAGCTTATTTCTGGGTCAAACAGTAATAAATACAAGTTTTGTGCCACATAACGTCTAATATTCTAATGATGATAACTCATGTATACTTTGTAAATTTATACATAAATAAACACAACAAGAAGTCAAGTAAAGAGATTTCTTCATTTTTAAAACTAAGTCCAGATGCATTTGCCTCAACCTTTTCAAGTCATCTGAAGTAATCCTAATCTAATCAAAATGAAGAAAATGACATTATGGTGCATTGTGGTACTGGAGTTACATTAGATTGCATTTTCTAATTAGTAGTTATTCTTGAAAACTTCTTGGCCATGTTTGAACCTATAATTTATTTATTTTTTTACCTTATTACAGAGTCGTTTTTATTGGCTTTGTAAAATAACTAAAATCCCAAATCAGCTCAAATCATTTATAAAACAGTTTGTGAATTTCGATGCAAAGAATTGTATTTGCAATATGTTTGAAGGAAATTGTCCAGACAGCCACGGTTTGCTGTACGGAGGGTTTTGCAAATGGAGATGAAAAACCATAACACACTTTAACTCTGTAATGGGGGAAAAAAATACTTTTCAGCAGATTTTAACCAAAAAAGTGGTTCCTCTGCCTGCTCTTGTCAGCTCGACTCAAACATTACGCCCTGTCTTTCCGGAGCAGCAGGCCATTTGAATCCTTAAGCAGACGATGAAATGCATCCGGAATGAAGCCATGGTTAATGTTTAAACAGAAAATAATGGAAGTACAATGTCAGGATCACACCAGCGAGATGCAAGAATGTGTTTTATTTCAGGGGAATATGACTAAATAATATATTAGATGTGTGTGTTTTACATCATTGTGAATACTGAAAGAGGACTGAATGCATGTAAAGTATCAGAGACGCTGACAAGCCGGGCCTTGTTCATAGACAAGTAAACAAACAGCCCAACACATGTTTTAATGGAGGCTGCTGAATGCTTGATAATGGATTCATACATATGGCTTTCCAGACAAAAGCCTTGTGACAGATTTGCTTGCTTTTACTTTTTAGCGATGTTTTCATAATGCGTTTTTGAAAGAAGCATTCAGACAGCGCTCACAGCCTGGCATCTGTCATTTTCTGCGCTGAAAGGTTTTTACTTTTTTTTTTTTTTTTAGCAAACAGTGCACATTAATTTTAAAATCACTGACCTTTTGTCTTATTCTCTACCATCATAAGTCCTTCCCATTGGAGCAGAACTGAACTTTAACAAACAAAGTGGCCCGTTAGGGAAGTGCACAGAGGAAGGTCAGATTATTTAGCTGCCCCGAGGACAACACTAAAATCACTCAAGCTTGTTTTAGTGTCTGGACCCATCATGTATGACCTGAAACCGGCCTGTGATCACTCAGATGTTGCCCATGGCCTTTTTATTTTAAGACTGACATTAATTGTGAAAAGTCAAATTAAGAAATTGAGTCTGCAAGATGTTTTGTCACTGGTGTTACTATGAGAATGAAAGATTAATCGTTAAAATACCATGATTTGTCTTGTTATTGATTTTGGTGTTGAGTTGGTGGTATGCTGACCCTGTTGACGAGAGTCAAGTTTGCTTCTTACTCAGGTGTTACAGGTTTTTCTCAATCGCTTCCACATATTTTTCTAAAATTTGCAAAACAATGTATACATCAACCCCCCCCCGAAAAAAAAAAATATTATCATAATTTACAAGCAAATGATTTTACGTTCACAATCAGACATTTGACACTGCTTATAGAAAGAGATAATACCACTCTCAATAACATGCAGTTGTTAACTTTCTGAACTCTGACCCTGTTTACAGTGAAATATTGAAAATAAACAAAAACTTTCATTCATTAATAATTAAAGCTGTGTTTTCTCTTCCCAGTAGTTGGCCAACCTTAAGATCATATACAGCGGTTCTACTCAGTAAATCTTGTGTGTCTTATTCATAGATTGGTTTAACAATTAACTCTATAGATTTGTCTGTTTTGTGTCACATATATCTCTGTTATTGATAATGAGTCACAATTTTCTTCTGGTTACAGACTTTACCACAACATCTTTCTAACAATTTCTACACAAATATATAATCCTTGGTTTCAATATAACACAAACTACTGTTTATGGTTTTCACAAATAACTGTTTCTTGCTTGTTTCTGATGAATTTTCCAATAAACTCTAATATAAAAAAAAAATAAAAATTATATCTGTAAATGTATATTGATGAGAAGCTGCTCATTGATCAGCCTGTATCCATTAGACTAATGTGCACTAAACTTTACTGTCTATATGCTCTTCCACTGAAGAAATGTACACAGGATACACATTTGCAAACATTAATACACAATATTTGGTATGTTAGGTATTTAGACACTTTAAACTTGAATTTAAAGCCCCTGGCACTAGGGGGAGCAAGTCTCTTACAAGTCCTCACTTCAAGTAGGACTAAGGAAAACACTGAGATGAATAAAAATAATTCAAATTTATGATTTTCATTTCAATCTACATCCACTTCACATAAAAAAAAAAAAAAAAAAAAAAAAGAAAGCCAATGCACCTGGAGTAAAAGCAGCTCTATACCGTTTCAAAACTCAAACTGTGAAGGATGCTACAAGCTGACCCAAGGAGAGAGCTCACTTTGACACTCGGCTAAAAATATCCGCGCTGTTCAAGAACATGGAAAGAAAGGGAGGTGTACGAAAAGGAAGGCAACTACAAAATGGTGTCATTAGATTTTATAGTTTGCTAAGGAAACAGTCGTAAGCTGGAGCTTGAATTAGACGCTGGTTGAGAAGGAGGCTGATGTTGGCTCGCTTGATGCCGTGTCGTGGCTTTGGGTTCCCACACCTTCAGTGGGACCTTTTGAGGTTTGCTTTGGTTTTGGACTGATTTCAGTGCAGTTTAGTGGTTTTAACCTGCAGCTCACCACAGAGTCAGAGGAATGTAGATCCCCGGCATCAAAGTGTAACGTCAACTTCACATTTTTACTGTTGGTAAAGGTTAGTAAAGCTGAGAGATGCATGGTGGTAAACTTACTTGGCTCAAAACACAAATTAAATCCACTGCCAGTGTTTGAAAGCTCAGCTGAACCACAGCTAAATTGTTTCCTGCTTTTGGATTGTCTGCTCAAAAAACCTTTTAAATGTAATATTTATCAATACATCAGTGTGAATTACCCAGAAAATGAGCTTGAAACATGGATGTGATGCATATTTGAAGTTATTAAATAAGTCATGACCAATTATTCAGAAAGATCTAAAACAATACATGCATAACTTCTGGTGAATGTTTGAATAGCTTCTGATATACAAATAAAATAGTAAATATGAAGACTTGAAATAATAAATTAACAAAAACTATACTTGAAAATAGGAAAAATAATAACTGTGTCCTAACATTGAGACATCAATATTGTTGTAAGTTTCTGCCTAAATATTTTATTTCATAGTGTTTTATATTAAGGCTATGAGTTCCATAGTGTTGTTTGTACTACATCCTCAATGAGCATTCTCATGAGAACACTTAATGTCAACCCATCATACTGTATGTTAGAATCACATGGTACCAGACGATAATATACTATTTCAGGTACACTGTCCACAGTGACGATAATATCACGAAACAGCGATTCTGCAGACATTAATTTACAATCAATCGTGATATTTGTGAAACTGTGGTGAAAAGATAGCCCTACTTTGACAAAAAGTGGATCGTTCCACCTCTAATTAGATTTTAATTGATTAATAATGTGACTTTGGTACTACTGCTGTCTTCTTTTGTGGAAATGTCATCAAAAGTTACTAAGCTTAAAACCTACACACAATTTAGAAATATTGAACAATTGCACATAGGTTTGACCCCGACTGCACCAGCAGAAAATAGTCTTGTGCAAAAGTGACAGGTTAGTTTAAAGAACATTTTTGGGACTTTCCTGTGCCCCTCACTTGTGCCTCTTGGAGCATGTTGCAGCAATTACACCAGGAAGTGAAGGTGAGCCTCAGGTGGATGTCCTGTAGATTATTGTCTTTTTGGTTCCTCTTTCTTCGTGGGTCACTTGTTAACCCCCCGTGTCCCTCTCAAACGCCCCTGAGGCCCATTACGTTAAATTACCCTGAGCTGTAAAAGTCGTCCAACTCTGAAGGTGCACATACTGTTTCCCATTTAGCATTTGAACAACTTAAGCTAATTGATGAGCATCTCGAATGGATGATTTGCCAAACATGTTTTCTTCAGATGCCCTGGCAAGCACTCAGGCCTGTTTTCTGTGTTTCCTCTCTGTCAGGAACATTAGCGTGCGACTCAAACATATGCAGCATTCAACAAAGGTTTGCAGAGGGTCATGACCTTTTGTAAACTTTGGCATGGTGTGTGTGACCCTCCGTATTGTTTTACTGCACCTCCCTCTGTCTGTGTGTTTGACCCTGTTCGTCCCTGTCGTTGGTTGTACATTTATTTGCTAAGTTACAGATCAAGTTCAATGGAGCGTCCCGAGAACGTGTCATGAGTTTGAACAGAAGCCAGTCGCGGCCGCACTTCAAAGCCAGCGCTACCTACACCCCCTGAGGAGACGGCTCTGTTATTGGCTCCAGTAGTTACATCAACCCGTCAGTGCTTTTTAAGTCAACCAACCTTTAGATCTTTCCAGATTGAGAAGATATGACCTCTCTATCTTACACACATGGCTGACTCGCGCTCGGAGTTTCTGTGTTCAATGTTTGCTGTTGAGATGATATGGTCATTGAGTCCATCTTGTCCTTTGAATAAGTTCCAGATAATTGTGTTGGATTTCCTGAAAGAGAACTCTGAGTAATTGTTAAAGGGACACTAACTTAAATTCTTGCTCTGGGGGTTCTATGAATGACTGATAGATAATATAACACCTGCTGTATATTCACTGAAAAAAATATGGGAATTCTTGAAAAAAAATCATTGATACATACAAGTTTAATTTACAGCACCTACAAATATTTTTGATTAATATGTTAAGTTAAGTTTGTTCTCACACTTTAGTCAAAAAGAACCAAAACTTACTGTCTCATTGCTCCATCTACTGCCTCTGCTCATTTTGTTTTATTCCAATAGGTCTCACTCTTTCCACTATTAGCTAGCAAGTCACATCACTCTAGCGTTTTATTTTGTTTTCTCCTCTTGTTTTTAGGCACTAATACGTCTGTGGTCTGCGTTCACATTTCAGTAGTTAAGTCAGAGTTAAGTTTGAAGAGGACCCAGACCCACAGTATTCACACACATCCAAGGGAAAAAAATAGTTTTATCAATACAAAACATGGTTAGTGAAACACACCACAAGTGCACTTTTATACTGCTTGACAGACTGTGTACTATGTGTGTTCCATGTCCTTTGTTCTGTTTTAGGTCCCCTGGTGTCACATGTATCTAATATTTATGGCTGCATTATTTTTAAATGGAACAGACCTTTGCTTTTGGGATACACTGCTGTCCATGGGTTGAATTGTATGGTGATCATCCATAACATCAATATTAGTAGTTTGCAATGCATAGCCATTGTTTTGGTAAAATTTTGGGAGTTTAGTGGTCTACTTTAAAATAATTTTCCTGTCTACATTACAAAAACGACTTTACAGGTGGGACATTGTCCGGTGTTAAATGCTGGGCCTAAAGCAGGACAGATACACAGTTGTTTCTGTTTTGTCAGTCATACCTTGTTTTCCCCGGTCCACACTGAGTACACATTTTATTTATTTTATTATTTTTATTCAAAAAAGAACATATTACAATATTTTCATTTCAAACCAAACTTATATTGTCTGAAAGGTCAACTTATTTTAAGATGCAATATCTATCATTGGGTAGTACAACAAACAAGCACAAGTTACCCGGGACAGCTTTTTAGGCTGGTCTCTAAAGTGGGCCACAGGCAGTCCCCATCTCCTCATGTGTTTGTAGAAGGTATAAGCCTGGTTTAGTGCTGTTTTTGTTTAGTTTTATTGTACTTCCTTTTGAACTAGGCTCATTGTAAAGCTACCTACAAATGTCCCGATGATATCCTAAAAGACTATACATATCAAATTCATCTTTTTTCATTAAAGGTGCACTTCAGCTCATTTAGGAACCACCCCCCAAACACAGACCCTGTCCAGACAAACACTGACAGATGACGTATCTCCCCCCAAGTGAGGTTAGTGTTAATGGGAGACCCTCGCAGGTGGAGGTCTCCTCTTACACAAACACCAGCCAGTGATTGGCTTCACTTGGAGCCAGTAAAAGTAATAAATGATGGCCGATCAGGTCACACTGTAAATTCAGTTCAGGAGGCTGATGGATGGCCCGGCTGAGGTGTGGTCTGAGCCGGGCCGGGTGGGTTTAATGAGGGCCCGTTTCCTCCCAGGAGCTTGTCTCTGCCTCAGAATCACTTCAACAGGAAGTCACTGTAGAACATTTTTCTTTGGAGAAGAATCACATATTTTATGATCTGTCATAGATTTTTCCTGACTCAGTCTTTCTCATCCGGAGTGCCAAATGAAAATACTGCGGCTGAGCTGTGGGGTTTCCCAGGCATGAGAGCAAAACTAAATCATCTCCAGCATGTGTCTAATGGAGGACTATTTAACATTTACTTACAAAACATGTTACTTAAACCAAAGAATTTACTTAAATTGTATTTTCTTTAATGAGATGTATGCTTTTTGGATTAGCTTTAAAGGTGTTAGTAGGTTGACTTTCACTTAACACTAATCAAAAAAGCTCATGTGTTGTCTTACAGACTTTGGGTCATAGGTTAATATCACAGCAAGGATTGTCTATTTTGTAAAAGAACATGCATCTTTGACAATTGCTATTTATTTATTGTTTGATCTTGTGCCTCTGTCAGATCTAATGTAGTGTCTCTGTGCAGTATGAGGAGCAACTACTAACATTTAATGTCAACATGGTCCTAAGGCCTGTACATTATCAAAATATGAATTCTACAAATACGGTTCCTATTTATGCTGCTGTAGTGAAAAATCCATCATAAAAATAAATCCTTCCACCCCTGGAGTTGTCTATCTCAGTGTCTGTGTGGCCTGGCCATGTTGGTAAATATGAGCGCAGTTATTTGACTTGGCTGGAACACATCCTGTGGGGATTGCTCTGAATCCTTTCCCCTGCGGCCTGTGGTAATCTTGGTTTTATGTTAAAATCTCTAACACATTTCAGCCTTCTTTGTGTTTTCACAGCGGCCTTCACCGAGCGTCTACTTTGCACTTGATATTTCTTTGTGACACATCCAATAGTTGATTTCTAATAAAAACATCAAAATCTGAAATAAAGTACACACTTTATCAACATTTGTATCTACTCTTTAAGCCAGACAAAATTAAAATAGTCCACCAAGCGCTATTAGAAAACTAACTCCACTTTAAGTCAGCATTAAGTAAATCATTTTTGTGGCCACAATTAAAGAAATACCCCTTCTGCTGTAAAACCCAAGCAATATTATGTTCGTTTCTCAGGGGTTGTGATGTAAATCCACGCTGTCTGCCACAATTCACTACGCCACATTAAATTCTTTTAGATCAATTAAACTTCCCAGCTCACTTTACAAGCCACCAGTCCTAATGTCCTAATAGCCCCTTACCCTTGGAGCTGGGGGAATACTCTTACAGGGCGCTCTGCAGAATTTATTGAGCCATTGCCAAGTGGACTGCTGCTATGGCGGAGGGTGCGCATGAATTAGTCAGATTGAGGATTTTATGTGGAGGAAACGTTTTATGAGAGTGACCTACCGTAAGTCTAAAACAGAGAGTGGAGTAACGTTGCTGCTGTGGAATATTGTTAGAAGTTTTTCAAAAGGTGACATAATAATAAAAAGACAAGTTGCCAGAGTGCCCCGGTGCTATCTGATATTCGTGACATAAGGTGTAATCTGGGACTTGCACAGTCATGGCTGCTTAGCGGAGATATGGAGGCACATTAGAGCATGGATATACCTCGGTGGCTGTTTACGACCAAGCCTTGTCTGGATTCCTGTTGACGTATTTTTAGTGGAGGGATGATCTGAGAGCCGACAGGTGGAGCGGGGCTCTGTCACCAGCTGCAGACACATTTCCATCTCCGCTCGTCTGCGAATGTTTAAAATGCACTTCCGTAAAAGAAAGTGCTGTAAACAGTGGATGTGATAGTCCTGCCTTTATTCCATTGGAGATAAACTTTACTGTCCACGGCGTATCCCGCTGTCGTGGGCCGTGTTTCTGGGAGTCAGCGACACATCCTTGGGCTATTTGTGTACTGTTGAGGTCAATCTCACTCTCTTAGTTTTCACCCATAGTTATTATTCACATTCACAGGCCATTAAACCTTTAACAAGCTGTAAGCCAAGCTGAATATCAATTATTCTTAATATGCAACACATTGAAAGACTATTGTTAATATAAAGTGAATGGGACCAGGTGTGCGCCCTGCCCAAAATATATATAAGACACATTTTGAGAGCAGTCTAAAAAGGAATTGCTGTAATTTTGTCAACGACCCCACCCGCTGAGACTTAAAGAGTTAAGGTGCGTGCTGAAGCTGGGCTAAGTAAATTCACTTTATGACACTGCTGTGACATGTGCATCTGTGATTTCACACGCTTAATGTAAAATTTACAGTTGCAGTATTGAATGTCGCATGGGCTACAGGGAGAGCTGGGGGTAACCGGAGCCCCTGGAGAACAAAGCTATCGTCTGGGCCCAGTCCCCCCTTGCGCATGCCTCTCCGGCCACCCCCCCTCCCCGCTGCGCTTTACAGCTGTGGAGGTGTGATCCGAGCACAACGCTTGGTCTTATAACCTTTAAGCAAGCACAGCGGCGCTTCTAATGGCCACTAACATAATGACCAAAACACCTGGAAGTATGGGAGCGACGTTCTCAGGCTGCTGTATGACCACAGGACAGGGGCTTGTTCAGGCCATAGACCGTAGAAGAAAAGTGGAGTGGTTGATAGTGTACTTGGTTTGGGCCTGGGAAGCTGAATTATTTGGTATCTATATAAAGCAGGAAGTTATTACCATGTTGGGAGCAGTGAAACAAATTGTAACAGCTTGTGTGACTAGTAATTAGAGCTGAACATTATTGTTATCCCAGTATTAGCAATCACAATATCCGTTTTAATGTGAATGAATGAAAGGCGGGCTTCATTGAGGCAACACTCACTTCCACATGAGCCTCCTCTTCAGAAACTGATCCCAGGGTCTACTATTTCTACTCTCCATGATTCAGTCCTAACAATCCTCCAGCATTAGTTTAAGATTATCCGAGTGACCACATCCAGCTTCGGAGGCATCCTTCACAGAGCCATGTTCATGTTAAGAGAGACAGCCATGCTCGCTTAAGAGTTCAAACATAGATTAGACACGCTTGTCTGCTGGTGTCATGTTCAACGGCCAGCCTCTCCCGAGGGAAACAGTCCCCACGTAACGCCGGTATTGATTTAGTCCTATAGCTTATCAACTTAGATCGTGCGGTGCAGCTATGTGCACTGTATTCTTCAGATATGAAAGCCTTTTAACACATATACCTTTCTTAGACACTCAAAGATATTTGAGATCTATTGCCCTTTTAGAGATTACTATGATTACTGTCTGTATGAACAGTTTACAACCTTATCACATGGCTGTCTTAACTTAAAACCTGTTTGGACTGACTGATCTCTTTATAGAGCTCCTTGTAGTCACACTCTATTTTCTGTGTCCTTCGTGACTATATCCCAAACTTCAAAACTGAACAACAAATCCAGAACACCAATAACAACATAATTGAACAGAAGGTCCTAATTCGATGACCCCAACAGGAACCTATTCATTCATTCTTTTTATGCTTATTCCCGTTGTGTCGTGGGTGACTGGAGCCTATCCCAGTAGCTTTGCGGAGTCAAAATTAAAAGAAAATCTGATTACACAACAGTTTTTGCTGACAAAACACCTTTAAAAGTGCATTGAAAGCATTGTTTGTAAAGACCTAAAGAAAGTACAGTAATTTGGTCTTGTTTTGTCTAATGATGGACTAACTTGGTCCTGACTGCTATTTGAGCTACCTGGCGCTCAGTAAAACCTCTTCCTTATAGTCTCACTGTCTCTGCAGTCCACTCTCCATTTTCCCATCTTCCACCTATTGAAACAAGCTGCTGTTATTCCACCAGCCTGTTGTAAACCTGCAATAAAACTGTGCCGTGGCCCCCATATGTGCAGTATGGGTAATGCTCCATATACTTTAATGGTACACTGGACCAGGTCATATATTTCTCTTCTTATGTGAGATATATAAGCTCTGGTGGGGGGTGGGGGGTGGGGCCCGCGGCTCGACGAGTGAAGAATGGAAGTTAATGAGCACCATCTCAGGAACTGCACAAGAAGGAAAGGTTTTACATGGTTTTAAGATCTTTGTTTAATAATAAGTTTTTTTTCTTTTTTTTTTTTATTCTGATCTGGTATACTTTTAGAAACTAAAACTTCTAATTACTGTTACTAATAGCAACCAACTGATGGTGCTTGGTGCTAAACCCTTTTAATATAATGGTTTAATTTCATTCATTCATGCAACAAGAAACATCGTCTTTTTTTTTATCTTAACATGGCCCACCAGACGTGTCAGAAACTAGCCAACCAATACTTTACCATAAATTTCTTTTCAGCAAACAAGCATATCTTACCACATCTGATGAATCATGCACTCATGTTACAATGAGATGCTCTCATTTGCTGAAAACTCAAAACAGATTTTGAGAAAAGGGAAATAAATATTGGCAATGCATTCATGCTATAAATATTGAAACAGAGATGACTCCAGAATGCCGTCGGCCTATGGCCGAACTGAAACTAAAAAGATAGAAGGGTAAAGTAAGCTCTATAATTCAGTTTTATGTAATGTATTTAGCACTGATGAATCGGATCAGTTACCTTTTTTTAAAAACATAAAAGCAGCAGGTCACATCAGCATCATAGTAGTTGAAATAAACTATCCTTTATTTATGTCTTTATTCTGCTAGCCAAGTTAACTGCAGTATATTAAAAACACTATATGATTCATATAAAATATAAGGTGCACAATATTCTTCAAATGAAAAACCATGTCTGTGACTCACATAATGTATTCACTCAGCAAATATTCAGCGTGCCTGAGTGAAGCCAAAGGGTTAGAATCATTTACAACATCTGCTTGTTGTATGTGATAGTAACATGAGTGTAACACTGTACCACACTGAGGTCGTGGTGATAACTGTGTCTTACAAATTACATAACGAGAAGAGACGATAGGTCTTTCAGCACCACAACCACTAAACACTGCCCCGAATTATATCCAAATGTGGTGAAAGACAACATGTATTTGTGCATGGCCGATACAGCTCCAGGCTACAGCCACATGATACTGACAATCAACGCTGAGATGTGGTCTGAACACATCTGCGCAAAAGAAAATTGGGAAATGGAGGCATGATTTTACAAACGTTGGAGGGAAGGATGCACTGTTTTGTTTTAGAAAAGGCTGAGTGAAATCATGCTCTTGTTTTTAATTATCATTCATCTCATCACTCATCATTTTAATTCATCTTTTTTGTCTGTGTTGTATTCACGGTGGCTTTGCACAAGTCAGAAGATAAAACATAAAACACACAGACAAGATATGTGTTTGTATTTGTCAATGGTCTTCTGTTTTAAGATGATTTGATGATGTCTTTTTGTCATGTCTTGTTTGTTTTGTCTGTTGTATGTTTTCTAGTTTGAAATGTGTACTTAACAATACGATGATGGAAACCTAATCTTTTCTGTCTGTGTGTGGACAGACAGATCATTTATTTTCATAACACACCGGGATATGCTTCATGTGTTGGTTTATGTGTAAATCAACAGTATTTACATTATTATCTTTGGGTAATCTGACTTTGGGTAAGAGGAGGGATTATGTTTCAGGACTTGGATTTGGTTTGTAGCGAACATACGTTGAGAGAAAGCTTTTACAACTCTGCTCACCTCTAACTGCACTCCACATTGGATTTTCCCATATTTCTCCACTCTGTCTCCGTCCATATTATGTTTAATGTAACAAGGGGAGACTTAATCTAAACAGCAGAAACTGAAACTGTACCGAGCCAGTGAAGGGACAACAGGTTGGTGGGAAACTTTTTTATATTAACCTTCATTTTATATTATATTGTTTCAAACACCAAAGAGCAAACAAACAGATACTTCTATACATAGAGATAAATAATAAAGTGGTGTCCAGATACCAGTAGCATCAATCTCAGTTGATGTAAATTATTTTGGCTTCAAACTCATAGTGTTTGAAATTCCCAAAGCAAAGTCCTTATCTAAAAAAATGCTAATCAATCAAAATATTTACATAGCATTGCCATTCCAAAATCTCAATCTGGCCGAGACTCTGCAAAGATTCATGTTTCAAATCTGGCAAACAGAAAATACTTGTACAAACAAAAAAGATATGT
This sequence comes from Perccottus glenii, assembly GCA_024416835.2. Classification (NCBI taxonomy): domain Eukaryota; kingdom Metazoa; phylum Chordata; class Actinopteri; order Gobiiformes; family Odontobutidae; genus Perccottus; species Perccottus glenii. Next base: position 8,312,986 of record CM044555.2, on the reverse strand, counting down.
AATGATGTGTTTGTTACATGTGACTACTTTACTTACATTTACATTTACATTTAGTCATTTAGCAGACGCTTTTATCCAAAGCGACTTACAAGACGCTTTTATCCAAAGCGACTTACAAGTGAGGATAACAATGGAAGCAACTTTAACAACACAAGGTACAAAAAGCATAAGTGCACAAAAACTAGTCAGTTTAAACCCAGCGCAGTATACGATGCTAAGGATAAGAGAAATTTTTTTTTTTTTTTTTTTTTTTTTGAAAGGAATCGATAGAAAGGAAGTAGGGCTCAGTGTTTGTCAGTCAGGTGTTGACGGAAGAGATGTGCTTTCAGGTGTTTTTTAAAGATGGCTACAGAGTCTGCTGATCTTGTAGCAGCGGGTAGATCATTCCACCAATGTGGAACAGATCCAGAGAAGGTACGTGAGAGTGATTTTGTACCTTTTTGGGACGGTACCACCAGACGTTGTTCATTTGCAGAGCGCAGGGATCTGGTAGGAACGTAGGTCTGTATTAGTGAGTGGAGGTATGGGGTGCAGAACCAGAGGTGGTTTTGTAGGCCAAGAGCATAGCTTTGAACTTGATGCGGGCGTCAACCGGGAGCCAGTGTAACCTAATGAATAGAGGAGATACGTGCGCTCTCTTTGGTTCATTAAAGACCACTCTTGCTGCTGCATTCTGGATCAGCTGCAGGGGTTTGGTAGTGCAGGCGGGAGTCCAGCCAGTAGGGCATTGCAATAGTCCAGTTTGGACAAGACAAGAGCCTGGACTAGAATTTGCGTGGAGTGCTCTGATAGGAAAGGTCTAATTTTTCTAATGTTGTAGAGGATGAATCTACAGGACCGGGTGGTGCTGGTGACATGACTTGTGAAGTCTAGCTGATCATCAATTACCACTCCCAGATTTCTGGCAGTGCTGGACGGTGTAATGGTTGATGGGCCTAGTTGAATGGAGAGGTTGTGGTGGGTCTTTGGATGGGCCGGAATCACAAGCAGTTCTGTTTTTGCAAGGTTCAGCTGCAGGTGATGCTCCTTCATCCAAAGTGAGATGTCGCTCAGACATGCCGAGACGCGAGCAGAGACCGTCGGATCGTCAGGATGAAATGACAGGTGGAGTTGAGTGTCATCTGCATAGCAGTGATAGGAAAAGCCATGCTTCTGGATGACAGAGCCAAGGGATGTCATGTATATGGAAAAGAGTAGCGGTCCGAGCACTGAGCCCTGTGGCACCCCTGTATTGAGATGTTGGGACTCAGAGACCTCATTTCTCCAGGATACTCTGAATGACCTATCCGAGAGGTAAGACTTGAACCATTGCAACGCCATTCCAGAGACACCCATCGCCCTGAGAGAGGACAGGAGGATGTGATGATTAACAGTGTCAAAAGCAGCAGACAGATCCAGTAAGATGAGTACAGATGACTTGGATGTTGCCTTTGCCAGTCTCAGTACTTACTTTCCTTTCTCTCTTTTCACTAGGCAGGACTGTTAATGAAAATATAGTAAAATGTAAGTCAAGAGGTGAAAAAACAGCATCTGATAAATCAACATGGCTGTAAAATCTCTGTGTGCTTCATAGTATTATGTTCTTCTTTCTTTACTCAGTTTTAAAGATTATTAATTTGAATACTCAGTCAGCAAAAAGCGGTTGAGCAGTTAGATTTAGCTGAGCATTTCAACAAGGTCTGCATAATGCCACAATCAGCTTTGCCTAAACTGAAATACATATTTTTTTTGCTTAAATGCAACTTATGTATCCGGCCTGGCCAGGTATCCTAATTTTTTTCTATACAAAGATTTGTCTGGTCCCTGTCCATTTAAGTTTCCGTTCCATGAAACGGATTAAACTACCTCTAATCAGATTTTAGGGTCAGTACAAACAAACACAAAGGAAACTGCCCCTGAACTGATGAAATTAAAAGAACATACATAAACCTTTTTATGGCTATGCAGTGCTATAAAACAGATTATTTTTTCATTTGTAATTTAGGTTTGTCTCATTAAAAACAGAGAGAACTGGTGCCATGGCATTGGGTTTAATTAAGTAATAAATGTGTCATATTGCTGACGGAAAGACATCAATGAGATAGAGTCTGTTACAGCAAGACTTTTGATTTGGGACAGTGGCTGACGGTGGAAATAGGAAAAGATTGAGCTCAAACAGGCTGTTGTCGGTTTGTGCCTGATTGTGCACCCTTCAGCTGCGGCCTGTTCACACCTCATTGTCTCCATCCACCTTCAGTCGCTGATGATAACACAACCACTCTCTCCGCTTTTCACTCCTGCCCTTTTCTCCCGCTGCAGCCCTGGCCAGGAAGGAGCTTTCACAGCTCAACATGTGTGGCCACCCAAAAAGTGAGACTGCGTCCAAAGTTTTGCAGGAACCTGGTGCAGCTAGTCCTTGGGTTTCTACTGACTGGAGGAAATGAGAAGGAGAAGAGGAAGAAGGCTGTGTGTAATACATGGGAAGGGAGTGAGAGCTGTATAGAAGCACACCAGCCGAGAAAGAAAGCTGATTTATTATCACCAGAAATCAGCTGCAGATGTCAGCTCACAGATTCAGTCCCTGCTGCCAATTATAGACACTCACGCAAACATCTCCTCAGCAGCAGAGGGCCTTTTCGAGCACACGTCCACAAACATGTCTATCACGTTCAGTAGAGTTTTTACTTAAGACCAGCCTTTGTGTAGGTCTCAAATCAAAACTCAAAATACATTTTAAGAGGTCTTGGAACATTTTAAATCATGACTGGTCAAGGCCAAGACTCTTTAATTTGTCTACATCATTCTTGTGATTTCATGACAATTTCAATCATGTCTTAAATCAAATATTGATTTTCCCTTTATTTTTTATTGACTCAATCTTATCCTCTTCTCTCTTGCACCCAAAAGCTTGGTTTTCTTGTGGTGAACACTTCCAGGTTTGGAGAGGCAGACAGGAACAGCCTCATGCAAGATTAAAGTTGATAATAGGGTTTAGTGAAGAAAAGGTCAAAGAAAAGGCATCTAGACTCAGTTTTCAAGGTGAAGACGTTTCATCTCTTCTCCAAGAGACTTTGTCAATTCTGAGATCAACTGATATGAGAGCTGAGCTTATAAAGGGAGGGGTTTGGGGTTTAAGATGACCTGGATGACAGAGAACCTTCACAGACAATAGGGTTTATTGTTATCATAAAATGACAATGTAAAACATATAATAAATATGTACAGGTAAAAAAAATATTTTTCTTATTGCCTAAACTTAATCATATTGAGACTGTTTGGACTTCCTCTTGCCTGTTAGGAAGCAGCATACTATAAAGCAGATAACTACAACAGACTTTTTCTTAACTGAAGTATTAAAACTGAAGTATTCCTAAACATGGAGTATTATCCGTATTTCTCAGAGTCAGTGCTGGTGACGAATTGCAAAGATGTCCAAAAAACATTAGTGCTTTGATGTCAGCAATACGACTCTCCAAAAACTTTCTCCCCTCAAGCTTTTTTCCTGCTGTTCGTTGTTCCACTGCGTCTGTCATTATGGGCTATTTCGACTTGTTACTGTAATCACCAAACCATTCTCTGGATTTAGCTTAATCTGTCTGTAGACTTTAGGATTTCATTGTTTAGAAAAAGAAGATGTGAATGTAATAATGGGTCATATAAACACAAGTCAATGGTTTTCTTTATTCTGTCCTTTAGGTTTTGGGTTTTGTGGCATGCATTGTTAGTCATCTTTTGATTGGATTAATAAAACTTAACAAATTCATTTGAGTCTGTAGAAATATTTTATTGCAAAGTAAGAATTCTTCAACACACATGCTTTGTTATAGTCATTCATTTGTCATAATAGGGAGGGATGTTAGACATTTCAACATGTTTTTATCAACCCATTACAAATAACTGGCTTTAATAAAGATACATCACCAACACAGTTGCAATAATGAAGGTGGGGTATTAGTTTTTTGATGCATTTAATGTAAAAAATTCCAGACCTACACACTGTCCAAACCTTTGACTGTAAGTGTACATCATGTGAACACCTACGGTAGCCCTGCAGGGACATTCTGTTGTCCATGAAAAAACCCAGGGGACGTTATATATAGAGTTTACTTTGAATCTTGTATTCATGACATTTACTTAGATTAGTCCTAACCATTTGTTCATAAAAGAAACATGCATGTGCTTCCCCTCTGGCAGTGCTCAGTTTGTCAACTGTAAGAACAGAAGGTAAGCTTCTATGATGGTTTATGGTTCACTGGGTTTATTCTTTAAATTTCTATTTTTTTTGAGTGTTATTTTGAGCTAAACATAAGCTGATATGTTTTATTTTGTTCTTTATAACGGCGTACTGTAAAATGTTAAAAAATACATTGTTAATGAAATGAATACCATGTATATTGTGATGGTATATCACTTCTATTAGGGTACTTATAGAAAAAATAAATCCTCTAAAACCCTGTTTTTACAAGATATATATATTTTTTATTCATTATTATTGTTAATGTTCCTGACACTAATGAGCATTCATTCCTGCCACAGGTGACTGGGTCTGTGAGAAATGTGCTGTTGAAGTCTCTGATAAACGTCGTCTAATGATGACACTGTGTTAGCTGGGCCTAATCAGAGGTTAATGTGTTGGTTTACACTAAACTAATGATCTGTGGGCTAAATAACTAAAGTACAGTCTAATTAGTATGTTTATTAAAGCTCTCCTATTTTGACAGATGGCCATGAGGCGCACAGTGCCGCTAGCTAGCACCAAGAGCTAATGTAAACAGCTCAGTGTCCAGCCCTCGCAGTGACGGAGCGACTTGTAAAAACATTTACAGGATTAGGGCGACGGTAGGGGTCAGGGCTGAACTGGATGTAGTGGGTGTTTGATGGGGTCAGGTGATATACTGTTCCAGTGCAATTTCTGCTGAGTGGAGAGCTTTGGAGTCCTTTTTCTTCCTTTTCCTTCATTATTGGATGGAACAAGTCTATGAATAAATACAGCGCTGTTGCAGCTTAAGGGCACTGGGCTAATACGGTTGTGGAAATGTACACATATACATTTTTTCCTTGTGTTTAATAGGAATTACATGGATTTTCAACAGACTTACCCCAAACCAAGAAACATGGCTAACCCCAACCTATCCCTCTCACCTTTAAACAACTCTTAACACTTAAATTGAGTTATTTATGACACATACTTGTGGCTGTTTACTTGGTAAACAGTTATTATGCCACAAGAAGTAACAGTTTAATAAAAATACACCCAGAAACTTGTCTGCTAAATAGTAACTCTATAAAGCATATTGGGATTATAAAATTAAATACATCACCATGCATCCTTAATATCTGATTATTGTTATAACATAAACAAATGTATTATGGATGTGTGGTGGTATGTCACATGAGCAGTTGAAATGTTCTCTATAGCATTTTTAACCACCCCTAATTAGGTTAACATCAGCGACCACACTCAAACATATGAAGGTGTAAACCTCAGTATTTACTTTATTCGGCCCTGTTTGCATCATTAAAGCAGATAATAGGTAATAGTGCCCCCCCCCTCCCCCGCTCGTTGATAACAAGTGCATTAGGAGCTTTGAGGCGGCATGTGGCGTGTGATTTGTTAGATCGCTAACTATAAATTTAATAGTGTCATTAGAATGCATTGATTTTTTTTTTTCTAGCAGATGTATGTTTATAAGAAAATTGCTGTTAATGTAAATAAAAAGGCTTAGACTGTAGTAATGTCTTTAAACACTTAAAGTCACCCCTGCGTGAGCTTATCTATCATCCCAACACAGGCTTATACCTCTCGGCCACATCCAGTCCAACAGCCTGACACCTACTGAAACCTCATCCGTATCACCAGCTAATAGCTCAAGACTGACTTACCCCCTCGGCTGTTTTATGACTGGCATATTTTACGAGACCACAGCGGACCTTGCAGCCTTTAGAGGTCAGACGGCTCGACAGCAGCGGTCAGAACGAATGGCTCATTTCCTAGCTGTGGCATGATGGAGAGGATACGTCTCCATCATCCAGCTTTTGCTCTGGGCCGACTTTGACAAGACACACAGCCAATCTCTTAAAAAAAAAAAAATTGTGTCAAACCACTGTCTGCTAGCCCTGCTTCATGTCCCACAACACCACGCAGGTCATTATGAGCCGCCTCAGAGCGAGAAATCCTGGTAGAAGACACGGCTGCAGCGCAATTGGAAAAGGTAGTACGTTCTTTGGCCAAAAGTTGTGGTTGGTTTGATTTTATATGGAGTGAAACAATGAGTCAGGACGGGGCTACTGCTGAGCTCCAAATGTGAAAGGCAGCCGTCACATCTGGAGGTGTCTGAGCAGGCTTTGTAACAGCTACCACTGGATCTGCTTGCTGTCGGTCTTTATACAGTTTTTAAGTGGAGCACGAGGAGTGTGGGAGGATGTCTAAATGCTTCGTACTGACTCCATTACATCACCAAGAGTCAGCTTCAGTAAAACACTTTATACACATTCATTTTCTAAACCTAACCGAAAGAACTGCATACTCAAGACTTTTTATGTATTACCAGTTTTGAGAAAAATCATCTCAAGGTGCTTACCTGGAAAAATCCAACTGATCCTTCTTAAGCAAGCTCTTGATAACAGAGAGGACAGACCTTACTAAAATATTCTCAACCTGTTAAGGTTAAAGAGAACCACATCATGAATCAGCTGAACGTTGGGGCTGGTTTCACAAAAGGTTATAAACCAAAAATGTTTCTCTAAACCCAAATCAGGGCCGGTTCCAGCCATTTTGCTTTATTTCAACTTAGTTGGTTAGCTACTTGCTAGTTAGTGAAAATGAAAAGTCAATGTCAGAAAACACAACATACCTCAATAGTGGGACCTCTTTTCTCCATTTTCTGAAAACCGCATCTGAGGGCTTGAACGGCCTTTTCATGATGACATTGACAATAATGTTAAAAATATGACTTGTTGACGTCTGTCATTATCAACTGCTACCTGAGATGCGCACTGCTAATGTCGCCCAGCTCCCTTTCTTCCACAGTGCAAGGAACAGGATATGGTCAGGGCCAGGTCAATCAAAGAAACAACAGGTTTATTTTCTCTCTATTTATTTTTAATTTTCAAGACAGAGCACAAGGCACTACAAATAATCACTATTTAATTAAAAAAAAAATTTTTTTTTACTTTATTTATTTATTTATTTCTGCAGATGGTGGCCGCCTAGGTCGCCTATGCCAAGAACCGGGCCTGACCCAAATGAAATGAAATTATGTTGTTCCTGACACCTTGAGTAAAATGTAACTCTGGGCTTGTTTCACAAAGATGTGATACTTTAATGCCAAAAGGGTATGCAATTTATGGTGCATTTAAGTTGAAAAACATATAACACCAGCTCAAGACGGAAAAAGAACTTGGAAACGCTGGTTAAAAATTGTTGCCATGTCATGTATCATCGACATGGACCAAAGTAGCTGTTTTTACTAATTTGTGTTTTTTGCACATTCATTCTTTTGAATTCTTCTGAAGGTGTATTTGAATAATCCCTTTAGTTAAAAAGAAAGATGTTAAAGCAAAATAGTCACCCATGTTAAATGCCAACCAATCATTTTAGTAATATCTTAATGAAGTCAGTTTATGGACTGCAATGCTAATAATCCCACAAGTTTTAGACATCTTTCTGATTAAGCAAACATATATCAGTGAGTATATAGAGAAAACATTGTTATAATACGTATAGTGCCCCTTGAAGTACATCTACACCAATAAATGGGGTGTAGCAATATGATGCTATTGGTCTACCATTTACTTTTTCCTACTCTGTAATTTCAATTTACCTATATTTAATCGCTCCATGGTCTTAGCCAGCAACAAAACCTTATGTGTTAAGGTGTGTCCATTAGTGAGATCAGGGCATTAACTGAAGTCAGATGCAATAAAACTGGCTTCTTGGGTTTGGACATGAATTCTGCTTTATCATGGAAAAGTCCAACATTTTATTTTACTATCCAGTGATAGAAATAACTATTGATTTAACGATTGGCAAAAAAAGCAATAAAACATTTTGTGTACTCTGTTGGGGAATGTTTTCACCCAGATATTCTCTACACTTGTTAAATCTCATATCAAACTCACAAAACCTTCTTTCTATCTTTCAACAACCCACACTTTGCAACGAGGGTCTGGTAGCAATCAAAAGCACTGCGCAGCACACTCCTGCCTCAGTCCTGTTTTCCTGCAGGCTTGCACCCATGTACCAGCGCTCCCTCCCCAGTGCTCCCATAAAACTACACTAATGATCTCCCCCTGCCCACACCCAGGCTCTGGCACCCGGCCCGTGGATGCACAAACTGAGAGGGGCACTTTTACGAGTCGAGCGGCCGTCTTTACCCATGATGTCATCTGCAGCGCTCACTTAATCCTGCCAATCCCTCCAGAGATGCCAACCAGAGACAGACAAGAATACATCTGCTGCTAAAACTGTTTAACCGTCTTTTCCCTCTTTGTTTGTTTGTTTTTGACGCTGTAAAGAGTTGCCACACATAAACCTAAGCCCCCAATCAAATAAAGCCCTACCGCTTGTTCAGTTCCTGACACTTTAACTGGTTCTCATCTGAGGCACCGAGCAGACACTGACTCACTGTTTTTAGAGTGACTCTCTGGAAGCAGCATAGAGGGATTATAGTTTCTTAACACACATTCACATAGGAAGCAGTCTGCCATGAGTCAAACACCATAAATCATGTTTTTCTTGTTTCCATTTTTCTTTATTATTTCCTGCGAGGTGAGTCATTAAAAAGAACTAGTTGAACTCTTGGGAATATATTAATCTCTCGACTCATCTTTAGACTACAGTATTGGTCTACACTGCATTGTCTAACCATTTTAGCAGCTACCATTGTCCCACCCATGATTACCCCTGCTTACCCCATTTTGCCCTTGTAGTGTAGAACACAAATGCAATCGTTTTCAATAATGGATAAATAGAACTCTTCACATTTGTTTAGGATGAACAGCAGTTTTTGTTATGATAACTCGTATTTGAGTTCATTAAATCAATAATAGAGGTCCTTATTATTCAAGTCTTTAAGTTTATAAAGCTGGAAAATGACTTGAGGTGAGATATGTCGTTTTTGGTGTCATCAGATTAAAATGCCAGACCTTACAGCGAGGAATGGAACGATATGAGAGAAATATGAAAACCCTGAGGAAAATATCCCTGGATGAAAGTATCACAGTCTTCGTGAGGATATAACTTAAAAGGCTTTTTATTTTCTGGTAAATTGGACACGTTTGGGTTGTTGTCATTTTTTTTCCCAAAAAAGGAACCGAATCACTTTCTGCTCTTTTCTAATGAGTTTATATCACATGGATAGAATACCTCTAGAAACTGTGGAAAACCTTAAAAGCAGTTGTGGTACCATGCCTACTATCAAACCTACGGTAGCTCTGCGGGGACATGCAAATGTAATGGAAGTGGGACAGGTGATTGAATACCTCGAAACAAAAGGTAAATAAAGATTGTGTGTTAAAATAAATAAATAAATGAGTGTGCTTTGCTCTTGTGCAGTGCTCAGTTTGTCCTCTCTGGGCAGCTGTAGGAACAGAAAGTAATTAAGCTACTTCTAGCTTTAAATATCGTTTTTTCCAACATAGACAAATGCAAAAACGTTTTTTTTGATACATTTAGACACTATTGATAACATAAATCTGACTGATGTGTTATAATGCAAATTCATAATACTCTTACTTTACCCTCCTTTAAGACCCTGAGTGGTAACTGTCTAAATATTTGTTCCAGATTTTGAACTTTAGCTATGTGACATATGGCTGCTGTCACCATGTCACTTTGGTCTATATAAACCAAAAAAGCACCCAACAAGACAATTCCAATTAAAAATCTGTTCCAAAATTTCTGTATTTGTATTTGTAACGGCCACAACTCCTCTTGACCCTGCTTCACTGACAGAGCTTTGCAGACACACTGTAAAAAACGAACAGGATAATTACCAGTGAAATGGCCCTTACTCATTTGAGAGCTTCCCAGCCAGCCTCTTACAACACCTCCTCAATTAGCTGCTGTTCATGTCCAAATGAATGACTGGCTCTTTCCTCCGTCACTTTAAACCTGAGCCGCAGATCTGGCACTGAGTTAGATCAGATCTTCCACAAGTCGAGGGCTCAAACACAACACGTCATGTTCGCCGGGCAGAGAACTTTTATGAACTGAGCTCTTAAAAATATAAATACTATGTAATAACATTTATGGCCAAAGCATGAAGAAATTGTTGAACAAGTCAAATATTTGAAAAAGAGCTATTTTTGGAGCACAGTCTGCTGCAGGTCTGTGGAGTTACAAAAAGACCAGTGGTTGGTGTTTTGTCAAAGCCCCACATACAGTTTTGATTGAAATAGTTTTCTTCATTTATTTAGAATTAATGTGTAGAAGATTTGTGTTTAATTACATGTGTAATTAATTTCAGTATTAGTGTCAGTATTTATTTTGAAAAGACAGCTTTTTGGACTGAACAGCTATAAAAACATCAACATTAACTAATCAAAACAATTCTGTTCCCAATTAATTTGAAAATTATGTACACATCACAAAAAACACATACAAAGAATGAATGACTCTGGCTGAGCTAGATCAATGCAGCCTCTCTGGATCCACTTTTAGTCTATTGGTGGTATAATAAAAATAAAAATAAAATTGACCTTGACCTTAGCTTAGAAATTTAAATGTTTTTGATTTTCTACAAACAATTTACTAGCAAACCTCTTAATTAATATTGATTGTTAACTACAAAAAATAAATACAAATCTTATTTGATTTCTATTTAAACATTCCTTATGATTTTATGTCTTTCTTTTTCAAGAGAATAGGCTACCACCCAACCCTTATAGACACATGAGAGCATGAAAGTCCAAAAGCTGTGCCCTGGACGGGGATTAAACCCAGGCCCTTATGGTTTGAAGCTTTAACCACCTTGATACTGAGTTACTGTTCACTCTAATATCAAATAACAAGGAGGATTATGTCATAAAAATAAGCAGATGACCATTTATTTACCAGTCCATGGCTAAACACCAGAGTTAAAAGACGTATTAAGTTTAGGCACTTGTGTTGTGGAAATTTGCACTAGAGTTGTGTAAATGCATACAAGTGTTACATGACTGGCTCTGTAACCTTCTAAATATGTGGGCAATCTTTGTTGAAATCCATAACAGCTTATGTCCTGAGAGGATCCAGGCCAATGAGGACAGGTGTCTAGCCCTCACCTCCTTTTCTTGCTACCTCTCAAAGGAAACCAAATCATAAACCAATGGAAAAAAATGTCTCAGCCCAAGAATCCACTGGTGAATGGAGAGAGGGAGGAGTGGATAGAGCGGCAGTCCATTAAAAAGAATGACGGCCACAAAAAAAGGGAAAGAGGAAAAAATCCCCACAGCAGCTCACAATGCCATAGCTGGGGTTAAGTGCTAGGATTTCAGTCGATGGGGGATTTGGGGGTTTGTGCATTTTTAAGCCTGTGTCCCCAAACTGCGCTTCACCTCCCTCTCCAATACACTTTCTTTCTTTCTTTCACACACACATACGTTTACGTCTCACAGGGATCTACCGTCTCTCCCCTCACCCCCCAGGTCCCAGTCATCTGCCATAATCAGAACGATGATATACGGGCCCCATTAAAAGAGAGGGGCTGCTGACATGCAGGACAATAGCCCCTCACAGCATGTCCAGGAAGCCTGCCCATCCAGGTGCACTCCGCTGCAGCCACAGGCCACCACTGCCTCCTGCTCTCACCGCTCTAGTCCCCCTTTCAAACCATGCACCAGACCTGTCTGCAAACCTCCACAGGTACGTGAAATATGAGGGTTTCTGGCATGAAAATACACACATCAACATCTGCAAACACATCAGATATCATTTATTACATATGAGGCCATTGTGGATTTACAGAACCCAGACAACCCAGTTTCACAAATCAAATGAAAGAAAGAGATATGTGGCTGGCTATCTGCATATAAAATCTTTGGATTTATAGTGTATAATGAAATGTCCATCATGTCTGCACGTATCGAGATGCACAGTTTAAGCAGGGTTTGTATCACAGCCCCACAATTATGTTATGATATTTACTTTGTCAGGAATTTACATTTTGTGTCATAATAACTGGTTAATCAAATTCTTAATTCTTCTAAAACATGTGCTTTGCCCATGTGCAGTCTTATAGTCTTATTATAATGCCCAGGTTTGTAGAGGAATGTATTGTATAATATATTGTAGAAACTCTGTTAAGGCAGTATCGATACACTATATAGACACACTCATTGAACTATAACATGGATGCATGGATATTAAAAGAGAATGATTAAAGTGCTAGTCTGATTTGGGTCATCTTGTTCTCAGTCCTTCTACATATATTGTTTTTAAACCTATTTGTGGTTTATGTTTATTTATTGTTAATGTTGTACATCACCTTGGTTCAATCTGTGGTTGTTGGAAGGTGCAATATAAATACATTCTTGATTGATTGATTGATCGATATATATAATCTGCATTTAAATTTTATTAAATCAAATAGTATCAAACATTTGCTTTTGTGTAGCCTCCTCCATTTGTTCTTAAAACCATTGAATACTTTAGTTTGTATTTAATAAATATGAACTGCAACAACAAATTGAAAACACACAGGATCTTTAGGATTTAAAAAAGAAAAGTTATTTCTTCAGTTTATACATTACTCGTCTGTGCTTGACTGCTCACAATGCTGAAATGAAATGCTCATTCTCCAACAGTGCTCAGTTTGTTCTCTCTGGCCTATCACACAGAATACACCTTTCATTGTATCTTTTACTTTTACACCTTATTACATTTTTCATTACAATCTCTTTAATAGTTATGTTGGCTTGTTTCTTCCCAAAGCCAGTGTGAGCCCAGTGAGAGGAGCAGGTGAAGAGGAGGAAACTGGAGAGGAGCAAACAAGGAGTGTATGTGTGGGGGGCGCGAGGGGGATTTGTCATCCTGAGATGGGACGTGAGCTCAGGTGTGTTGAAAAGACAGGACATTTGAGCAGTGGGCGATTGGGGTCCAAGAAGAAGGTGGGGGAGTTCCCTGAACTTGAAACAGTGGTGCTAATAAAAGTCTCGTCTTTCGCTCCATGTCCCTCTCTGGTCCAGCTTAGCGTCTCCTGGTACCTGACCTACCACAGCGCAGGATCTGTTCGGGACGAGGGCTGAGCGTTGTGGCGACAGGGACCTGGAGTCTGCTGCTGGTCACCTGTTGACACGTCCTCAGGGATCGTCCATCGACAGGTGATTTAGAGCAGAAGCTCGTATGAAGAGACCCACACACCTCTGGCTTTTGCCTTTTGTATGGTGGCCCTAAGAGTCAAAGCAGAACAACAAAAAATAACAAAATATAATACCAAAATGGAAATGGTAGAGCCTTAGTGATTTACACAGAACAGAGCTACTACCTGTTTCTTGTTTGCATTGATCGATTGCACCTATATATTCATTTCAATTAAACTTTTACCACGGCAAATGGAGCATTAAAATACAACATCATATTAACACCATTTTCATCAAAGTATAAGCTATAAGCACAATCCTAATTTTTTACAATCCTAATTTGTTGTGACAGGGGCACATACTGTATCTTAGTATATTTTGAACAAACAAACTGCATGTAGTAAATTAAGTTTATGCATTAATAACTTTTAGCTTATACTTACTATATTACTATTAAAGGCCTACACTTGTGGAATACACCTGCTATCAAATATGTTTTGTTTATAGGGAAAAACTTAAGCTACATTTGCAAAGTCTTATTAAGATCATAATCGTATACAAGAAACTGGACACAAACTTACATAGTGCATAAAGAACAATGACTATTGAGTGTTTTTTTATTTGCACGTGTAAAAAAAGAAAAACTTTCACTGGTACCTATTTGCAGTAATATGTCTTACTTTTCAATTGAATTTCGTCAACTAGTTTACAGTAAATTCAGCCTGTCTTCAGTTTCTCATGAAGCATGTGGTTTTTCCTTTTCCTTTCTGCGGATACCTGACTCACACACTGTCCTCACTGTAGTCCTGAAGGCCAGCGCTAGAGCCTCCTGAGCTGCAAAGGTTCAGTGCACAAATCCCCCTGTGCACCGACTAGTTCGCTAATGCTCACCGAGTATCTGCCCTTGCCTTGTGTGTGGTCTCCATTCTCTTCTGTAAAAAAAAGAGGAAACGTAAAGAGAGACGACATCTGTAGCAGACGCTCATCCTCGATCTGAAGCAGAGACCCAGAGGTTCTCTAACAGTGTCTTCTCTGTAGAACTGTTTTTAACTTTGATAGAGTGTGTATGAACACCAACTAAGTTAAAACCAAGTTGGATAAATGTATGTGTAAGTAAGGGTTGCTTAGCTCTATGTTAAGGCACTGCTTTTTAAAACACTGAGATCATTCAAGTATGTTGTTTAATTATTATTGAAACATTGCACATTAGTTATAAAGGCTAATAGTATTCAGGGAACAATATTGAGGTACCATTTTTATTTTAGTTTTTAAACAATGGCACATTAAAGTAAATTATGGTATTAAACAATAAGATTCTGTTTTGGGTGAAGATGGCCCTGTCACTTTACAAAACTACAAACTATACAAACTATTTAATTGGATCATGTAGGTTTTTTGTTTTGTTATTTTCTCCTTGCACCTGCACCATTGATGTATAAACTGTGAATTCTGTATCCTCAGTGAAAACTATGACATGTCAGCAAAATATAGCAAATAGGGCTACACACAGTAAGTAGAACAACAAAGACAAAATACTGGGTTGGTGCGCTTGAAAAACAAAAATATGAATTGATACCAGAAAATGTGTGGGTAGTGACTGAAACATTATAGGAGCAACTGGGTTCACAGCGCCCCTACTGGCCAGGCAGACATAATCTGTGTGAATGCAGATCGCTTTAATTAAGCCACAGCTTTGCTTTTGTCTTTTTTGGCAACAGGTAAGTGGACATAAAAGGTTGCACCTTTAACCCAAAAAACGTACTGGTGTTTCGTACATGACACCAATTCATCAAGATTAAGTCTTCTTTTGGGACGTTGCAGGTGAGTATTTTTATGTGCTTTCTCCAAAACCTCCGCTCTATATTCTCACTGAGGTTTGGCTTTGTTGTCTTGTGACAGTCGGTCCTCTCAGAGTGTCCGCTGCATCTGAGCCAGAGTGAAATAAAAGCTAGTTGTGTAGATGCAGTCAACAAGGTGGTAGGAATTTTAATGACTGGCTTTCTGTTGCCTTTTCCTCTCCTGCCGTTTTGGCACTCCAATAATGATCCGGCAGGCTTTGCTGTTTGGCACCCACTGACTTTCCTCATTGAAAAAGGTGCTGGACAGAATAAAGGGCAAGTCCACCTCAGCCCCCTACGCACTTCCTTATATAAGACAAATCTTATTTAATTAAAGCTTGAACAAATAGACCAAATATTTTTTAGTGTAGTTCCATGTGGTGTTCTGTAATTAACTCTCTATCTCTATACAGCAGGTACGCCTCGGCTTCTCTATATGTGCCTCTATATTGTACTGTTCAATGTATGCCGGCTATAAGTGCACAATAGTTCATGAAATGCACATGACAGACCATCAAACCTCCTGCGGTAGATAATTACACTATGCAGGGCCGGTAAGCAGAGAGCATTCGTCACAACCAATCAGAAGAGCCGGTGGGGTTTGTTATTGGAGCTCTGATTTTGGAGCAGGGTGCTCATATACGCAGCGGTAGGTAAAGGCTGACAAAGTCCTGGCTTTTGTGTGTCTCGGTGAAAGTGTGTGGCACACTCCAGTCCTATCAGACGTCTCTCTCGTTCGTTTTCCTGAGGCTGAACAGATCCCCCTGGATAAGCTCACTCAGTGGCAGTGACCCCCTCCTTCCCAAGACATGGCCATTTATTCCTCAATTGCATACCTTCTCCTCATTTGTGTGCATGTTGTTGACTGCATATCAGAACAAAGAAAAGTAATAGAGATTGTTTAGTTGTGCTTTTATCGGGTTTTTTTTTTTTTTGTGTCACAGCCTTGTCTCCAAAATGTAGTAGCTTTTTCTCCGTTAATAAAGATATAGTAGGAATGATTTATATAAAAAAAATAAGTAGATGCTTACACAGTGGACACCTTTTTTATCATTATCGGTCCATTGCCCAGTTCTGTTTCCATTCTTCTTAGACATGTTCGGGATATTAGTAGCTAGGTAGCTTTAGCATGACTCTGGTGCAAAGGAAAGAACAGTCGCTTCAAACAAGTGGATAAAACTGTTCATTAACCCAAGTGAAGTGACTTTTACCTGCTTTGAGCACTAAAGGTAGTGCTGGAATAGTTTTCTTTTACCATAAACTTGTAGCTCAGTTCAGCACTGGACCCACAATAATGTCCGCCTCGTTAAACATCACTAAATGCCTTGGCAGTAATTGTGTGCATTATACTTTGGTTAATCTTTCTTTATCGCTGCTTTTTTTCCCCCTTCTGAGTAAGCCGATATAGCCAGCGCTGGAATAGACACTTTCCAGTGGGATTTTTTTGGCACCACTTTTGACAAGCGATGAAGAAAAAACCTAAATGACCTCTCCAGGTCTTTTTTAACAGACTACTCAAAGTACATTATGCTATTATGTGATGTAGCGTTCATTCATTCTACTCCCTGTTAATAGTAACCTGTATGTTCGATTCTGTAGATTAGATTTCTCCTCACAGAGCACTGTTAGCATGTAGTTCTTCTTTTTTCTCTCTGCGGCCTCCACTGTAGTCCTGAAGTTCAAATTCATTTTAGGTACGTACCCTAAACATGGCCATATGAAGCTCTTTTATGTCAATATATTTGGGGAAAAATATGTCAGTATGTGTTTGTTGTATGTTTTATATCTTAGCGTTACTGTTGGATACACATCTAGCAGACGTCCCAGCGGATTGTGAAAGCTGAGAGGTGCCACCCTGACCCCGTCCTACAGGTGTCAATAAGCTCAGTCCTGCAGCAGCTGACGGCTATAAGTGTCCGAGGGTAGCTTTGTTCTGACTGACAACTTCCAAAGGTTACACTGCACAGGTCGCTGCAGACAGAATATTAGACATGAAGGTGGGAAAATCACAAAATATAGTGGCACGTTGTCCAGTTTTACCACATGGCAAATGTCATAGTGTGACATATATGGGCTTATGAAAATGGCAAGTGTGGACAGGGTGAATTGCGAATCAAAACGTCTGTCACACTTTATTAGCCCAACCAGAAAGACTGAATCCTTCCTGTACCGTGTGACACATTTGGTGCACAGGCTAGCTCTATTGTAAAACAAGCCATTGGATGTTAACAGAAACCACACTGCCAAATAAAATCCTCTCAATGATGAGCAATCAGCATTCATGGGCGGCCATTTGCACGCTTCACGCTGAGCAGCTGTCAGTCAGTCCTTCTCCTGAACTCATCTGAACAGACATTGATTCACCTCTGACTTATACACACTGGTGTACACTTTTATTGTACTATTATTTTTTTCTTTTTTGAGAATGAAAAGAGAAAGCCCAAATGGTAACAATTTGAAGTCAATAAACTCTTCTCTAAAATGCCTTGGCTTCAAACGAGTCGAGTGGGTGTTCTGCTGAGCCGTAATGGAATTGTTAAGCATGCTCATGGATTTGGCAGCCGGCTCTCTTTGGAAAAGGGCAACACTGGAGATGACAACCGCTTTAAACAGTGCTTGTTGCACCCTCTCATTATTAGTTAAAGAGGGGAACACACACAAACAAGCACAGACTGGCTGGTTTACATCATTTCTGGGCACTTGCATTCAAGAATATTTTTGACAAACACGCGGACAGTGGATATAGACAGGCTGTAGACCCGTGAAGATGGGAAAACTGATTTGTGCCTGATGTTTTTTATATTGCTTAAACTGACTGCCGCTTACAGAAGTAATTTAAATGTGTCTGACCTAAAATGCAGAACTGGGTGCAGTAATACGTTTCCTAATAATTTCTTTCCCATATAAATGATCTGGACACTGTACATATCACTGTACAGCTTTTTGTAGGACGCTAGTGGGAAGAGCGACTTGTGTTTGTCTGACACAGGAGGGCAGTCTTTCAACACTGCCCTGCGCCTGCTCAGCTCACTGTTCACTGCTGCATCACAGCCTCGGTGCTTTTATTATTTTAATATAAATGCTCTTTATAACAGTGTGAAAATCGGTTTACTACAAGTGACGTAGTCTATATCACTTTTACTACAAGGTGTAGAAACGCCTTAAGCTTAGCTTTTTACCCTCTTTTTGACCACAGCTACATTATGTCCCTGTGTCACTCTTTTCTCACTTCTCATAACTTTCGCTTGATTCATCAGAAAGAAATAGCAACAGAGTCAATATTTACCTAGATTGGGCTTTTTCTTTTTCTCTTGCTGGGCCCCTTCAACAAACAACACTGCAGCTCTGACACAGACTAAAGCTGGTCCCGTTGACCTAGATGTAAGGTTGTGTTCATACTTGAGGTGTTTGGTGTGGTCAGAATGAACTCTGTTGCGTTGTTAGTGTGGTTCACAGTTATAATTGTGAATGCTGCCAGAGTGCAACAAACATGTGCACTGAGACCACTTAAAAAGCCAGGTCTCTGTGAACTTCCAAATGAACTCTGGCACAGTTTGATTGAAATGTGAACCCCACATGGATCACTGATGTGTAAATGAGCTGAACTGAAATAGCGTGACAATAGCAAAATATGATTGTATCTCAAGAGCGGGAAAGAAATAAAACTGTGCTTTGTTTTGGCAAGTCCTAAATTTTATGTCCCTTCTCTTCTTTTTATGTGGAAAAAAAAACACACATTAAGTAGTTTCCAAAAAAATAAGATAAATGCAATAGGTTAGCCTGCACAATATATAATTTCTATTGCAAATATTACTGCGAATATAAACAAAGGCAATGTTTCTGTCACAAAAACATGTACTGCAGTATTATAACATTAAGTATGACAAACATTGGCACTGTTCATGTCAGAATAGCTGAACAATAAGAGCCTGATATCAAACAGAAGTACTACCAGATATAAAATGTAGTGGCACCAGAGTGAGCAGGCCTTGTATCCAAAGGGCTATTCCGCTCATATTGCATGTTTCTTAATTATATGCACCCCTAGTAACATGTTTTTAACACATTTCTGTTGTCGGATTATCATTCTGAATGTTCTCGTATGTTCTTATAGTTTGTGAATGTTTTCTTTAGCTGAAAGAACCTGCAGTTGTGGTGCAGTCATACTGAGGAGGAAAAGATGGCTAACCCAAGCAAGCACTCTTGTTTTTGGTGTGTTGTTGAGGTCCCACCCAGCCCCCACCTCCACCTGCCCCCACAATCACTGTCCCACATCTACTCACTCCCTAGTCCTGGCTGGAGCTCCTATTAATCATCCTGTCAGTCCAGCAACATACACATTTGCTTTTGTACCACAGGCCAAGAATCAAACAAACAAGTAAATAAATAATGTAGCTGCTTACTGCCAAGAAAAGGAAGTCTATGGAGAAGGATAAAAACAATGGATATGGAAATCTGCTTTGTTTGCTACTTGCAGTGTTTGAGTTGTTGATGCCTTTATTGGTCTTTGTTGGGTTGTAGTGTTTGGTGGGTTGCTTCCCATGTGAAGTCAGGCTCATAGTGTACAGTCAGTGTGTAGCTCAAGTTATTTTTCCCTCTCGCGGGAAAGTCATCCACTTCTGTGTGTGCGTGAAAAAGAGGTTAACCTGGAAATGTTCACGTGTTCACCTCTCACAGCAGTAGAGGACAGAATGAGAGATAAATACTTAGACCTTTTGTATAACATTTATATTTGCAGTTTACTGATAGAATGATTAAAGTAACACTATGTATATATTAAGACTGTATACCTGACAAATTAGTAATGATCGCTGCTAACTAACAGAGCTGGTAAATGATATCTGAATAAATGTTGCAAAGATTAAAGTTATTATTGAATTTTTTGTTGATATAATAGGCACTGGCAAGATTTGTATTCTTATGAGATGGTCTATGCCTTGTTGCTCAGTAGTTACATAGTCATGTATCTGTCAAAATCCTTTTGTGCGTTCTTTTTTTAATCCTTTTCAGACTCCATATTTTGAAGTTAAATGTTACATAATGTTGTTTTAGAAAGTGAAAGGTTGGGGAATGACTCGGAATTAGTCGAGCCAAATTCAAACCCTGGTCACTCACTCATGTGGTGCATGCTCTTCCAGCTCAGCCCCCACCAAGTGAACCTAACCAAGAACCCCTGTGTTTTAATTCTAGTGCCATTATGTGGTGTTGTGTTGCATGGTGATATGGTGGGATATGATTTTTTATACATATTAAAATACAAGCCTTAAACGATGATTCCCAGTCATGAAAAATGTAGAACAAACCCTCTTTTAAAGACAGTGCCAGATACTTTGTGCAGTGTATGTCCATGTGATGGGACTAATACAATCTCACACACACATCAATGAAGGCTCAGCTCACACTTCTTCACAAATCTAAACAATATACAATGAAACATAGCAGCCCCATGTGAGTTTGCAGCAGATGTCTTATGAATAAAGTCCATTACATGGTGCCAAAAAAAAAAAAAAAAACAGTTATCAAGTTTCATTCTGCCTAAGTATATCCATAAAAATAATTTCCTATTGTTACAGGTTAAACTTATTAAATCATTGTTTGTTGGCTCTCAGGAATATCACTTGGATACTTTGATTACAAAGACTGGAATATTTACCTGAGGAAATATGAATGAGACTCTTGTCGGAACAGAAGTCCATCCACTGCTCACCCCGCTCCTTCCCTTCTGCTGAGTGTGTTGTGTAGTGGGGCCCTGCAGTGATGTCACAGCCCACATACATACAGCACTGGGCCATTGCAGGATGGAAACTCTGGGATCTTGAGCTGTTTGAAAATGAAACTACAGTGTGCCTTTAAAGAGACTTGGCCTGGTCTGCTCTTTCCATGCTGTATTGATCATGAGTGCTTTGTGCAATGTGTGGTATTGATGCATACTGACATACATACTATTCTCTCAAATAGTCCTAAAATATTGTTCACTTGGGTTGAACTGGACAAACCTTTTTACAAAATGACAATGAAAAAAGGTTTAACACAAATAACTCATTTTGAAATTTACTCAAAGATCTTTATGGTTAATAAATTTGGATTTTAAGTTGCATCCACCACTTCAATCTGTCAAAGACAAAAAAACAACAACGTAAGAACCACATCAGTGATTATAAAAATTATATCGATGGTATCCTATATTTTCCCAGTGCACATAGCTTAAACTGCGATAATTGTGTGGGGGTTTGTGTCAGGATTTATAGATTTGTTTACTGTATTTGTCCACAGCACATTGTAGGAACAGTTCAATTGAATCGTTCTCAAAGCTGTGTGTCTGAAAGTATTGAGTGAAGCTGTTATGAAGTGGACAAAAGCCTCAGATCAGATGTTTCTAGGAGGTGAGAACATGGAACCCAGGTTGAGTCTTCAAAGCGCTTTGTTTTAAAGATGAGAAGCAGAACTCTCAGAAGCTGGGTTGTACTTCAAAAGCTGTGGAGTGCAGTGAGGGGGCGGCTCTCTGGGGGTCCCAACCCGCCGCCGTGCCATGCTGCGGTGAAATGGACACTTGTGGGCTCGCCGTGCTCTATCTGTCCACAGTTGTTAATGATAACATGCAACGGTTTCAGCCTGAACACTTGATGCTGGTCACATGAGACGACCAGGCCCATTTTTATTCACTAACCCCAGCCATTAGACAAAAAAAAAATTTAGTAAATATTTTTACATTTTCAGATCTTATAACCTACACACACTAAAATGCTTTTTTTTCTACAGACCTCTACATTTAACATCCACTACTAGATCCAACAGACTAGATATTTATAACTAAATAAAATAAAGCACATCATTTACATTAATAAATAAGTAATTCAAACTTAAAGATATATTATAGGTCTGCAGGATTTACCATTTTAAATGATAATCTTTTGGCAGTGTTCATTTTATTATCTTCCCCTTGTCTTTCATGTAAAGAAGGATTTGATTGGATGCAGTCTGCACATACGAGCTGCACAGTGACATATAAATCAAGTGCAATACAATATACTATATGTTTATGTGAGATGTAATTGAACTGTGAGGTCTGTGTCCTTCCTCCATATTTGAGCTTTAATTAACTACGTGCTATGTAATTTCCCTATAATAATGGACTTTAGCACAGAAAGGTTTGAATCTAAGGGCCTCAGATAAATAGCGCTCTGAGGCCTGTAGCCCTTTGGCCTAAAGCCTCGTTTCTCCTCCAGACCTTCCTGACAATGACAATGTTTTTACCTCCGAGTGTAGCTGCTTCTCACCGTTTCCTTCTTTTTGCTTCCACGCTTGGTTTCCCACAGACCGCGCTCCTCCCTTCTCTTCTTCTCTTCCTGCTTTAAAAATATGACAGGCCATTTTCCCCGCTCGCAGATTAACATTATGATTCCCCGTGTCCCAGCAGACACTGTGATTGATTACATCATATTACGGTCATTTTTACACGGGGGTAATTTTCACGCGAAGCCCCCTGGCGAGGTTTTAATGTGCATTTGTTTTGGCGCCTCTGATGTGAGCCAAATGGATGGAGACTTTAACGAGCTATTAATTAAGAACAACACAATGATGATGATGATGATGATCTTAATGATGATGGGGCTTCGCTGATTTTGGAGGAGGTCTCACTGGGTGAGATGACGCCTTGATGTTTACTTGTAACCAATTTATTCATTAATCTGCTTCTGGCATCGATCCATAGAGTTAACGTTAATCGTCTCAGGTGTGACGCATGGGACGTAGGAAGTGAAGACTTTAGGCTGAGGAAAGGGACTGTAGTATTTTTTACTTTTTTGTAATACACTATAGAAATATTTTATTTTATTTTTGTAATAAATCTAAATATATACTATTGGCGAAAAGGTGAATTATTCATTTACATATAGTTTACAGATTTATTTTTCTTTTTTCATGTAAACCATCCATCCTTTCCTTCATATATGTATTTGCCTGCGTTTCAAATAAAAGAGACAAAACAATCACACAAATATTCCATGTTTACTGGTCTTTATTTCGAGAACACTGTGCTGTACAGAAATAAAAGCACTTCATATTCATAAATGTAGTGGAACTTAACCCGTGGCATATCTGCCATACATTTAAATAAAACATGTTTGAGGGTCCCGATCCCAGACTTGTGTCCAGTCCAGCAGAGGTCTCGTCCAGGTCCGTGCCACGCCCCTTACCTTGTCTCTCAGCAGCCGTGGCTCTGACAGCGCGTTAACGACGCCGCGGAAGGCCCCAGAAGAACCGTTTTGGATTAGCGCTCACAGATTCCCCATTTCCCCCAAGACAAGGCACAAGGTCCTGAACCCAATTAATGGCTAATAATTACACGGGCCGCTTCTGGGGGCCTTCATTAGAGCCAGACGAGGGGCACTTCACACTGAAAGAGACGTGCGTGATGGATTAGTTCATAGTGGAGTTATTGGTCTGTAAAATACGGATGAATATAAAAGTTTCGTGGGATACAGTGTGTAGTGGCTGTCTCCATTTGCAGCACGATATCACATTTTGTTAAGGCTCAGTGCGCGCACAAAAAGAGCAAAGGGGCTCGGTTTTTTTCTGACGTCCAGCCTCATCCGAGTTTCTAATGTGCGCCGATGTTTATCTGCGTCTAATCCACGAACCGGGAACCCTGTCCACAGAGGCCCCTTCTGCTGCGGGATGAGGATAAAGCTAGGGTTTCAGTGTACAGTACAGTCACCGCAGTCTGACCACACCGGGGGGACAGTATTAAAGCTCACGAGACCCCCTCCCCCAACCACCATAATACAATCCCCATTCACTTTGTACACACATTTTTAGTCCCGTTTCCATATTTGGTTTGTCAAAACTGTTGTCATTTTTTTATTGTAAGCATGATAAATTCCTCTTTATATGTAATAAAATGTAAACCAAACGGATCTGTCTGTCTGCCCCGTGCCTAAAGCGAAACTCCTATGCTTTATGCCTTTGTAAAAATGTCTAAAAAGACGTACCTGCTGCTGATGAAACGACCACAAGGACGTGAGACAACTACAGTGGAATATCTTGGCCAGAAAAAAAGGGAAACCTCGCCACTCGTTTGCCATCTTAACAATTTGTTGACTAGATTCCCAAAGACGGCTATGACAAAATCACATATTATGGACATTTGGAGCTACTTGAAACTACAATGAGTCTAAATGTAAGATTTACAGCCTGAGTTGATAAAGTGCTTATGTTTCTACTAATTTTATGTCACCTAAAACTTTGATCCAGACAAATACAATGGATGCTTTACATCTCTCATGGCTACAGTAGTGGGCGCAGTAGGTTTTATTTGTCCGTTTCCGCGTAGGATTTCCCATATTCATTTTGTTCTCATATCATAATCTCGCCGCTTCCTTCGTGTATATACTTAGGGGATACGGGTAAACCCCCAGAAAAAGCGCACCTCTCCTCCTCTTTTCTTCTTTTCAAGGAACGGGGGGAAGAGAGACCAGCCTCTCGCTCTGCCTCCAGCCGCAGGCCCAACTGAGAGAAAGGGAAAAGTCGTGAAGCCAACCCCTCCAGAAACGCTTGGTTTGCGTAGCAGTTTCCACAAACCCATTTGAGATCGACTAAAAAAAACCCCCCAAAAAAAACAAACACCATTTCTTTGAGCCAGCGCGAGGAGAAGCACTTCGCGGGGTTTAATCGGGGCTAATTGCTGCTTTTAAACGTGTCACAGAGAGTCCCATCCAGAGGCCTCTCTCTGGCGAAGGATCAGCGCACACTTAACTTAAGCTGAGTTCATATTTTCCAGGATCCTCATTCTGGAGCAGCCTGCGGGAACCGTAGGCCTATCAATAGAAGCAATTGATTATTGACAACCTGTCCAACGCTTCAGACACAAGGAATAAACCAAACCATTGCAGCTCGCCCTTGTTCCGCAGATTGATTTGTCTATCGAGCCGTTTCTTCTTTTTGTCCTTTTAGTTCTGTCTACAAAAGGCTAAAATAAGAACCTAACTCAAGTTCAACCCTGATTTAACGCAGGTGTTGTGTCCCTAAAACGAAGGCCGCACACAGGCTGCATCAGGACAGTTGGGACGCTCTGCTCTGGTGCCTAAAGTGACCCCTCTGGCCTCGTTACGCACACACTGATGTATGCTAATTATCTCTGATTATTATTGACTAATCATCACAGTATTCTGTTCACTTCTGCACGTGGGAAAACACCCTCCGGCCAATACATGTCCCATCGAGGCCTCATAATGGGTTCATTGTGCGCGTGGAAATGACACGCTGCGTCACACCGACAGTGACTGGGGCAGAAATATATTATTCATCTGTAAATAGTTTTCAAAATGTAGTGTTGGTCCATCTCTATGTAGACTATATTGTAGCCTAAACATGTTATTATAATTAAATAGCCCCTAATAACAATAATAATAACCACAATAATTTCAGATACACACGTTGAGAGTCCTAGATGTGTATGTGACATGCGCAGTGCCTCTCCCCAATTCCGCACAGCTTTGAGCCACACCTGAGAGGCATCCCACCTGGCACGCGCACTGGCCCACGCACAACATGACGCACGGCAGAAGCAGACTGCCTAAACCCAAAAATAAAATCATGATCCAATAAATTACAATAAAAATTCAGTAGAAACTGCGTTTAATTAAATTTTTTAATGTCACATGTTAATCTTGTATTTAAAAAAATTACAATCATGTAAAAACGTAAAAAAATACAACAAAATAATTCAATATAAAGAGAATGGAATTTTAATATGTACAGAACATAAATAAAATAATAGATAATAAACTTACAGAAATACAGAAACGTAAAATGTGACAAAATGTATTTAAACAGATACAATTATTCTACACTTTTTAAACACATTTAATCTGAAGCTGTAGTTATTGTATGATATGAAATGATATAAAAATGTTGACATGGCTAAATGAGTCTTATTTTTAGCAGTTCAGTGTGTATTGTAGTAGTAGGTAGGACAATATCACTTCTGTTGATCATAAGGTTTATTTGTAATTATTTGTAGTGTTTATCCGATAAATATTTGCCTTGTTTGTGGAAATGTACATGGTTTATGTGCGGTGTCCTCGCGCCGAAAAACAAACATACAGGTGCAGGGATCATACTCACTCTGTCAGGTCGACGGTGTTCTTATTCTCTTCAGTTTCCCAAGAGCCCAGAGACAGTTGGACAAATACCTGCTGCAAACAAGACCCACACAAAAGAAGAAGATAAAAACGAAAAGAAATGAACGAGACTCTGCTGTTGCTGTAGGTTATGGACTCCACTCCTGTGCACTGTTCAGTCTATCAGTCATTCAGGGCATGCGTCAACAGCTGCTTGTCCTGGGGGCAGCACCAACCAAAGCCTACAAAGTGCACCTCTCACCGAACATTTCACAGCAGCTAAAACAATGCACATCGTATAATTCATCCAAAAATATCTTCAGAATGATTTGAAATATTAACAAATACCGTTTAGTAAAAACTGTTTATCTGTGAAAACAGGGATTGTTCCAAAATGCAATAGTAAATACTAAAATAAACGAATTAATTGAAATACGAATATGAAACAAAAAACAAACAAAACAAAACAAATATATTATTCTTAAAAAATCCAACTGAAAATGAATAACACAATGATAGTGTTCTGGAATGGCAATAAGTCGGGGCAGACTGTACCTCGCTGTGTCCATGGCCAGGGCGCGCTGCACAAACCCAAGATGACGCTGTTAAAGGGCTACATCTCCGCGAGGCTGCTGGCAGGAGCTAAATGGGCTGATGTAAGGGAAAGGGGTGAGGAGGGGGGACGAGGACGGGGGAGGGAAGGAAGGTAGGACGGTGTGAGTAGAGCGGGAGGAGGAGGAGGAGGTGGGGAAGAGATAAGTGATCTAAAGGGGAGACGATAGGACAAAAAAGTGATGATGATGATGAATACATTGGAAAGTTTTTTGGCCCCGGCGAGGGTGTCAGATTGAATGGCCTGGTGCGCATGTGCGAAGGTGTCCAAACTGACAATGCTGGTGAGATGAAGATAGTGTTGTTGCTGCTTCTGGGCTCACGGAGGACGACGAGAGGAATCTACGAGGCGACAAGATGAGATCCAAGGCGAGGGCGAGAAAACTGGCCAAAAGTAGGTCCTTTCTTGTTCCACTTTCCCCTTTCTGTTTCTCGCGTTAACAGCCGGCTCCCAACTCTGCCTCTGTTAGTCTTACATGTGTCCAACGTGTCCTTGTCATTTGTCATGTCCTTAAAACAGAGCAGGGGGCATTCTTCTCGGTCTTCAGATAACTTTTGGTGCGGATAAAAACGCGTCCTGCTCTGTTTGGCTTGTTCTGTGCGCTCCGCTCTTCTGACGCTGCTCGTGGTTTCTTCGTTGTTTCCCGGTGTCACAAACTTTCATGAGTGATGCAGGCTGATCCCGCTGCTACAAAGGCATCCCGGTCTGAGCTCCATTTTGTGTGATAATGTCCAAGTTTAGTCTTGTGACTGTAGCTCTAGCAGAAGTCGTTTGGTTTCCTTAAAGTTACTGAGAATGTTGTCGAAATGGTAACTTTTTTTTTACAGCGTCTTTCCAAGTCTTGTCAAATAACATTCCTAGCTTTTAAAATAGTGGGCGCTGTGGCACTGCAGTGTAGCGAGCTGCTGCGCGCCTCTCTGCTCCGCACTACAGACGCTAAATTACGCAGAAAGGGCTGCTTTTTGGAAACGCGTAAGATTCCGCTTTTCTACCCCCAGAAGATATCGCTCTCTCCGGACACTTTGTTCAGTGAAGAGCTGGGGCTCCTACTCGCTGTTTCCTCCTCCAGGGAATGCCAATCAATAATGCGTCTCTCATAGCCCACTCATTACTGGACCGGCTGCTCGCTCGCGTCACTCGGAGAATTCATGAATACAGTTTTGAGAAGACTTTGGTGGAAGTGGAGCAGTTTATTGTTGGTTGACGTTTGTTTGTTTGTTTGGGATTGATTTAGGATTTTGTTTATAGCGCCTAAGTGGAAATGGCTGCCTGAATTGTTTTCTATTTGGACTATTTCGTAGCACCAACGTGTGTGTGTGTGTGTGTGTGTGTGTGTGTGTGTGTGTGTGTGTGTAAGTGTTTTGTCTTAATGCTACAACTAAACTACAATTGCTACATGGGTTTATGAAGGGCCTCTTGTCTTTTGTTTTCAAGTCTTTGCTGATTTGTTTATTATATTTTCATTAAGTTTTTTTTGGCGCGTGGGTTCATTGGATGTCTATTAAACTTTCACTTAAGATTTTGTTTTATTCCATTTGCAGACTTATTAAAGTGTACCGTTATAATTTGACACACTTGTTTGCATGTTTAGGCCTGGGATAAATGTGTGCAGCTCCCTGCTCAAGCATAGTTTGGATCTGATAATTGAAGAAATATTAAAATTACCTACCATTTATAAACTCAAACTAAAATAAGAATTCTTCCTCCAGTGTCTTTTATAAATTTTACCATATTAATTTAGCTTATCTAAAGCCTTCAGATAATTATAAGCTTTAGGATAATTAATCCTAATGGTTTTGTTGTCATGTTTTGCCCTTGCACTTCCTTGACACACGCTTGACTCACGGTTCAAGTTCACACAAATCTCTTAAACTTTGGGGTAAAGGAGAAATACAGAGGTCTGAATGAAACGGGACCTCGATGTGTTTCCCCGGGCTTTCAATGGACCGCGCTTGTTGCCTGTAATTGCGCTCGCTGCTGATCCAAACAGCCCTGCTCGGTCAGTCTGTTGATCCGGCCGCTAATCAACACAAATACCTGGCTTTAGCTCCGGCGCGTCGGACCTCACCGCAGGCCTCACGTGCGCGTGGTGTTGCAGTGTTGCAGAGGGTAAAGCTAAAAGAAAAAAAAGAAGAGGAAAATAGCTTCAAAGATTCAAAACACACAAGGCCCACTGGCTTTGAATGGGACGCGTGGGAGTGGGGTTATTCCAAAAAAGACCACTCACTGCAGCAGCTGCTCCCACACTTTACTCAAGCCTCGAGGTGCTTCTCTCACACACACTGCTGTAGAATATAATTAGCACTGTGTTTTTAATATTGGCCTTGTCTACTGACCTCTGTGGCTCTGCTTTTATAGACTTGAATGAAAACCCTCACAGGTGTGTTTTAGCACCTTTATATATTATTTTAACATTTATATAGTTATTGATCATATGTCTGTCGATTTAATTTGCATTTTAACCAGCTGTTTTAAGTTACGCTGTTTTATGGCAGTTGCAATACGACTTATATACACACATTAATTTTAATATATATATATTTTTGTATTATTTTTCTCTATCTCATTGTGGCATTTTTGAAATGCAGTATATTTAAAAAAATAAAATATGTACTTTTAAAAACAAAATGAACACACAGTAGATGCTTTATATTTGCAATAACTTTCAAGTCTATTTTTCTCATTCTTTTCAGCTGCTTATAATGGTTTAATAAAATCAGTAAAGCTATGAGCACGCACTATATGCAGTAGTACACACGTTGCCTGCGCCTATACTGTCTACTGGCTGTACTCTGTGCGCACTGCAGAGGCTGATCGTGGCTGTAAAATTAACACCTTGCGGCTGTTTTATTCTTTTATCTGCTGGGCCTTTCTGTGTCGCTTTGAATTCCGTTTGGATTAATTAACAAGAGTCCCCGTGGAGAGTTGAGACTTTTTGGTGCATTTGTAAACGCACAGGTGAGACAAAATGTAACAACACCAACAGAGCTTTATGCACACGGACCACAGCGTCAGCGTAAAAATCAATCTGAAAGAAGCTTAAAAACACTATTGATATGGAAAGGCTTTGTATGAGCAATCAAGCTATTCGTGTTGTTAATGATATTCAAAACCCAGACAGGCACCGTCCACATAAAGGTCAATAAAGGCAGTGTTAGAAGATCTTGTATTTTATTTTTTTAATTTTTTTTTACTGATTTTGCACATCAGCCCCTCATGCCTCTGTGCCCTCCTCTTACACACCAGCACTTATATGTACTACTAATTGCCAGCTATCCTATTGATCTGTGTGTAAAGGGTCCTTATTAGACCGAGCTGGTCCTGAACTTGGTCTGGCTCAACAGCTTGTGCTGTTTTGACAGAAGTAATAAAACCCAACCCATAACACTTTAAAACCAACAATGGAAGCTATGCTGAACTTCTGGCTAAACGCTCAGGCTGCCCATACTGCTATGCAGCTGTAATGTGTGTCACATACACACTGCGCTGTGTTCACAGATTAGAGCCTCCGCATAAAAATGATTCCATCGTCGAGTCATTGTGATAACATAATGGTTTACTTTTCTGAAAGATAATTTGTATCAGAATTGAAATTGTAAAGGACAGCACACACTACAGGTGAAGTAAAAAGACTATTCAAATGGTGCTAACCAATTGTAAATAGAAATGGTACTTCCTGTTTCTCTAAAGGGCAGCTACAGTTGGATTTTGATGAGGGCAAAATACATTTATATGGTACATTTAATGTACAAGGCCATTCAAGTGCTTTACACAGACACACAAATACAAAACATCAAATAAAGGAAACACTGAACTAAAATAACACATTTAAACAAATGGTTGGAATAATAAACTGTAAATCTAAAACAGTGGATAATCTTTGTTGACTTGAATTTAATTTAAAAGAGCTAATCTGAGTGTACTTTTCCAGGTTTAGTTTTGACAGAAATTAATGGTTCCTTAACACTCTGAGGGATCTCAATGGCTCATAACAGCTCACTATATTATAACATCCTCTCTTTGAAAGCCTAAGATATGAGAACAATGGTCATATGATCATATCCTTTGGTTAGAATTTGCTGCAGATTCAGCTCTTTTTTTGACTGGAAGCATTTTTTTGTAACTTATGTGACTTAATAATATATTTTCCATGTTAGAGCAGGCTGCATGAGACCATAAGTGTCTGTTATTGTTGAGTGTTCATTTAAAGCCTATTAAAACCACAATATGCTGAGAGATTATTTTGATTTTTAAAACACAGTGTCACAAAATTTGCCAACCCTAGCTTTAATTGAAATCATATTTACTCTTGTTTGGAAAAAAAAAAAGGATAAATTATAAAATTCAGTGCCAGTGGATATGAAGCCAATTCATTTTCCAGTTTGCATTTTTCAAATCAGTGTTCTGTGGTGAGATCTTTATTGCGTAGATGTGTCCCAGATAGGACACGCTGTGGTGGAAACCCGAGCGTCTTGTGGTTCCACAGAGCCTGTTTGCATTCATGTGTGATAATGGCAATGATCTTAGCAGCGCTCCGAATCAGGTAGCATTTGTTTTCTATATTATACTGCCTGTCTAAAATGGCTGACCGCAGAAGTAATTACAGCCTCATGACACTTTAGTGCTTTATCAACCCAGTCTCCCAGCCTGGTCTGTGACATGTTTTTTGTCATTAACCAATGCTGCAGTGCTTTTGAACACAGCAACACTTCAGCGATTTCCCAAATCAATTCATTAAAGCCGTTTTGGG
The DNA here is from genome assembly GCA_024416835.2 of Perccottus glenii. Classification (NCBI taxonomy): domain Eukaryota; kingdom Metazoa; phylum Chordata; class Actinopteri; order Gobiiformes; family Odontobutidae; genus Perccottus; species Perccottus glenii. Next base: position 8,281,405 of record CM044555.2, on the reverse strand, counting down.
AGAGGTTTTGAAGTTCTGGGACTATTTGTGTCAATTTTAAAGAACTGGAAAATGGTAGTTTAGCTAATTACTTTGGTTTATATTTGGCACAGCTGCACTTGCCACATGAGTAATTCGAGTTTGTTGCATCAGCATTTAGATATCATACAGTAGAGGGTGTGTTATGCGCACTTTTTTTTCTCTTTGTGTGATTTGAAATGGCATATTTAAGAAGACAAACAGCTCAATTATTCATAGCTTAACAATGACTTTATATAACGTGGTCATTTAAAGCAAGGGAAGTTCTTTTGTTTGAGGTTTTTTCCTGCAGCGTGGAGCCAGTGCTTGCTCCAAAAACATGTGGTCCACATTACATTAACATAATATGATACAAATAAAGACACATTGCCTTCTGTAACTGTATCTCCAGTCTGCTGTGAGCGCACACTCGTGAGGAATAGACTTTCCAGTAAAGTCTTCATATTACCCAGAAATATGGAGGACAGTGAAGTAGCCCTGCTGCTCTTAACCCTCCAGCACCTCTGCAGAGAATACACTATAAATAAAATACAATGCAGAGAACTTGTTAGTGTGTTGTTACCAGGGCTGTAAAGCTTTAGAGATGGAAGATTGATTTGTTGGATCATGAGCTGGTCGTTTATTTTACAGCTGTTTTGCTATCTTCGCCTTCCTCACTTAACATCGCCGTCGTTTATCTCCAGAGGGGATGTATTTATTGTTATTTAGTCAGTAACTGTAAACTCTAAGCTGCTGTTCTGGCCCTTGCAACACTGATCTCCCAGTTTGTTGAGCCTAAGTACAGTTGCCAAAGAAACTTAGAAAATAAACTTGATATATTGCTTCTGGATAGGCACATGAGTCTTTAGCTTGTCTCATGTGAACAGGCACATTTAGATGGATTATATTTATTTTACTGCTTGGACAATGTGATTATTATTCACTACTATTATGACCCTAATAAATAAAATAAATATTTTGTCACAATTGGGATACAAAGACAGTGCTTTTGCTGAATAAAAAAATAAAAATAAAACAAATGCAACCTAAAGCTACAGTTAGCCCTCTGAGCTTTGGAAGAATAGCTTTTAATATGATTATTTTTGCCACAATTTTAGCCAAATTATTACATTTTACTTTGTGCAACTTAGAGAAGCTCTAACTGACAGCCTGTTGCATGTAACACTCTGCTATTAAAGAAATGTGTTATTATTCAAAATGATCAACAACAGAAGCATCAACTTTAGCAGCAAGTGGTTTCCATCATTGGACAAAAGACTGAGGATAAGGCAGATAAACAGATAAGCATGTGTTTGTACTGGCATAACCACTATAAAATTATTTTCAATATAACAAATCATCTCTCTAACAGTCAGCCCTGTGACTAACTGGCCATTGTCCAGGGTGCACCCCGCCTCAGGCCCAAAGCTGCTGGGATAGGCTCTAGTCACCCGTGACCCCTAACGGGACTAAGCGGTAGAAAATGAATGAATGAATGAATCTCTCTAACATTTGTTGCAAGCAATCTTTGATTGTACAAATTTAAAATGTGTCATCTTTGATCCTGTCTCATCTTGCGGCATACATCCACTGATTTAAAGCTTAAATGTGTATATTTAAGTATAATTAAGCATTGCTCACTATTGCACAGATAAACAAATAAACAAGAATCTTCTGTTCCCTAAACCATATTTTAAAACATCAATATCCCAATATGGTGTGTGAAAACCCCTTATGGATGATAATTTGTACATTTTAATTAATTATAAAAAACTGGAAATTAATATAGAACCATGCTTACTGTATAATGTTATTGCTCCTAATGGGAAATGCTTACACTTTCCAAATGTGTAACTGTTTGGCTTCATTAGATTTTTCCTTTTTTTTTTCCAACTGTCTTCATGATTATATTTGTTGCAGAGTCAATGTCATGACATGTTGAGTCTTGTGATATGTTCATACACCAGAAAATACATACACACATTAACTCTATTGGACAACGACACATTTTGGTGACAGATTTTTGGGCAATAGTCAGACTTAACCCCAATCAATCACAAACTGGAGAGGTTGAGTGTAAATGTCATCCAGACAGCAGGAGCTGGCACAGTTCAACGCTCCATGTGTGTTTTGTACAGTTGTTGGAGGTCCTGTCACTGTTCGGAGCGCTGACCTTGTCCAAGCTGGGCCCAGTGATGGGTGGGCACCTGTCACACCTGTCACACCTGGAAACACACAGCCCCCAAAGCCCAAGCCCCACTCTCATGTTGGCCGGCTTAGTCACATTTAGAGTTGACATACAAATACCAATTGCATTAAGCTCCTGCACATGGCTTCAAATCCCATTCATTCCATTGATACGTTGACCTCACATTAGCAACTGAAGCTCTTTTCTGCCTCGCACCATGACCTCATACGGCATGTTTGTAAAACATCCCAATGTTCGACACATTCGGCCAACGCTGAGGAATGCCTGGGACAGTTCAAGATAGATCCCAAATGTTTTCTTTCTCTGCAGCCCCCTCGTTTCTCTCTTCTGTTCAGCTTTAACCTACAGGGAGCAGGGTAAAAATACCAGAGCTGCTTTGAGACAGGGGTATGTGCTGGTGGACAGTGGGTTAAACAAAATAAAAAGCCATTATATTATTAGGCGAGTTTTGTGCTGACCTGTGGCTGCAGATCGAGTTACTGCTGAACCCTAAAGCCTTGTTTCCTCTGGAGCGGTCCACTACGGTCGGGGCAGTGGGTTACCACTGCTAAAAGGGGTACAACAAAGTATACCGTCCCATATTACTTTGGTAACCCTCTGGCTTTTGGTTCCAAGAGTGTGGTCCACTTTGAAAAAGATGCAGCAAACCCTTCTGCTCCAGGTTAAATCAGCCTCTGAACACTACCACTGCTGGGCTCTTCCACAGTAAATACCCATCTTTACTTCCCTGATTGACTCTAAATGGTTATCTCTCTGTGTGTCTGGTCTGATTGTGCACCTCCTGCTGTTAACCAGTGTGTGTTGTTTGCAAACCTTTGGCTAAATGTGTCGAGTCCCTAATTAGCAGCCCTCATGATTCCCCTCGCGTTGTGATATCCCAGGGATTGCTCAGCATTGTGACTAGTCTTATCTGGGTCTAATCCTGATTTGTTTGGTCTAAGCCCTCCTCAGTTTCCCCATCATTTTCTCTCAGTGCTTTTATTTCTTCATTTTAAATCTGTCCCTTTTAGCCAGGCTCAAACTAACATTCTTACACTGACTTCTTTTCATTTGTTGAAATAGTTACAGATGGTAGGTTCATTTACAAATTAACTGTTATCCATCATACAACACTGTTCTTATCTAATTATGTGTGTATATTGCATGACACGCTACTGTTCAGAACATTGTTGTGATCCGGAGGAGCGGCGATTAAATAAACAACTGTCGGCTTAATGGACAGTTCTTCGACCTCCTGAGCCACTGCCATATTTGATCTTTTAAACTCATTTCTCATTGCTATTAGTAAACATAAAGTAAAAGTATGTAGATTTGTCATAAACAGGTAAATATGTGTCTCTTTTCAAACATTGTAACAAATGTTAAAAGATTTTAGGACTGGGTAACACAGGAAAAGAATGTATGAAATTGTACATAGCTGATTTCAATAAAAATAATATCCCAAACAGACGCCTGTTTCCATATTTTACAAAGTTAACAACGTAACTCTAATAACTCATGCTGACAAAGTCAACCAAACAAAACCCCCAACGAAAAAACAATACATCAGACAAAAAAACTGAAGCCCCCCCAAAAAACCTGAATTTGAGTGTCATTTCTGACTCAAATGTTTCAGTGCGTTCATGCACAGTAAGAACAAATGTTTCCCTGCACATTGCATTTCTTTTTTTGCTGTCCACAATAAACAACAACAACAACAACATATTGCAACAAATTAGTATAAAAAAAATACAGTAACAACAATTGTATCTGTGTAAACTAAGAACAGAGTCAGTGTCCCAGCAGTGAGGTAATCCAGGCCTAGTTTATCTAATCCTAATGTTTCAGCACGTTTTGTCCCAGAAATATCATCATTCAACTTCTGAGGCTTTTGTTCACTCTTACATACAAAATCTTCCCCAAATTAGGTAATTTTCTTAATTTGTTCATAGCAAGTGTTCTTTCCAGAATAGTATCTCATCTACCCGCACACACAGCCCAGAGTCACTGTCCCAGTGCGGCGCCGCTGATGATGCCTCATCCTGTCCAGATATGATAAGCCGACAAACTGCTGTGTCCCGGGGGTCTCTTCTCTGTCTCTCTTTCTGTGTCCTATTCACAGCAGAGGAACGGAGTGTGTGCCGCTCGAAACTCATCCTGTCTGTTTTGTGCTTTCATCTCAGACCGACAGTTCAAAGCCTTGGCTCCATCTCAGATCTGTCCCTCCTTTTTTGCACCATCCTTCGCGCTGCTCTTCGTCATTACCAGCAAAGATGGGCAAGCAGTGTCTCATTAAAGAGGATTAGAGGCATCTCCGAAGTCTCACAGGGGCCGAGTGGGACATTTCTCTTCTTGAAACCACCCCCTCCCCTCCACACATTACCACTGCTACCCATGGCTTTTCTGTAAGAGATCAGGTTCTTTGATTGGCCCAGATAAAGACCTCTTTCATGTTGGTGGGGACGGTTAGCGATTACACTGTCAGGCCCATCGTTTTGGGTTGAGTTTGACAAATTTGCTGTGTTGGGTGGAGCGGGGTGGAGGGTTGTAGAGGAGGAGAAAGGAGATTCACAGTAATTGAGCTGTCATTATCCAGTGACCCTGCCAGACAGGACTGCCCCACAAAGTCCTCTAACTGCACAAGAAACGAGGAATGTTTTCTTAAAGGAGGAAAGGGGTGGACGGACAATGTATTGTATCACAGAACTGTCTAGTTGTGTTTAATACTTTGCTAACTTTGTCTTTGAGTATGTTGGATATAAAATGAGCGGATGCAGGAAAGCGGATGTGCAGTAGAAGAGCGTTCTTGCTCCCACAGATGCTACTTTGACCAACACTCGCAGCTCCACTACATCCCTCCTGCTGCCACTCTCACCTGGCTCCTCCCTGGTGCAACTCAATTAGACCCAAATCACCAGCTGCCATTTATTTGACTAGAGAGTGAGAACTGGTGGCATGTTGATTACTGAACTCCCCAGAGACAAAGCTCCAGTATTGGTGTAATTTCATTAAGTAGCATGTGGTGCGCTGGATAAATATATTAAGAACAGCCCCTCTCTCTCACGGCAGCACAGCCACTCTGTATGCTAAACAAATCCCAGGTCTTATGGGTCCAATTGAAACACACCTAAGTGGTTTAGCTGAAGGAGTCGTACTTTTTTTTTTAAACATAGGGGGTTAAAATCCACTTTCTTCATTGGTCCCATTCACAACATTTACATAGTTTATCTCTTGTGTCATTACTCCTGTCTGTTTCTTCAACACTTACTAATACATCTTACAACTGTTAATAGTATGAAGTAGTTACCTTTGCTTTTTGAGACGCTGCTGTACTGGTTAAAAGGGTATGCACACAAAGCTTGACATTAAAATTTTTTTACATAGCATTTATATTTCAAAAAGATGCACAGCTACCAATTTAAATGCTCCAAGTTGTCTTTTGAGTGAGAATATAAAACTTTGAGCTTTAACTTTTTAAATGTATTACCACTTCCTCTAATCTTAACAAGATGCACTTTACACTTTTTTGTGTTGTTGTGTGACAGGACCAGAGACAACAGCTCGCACAGGTCTACAACCAAATATTGCCAAATATCTGACAGTACCAGAAATTTAACTCAAGAGCTTGATGACTATCTACAAAACTATGCAAATGATAGAGTCCCTTACTGTAAGCTTTCTTGGCACTGGAGCCTTGCTGTGAACTTTTCCTAATCCACAAACCTGTCCAGACTCTATTCCTCTTTTGCTTTTGGTTCATGAGTGCCACTGAACTTCACGCTTGCAGACGCTGCCTGTTGTTAAATTGTAACCATGTAGACATGCAATTATCTTATGAGACCTCATTGTGTGGAGCTTTTATTACTTTATGTCTCACCTTCAAAGTGAAAAAGCACTGGCCCTAACTTCCTATCCAGTCTATCAGAAGGAAATCACCTAATTAAAGCATTTGTAAGTATTTCAGATCTTTGGGGGTTAACAAAAATATTTCTGACGCTGTTCTCATGGGTTGTGTCTTCTTTTGGTCGGTGGATAGTGTTGCAGCAGAAGCAGAAGGATGCTGTCAGGTCTGGATGGGGCAGACACGTGTTTTTCTTTCGGGATAGTGTGACTGTATTAGCCCAAAGATTTTGATGAAGGAAACGAGAGCCGTCCTCGTTAACCTGGGCTCAGAATGGTTGTGAAGTGATGACTACCGAGGAATGTGTGTCTGAGTGTGCTGTGTGTGTGTGTGTAGGTGTTGGAGGGGTCTTGGCTAAAACATTTCAAGATGGCCCATTAGTCTGCGGAGCGCCGTCCCCTCCCGACACTAGGATTCTTCTGTGCTGACCCCCTCTTCTCCCCTCTCAGCCCCACCGTCCCAGAGGCCTCCCAGCCTCATCCTGCCAAGTGTACGGTTCCAAAGTAACGACGAAGCTGCCTGCGTGTGAAAATATTGAATTGCAAAAACATCCCTGGGTGAGAGGGTGTGTGAATGGAGCTTTCAGCGCTGGGCCCGTCCCGAGCTCTGTGCTACTGACTGACGGACAACAAATGGCATTTTGTGTCCAGAGAGGGAAAAAGAAAAGAAGACGAGAGAGACGAAAAAAGACAAGAGGGAGGAAATCTTGAGTTTTTTTAAGGCCTCTTCAATCTAGAGGCCCTATATGCAGGTCTTATCACATGACCTGTCTGACCTCTGGCCCCCACTCAGCTAAGACTGTCGGGCTGCTCTCCATTGGGACGCACAAAGAGTCCCAGCCTCAAAGGGCACCATTCACTCCCCACTGCAGCTGTACTCTAGAGGTAATAGGTAAAAGTAATGTCAGTGACCTCCACTTTCCCCGCTCAACAGGAGGCCAAAACTCTTAAGATCCACTGATAATGTCAACGGTAGACGGCTGCCATTTTGGCTCTTTATCCACTGACTCCTCAGAGGTCCCAGGAGGCGACACAAAAACAAACCAACATGAGACATCTTGTTCCATTAATTTTAATGGACAGGACTGAATGCATCTATTGTCATTGTCACAGGCCAAATAAATTATCAGCTGGGTTTAAATTTCACACATTTAGCTGCATTTAGCATTTTCAAAAGCACAACATTTGAATATCAATTGTTCTAACAATTGTTTCTGGCATACACAATGTTACTTTAATGTTAAATTTTGCCATTTACTATTTTCCTCTTTTGTTTACATGTTAGGGATGTTTTTGAGCGTGTGGCTCTCAGCTCATTAAAGAAGAAAATATATATAATATATATAATATAATATATAAACATATAGAGTGGGTTACACCAGACTTTTATTCAATGATTAACACTATTTACCACATAACATTTCTAAATGCAGTCTGAACTGAGTAGTGAACAACTGAACTTTGCTTCACTGCATTGGACTTCTTTAACGAGACAGAGTAACTACAGTCAAGAGTCGCTTTTATTTTTGTTTTCTTTCATTTTAAATAACCATAAACAATGTTCAGCTGTGTACTGCAGTAGTACATAAAGAGTATCCAGTCCCTCCAGCCTCTGACTTAACCACACAGAAGGGTTTATTCAATATCATTTAGAAAGTCTTGAATATGGACTTCATGTGCTACAGAAACTGGCCGTATGTGTGGGACATGGCTGAGTTAGTAATGTCTCAGAGGACCTTCTGGGTCACCGTTTGACCGTAACCTCATGTCTCGCTTTGCAACCCACACACTGGCATCTCTCTCTCCTGACCGGTCCGAGGATTCTTTCTTCTCGTCTCTTTTTCCTGTTTTTCCCCTCCTTCTTTGGAGCACTGGAGTTTCTCTCTCTCCGGTCTCCTTTGAAAAGATGCGGCGTCTTTGTCCGGCCTGATAAAGGATGCCATAGTTCCCCTTTTCCCCTTCTTTGTGGCCCGGGGCTGGCGGCTCCTGTAGAAGTGCAAATGGTATCCTCTCGGAGGGGCTATCCCCGCGGGCCTTGTGGAGGGCCCTCTCTCCTCCAGGCTTGGCTAATTACCGCCGTACCCCCCCCACCCCCTCCTCCTCAGCCCCCACCAGCCCGCTCCCTGGTCGCTGCAACCATGAACGGCACATTCCCACAACCAGCACCTGGCCTTCTTTTCTCCTGGCCCGCTTTGATGGCTGACACCCCAGCCTACACCCCCTCCACAGCCCCCGCATCATGGTCTTCTTCCCCCCGCCCCGCTACCTCATCTCTCTCTCACTGACTCTCATTAATAGAGGTTTTAAATTGCTTTCTGACCCTGACAAACTGCTCTTGTTGAAAAGGGAGATGTTGAGGAGGGTGGGCAGCGGAAGTGGGCAGGGGGACGGGGGCAGCGCAAAGTTCATATAATATGTGTGTATATGAAGAGGCCCATTATAGATTTAGATTGTTTAAGTTTACGGGAGAAGTGTGGAAGTGCTTACCCGCTGGTGATGCTCATTTAGGAGACATCAAACGTAGTCACCGAAATTCTGTACAAAGGAAGGTTTTCCAAGTTTTCCCCACAAAAAAAAACAAAAAAACAAAACAAAAAAAAAAACATAGTTTAGTCATACTTTAAGATGGCATGTTTAAAATGTTATTGTATACAGTTGAAGATAATAGAATACACACTGTTTTTAGCATGTATAAGCACATGAAAATAACACTGCATTTGTCTATTTTCCATCATGTAAAATAGAATTCAATTACTTCCTGATTCTGATACTACAACTTAACAGAGAGGACAAACTGAGCACTGGTGGAGAAGAAGCACAGTTGTGATTATACAAAGTATTTGAGCACACAATCTTGCATGAGAGCATTTATGAACGTATATTTAATCAAACCCAGGTCCACTTGAAACTACTTTAAAAAATGTAGTTCTAACCAGGTTCCATCCATTTTTAAAAGGTGAATGTTGAATTACAATTTGCATATTTGTCTTCAAATGTGACCAAAAAGACCAAAAACTATACACCCCACCTTTTATCAAGGCAGAAAATAATCATATAATTCTTGTCCTTCCTGCTACTAACCTTATGTTTTCACATTTCCCATAAAAATGATATGACATTGTTTCAAAGTATTATATGTTTGGGACACTGGATTTGTGATTAAAATGTGACCATCACTTCACATTCATTAAACTTTCCTGCAGCTGTAGCACACACTCAAATATCTCATTTAGTTGCATATTTGTGTTGTGTTGCCTCTAGGCCTAATCAATAGGCTGCCCCAGTGGATTTGGCCAATTCATAGCTGGCCTTTGTGCCGTCTGTGATCCCAGCGAGAGCATTTGGACAGCTTTCTGAGGAAAACAAATAGCTCTATTACAAGCTCACGTCTCTGTGATGCTCAGTGTCCCAGAGGCAAAGTGCAGGGCCTCTATTAATTGTATACCCTCCACACAGGAAAGGGATAGGTTTACCTGCCAAAGTCTGGAACATTGTTGTGGCAATATGTAGAGCATTTTGGATTCAACGTGGTAGGACTAAGAGAGTAATCATTCATTTACATTAAGAAACATTTCCTGGCTTCATGTTCTGCATATTGTTTTGATAAAGTAGAAGTAATAGTAGGACTACATTCCAGTACATAAACCTAATGTGGTCTATGCAAATTTAGAAACACTTGTTTAGTGTTTGTTTAAAGCATATTGCTAATTACAGTACTTTGAAGACTTATGGTCCATGTAGTTCTGGGTTACTCCTTGGTTTAGTCTACATCTATAGTTCAACTACTCCATGCTACATATTAATGGCCCAGTTGTACATCGTGAATACTGTCATAAGGCCTGAGAAGGTTGTTGTAATGTTATTACATTTCAAGTTTAGTCCAATACATTACCAATTCCAGCTATGGGTACATTGGATATCTCCTTTTTTAAAAGTTAAAATTGAATATGTCCAGAAAAGAAGCATGGATGTGTAATGCTCCACACCCAGACCAGTTCCACGAGTGTAGCAGAGTCGGGCTTTGGGCCTGGATTAAACCACATAGTAAGCACACAGACAACTCTAATGCTCCAGGGATTTCAATTTAGTCCGACAGTAGATTAGAGGAATTTTTCAACTGTTATTTAATGCTTTTTACCAAGTCTTTGTTTATTATTGTCTGTTCATAAGTTAACGCAGATTTTGATGCTGCTTTCTTTCAATACTAACACATTGTGGTGTTAACATTGCCAGCCATCGAGTCTGGACATCCCAACTATCTCCCAGTTGTTGCCATTTCCCAGCCCCAGCTGCCCTTCCCTGTACACTTCACACATCATCATGTATAGGACAGGGATGAGGTCATGTGCTGGCCTGCCTCATTCATGCTTGTTTCAGCTGTAATGGTCATTAAACGAGTTTTGAGGTCCAATAAATGTCACCCCTCAGTCACTTGTACTTGCATCCTTTTATATAAGTTTGTGATATATGATAACTGCATTTTTTTGTCAAGGCTTTTCTTAATCAGTCTCCAAGGCCAGCTATGGTCTAACGAGACGCTCCCTGACTCTTGTGTCTCTGTGACTCTCAGCCTCTCTCCTCATCAAGCGCGGCCACATCCTTTCTGTCTCGTACAGAAAAGGAAAGAGGAAGATCCGGTTTCTGAATTGTGTTTTATGAGTGGTTGAAACGGCAACTTGTGTGGTTTTTGTCTGTCCGCACTGACTGTTCAGCTCTGAGTTCCTGAGGGTTTTCAGACATGTCAATTAAGTCGTTTTAATTGGGAAGATGCTATTCCCAACAAACGCTTGCACTCAGGGACCTGCCTCATGGTCAGAGCAGGAGCATGTTGGACTTTTTTTTCCTTACTCTGCATTAGTTCTGTGAATTGTTTCTTTTCTTTTAAAGCAGCAGAAAAACAGTTGGATGACCACATGTTCACACACATACACAGGGATGCTCCATGTTTCTTTAGCAGCTCTTTAGAGCAGTCAGTGTTTTACTAAGGCACCATGAAGAGAAGATAAAGCAAACAAAGGAGGCAGGTGCAGACTTTTGGCCTTGACTGCATTGAACATCTTTTCAATGGGATATTATCCTTTTAATTAATAGCTTACAGGTAAAATATGTCTTTAAATTACTTAAGTTGCTGTTAGTTGCTGTTTTGTAAAACATTTTCAAAAGCTAAACTTGTGAATTGAAATGTATCTAAAGATCAAGATCATGATTTTTAGGACATCACAGATAGCATCAATTTGGTGTTTGTCACACGGGTAAATATTTATTCAAAGTTTGCACAGGCCACTTAAAGTTGCACTCTAAGAAGAAGTTTAAAAGGTTGTGCGAGATAATTTGCAAAGTAGATGTAATTCAGGGAAATGGTACAGCTACAACATATACGGTACTTTACAGTGATAAGAATGAATAATGACTCTCTTCCCAAAAACTTGTGGATATTATAAAATAAAATAATAATTTACCTTCATATTTAACCACTCACAGTTTCCCTTTTGTCAGATCTAAGGATAATATAATAAATGCCCTACAATTATCAAGTTAACACTTGGGTCATATCAGATACTTATATGTTCACAGAACACTCAACTCATTCAGACTTTCTCCTCATTTTAATTAAAACTAGGTGTGAGGTTGGCCTGATTATCTGCTGGACACCGGCTTGGGCCACAACCTGCGGAAGAGAAAGGCCCATTTTGTTATTAGAGAACCACGGGGAACTTTGATGCCAAGTTCCTCGGCGGCGAAAGGCAAGGCCCCGACCCGTCACATCTGAGAGTACTTTGGTGAAATAACAGCAAATGTTAGTCTTGTATTGTATGGCACGCTGCTGGAGGAGTGCTAAAGCCCCTTCTTCCAGCGCCTAAAGCACCTCTTAATAAAATACTCAAGAATAACTGCTTCACCTTAATCTTCCCCTCAGATTACTGCACTCAGGGCGGGAAATTAGCAGCAGACCCACGCGCTTCCCGACATCTTCACTTGACTCCTCATGGTTATATCCACCCTCCATTCTTAATCTTTAGATATCCACTCTTTTCCTTTTTCTCTGCAGTGGTTTCACAACCTCTAAGTATTTTATTGGGTCACAATAAGGGCTGCACGATATCAGGAAAATACTATATGATAATTATGTTGAGTATTGCAATATTTAAGTACCAGTAAGCATTCTAAAAATGTACTTAAATACATAAAGAAATGCATTACTTGTCTCATGAAGGCACAACTTTTATATTTGCTCCACTATGTTTGATTTTAGGCTCTGATGATGGATTGTCTGTCACATGGAAACAAATAATACTATAGCAATTGAGGTAGGTCCTTGCCATAGAGATTTTTGTGATTGCTGATATAGTCACCACAATAATTTTATAGTTTGTTGTGCAGCCTTGTTACTATAAAAGTGCTTTCACACTAGGTTCAGTTTCAATGAAGTCCAGGGCTGGGCTGTTGGAGCACATTAATAAAAGTGAATACTGACATATAAACCTTTAAAATCTACTTATTGTTCTCCCTCGTTTTAGAGCAAGGACTTCAAAACTGAACAAAAACAGTTTTAATGTCTACAGCCAACAAAAAAGTGTTCTAAAACCTTCTCGAAAAGCAAATATGGCTTCCTACATGTTCTTATCGGGTCGCAAAAAATATGAAAAGTGTAGTTTTTCACTGTATTCTGTGAGACTTTTATTCTAAAATGCTGTGGTTTAATGATGCAATTGTATTGGCAGTTGGTGAAAGTGACGGGTTAAGATGCAGGTGTTGACTTTTGAAATTTGTTAATTAAAGTTACTTACATAGAATATAAAACAGTAAAATGCATGCCACATAGGTCACCATTTGAGGCTGTTGAGAACCACTGCTGTAGAAAACCAAGCCAAGGAGTGCATTCAATCTCACTGGTAGCATTGTTTTTGGCCAGTTTGATCACAAAATTAACATCATGTCCCATCAAGCTGTCACCCTTTACTCATGCCCACTGTTGGATTGGCATCTAGTGAGTCTTATAGCCACAAAATGCCAGTGTAAGTGGACTATGATACATTTTCTGTATGGGTCTGGACTAAAGTTATTGAAGCGGCTTGTGGCAGATAGGTTGCAGAATGTTCCATGGACGGGCCCACTTTAAAAGTGGAGAGAAAAGGCCTAAACAACTAAACATTGACAATTGATATGAGGCCTTTTAAGTGGATCTGCTGCGGCGGGTGGGGCATGTATGCACATTTCCCTTTCTATGTAAATTTGTCTCCTAACCCACACCGACGCACTGCCCTGTGGGACGTATCCGCACAAGGCTCCGTGTGTTAGTGTCCCTTGTGTCGTGCAGTGTAACCCACACCTTGAGTACGGTAGCGGCCGCTGTCTGATCCTCGTAACAAGAACTCCGCTCCGCCGCTTCATGTCCGCTCGGCCCGCACCTTCCTCTTTTTGCCCGCCCGCCTGTCCGCCTGCCATCTGGGTCTGCCAACACATGAACCACACATGCAGTACAGCGGGGGGGGCTCTAACCTGTGTCCTTTACTTCTAACTGCAGCTTTGAAACCAATATCACACTGAGGAGATGCGATAAGCGACTCATCCGTCCAGTCTCCTACCTACCTGCCTTTTCTTTCTTTTTTAGCACAAACTGGCCTTTTCCCAGCTCGTTTGTTATGTTCATGATCAGGGTGACTGCTTAATGTGCATTTTAGTGGAACCGGCTTTAGATAAACAATGCAGCATCTCGTCTTATCTGCTGTAAACCCATCTGGAATTTAAAGTTTGTGTTCTGACCTTCTCGCTGCTGTAGTTTGTGGGTTTTAGTTTAGTAATAGTTTCACACAAACCAAAGAAGATCAAATAAAAAAACTGTGTCATGAATAATGTGGTAATCAATAAGAAAATGCTGTCCTGAATAGCCAAGAAAAACTGCTAGTAATATCTTGAAAATGTTATGAACAATGGTTTCTTGAAAAAGAATGGGGGCCCTGGCAGTCTGTCTTGACCCTGAGGTTACATCCGACTCGAGTTTAGACATTCAGCTTTTTCTGGTAAAGTTAAAAGTAAGCTCTAATATTTTCTGTAATTAATGTCCTGGCACAATTTTCTCTTAAACAACTTAACAGCTTTCAGATGTTGCGTTTCCTCCTTTATTACAAGAGGTTGTTGAGGTAGTTGAACCAAAACTGGAACCAAAATAGCTGAAATTGTTCATAAAAATGTGCTTGAATATCAGCACAAGCCTCAATGTGGGTGTCCGGTGGGTGTGCTGTATCAAAGTAGGGGGCCGCTGTGGGGTGTAGGAGCTATCACAGGTTTAGTTGACTCTTTGATCACTTCCTCTGCTGTTGCTGGTGTGTGTTCAGATCAGATCCCAGTGTCAGGTGCCGAGGGGGACAGTGAGGCAGGAATGTGAACAGGTGAGACGTAACGGTGGGACTAAGTGACTATTTTCTCATCTTTCTGCTTTCAGTGTCCAGAGTCACATGACGAAATGGATGCATTGCTTTTCTCTTTATAGTTATGCTAACTGTATACGTAATGATGTCATTAATAATAAGCAACAATAAAAATCTGTCACACCTTACATTAAAAACAGTTTATAATTACATTTTATTTTTTACAAATGAAATATAAAAAAACATGCCACAGTTTAGTCACTTACCACTTTTTAAGTGTGGTAAAATGTACATATTTTTTTATTATTACAGATGTAGTAGTCATGTTAAAATATACAGTTAAACAATAGATTAGAAAATCTGTATGGTATCTTTTATTATTGTGGTATATATTTATTTACATTTAAGTTATGGCTGTTATTAATTATTTTTTTACTGTATTTGACAAAAAAAATCACACAATAATTTTTTGTGAATATTCTTATTAACATATTATAGCAAAAAGTTTTTCAGGGAACAGTCATTTCATTTTTATTGTTTCATATTCTTGTTTTAGAAGACTGCAGCTATAACAAACAAACAACAAATAAAAAGTAACCTAGGTTAAAATGACAAAATGTAGTTTCTTATCTTGAATTAAAATTTTATTTACATAACCCAGTGCTTCTTCATGGTTAAGGAAATATTTCTTTAGACCTGGAGGCTTTGGGGCAAAATAAAAAAATCATGTAACATATATTATCGTGTACAGTCAGAGTGCAATTGGATTTGAAATACACCAATAAAGTGTTGGATTTCACGTTTCATTTAGTGTTGCACAAAAGTCAGACATTTAAGAATTACAGCTAGTATATTTCCAAACCAAACTGTGGATTCATTATGCAATTATTCATGTAATGACATAAGCCTGAAGTTCAGAAGTGAATGGCAGCCAGAAAAAGTCCCTTATTTTAGCAGCTGGCACCGAGACCTGAGGGAGAACTTATTGGTCTGACTTTAGAGATGGAGAGAACCGCTGATGAAAGTGGATAAATACAATTGTTTTCACAGGTTAATCATGAAGCAATGAAGTGAGAGTAGGGTGGCAATGAAAAACAAAAAGACAACTTATTTATTTTCTGTGCTGTAGGTGCTCTGCGTTTAGCTTATTGGTTTTTTGGATGACTGTAAAGAGGCCAATTTATGTCCCTCTCTGGTCTCTCTCTGCGGAGGCCGGGCTGAAGTGGCTTATTTTAACTGGGCCTCGTGGTCATGACTTGTGTTGACATATTAATTGAGCGGTTCGTCTAAAGAAAAGAAAGGCCAGTGTCACGACTGGTCCGAGTGTGTTTGTAGAGCTTTGGAAATTGGTTTTGTTTTAGTGGTAGACCTTGGAGCTGTTTATTTACACATCAGACACTTTCAAATGGCAGCTCGCTCCCTTTAAGTACACCTGTAGACACCTGTGCATACATTAATGTACCCAGAGTATAAACAGGTGGAACAGTGTAGTAGGCCTGGGTTTGATCAATATAACCTCAAATCAGTGGTGCAATGAATTGAACATTTTACCTTCATTGCAATTAATACAGTTTTGTTGCACTTTGCTGCCAGTGTTTGTAATTGAGATTTATTGCACTTTAATGGTACACAACGTTTCTAATTAAGAGTGCACTTTGTGGTTTTTGGTGACATTGCAGATTTGCAGGTGGGTGGGGGGTGGGGGAGAGACAATGAAGAGGAGGTGAGCGGCCGACAGCTTCTTAAATTTCCACAGAGCTAGTCGTCCTTGCTGTCATCCTCATCCATTATTGACCACATTCTTTAACAATAGCCTTCACCTCATTACAACTCCATCAGACACAGACTCTGTACCAGGCTGCCCTGCCTCCTGCTGTAGCTCAAAGAAATATCTGACAAACTATAGATTCATTTATTAATAGGTTGTTGTGCAAGTAATTGGGCTCTTTTGTGTATGTATTACGTCACCATGGCTACCAGAAGTGACTCTTTCTTGAGTTCAGGTTTAATTTAATGTTTTACAACAGTGTTTCTGCAGAGCCTGGTAACATCTACTGTCCCCATACAGTCTATGGTCTATGGGTCAAGAACATATAGCACTGCAAGTAGCAACTGTGAGACTATTGGACTTATCTGAAGAAATGTTGATGTTAATCCCAGATGAGAGACATTGAGTCATGATTCACAAAATTTTTTTTTAAAGAGTAATCAAATGTAACATACACTAAAAATCACTCATCGCACATTACCGTATATTCTACCTAAATTAGTACAGATCTTTATTGGGACAGTTTATATGTATTTATATATTTTGTTTGTGTTGCTGTGAAGTCACCTTCAAATGCTGTGAATTTATGGTTCATTTCCTGAAGCTCAGGTGAAAGTTAAGAGAAGTTCAGTGCAGCTCAAACTGACTCACTTCTCAGCCACCTTCCTCAACACGGTTACCACGGCGACCATTGTTTTAGCTGGCACGTCTGTGAAGAGGAACATTAAAATAACAACATGAGGCCGCAACAAATTAGCCCGTTGGAAAGCTGGAAACCTGACACATTTGTTCTGTGTTTGTTCTGGACAAAATACCTTGTTTCGGGAAAAAGTCAAATTGGAGTTTGCTTTCCGCTTTTCGTTACCCTCTTCTGTTATTGGAAATGTTTGGGGTATCACTGGAGACACATGCAGGGGTTAGATAAAAGGTTACAATCCTCTCTGTTTTACATGGATACTGGTTTGCATGGTGCTCATTTGGAAAAGCAGGCAGCAGTACTGATGTAGAAAACAATGCTCTGTTATTGTTGGCGCCAGTAGTTAATTTTTTTACATGCTTCCTGTAAAAAGTGTCCACTACATCCAGACACTTTTATTGTCTTATCTTCAGCATATAGCTGCTGAAACTGCAGCTGTGGCATGTTTTTCATTATGTCATAAGTTTTTACTAGTATAACGTAAACTAACAAAGCAGTTCTTCTCATGAGAGTCTGGTGTAGATGTGTAAGAATTGTAGTGCTGTAAAACCAAAATCTCACTTGGATTCCCCCAGAACACAACTGTCTGTAAAACTGGTAACAGAGTAACCGTAACTTACAAAATAGTCTGATCTGTGTCTCTTTTTACATGTTAAATCTGAACAGTAATATAGAAGTAGCAGGCTGGTCTTAGAGTTGTAAATGTGGTCATCACCTTTAAAACAACTTCTACCGTCCTCTTATCTTCCTCATCTGTGCTCCTGTCTTCTACTTCTATCTGGGAACAAACTGATAGGTATTACAGTATGCATGTAGAGGTATTTGATTTATTAATAATAATGATTATTCCTGCATCTATACCACTTACTCGGAACAGAGGATGTAAACAGATGAAAAAAACACAAAGACCAGTGTTCAGCAATACTGACAATATTGGCAATTTAACTTGGACATAGTCAGAAGTCCAGTTTGATGGCTTTATCAGGCTGTGAGCATAAGCTAAGATGTAAACACACTGTCATAAACTAGTCATGGATAAAATCAGAGCTGCTGACTGTAAAAGCTTGATGGGCTAAATCAAATTGTAGATGAAAGTAATGCCTTTTTTTTTAGCTCAATGGAGGAAACATGATGAATCTTTAGATATTATCTAAGCTACAGGCAGATCTTCAAACGTTGGTGTTGGCTAAATGATCCTGAGATATTGTGTCATTTAATGAAGTGAGACTGATCTCTCTCTCTCTCTGTATATGCTTCTCTACTCAACTCAAGTACCAATAATAAGATTTATCTGTCTCCCCCCCGTGGCCTTGATTCAATTATCTTCATCTCTCCGGCCCCCTCCCCGTTTGCCCCGCGACTGTGGATCCGTTTCCAATTGAAGGCAGGTCATGCTTTGTGTTTCTCTTTGTCATGACAGCGTTCCTTAACTAGTGGAGGCTCCCTTCCACTGTGGCTTAATCAGATCTGCAAAAAGAGGGGGGTCTCTAGGTAAAAGTGGGGTCACGACTAACTCTTCATTTGCTGCATTTCCCCTGTTTAGGAAAATTAGATTTGTGTGGTCCCTCCTCCAACTCGATATGTGTGTTTTGTGTCCGACCTAAAACCTTTTGATGTTTTTTGAAGGGTCTCATTCGCCCACCTCAGTCGCCCCACCTTATCTCGACCCCAACACACGAACGCACTTCCAGACATTGCTCATTACCTGGGGCCATATCAGAGGAAAGAGTGACGGCTAATCAAATTGTCTTTGCTGGTTTTCTGCCAACATTCAAAGCAGCGACTATTGAGGGGTCAACGGTTCAGCACTAGGCTTCAGATGAAAAATGTGAAGTGCATTGAAATAATTGTCAATAAAAAGAATGTATTTGAGTTGAGATTTTATTCTTTTGTATGCAGATACGCTGTTACATAACATCCCTAAATAAATGCAGACATCGAAGTTGTATAAAAACAATATCCAAAAGGAGAAACGAGGGAATTATAATTGTAACATAAAAATAGTCCAGTTGATGCAAGAATCTACAGAAATGATTGCTGTAAACAATTGAAAAGTTCTTGTTTTATGCAAAATAATTTAGTTTTCCCACAAACAGCCACTTCTTTAAGTGAACTTTGAGGCCTCCCATTAAAAACCAGAGAGCTGAGAGTGAGTAAATTCAGGGAGACAGAGACAGGTCTGTTTACAATTGGCAGGTCTGGAGTGCGAACATCTTGAGGTGAGCCTCTGGCTAACTTTACAGCAGCAGTGAAAGAAGTCTTTCTTATGGACCTATGTGCAACGCACACCAGTGAGTGTCCTGCACAAGCACAAACCATACTCTGCTTGTCCTGGGACGTCAGGGAGCACACAGGGCAGTGCAGCTGTTGAAGCAGCCAAACGTGTTGCTGCCACAAGTCAGCACTTTTGCACAGAGTTACACAGAGTTTGAAGGGGGCGGCTTTGTTTTTGGAGTTGCTTGCCTTTTGTGGTGTCTTAGATTTCCTCTGAGAAAAGGCTAAATGATAGATACAGAGCATCTGGGATATTACTGGGACGTCAGGGGAGTGCATTTTAAATCAATATGTTTCTGCAAGCTGATCTAATTCAATCTTAGATTTACAGCAAGACATTGTAAAATATAGACATTTTAATAAATTATTGAATAAAATCTTGGCTACGGGAAAATGTTTTTATTACTCCGTCTGTAGAAAAGTGCTCCCTAAGTTGTTTCACATTAAATAAATCTTTTCCATTCACAATTTTATCATGTGTGAACTATGGCTGTTCACATACTTAACACGACTTAAATTGTTACGGCCACATTTTCAGATTCTAATGCTTCACAATGTAGCCCACAGAGATGCCCACAGAGCGGAGTGAGATTTCCATTTTCTGTAAAAGATGAACTCGATCCTCTTCTGCTTCTTTACATTGAGCCTTTGTGTGGCAGCCTTCGGTCAGCTGATCTACGAGTGCCGTGTCACATACTCAACCACTGGCATATTTATGATGTGACGGCTGTAAATTCATGAATTGTTCCATCCACAGCTCTGTCATAAAGCCTGCCAGCATGGAGGGCTTCAGAAAGCAACATTTAGAAGCCACAGTGTAGTCACTTTTACAGCGTATTGTTTAACTGTCACAAATCACCAGTCAGTTTTGCTGTTTTTACCCCTTTTTCCCTTGAAGACTTTTGAAAAGAGGAAAACATAATTCAGTCAGCAATTAATTTGTCATAAACCAGGCTTGTTTTCAAACTTGAATTGACTTAATAGAGATGTTTCCTTTCTGCGGCTGAGATGATGCTGTGTGTGACCTTTCAACAGTTAGGATGAACTGGCTTGCCCTCCTCTGGCTTTGAGCCTCGGGGCTGAATCGAGACTCAAAAACCCTGATGCAGGTCCAAGAGAGGTCGGTGTGTTTGTGCAGCAGGCTGAAATAGAAAGCATCAATGTGTTTTATATGTGTGTCTTGGCAAAATACAGCAGTCAAACCAACCACTTCTATTCCTAAAGAGTTACCCACCATCTAAAACAATGGTCCATCTTGCCCTATATTGACACCAGAGTTACATTTGAATGGCTGTGGTGGTGAAGTTCTGGCATCAATAACATTTATACTGTATATTTGATAATTTATTTGAAAGATGTGGTTTCTTTTGGTTATGTGTAAAGATAAGTCACTTTCAGATTACATGTTTTGAAACATCAAAAAACACACAGTCCTATAAATCCTAGATGCATCCCTGTCTGAACAATAGTAACCAAAATGATTTAATAAACTTATATGCTGCTTGTCAGGCAACCACAAGAGTCTTGATTGTGCAGAACAAAGTAGCAGATGCATTAAAACAGCGCGACATCAGGCCTGTATTACTTGGTGTTTCGAAGCATCATACCTTACCATTAACGATTTACAAACTATTAAAACAAAATGAATATTTCTCATACATCATCATTGCATGGCACTTGGTGCTTTTTTAAATTGTTCATTTATGATATACTGTAGGTTGTTTGGATAAAGCCAGTTTTCTGTGGCTTTTGAAGTAATATATATTTTCTAACATTGATATTCTTTTAAAAAAGAGTAGGATGGCAAACTATATTTCTTACTTCTTAAGAATTTGTTTGGTCTGTGTGGGTTCGACTTGGATTTTCAGGAGGCCAAGCCACCAGAATAAACTGCCTTGGGACGCAATTGACAATTAATACAACCAATCAGAGAAAAAAAGTATTGTATAAAGCCTGTCCTGTTTTAGATAAATGTTTATGATTGTCAAACAGGATTTCTACAAAGCGGACAAGGACGTAAAGCTGAGAGATTCCAGACCCATTTTGAATGAATGGATATAGACAGGATATTGCCAGGATAGAAAAAAAAAAAAGAAATGGAAACCTAAACTTTCTTTTCTTATGAGAATATATGAAGGAGTCAAACACAGACTTGTGAGGACTGAATACTGGTGTCGTTAACTGGACAACCCTATGTTTATAGGTATCTATTGCAAAGGCCATCTGTCATCTTGATTGAGCGTCGTCTTGATTTGGCTTTAATGTGACCTCTCACCCAAATTAAACTTCCACATTCGCCTTCCTCCCCTCTCAGCCTCTCTCCTGCTGCCCACTGCCAGGCACTTTTGTTTTCACATGGCCGACTTCTCAGGGAACACGCTCATACTTGTGGCTTTCGGGGGTTGGCAGCAGAGTGTGCTGTGCCTGTCAAGTTTTTTCACTTCGACTTACCCCAGCACCCAAATTGAACCGTTCAGTCATTTCCTGTCATCCCCCCTCAACCGGGTCCCCATGCCTTATTTGCCAATGATGTCAAATTTCATTGTGGAGCTTGCATTTCTGAAAAAGATCAGGTCTTGTACTGTGTTTTTTATGTATACTAGTTATAAAAAAGATGGCATCCAAAGTTGTAATGACGAAAACCTCTCAAATCCAGATAAGAAATAGATGGATGGCTTTTGGAGTCTCTCACAATTTGGCTCGTAAAGATGCATTTGTTTAAACGACGTACAAAGCAAAGGCAAACAATTCGGTCTTTCTGAGTAGCCACAAAACCATCTTTTTGAAAAAAAAAAAGCACGGCTCATCCAAAGCATATCCCAGAATGTGAGAGGGAACGAGGGAAAGAGACATGAAGAAAGAAAGGCATAGAGCAAGATGGTTATCTGAAGTGAGGTCAGAAATGAAACATGTCATAGCAAATTACAGCCATGTTGTTTGAATTACTCCGGCCTGCTTCTTCAAGAGCGGGCCGCTGAAGCCGGAGAAGAATGGACAGTGTTGAGTAAGAAAAGGAACACAAATGGAGGGAGGGATAGAAGAGACAATACACAAGAAGTGCCCCCAAACTAAACCATAAATATTCCAAATTAAAAATGAATTATGAATTGATTCAAGTGTTTATACTTTCGTCATTTGCCAACAATATCAAATAATTGCATTTAAATATTTATTGGGCACAACTTTGTCTGGTGTTTGAGGTGTTTGGTAATCCCACGTTTGAATGGCATATCCTACCATTGTCTTGAAAATAAATAAAAGTTTTAGCTAGGCAATTTGTTTGCTCAACCAATCTAATAAGTGTAAGGTGCAAGCCCATAATATAATAATACTTATTTAATGATAGGTGCAATTCAAATGCTAACTCAACCTCCTTGGCTCATAGACAAACTAGAAAAGTCCTGGGTTTCGACTCCAACTTCATTATCTGTCAAAATCCCCAGGTCTGACGAAACAAGAACACATTCTACTTTATCTTGGACAGGAAACATTAAAAATGGTCATTCAAATGTAAATGAATATCTATATGTTAATACAAACATAACTGTAAGAGATAACTGTTTAGATGATGATATAAAAAGAAGGGATAACAGAACACATTAGCCAAAGAGAAAACAGGCCTGACAGAAAAAGGCATGTTTTCTCTGGAACAAATACTTGGGCTGAGTCATGGGCCTGCTGAGGAATGATGATGATGATGATGATGAGAAGAAACCTTGGACTCATTCGGGCTCGGAGCTAAGTTTGGGGCATCATTTACCAAACTACTGGAGAGGGGCCCCTGTGTGTGTATGTGCTATAATAACCACATTCTCTAAGCATCTTCGGCCACCGGGGCCTGTTTTTATAGCTGGGAACAGGGATGGGCCAACACTCGTTAGAAGGCCTATTTCAGAAGATGGGAGTAAAAGAGGAAACAGAAGGCTAGAGGGGAGAGAGATGACCAGGAGGCTCCACACTCATTTAATGGTCTGTTCAGTCTAATGTGTTACGTATGTGCTGAACATCTTCTCTTTATTTTATGACCGTATTTGGGGTTTAGTTTGAAAAAGATGTGTGCCATTAAGGTGGCGTCTAATTTTCTCATCGACAGTCCAACTTAAAAAGACATAACATTTGTATTACAGCTTGTTGTATGTGAAAGGTACAAGCTGCACAGTGGCAGAGCGGTGGTTAGCACTCCTGCCCCCGAAAGTGCTGGGTTCAAATCCCCAATTAGGGCAGAGTTTTTTTTTTGGGGGGGGAGAATGCATTTTTTTCGCTATGTCTGCTTAGGTGTTATCTGTGTGCTTTTGTTTCCACATCCATTCTAAAAATATAAACAATTGGTTATCTATGGGGTTAGGGCTCCCATTAGACTTTCTGAGTAATCAAAGTAAAAAAAAAAAAGAAATAAAAAAAATGGATAATTCTAAATCATCTGTACCACAACAAGAGCAATGTTGAGAAATATTACAAGTTTTCAACATTGGGTCTGGTCCTTTATAATGTTTTTTATAGTTAGGTGTTCATCCTTTATCTATTCATGATTTCAATAGCACCATTTTTCTAGTGCTGGACTGAGGCTTATTCAAGAAACAGTCCCTTTGTGACTAAAGTAACCAGTCCAGTTGGATAATATAATTTGTCTTTGTCTTCCCTGTGGCTTCATCTGTCAGTTTCCAACTGTGGTTGAGATATAGAGAGTCATTGCATGAGCTGAAATTACTCGTGTCTGTAAGTGTGAGAGAGTTGAAAATGGAGACAGAGCTTGAGTTGAGCGGCTTGTGTAGCGCGCAGACAGGTATTATCGGATGTGTACTTGTGAAAGGGAAAAAGAGCCTGTGAAACAAGCTGGGATAAGCCAAGCTGGTAATCTTTTGCTTGACAAAGGACGCTTTTATGGGACATGTGCGTTTGTCTATTTGTGCATGCGTGCGAACATGTGCGACCCACAGTTTAGTATCTGATTTTGCTTTTGCATTGTCTGCCACAGTGCGAGCCTTGCCTCCATAAACAAGACGCCAGGGTAGGGTAGTCTTGGAATAGCTACAGTGTGTGTTGAAGACATCAGGCGGTGAATCCATCACTTTACCACTGACAGGCCCAACGATGGGACATAAATATTTACTCTAAGCTGCCCTAAATCACATCCAGAAGTTTCTTCTTCTCTTGTCATCTTTTTGGAACTTTCTGTGGGTGTATTCCACTTTTTTCCCATTACCTTTGCATTGTCTCCATCTCATTTTCTCCATCATGGCCCCCCACCGCAAAACACCCCACAAAGCATGGGCACGGGAAACAGGTCATGTTTCCAAAAAGATACAAAGACATACACAAACACAGCCACCGTACAAATGCACGCAGGGTCAAGCCGAGAAACCCATCTGGGGTTTGTCATGTCAGACATGGCCCACGTCTCTCTCTTCTGTAATTATGGCAGTATTTATTTTTTCAGATCGTCCCGCTGGGTTAGGAGCGTCCCGTGGTGTGGTTTGGACATGGAAACACACTCTGCTCAAGACATCCAGCTTAGCAGAAAAGAGCGCACAGTACACTGACTAGATATTGGTAACCCATAATTCAGAGATTTAATGTTGTATGAGTGTGGCTTTTTTGTGTCGAGCCTGCATCAGTAAATGGAGAAAAGTGAACCAGGCTGTGACTTTCTTAGTGTGGGGTAAGCATTTGACAGATTGAGGCTTGAGAGTAGCTTCTGTGGCGTTTAATTTAGCTAGAACATTCAATTTCTTATGGCTGATATAATGATAAGAATATGAAAACTTAATGGTCATAAATGTCTAGGCCTGCTTTTTTTGATTTTGTCTGGAGTCATTGTGGGCCTCTAGATATTATTCTGTGTGATCTGGAACCAATATCCTAGCAGCAGATATTTTAAACCTAACTAATGGTATTGTTTGAATGTTTGAATTAGATAGTTACTGGTAGGTGCTGAAAGTCAGGGATTGTGATCCAAAATCAAGATACAAGCAGCAAGTATTACAGTTTATGAGAAAAGCCATTAACTTCCTCTTCTCCTGTCCTAAAGTTATTGCTAATATACTATATGCAGATTTATGTTTATACAAAACTTACAATATACACTGATCAGCAATATAAATCTGTACGCAGTTATAATCTTTATATGACAATATCACTATAAATTATTAATGCATAGGCATAATGCTGACAGTAGTCAACTAAAATATTTATCATTTATTTCAGTAATGTCTCCATCTCAAGTCCTGCAAGTCCTGAATAGGACTTTACATTTTCTGTCTTTGTCTTTTTGGCCTTGCATGGGGGAACTATTGTGACAGTCTGTCTCCCCAGCTGAGCGGGCTCACCCTCTGTCCCAGGCACACTCAATGAACTTGGCACACATGCAACCTTTTTTCACCACTCCTGGGCTTTGTTGATCTTTTCTCTTTATCACTTCCCCAAACCTTCCCATTTTGTACCTTCTTACAATCGTCCTGAGTCAAACACAGATGCGTCTCTTTCAAACAAGATGGAGATAATGGCATGTGTCCAATCGACCCGTGGTAATAATCAGTGGCCATCGTGAGAAAAGTGCAGGAGGGGGGCAGGGGCAGAAGTGGCAATGCTGGTGGAGTTGGTGGTAGGAGAAAAACCAGGCCCATTGTGCCGTGGAGATTAAAGTCCCCGAAAAGGCAGCATTGTCCGCTGACAGGAATAAATCTTCCTCCTCCCGTCACTCAGGGCCTGAATTCAATTCTTCTCAACCTCTCCTAAAAGAGAGGCTTATCTCCTGTTCAATAGCTTGTTGCGCTTCAAGCCAGGCAGGAATGCACCGAGTTGTATCCCTGACACCCGCTCACTGAGTTAAAAAGGAATTAGGAAGGCAGGAAGAGAAGAGTGGGAGAAAGTGAGCGGCTGAATTGCAACCTCTGTTTTACCAGAGGATGTGCACTGGGAGGAAGATTGAGCAAAGATAGAAGCTGACAGAAGGAGAGGGAACAGGGGGGCAGGAATGATTGACTGCTGCTGGCAAATTGAGACCAAAGTAGAAGAATAGTATCTCGCTCTGTTTGGATTGGACGACACCTAGTATCACCATGGGTTCTCTCCAGATCTGGCTTCCTTCCAGCATCCGAAGACATGCATGAATGGGTTAATTGGTTTAATTGATGAATCTAAAATGCTAATAGTCAATGAATGAGAGAGTGAATGGTTCTCTGTCACTGTATGTCAATACGTGTTAGGCCTGACAGTTGTCTGCTTATCTGTAGTAGCTAGAATAGACTCCATTCCCCCACTGACCAAAAGAGGATAACAAATGAATGAATAAATAAGAATTAAATTTGCATGTGAAAAGTTCTTAATGTTTGAAAACTGTATCAGTAAAGGAGGAGACTGTAACTCTTATATCTTTGCTAAATTTATGAGTATTAAAAACATCAACACACTGGCCTCTCCTTCTGTTTCTCTACAGCTCTTATACTTCTGCTATATCTTCTCTCTTGCTTCAGCCCCAGTTGCTAAGACTCACAGTTTCACAACACACGGATGCCACACTCCCCATCCAAACCGTTTCAATGCAAACCCCCTTTGTCCCCAGGAAAAGGGATAGACGTAGAAAAAATGGTTGGCAAATAAAACGGACTTGTGCAGACTCGGGGCCCATAGCCTTGCTCTGTTTGGCCCGGGGAGAAAAACAAGCCCTGTATCCCCATTTTTCACCCATTCTACTCTTCTCTTTCAGTCTGCCCCCATTTGGACCATCTCCGGGAAGAGACACAAAGAAAGAGGGGCGAGAAATGGAGGCTGGAGAAAGATATCGATATAACATTTAGTGAAAGCCGCCTCATTCTTCCACTCCTCGCTTTGTCATTCCTTTACACTTCTGCTCCCGTCTCCCTTACCCTTCGGATAAAAACAGGATTTTACCACTTTGCTCCCAATTTCCCAATTTGTTGTTTATGCCCACTCTGTCCGTGCTTGCACAATACTCCTCTTTCCCTTTCAACCCCCCCTTGCTTACTCTGACTTGGCGACGCTTAATGACTCAGCTTACACCTGCTTACAGGATTAAATTAATTAGCACGAAACAGGGACCGGTGCAGGGAGGGGGCGAGGACCAAGAGGCGGGAGGCGGCACAGGGAGAGGGACAGAGGGACGACCACAACAGGGGGTCAGCAAAGACGTACAGCAGGAAGAGGGCACAATAAAGACGGGCTGCTCGGTGGCTGATGCGGGGCCTCATGTTCTGACGGATGTTGGGGATGGGGGGTTGGCACTCGATGTAGAGGAGGAAACAGGGACAGCCAGAGAGGGGGTTGTTGCTGAACAGTGTTTGGGTGTATGAGGTCAGAGGTGAGAACCACCATTTAGGGGCATGTCTGCAGAGCCACAGGTCCTCTAACTCTGTCTGTAGCAGGAGCTGTGTGATGGCCAAGGTTTGTTTTCATCAGTTTATCTTACCTTAAATTAGATTTTCATAAGACTGCGTCACATGAAACATTTAGACTTCTTTTCTTGACATTGTTTGAAAAGAATTATATTCGATTTTTATTATTAGATTTAGTATAAAAAGGTCTCAGGTCTCTCACGTCATATGTTTTATAAATAGACTTGTGCTTGAAAGATGTAAAGAAAGTAATGAAGATATGTAAATTTACAAGGAGACCCTAAAATTCCTGCCATGAAACTCTTAAATGATCACTGCTCCTGTGCATTCCTGGTAATATTTCTGTGCAATAAAAAAGAAGTAAGAAAAATTTAAACAGGCATTTCATATTAGGTAAGCTGGCGACAATGGCAGCGAGTAACACAAATAAGAAAATAATGAAAAACCAGCGTTTAATGTGATAAGCAGTGGGTAAAGTAGCACTCACGGCATCTGACAATGTAACCTTGTCTTAACATTTTTTTACTTTGCGATCACCCGTGCACCAAAATGATTGTACTCATAACTGTACACCAATTAATTAGACCAATTTGAGTTTGATTTTAGTGTAAGGAAATATTATTGGAGCTGAGTCATCCTCTATGTTTATGCATCTGCAAAAGACTGTTCAGTAAAGAGTCTGCCATATGTCATGTGTCTGTATATACTGTGATTGATATGGAATCTTTAAATACACTACTCTTTATTTAGAATGGCCTATGGAAGTATCCCGGCCCAGTCTGGTCTTCTGGGCTGGGTCGTCCTCTGTCATCTGTCTTTTTTCACATGACCTCAGTCTTCCTCCGTCCCTCGATCTGTCCCACTCGAGCGCAATGTGTGGTTTGAGGACTGGATCTGTTGTGTTAAGAGCTTACAGATGGGACTCTGGCTCTGTCACGTCTAACACATTCGATTCTTTGCTTTTGGACGTTACAGCTCAAAAGACAAACTTTGGCAGGAACACAATTCCCATACTGAATTGTCTAATATTCACAAGTGAAAATACATCCAAATTCTGTGTTTTGACACGGTTATAAGCTTTCTGTTGATGGAGCGGTGAATGTGGAGTAAAACCTTTGACTTGAGTTTATAAAGCCCAGTTGAGTCCCTTATAACTAGAGTTACATTTGCTTTATAAAGTGGCCAGGTTTAGAAATTTAAATACAAAAAGGCTTAGTTAAAACAATTAAGAACAATGTTGACTTGTAGACTTTTTCTTTATTAAAGAGCTATTGTATCTTTTCTCACAACTAACCAGGTGTTGCTCTGCCTAAACAGTACCATTTAAGACAAAGAAAGTGTGCTGAATTAATTGTTGTGGTACATTTTTTTATTGGCACCCACCTTAAGAGAAAGATCGTCCAGCCCTATAATGTGTTAAACATTCATTAATCAATGAATCAGTGCTGCTGCATAACTAATAGAACCATTTTCATCCCTGTGCACAGTTGTTCCATTTAAATACTTATCATTCACCAGTGTCATTAGCTAATAAACTGTGAACAACCATTTAAAAATAGACGTTGATGATATGGCATGATACACTATGTATGATATTTGGGTCTATTTATAAAACCCCTCTGTCCAATCACTGTCCTGGAACAACACTACCTGTCCTCTGACTGATATGGCCCTCTGATCCCAACCTGAAACCCGATACTAAAGTTTTACACACCAGCAGACGCACTGGGGACCTAGTTAGTGACAGATGTGCCATGGGGTGAGCCGTTGCGTGGCAGTGGTCAGTTCAATCCCTTCCATATGACAGTGATTAGGCCAGACGCAAATAATGCCAGTAGATCCCAGCTCGGCCCACGCTCACGGCTTAGCACATTCCGTACCTGCATTAGCAAACAGCTAAGCTAATTGCTTTCCGTTATTTCTCTTTGTGGTCACTTTCTTTGAGTTGCTGCAGTGGACTTTCAGCTGCAATAAACCAGCCTTCTTCTGAGTGTACATGACTGTTGCTTCCATATATTTTTGTAATAAGATACATTAACTGCCCAGATACAAATAAGCCTTCCTGTGTCATTAAATGAGACACAGCTACAGAATGTTTTGGTTGTTTTTCCAAAGAACTATTGTCTTCGAGCTAATATGAAATATTTGTTTCTTCGTTTACAAGATGGATTATATATGTCAAATGTTCTTTAAATGCCCCAGCAACATCTTTATATTTTCTTTTGACTGGGTTTTTTGGAGTTTTAACTCACCTTGATGGAAGGTCTGGAAGAGCAAGGGGTGTTGTCTTGTACCGTCTTGTAAAGCCCTTTGAGGAAACTGTGGTTGTTTGCCTGAATAAAATGATAGAATTATGGATATTTCCATTGATATGGCCCTTAAAGACCCTTTTTGTCCTATTATTGGTTATTATTAGATTATTACATGCTATAAACTATGTATCAGTATGTCACTTACAACAAATATAATGAGGTAAATTTTTTATTTTTTGTCAAAACTAGTCGAATTTAAGTAGAAAGCTGTTGGATCTTTAGTATTTAGACTGTATAGAGTCTTTAACTTGATGTATTTAAAATTGTCTCACTCTGTCAGGTTGAAATCTGTTGCAAGGCTTAAAGGCAACCATCAAAACAAGCTTACTGGTGTCAATTCAGCAGTTGAATGGTCGGTGATCACTGCTCGTGGACATGTGTTGGGGTCAGGGACTCGTCTGTGTGCGTGTCGAGGGTGTGTGAGAGGTTACAGCTGCGACACACTGTGGCCTTGCCAGTTCGGGCTCATACTGATAACGCACAGACAAGATACTGGCAGACAGTGCAGTGGATGGTCACCATGGCGTATATCATCAACAGCTCAGGTTACAGGAGGTCGAGAAAAACACTCGGAGAGCCAAGTCAAATCTCTTCTGTTCTGATGGAGAGAGTTAAGTAAATAAAACAGTTTTTTGCCATAATTATAGTACGCCTAACCTCAAAGCGAAGACTTATCCAATACAGACCTTATTCCAAATCAAAGTGTTACATGAGCTAGTTTGAGAAAGTAGGGCTTTAACATGAAAATAGCCCGTGATCTTGGTATTAAATGCCAACCTTAACTGACTATTATAATTTCTAAACAACTGTTGTAGTGCTCAAACTGGTCCACCTTCTAAATGTCTTTAAACTCATTTTACTGCATTATTGTCCCAGTATTTTATAACAGTTATCTGCTATTTCATACATACTATACTGCTCTTTTCTTGTCTCTATCTGACAAAGTCTAAATCTATTGTGCTCTCAGTCTACTATGGTCTGGACTCCCCTACACTTGCTTCATGTTTGTCATCAGTGGCTTCCAGCAAAGCTTCACAAAAGCAAGGGTCACTTCCCCTAGCCACTTTCTCTATCCCCATTTTTCTTTTCATTTTACAATGCTGAAGGAAAGTTTATTCTTTAGCATGCAATTCATCCTACACCAGAGCCAAGAAGCCTTTTCATTGAGCTGCCTTTGTTGAATAGAGTAGGTATAGGCTGGTAGGCAGGGCATAATAAGAGCACAGAGACCTTAAAGACGGAGGAAGGCAAAGAGAGGAGATAAAAGAGGAAAAAGTGTAAAGCTAAAGATATAACCAGCGGTGTCTGCTGATTGCATTCGGCAGGGGACAGGGAACGAGCAGCTAAACTCTCTGCACCAGGGTCCTACTGAGGCACGAGCGAGGAAAGGTGAAAGAAGAAGCAGAGGAAGGACACGGCAAAACTAAAATGATTCGTTTTGGCTTAAATTGATTGGCCTGGAAAATATTGTATAGCTATATTACATTTCTGTAAAACCACTATCAGAATAAAAGTGTCAACAGTGGGATAGGTTGGGAAGTTCTTGCTTTAGCTTGTAAAGTAGCATGATATAAAAACTTCATTGTTTGTATTTACTTAGAGCAACACCTGTACCAGGCTAGTTATAAGGGCGAATCCTTTCCTCTGCGATTTTGCGGATGGACCAATCACAAGCCGTTCCTCTGCAGCAGGGTGTGGTCTGCTGGCCACGTCACACACAATTAACTTGCCTCGTGTTAGACCAAAACATTCAACATGGTGGACGCTACTACTGAGAGGCTGTTTATTTCTGCTCTCGCCTCGGTTTTGAATAAACAGCAAAGTATAAAAATGATGAAACTGCTCTGGTGTCCACTCTACTGCTGGACATGTTCACTAGCGGCACTAACGTGGCTTCTTTGTTGACAAACGGCTGTGTGGTTTTGCTGTTTTGTGGTTTTTTGTGTCACTTCGAAGTTTCTCTGATTGGTTAACAATATGCTCGTAAACCCTGCCCTTTAAATTGAATGCAAGCAACAGGGTACCAGACTAACTTTTCCTAAGAGAATAGGAAAAGAGTTAGTTGCGGCTGGACAGGCTACCTTATAACGTGGTAGGGAAGGACATCAAGGCTTAGTGATTAGTTTGGGGTGCCTTCTTGGGTATTGAAATAGAGAATATATAGATTTTTTTTTGCTGCATCACTTTTAATAACCATCTTATTTTTGGTCTCACACAAGACGTATGTTCACAAAAAGCACAAAGTGACAGAGCAAAGTGATTACGGTCCCATCAATTCTGACATTATCACTGACACCATGGGAGCTTCCCTTTAACTGGTACATATACAGATATGTAATGCTCAAATGTAGAAATCACACTAAAACCTTAAGGGATTGAGGATGACATACACACATAGATTTTCTGAATGCATTAAAAACACATTGAGAAGAATGACTAAAATAAGCTTTAGTAAAAGATCTAGTGGTGGCCTAAGACTCCCTTTACTGTAAACTGTATGTGTAGAGCAGGGTATTTTGTGTAACTATATCTAATTCATAAACATAAATAATTGGGTTCCTAATATGAAAACTCAGATATAAATTTATTATAATTGAACGCTGCACATATCCACTAAATGTTAATGATATTAAGTATTTTGAAGTGTCAGAAATCAACTTTTCCTAGAGAATGATTTTGCAACATAACAATTTTTGTGAACTATTATTGAAACCGTCAGTGGTCTATCAGGCAGACAGCCAATTAGCACTTAATTTACCACATACTGCTAATTTTCCTGCTAAATTTATCTCTGAATAATTAAGTGCAAGAAAAAATGAACTATACTAGTCCGGCATCTGTTTCCTAGCACCCTCCAATACAACCTCTTAATGCTGTGATTAAAGCAACAAAAGTGAAGGTGGCTGCTTCCCAAACTGTCCTTTGCCCCCAGCCACTAGATAAATTGCACTCTCAAATCCAGCGTCCACACAGGGGGCAAACAAGACAAAAACCTCCAAGGGCCCAATGGCATCAAAGCGATTAGTGGCTGCCCAGGTAACCTCCCAATCTGGCCCCACCCTCGTCCCCTCGCCTCTTATCGGGCTAATTGAAGACAAGCTCTTTGAGTCGCACACACAATAGGTCCAACGGTAGAGTGGCATTTGAGACTCGACGGGTGGACCGCAGAAAGGGAGACGTCGGGGGTATTCTATAAGTGCCCCCAACACCTCATCCAAATCTCTTTCTCTGTCCTGCCTTTATCCCATGGTGTCTCATTCAGCACCCTACTTGACATAGCTCGACCTCTGAACCCAGAGTTTATGAACTGAAGCAGTGGCTATTTATTTGGTGTCGCAGTGAAGCATTGTGCAAAGATTTGGAGCAATGTAAGGGTTCTGTTGCAGTGTTGAAGTCGACAGAGTATTTGGACACTAAGATTATTTCAGGATTATCTACAAATGCAAATTAATATGGCATTGAATAAAATTGGTCCTATACCCAGAGATATAAATAATTTTAACTGTACATTAATTGCAAAAAATATTAAGGCATCTCAGTTCCCAGTATTTATTAAATTTGTTTGAGTTTGATCTGATTCCTAAGTTTTTGGCCTTGCATTGTTGTTTATTATAACTATAACCAACCAACATACTGACCTCAGAAACTGACATGCCAGAGGTTAAAACACAACCCATATTTTACAAGGAATTTGCTAAACTGGAGGTACTTCAGACATTTCTAATTAACATTTCTAAAAAATAAATCAAATACTATTAAATAATTAAAAAAATAAAAAATAATTTCTAAAATTAAATTCAAATTTTCTAAAATCTTATTTCAATGGAAACTGTAGTAATGTACAAACTGAAAAATGTGTTGGTTGTGTTGGTATCATTAATAAAAAGAGTAATACTGTATTGCAACTAACTCTCACATTGCCGTTACTGTTACAACAAGCCTTTTTATTGCTATAAGTTTTCTATGTTTAATGAAAACGTTGACAAACAAACTTGCCTCACCTGGCTGTGGTTGAAAAGGTGAGGGATTGCACCGTTGTGTCAGCCTCCACCCACTGAATACACACAGGTAATCTTTATCAAAAGATCATCATTCATAGTTCAAAGGTGAGATTGTCATCCACCTCTGTCACTTTTTATTCCTTAACCTTTGGCTGACCTCAACCCGCTTTTGTCCACTGGGACATTCCTGTGTTTATTAATAGACACGGATTATCAGTAGATAAATAAGTAATTTTTGAGTTGAAACATTTATAGTTGAATAAATATGAAAGCCACTCTTATTATATGAACTTTGAGATAGCGCTAACAAACACTTTGCGTTCAAATCACCCGAAGAAAGAAACCCAACTTTATCGATAAAATGGTGCCTGTGATGTCAAAGTCCTCGATCAACAAGCCACGGCGTGTTTTCGTGTTACCTGCTTGTGTTTATGTGTAGGCGTGTGTATGTGAAGCGAACAGGTTCCGTTTTGAAGTGGTTGCGCTCGAAGCAGTCTCTTTGGAGGACATGCAGCTCCGAGCAAACACTGAGCTGAGCTTAAACAAACAGGGGAGGACAGGAGAAGAAGACTAATGATGGGATTCACACAGGTAACAAACACTCACATACACACCGGGCCAGAGACAAGAGGAATTTGTCCCCCGGAAGAGGAGTGGTGCCCGATAGAAGTGGGAGAAGAAAGAAAAGTGCTTGTCTTTGTGCTTTAAGGATTCAATCAAGGGCACGTAGATAACCAAGGTGGATAGTAGAGACATAAACTGACTTCAAAACTAAAATAAGGCACACGCTAATAAAAAAGGCACTACAAAAATGAACCAAAGGTAAAAGAGGTACTGTTTTTATTTTCTAATTATAGCATCATAATGAAGATCCATTACCTGGAAACTTTTTTCTTGCTCACGCTCCTCCACTACAACATAATCAACCTACCTGCTTTTATTTTGTAAAAAATTAAAACAGAACCAAATCATCACCACAAAAAAAAAAAAAAAAAAAGATTATATCAAACAAAAGTTTATGGCTTAACTTTTAGCTATGACTCAGCGTTAGTCCGAGGCAAACATGCAGTTAATCTCTGCCTCGTTAAACATTACCTGAATAGAATATTAATCTGCTTTTTTCACTTTTCAATATTTATGCTTTTCTATTTTTTCTGTTTCTATGAGTTAACAAACATATATCCACTCTCCCAGTTGGATTTTTCCGTGGCCATTGATTCAGTGTTGACATATACTGAATATTTAACTCTTCTGGATCTTCCCCATTGAAGGGCACAAAAAGGGACAATGATTTACTAAATGGACTAAAATGCTGTTAAAAGGCAGCTTAATTAAATAAGAGCAATATAGCCTATAGCCAAATGTAGCTCATACATCTAATATGTTCATTTGTAAGATTATGCCCAAGGACCCATAAACATATTACAGTTTTTCGCCAATGCACAGTTGAAACTCTGACTCGAGTATTTTAGATTTGTGTTACATTGTTTGTGCTCGGTGCAGTCTGTGCACGTGGCCGAGCACACCCCTGCCTCCATGGCCTGATGGCATTGTGCAGCAGAGTCCTTGACAGAAGTGAATTAATCAGACCCCTCTGGCCCATTTGTCTCTATTTGGGGGGCTAATTGGAAAAGAAGCAGGTGTTAATAGAGAGGAGAGAGGAGAAAGTATGAGTGTGTGTTTCTGTGCGTGCGTGTAATAGAAGTCTCCGAGCAAAGTTAACCAGACTTAATTAGGCTCGTTCAAGATCCAGTCAACCTTACATCTCTCCTGATCTGAGGCGATGGATGGATGTGGGGGAGGAACTGGAGACTGCAGACTGCCCTCTTGTGTGTTGGCTTGCTGCTCAGGAAAAAAAAAAAAAAGACCACAGAGAAACAATGGGAATACGAGTTATCCAAAGCAAATGTACAACAATGGATCAGCACTTTACATTTTGACTGTGATCTTCTTAATTATGTGTTTTCTATTTTCTTTTCACACGGCGTTCATTAGCTTTCTGGACATAGATAAAAAGGACATTCCCACAATATCTTAGGAATTGCATGTATGAAAGATTTGGAGGTGTTTGAATCTCATGTCTCTACCCTTCTCTAGTTTCGGAAAATATTTATCGGAGATGCTTACTTGTGCGTTTTTTGGCAGCCAAGCCTGGGTCCTGTCCCGCGGCGAACTGACGATAAAGTTTGAACCTGTTTGGACGCTCAATCAAAGCCTCCACCGGCTCGTTAGCTCCCTGCATATTTAGCTGTCTGAGTGATGTCAGCAAGTTTTAATGGACGGCAGCTTTTCCCAATTACGCAGGAGGGAGGCTAGCAAACTGTATGCACTGCTGTATGTGTGTGTTTGATGCAGTGTTTACTCTGTTGAAAGCCTTCTCCTGTGTGGTCCCACCGCAGTGTTATCCCCCTCCCAATCACACACCTGAGGCTCTGTTTGCTGTGCACGTGAAGTCTCTGTCTTCATACAGATATTGAGTGGGTGGACGTTCAACAAGTGACGTATTTTTATGAATTTTTGGGGGTTTCTTCCTTCACCTCTTCCCACTGATCTTCTGCCCGATACACACATGTGCTGCCATCAGCATATACAGCCATTCAATACATAAACATACAGCGGAATCTTCCATAATATTTAGATATTTCTCTGTCCGCACACGTACACACATGCAAATACACACAAAAAAACACATTGTTCTCACCGCGTTTTGCCTAGCTTCAGATTTCTTTGTGCTTCGGTCTCACACACTCAGGAGTCTGCAGCTTTAGGGCTCCCTAAGTCGTCACTGGTGAGTCTGATTCTCATAAAGCTTTGACCCTTTATAATGTTTGGTAATGATACAGATCCTCTTTTTTTATTATGACAAAGTGTAAGTGGTAAGGTTAGTAGTTGGGCTTTTTGATTGTAGCATATTCTAAACATTATTAAAAAGTATCACATTCATTTTAGTTACTTTATTTTAAAGTTTGCAGTACAATGGTATATTTATGTTAACTCATAAATTAGTGTCAATATAAACATCAATAATCATATATCAATATTCTGTTCAGTCACAGCAGCAACAGTGTGTGAACTATATTGTAATATATTGGCAAAAGTAGTATTTGTGACACACAACATGGGATTTCTGAAAACACCAAGCTATGGCCATATTTATTCAGTTTATGTATAATGTATATGCCAAAAAAAGACCATAGTTTAGTTTGAAGAGCCCATGATGTAGTAGGGAGAGATTATTAGTTTTGTTTTCAGCAAATAAAGAAAAGAATAAAACATTTAAAAA
The DNA here is from genome assembly GCA_024416835.2 of Perccottus glenii. NCBI lineage: Eukaryota > Metazoa > Chordata > Actinopteri > Gobiiformes > Odontobutidae > Perccottus > Perccottus glenii. Next base: position 8,244,265 of record CM044555.2, on the reverse strand, counting down.
ATTTGCAAAAAAAAAAAAAAAATTAAATAGAATATCTCTATACCCTCTGTGCTGAAAATAGAAAATACTGATAAAAAATATAAATATATATTTTTTGACATTTTCATCAAAAGTCAAGTAATTCCCCATTAGAGCTCTTTCTGTTGTTTCTATGCATTGTGTCCTGGTCTAGTCTTTGTTTCTGCTGTGCCTACATCCTGTTTTCTCAACACAAGAGTAAACACTATTTGAATGCAGGTGGTGTGCCTTGTCTGAAGTTTTTGCTGTGTGTTAATGTGGTAAGATCTGGCTGTATGTGAACAGTGTGCCCTCCTGAACCTGGGATGCCCCCTGACACACACACACACACACACACACACACACACACACACACACACACACACACACACACACACTGCAGTCAGAGGTGGGATGGCTGCAGGCGGGAGGCAGGTCGGCAGCGATTAGAGGGGCTGTGTGCGTAATGGTTGCCATGTGCGGACCCATCTCTTCCTCTGATGCACACACACACGGGGCGCCCACCTCCCGAATCCCTCAGAGATACCGTACACTTTTAAAAACATTAGCCCCTAATGCTTTAATGCCTTCACGTTGACGCGGGGTTGGACTGGAGCTAAAATGGCAGACACAGAGGAATGCTGGCTTATGTTTGCTCAGAGTATGAGGAAGGGCTTTGGCTTAGATTTTTTATTCAAACACGATGGAGCTGTTGTCCGACTGTGTGCTCCAAAGGAAATGTCAGAAAACAAGGAAAGGCAGCTTTGGGTTTTACAATAAGATGTTCTTTTTTACAGACAATATTGCTTTTGTGTAATACAATGTCTTTAAAGAAATACAATACTTCTGTGTAGGATAAGTCCATTTTTGTTTCCATATCTTGAATTCTGTTTCCCTGTTACTTTTAGACACATGATAATGTTTTCTTGAAATAAAACAAGGATAATAACTTTTTAAAGAGACAGACATAAGGCATGCTACCGTTTTCTTAATACATATTTCACCAGAATCCGTCACATTAACACAAATGCACCTCACAGTTTAAATTTGTAACATATTTATTGAGATGTAAGTCACATGGAAGTTTGTAAAAATATTTGTCTTCTTTAGTTCAAATGGCATTTACTTCCGGAGTAGTTCGCTGTGACTCATCCTTTTCCTTGTTTCGATCATTAATCACAGGCTACCATGCAAAAGCTGCGGACATTTCCATGAGAATGACAGGGCCATGTTGTTGAACTAGTAACGTCTAACGAACACTGGACATGACGAGTGGCCTGTCTCCTGAACATGCCAGGTGTCCCGGGCTGGACAGCATGAAAAGCAGTGTCTGACCTTGGGACGGATGGCTGAAACCCGAGTTGAATCCACCACGTCTAAATGTCGGTCACCTGAAAAAACCTGAAGCTCCTCCCTTTCACTCGTGCTCCTTCGTGTGTGTCTCTTTTCTACCTGTTCTGCCACCCTCCATGAGTTTGAATGGGAAAGTACTAGGACACCTCCTCCCGTGTCCCCTCCTACTTTCACCATGCCGAACCTTTGGTCATTGAACGCCTGAACAGCTTCCTTGTCCGTGAGTTTCTTTCATGTAAACACAAACATAGAGGGCGCAAAAACAAAGGTGTTATTGCGAGGAATTTATTCTGTCAACCTCTTAACTGGTGCGCGCTACAGGGACGTCCAGGGCACAGTCTGGACTATGTACTGACGAAGGGAGCACGCTACAAGGCAGTTACAGTTCACCTTTACATGCACCCAGTGAGCTAATCTGAAAGACCAACATTTTGTCACGGAAGGCTGCTGAGATTCTCCTCTGAGGTTATTCACAACAGCTAAGAAAAAACACATTGTCCCCTCAGTTAGCAGGCAAGGAAATTGATTTAGAAAACAGGGTCTTAATGTGAGCACTGGTGAATATTGGCATTGACTAGAGAGAGACCACACAGTTGACAGATTGCTAAATTTGCTAAAAATTGTTTAGTGGTTTTTGAATCATAAATGCTGTTATTTTGAGCTGGAAGCAGAGAGATAGACATCTGTAAAGAGGCATAGACCGCACCCAGCCATCAACACACTCTTACCCTCTAAACAAACTGAAAAAGGTGTGGACAGAATCTAAATCACATGCTCCATCTCACTCTAGATAAACTGGGAAAAGTAATTGTTTCTCAGTCCTTGATTGGTAAATTAAGTAAATGGTGCTAATGAAACTAGCGGTAACTGGCCACTTTAATTAACAAAGTCAGATGGAGGTTAATGTAGCCAGACCAAGGTGCTCAGCCAGTGAGTCGATAGAATAGACGACCTCTCCTATAAGCTGAAAACACTGATTTACTGTTTGTTTATTGAGTTCTGTGCTGCTCAAAAAAATCCAAACTAAACAAAAAAGTTATTTTTGGGATGGACAGAAGTCAGTTAGAAATGCAGTTTTATGTGATTTAAAGACTCAAGACAAGTTTGGATCAGACTTGCCCTGGCAATAAATAATAAAAATAATAATAATAATAAAAATAACACTGTCCATAGGAGAGCATTATATCTTGAGATTGCACAAAACTCTTTGCCATACAAATGTATTTATGGATAATTCCTATATACATATAATTAGTCCTAGTTGTTCCAAACATGGATATTAGCCGGTACCAAAGGACATCCCCATGTTTATTACCAACATCAACGGCCCTGACATCAGTGCAGATATTAAAAGCTCAGTTTTGTTCATCTGCTTGTCTGTGCTGCACTTTTTCATTTAAAAATCTGTTTTGCTGCCTGAAAACTCAAAAGAGGCCCAAACAGATAGAAAAGTGTATACAATGTTTTACATTTTTTATTCCTTTAGCAGACACTATTATCCAAAGCGACTTACAATCGACAGTAGTTACATTTACATTTTCAGTTGACGATTTCATTTTAAAGTGACTTACATTAAGGTTCCATTCACCAGTGTTACAGCTGGAACACCACTGGAGGCAAGGAGGGTTAAGTGTCTTGCCCAAGGACACAACAACAGTATGAACTGTGTGGAGAGCGGGAATCGAACTGCCTACCTTCTGGTTGAAGGAGACTGCTCTACTGAGCCACTGCCGCCCGTTTTGTTGCTTGTTGACCATGAGCACATATCTTGTCATGACTTTTGTCCTGTCTGTTTAAAGTGAGAAATCTCGATGGCTCCTTCATTTTAAAAGGGTGAATGTAAAGCATTAAAAGTACTGTTCAGTGTATATTGTAAATGTGTGCACAAAATAATGCTTAGGTTGTCAGAAAAAGGATATGCTAAGAGAATGACCATGGAGTGGGTGAGACAAACTAAAATGTTCTCTTCAGTAAAATCCCTGTCTGTATGTACACACATTGTCTTCCAGTATCTAAACAATCTCCTAACTCAACTTAATGATCTCCTCTCACTATATCTACCTTGTCACTGTGAGCCCTTCCATCTTAAACACGGACCAAACTGGGATCAACTTGATCGATACAGAATGAGCTCCCTCTCCATTCCTCGCCTCAGTTTCCTTGTTTCCTTCACACTTGACTTGTCCCCGAGTGTATACCGCATTAATAACTCCAGTTCTTTTAGTGTTCAGTGGAGAGCTGGGGGAGAATTGTATAGAAGCCCTTAATGAACTGGGTGGTCGCTGTTGGCCTTAACACCAATTAGCACAGCTTTTAATTAAGGCTCTAATCAACGCAAATGATGGTGAGGGCCAGAGCAGTGCTGAATACAAGAGCCCCGCTGGGATGGATGCACTTGAACCAACACAGTCTTGTAGCTATATTCAAGCAGGATTTGAAAGCTTGGCTATTAAACATGGAATAGTGTATCAGTAAAGCAACACAAAATGACTTCGACATCTCACTCCCTACAGAGATTCCTCAGTCATGTTTATCTGGAACTCTTTTATTGTTGACACTAGACCTGTCTGACCCAGCCAAATAGGGTCTAAAACATATCTGGCCCCAAAATAGTCTCCAACACTTTTTATTCAGAATCTCTAAGGCATTGAGTCAAGGGTACACGCTGCCCTTATCCAAAAATATGAAGCAACAGGAAGAGAATGTCTACGAGAGCGGTCTGCCAACTTCCCAAGCTGAGGGAGAACTGGTATTTTTATTAAGAATAAAGGATGCTGACTGTTTTACTTAGAGCTCAGGCAAATGTTACTTTTTCTTACAAGGGAAGACAGAGGAGACAGCATTAATAACAAGGTCAATGTGATTCCCAGAATATGAAGAAGAATGGTTATTTTGGAAGTGTGCTTGATTTTAGTTTGTAGTCTCAGCGGCGGAGGAGGGACGAGTGATGCCAACTGCATGCCTCGGTTCTAGTAACAGGGGTTGGATGTTAAGCTCTCCGTAGTCTAAGTGCTGATCTGGTCCGATCCAAGTCCGAGTCACACATTTTGGACTCAACAGGTTCTGGAAAGGGTCGGCCCTCCCTCCTTCTGGAATATTACAGGAGAATATGTAATTCTTGGCTCAGATGAGGCAACAAGTAGTAATGGCATGTTTCTCCCACATGAATTGAATTTAAAATACTAATCTGTGTATTGGAAGACATGAGTGCACTGCATGTTTAAGCGGTGATGTGGAGAGAGCCGAGCAGAAAACAATACTCCAAGGAAACAGAGGTCAAAGCAGCAAGTCCTGGATGTAAAGTGAACAATAGAGTTAAATTACCAGTGACTTCCAAAATGACACATACAGACAAAATACTCTATGTTTAAAAAGTAGTTTACGGTAGTAGCAGTTGCATATAGGCTGTAGCATTAATGTTCAATTTAATTTGGAAACCAAGCTAAACATACATTAATATTGAAATTGTTCCGTCAGGAAAACAAACAAACAAACAAACAAACAAACTAACAAACAAAAAAACATGGTCGATTATTGTGGCATATCTAAGCCGACCTTCAGAGTCCTTTACATGAAGCCCATGCTAAACGCGCTCTTTTCAGGTCTTTATTCTTTGATTATTGTTGCTCTAAGATTACAAAACACTTGAAGAGTTCATTTGCACAAACAAATAAATGCCATTTTGGAAATCGGTGAACTAAGACTTGTAATTTATTCTTTGCATAGCCCTGTTTTCAAATCCATAATAGTGGTCCTAATTATACACAGGCACTCAAGTTTGGTTTGACTGATATCACCTTTAGCAAAAAATAAAATAAATAAAAAACTAACAATTTATAAAAACTGAATTATCTGCTTTTGCAAATGAACTCTTCACTTGTAGTTTGGACATTGCTGGTTCGGATTACAGTAGCTGTGACAATTGCACCTGTATCCAACCAGACCAACATGATAAATATTTACAGATGTATTAATGTTCTACAGAAATAATGGTCTTAACAGCAAACCATGACAAACAGCATTTACTTAAACACTGTTTTTTTCTTCATGCAAGTCCTCTTATAAACTAAAGAGAGTCATGTGCCCCTCCAGAGCAGGTCCAGAAAATAACCCAATCTTTTGTAGAATTAAATGTCATTATTTTGTTTTATTCTGCACACTCTTAGCAGTATGGCTAAGATCCAGCTACGGTCATGTGACACAGTTTCATGTCTAAAACATGAGTACTACTGCTGTGTGTTAACTCATCTGCTCACACAAGACATATAGAGAGACTGCTTTGTATCTGTTTCACTTTCTGCTCCAGTTCATGTTGTTTTGTGAAGTGATGCCATATAAGGTCACACAAACAGCTCACTGAAAGCATTTGAGTTTGTTTCATTCACATCTGGCTCAGATCTCTATCTCCCGTCCTGTCTGCCATTTTTGATATGTTTTTTTTGATTCCCTGTCCTCATCATTTTCATCTCAGTCGTTTTCTCTCGCCTGTCTTTTTGCATATTCGCCTGCTCACCTACTGTTTCCAATCAGCTGCCTTTGTAGAGAGTCAGTTTGGGGCCCTAATGCCAGAACATGGCTCCCACTGGCAACACACACAAAGGCATCACATTCTTAAGAATTCCTCCCATCTTGGTCTTTTTTCAATGTCACCTTTTCAATGTCTCAACACAGGCAGAGATTTTTAGATTCATAGTCAATCTTGTGTACATACAGACAGGAGATAACACAGCAGACATTCTGGCATGAGGAATGACAAACAGAGGAATATAGATAAGTAGACAGACACAGGCCAGCAAATGACCCTTATAAGCCCTTCAGAAAACTTTACCGTAGGCAAACACCTGGCCGTTTTCTTCTTCTTTGTTTCTGTCACTGTCCAGCCCCATCGTACTTCCTGTTACCCTGGTAGCTTTTATTCTGTTCATTGAGAGTGGTGGTTTGTAGTTGGTCCAAGGTTTCCAGTCAATGTCTAGCTTTAGGTTCAAGTGGCTGCAGTTCTTTTTATGCTGTCGGACTAAAAGGCAGATTTAGTGTTACTATCTGTGGCCTCTTCCCTTCCTAGTCTCAGTAGCTTCTCTGTGGAGTTTTACCCTGGACACTTTTACTCTAAGACTGTTAATATTAGGAGAGAGTTTTATAGAAACTCATAACTATATCCCAACTGCTGATTGTGAATTATACCCTTTTTTTCTGTTTGGTACAACAATTTGTCTGACCTCTATGGATTTGAGTTTTATTTGCAGGGGACAATCCCACTGATAAATCAGCTTCTGTACCCATCTGAAGCCATTCAACCAATCAGAAAATGAAGGAACATATAAAGGCCACCACAGTTCAGATAAAAAGCTACAATTGTTCCAACAGGTGTTTTATTGAGTGGAAAGGCCAAACCCTGATGTACTGGGTTAGACCGGGAGGCTAGGGGGTTCGATTCCCGCTCTCCCCACAGTTCATACTGTCGTTGTGTCCTTGGGCAAGACTCTTAACCCACCTTGCCTCCAGTGGTCAGCTGTAACACTGGTGAATAGAAGTTTTGGATATAAGCGTCTGCTAAATGAATAAATGTAAATGTAACTCTTGTTCATTGGGCTTCTATTAAAAAACAAACAAAACAAAACACACTATTACCACAATGTCCTGATGTTGGTTTGAAGTTTATGATATTAAACTATGTTTAATGCATAGTGACTTTATGTGATACTATTACTACATACTTTTTTAACCATATGCTTGGTTAGTTATCAGGTTTTGCATATCTTTATCTTGTGCATTAACATACATTTGAATGTACATACACATTTCATCTCTAAACAGTGTGTAAATGACTAAATCTGATAAAGCACATTAAACTGACAAGTCTCTTTGCCATTTGATGTCATATCTTTATAATTAGAAACTTGAATAGAAAAAAAAATACATGTTGAACCTTTTCCTCACCTGCTGCGCTTTATTATATCTGTTTGTAGGATCGACGGGGCTTTGATGCCGACACACACACAAACACACACAGCTAACCTAATTAAAGTGGCCCGGTTAAGCACCATGTGTCAGGGCCTCGCTGGGGTAGGTGTTAGGCATGTGGATAAGGCAGGGGCCAAGCACTCGCAAATCTCAACTTAAATGCAAAGAGATTAGACAACTTTTGCAAGATATTAGCTGTTCAAAAATGAGAAAAATGTCCCTAAGCCTCTTTTACAAGAGCTGGACCTGGTCAGACAAGGCTCGCTTTTGTTTAAGCAGCAGCCACAGCAGTGTGCGTATGTGTGATGGATAAAAGTGTTCAGGCCTGTGGTTGGGAGGACACGGGGACAGGTCCGGTGTGTATAATCAGGACATGGTATTAACTGGTACTTTAATGACTTCCATTCCTAACAGTGTTCCAAAACAGGAAAATAATCCACTGTGGATGAATAATATGGGTGTAGAAGGAGAGATAACTGAAATGAAAAGGTGTGGAGTGATGGAGGTAATGAAACTACAGAAGGATGTCACTTTACAATAAGGTTGTGTTTCATAATTTAAGTTTTATTTTGGCTGTACCATTAAAAAAAAAACATTACTAGAATGTTGTAACACATGAGGCCAAGGTGACATATGCTTTGCCATATTGTGATTTAATATTTATTTTAGTGTTTTATCTTCATACCCAAAACCACTTCATGCAAGGTGCTAGACTGGTAGAAAAAGTTGGGTACATAAAACAAGAAAAAGCAGGGAATAATGTATAACCAATAATTAACACAAATGATCATGAATGAAACACAGTTGTGTAACGTAATTATATTTATTTCATATTATTTCTAGTAAAGACATAGATGAGACATTAAGACAAGAAAAAAAGCAATGTTTGGTCTGGTTACAAAGTGTGATCTTGAAGGACTTGGCTAACAATTGTATTTTAGGATTTCTTGTGAAGGTAGACTGAATTTGGAGTAGTGCAGAAGGGATGTAAAAGGACGGCCACCCACATTACTCTGAACTGTCTCCAGTCAAGGCGAACGTTATGCAGCAGAGGAACGTGAGAACACACCACCCTCACACATCAGGATGACAGCTTATAAGATTTATTCATTCATTTCATCCTTAAGATTTGTATTGATTATTGCCAAAATATATAGTAAATACTTACTCTAGTGGTCTAAAAGTAGGTACGAGAATATTGTGTGATGCTAAGCAATATGTTAAGTTAAGTATGATACAGACGTTTAGAGGCTGCACAGTTTGAAAAAGTGCAAGAATCTGATCAGTGTTTTTTTTTTTTTTTTACATAAATATGAATGTAATGTAGACCAATAACAAAGTTGAACCAAAGAAGACAGGTGTGAAAGTGTCTGAATTTCAAAATTCTACTCATGAACTACTACTAATGAACACTTGAAATAATAGCACTATTTTGTTGTACTTTATATATAATGGTAGAAGGTAGTTAGATTAAAAATAAGTACATGGAGGTATGCTCTTTTTGGTGCATGAGCTACACTGGTGTCATTAATCAGATTGAGATGTCCAGTCCGTTGATAAATGACTGATTTCCTCTGGATGTACAATGAACTTGGTTAAAGCAGTTTGTTGTTTAGTGAAGCTGTAAGGACAAAGAAAGATGCGACAGACTGAAAGAAGAGTGGTATTCAATAAAGGAGACCTCTCTGCATGATAAGGAGAGCCACTAGAGTCCCTGGTGTGTGACATGGCCTGGCCCCTGTCATCACTGAGCTCCTGTTGTGCCCCCCCCCAGAGAGAGAACGAGCGAGAGACCATCAGACGGACAGAATGAGAGAGTCCAGACAGCCATGTGAGCGTGTCATATGGAACAGATTTAGTGCTAATGACCCCTCATCCTGCGCTCGGTGCCCACCCTCTGCCACCACCCCCTTCACACCACTTCATCCTGGCCTGTATCATCCTGTCTTCACCTGCAACAAAAAGCCCCATAAACGGATACCTACGCAATTTTTATTGCCACAAAAAAAAGTTTTTAATTCTGCACTGTTTAAGGCTGACTTTAGGCCTATGTCTATAAACTGACTTTTAAATAGACCCTCCTGCACTAGACCTGCTCACATTTGTTTTAAAACCATTGTCACGTGTAACATCCAACAAACAAATTAAATATATATATGGAAAATAATACAACAACAGTAACATTTACTCAAAGTATGATTAATTGGTAAATGTGAGCAGGTGTTGAACACTGGACTGTTGGTTCTTGAGCTTATTGTAGGCCCATTATATTCATTATCTGCAGAGGTAATAAAATATTTTTTTTAAGTATCAAAGTCTGCGTTAAAGTCTGCCATCTGCTACCTATAGAAGAGACGACGTACATGGCAGCTGATAGCAGGAAGTAACAAAAGTACTTTGGTACATTATTAAGCTCTGCAGCTTTATCAAAAGAAATAGGACAAAATAAAAACACAAGATTGAGTGTTAAAATAGTCTTAACCATTATAAGAAATAACTTAATTTTTTTCTACAGTTAGCTTTATTAAATATCTTCTGAGGTCTGAAAAAGTGGGAACAGTAAGGATATTTTGTCAGAAATTTTAGAAATAAATTTGCTATCCTTATTAAGCAGCTATTAAATTTGGCACAAAGATTTTAGAGCCATGTTAGTTCTTCAGTACAGACAAAATATGCTCAAACATAGCTATATTGTAAAAAGGGCAACGTAAAATTTATGTAACAACGCTGCAGATTGTGCATATGTTTGAGTACAAGAGGCTCCAGTGGTGTTTAAACAGTCCTGGAGTCACTTCCTGGACAACTGTACCATTTTTTTCCTTAGCACAACCTTCAAAACTCTTGATCAAAGACAGTGACAGTCATGTGTCAGTGTCGGTGTGGCGCTCATCGCCTCAGTAAGAAGTGGGCTCTTTCTCGAGTGTCCGCTGCTTGAGTGTTTGACCTCTGCACCGACCTTCACCCGGACCATCAGCTCCATGTACTTCCCATATCTCCGTCACATTGACACTGGCATTCTTTCACGTTAGCGCATCGTCGTGCCAAAGATAGCCCTGCCAGACACCCCCTGAGCGCTCCGACTATCTATCCCTCATACACAGGCAAACAGGGTTAATTAGTAACCAAGGTTTATGAGTAGCCTGCAACTTTTAGCTGGACTTACGCTGTAGCGACAAGACACAAGATATAATATGTCGGCTTTTGGTGAGTTGCGATCACGTGAATGAATGAGTGCATGTAAAACTCTTGCCTTCTTTGTGTCTTTTTTTTGTTTAAGATGGACAACTTTACACATGATGGAGGAGCTCTGAACATTTTTCACTTCCTTTGATTCCCAAACAAACCAAATGCTAACATTTACCATTTCTGTGTTTAACTCTTCCCCTTTCCTTCATTGCACAATAATTGAACAAGGTTTTAGCGAGATGTTCTTCTGCCCCCCTCTGTCTCTTCAATCAATAACAATAAAGGGGTCTAGTTATCTATTTCGCCCTCCTTCAGCGACTCGTGGATCAATACTCATCTGTCATGGTTTCAAACACTCAATGTTATCGCTTGTGCCGGAGATTAGCACGTTGTAGCATCTTAACCTGATGTTTATCCGGAGTTACGTAGGTCTGTGAGTGTGTGGTTTCAACACTACATAAAGTGAGCCTGTATTTGCTATGGTAAAAACAACAACATTTGTTTTAGTGATACTTACCAGATCTTACCATTTTGGAAGTCTATTTTCATTTCTACACATAAAGGGTGTCATCAAATATGGTTAAATGAGATTGCATGCAATAAATGCTTTATATTTTTGTAAACATTTGGCATTGAATGTGAAATAGATCTACGTTAGAAGACAGGTAATACGTTTTTCAGAGTCTGCATTATTACCAACAGTATTTTTTGCATCGCCAAAATATTGAAGGAATATAATGTAGCCAGGTTTCTAAACTAGAGAAAAGTTAAAATTTGTATTTGAGTTGGATTTCCAGGGCGCAGTCGTAATAAACATAGAATAAATTGAAACTGGAAGCAGAGAAACAAAGAATTGTATAATAATAATTGCCCGCTCTCAACTATTGGTTTTTACAGATATGCAACAGAGTTTGTTTATTCCAGCACTGGCTATAAATGGTTACACAGAGAAACAGCACCAAAAAGTGAAAGATGAATATAAGATAATTGTAGTTTAAAGCGTAACTATGTTGTTGGGGGGTATTTAGGGGGCATGAGGGAGTTTTTAGTAACAGCAGTTTTAGGTTGTGTGTATCACAATAGATGCTACAGCCCAGGTCAACACTGGCCTCTTGTCCTGTCACAACGTTGTGGAGAGTCATCCATATCCCGGACTGTCACTGAAACCAACCAGCTCCATTCTTCATCCACTCTCATCTTTCAAACCCAGACCACTCTTCCCCATCTGTCTGTCAGACCACAACTTAACCTTTCACCCCCAGAGGCCCGCCCATCTAGTTACCCCAAGCCCTCAGACAATTGTCTCACTGACCAGCAACGGCTCATGTGTCTCTTTCTTTAGAGTACCTTTTTTTTCTTTTGAGATCAAAGCAGAAACTGAATAAAATCTTGATTATGCTGTCATTTTAAGCCAACTTTAACAAATATAAATATGGTCTAACAAGGTGGACCAGCAATAGTAGTCAAGACATGTCCAAAAAACTCTGTAGTATTAAAGAATAAAAGGCCTTTAATATAGCTTGTCCAGATCATATTAAAGGACTTTTAATTGTTTAACACTAAAGAGTTCCTCGACATTTCTTAAATACTATTGCTGGTCCACCTTGTAAGGATATATTTTGCCCAGTCCTGGAAGAGCACCTGTTGTGTTTTATTGCTTCAGACACCCTTGACACACTCGCCTCTGTCGACTTTTAAATATAGATATGGTTTGTACTTGAGCAAATCTAGTTAAAATAAAAAACATAACATAAAATACTTTACTTCATTTCATGCCCCCTTCCATTAATCGTCACTTTTCTAACAAAAACGTATTTTACCTATGGACATAAACAGTAAGTTAGACAAATCTATGCAGCGTCAGAATGATCAACAACAAAATCTTCATTATGCCTTGCCCACTGTTAAAAATAACAATGTTACTCCACATAATTTCTAAATATATCAGCAAAACAATAATATATATATATATATATATATATATATATATATATATATATATATATATATATATATATATAAATAATTGTTTTGGTGGCCCTCTGTGATCCTGTTGTATTTTTTTTTTATCCATGCAGAAGTCATGGATGTGTTCAACTCGTGTTAACATGATTTATGAAGGATTTTTTCCTTCCCATTTAGCAACATAAATGTGTCTCTTAAGGGGAGATTGCCAGAGAAATGGAAGACAGTATAATTTTCATTTCATTCTCTTTATTCCTCTACCGTTTCCTTTCCTCGTCCTTGATTCCTGTTTAATGTCTAGACCGATGAGCCCAATCTGGACTGGTTCTGCCGCGTTCGCTCTTTGATTAATGGCTGTAGGTGAGGAAGTATCAGAGCTGCCTCGTTCTTTTTTCACACACACACACACACACACACACACACACACACACACACACACACACACACACACACACACACACACACACACACACTGCCACCAGCTCGGCCTTGTAATTGATGACAGAGTGGCCGCCATTTGCAAACCAAATGTGGAAGAGTCCGAGAGACATTGTGGACTCTCACTCTCTTATCCTCGCTCTGGTCCTGTCTTTTTTCTGTTTCCTCTTCTCGGTGTCTGTTCCCATGGCCTCATTATCCATTTGTCACATTGATATGAAGGGGCCAGTGCAGCATTGTGACATGCTCAGGAGGCAGTATAAATATTTGATTAGCCCTAATGGAAATCGTCACAGAGCACTAATTGCGCCACACATTATCTGAGGAGCACTATCAGCGGCGGACATCCCCTTTTGATCCTCCCACCCCTCCTCCTTTCATGTCAGACATCCACAAAGTGCTAATCCTTTCTTGAATGGAGTGTTTTTAGTCACATCATCTAATTTCCTGTCAACCATTCTTCAACACAGTGGCTATATATCTTTTGTTTGTCATCTTTTGGTCTATTTATAAAGGAGTCATTAAGGTAAAAGTGTACATATCAGCTGATGATATAGAAAATAATTGTCTATTATTGAGATGAGCTCTTCTCAACAAAATTTCTCACCTTTTACCTGCCTGTTCTGTCTTTTAACCACTGTAGTTTTTTGGGCTGCATACAACATTCCAAATGGGCTGCATACAACATTCCAAATCCAAATCCAAATTCCAAATACCTCACATTTGTATTCTGATTTTGCTTTTTGATTGTGTGAGGGCACATTTGGCAGGCAGACATTTTGTAGGGGTAGGACAATGGAGCAAAATATTTAATTTAATTTAGGGACTTTAGGACTGCACAGTATTAACAAAAGAGTCAATATGCAATATGGTTGAATTCAGCATATGAATTGTGTTGCACTGTTTCCGCTTGAGTTTAGATATAGTTTTGGCATACTCAACCATATAAAGCTGTTCAAAATGGTATCTCCACCCTATTTTTTGTATCATGTTGCTTTGCTAGAAAAGTTAATTTAATAATATGATACTTAATTTAATCATGTAAGCCATTAGATTTGTTTTTACTTTGTAAGGTTGCATTTAAAAGAGGTATATGGGTAAGATCAATTAGATAATGTAGATGGTCATGGACTGTAATGCAGACTTTTACATGGTTCACATTTTGATCATGACCTACTTGTTTCTTGTGACAAATCCTCAAAGCGTCCTTTTGAAGTTGACACATGACATCTTTTGTCTCCCCACGTCCTTCCTTAACCCCATCCTGTGTGTGTTTACTTGTTGTTATTTACGGCGCGTCTCCTGCACAGATCTCACCGACATTGTTCAGTGCGCTCCTCTTTTCTCTTCTCCCTCCCCTTCCTCGGACGTTTCCATTTAGCCAAAGACAAAACAAGTTAATTAGATCGGAAGTGCAGGCCTATCAATGGGGAATCAGTATTCAAATCAAGGCCTTGCCTGGACACAAACAGCAGGAAGCCAAACACGGCTGAATGGAGGACAGAGCTGAGACACAGAGACACAGCTCGTATTGGCAACAACAAACAAACTCTTTAGGTACCAGATTTGCTCTTACTAGTTTGTCCTTTTAATGACTGCAATTTACACTGTAGAGTCTCACAGTCCTCTATTCATGCTTGAATTGTTCTTGTTTTTCATCAGTTTAAATAAAGTCGAATTCACACAAGCTACCATATTTGCTTAGTAAATAGAAAGTAAGAAAATGTGTGCATTTAAAACTTGTATGTTTAGAAAGAACACCTGCAAACTGGGGATGTCAAAGCGGCACAATGGATTTGAGGTTGGGGAGGTGGATGGATAATATTTGTTAATATAAGATACAGTTATACATTATGAAGTCTGTTTACACTGGATATGGTCAAAAGGGGGGATGGTCTTTTTTGCAACTTTTGGAGGCAAAAATGCAAATCTCTACCTCACGCTCCTCATTTTTAGCAGGTGAACAGCAATGGTAGCCCTGCAGGGACATACTGGTGTCAGGTAGAAATATGTTTGCTTAAAAAGAAACATTAGAGCTTCTTCTCTTGCAGTGCTTTGTTTGTCTGTTGCGTGCATTTGTAGAAACTAGAAGTAATGGAACTTCAACTGAGTTCTACAAGAGGGATTTAAATATACTGTATTTCTCCCAGACAGATACATTTGTGTGTGTGTTATTTTGATTCAATAGACATTAGACAATAATAAAAACTTTACACAAATGTGTTTCATTTAGCTTCATATTTTACACAATGCACAAAAGCAAAGTATGATCAAGGTTAAAGATTTCTTGTAGTTGTTTAGTTTTACACAAATGCAGTAAAGCACTATGGGACACTTGCTACTGAGCATATAATAACATGAAGTGTCGACCATACGCTATGTAACTAAAATTAGTGCTGGCAAGGAGTTGCTTACAGACTTTCCACCTCCATTGTGTGATGTTTTTGTCCGATAACCTTACCCAATATGTCCAGAATGAATAGTAACATAATGTAGCAAAAGTAGAAAAATGATTTGTTTGCAAGTGCAATATTTTGACAGGCATTCCCACATAACCACTTACTTCTCTGTCCTAGAGCAGTGAAAGTGAGAATAGGTTCGCCTAGTGGACACAGCCGACTGTATTTTCTTATTATCTGTCAGTGTATCATTTTGTCTGATGCTTTCGTCATCCAGAGATGCACTAACAGATATAGATGACAAAATGAGGGTAGCAGCGAAGGGAGTTGGAAGGAGAGGGGGCTAGTGGGAGGTAAAGGTCCCATTATCTCGTGTGGAGGGCCACCTGAGCTAAAGACAGCCATTTGTTCCCAAATCGACCTGTCGACCCCCTCCTAATTACCAGCCAATTATTTCCAAATGGAGCACATTCACCCGCCCAACCCTGCTCACTTAGAGACGAGAGGGACCCAGTCTTCTGCGCTGGGACTCACTAAAACCCCAGTTTCACTTTTTTATTTTTATATTTTTCATTTTTATTTCAGCTTTTGTTACCATATGAAATAACTCAATGTCACACACAACACATTATATTTTTAATCCCATGATGTTGCGTGTGCTTCTCCAGGTGTTAATTAAGATAATGAAGTGGGCTAATTACAGGAAGAGCTGACACTGAACCTGTGTGAGTCCATGTGTAATTGTCAAACTGGTCTCAATGAAAACTGCTGGTATTTAACGCCGCCACAAAAACTAGATGGAATAACAACGTTTGGTTATCTACAGTATTTATTTAGAAAATGTCTACAAATATCTCATCTTATATGATGTAGACTTTTCCAAAGAAGAGCCTGCTGTTTAAATGGCTCTCGCACAAAGTTATGATTTAATATAGGGCTTTTTCTTGATATGTGTTTTCCTAAAGTGATAATGTGCACGGTCAGTTAGAGCTGCTTAGTGGTATCTGGTCAGCTTGGTTCAATTATGAGTCAAAATTCATTATTCTTGGTTTTTACTGTAAAGAAACCACCAATATGACTTTTTCATAGAGCTATTTGAATGACTTTGAGTTTAGGGGAAAGCAGTGATTATTTTAAATTGTCTTTTTTCTGCAAGCCCCAAAAATGTAAATAAATAAATAAATTGTAGGTATTGTTTTGGCCTTCTTGCCTTTATTGATGGATTGACAGTGTGGGTAGACAGGAAACCGAGCGAGAGAGAGGGGGATGACATTGGGCAGATGACCGGTCTGTGCGTATTTGCGAGTGTTCTACCAACTGAGCTAGGGGCCCCTCTAAAGCCCTAGTATTTCAATCTGCCCAAATTGTTGCACTTTTGTATTAACCCTTGTGTATACTGGCTTCACACTGTTGATGATGGAATTGGTGTGCAACAGTGTGCTTTCCAGATTGAATGGTCATTTTTTGACAGTGCAGTGAAAAAATTCTGGAAACGGGGCCATAGCCTACTTCTCCTTAGGCTGGCTCCTGCAGACACATTTTAAAGAAATAGTTATTTCAGAGGCACTAGCAGCAAATGCTTTAAACAAGTGTGTGTTATAAAAATATAAGCAATCCATTTATATAAAACCTCATGCAGCTGATTAAAATATGAATACATTTGCAAACTACGCTTCATAAAAAAAATCAGTTTGTAGAAGTCCAGTTGAAGACAGAGTCCATTACTGGGTGCCATTACTGAAAAGTTACTGTAAGTGTTTGTATTTTGCTGGGTAATTTTTTTTTTTTTTTTTAAGTAATTGCAAAAGACTGTGAGTTATTTCTGGTTAGTATGCAGCAAGCTTTATGTAAGTAAACATACTTCCCAACTTAGTTTGCTGTCCATGTTCATAGTGTACTGCAAAGAAGTGCCCTATAACATATATGTACATGTAACACATGGCAAAGATAAGGGGCTGCCTATCAATTTATATAATACATAGTTTACAACACCAGATTTACTGACTTAGGACACTGAGACAATATTAATATGTGCATTTAATTCTACCATAAATAATACCAAAAAATACCATATATTTTTTTTCCCAATGTTATCATGCAGTTGCTTCACTCTGTGTCTCTGGCACCGGTCAGTCTCAGCAGGCCGATGTGTATCGACGGGTCCGGCACGCAGGAGCCAGCCCAAGGAGAAGAAGGCTGTGCCCCCGTTCCCAGAATTCTTTGTGGTCAGCCTCCATTGTTCGCCACCACTTGTATACAGTATTGTCAGGCTGATTGTGAGCCCGTTTGACTGTCCACAGAGGAGTGAACACAGCGGCTGAGAGTCGGTGGGAGGAGGAAGGGAGGCAGTGAGCATTGTGTCCCTCACTGGCCATTCTCCTGTTCTCCCATCTGTTTCCCTGTCTTCCTTCCTGTTTCTGTGGGATAGCGAACAAATTAGTAATAGAGGAAGTCAGGCCAGGGCAATATGATGGATCGGAGATATCATCTGGCCAAGTGCTGCAATAGTTTTGAACTCTGACACCTTGCTGCACATTGGCTCACTTTGATCGTTTTGGTACAGTGTTGTTTTCAATTGACCTCTTGCACATACAGTAACAAAACCAGAGAAAAAAAAATAAAATAAAATAAAAAGCCCAACTAACAGTAAGTAAGCCTTTCCCTAAACTTAACCAATTAGGGATGATCTAACCGCTAATAATCAAACCACTAATCAGTCTCAAAATCTAATCAAAGTTGTATATTTAGAGACAGGATGCTTTTGGAAAAAGGTCTTCGTTTATGGTTTTATTTGAACCTGATCTTGGCTTTGCCCTTTTGAGAAAGCACATAAATCAATTTAGTTTAGCTTTCATGAATGTGTGGATTTCAGCTAATGATACATTTGGCATCTTTGTTTAATGTATGTTTAAATAAGACGTCAGAGAAGTCACCAGCAGCACCTAATGTGATTAATAACAGTTAATTAGGTTGTAAAAATATAAAACCTAATAAACACAGTACCATCTGCTGATCATGTACATGTGATACCTGCATGGTCATATATGCTCTTTTATCTTGAATGTAGTGTACTTTGTTTGCAGTAATTTCTGTTTTGAATCATATACCTGTAATCTGATAATTAATTAAGTTTTACTGTCAGGGGACAGAGTTTCTTTCTTAAAGACAAGCATCCTTTCAAATGCAACCTGTTATGTTTTTCTTTTGTAGTCCATTTGTATAAAAGAGAGGTCCTCTGGTTTATTTCTCTATATTGGAACAGTGTGTAAACTTCAGTGTATAGTGAATTTATAATGTGTCTCTGAGGCTGTGTTAGCGGCAGTGTGCGCTCTGCTGTGTCAGACAGAGCTGGGTAGCTAAGTGGATTAGCATATCTCCCATGTCAGCTCCATTGAAACTGACAGGCTGATGACATGGGACTGTGTGATGGTCGTGACCCACCTAAGGTCCATAGCATGGACCTCCCATCAGGTGGTCCCCCCTCGGTGGAGACAAAGGCACAGAGGTGCTCGATGCACAGTGGAGTCAAAGGTTTATGGAGAAGCCAGTGCAGCTGCAATAGTATAAAATCAGTTATGGAAGAATCTATTTATTTTCTACAAAATCAATTAATTTAACTGTTCTGTAGCACAACTATTGAACAAAATATAATCAGTAAAACTACAATGGGACTCAGTATGCGTTAAATATACAAAGATTCTTCATTCTTAATTGTTACACTTTACTTATGTTTCTTTATTTATTCAGTACCAGAAATAGTAAAGTATATTTATGTTGGTAGATAAACTGCAAGGGCTTTAAAGTGATATGAGATGTACAAGTCTGTCCAATTGAAGGAGTTTTTGAATGTTATTCCATAGGAGCGTTAAAGCTATGGGAAAACATTTGATACTTTGAGGAAGTTTACTAAGAGGTTCTTTATTAATGAAAACTGCAGTGTTGTTTTCTAAGTCTATCCAACTTAGTCTTTTTTAATTGACTGCCACCTTTTTGCACTGGACATTCTGTGGTTGACTTGGCTTTGTTTAAATGCCAAGTGTGGAGTTCACCAGTGACTCCTCTGCACATGCATTTCTACGCAGTAGCTCCAGGTCTGAGGATGTTAGGTGTCGGACTGGCGCTGTGGGGGAGGAGGGGGGCATGGTAGGAGGGGGGTGATGATATTCACCTCTGCCACTGGAAGCGGCCTGCTCCATACATCAGTCTATTACAGCCCAGCCTCGCTACGCTCCTCTCCTCGCCTGCTCCCTCCAGTCATTAGCCAGTGAATTAACGACAATCCAGCGTGCTATTAATCACGCTGACAAAAGTGTTAGCATTGCCTGGATGGGCCGGCACGAGACCGGGGCGGGAGGAGGCTGAGGGGGAGGAGGTGGGGGTACACGGGAGAGTAAAGAGAGTCAGCAGTAAAAGAAAGCTAGAGGATGATAGGATATAGTAGGTTTATATGACGGTCATATTTTTTCATTTCACTGTTGATGTTAGCAAGTAGCTTTTCTCACATCATTCATTGAAGTTCCTCTGCTTAGTCCCGTTAGGGGTCGCGGGTGACTGGAGCCTATCCAGCAACTTTGAGTCTGAGGCTGGGTACACCCTCGGACAATGGCCAGTTGGTCACAAGGCCAAACAGACACAATCATTTTTTAATTTGTTTGTCATAAATGTAAATGTGATGTGCAGAAATGAAGTGGTCTTACAAAGGTACTACAAATGGGAAGAATTACAAAGATTACATTATTTTCAGAAAACATAATTTTGTCTCGTGTAGACAGCTGTGGACTGTGCAGCTGAGCTCTTGCCTCTGCTCGGACATCCACAGGCTCACCGCTGTCCTCCCCTGTTTAATCAGAATGGATGGGGTTGTTCTGCACGCTGTCTGCTTTGGTGCTCCCCGTGCTGCTGCCGGGCCTCCCCAGTGGCTCACTAAATGAAGCTGCACTAGAAGAGGGTGTAGGGGGCACAGACTGAGGAGTAGTGTGCTACAGGGGAAAGTGTTCTTCACCCTGACTTTTACTCATTATCTGGGACAACTGCATAACTACTGCTTACTCGCAAAACAGACATAGAAGCATTTAGAGCTAATGCTGGTGAATAATCTTTTATAGCCATCAATTGGATTGGTTTCGATTGAATATTGACATGCATATTCAAGGTTTTACTTCCCCCTGTAAGGATGGTTGGCCGCATAAATCTTACATTCCTCTACCTATATTCTCTCTATTAAATTGCATAACTCCATATAGGATATATTGTATTGGTCAGCAGTTTTATATAGTTATCCACTGTCTTGCAGATAATGATAACTCTTTCTGAGAAATTCTGACGCTATTGTTTGTGTGAAATGTACATTGACATTTGTAAATATGTGTATCTCTTGTTTGGTCTGTTTGTGAGATGTGTTGGATTAAGGCTACATTATGTGGATGTGGCATTAAACCAAGCCTCTCCCATGGTACCTCTCAAATGGTCGTTGTGTAAGGGCGCCGCCATACGGTGATTTTACAGCCAAATACAGCGATATACCTCCGTCCACCAGAGGGCAGGCTCCAAAAGCGGAAATATAAGGAGAAACCCAATGGCGACTTTACAAGAGTAAAACTCATGTTTACAGCCTGGTACAAAAGATGGCTCCGGTCTCTAGAGCTAAGTTTTTACTACGTGACAACTCTGGGGGGGTGTGAATTTTTGAAAATTACGTTGGTTTATGCTATCTAAAAACTATTGTTTTACTATGGAGTAAAACCCGAAAAGCCCGGATGTAACGGCCATTTTATTGCCCATTCGTAATGACAATATTGGTGAATAGGGGACCAATGGGCGGATATCATCCATAATTATACAATCTATGCATTAAACCCATAGTTGTGCCTTTGAAGTTTGTCACACCTGCGTTTGACTTGTTTACTGGCTCAGCCTTAGTTTGATAACACAAGAGAAAGAAAATGGTTTGAGCAGAATGTCATACAAAGACACAAGATGGCTAGTAATGACACTTGAACTGAACACTGTAGTTAACTACGTAAAATGTTGGAGTCCTTTGCCAACCTTTACTGCAGGTTTAACAAAATTAGGACATACAATAAAGACAGACATTTGGTACATGCACAATAATATCAAATAACATTTGACAGAGTTTATTGTTGTTGCACAACTAATAATGATAGCATGTCTAATGTCTGTGAAGTCTAATAATTCGATTATAGACACCTTGGTTAAGGCTAATGTGGAGCCACAAAAACAAACTCTTTAAATAGAAGATGCCTTGGAACTTGAAGATTTTGATCTTGGTAGAATCTGACGAGTATAGAAGCCTGGATTTTCTTCTCACCATTGTGAACACAGGCTGTGTCGTTCCACTCCACTCTCCTGACTTCCTCCCCCTCCTCCTCCTCTCTCTCCCCTTGGGTGATGTTTGCAACTCAATTTGGCAAATGTAACTCAATATTGATTATTATTAATATTTATCATGTTTGTGAACATGTTTTCCTCTAGTGCTATTAATCTGCACTGTTAATAAATGTCTACAGCAGCTCGGGCCCCGGGCCCCCATGGGACCAGGGGCCACCCCACGCACACATACGCACACACCTGCTTTCATCTACAGGAGGCTGCCTGCTGTCTTCTATTTGGCTAGAGGCTTGATAGAGCCACAGCGTTCAAACACACGGCTCTGAATGCCTCCAGGCTCCGCACAAATAAACCATCAATACAGCAGCCATGTTTTAAGAGCACCAGCACAGGAGCACACACGACGCTTCCTTTACTTTCTGTTCAGCTTGGCACAAATTCACAAGTGTATTTTGTAGGGTGGAAAAGTACAGTGGGTACACTGTACTATTATTATTCAGAAAAAAGTAAAAACTCCTCTGCTCGACAGCTCCCTCTTGCAGATTGGATACACAATCCAAACTATCTGGGTATCTAGAGTTGAACTATACAATTACATATTCTTTATAGAAATGGTGTATTTGGTCAACTATGACATTATACACTTTTATGGTGCTATTATCAGCAGATTAATCAGGAGGTGACTTTGCTTTGTGGAATAAACATTAGACAGTGCAAATGAATGGACCAGTGGACCGTGATGACACTCAAATGAACAAGCAGTTGTCCTTAGATGTTTATGGAGCCTAAAGTGATAGCATATTTGGAAACAGATCAAAGTTTGTTTAGTGTGAAACAAGACAATGACAAAGTTGAAGCTAAGCAGTGACAGTTGTTTGAGGCTGTGAGATTATCGACTATCGAAGTGTTTGTGTTTTGCATGAGGTTTTGGAACAATGCATGAATAAGAATGGCTGCTCTTTCAATATTTCTTCTTTATAACTTTCTCTCTTTCTGGCAAAGTATTTCTTTGTTACAACCCTGGGATTTAAGTGTTGCCTGGAAATGTTCCCTGGTACTTTTATAAGGGGAAACATTGTGGGCTTTTTGTTGGCGATGCTGTACTTGACCATACTCTTATTTGCTCACTCCCTACTTCTCAGCTGCTTGGTCACATGCTTCCATTTATACGTCACTTTGACTGTGTGGTACCCTCATGCCACTGTGGAAAAGCACAACATTGTACAGTTTTTCACCTCTCACTCTCGCTCCCTCTACCTTTAATTTGCGCTTGTTTGATTTTTACAGCTGCTTTTCTCACTCCCCTGTTTTTAAACCATCAAAGGGCTGCTTACTACACAGAAACAGGTACCGATATCACTTTGTGGCCCAATAACGCAGCTAAGTGGGACCATATTGACACAATACAGAGGCACAAACAGCAGATTAGGCTTGGCTTTGGACGGCGCCCCTTACTCGTATGCTCCCAGCTCCCACATCAAAATGTTTGGTCATTTATTGCTCAAGCAGCCAGCCATTTTTCATATCTGTCAAGTCCCTCCACCAGACGAACTTTTCTCCCCATATTTGGAGGCGACGCAGTTATTTTGCATAGTTTGGGCCTTTTCCCTGGATACTGTCTTTTCATCAGTGGCTGGCTTTCCTTTTGAATTGAACCAGATCAATTTACAGCCAGACAAAGATACAGTCTCTGTGTGCATTGGAGAGCAAAGGCAGTGAGGGAAATGGGACATGTGTGCTTTATGACGGCCATCAACAGCACACCAACATTTCCAGCTCTTTTTTTTTATTGTTATCATAACCACAACCATGACTTTACTGAGGGGAAGCAAACACTAAGCTACTACAGCTACATTTCATTTGACCCAGTCTGGAGAATAATGTTACTGTACGTTTTTGCAAAACTGCAGTATTTATTTTATTTTTTTTTTATCTTGAGTAAGAAAATGCATTTGGACATTTTTAAAGTTTTAAAGTTTTAAACATATGTGGAGTTTGTGATAACTTACTCAAAACTGCATATTGATGAGCTTGAGGTTATACACACTCCACTTTCCAGTTTAGAGGAACTATTGTGATAATATTCTAGAAAATGTATAAATAATAATGATATTTTTTTACTGTGGCTAATGCATCCCTTGACCTAGGGCTTTGACTTTGTGGATCTAAAATATAACACTGCAATTTTGGCTACTAAGCTTAGTTTTGGCACAATGTCAGTTTGTATCAGTTTTTTCTAACTATGCTTACAGCAGCTTTTAAGATACCAGGCTTGGTTTAATGTAGATAGTGTGTCTAAAATGTGATGTTCAAGCACATAGCATTACTCTGGCAGGGTTCTTTCTGGTGTGCACTGCATTTTAATACAGGTTAATTCTTAATGAGTATTTACAGGCCCCTCCCCAGAATCCTTGCATGCACTCTGTGTTGTTTCTTCGTGGTCAGTCTGAATCGACAGTACAGTCCATACACCACACGGCACATGTGTTTGTGTGCGTCCAGGCAGACGGCAGAAAATGACTCCAGATTTTTATCTTTCTGCGTTTAAGTCTAGAGTGCCCTGATTAAACACAACCTCAGAACAATTTGCCCGTTGTATGGCCCTGTGATCTGACTGCTGATTCCCGGCACCATGGAAACGCTGATTACAATGCTATCACCATTTTCAGTAGTTTGGTGTTCATAATCTTGACTCCTAAAGAAAGCATATTAGGATAATGTCTGGCATCCTCTCTTTGGGACTATTGTCCAGTGTCTAAAATGCCATATCTTGTAATTTAACTGTGATATGCAGCAATTATGAGATATCATCTGGACCTACAACACCATCTGATGTTTTGCACATGTGTTTAGAGTGCAGTAACAGCTCCTGCAGTTGCAAACAGATGTGTGCCTGTGCGATAGCCTGCCTGTGTGTTCATACGTGCCCTGAGATCTCTGTTATTGTAAGCCATGCTACAAAGAAAAGAGCTCCGTTTATGGCGCACATTTACAATTTATCAAATAAATGTGATGCCTTCATGTGGCCAGGCCCTGGCTCTCAGGCAGAGCAGCGCAGTTTTCCACTGGAATAACAGCCGCTGAACAAGCAGCCCATTGTAGCCGCAGCCAGCACCGGGACCCCCAAGGTGCGAATTAATGATTGACCCCTGATGTAATCAGAATAAATAGCTCCTCGTAAAAGAGAAAGAGATGGCGAGAGGAACAGAGAGAGAAAGAACAACACGAGGAGCTGGGGAGAGGAAGGCACTATCGGGACGGCTGGTTTTTAAGAAGCCCATCGGGAGACAGGCCTAACATCTCTTTCTGGGGCTTCGGAGACTCAGAGCTAACATACAGCTGTTTAAAAGCAGCTCACTCGTCAGCTTTTAGACTTCGCCCTGTTCCTGGCCCCCTCTTGCTTTCTTTTCTCATGTGCATTTTTTATAGCATTGTGGTCAATAAAACCAAACTGGAGGAATGGCAGACAATGACTATTAGCATCAAGCAACATTAGAAAATGTTGTTTTTTTCTTCTTTTTTTATCTTCTGCATATAATTGGGTGTAGCATTCTGACACAATTAAACTAGCTAGTAATTATGCATTTGGTGTTATCAGAATTAAAATGTGATAAAAAGAGTCCAGAAAAGACAGTATTGAGTGAGGACTATTTATCATATGATCATATTGAGACCAGAGAAAGGCAAGTCAATGTCCAGATTTAGCTGACTTAGCTTCTGATTGAATTAATAAAAAAAATAAATAAATAAATAAATAAATATATATAACTATTGAATCCTTGCAACCAGAGTTTATCAAGAAAATTGTAAATCAGATTTAAAACAGACACAATAGCAGCCTTTATTAATAACAATAACAATAAGGGTAATTTAGAAATCATTAAACAGTGGCATTCTGGTGTTGATGCACACCTTTGGCAGAACATCTTGTTTCCAGTGCCCAAAGTGCCTCACAGTTAGAAATGTTCTCTCTAGTGCCATGTAATCTAAAAACTTCCCAATTGTGTCTCCAGGCACCTTTTTTATGAATTAACATAGTTACAACTTGTTTAATATCACACCCTGTTTGCTCTTTCTGCCTCACTTTACTGCTTCATGCTTCACAAAAGATGTTTTGTTCATTACAATTAAGTCGAGTTGTTTTTCCTCTTTCTCAATTATTTCACATAGCCATCCATGCAGCAGAGGCTCTTAAAGCCAAATTGTTTTAATAGATTTTCCAAGGCTGTCTTTCTGCTTGTCAAAATTGCTCTTGATGGGTCAAGTGCCAGTGAGAGTGGAGCAGGGAAAGACATGTTGAAAACTCTTGATTGTGTGAAGAGAGCTGCAGATAGGGCTCTGTTATAAAAGTTTAATTGATCTGTGAAAAGTGGAAGCATGTTCCACGTTTAATTGTGCCTGTGCCTGTTCCGAGCCTCTATGAAAAAGTCATCATTAAAAATGGGTTCTTTCCCAAAGTCAAAATCACTGGATGACGCAGAAATCAGTCATAAAGCCCCGGTTTTACTGCTGCTGCTTTATATGATAAGTTTCCCGGATCTCGGTGATCCGGCTGCTGGTTTGCCAGTCGCTCAAAAGCCCATGTCACATGCTTTCATAGTTTCACATTTCACTTTAAAACATACATGTCAGGTAATAGTTTCATGGCATGTCATTGGGCAGAAAGCCAAGTATTAATGAAGTGAAATAACAAGATTTTACCCATTTATTAAGCTGTCTTGTATTATTTCACTTTGTTTTTTAACAGCCCAAGATTTTTATTTATTAAATTGGTCTGTTGAGCCATTATACATACTGCATTTGTTTTGTAGGTATCCCGCTTGTCTGTAGATACACAGTTCAATGCTATTTTCCATTTTACCATTGGCAGCATCCAATCCGTCCTTCAATCCCATCCGTCCTTCAACCGGAAGGTAGGTGGTTCGATTCCCGCTCTCCCCACAGTTCATACTGTAGTTGTGTCCTTGGGCAAGACACTTAACCCACCTTGCCTCCAGTGGCTGTAACACTGGTAATTACATTAGAGCAATGTAAGTTGCTTTGGATAAAAGCGTCAGCTAAATGAATAAATGTAAATGTAGATAATCCACAAGGGCCATTTCTTAGAAGTAAGTCACTGATTCTAAAAGATAAATATGTTCAGCACATACAGAACCTTTGGCTAATCACATGCTCACATGGTGCAAGGCCTTGAGTTGGGGATGTTTCCATTTGGTCTACATCGCCTGTCAACAAGGGAGTAATGGCTGCCGATAGAAAAAACAATTGTTTGTCTAGTATGGCCTATTACATTTTTTCTTGAAATCCATTCACAATTTTCCAACCATTAGACTAATAAAAAAGTGGATCTAAGTGACATACACAAACGTCTTATTAAACTTTAAATCCTCTGAACTTTTGTAAATGTCATGTAGCAGTGTAGCAGACCTGGACAGTGGTGGCGGGCTTTGGCAGCGAGTGACGGAGGTTAACAGTGGGAGAGATCTTGATTAGAACCGCTCGGGCTGTAATTTTGGGCCTAGTTAGCCTTCTGATTGCCAGTCCCTGTGTTTAGATTGTAAAACTGCAGTGGTGCTTTAACTAAAGACACTGGGATCTGTCCAGAGAGGAAAATACACACATGGATGTACTCTGGCAACAAACACACAAACAAGCCTAAATAGACACAGCAGTAGTTAAAGGGCTAAATACACAGACTTCCAAAGAGCTCTTAATAATGAATACAACAACATCTTAGCTGAACCCCACTAACATTCATCCTTATTTTCACTGGTGGGATCTTGCAGTGCAGACCCAATCATTCTGTCATCTCTGACGCAACAATAATGATGGCTGACAAGGCTAACCGGGTCAATGATAGACATAGCCATTACTTGTAAGATGAGTCTCGGCTAAAAAACTAAGGATCTGGAAAGTTTTCCCATTGGGGCTAACCTCGTCAATCTCACATCATCTCTTCGTCTGTCTGGCTTTGTCCAGATAGCCTCCGGAAAATCGAATCATTTTTTGAGTTGAAGGTCATCTGATGTATAGGTAGACTTTTGGACGGGCCTCTGAAAATCTGCACAGCATGCTTTGTGGTGTTTAGGTTGTTTGGAGATTGAAGGGTGTTTTAAAGTTTAGGGTCAAGTTATTTGATGCATTCTCATTATTTTTAGTTGAGTAAGATATTTTTTTCAGATTATGTTTTTGAAACCTTTTACCTTGAGTCTTTTTTCCCACCTTTGTTAATGTTTGTCAGTTGTCTTAGTAAAGCTTTAAGCTTTAATGCTTTACTTTCTGACTCTGTTGCAGATGACAGTGAGCCAGTGGACAGCATGTACGACACAGAGGCCGACCTGCCGGCTTTAGCGTCCGGTGGAGGAGGTGCTGACAGCCCAGAAGACGACACAGAAGACGGTGTCATGAACATGTCCCCACTGCCATCACCAACCCCTTCTCATCCCAACAACCACCTCCACCACCTGCTGCACCCGCACATCTACAGCCAGCACCACCTCCTCAACAACAGCAACAGCAGCAGCAACGACCAGGACTTCACAACGCCCAAAGAGGGTTCGCCGTACGAGGCGCCTGTCTACATTCCTGACGACATTCCCATTCCCAACGAACTGGAGCTGCGGGAATCCTCAGTGCCTGGGGCTGGACTGGGAGTTTGGGCCAAGATGCATATCAGTGCTGGCGAGAGGTTTGGTCTACACAACACGCTGCATCAAGAGGCCACCAGCAAAGATGGCTCCTTCAGTTGGGAGGTAGGGACCAAATTTAGTTTTTAACTGTAAAAAAATAAACTTGTATTTGCTGATTTCCCAAAGGTTTAACTCATAAATCCAGCGTTGACCCTTACAATAACTAGGCTATGCTACACACTTGCTAGTTAAGTGGTCCTTACTACCAACAGTTTTTGAGCTTCAATTACTAAAAGTATTCTTAGTAATGCTTACTCAAAATTTATATTTGTGTCCCGTTTATATCCAGTATTTGTAATGTAATAATTTTTTGTCTAAATATATTCTGTTTTTTGATAGCATAATGACATAACGGGATGAATATTAATGTAAATAGTGGAATATAGTTGTTACTATGTTGACATGAATGGAGTGAGAATTAAGACTGATAGGAGCCACAAAGCAGCCATGAAGAGGGTAAGTGAATGAACGAGCCGCTCTTCATTCACATTCCCGCTCATTCCTCTTTATTCAGCAGCAGCTATCTCATCATCACCAAAGATGCCCTTTTCCATTTGCATTCTCTGCATGATTGGGCCTCATCTTTGATTTTACGCCTACACATTTTCACTCACACATACCATACACTTCAAGTATCCCTTTTCCACAGCTATGGCAGATGGAAAAATCTCACTGATTAGTATAGGTATCAGTTTTTCAGGACGTTTTTGGGCCCGAGCGAGCACTCTCATTTGGTCACGCCACCCGATATGGAAAGGGAAGAAGCATGGTCCAATGCGGTGGCTGCATATTGAACTATTAATTTTCATTTCAACATGACATTGGAGGATATTGAAGTTGCTTCAGTAAGCTCATTAGGAAAAAAAGGACTCATGATTTCTGTCTTTCCTTCTTCTCTGCCTAATCACAGATGAAATATACAGGCCTGCTTTCCATTTCAGTACCTTTCTGACCTCATTTGAAGAGGCTGGTCCTTCACATTTAAATTTGGAAAAGGGACTTGGACAGGTTAATAAGTGAAGGGAAGGTGTGCTTGAAGCTGCCTTAAACATAGACATTATATAAAGATGGAAAGAATATCTGGTCCAAGCTGTCAGTGTCAAATGATGACCTCTTATTTTAAAGGAATTAAATGTATAGAGTCAAAATGACTCAACATGAGCTACAGATTTGTTGCAAGACGTTTAGAGTTTCTTCAACACATTCCTGCTTTGACCATTGGGCTTGGAAACAGATACACTGTAACGTCTTTTTTTAACCATTCTCAAACAAGAGAGATTGAAATGTCAGTGACTAAAACCCCACATTCACTCATTTTTATCCTAGTAAAGTCTTGGTTAGACTTCTTGACCAAGTTGACCATAATTGTTGTATACAACAAAAATAGGTGACTAACAGTAGTTGTACTAATCAATGGAGCATCCCATTGATCCAATTGAAATGATGTTATGTGATGTCACAACATGGCAGGGACAACAATACTGCAATGTATTGTAGGCGTATTCCTAAAAACCTTGCTTTTTCTGTGCATTTTAGCCTCTTGTGGAAATGCAAACTCACAAAAAAAGACAAAAGACATTGTCATGTCAGCTAAATTTACACATGCATTTTGGTATTTTGTTTAATGAACTTGTGGAAGTTTGCCTGTAATCCTAGAGGGGCAACATCACCCCAGTTGTGCTGAAGCAAAATTTTTTTTTCTTATAGCAATGACGAATTGTGACAAAGCTATAATTACTATGTATTATTGAAGCACAAAGTAATTGAACCTAATGTCACAATTCGATGTCACTGGAGCAGGAGTGAACATGTCATAAATAAATGTACAGTAGTAGTTATTATTATCAAACTGCCAAAGTTTGATAAACCATTTATTTTGTTAATAATAAAAAAGTAAAAAATAGTCCATATTAAAATAAATCTGTCATCATAGGCTTATAAAATAATTAGTAAATCCCCACTTAACCTAATATTGACAAGATCTTTAGGGGTTTCTTAATAACTGCCTCCAAATCCTCCCCTTCTCGTTTCCACACTGTTTCTGTTTAACAGTCGTAGCGATTAGAGCACACAGGCACACGCTCTGTGGCTGAGTGCCAGGCTGAATTTTCCTTTGTAAAGTTCATATTATGGCTAGCTATTTGGGGTGCAAAGGGCGCCTCTCCAAAAGCAACACTCTCCCTGTAGCTCTCATGTTTTCTCTCAGTTATCCTCCTCCTTCCCTCTTTCTCCCCAGACACTCGTCTAATGCATATTCATCAGCTCTGGCCCGTAGGAGGAAAAAAACACTTTTAGCCCTGAGCGATACATTCAAACATGTGCTCAAAGAAATGCACACACACACACTTCCCGAAAAAAGACTCAGCATATTGTTCCACTTTTGAGGTGTCCAGTTTATGACCTGCTTAAATGTTCAGACCATTCAGCACTTTTGTTAGAGCGGTCATCTGAGTATCTTTTCAAACTTTTACACTGAGCATTAAAACCATGCAGTCAGTGGCTGATCACAAACCTAAAGCAGAAAAGTTTTTTATGTCTTTGGCCACTCAAATGTCACATTATACCACGTGCTGGATGATTGGCAGGCGTAGTTCTCCCTCTAACACTAGCAGCAAAACTATACTTTGAAGCTTTATTAACGCTCATTATTGTAAAGACAGACTGCTCTCCCTTAACTGTGGCTGGCGTCTGTGCTTAGCTAAATGCTCAACACTACACGTCTTGCCAATTTTTTTACTGTGCAAAAGTTTTAGTCGTTCTGTCTCTTCATGTAAATCCTAGACGGACTCATGAAGTTGAGATCAGTGCTCTGTAGGGCCAGACTTTCACTACCAGGACTCCTTGTTCTTTAAACTCAAGATGGTTCCTCGTGACATTGGCTGTTGGCAAAAGCAAACAGTTTTATATTTTTAAGTATTTTTTTACTTGACAGCATTTCTTCTTATAAGCCTTAGTTGAACACAAACTGGTCTAGGTCATATTGTTTCAGTTTATTTGCCATTTGCAGTAGAAAAGCACATTGAAAAACAGTTACATTTGTACGTACTTACTCAACAGTTGGCCACATAATGCCACGGATTAAACATAAGGATAAGGTTCAGATATTTTTGGAGCTACAAAGAAAAGCAAATTGTAAAACTATGCTCCTCACTAGTCACTTGTTTTGCTCATAATGTTACATAAAACGCGGGACAGGGAGTAACCTTACAGACTTTTTCACACCTGCCTAAAATGTTTGTCCAGCACTGTTTATATTATATTCATTAAAAGTTGGCATTAACTGATTACTCTGGATGAAGCTTTAGCTAATCATATGACTACAGTGTTTAATGAATCCCAAATTCGTTCTGAATATGAGCATCTCTTCTGGCTAAATAAAGTCATTCTGTCAACTATTCTTCTACTGTCTATTGCTAAAACCCTTCAACCTTTAGCTGCCAAACCTGTCAAAAAATCGATTTGTCCTCTTTCACTAAACAATGTTGGATTGGGTTTTTCTCAGACTGTGTTATTTTTTAAAGATATCCTGTCTGGTTTGGGACAGGGATAGCCTTTGGGGAGCTCTTCTATCCCAGACTCTTATCACAGATAGTCATAACAATCACAAGTTGATAGCTATCAACGGAGTCCCCAGAAGAGTCCCATTCAGGCCCCTCTACTCATCTACTGCCTCTGGTCTTAGACAAATAGACTGAGGGAACGGGGGGCTAAATGAAGAAAGATGTTAAAGGAAAGGAGAGGGGAACTTGTTCAACGTATAACAAGGAAGACTTAAGGGGAGGAAAGTCCTTTGTGTGTTACATCAGGCCCTGCCAAAACAGTAATGTGTTTTATTAGAGATATTACGTGATGTCATCAAAGATCTCATTGGTGTGAATATCATGCAATATGTGTTCGAAAGAAAATCAGTCTTGTCTTTTAGGCCCTACTCTACTTGAGATAGCATGCAAAAAGCAAATTGACACTTAGACACGGACCATGAGGGCCTGAGCCTATCCCAGCTGCTTTTGGCCACCAACCAAACTGAACCGAAGGGCTAACACTTGGAGACAGACAACCATTCACTCCCACATTCTTTCAGTATGGGCAGTTTAGATCGTCTTTGAACAGTGGAAAGAAACCCAAAAAGGGCCCATGGTAATCAAAATTCTTCTTAGAAGTACAAATGGATATTGTTTTTGCTGTGAGTTTTCACTATTGGTTACAAGCCAGAGGTGGGAAATATACAATATCTATATTGTTTTAATACAGACTAAAGAGGGCCATCTCTGCCATGTCTCATTATGTTGCCTTTATAAGTACCGTGGCCTACCAACAAAGCCAGGCCGCTCTGAATGAGTGTACAGTAGATGATCGTGAGGAGCCCAGGGATAATTGGGTGAGAGAACGAGGCAGTGAGCAGAAGAAGGAAGGCAGAAAGGAAGCCTACTATTGTCTGTCCTGGGGCGCAGGGGACTAGAAGAGGTGTTAACTCAGACTCATTTCAGCGAGACGGACAGCTCAATCTAAGAGCTGCTTTGCTGCGGGCCATGACCATTCTCCTCTGTCTCAGACTGCCTCTCTGGACCAGCACAGAGTCATCCATTTAAAAACCATTATGCTCCCCCTTTAGCGCAACATGATAGAACACCAGGGCCCTAGGTCTCATCGCGTGTGACTGTGTGAGCGGGAAGCCGGCCCTCAGGATAGGACAGCCTGAGTCGGCAGAGTGAGACGAGGCCCTTAGAGAGTCCAGTGTAGGGATCTACTGTCAGACTGACTACTGCTATTATCTGCCGTGAGATTGGTCCAGCTTCTCTATTGATAGAGACCTGTCCTCACACAACGGGCAGAGGTACTGAGCTCTTCACTGACTGCTGCTGAATCTGACTCCCTTGAGTGTGGAGCTGGAGGTAAAAGTACTCGGATTTGGTGTCTGTGCTACACAAAAAAATCATGTTTAGTACATAGAAAAAACAAAACAGAGGCAGCACTCTCCTATATTGGCCCATGTAATATTGTTGTTGCTGAAAATGAAAGGAATATGTTTAGCTTAGTGTAAAAAGTTCATTAGATTTTGGTACAGACACAAAAACGTTTGGCACTACATTCTGCAGAGCTTTTTTCCCTTTCACAAAGCTAAGCTAAAGCTAATTGTCCTGTATTAAAAGTAGATTAATCAAACAAGCTGCGACATGACTGCACCACCTTGACCTGATATTAATGGTGTTTACTCTCCCTTTTATCCTGTGACCTCTGGCCAAGTCCTCACACCTCAGTCTGAATCATGCCTTTTCAGTTCCTTTGTCTTCTCTTACTATCTTTCCACACTGTACCTTTTGAGTGTTTGCTGTCTCTAAAATTGTTTGCTTGAAGGTGAACGTGCAGAAGGTCTGAAATCAAATGGAGTCACTTCCTTGTCAGTATTTGACTTCTGGCTGAAATTTTAATGTTGCCTTCTGTCATTCTGATAGCTTCGGGGTAGCTTCAGTGGTATGTAACAAGGACAATGTGAGCATTTTGAATTTAAGGATGGATATTAAACCTGGACAGGACCAGTCTGAATGTCCAGGAGAGTCCATGTCTGCCCTGGAGCTGTATTTGTCTGTTTGCAGCACGTGGACCTTGGGATGACTTTGTTGCCTGGAAAACTTTGTTCTCTCTGTCCTTCATTCTTGTGGTGTTTACTTTTTGTGGGGTGATTTTCCATATCAGTATCATTCATATACTGATGTGTGGAAAGAGAGGAAAAGTATGCTAGCTCTTCTGTTTGCCCTGGTGTTGACTTAGTGATAGGACAAGATGTCGGTCGGGCACTCTGGTTTCGCCACAGCGGTACGTGACAGATACCCATCCAGTTATGGCATCAACCATCTCCTTCTCCATCTGTCAGTTTGATGCAGACATTTTAACTCTTTTGTTTTTTGACTCCAAAGCTAAGCTATCTGTCCTTGTGTCCTGGGTAGAAGTAGTCCTAGCCTGGCGCACCCTGACACTTATCTGTCGTGACCCACCTCTCGCCTCTTTAAGTGTTTGCTCGCCTTTTGTGTTTTGCCAGAGGAGGGCCAAGCGGTTATGCACTGAGATATCCCTAAAGGGCGTTCAAGGTGCAGTTTGAAACTTGTCTGATCTGTTTGTCTTTCACAAAAAGGTTTTTTATCTTGGATGTTTTGTCCGTAAGGTGACTGGTACCACACTGATAGGGCAGAAACTCCCTGGAGTAGTCACACAATTTGAATAGAGAGTATGAGAGACGTGATAAGGATGTGTGCTTTATTAAATACTCACAATGACAATATGCTCTGACTGTTCCCGTCAGTGCTGGTTAAGGTTAGAGAAATTAAATTGTCGTGAACCATAACACAAGAAAACCTTTAGTCTGTTCAGACCAATTATTTAACACTTATCCTAAAATTAGCTCTGCTTAACTCGAACAAACCCCTGATGTGCCAACTATTGTTTAAGACTGACTGAAGCTCTTCTCATAAATGGGGTCATTATCATGTCTTTTAGTAATCAAATCAGGACCATGCTCTGATGAGCTTGGCCTTCAAGAGTACGTCTGAATAAAGCCAGTTGTCAGAAATAACAGAAGGCTTTTGGGGTTTAGAAACAAAATTAATCCCACTTCCCACAGTTATATGTTGAGTTTTCTCTCTCTAGCTTTCCATTTCAAATGTTCATGTTTTATGTGACAAAGTGTATTTAGCATTGGCTTGAGCTAGATGTGATAACTTCACAAAGTATCCAGCCTTTTCCCGTAAGTGTCACACCGAGGTTAAAGAAAAAAAGCTAAAATCTCTCATGACAAAAGCTGCCTGAACACTTTTTGATGCAGTACATGTGCACATGTATCTACTTAAAATGCCATTTTAAAAGGACTGGTTAAATAAATTATGTTTTAATGAAAGGAGCCACTTTGGCACATGTGCCCACACCCCCACATTGTAATGAAAGGGATATCAAACTTGTGGTTTCTAATAACAGTATTGACCAACAGTGTGCGGTTTTCTGTCATCATTATTTGACTTTGACAGAAACCCCAAGTTTACACACGGAGTGAAAACACCCGAGAGGGAGCGTAACACCACAAGTCCGGGCCTGGCTGCTGTAATATCTTCCATTCACATTCATTTTATGTAGGTTTTAAACATGCCATTAGCCAATTTAATCCAATTTTCCCAGCTTTCGGAGCACTCCAGTGGAACAGATTCCATCTAATATTAAACATATGGTCGCTGTTGCCCCTAGAAACACTGCTGCAGCAATAGGCTTTTTTAAAAAAGCTGTTAAAGACAAGCCGCATGTGTCTCGGCACAAACCATTGTCAATTATCTTCAATGAGCACAGTAATTGATAACAAGGAAGCAGGGCAGCAAATTAAATGTCAGGTTTGATTAGCAGCCTGATGCCTTATCATTTGTTCATAACTCGTTACCAACATCTGTTAATTATTTAATAAATGAATCTATGGAGCTCTGATGAAAAGGTGTGCAGGCTCCCGTGGAAGAACAAGGGGTAAAGTCATCCATCTTAGAAGAGAGGGGAATTCGACAAATATTGTCCCTGGGATTTGGGCTGTTATTACTTGGTCATTGGTTTCAGACCTCAGCCACTCCAGCCAAAGCAATCTGAATGGGACCTCTTGTTTGGCCGAATAACCCCCCACCACCCTCTCCTCACGCATCTCCTCCACAATGATAGTCTTTATTGAATGAGGTTTCTCTTTGCTGATGTGTTTTAAACATTAATTTAAAAAGCCCCATGTTGGAGTATCAGTCGTCTGTGGGCCAACCCAGGTAACTCCCGTCCATTCCTCTTTCTTTTCTCAAGCCTACTCTGTGTATCCAACACAAACCTCATCGTTTATCTTTGCCCAGATGAATAGTCCCATCAGTCTGAGCCTCGGGGCACTGCCAGACAATGACACTGCTCTTTGCCGCAGTAGATGATGACATTAATCATAAGCTGTTTATCTTGTTGATTAGATTTATGCAGAAATATGGATGTAGACATATGCCCCTTTGTTCCGCCTTTTAGCTTATGTATGAATTAATATAAGCACATCTCTTTTTTAAAGCAACACTGTGTAACTTAGCATCCATGTGAAAGATTCTGTCTGCAAATGCACTGCTGCAAATGCACTGCTGCAAAGTCTTGTGTCAATGTGTATTTTGTATATGTCATATCTATATCTGTGAAAAGTTTGGTTGATTAGGCGAGATATGGGTTCACATGAAATGGTAACGTTCCCTGTCACTAAGTGTTACATATTATCTGTTAAACCAAGAACAGTGTGCTTTGAAATGTTAAAAATCAAATCACTTTGTAAATACATATTTTAATAACTTTGAAGCAATTTATTTTCAAGTAAAAAAACTTCCACAGTGCTACTTTAAAAATATGACTCTTCTTTTTCACACTGAGCAGGCCCTGTGTCGTTCTGGTAGCACGCTAACACCAAAAATAACTGGAACATGCTAAGTTAGTTCCCAGCCCGGACCAAATTTTAGCTGGTCCCTCCACTTTCTGTTTTTAATACGCTTTGTTATTTGACCAACTGTATTTCATGACTAAACTGCAGCATTTAGTGTTAATACATGCTTCTTACATAACATTGGGCTGTTTCATAAATGTTATGGCTATGGACAGATACTTTGCTAGACAAAAATAATACATAATACATAAAAAAAAAACCTTCTCCGAAAGTAATCTGTGATCTGTGACGTTGAACAGTGCTTCTGCTGATGACATATGGCTGTGCACTCAAAGTGTGCATTCAAAGAGGGTTTTAAAAAAAGCACCAAAGTTCATGGAGTCTCAAAAACAAACCAGATTTAGAACCAGAACCAGCTTGTCTTAGAATCAATTACCCCATCGGCCTTTGCATCACAGATTTGTGTTTGTCGGAGTTTATGAGCCCAGATCCTTAAGCTCTTTTGTTTGAGACACTCTGTTCATGTTAAACCTCAATCCCTTGTGGTGCTTAACATTTTTGTGTTGTAGGCAAGAGCTGCTGGCCTATTAATCAGGTTCCTGTGGCTGTTGTGATTACCTTTTTCCATATTAAGATGCACAACATGAACCAAAAGCTTAGGATTCGTGAAAAGGCTTTTGTCTTTTTAACTCTTGACTGTTTCTCTGTAAAACAAAGTTCAGCAATAGTCCAACCTTTGATCTCAAATGAAGAGACTCAATGTTCAAAAAGACAGTCAAACCTAACGATATAACCTACTTTTATGATTTTGATAAGCCCAAACAAGACCATATGTCAAAAAAATAGAAAATATGATTAAATTACTATGCAGTTAATTAACCAAGTCACGGGAACGTTCCTAAATATGCAAGTCCTTCCTCAAAACACTGACTAACCAATGATGTGAACCCTTGCTGACCACATTTATAGGATTTATAAGTGCAAACAACTGACAAATTAACAAAATGACAAAAATTGTATACAACAGTTTCTTAGAGACTCGTTTTTCTCAGCACACCTGCGCCCTTTCTTTACTTTAGAGACTGAATGTGCAAATATTTTACCTTTTCTGTCTGCTGTTACCACATTCGTACAAACACAAGCAGAAGGCAGGGACAAGACCTTCTCCCATGTTGTTCTTTCCTGCGTTTGGACATTAAGAATAACACTCTAAAGTGAGAGGCACTATGATGACATCAGATCTAAAAACACTGTTGAATTGTCAATGTGTCAAACACTTGAGATGTCTTTACTTTGGCAAAGGTTTGGAAATGCATGAGTAACCTTTGCTCATTTTCTCCACCACTGTCACTGGAAGGAGACCAGGACTGCAAGAGACAAGAAGGAAGGTTTTGACAGTAACTGTTCATATGTGTCTACATTTCTACATATTAATCATCTTTGGCACTTGTTCACACTCCCCAAAATCCTAAATCTGTCAGGTTTCTCCAACAAAAACAGGGTTGTACAAGGAATCCTGTGTAATATCCTAATTTAGGGCCAGGGTTTCTGTCAAAATGACTAAAATCTCCAAATGCTTTTATTAATTATTAACTCACTTTTGTTCACCTTGTCCTGTATTCATCATTTAAAATGTACTTTAATTTGGGGTCTTTATGGGAACAGATTTTCAAAGTTAGTCTTTCATTATTCTTGGTATTTTACACATAAGATATCACATAAAGGTTGATTTAAGTCCTAGGACATGTGTGGTTCTCAGCTGTGGACAGGAGCTGAGCCGGTGTGGGTGCACTTCTGTACCCAGCCCGCTGCAGGGTACCGCCAACAAATGAAAAAAAAAATAAAAATAAAACTTTTCTAAATCTCTTATTGTCCTAGACAGTAATATCAATGTAATATCAAAACAATGCCAAACAGCAGAACAAAGGCATCGTCAGTACTGTGGGTGTGAGAGTGTATGCACTCGGTGAAATAGCCCCCACCCTTAAACGTAAATAAGATTACAGCCTTAATTTTGTATGTTTTCAAATCGACAGTCTACATTAAATATTTTATTGCCATCTGCTGTAAATCTATTGTGCACTGTGCAATTCTCACTTAACTTAACCACTCCCACTGAACAAGGAACAGTTAGAAAAGGGTATTTCTCTGGACAGAAAAACATTACGCAAATTGTATTTTACATCCTATGTTTTCATGACTTCCTGAAAAAAACAGTGCTGGTCCTTGGGCTTTCCAGAGATATTTCAATACATTAGAATTGTTTGCAACTTTTTATGGTTTAAAAGTTTTAGAATACTGTTACTGGATTTAGTAAATCCAACTTTACACTTTGAAAACTAAGCAAAGCCACAAATATAGCAGACACAAGTGACAAGTTACAATGTGATTAGATAAGTATAATAATAATAATAATAATAATAATATATTAATTCATATTATTATTATTATTATTATTATTAGATAAGTATTTATTCTGTTTAGAGTGTGCAATGGCAACAATTTATATAGCTGCTTATTCTTCCTTTGATAAGATGCTATTTTTTTCTCTTCTATCTATTGAATTTTTTATTTTGTCTTTATTTTCTCACATCCTTAACATTTTAATGATGTCTGCTCTACCATAAAAAGATACAGACAAGTGGTGATTTATTTGAATGTGGGACATATGCTCTAATTTCCACAAGGGCTCTGGAGGTAAACCTTCTCTTTTGTGAGTCATTGATTTTTTTACCCCCTCTCTCAATCTTACGTAGCCTCCCTCTCAATTTCTCTCATTCTTCCTTTCTTCTCTCTCCCTCCTCCTCGGCTCCTGGCCTCCGGGGTCCCAGTGCTTCTAATTCGGCCTTATCAGTGAAGTAATTTAGCTGCCACAGCTTGGGTTTCTGTCGCGCGGCAAGTGGCCCCATTGTCCTGCCCTGCTGTTGCTGAGATAAACCCATAGATTGAACAAAGTCCGCACTGACCTTTACAAACTCCCAAATCTCGCTCGGTACAGCCCTCTAACAGAGATCCTCTCTGCCTGAGGCATTTTTCTAAAAGAAGGATGTTTGGCGCACATCGAGTGTGAGGACTAATCTTCCTTCCTAATTTTCAAGGCCCATGATTTGGTCAATGGCCATCTTGTCCTGTTGAATAATTTGTTTTAATAAATCTCTGTGTCAATCCACCAGTAATGCAAATGGATGCCTTAAGCCCCCTTCAGACCTTGCATTTTAATTTGTCTCTATCTTCAATCCCCATAAAAGTGTCTTCAGACCTGATCTATCAGAACTTCTATCAAGGGGTAGAGTATGGGTCGGGTCGCTACAGTTCGGTAGAGGCTGTGTTATAACTGTGGTTTATCCAAAGCTGTTTCTGTTTTTCCTTTGACTTCTTGTTTTTGAATAAAGTGAAGATTATCCATTGTGAATGAATAATCTTATACTGACCCAACGCGTGCTGTACTCCAGTGGAAATGGCTCGATTCAAGGCTTATGAGCTCATACCTTGCATTATTTTTGGCTACATTGGATCCAATCAAGCTATCCGGTTTTTACTGTCAGGTGTGAAGGGGGCTCATACTAAGCCTCTAATCAATGAGACTCATAAATAGTAGATAGACTTGAGTTAAGGACATAACATAGCATCTTCATGTTTTAGATCAATTTAGAGGAACCAAAAAATGCACAATTGTTAAGTTTATTTTTTAAAGTCCCAATAAGTGATGCTAGCACGCTCACTAACACGATGGTCGTACCTCTGATGAATAAACGTTGGGATGCATGTGAGAGGTCGCAGTGGCATGAGTGAATATAAGAATGACAGGGAAGAGGGATTAAGATGGCTGACTGAGCTGCCTATATTTTGAAAGGCACTTTTCTTCAAGAGGGAGGCAGAGGAAGAAAAAGTGTGCCGCAAGAGAAGCTCTCAAGTGTGCATTTTTCTTCTGTCTGTCTCTTCAACGCTGCTAGAGAAGGCTTTTGTGTGTTACGTTCAGTGACCATCCTACCATTTAAATGTTCAGTGTTCCAAAAAAGGGGACAGTTTGGTCTTTATACTTACAGTTGTCTTTACACCTGAAACCGTTCACTGAGGGGACCCTGACAAAAGCACGGTTGAAGCCCAAAAGCACTGCCTTCATTGTTATCTTTCATGTTCCTTGGCAGAGAGCCCAAGAGGAGTCTGTCGAGAACGCTGCTTTGACAAACTGAAACGACGAGAGGGGCGACGGTTTAAGTCAAGTGGCTGCTGTTCAGTGGGATGGGGTGTGGCACAGAGACCCACTGTCATCCCTCTGAAGTTACTTGACAAGCTCTCCATGCAGCAAATCCTCTGTGCACTCTCTGTTCCAGCCGTCTGTCGGTCGGGCAGGGAACCTCATCAAAAGGTCTGGGAGTCAGGATTGGGGCAGACTGGGCGGAGAGAGGCAGGATGGTGGTCCAAGATGGAGAGAATAAGAGATGTGTGCAACATAATGCTTATGGTTGGATGGTATGGAGTTTTGTCAGTATGGTTTATTTTTTTACTTCACATGTAGCTCATGTTATCAATTCTTGCAATAATTTTTTTTCATAAACCACCCTTTAGCTTTTGCCCTGACTTAGACACACTTCTCGAAGTGACTAAACCTTAGGCCACAGAGAAAGAACTAAACCAGCTTTTAAAATGTTTTTTTCTCAATTTCATCATTATTGTTATACACATCATTATTGTTATTTACTGTGCAGTATACATGCAAAGACAGCAACCAATAACAAGTCAGATTGGTTTAATCTTTAAACACAAAGTGAAATGTGCGCAAAATATACTGAGAGGGAAGTGTCCTGTTAGTTTATAAAATGTTTTTGATTGGGACAGCGCATGTTGATGAACATACATGAGACACAGCCACATGAATGTAAACATGCAGATTGTATGCTTAGGCTAATTTCCATCCATTGTCCACATTCATACACCAGTGCTGTGTCAGTGGAGGCAACGTGGGTTAAGTGTCTTGCCCAACAACACAACAACAGTATAAACTGGAATCAAACTGCCAACCCTCCAGTTATAGAATGACCTGAGCCCTTATTATTATTTTCAAATTAGTTGTAACTTGTCTCATCAGATCAAAATGAGAACATAGTTGATGGAGAGTAACCTTCACTGCCTGAAATGTAGGTCCATTTTAATATAAGCTATGGCACAAGGTCTAGATATTGAATCCACATTCCTTATGAGGAATATATGATGTGTAGAAGAAAGTATGTAGACATAGCATTGAAAGAAGAAGATGTTTTTTGTTTGATGTTTTAACTTTTTTATTGGATTAAGACCTGAATGACTGAGAATCTCAACAGACGTGTTTACTTTGTGATGTTATAATTGCATTTTTCTTCTAAATACAGTAGTAGTACTTGGTTCCGATTGGTTCAATAGTCACGAGTTTGTCACCAATTTAACAGTTTAACTTTACATGCACGTTTTGAAATTTGAGATAATAAATTAGCCTTAGCTGTGTTCATCCCACCCTCCATCCCTCCATCTACCCGTCTTCCTTTTCCTCCCCCCATCCCCTCACCCCCCGCCGCCAACAACCACCTGCTTGCAAGCCACCACCAGTGTTCCCAGGGAGATGAGCGCCACGGAGAAGAAGGCCCACAAGGGATTAACTTTTCACATGGCTGGGAGTCCTCGTCTCAAAAGACCTGACAACCCCAGACGGCTTGATTAAAAAAGAAAAGAAGAGAAGAGGAAAGAGGGAGGGAGGGCACAGGAGAAGGAGAGGAGGGGGAATTCTTCACATGATGGCCCTGAGAGAGGGATTTTGGATATTGGGTGTCTTTTTTTCTTACATCCAAAGCCCCCATGTCCTGGTTTGAGAATGAGCAAATTGTTCCTCCTGTTCTCTCGGCAGTCCTTGTGTCCGCTGGCCTGAAGATGTGGGTGGGCACTCGTGCACACTGTTGACTCCTCACAGGAGAGCTACACATGTCCTCCAATTCAAAAATACATCATTTATGATGTCCAATGGATGCAAAGTACATTAACAAAATATGAACTTTGTATACTGTATCCAGAACATCATCATTGTGTGATGAAAATCTTATCAGCTCATTCACTGAAATACTCAAAGAAAATGCAGATATTGCCTAAAACAGTGTTTCACAACCTTATTTTTCAAAGGTTTAGTTGAGTTTTTTTTGTGTTTGTTTGTTTGTTTGTTTGTCATTTTTATGCAAGGTGTGTTCCTTTAGTGTAGAAACAAAGAGTTTGGATTGTGCGTTTGCAGTCTGCATCAGAAGCTGCCAAAAACTTCACACCTAACCTTTAAAATAGAAAATGGTAGCTACGCATATATGTAGTTGTGCACTTTCTTACTTGTTGGAACATTTATATTGGATATATTAATGGTTTCTGAAAATGCTTCTTTGATTTACAATAAATGTCAAAGACTAGTTTAAAAAAAACATTTTTTTTGTGGATCACTGCTCTGCTGTCAGAACTCTGCATATGTTCGCATTACATTACAGTCAAGGAAGACGCTAGCAGAGAGAGTCGGCGAACCGTTGATGGCTTAAACTTCTAGTGTTCAAGTGGCAAGGCGCCCTATTTCCCCTCACTCTATCCCAGATAAATTGGGCATCTCAGGTTTGTCTGTGAGAACGAGAAGACAAAAATCAAAACAAACGCTCCCACTGAAGTGAAGATGGGAGTAGGGGTTGGCTTTCCTCTCGGGCTAGCGGATCAGCAACTCAACCTAGCGGGACAGCAGGCCACTTAATACCCCCCATCTTGTCCAGGTAACAGAGTGGCCCGACAGGGGGGTCAAGGAAGGTAGCATGGTGTCATCTTACAGATCACCACTCACCCTCTGGCTTCCTCCGAATGGCTCACTTACCCTTTTCTCATCTCCGCTACCAGGATAGATAGGATACAGACATCTATTCAAGACATTAGCTTGGATGTTTGCACGGATGTCTCTTGTGTTCCCAAATGAACTCTAGATAACAAATTATTACATTTTAGAATTGTACAGCACATGGATATTCATAATTTGATCAGAGTGGATTCTTAATATCTATGTTTAAATCTAAGTTAGCAATTTTGGGGAAACAACTTTGTATCCACTTTATTGGTATTTTTTTTTTAAGCCATGCGTATATACTACCAGTTTCTGTACCATCATGTTAAAAGCCCCACATAATTATTTTTATTTATTTTTTTCAAAAATATTTAATTAACATTAGGTATTTCAAAAGGCTGCTAACTACTGTGAGAGAAACATGGACAGATCTTAAAGGTGAGCTTTGGAAAATGTAAATGTGACCAGACAATTATATTTGATTTGAACACCCTAATAAAAGTTGTGTTACTTACTGTTTTGGTTTGCAGGTAGCCATACCGCGCAAACTGAGCACTGCCAAAGAAGTACATTTATGTTTCTTTTTGATCCCACAATTTCCCATGAAGTTTTAGCGCTATTTTAATGACTTTTTAACTTTTTACTTCAAAACATGTTGCCTCATCATAATTTCTGAGATTCCCTGGCAAAAAACAGGGTCCTCTTTTTTATAGACATAGTGTTTGGCTAAACATACATTCCACTATGTTCTGTAAATGTAAGTGATGGGACACCCTACCACACAAATCAATGAATACAACTATAGCGGCTCCTTTTTTGTTTGTAGCAGTGCAGTTGTATTCAGAGTGCATTGTTGGGTGTAGATTCTGAAACTTTACACCGTGCAGATTTAATTCATAAACTAATCTATTACCACTAGGTTTATTCATAGATAACACTATGTCCCTCTAGGGCCACCGTAGGAAGATGTGTGAGGTACGGAACTGCAATCTGTAATTTTGCAGCACAAACTTTACTTTAA
This sequence comes from Perccottus glenii, assembly GCA_024416835.2. Classification (NCBI taxonomy): domain Eukaryota; kingdom Metazoa; phylum Chordata; class Actinopteri; order Gobiiformes; family Odontobutidae; genus Perccottus; species Perccottus glenii. Next base: position 8,199,666 of record CM044555.2, on the reverse strand, counting down.
AATCTTAAAAAACAGTGGATTTCTTTATTCTGTGTGGACAAAAAAGTATGGACAACATCAAAAACAGGCTTGATGCCCCCTGGTGGTGGCTACCGACAAGGAATTTCCCAATTTTCCCAAAGTCCCAATCTAAGAGTTATCTAACACAGTTAATTAACTCTAATATGAGGCCAGATTTCTCATTAATCATGCCTCTTACCAGCCATATGTCCTCAGACTCCAAGGAGGCGCTGAACCTATTTGCGTTGCACTTGACCTTGCTGCTGGGCCCTAGGGACGACTTAATTCTCCAAGATGTTTTATAGGCTCTGTGTGTGTCTCACATACCTCCACAGTGAAAAGAAAAGGTGACAATATAACTACAGGTAGTTTGTGTTCATTAAAATACAAGTCACTGAAATCATTAACCTAACTTAACATAATTTTAACTTTAGTTCCTTAAGTTAAAATTATATAAAAACAATTGACGCGCCATGTTCAACAGACGTGCTTCGTTTATCTCCACATTTCGGTAGCTCTTTACATCAGGCTTGTTGTCATGGAAACATGTGGTGGGGGTCATTGGGGGTCAGTGCTGTCAGTGACCAATGTTTAGGGCACGGGAAAAAACACATTTGTGAACAGGAACCAAACTAACTGAAAAATTATACAATCATACAATAGTGTGCTCCGAGGTCGCACCAACATGTGGAAAAACAGCCTAAGAGTCAAAGGTTGCTATTATCTCATTATGGGTTTCTGGTGTTGGACCTCTACATCTGTGCAGTAGTATTATAATAGCTCACAAAGCTTTGGAAAAACTTCTTTCTTCACTTTTAGTAGATGTACAGTATTTGATATACTACAGTAATATGCAGCATGCAAGTTCTACAGCAAATTTCTAATTACTGTGGGTTAGACAATAATTTTACGTAGTTCTGTACTCTAAATACTTGCACTTAAGAAACAAACTAAAAAAAAAAAAGAGAACTCAAGCATATAAAACATGAAATATCAAATGCTTATCTACAATATGTGCAAATAATAAGTAAGGGCTTTGTGCTTTTAGCTTCATGCAGAGGCAATCATAATGCTTTTTTTTCCAGCATTGAGTAAAACATATATTGTCAGGCTTTAGTCCGTCTACTTTCACAGCATGGACAGTGGCTTTCATTGTTAATGTGACAAAAAGTTACAAAAAGTATTTGATCTGTAATAATATTCACTTATAGGACCCCTGCTATTCCTTGAAGTGACAAATGTGACAGAAGTGATATGATACATTGACTCACATTCCTCTGACCATGGCACTAAATCAGGATCCAATCAGTATTTCTTTGTCTGAGCACTCGTTCCCCGCCGCACAGCTATCATTAAGTGACTCATTTAGGCCATCACAGGTAGGCCCACATCAGAGCCTGCTGGTGGCTTTTAATGGGGAGTGCAGTTCTTTCCGTTGTAATGCGTGCTGAAGTAGCCAAGGCTAATGCGACCCCTATAGTTTGGCACTGCATTAGTGCCAGAAGACCCAGCAGTGAGTCTTTAACCTGGGGGCGACAGGGCCATGATTATGTTCGCGGCAGGGTAGACTCGGCCAGAGGACGCACAAAGGGACACACGTTCAATGACATATGTGGACAGCAGGGCAATTATCAGCTTATACTTTTCTGGGATTAGTTATATTTTAGGTTCTTCAATTGTAGCCCAGTTTCACTCAGGTGCTGGGGACCAATTTTCTCTGCAGACACATTTTTTGTTAGGATCATATCTTTCATTTGAATAACATTTCATATAATTTTTCTGTTTCTTTAGTGAATTGCAGTCCCAAAGGCATCTGTATTTCCTCTTTGATGTAAAGCTGTAAAGCGATATTAGGTTCTCTCACTTGCCAATTAAACCAACTCAAATAAATTGCTTTATTTTTCCTACAAATGCACAATAAAACACTCTACAATATAATTTAGTAAATCACAGTCTTAGTCTATGTTTAGTTTTTATAATAAAAAAATACTTAATTTTATTAACACCAGAAAAGGCTTGTAACCACACTTGAAACAGAGACAAATCTATTTACTTTCACTGAATTAGGGACAACAACTACAAAGGCCACTAAAAAGGCCACACTTATTCTGTCTGCCCTATTTCCCTTTCGGTCACAAGATCAGCTCTACAGTTACTGTGTTTATGGTCTCCATACACCAACTCACTCTTTCTCTCTCACGTACACACTCAATCTCGTCGTATTTCAAGATAATTCTCTATCCTCTTGCTCCTCTTGTGTCAGTATCCCGAGCCACTGCACAGAGAAAAGACCACAGGGAAAGCTGATCTCGGATACACCAATTTCTGCACTACACTACACGTCTGCAGACACACACCTGTCTGCGTGTGGTCCCGCCAGTTCAGACCTTTTCTAATGCTTCATCAGGTCCAAAAGGTCAGACTCAGACTAATCCTCACTATTTCAATCCCCTTTGTCTTACTGAAAGTCATTGGTCTGATGTACCATTAGAAATGAACTTTCATGGATGTGTTTTCAAGGTAACTGCTCACTCAAAAAAAAAATATATATATATGCAGTCAGATATTTTTTCAATGTCTGTTTCACATTTTAAATTCAATCCTATTTGAAACATTGCATAATATATTATTCATAGAATCATTAAATTTGCAAAAATGTCACTTTTTTTACTTAAAATATAAATGTAATAATCTTGAAATGGATAAAGAAACAATGTAATAATCTTGAAATGGATAAAGAAACACTACAACAAAAAATTCAACACAAAACTCCTCAAAGTTTTTTTCTCAGGCTTTTGAAAATCTTACCAAGTCTCGAACATCACAAAGTTATTTGTGTCTCATAAAAACCTATTTTGCATTTTTCTTATTCAAAAATTTTGCTTTTAAATTAGCTTTATATTTTAAATCAACATGGCTATATTTGCATTAAAGCACTAAAATATTTAGACCCCTGGTGGTTCTCTTCTTGCAAGTTTTTTTTTAGTAAAATTTTTACTTTCAGCCTCAAAACGTTGGTTATTTTTGTGTCATTTTTTGTATTTTTTTCTCCCAACTCCTTTGCATAATTCAAATCAGAATCCCCATGTGAGTAGCTCGCTCTTGACCTATCTTAGAAGGCTTCTGATTGCATTAAAAGCAGTCCTTGGACCTGGTAGGTTTTTGGAAACTGTGCAATGTGTGTGCGGTGTGTGTACTGTTGATTAGAACTGACCTCGAGAGTGTCAGGAGAAAAAGAAATAGAAGTATGCAAAGTGGACGTGTGCGCTTGCATAATTGGGCAGGAGCAAAGTGTAGTGAGGTCAAGTGGAACGTATGGTCAGTGGTGTGAACTTTTGAGTCAACAAAAAAACTTACAATACATATTTAGTTATATTTAAGAGAAACATTTAGGTAACAATGGCAACAAAAATATCATATATAGTTTAAAGACATAAATAGTTTAAATTTACACCCGCCATTTCCTTATGGCTTATTGTAAATTTTCTGGTACACCCTCTAAATATCAGATGAACTCTGTCCTTTTTGTAGTTTTAAGTATAATATTTATGCTTTCTCCTTCTTCCTTGTATCTGCAGGTAAAAAAAACAACATAACAACTAACATAAAGGCAGACTTTGCACATGCAGGAATTGTCCTAGCCAAATTCAGGAGCCCCTTGATAAGACCTACATTTGGGGTGAGGCCTGGCAGACCCAAAGATTGAGTCTGAATTAGGCCCACCATTCAAAAGTACTGAAAGGGGTTCTTGAGCCTCCCATTCTTCAGCGGCAAATTGGGAGGAGATCTGACTATTGTGCAGAAGTTTTGAAGAGGTTGGTGGTGAGGAGGGGGCTGTGCATGGTGCTTACCTATAGATGAGAGTCTAGACAAAGGGTCCTGGGACATCCAGGAGAGGCTTTGAAATCCCTCTTGGCTGGAGACAGAGGCAGCCAGGAGTGGCTTGTGGTGGATGGGAGGTCAAAAGGGCGATGACAGTTCATACAACAGGGTTTACGATGAGTTTGTTTGTGCACATGTCCAATTATTCTTTCAATACACATTTTTGATCTACTGTATCATAAACTACTTTGTTTCCTTTTTGGATTGCCTTGTAAAATAAAAATAAAATGCCAAATACAGCAAATGGCAACTTTACTGGCTGAACTCTAGATTATACTTAAGATAGTGTTAAAATTATTACTTAACTTTATTTAGATTCAAATTGTAGAAGTAACTGTCACTTAAAATTGTAATTTAAATATCACTTTGCAAAGGCAAATGGGTCCAGCATAATGTCTTTGTGTGATGCTTATTGGTTGTATGTTTCCTCATGCAGCTTCATCTGCATACGCTGTTACTGCTCCATGGAAATCTAACTCAAATCCTCTTTGTAATAGAATAGAAAAACAAAGCAGTCTCAAATTAGAGACTTTTAACGTCAAGTACCTACAGTTATAAATACTGTACTTTGTAGTATTGCCTCTAACATAATTTAATTGCAGTTTATAAGCTGAAGTGAAAGTAAATGAAAGTACTTCAAGTCAACAAGATTATACATGATGGCATAATGATTGTTGTGGTAACTTGAATTATTTGTCTTATCTTTTATCCCTTTTACCTCATACAGCTTATACTTTATAGAGTATTTGTAGTGCTCATCTAATTCTAACTACAACTTGAGATCACTAACTAGAGTATTGACTATTTCCCCATTGCAGCTGAGCCTCTGAAGTGTGGCTGACAACATCAACATCAAAGCATCTCCTAATGATGATGATGATGGTTGTCTTTGAGTTGAGTTTTGATGGATGAGGATGGATGTGACTGTTGTTGAATTATGTGTGTCTACATGAGTTTATGTGTGCGAGAGAAGACAGACAGTCCCCCAGGCCAAATAATCAAGCAAAGACATAGACTTTTTTGACGGGTGTTGTTCCACTGCAGCTCTACCCCTTTTCCTGATCCAGCCCGGGGCTCTTCCGGAGTCTTGTACCCCTACAAGAGTCCAGCTCCCCCCACCGTCCTCGTCTGGCCTACTACACCAATGCCACCCCAGTCTTCTTATTTTCACTCCTTGTCTCTCTCTTCTCTCTCATTAATCAATGTCAAGTCGTCCAACAACAAGGCCAGTATTCTTCCCCCGGCAGCCTCCTCAGTTCCTCGTATATGTCATTGTGCCCTGACCCTCCCCCCCTTCTCCACCAACTCTGCGGCCACCATCATCCTTTCACATGGCCGCGGAGCCAAAATCCTGGCCCACGCTACCAACATGAAAGCTTGTACAGAGGCACATTTGGAAGAGGCAAAAACCAAGGAGGATTTCTGTCACTTCAGTCGTTTCGTCCTCCCTTTTCCTGCCTTTTAGCTGAAGAAAAGGATGCCATTGTCGTTTTACATAATTCATGGGAGACATAGGAGAAAACCCTCCATTGAGTGGTTTAAAAAAAGTTTGGTTGGAGAAGTTGTGGGGGGTAGAGTGATATGTATGCCAGTCTTTGTGCCCCTTGGACGCATCTTCGATTTTCTCCCCATCCATCACTGCGCCAAACACTCGGTCATTGTCTGGCGTTTGTCGTTAACCTCTGCTACAACCCGGCCGCCTCTTTTGCTATCAAGACACGTCTCTATGGGAAAGAAATCATTTCATCATGTCTTGGCAAAGAAAAAAATAGATGTTTTTTTCTTTGCATTTTTTGCTGATACAGGATCTTTGATGGACAGCGCCGAGCCAAAGGTGTAGAAAGCAAAAGTGCAGATGAAATTAGACTTGATTACGCTAATGTATTGCTGACGTTAGCCAAAAGAACACAATTGTGGACACATAGCTGCTTTAAAAAGATAGCCACTGAATCTGCATCAGCACTTCAGAAATGTCCCATGGGCACTTGTCGGTTTCTCATTAGAGTGTCATTGTCCCATGCAGAATTTCCACTATTAACTCCAAAAAGCAAATTACCAACTGCCCCTTCGCTAATACCCTATTTAAACACTTAACTGTCCGCGTTTACATTGAATAATGAGAGCACTCCTCGCATGAGCTCCTCGTCATGCCGTTTGTTTACAATGAATTAGATTGTCTCCAAATCAGCGGCCGTTTTGGGAAGGGGTGCCTGTGCTTAGAAATACTCCTTTAGTCCCTTCTTCCTTGAGCATCTGTATGTATTTGTTGTACTAATGAACGGAACAAAAGTTTCCGGGGGCCCTGTTTTGAAGAGGAGGGGGACAGTTTGGGAAGGGGTTGCTTTAAGACTTAGTGCTGAGTGGTCAGTTGCTGGGACGTTAACAGTGAGAGTGATGGAGACTTGACCCCTCAACCCCAGTTCCCCTTTCCCTTGGCTTTTGCTCCAGCCCCTCTCCTTAGCCCCTCGCGCTCTCTTGATGATGGATGACCCTTACTTTCATTTGTGTCAAAAGCTCTTGGCCCCCCAGATCTCCAAAGTCACATGTCTAGCCATGTGCACATCTACTCATGCACTCACAAGCCCCATATGATCAGATGTAGATGTCTGGTCAGTTTCTTCACAAACACGTAGGCCATCAGTCATTTATATATTTGACAGTGGAAACAAAGGCACAGACAGTAAAACCTTATCTGTGAACAATAAGAAATACTACACATACTGCAACAGAAAAGTTTCTAAAGTAGGATACACACTAACACATTTGTACATGCAAAATGTATGGGAGGTCTAATGTAGTCATTTTGTGATCATTTATATGTTTGAAAATGTGGATGGGGAATAAAAGTCAAGACTCTGCCACTGGATATTAAAGTGGCAACACAAGAGATACATTTGACTTGTGGTTATGTTTAGACCTCCTACAGACCTAGCATGTCAGTCTTCTTTTCTTTATCAGGACACATGTTGGTGTTGTTGTATTTACACCTCTTGAAGTTAAATTACTGTATATTTCTTTAGCACTTAATATATATACTGTATTGACCTTAAAAGAGTGCCTGACCATTTAATACTATTCATTATCTGTGTGAAAGAGGGCTTTATTATAGATTATTTGCATTGAATGCTTTTCTTTCTGTAATCTGAAGTATGCTGCTTTTATGGACTTATGTAGGAGATCTCTAAATGTAAGCCAGGTTGCGTACACCCAAATACATGCAGACACATTTTTCCCCCACATATTACTGCCCTTATGGCTGGCCCACTACACGCTGTCCAGAACACGCTGTTAAGAAGCAAGTCCAAAGGTGGGCTAAAAGTGTTTTTAGTTGTGTTTTAAAGGAAAAAGGTTTGTGGTGTTTATTATGAGTTTCCATGTTGTTGGAAACTACTATATAAGTTCATATGTGACAGATGAAGATGTGTTTTGTTTCTATAGTACAGATTCATTTTTAAAACACTGCAGCCAAAAAGAACTAGTAAGGACTGCCTTGCTTATGGAGCCTCATGTGGCAACAGCAGTAAATGCAGGATTTTGGCCTTTGCCTGTTGTCCTCATTTTTCATTTGGGGTTCCTGCTTGTCACACAAACACACATTCACCAAGACTTCAGCTCCAGACAGCAGGTACAGATGTGTAAGGGCCAGCGATGAAAGAATGGATGGATTAGTAATAGGGAAGGGGGACACTGGGCAGTAAATTACTTTGCCAATCAATCTCCCCCCTGGGTACCCTTGATGAAAGCTGTCCAAACTTCCCCTACTTCTTTAAGTAGCCCTCCTACAGTTTGTCAGTGTAGAGCTGGGAAACCGTCTGGACAAACAACAAGTTGCAAGATTGAGTGTTGCTGTGAGGAGCATTTCAGACCGAGAAGGAGGTTAGGTTTGTGAGATAAAGTGTCTGTGTGGCAGCTAAAGCTAAGGAGCTCTCATACACGAACGGGTGAACTGTTAAAGAAGATTTGCAATGAGGAATGTGTGTTAGTTCTTCTCACTTTTGGTTCAGTAGCTGACACACTGTTAGTCTTATGTGTCTTCATGGGTGGCACAGCAGGGTGACATGCTGTGACTTAAAACATGTGACACCACCCAATTACAGCACAGTGTTGAACTAAGGCCACCGGGATCTGTGGCTGCCAAATGTACACACTCAAAACTTACTTTTTACACTTTTTTGCTGAGGAAAACCGCACAAATGTTTCCTTTTCTACACTTGCTTTCTGGCAAGTTTAGGAATTGCACTGGCCAAAGCTTTGAAGGCTGAGCGAGGGCTGTGGGGAATGTTAATTTGTTAATTTGTTGTTTTGTCTAAGAAGGGGAGGCGTCGGTGGGACAGTTCTAGGGAGGCCTTGCTTGAAGCAGAGGGAAACACTTGGTGACAAGGTCTAGCTCAGTGATGCAGATGACTCCCGACCAAGTTATTTTTCAGAGAGAGAATTGGGCAAAAATACCATGACGGTCAGAGAGCATGAAGCGCCCCATGCCCATAGAAGGTATTAAGATGTCGCTGATACATAGCTGCCCTCCTCCTTTCATTCTCCTCATTTCCCCTCACTCAATCTGGGATTGTGGCCAAGTGCCACCAAGACACTAAGGCTAATAAATCATCCTCATTTCAACATCTGCCCAGTCCCAAAGGGCTGCCCACCACCGCTTCTCCACCCCTTGTGAAGATGGGACCTTGGCTTTATTCCTTTTTCAGCATCTCTCCATATTCTCCCACAGACACCCCCTCCCCGACTGACAAAACATCTATTGTCCTATGCCCAAGTGAAGAAGAGACCCTCTTTTTCCCTCTTTGACAAAAGCCGTCTGAAGCCAAGATGGAGACTGCCAGCCGAGATGCCTGGGACCCGGCAGGGGTGCCCCCTTCTCCCCCCAGCCACTCTTATCCCGCCTTCTGGTTCATCCATTTCTCGCTCTGGCTCTCTTTTTTACTTTTAATACTCCCCTCCTGTGGAGGTCACTCACTCAGCTCGCCCTCCACCCTTTTCATGGTGCTGAACTCTCAGCCGCACATAAAGACATCAAGTGACAGCAGCGAGAGAAAACAGGCAGATTTGGCAGAAAGAGATATTCGACATGGCTGTCAGTGCCATTCTGCATGCCTTTTGTTCCCTCGGGTGTAGTTGAAATAGATAAATAAACAGTCATAGACTGAAAAGCTGGGATCAGTAGCTTGTCGCATTTATTCATATTGAGCTGAAAAAAGGCAAAACCTGCTGCTGCCAATTAAGCAAAGATAGACAAAACTCAATTCACAATGTTTAGATTTGTTGTCAAGGCCGGGGCTAAACCAGAGCTATTCAGTGGCCTTCTGTGCTTGTTCTAAAGATGGCACTAGGTCTTTAGCATTGTGGCTGTGTCCATGTGGCAGAGACAAGTTGGGGAGTTGTCTTTGGACTCATCAGTTAAGGCTCGCTCTCTCCACGGTTACTCTCACAGCTTCATTTACTGTGAATGCACAGCACTTTTTCCCAGCACCTTCCACTCACCCCCAACAACAGGGAGTAACGCCCAACTGTCCACGGTCCAGCCTCCAGCCGCATTCACAGAATCTGTCTGCTTCCATCAATAGCACTGCAAAGATGGGCCAATTTATTATCTTGACAAATTACATGAACCCTATAAAACCATTTTTATAATTATTTTGCCTACCTGATTGAACAGTATATCGTGTAACTATTCAGTGTCTACTGTGGTACTCAAACTTTATGCAAATGTTTTCATTTTGCAAAAACTGTTCGAGCAGAGAGGAACATTTACCAACAAGGTCCTATGATGAATTAGTCAATTAGCGTTAGTGGCATTTTTGGTTTCATATTTTATTCTGAATTATGTAGATGTAAGCACAGTAATTAATGCCTTTTTATTTTTTCTGCTTGGGTCATTATGCATGGAAACATATTTTCCTCTAATTCACAAAGCTTGGAGTGTTTACTCATTAAAAGTGTCAGGTTTTTTTTTATGGGAATTGATCTCTGTGTGAACACTTTTTACATTTCAACACTCTTTTTCATTAAGTTTTCTTTTTTGTTATTATCCTAAATACTGTGAAAATCAGAAAAAGTGCATGTCATCAACTCCAAATATTACAAAATATTGAGTAAAGTTGGTAATGTTATTTTCCGCTCCAGGCAGGCAGCGTTCCGTCACAGCTCTTCCTTTGCGCTGCTAAACATTTGGATTTCCAATTAGCCTCTGAGGAGAATGGCTAATTTACCACATCGAGCAGGCGCCTGATGTCTCAATCTGCCTGGTGTCAGCTCTGTGAAAAGAGCTACTCTCCTGTAGGCACACACACTCCCTGACACACAAAAGAAGTCCAGCTGTATGGAGCGTATTGGGTGAAAACAGATAATATCTAGCTGGAGGATTTGGAGAAAAGTGGACTCACTTATTTCTTAAAATTTATTCGAAACAAATACAGAAGATGCACTTAAAACTGAGCTTATTGAGGCCAGAGGGACGAGCAGAGGCAGTGCAGCAGTGGCCCCAGATTGACTCATCTGTGAGCGGACAGCCAGCCAGCTCCTCCACACAACGCCTACATTGTCCGATGTGCCAACGAGCCGAAGCAGCGCCGCGCTCCTCAGGGGGCTGCTGAGACCCACACATTATAGATACTTGTTAGCCTTGGCCCGACCCTCTGTACACCGTGTGGTGCACTCGGCAGAGGAAGGAGGGAGGAGATGAGAAATGAAATGCACATGGAAGTCACACCAGGCTACATAAAGGATAAGTCTGTGTGACAGTTAAATAGCCATCAAAAAGTCTTTAAACTTCCTCAAGAGTCCACTCTCATTACGTTTACATTTGTGATATAAAACTACAGTAAAACCTGAGACTTTCTATCTTGACAGGGGTGAAAGGGAGGGATGTAAAGACTGACATATGCCACTTTTTGCACAATTTTACACGGAAAAATATATAGACCTCAAAAGCTTGTGGTTTTCATTACCATCCCAAGATTCTAGCTATCATGATCAACCATTGTAATTCTTTTTCTCTTTACAAAGAATTAGTCTGGCATCTTTGTATCTCTTAAAAATCTAACATTAAAGTGACATTTTTTTCTCTTATGTTTTGTCCAAGGTAAAATCTTAAAGCTAGTGTGTATTACTGTTATAGTCTCTAGCACGCAACCAAGTCACCACCCTTAGACTTAAGGGATTGAGAGATTCCTGTCTGGCTCCTATAAGCCAAACAAAACAAGCATGATGGTCTCATTCCTTCTCTGTGCCGTTCTGTTGCTGTTAAACACACACCGTTTCTCACCATATGTTGTTGTTTGAGTTTGTATCTGTCCTCTGCCATTAACCAGAGGCAGGATGACTGACACTGCTGCTCTGTCAGTGTGTCTACAGCCAGTCCCTATTTCACTTAGAGCCCATCAGCGGCCACAGTCTTTATCTCTCTCTGGGCAGTTCTGTGATAACACTGTTAACAACTGTAATGTGTGGAGCGAGGGAGCCACTGGAGCTGCCACTGTTGAGGTGAGTAAGTCAGGTCAAGGGCTTTTAACATCCACTGATGCACTAGGTCAGCCCTTCTGCAGCCCAACCCAAACTCCTAAAATGAAAAGCAGAAAAGAGGTGGACGGTGGCAGATTGGTTAGCACGCCTCGCAGCAAGAAGGTTGTGGTTTGATCCCAAGTGTTGCTTTAAACAGCTTACCTTAACCACTTTGAGTCAATTGTTATATCTCTCAGTTACAAACGTGATCTCAACTTTCTGTGTAGTTTGGCTGATTCCAAGCCACAACATACTTCCTGCACAGGTTTTCGCAGAATATGTGGACATATTTTTAAATGAATTACTCCACATATCTGAGATAACCAGGAACGTCCCCTCCTGTCATGTACACACTCTTCTTTTTACACTGTGCTCAGACATGTGTGAATTCTTTCTCCTGTTTTCCAGTGTTAACAGAGCTGTCTGGGACTGAACAGGGCCTTCTCTTCTCGTGTTCCTTCGGGAAAACACTCATGTTATTTTAGAAATCACACTGTTCAAGATTAATGTGGGCCTAGAGGAGTGTGTCTTAACGATGGGGTTGAGGAGCTGAATAAAGCCGCCACTGTGCTCTGTCCCACAGCCTCAAGAACAGATATGTTTCCTCTCCCCAAATTTACCCTCCCTCTTCCTTTGTCCAGTAACTCTGTCCCAACAACACGAGAAAACAAAATGAGAAATATTTAATGACTGCATCGCTCCAAAACCATTTTGACAGTTTTTCAAAACAAGGCGTAGTCTGCTCTGGTCAGACAGATACTAAAACAACTCATCAATATTATTCATGCTTATGGCTCTACTTAGATGACTAATGGAAAGTCCCATTTCTGCTGTGACCATGCTGCTCCTCCAATAAAGTAATTTGTCATCATCCCATGGACAGGCGAGACAGACAGACAGCAATAAACCAGGGTTCAGAGAACACACCAGCGCATCCTATCTCTACCTATCATAAATTTATTTTTCTAAGGCCACTGTTATGATGACCGCCATCCAACTAAAATAAAACTGATATTGCTGACACCAATGAAGATAATAACCGGAGATAAAGACCTGTTGGCTTTGACACATCTTGGTCTGGGGTTTTCAAGTGGAACATTGTATCCTTTGCAGCAGGTTTGAGCTGATAACGGAAGCTCTCGATAAGCCAGGGATCATCAATCTTAGTGACAGAGATAGTCTCAGCCTGTCACTAATAGTGCCGTAAAGGCCTTCACCTTATATGGCCCAGCTAATAAAGCCATTTGTGATGAGCCCGAAGGTCAACTGAATAGAGTAAAGATGAGTAATAGGTTTGAGGGAAGCAGGTAAGTTCTCTCTCTCTCTCTTTATATATATTCATATTTAAAATATATAGCACTAAACAACAATCATTGTTATTTTTTTTTAACAATGCTTTGGCACTATATCTATTCCTTTGCTGTGTGCTCTTATTTGGTACTTGAATAGCCGAGACATTTACCAGTTGTGGCTTTAATTCATAGGGTGTGCATCACACATTGTCTGATCGGATCAAAGATGACTGATCTCACAGACGTATGACCAAATATTGCCTACAACAAAGATCCGTCATTGACAGTGGTTAGTTAGATGGCCTTATACTAACAACTCAAGCTTTCTTAGCAACAGAGAAAACCAGTTTTCCTTTTTTTTCCAGACCTTTTGTTTTTTTCTAAGCTCTAAAATACCACTCAACCGGAGGCTCACTGAGTCTGCCTGTTGTTGACTGTGAATCGCACAGATAGAGAAAACATAATGCACTGTTGGAGTTCATTTTGAATAGCAGCACTGACTTAAAAAAAAGGATTTAATATGTTTTCAGTGGATCTCCGTAGATGAGCTTTCAGATCAGGGTTAAACTTTGGTATGACCTTGGATGGCTTTCTGATGTTAAAATTGTTCGAACTACTCTGGCACCACAAAGTCCACTCCTACACTACTCCTTTTTTCTACTCTTGCCCTAGAATCTCTTTTGCAACATCGATACCATGAAGTCTTTTGAAGTCCTGGACCATCCCTGAAATTATCAAAGTCAGTGACACTTCAACTCATCTTGGGTTTTGATGTAGAAACATCAGACAATGGCCTTTGTACGAGGGAGTGGGGACTGCTACATTATCTCCACTCAATAATATCTTCTTCAAAGAGCCCTCAAGGCCAAACCATAAAGACTGATGAAAGAAGTTCCAAAGATGCAACTGTATCTTTGTGAAGACGTGTCCCGGGACCTGTTTGTACCAAAAATGATATCCAGAGAGTAAGGTGTACAGGATACTTCTAAATCTCACAATTATAATGCTCTAAGACAATGCAGCCATCTAATCAATTTCATTAGACGCATAAATCAAGACACTTTGACATTTATTGTGGAGGTGATGGTTTTGATCCTGTGGACTTGGAGACAGTGCTCCTGGTGATAAATGTTGCTATCTCTCGAGACCAAGGATAAATAGTGTGTGCTAACAAAGACAGAGGGAGGGTTGGAAAGGAGGACAAACTGGACCTAGAGCGTGAGAGCATTTGAGAGGCTGCTGTGCTGTCTATGAGACATCAGTCAATGATTTACATATCTACATTTTTATCTAGCATTTTAATGACATTTGCTGATCTTAAAATATTTGACTGTGACTAGTTTTCTCAAGGTTTTGAGACCATAAAACCTTTAAAGGGATAGTTCAGTGTTTTGTAAATGTGATTTTATCAGATTTTTTTCACCGTAGATAGCTGACAGTATATGCTCCTGTCTGCCTCTCCACCCTCTCCCTTTTCACAAAATACTGGCCTGTCACTTTCAAGGTTTGTCATCACATTTTGCTTGGTCTTGTTTCCGGTTGTGTCACCCTGTTCTAATCCTTACTGTTCATTAAACATGGATGGTCAAATGTTTAAGCTATTCCTAATGGATCATCAGATGTGGATGATTTGGGGTTATTAAATTCACTAATTAACAGTTTTTTCCTTACATAAATCCAAAACGTCTAAATGACCTTCATCAGTGAAAGAAACCATGTGCAGTCTTTATCTCCAGACTGTATCGTTTGGCAGCAGACACTGGCCTAACTGTTCTGCTCTTAATACTAAGTAAATAATCTGATTGGCGACCAAAAGAAATCTCAAGGATCAACAGTGCACTTGTTACAGTCCATTAGCTGGACACAAACGCTTTATGTTTGTTATCTTCACTTTTTCTCAAAATAATACAGCTTTAATAGTGGCCATTACAACTATTAAGCTGTAATTATAGTTGGTATTTTTATTGTCTACAACTCTGCGTGCTTCAGTCGGGCTTTGGATTAGTACTTTCAGAGTGGTAGTCGATATATGCTTGCCAGTATCGTTGATAGCATTGTAAATGGTAAATAAAATTATATATACACACTTTGCTAAATTAAATGTCTGATTAAAAACATTTAGAGACATTTAGCCTAACCTAGTATTGACTAATACTTTTGCAGTTTTTAAAAAGCTTCAAAAAGATGAAATTTACTATGAAATTCAGAGATAAGTTGTCCTTTTTTTGGCTCTGTTGGTGATTTCTGATGGCAAAAGTGCAGATTAAAAGTCCACACCTCACACCCTTCTTTTAAAAGCATGTGAACAGCAATGGTAGGCAGTAGGTCTGATAATGACTTCACAAAAAAAAAAAAATAAACCAAATAATTTCTGTTTATACATGTCCTACACCTTGAGCAGTTCTCAGTTTGTCCACACTGGGCAGCTGTAGAAACAGAATCAGTTAAGATGTGGCTCCTTTCCACAAGGTTATACGGTGCTTTAAATGTCTATTTAACAAGATTGTGTTCTTTTGAGTTTACTATACACTATTTATACGCATTTTACACAACCTTAAATACAAAAAAGCTACTATAACATAACACAATAAATAGCTGAATAAATAAGTTATTATTTGAACCAGAAAGCATGACCATCCCCAAAAATTACTAAGACAAAAGCATTTATTTAAAAATTCCTCTGAGACTAATGTGTCTTGAACTATTACAAAAGTAGCTATAACATTGGGTTCCACTTAACAGAAGTATCTTTTTTACCACCAGAAGCTGTTTACTTCTTCCCTTTGCACACACCACTCACCCCTGTCCCACTGATGACCCAGCATCTAAGCTCCACATCTTCCCCTGTAAACAGAGAGGCCGCGCAGTACAAAAAGCCCTTTGAGAATCTGAGGAAGGCTACACAACTAATTGGATACTTAAGTCCATTCTGAAACAAGCCGACCTGTTGCATGTTTTTCGTAATTAATCACTGTAACTCTGGTGTAATTACGTAATGGTTGTATAGAGTGTGATATTTTATCTGTTTAGCATATCGGCTCTAAATTTCCAAAACGCCTACTACAAACAAATGCACACTCAAGCCATGAGCAGGAAATCCATGTTCAGACCTGTGTTTGTTTATCCACTCGGGCAATCTCATCAGCGAGTCAGTCAGCATGGCTTTGGCCTTCTCAAGCCTCATCATCATCATCATCATCTGTGTAGGGTTTGACCTCAGTATAAACTCTTAGCCCTAAAGAAAGCCCTGCTTGTCCCAGTCGCTGACCCACATATTCATGCTTTTAGCCTCCAAGTCACTGGAGACTTTTTAGTGCTATGTTTGGGCCGAGCTCTCTCAGCATGTACTGTATGTGTGTATGGCTAAAATACAAATAGAAAAAAAGCCACGGATTGGATTCAACGAAGAAAAGCCACTCACAACATTTCAAAATAGCCCTTTTTTTTTTTCAATTTTCCATGTCAGTTTTCTGAGATCTTACACTCTTCTTGTGCACATATTAGATTTGAGCAGAAATGAAAAGCTACCAAAATCTCTCTGTTTATGTGGAAATATGTAAACGGTGTAAATATTTAGCCGGGCCCTGATAAACGATATGTAGTTTACTCGCCAGTTATCCATCGTCACGTGACAATATCTTGGTGGCTGCCGTCCAAAAAAGCCCCTGAAGTGATGAGAGATTCTTGTTTCTTAGATTTTTTTAACCTACTAAAAGAGGCATTCCTGGTTTGAATTAGGGTTTCATATTGGCAGTAGACAGAGGGACAGACAGTGTGGTCTGGTGTAGGTTTCTAAATAAACAAATTCACTTTGCGAGGGGAAATGGAGATATGAAACATGTGAGACTGCTGAGCTGAGAAACCAGTATCAGATTTATGCAGTACATAAACGCAAACATCATATGCGCATAGCCTGCATAGACGTTTTGCTCCGCTGAGGAAAGCAAAATGAAAAGTATCCGTGGCATGACCTTCTGCTTCGATCTATATGCCCCCAAGTCAAGACCCTAAATCTTACCGCCATAACCCTTTGCTTGCTCATGTGTCAAAGGAAGAATAGGAGGTCATTAGACATAAAGCAATATTATTTTTCTTCCTGCTGCCACATATCAATAAGCCACAACCTTTATCAAAATGAAGAGGGGGCACGTGATATATCATTATCTGAAAGGAATGCCACAGTATCGGCAGCTGCTGCGGCAATCCTCTTAGGCCAAAAGGTAGTGTTATTTATTGGGTTTCAAGCGAGCGGCTGTCACTACATCTGCTGGCGGTCAGATCTATTGGCATGCCCTTATTCACTTATGATTATTACTGATCATCTTCCCAAATGACTTATCAATAAAGCGGAGGCCAAGCTGGTAATTTATCTGTATACTTCTGTCGATACCAAGTTCAGAGTCAACAGCCTTAAAAGGATGAGGGCTTGGACATCAGCTGATGAATGGCTGTATAAAGGCTCCATAAAAATATGACCCTTTTAATAAATTTGCAGATTTTTTTGCCTCCCTGCATTCCTTTCCATCGTTCCCATTCATTTAGGACTACTTCCCAAGGTTTGTTTGCCAATCCTTGCTTGTAACAGTACACACTGTCAGGCAAATGAATCCATCTATTTAAACTGATCATTAGTTAAAGATAGGGTGTGTAGTTTTGGGCAGATTGCAATTCAACACCTTGCACCCCCTCTACAGGGACATTCTGTTGTCTATGAACAAACCCAGTCACATGACTTGCTCACTGTCAAAAATACTAACAAAACTTTCTGTCAAAATTAAGTGGTGAAAAAAAATTAAGTCCTCCCTTTGGTTGAATTGCATACCAGAAAATACCAGTGTCCCTTGTTTGTCCCTCACATGTCTATGCAAGACCTCTGAATCATAAAAGACAGTAATAAGATGAGCCAAATCTGTCTAGAGCTGAATATAATTGCTGCCAGGAGATTTCACTAAAACATTTTCTTCATAAATCATACAAAGTCTCTTAAGGCCTGTGGGGCCATGCAGCACTTGTTCTGTAAATACCGACTCTTTGTATTTGACAAGTGGCCATAACTTTCCAGAGTCGCACAATAGATGTGAGTGTTTGCTTTTTCAAATCTAACCTTTGTGCGCTAAGCTCTATCTCACCAACAGGTTCTCAGTTCCTTCACATGCCGCACCCAGCACAGCCCCATTTGGGCACAGGGTTGAGTAAGAGTATTAGCTTTAGCCTAGCAGGTCAAAATAATAAGATCTTTCTCCTTTTAATAATTGTAATTATGGAATTTAGTAATTGAAGAAAGGTACAGTCAATGTGTCTCATTGCCAAACACTGAAAATGAACTCATACAAGACCATTTCCCTCTAGCCTGAATAGTCTTAATTCTTCTATTTCCCTTTTTTGAGGATAACGGTTACAAAATTACCCGCCCATAGACGCACCTGGACAGAAAACAAATAAATAAATGAGTAGAGAACTAAAGCTTTGAGATAAATGGTATATTGGTCCAATAATCTTTAAGCAAATCACCTAGAAGGAAAAGGACTCCAGACCCATTTCATAAAGACAAAAGTAAATTCGTATGGTAAACCAAATATAGACATAATTTGCAAACACGGTCACTTTTACTCAAATTACAACTTGCTTGTGTGATGCTATCTATTATAAAGGTGGAAAAATAAGAAAGACATATATAGTTATAGTTTACCTTATAGTTTGTAGTTACTAGTTCTTTACAGTATGTTTCCTGGTACCCTTTTAGCATTGCTGTTAGCATGCTAATCAACAATCAGAGGCATTCTCTCATTTTCTCACACAGTCTCACTCAGAGTAACGTTTGACAGTAAAGTGCAAAAAATAATTCAAATTGCTTGAATAAAGCAAATAAAGTCTATATTAGCCAAAAAAAATGGAACATTTTCTATCAGCACTCTCCTTGGTGTTTGCCTTGGCCCCAGAACCTCATGTCTTCCGCTTATTAATACCATCATAAATATGCTCAGTATCTGATGAACGCCCTGCTTCCTGGCATTTAGCTACAAGCCGGTTTCCTCCACTGCTGCCATAGTCTTCCCACCGTCTCTCCCAAGCTCTGGGCAAACCTCATTGTTGTGGCATGTTTTAAGAAGTCATAGCTCTGGACTTGTTTTGGGTCAACTGTCAAGTCTCCTATCTCTGGGAAGTCCCAAATTAGACCCATTTTGCTTACTTTGAGAGGACAGGCCAAAGACAGGACTGGTCAAAACAGGCTAAACCCTCCAAGTATCTTTAGTCAAATAATCTTGTAACAACAATGTGGAGAATCACTCACATTAGTTTTTTTTTCCTTTTACAGATAAAACAGGTTATCATAATTTCTAATGTTTAATTGCTTGTGCATTGTCACTCCTCAACACTATCAACATTAAAAGACTGCTTCCTCTATTGTCACATCAAAAAGATCAATAACCCATCGAGGCCATTGCCACCACAATGAAATGCTGTCAACTCGCCAAGGAGCTGCAAAAGTTCCCAATAAATGCGTAGCAAAACTTTCAATTTGTGGCTTTCTTGGTGTGGCTCTTGCAGCCAATAGATTGTCAGTCAGGGCCCTGGTTCAAAAAGGCCTGAGGTTTGTTTGCTGCTGGTTCTTTTTGGAAACTTGTGGCTTTGTGACATCCGCAGCCGCTCATTGGGCTGTGTTGCTGTATTGCCTCATAATATCCAGACTAAAGGAGAATTGTTTTTGGCAACAGAATGCTAACATTTTCCTACGGTACACACTTCCAAATAGGGCCCTAATTTCGAAGTTCTTCAAAATATGAGTTAGCTTTGTAAGTAGCTGCATCTGGTTGCCATGGATACTTCCTAAGGCTTTTTGTTGGGTTGGGCAATAAGAATAGAAGATCACACAATAGACAGGTTGTTGCACTACGAAGTTACATAAGATTCAATTAATCTCATTTTCTTTCAAATCATTCCATTGCTCAATAACGTTGACGTTTTATCAGAACTCAATCTGAATCATCTTTAAGGGAACTTCTTGGGAAGGTTTTGTTTGTGCTACCTTTTAATATGGCTTTGAGGATATTGCCCGAGCACACTTTGATACAAGTTTTTTTGAATAACTAAAACCTTTCTAAAATTAAAAGAGAGCTGGGAGAATAAATGTGCTTGTGTGGTATAATTAGTAATTGAAATAATTATCTGATTAAATAGAGAGAGAAGCTTTATGATGAACCGGCTAAAGTGATGGCAGTGTGACTTCGGACCAGCCCACAGTAACAAATGCTTTTCTAAATTAAACACCTGACATAGAAACACCTGAGTGCCAGGTAATCTGTAACACAGTGATTATAGCATGTCCAAGATGCCACATGGGGACATCACAATCCTTACATTTGACCATTTTCCAGTTTATTTCTAGCCTGGCACAGCCTGACTTGAGCTCTCTGTAAATTCTATAAACAGGAACTCAGTCTGGTTAAGCCTCGTAAGACAGTCAGTTCCTCAGATATGTTCCATACCGACCAATCACATTTGAATGTCACTGGAGTGTTGCCTTGCGTCCCACTTAGGCCCAAGTCCCTTGTTCAAAACAATGAGATGCCGGGACTGCTCAGAGTTTGTCTGCCTCTGCTCTTCAATCAGTTTTAGATTATCAAGACAACATAACGTGTTTAAAACCTCAAGAGCAGACAGCGCTAAGAGCATTCCTTTTTAAAGATGTTTTTTATTGCCCTGTTTGTTTGTTCACTTCTTTGTAGATTGACGCCTAGCTAACGTCATGTTCATTGCAATTCCAATTGATTGGCCCCGAGTGGCATTGCCCCGCCTTGAGGAAAACAAGCTGGCATTGAGCTTTTCCAGACTCTTTGCTGATACAGCTAGGAGTCTGGATTGCCAGGCTAGTTTATTTCACCTGTGAACACCTAAACTTTGCAATAGTAAATAAGATGAATAGGGATTCAATTGAAGATCTTGCAGTAAATAGACAACCTCCACTGCTTCTAGACATATGCCTTTTGAACCCACAAAGAAAAGTTCCTTGTACTATTCTTAAAGCTTTTTTTTCCGAAGCAGATGCTGATTTTGTAAGGCTCCTCATCTGGTCTCTAAGGTTACGTTTTGTTGGTGAGCAAGAATAAAAATAGCTATTTAGGTTGTTCCAACAGGCTCTGACTTAGGAACTAACACATGTGCATTTTGGCCCCACACTGAAAAAGTCCTTGGGGTATTTCTACTGTTTTTACATGTTAAATGAGTTCTGGAAATAAGTGTAGCCGTTTTGTGCTCTGTCATGTGTTTTAGACTGTGACGGGTCTTGTAAAAACAGTGAAGCAGTCCTCTCACTGAGTGTCTCTCCACATGTCGTGTTTTCTTTTGTCTGCTCGGTCATCACGGCATGTCAATACGAATGGTGCTAAAGTGGTGTTGAAAATCTCCTGACTCTGTTCAATAACAAAAGCCGGGCCGTGAAACACTAATAATGGTGGGGTTTTCCCTCCCTGCCTGGTGTGAACGTCTACAACACAGACATGATGAGACTCCTAACATTTACACACCGGCCTAATGAGCGGCTGGACAGATCACGCTGCAAGGATTCTGCAGGTGGCTACACTTTCATCAAGCCACGGCTAGATTTGTTTATGTTTGAGGTCATATGGGCCACAGAGAGAAGCTGTGTGCCCAGACACTTTCTAATTACCCTCAGTTGAGTGTTTTCCCTTTTCCATAAGACATATTGACATGTCAGCATTCACAAGCGTAGATACAGAACAAATGGACAATTTTGCTTCCCACTGTGTAGTGGAAAATCCATCCCTCTCAACAGGTCGGTCTCTATTTAGACTGTTTCACCGACCCAGAGTAAAAGTCACTTTGAGATGACGTTGACACATGCAATAAATCATAGCAGCACCAGTCAGCGGCCAATCACATTTTCCTCCCCTAATTAATAGCTTATTTATTTGCTTGGCGGGTTCTGCTGCAGGGCTTTAGACAGTTCTGTGTGTGTGCAGTACTGTACTACGTCAGTGCTGAAAGAGCGTCTCCACCTGCTTTTGTGTAGTTATCTTCATTACACAAGCCCCTGTGTTGCACCCCTGGAAACGCCGTCACTTTTACACTGAATATAAGCCGTTCCCATTCCCATAATATGGGAATATCTCAAAAATACTGTATTGGCTTTTGGTTAGTGGCTCTTCTTTGTAAATTATTTTATTGTTTTGACTGTGTATTTCATATAAGCTTGCATCTTGCTTAAGTATGCATATGGTGCTTGTGTGTGTGTGTGTGTGTGTGTGTTGTACAGCACAAGATTGGATTAATGTAATATAGAAATAAATTAAAAAGTGTCATGTGGCAAACAGGTGTACTATTCTGTAACCATTTACCTCAACATGTACAGCCCCTTTTTGCTAACATAATTTTATTTTAAGTTGTTTCTGAACATACAACAGAGAAAAATAAACACTACATTTTAGTGCACCTTGCTCCCTGGATGTAATATGACCCACTGCCATCTTGCTAAATCTTGTCACATTAACACAACTATCCACACATCTTCATTTTGAGGGCACTCACATATCCTGAAAAGTTACTTTAATTACTTGTTTATTAACAGAAAAAGGTAAGAAACATTCCTCTCTAAAACAAGAAAGAAAGATATAGAAAAAATAATAATAATTGCAATTAATGGTGAGTTTTGGCAGAACAGCAATGAATGAAAGTACATTTTATAATGCATGATATTTGGCAAAACTGTACAAAATAGAAAATTGATATGGTTTATTCATTCACTTTCTAAAAATGACCACTCACTTCTTCGTATTAGAGCAAAACACATCCTCATCTGTCTTCAGCTAATTGTGTAAGCTCATAATTTGCTCATGAGTTATCAGAGTGGTCAGTGAAAAAGCTGTTGTCAACATGAGGTAAGGGCTCCTTCTTACTCAGCCTAGTACAAGATGAGCCTTTGACCACATGATGTTATGTTTATCTTTAGGATAAAAATGGCTAGACAAAAAACCTTTCTGAGTCAAGTAAACATGAGATTTGCATTGAGTTTGAAAAAGAAAGCTTTGCAATTATCATTTTCCTGACAGTCAGCTTAGCTTCTTCGTCCAAGACCGAGGTTTGGCCGGTGAGGCGCCCACACATCCCCGACCCCCCACCTGAAGCTGAAAGACATTAAGGCATCAGTAAAACCGCTCTTGTCTGCTTGCATGTCTTCTACAGTTTTAGGTTACTCTTGCACAATTTGATACACACACATATTTACACTTGGCATGCAGCTGAACGGAGCGGGGGGAAAGTCCAGAAATGGTCCTAAGTTGTCGAACGCCTGGTAGCATTTTAGACAACTCCGCCAAGCTGTTGGTTTTGTAAACTGTTGCAGCTGGTCTTGTGCATTACTAGAAAGTCCTCTCTCCCTGCTTCACTTCTCTGCTCAACGTGCCACTGCCATGTTTACAAGCACATTCCTATTTCCAGAGGAGACAACAAAAGCATTTAATCAGCACTTGACGGTAGACCTTATATATCTTTATAATGTATAATTTTTTGAAATGTTGCCTTCTTTCTTTAAAGCTACACTTTATCACTTTGCAGGATTTGAACACAGTAATAGACCCTGACCCTGCAACAACCACTACTACAAACACTCATGGGACTGTCATGGCCCAGTGTCAATTCAAAATGTGTGAAAAGTTCTGTTGATGTGTTCTTATTAGATAGACTTGCACAGTGTAATATGTGGTGAACTCGGCACAGTTGGTTCATAAAAGAGAGGTTAGTTCCTTTTTTTCATGTCAAAACAACTTTGAGACTACACATTTTAATGATTTTGAGGCTCTGTATTTTTTAGTAAAAAGTGACATAGTGTTAACTTAATATTTTATTGTAATGTTAGACCATTATTAGATAATTAGATAATATTATCCCTGTCATTTCTTAAAAATCAAAGCATATAATAAATGTGCCAAACCATTCTAGAATCATTGATGTTCTTCCCTCCAGCCGTGCTCAGTTTGTCTGCTCTGGGCTCTAGCAGGAACAGGAAGAGGCAGATAGAACCAAGATAGTCAACCACAAAGAGTGTTATAACGAAGTCCTTTTAATAAGTCTGACTGATATATTCCATTTTACTGTGACATTTTATGCAATGCACCTTTAACTGTATGGGGGTTACTCTTACTTTATTCTACTAAATCCAGATCACTGTCCTAAAATGTCTTAAGTGGATAACATTTACAGTTTTTTGGGTAATAACATTGGCATCTTTAAAATATCTAAATGCCTACATCTAAACCCTGAGATGGCTTCAAGTAGTCTGAAGGTAGTAAATCTGAGAGTTTGGTCCCACCTCAAACATGGACTGTCCCAATTATAGTGTGATGGATGTTTCACACCTAACATTTTGGTTTAGATCAAAAAGAGGCTCACAGTCTGTTAAGAAAGCACCGTAGGTTTAGAAAATACTTCCACAATATTTGCTGTAAAACACTGACTGTGCAACAAGTGGAACCATTTAGACAAATCTGTTTTGTGGCGACGGCGTGGACTGTGTCTCTTGTGGGGGATGACATGTTTACTGTTGCCCCGTATCAAACAGATCGCAGAACAGGGTGCTTGAGCTAAGGCTTAAATGATGTGTAAGTAGGCTGAAAACACTGTAGTAAGTATCTCTGGGGTAATTGCTCCCATTTGGCGAGGCTGAGAAACAGATCCCTTGACAGCTTAATGCAGGGCACGGCGGTACATTGGTGCATGTGGCCCCATCTGGTTCGCAGTTAAAAGAGAATGGACTGCTATGTTTTTAGACGAGCAAATAGCCCCAAAAACAAACTTATGGGACACCTTTATATGGACATTTACAGGCAAATACTCCTCAATAATAATGACTTCCTATGAATCAAGGCTGTGTTTTTAAAAAAGGGTGTATAAAAGACATTGCTATGTGCCAGGATTGAAAGAATAGCCTTACAGTTTTCAAAGCAGATTTCTCAGCAGATAAATGCTTCTTTGCCAATCACGGTGGGCCACAGCGGTTTAGGAAATACAAACCTTAATATGTCAACTCTAATAAGGGTCGTTGGTGTTGTGACATGGGCCAACAACACAGGCAGTGTTAAAAGGGCAGATGGGGAGGATAGGCGGCAGGAAAAGGGTGGCTTAGATATGCTGTGGAGTCTGCACTTGAGGAAGTTTTATAGGCCTAATTTCACCTAAAGTCATACTCTCCACCCCTCCTAAAACTGCACTGAAAACAGTCTGCAATGGCTCTTTGATCCTCACATGCCTTGAATACAACCCAGTCTCGAAGATTTTTTGTTGGTTTTTGTTGCCAGTTTTTCCTAGACCGTGCAATGAGTTTATTACAATGTGTATATGATAAAAAAAAAGTGACAAACTATATTTTCCCTTCCTATGTTTGATATTCTTTTGTGTTTTGGGCTTTTTGCCTTCATTACATGACAACAATGGAAAAAATGGTTCTGAGCCAGATTTAAATCTGGTTGCATATGTGGTACAAGCTCCACTGAGGTGTCCCAAGCCTCTGTTTTAACTCACACTAAACCAAGGATTCTGTCATGTCCCATGAGTGTGGTTCCCAAACACAAAGTTGATGTATTTCAGTTTTTTGATTAGAGCCCTGCTCAATGAAAACAAATGTCATTGGTCTTTGTTAAAACGTATACACCATTTTCAGGAGCTGAACAAAGTCCTTGAAGAGGTATATGGGTATATGTCTGATACTAATAACACTCACTAATAAC
This sequence comes from Perccottus glenii, assembly GCA_024416835.2. NCBI lineage: Eukaryota > Metazoa > Chordata > Actinopteri > Gobiiformes > Odontobutidae > Perccottus > Perccottus glenii. The sequence goes on along the minus strand of CM044555.2, from coordinate 8,174,240 downwards.
TACACTAATAACCCTGTATTTTTTCCATTAATTCAGTGTGGACAAGCCGATTGGCCAAAGCTGTCATGTGCTGAACTTTCTGTATTAAAATTCTTGATGTTAAAGCCTATATGTCATCTTAAGCATGTTTAATGTCTTTCATTAGGTATAATGTTTACTACAGCTATATCCAGTTAGTTTCCATTAGTTACCTTCCTTACCTTAATTACCTTCATTGACATTTAGAAAAATAAGTCATGGAGTATAATTGTTGTGAACCCTTTGCAAAGAAGCTCTGTTATCGTTTCCTACCGATTTTCTTCTAAAATACAGCTGTAAATTCTTGAAGCAAGCATCTTATATATTCCTCATCAAGTAAACAAAGTCATTTCTATTTTACTTCATACATACATTTCATACATACATACATACATTTAAGAAACATGTCCGTCAATGGGCTTCAAAGAGTGAGAAAAAAAAAGGGAGACTCTGGGTTGCCATTATAAGTGAAAAATACCCCTCATTGCGGAAAAGCAGCCCCATCTCTTCATCATTCCCCCACTTCCTTCATTTCCTCTGGCAGACACTGGGAGCATTCTACCACCCATCTGCCCCCAGTAAATATTGCTTGAAGGCTTAATTACACACACATTCACCGACTCACACAAGACAGTCTCAAGGCAGATTTCCTGCAACGCTGAAGCAGAGAATTAACGTCAGCTCTGTGGGGCATTCATTCATCAGGCTGTGTGTGTGTGTGTGGATATACTGTTATTTTTGCTTCTGTGTGTTTTTGTGACCTCTCAGTCCATTATTTTGTCCCAGTGGTCACATTTATAACCCGGAGAAGCTGTGTGACGCTCTTTACTCGTGTCATCGAGCTACAATGGTCACAACCTACAACCTAGGGCCCAATGCATTAAAAATCAATAATGTCTTTTTGTGCTTAGATAAGCTTTCTCTTTTTTCTACTTCATTAAACTTATTATTTTTCCTTTTCCCAACAGATGATGAATGACCATGAAGACTCCTCACCTGACAGCTGCATCAAAAAGGTATTTTATTTTTTTACACATTTTTTTAAACGCCATCGCCAACTCATTCTTTAACAGCATCGTCATCCTGTTCCTTCATCTATAAAGAAATATTGTATCTAGCCATACTGATGTCAAACAACACAGCACTTTTGCCCTCAGTACCACCTTTAAAACCTTTCCATCCACTTACATTTGAAATGATTGATGAAATAATTATTTCTGCTTTAATTGTTGCAGATGGCTTGTCTGCGTGGTTCATAATGTAATCAGTCAAATTATTATATATATAAGAGGTTTTTTTTTCAAAAGCTGCAGATGTCAGGTCGCTGTAATTGACAACACACCTGATACATGAAGTTAACATGACGCACTGTATTCAGTTTAAAGTTGGGGTAAATGGATGCTAAACCTGAGGCATAGGTACAGATTTATTCAAGATCTGCTGGACAACTTTTGTGGAATGATGGCAATAAAATCCCAATCAAAAAGCACATACCTAATTTGTCTTTTTGGATGAGGTGATGCCTAAGAAACACAGAAATATAATATACCACAGTGATAAGCAAACATAAAGGTGCTGAAAGACAAACAATTTCCTTTTTTCTTTAACTTTTAATTATCCAGGTAAAATGTTTGAGAACTAAATTTACTCTAATTTACAAACATGACCTGGGATATACTGGCCATGTAGTCATGTCATTTTTCACATTACTAAAATTGAATTGATAGGCCTACATTCCTTTGACACTCCAGTATTTATCTTTCTATCTGTGACCAAACATTTTAAATATTAAGCTAATTTTCTTGTGGATTAATGAAGTCAAGTCTAAGTCTCAATGGCATCTTAGAGTATGTTCATCTTTTGAAGTATGTATTCATGTCAAAGATTTGTTTTCTTATAAGCTGCTTTTTTAATACATAACATAACATAACAAGTCTTCCAAACACCCACCCTGTGTTCACTCGGGCCTAAAACCACTGATACACTGCTCAAGCTTTGACCGATACGTCCCATTGACCAGTCACTGACCACTTTATGAGGTGATAAATTTATTGAAGAGGTTGGGCAGTTTGCTTTTATGGCCAGAGTCGTCGGGTTAAGACAGGACAGAGGAGAGTTCATGTCCATCTAATGGTCCATGAAAGAACAATGGCTGCCGCAGAATGGACACATCCTGAGAATTGGAGAAGCCATGGTGCGGTAACCTTTACGTCAATGGCAATACTCCTAAAACCTAAATCAATGGTTGAAAATGGAGAGTTGTAAATTATTCTATTTTTTTTAAATGATGGTGGGTTTTATTAGATTTGTGCTTTTAGTGGATCAATTTTGGGTATTTTAATATTGACTATTGGTTTTATCTCTGCATCTTTAATCTGAAAAGTGATATCTTCCGCTACAATACAGTTGTTGTGAAGTGATTTGAATGTTACTTTTAATAGTATTTTGTATATAATAGAATATGATAGAAGATAGTAAACATGCTAGAGCAGTACCATCTTGTTCTTATCTTCTCTGGACAAAGCTATTAGAGTAATTACAAATAAAGTTGTAGGGTTGTCTCCAAAGTTTGCCAGTGCCCTGTGTCTTATCTTATGTGACAGCCGGTCAAAACAACAGAAGCAGAACTAATGGTGGACCATTCTTTCAAACCCACCTCTTTTAATGAAAACAGCATGTGAACAGAGACAAAAGCAAATGAAAGGTAAATACAACACTAGCAGCGTGAGTGTTTCATTTAAAGTCTTTTGTAAATATGCAATGTTTGATTCTCTGTTTTCAGCGCACATTTAAACTTGAATTTACTTTTTGTCGTAGCACTTTAAGACCAGACTTGATATTATGATGGGGGTTTCTCTTTACATCTTTTTTATGTCTTGGTTCTTGCCTCAGGACCTTTATCCACCATGTCTCAGTATAAAACTAAAGCCAGTATTCTTTCACTAAATACTATAATACTAAATACTAAATAATACTATACGTCACACTTTGTTTGTGGAACCCCTGAAGTGTTTCCACTGTGCTCACACTGACTTTCAAATTTGATAATCTTCAGAAAGTAAAGAATAAACTGTTGTGGATGTGGTGCACATTAACAGTCTTACAATTTAATTTCAGGTTCTGTTTGTGTTTAATGCAATTTAGGCAACACGTTCAGTTTTAATTCTCGAAGCAAGAGTTGTACAATGGCGACTTTAAACTAAAACTTCAAACAGTTTTTTGTTTGAAAAATGAAAAAACTACATGAAACATATTCACCGGAGTAAGGATTTATCTATTGTCCAATTAACAGACTGCAGTGTTCAGCGCCACCTTTTGAAGAGTGGACCACTCTGATGGAACCATAGGCCAAAGTAGTATGGTCCAGCACACTTTCTGTGGACGCTTCAGACCCCTTTTTGGCAAAGGAAACCTACTCGTACTAACCTGACCCGCACCACACCAGTGGAAACGACTCGATTTGAATCAAGAACAAAAGACGTACAATTTGAAAACATATTTTGTGTCTTTAAATTTATCATTTCTAATTTGATTCTTACTCCTTTATTCAAGCACCTGCACCTGTCATTATGAAATTGGACTTATAGCGTGACCTCAAGTGTTGGGCTTGTCTTGGTCTTACTCTGCTCAAATACATCTTGGTCTTATTTAGAACAGTTGTCTACAACCAAATAAATCATTATTAGCTGTCATTCATCAAGAATAGTAACTGTAAATATCCACAAATCAGTTAAAAACACTTCAGGTGCTAGAAATGCATTATAGTATATAAGTAATAACTAACCATAAGTGATTCATCAAAACCCACTTCAAAATCTTTTAACTCTGGCATTATTAAAATTTGTGAGCACTTACCCACTTACCCGTAGAAAACAAAATTACTTAAATGACATAATTTGCATTCAAGGTCAAAGCGTATGTAGCTGTACTCTCTATAAACAGGAGGCTATGCAAATTACTGACCGGTTGGCTGATTTGAAATCCTACATTAGTCCGTGAGCTTATTTTAAGAGTTGACCGCAGGTGGTTTGGGCTGTTCCCTGTTCCCCACATGTTCATACAATGTGGAAAAACCTACATGCTTTTATAAACTACATAACCACCTTTCACATGAGAGCGCGGGATGATGAAGTCCACTCATCACACACACTGATGGAAAACTCAGCCAGATGACACGCCACAGACGCACTTCACACTTACCTGTACACAGCCTGTACTCACAGCCCCGTCTCATTATGCGCAGTGTGAGCTGCGGTGGGACCTCGGCGGGCAGTGGCACACCACACGCCTGTTATGAATATGAATGAAATTATGCATGAGCTATTTCTTATAACATGACTCATTCATCCGCATCGTGCCGTCACACACAGAACAGCCTGGGTTGTGTCATTACCAGCTCTATGCTTGATTAAAGCCAAATGTTAATTGAGCAGTATTTTGTGTACATACAATATTTACACATTGTCCAGCTTATGTACAAGCAAATTATTGTCCATTTCAAAGTAGAAATGTTGAGCAGGTAATCTTTTCCCTCACTGAATGGAAGTTTAGAGGATTCAATCTAAATCTATCGCTGCAACATGTTTATTTTTTTTTTTGCAAGTTGTGTGGACGCTATGTGACAAAGCAGCAAATGTATTTTAAATGGAAAAAAATGTAGGTAGTAACAACATAGCCCGAGTCATTGTGTGCTTTGAGTTTTAGGAATCCACAAATTATTTTAGCACATGTCACCCTTTCCACATCCTGATGAATTCAGATGGCCACAAACACATGTCTGTTTCATTTTACTGAGACAGTGTTACAGACAAGGAAACATAGTTTTCTTCTTGACCCTCCTCTGTCTGGGTCTAAGTGGGGGGTACTGTGAGAATCAGGGTTAAGACCAGGGATAAACCAGAAGCAAAGATGTTATTGTAGCTTCTCCAGCCCACTTACTAAAAGCTGCCCAGAGCTTATTGTCTGTATGTGTGGGAGGTTTAAGGCCTCGGATTCATATCCCTCAGTTGCTGAGACGTGGATCGAGACATATTGGCTTACACACAAATACACAGGCATCTTTGCGCCTCGCACACCAAAAATAAAAACACCGGCGTGTTATCTGAATCTCCTGTGTGCTTACTCCATCTATCCTCTTCCACCGGTTTTATCCCTCTCTTGGTGAGCAGACAGGACGGTGTTGTTGGAGCTGTAGATTTCTATCGGTGGCTAATAGTGATAGGATCAGGGATTGTTTGGTTTGGTCTGGACCTGCCATACAAAACAGGACTATCTGTCTGTTTAGCCGTCTAGGCTCTGCTTAAGCATTCACATTCATGTACTGTGCTTGTGTTAAAAAGGGCCGCACAGGACTTTTTAACAGATGCCAATTGAGTTTCAAAAAGTACTACACAAGTAGAGAACAACACATTCTTACAGTATACTGGTTATGTAGCCATTTCAATGATCATTACATTTGGTAGTAAAGAAAAAATACAGTACATTTGCCACAGCAGCAACAGTGTACAATACTAGCTAATGACAAGGGACTTACTGCAACATAGGCTTCACCTAAACCTTTAGATACAATACTGTATATACAGGTCCTAAAAAAGAAGAAGTGGACAGTGGATTTACTAAAAGGCAAGAAAAAAGTATAAAGGTAGTTTTTCCGAAACATCACATTGACACATGTCCCATTTAGATTTGCTGGACTGGACTGGAAAAGAGGCCTAAGAGAAGACAGTCTGTCCTTTGTGTGTGTGCTCGAGTGTATGCGTGTTAATCCTCGTCTTCAGAAGAGTGTCCATCTCGACGTGTGTAAACACTCCCGCAGATCAAATGGCAGATAATGACTTCCAGATAGACACCCTGCATTCAAGCAGCAGAGAAAATCAATGAGCACTGATTGCTTTTTTCCCAAGACGATCTTCTTCCCCCGAAAGGCCACTATCTATCTCCCTCTTCTTTCCATCTGAATTTATCTTTTACCGAGTGCCATTCATTCAGCTCTCAATACTGCTGAGATCGAATCAGTTCATGCTGCTTTTCACGGGGGATTTACTGGAAAAGATCTCTTCATCAAACCCTGTTTTCTCTGTCGGTTTGCTATCTTGTAAAATGCTTGTCTAATGCCATTATGAATAGAAAATACATGATACCTTTACCAACTTTATGAATATATTTTAGTCTTTGTTTTAGTAATCTTTGACAGACTTTTAATTTAATACTTTTATGTAGATAAAATGCTATCTATTTTGTCCCTTTGTCTGTTATAGTTTGTTAATTTTATTGCTATTGCTCTGTTATTGTTTAAAATGCCCTTCATCAATATATTTCATACCTGCTCGACGTTTTTGTGTACTGAGAGAAACTTATCCTACCTCAAGTAATACTTTTAAGCAAGCCTCACTAAAGTACTATGTTTGCAACTGCAGAACTGCAAACACACTGTCAATTCTCATTATGTGTCTGTAATGTTATATTTATTTGGCAAAGTGGGTGGCACATAGTATATTGAAATACGAGAGAAAAACTATTTGTAACATCTTTAATATATTATCAAGGACTTTCATAGATAAGAACTTTCTGTGCATGAAAGCAAGACGCTCCCATTTGCTGTTGGTCTACTCAGCTTGTCAACATTAAATTAGAGAAGGGGAAGAATGGGATGAATATTGGCATAAATTCACATGAAGATAGAGATGGAGATAACTGCAGAATAGAATAGGCCTAACACGGAACTTAGAGCTAGAGCATATTGGTTCGATGTAATGTATTGTTTTGTAATGGTGAATCTGTTTTCAGTCTAATCAAAGCAGGCAGGTCTCTGTGTTGTTGTGGGGGTAGGGTTGTATAATAGTCCTATATTTGAACATTAAGCTAAAACAAAGCCCTTTCTGCTTTGACTGGTTATGTATTTTTAGTTTCTTCCTTGTAATGCTGCTGAGTGAGCAGTATACATAAAATTGCTTTAGTTGTAAATGTAAAAATGACAGAGGTTGTTTAAATGGTGACCTATAAGTAGATCTTTCCCACTCATGCTGAAAGACTGTGAGCCTACCGGGGGTCTGCAGCATGTCTTACTCTGTGGGAGTGTGTGTGCTGGTGTGTGAATACCTTTTCTATATTGAGCCGGGGAATTGAGACTCTAAATACGGCAGCTAAATGACCCTAAATGTATGAGGGCTATTATGTGGACAGAGGAGGCTCATGGGTCACAGAAGTGATCCAACGCTCTGGGCCATAGTTTACCCCCTGCCATCAGCGCTGCGCTCCCCCATCCCCTTCTTAAATAGCCTCATGATTGATTGATAATTATGATAATTTGTTTGAAATGATTATCTGGATATTATAATCACTGCCACCCCAGCGTGCCACGGGGCCGATCATTTTTCATAATGCTGAGCATCGCACATGCCCCCTGGTTACTGAGTGGCTCTGTGTGGTTGGAGGGGTGGGGTAGAGGGTCAGGGCTTGGCAGTTGGCTCCCAGGGGCCTTGACTGTGGAGTGATGAGCCCAAAGAGCACAAAGAGCAGGAGACAGACACACAGAACACACTCGTTGGTACAACACAAAGGATTGTAGCTTTGCTCAGGCCCAGGACTTTTCCTGCTCACCTCCTGCTACCATTTGGCACTGAATTTAAATTATGAAGCATTATAACTGTTTAGTGGCACATTTCAGGAATCCTAGCTGCAACAATTTATTTATGAGATATCTACTGTATGTGTATTCGGGTGCATGGCTGACTTGGTCCCATATGACAAAAAATGGGCATCATTAATACTTCATTCTGGGATCTTGTCCCAGTTAGTCTTATATACAACCTTCACTTCCTCAGCCTCCTCCTTCTTGATTAGTAGTCTTCTGTTCTTGAGTTCATCATTAAATATTAGGTTTTTGGACTTAGATAGTGTCTGTACTAAGCAGAGCGTAAGTCTTTGGGAAGTTTCTTAAAGTTAAAGCTTTGCTCCCCACTATACACATCCAGTGTATCCCTGGGTAGGTTTCAAGTGTGAGTGGATCACTAGGATCACAGCTGTGTTGGTTGTGTCAAATTTTAACATTGGAAAATTATTTAAATCTTAAAGAGAGGAAATAGAGCAGGAACATGGGTATATGCCTCTTTAAAACATGGCATTGCTTCTACACAGTGATCACAAAATAAATCTCCCTGATATGCCTCCTAGTTAAAAGTGCATCCGACTTTGTGCCTTATGGTTGTCTATCAGTGTCATCTCTAACTATTAGCCTGATTAGCTGGTGATTGTCCATAAAGTACTCTCCTCACAACCAAAGCAGCTGGAAAAGTTATCCTCACTTGTTATCCTCACTTGTAAGTCGCTTTGGGGAAAAGCGTCTGCTAAATGACTAAATGTAAATGTAAATGTAAAAGACTCAGGCCACCCAGATCCTAAAACAGGACAAGTGCTCGAAAATGAATGAATATTAAACCTTCTATTTTGAAGACACAAGGGATGCCTGGACAGACTTAAATAGGAAAATCATAGAAAATTATTGTAGATTAAGAGGACTTAAAATTGAAATGTGGATCCAGGAAGTACCCAAACATCTCACTGTCACTCTACGGCGGTGGGCAAACACAGCTCCAATCATCCCGTCTTCGCTGTCATTAACGGAAAAGATGGGGAGCAGTGTGAGCATGTGTGTTGGATGAGTTGGGGGTGTAGGAATAATATTTGTGGTTTTCGCTTCGCCCTGAGATGACTTAATGATGATATGGGTCTCTTTCTTCTGCTGGGCAGGGTTACGTTTTAATGGGCCTTGAGTGACATGTTTTCATTTGGCTTCATAACCTGCCCTCTCCCCAGCACCATCGTCACAGCACCTCATCCCCCAGCCCCCCTTCCAAATATACACCGTCAAATCCACCACTGTGTCAGAGCAGACACAAAATTTGGCAACTGTGGGCCATCAGCAAGTTCCACGTATCATCAGAGTGGGATGGGGAGTGGTCCTGCGAAGACAGACAGAAAAATATGCAGCAATTGAGCTTACATAGTCAAAATCATGTATGCAGAGGAAAGTTTAGATCCCCAGGCAGGATAATCTTTCAAAGCATACCATTTTAGCTTGAACAATATATTCTGCACATTCTTTATGAAGCACTTTTCACATTCAGAGTATGAACCCAGGACAGTTTCTGAGCCTTATTCACCATGAGTTCTTTCACACATAACTGAAGATTGTGTGTCAGATTTTGATACTTTTAAATTATGAATTTTAATATATAAGCATGATATAAGAATGGAAATAGGTATTTTGCCAGTATATTCTGTCTCCAGCCAAGACTCCCAAATCAAAACTATCTCGTAGCATGTGTCGATTTTGAAATATTACATCAGAAATTGATCATGTTAACAGTAACAACTATTATCTTTTTCTATTTACATTTCTTTCCTACTCAAGTTGAACAGAAATATTTTTAGAATAAACATAGCAAGACTGACGCATTGCCATCCTCTTTGAAAAGTTTGGGTCTTTTTAAACAACAAACATAGTTAAAGTTGTGTTTTTAAGGGTTACATTTCATTGTGATGATCTGTCAGGTCACATGATGTAGACAAAGTGTGAGTTGTTGGTGGCTGGGAGTAGGAGGAGAGGTGAAGACAGTCTGTGGGAACTGTCCCAGTGCAGAATGCTGTCATTATTTCATGTAAGGGCCGCTGCCTCAAAGGCCACTGCTGTCTCTCAGTCTGTTCATATAAGCGTGTGTATGGGCCACTTTTAACTCGCAGCGCCACCTTTAACTTGTGAGTCTCGTGTGTGGGCCCCAGACTGACGCATCTCTGTTGTTATCGCTGATCAGAAGCTCCGACGTCACAGTGGACAGAAGTGCTGGGAGAGGAATTCAAGTGGGAACAGATAGAGAGGGGGCGACAGAGAAGCACGAGGTGATCCAGGCACTTTCACATCAGCCGGCTCTGTGACCCCTGTCTCTCGTGCTCCGGCCTTTTCTATCCTTCCCTCATTCCCTCGCTCGCTGTCTTTGTCTGTGGTAATCTCTGTCCCAGTGGCCATTCCCACCACATTCTTTGGGTCATCCAACAAAAGGACCAAGGCCATCGTCTGACAGTTGCAGGGGCTGTCATATGAGTGTCCTCACATGTACACAATTAAACGACTCAAAAGGACACTTAAAATACACTTCAGTGAAAACATTCAGGTGCAAAGAACACCTCAGAGATTTAAAGATTTAACAGTAACAGGAAGTCATAAAAGAGTTATTAAAAGACAGAAGAATTTGATTTGTGGTTAGTTATCTAAATATTTGGAGCAACCTGCCTGATGAGTAAATTTTAATGAGGATTTTTTCATCTTTCTATTTTGTGAATTGATAATAAACGTTCAATTTTAAATTGTGTATTTGTGAAGGCATTATTATATTATAGCATTTTGTCTAACCGGCTCAAAACCTTTGCTCCCAGTCTCTTTGGACCAATGACAGAAAATGACATTTCTGCAAAATTATGTGATATACAGGCAATCCAGATACATCATTCCATACTTTAATCACACATATTTTAAAATAAAACAGTATGATTAAACAACACATGGTTAAGGTTAAAAGAACACACACACATGCTTACACACACACACACACACACACACACACACACACACACACACACACAAACACACACACAGGCACACACACACACACACACACACACACACACACACACACACACACACAGGCACACAAACACACACACACACACGCACACACAAACACACATGCACACAAACACACACACACACACACATATCCCCGTCCTGTCTGTCAAGACTACACTGAGTCCATTAAGATGGACAGACTAAATGCATAGGACCGACTGGTCAAGCGTTTGCTGATAATAAAATGTCAACCTACATGGTGTTGCTACGGAAACGTCCAAAGCCAGAGGGAGGCTATGAACAGAGAGTTGTGTGGTCCTGCTTGTCAAAAATATTTTCACGTGTCAGAGAAGAACGATGGAAGTTCATCTGTGCGTGAGAAAACGAGCAGGTTTCAAAGTTCATGTCAGGAGGACTCTGGTGTGTGTAGCACAAGATGTAACCTTCAAGGCTCAGATATGATCCTAATGGAGGAGGAACTCAGAGTTAAAGTTCTAGAGCAGGTACTAGATTTTTAATTTTTTTTTGGAGGGGTTCTTATATATAAAATATAACCAATGGGCTGTTTAATATATGTCATTATAGCACACATGCCTGTTTGATTGGAGTGGTGCAACAAAAATATGCCGAATACACAAATTATATATACAGTATATACCATTTTATGTCTTAAAATGTCTTTGATTGAAATTATTCATTTTTCCACAACTGTTATTTTTTACAACATCTCATTAATCCTCAGAGTTCCAACAAAAATGCGTGAGAGATGCCGAGGTGTTGACACAGTGCTGGTCTATAGATAGACGAGTAAAAGATTGAGTCTCTTAAGATGGAAAAGCCTGGTGGACGGGAGACAGCCAGAGACAGGGGTATGGGGGGGTTTTGGAGAGAAATGCCAGAATGCCCAAGAGAGTGCGGAACTGGCAGCTCAGTCACAGACATGGCCCATCTGGGGGGGTAGAGAGAGACGTGGAGTAGGGGGAGTTGCCCCTCCAACACAAGGTCATGTGAAAAAAAAAATCTCCCCTTTCTCCTCCCACCTACTCATCCATCCATCCCTGAATGAAAGCTGAAGTTAGACAAAATAGTCGGGAATGGTTGGAGATTAAAATGGTGTGGGACATGTAGAGGAGTGGGATAGGGCTGGTAGGAGACAGTCGAAGTGTGTCTGGGCTGAGGAGGCCTTTAGGGAGCTTTTAGACGGAGAGTGGTAAGTGAAACGTGCCATGTGTTAAGGTTTGAGAGAAACAGACACACAGGCATGGGGAATTTATCTGTTCAAGATCATCATAGTTACACAGGGCCTTCAAATTTACAAGATATGCCAGGTCAAAGATTATGCTTTACCTTTACACACTGCCCAAGAAATCTTAAAATCACAGCAAGGAAGGGGGGCATGTGTATTTAAATCTCTTATATGCAGGACTGTCATTACAACTTAAATGATCCTGTTTATACATCACTTAAGGTCCTTTTGCTAAAAACAGCATACATTATGAACACTGAGCTGCATATTATGCTTTCAAACTACTGTGAGCTATAGGCTTTTTTACACACTTTGACTTTTAGTGTTCACCTTTTAAAATGTACACCAGAAATAAAACCAGTGTTAAAGTGGATATTAATTCTTCCTATTTCAAGGTCTGACTTTTCAAATGCCTGATTTGTTCTTTACTATTTTTACCATTAAATGCACTCAATCGTTCTCATTATAATATCTGGACTAGCGCCTCTTTCATTGACACATTACAGTGAGCTTACTCGTACTATGTAAAAGTGACAACCCGTGGTACTATCTAGTGATTACACATCTTGCCACATCAATACGTCATCCCCCCCCTCTGATATTTATTTAAAATATATTCAGAGATAAGATTTTACAGCAGTGCATAGTCTTGAGTCCTGTATGTGCAAATCTCTAAATATTACATAATGTTTCTTTTATTTTGTGTATTTACATGTTGTTTTTGTGTTTATCTGAAGTGCTCAGATGAGACTGAGAGGAGAGAATAACTTTTGCTCTGGGTAAAGAGACAATATGTAGGCTTTTGTAGTAAACATGAAAGTTTCACCTGCTCACAGACTGCATAGCAATTATAAATTATTTTATGATGGAATGATGGAAATGATGTTTTTCGATGCTGTACATTCTGTCAGGTCATCAAATAGTGCTGTTATACTTTAGGTTTGATGTTGAATTACTTTGTGCACCACCCACCTGCTGCCTTCTAATAAACTTATGTTCCATAATAGTTTTAGAGCCCTACTTTTTCCTACCTCTAACTCTATCCAGTCTAACTCTGCTGAACAGTGCACTCTTTGACTGAGTCTTAATCTTCATTACAGCGCATTAGTCCACTGGGGAGGCCCTGTCTCGTCTCCCCACAGCGCAGCCTGGCACTGTCCCACCAAGGGACGTCCCGCCGCGGCACAGCACAGACACCCTGCCAGCCCCCCCTACACCTAAACCCTCCTTCCCCTCACGTCTTAACTGGCTTCACCTTGGTCACCCCTTTGCTCAAATGAACTGTTAAATAAACGGCGGGCTTTAATCCACATGACGGGACGGGGAGAGGTTAGGGGTGGAGGCGCTGGGGTGGGTGGCAGAGCTGGGTGAGAGAAACAATAGAGCCAGCCCTGGAAGCCTCCATTTAAAGCAACCATCAATCATACTCACCATGAGATTTCAGCCACTTGACATAGATTTGATCATTAATGACTAATGCTCAGACTGACAGTAATCTGAGGCATGTGGCTCGAGCAAAACTGTGAAAAAGTCAAATATCTAAAAAGACAGCCATGAGGTGAGTTTGTGCAAGTGTCACTGATTGGTAGAATTGTGGTAGATTTTATGTTATCTACACTAACTTTTTTTTTTTTTTTTTTTCATTTGTAACGCAATATACAGCTAAACTAAACATTTATTAAGTGTGAATGCTTTGAGCATTGTTGGGACACAGTGACAGTGGTTTGTGCTCATTCCTCACAGCACAGAGTTCAACCACCATCTTTTGTGCCTGGAGTTTCAATGTCCTTCCCGTGTTACTGTGGGTAAAACTTTCTCCTTCAGTCCAAAGACAGACAAGTATAGGGGAATTGGTGAATTTAAACTCTTTGAATAAATGAGAGAGTGAATGGTGGTCTGTCAGTGAAAGGCTTCAGCCACTCATTATCCATTACAGGACAAGCAGTAGGAAATGAAGGAGCTGAAGACCAAGGCCGCTTTAGAAATAAAACTGAGCTCACCATATCTCCCATAATTTGAATTTGAATTGTTTACATTTTGATCTTTCCTTGACAAAAGTCTTTGTTCCAAATCATGTTGGTGCAGTATGTTTTAACTAAAGGCATGATTAGATTAAGCTATTTCATTTTTGTATCCAGAGGTCTTTGGAATTTTCCCCCTACAGTTTTACCAAAGCAGACAATATCTTTCATGTAATATCCCGCTCCTCTACAGCTATTTTTTTTATTTAAGAATCCCTGTTAGTCTTTATAGACACATAAACGTTAAAGGTATGTTTAACATGGTGATAACTTATTCACAAAGATACAGCCACAACAGTAACACAAAAAACAAAACAAAACACAAAAAAACTTGATACAGTTTATTTCATTCTTTCAGCCTTAAACTATCAACCTTTTTTGTTTTTGACAGCAATTTTATTATTTAAAAATCCAGATCATTTGAAACCCATTGAATTGCATCATATATAAAGTCTTCTTAACATATTTGCAATTACTAGATAAAATATGGATAAATCAATTTGTGTAATTTACAGTGGATTTGAATCATTTAAATTGTATGGATTGACATACTTTGGTCAGACTTTTCTCAAACTGAATAAATAAATGATAGTCATGAATGTTTTGTGATATTTTTTTCTCTTTCTAATAAACAAAGTGAAGCATTACCAGCTTTATCAGCTCATTGGCAGCGCTGACAAACCGGGACAGCGCGGTGAATGAGATAATTAAACAGGATTTCTAATTGAGTAAACAAGCATCAGGGCCGTCACCCCTAATTAAATGATTACAAGGAAGAGCACCCTCCACAGGCACAGAGCTAATTAATACTTCCACAACACAAGCAGAGACACGTGTGAGGACATGGAGAATTATCTGTTAGAGAAACAATGATTAGTCCGAGTGGGGGATCCCGCAAGGGCCCGCGACACACCATCATCCCCAGAGACGAGGCTAATTCATACAGGATAATCCTTTTATTCATCGGGAAACATTGAAACTGAATAGGACACTTTTAAGGAGTCAGGGATGCTGACCTGTGTTCTGCTGACACACAATGCCTCTGTCCAAGAGACTTAAGGGCAGAAAAATGGCTTGGTTACCAATTTTATATACATTGGGTTAACATAAAAATATTATCTCACAGATGATTTGAAAACAAAACGTGTGGAAAAGGGCACATTTCTTAGCCTGGCTCGAGTGACCTTGGCTAAACAACTGCTGTCCTTTACTGTCGGTTTGAATTAATCTTTACTGAAGAAGAAAGGTAGAAAAATAAAATTAGCAATTTTCCATTTGGTTTGTGGGAAAGGCTTCGCTGCGTTGGCTCATGAATCCATCTAGTGGTAGAAAATAAAATACCACCTTGTTTCTCTTTTGTTGATGTGCATCACACTGAAGTCTTTCATTTTCAAGACTGTAATTGAAAACTAAACTTATTTTGGAGACCTTTAAACATTTCAAAGAGAAAAGTCTTCCCTGGTAGTCATTTTAATGTTGGGAATTATTAACCTATCTTAACCTTTTTAATAAAATATGACTTGGATGACTGAAGATCATCACAGACCTGTGCTCAAATGTAATAATACCATCATATCATTGTATACATTTCTATTTTTTCTTGTGCCTCTTCACCCGGTTACACTAATACCATTTAGTCTTTTCATTCTCCTTGGGAATACACTGTTCACTAAAGTAAATGTGGCTCTAATCTCAGCTGTGACATTTTGACGCTAGATGCTCATATGAGGATAATATCATAGTTTCCCCAGGGAGAATTATCCACAACATTAACCAGGCAGTCAAGGAGATTATTTTGCCCTTAATTCACCTTAGGGAATAGAAAGCCTTGTATATGATAGGATTTATTTATATACAAAGTGGATCTACTCAAATATGTATCTAGATATTAATGGGTTTGCTCAGTGAATGGAGATGGATGCTGGCAAAGAACTTCTTAACCCAGTCCCTCGACTCAATTGTCTTTATGTGTGATTTGTGCAAACCACTCAGACATGGAATATAAATATTTTACCAAGAAATGCCTTAATGCACACATGTAACCATTTACCAAGACAACATTTCTTGTCCCATGAACTACCTCAACAAATCACCCTATAATGTGCTATATTTATTTTTACTTGTCCCTTGCTTTTTCTGAAAGAAATGTTATTATTTCACAAATTTTTGATGTGAATTGTGGAAATGTTGAAGAGAAGGAGTTATGTTTCTTTAACTGGAATTTCCATTTCCAAATCTGGATTAATAATTTTATACAAAATCACTTTATGCATTTGTTGTAATTCATTTATAAAGATCAGTTACTTTTCCTAAATTCACCTGCTGGATGAATATTTCCCTGACTGTACAGGATTTTCACAGCAGAGCACAAAGGCACAAAAGCAGATTAGCCCAGATTAAATCCTTTCACAATAAGCCACAAAAAACATGCATTCATTAAGAATCGCTCCGGGGTTGAAGTCTAATTATTTTCAAAGCAGAAAAGATTTTCCATGTTGGTCAGGATAACTCTCTGTGGTGTTATCTTCTCACAACAAGGCTGGCCTTTCTACACCCCACCAGCACCATTGTGAGCCTGATTTAAGATCCCCAGCTAATGGGCATACCTGCCTGACAAACATGACTTCTTAGCAGGTGACTCCTGTCAAGTATGTCTGAAATAACAGGTAAATGAATTAGCAATAAAATGGACTTAGGGTTAACAGGCAGGAGTGCCCATTATTACTACTCTTAATCACTAAAGAGATGCCATTCACTTGCTTTAAGAAGGCAGCATTTTTCACCACTTGCTGGCCACCAGCCCCCTCCGAGCCGCAGCACATTTCTAATGGAAGGCTCTCTGCTTGAGCTCCAACCTCCCGAAAGCCCCCAACCATTTCTTTCTTTGGCTCTCTTTTCTCTCCTCCACTCACACCCCTTCACCATCTCCCCCTTTCTCTGCTGTAAGATTATCAGTTTTGATTACCGCCAGCAACAGGCTCTTTACCAGCAGTCGGAAGCGGCGGCTCACAGACCTGAAAGGCCCTCAGCAGGTTGTAAGAAGCTTTTGAAATTATGGGGCTGGGCACAGAGGGAAAGTGCTCTGCGCGCCGCTTTGTGGCCATTTAATCAACTCCTGACTTTTGATAGTCAAATAATGGCTAATTACAGTAGCACCTGCCCACAGGGTTAAAGGCTGGAGCACGTTAAATGAGAGACAGAAAGACAGACAAGAAAATGAAATGTGAGTCAGGAAAGACATGTATTATTATTTTTACGTCGTGCTGATTGGATAGCAGTAAACCCAGGGATGCTCTTATTTGCCTCAGCCACTTCTCTACAATCAGCAGTTGTTTTTCTCACATACAGCGAGTGATTGACACGAATGGTGTTGTGCCAAGGGGGGAACGAAGGTCAGGTTGGAAGATTGACTTTGATTAGTAGTTTTGTGTTTGTGAGGGTATGTAAAATAGAAAGGGAGAGAGGCTAAACTGAGCTTCCCATTTTGATTTAGTTTTGTGCTCTCTTATTTCCATCTACAGCTCCAGCTAAGTCTACACTAATCTGTGCAGCATTTACACATCATGTACATTTATATATATATATATATATATATATATATAGGTTTGTGTAAATTCACTTGTGAGGATGGGCCACATTATAAATGCTGATGTGGACATTGTTAAAAAAACATTAGCGTGGATAATGACTTGTTTCCACATTAAACTAAACCCAATGGCCTTTCTGTCGCTTGTTTTAAGTGTCCGTTCATCTTTGTCTCTTTTTGCCGATCTCCAGGGAGGCTGTTAGTGAGATAATGAGAAAAGAAGAATGGCACTATTAAAGGGACAATTTGATAGTTCACACACCATGTCTGCTGTCCTAAAACAAGATGCGCTTGATAGAACACCCCCTAAAACACGGTGCGACACGGCCCAGCTGGGGTGACACATCAAAGCATATTAAAAATGACCTATGTGTCGGCGCATTGAGCTAAGACCAGGTGGCACCCATGCACACAGCTCCAGCAGCTTGTTTGCTTTTATACCCCCCCCCTCCCTCTTTCCCTTTCTGCCCTCTCTCTTCCTCCTTTCTTATGACCGGCGACAACTTAGTCCCGGCACTCTATTGTTCAAGCACAAAGGCTATGTAAAGACACGTCAGCGATTACAAAGCTGCAATGGCACAGCTCAATTACTCAAACGTGGCTCTGTAGTGCATTGGGATCCATGTAGGTGTGTGTAGCCCCTGTGAGATATTAACAGGCCAGTGGCTGTGTCAGCAGCGCCGCACTGTGTTTTTACTCTTTCATGTTCCATTTGTTTGACCTCTAACCCCTAAAAAGCACACCAGCCTAGAACCTAAATCAAGTCTATATGTAACAGCCCCACCTTAGACTTACACTTCTACTGTCAATGTTTGAAAAGAGAAAAAGTATATATGCCAGATTTGTTTGTCACATACATTTTATCAATACGCTTAGGCACAAGAACACATGGTTAAAGTTATTATAAAGAAGACAGAACACAGTGTAAGAATTATGCTAAATATTAATAGCAATGTGTAGTATATATACATAATTATGGAATAATGGAAATCTTTTATGGCAAATAAAGATAATAAAAGTACAGAAAAGTGCAAATTATTTTCTGCTTAAGAGTAAAAAAACCTCAGAAAAGTGTCCTTCAAAAGGAGTCACTAATAAAACATGGCAGTGTAATCTGTGCACTACTCAATTTTCAATTCTTGTTCTGTAAAACTGCTTTTGGAACACACAAAACAGAAACAAAATTGCTCTTAGACTCGTGGCTTGAAAACACAGATGCTTTACTTGAGCCCCCTTTACACACACCTCTGCGGCTCCCATCCGCCCACATCTTCACCACAAAGTAATCCATTTCTCTGTCCCTATCACAAACCATATTTGCCCCATCCAATCAGTTTGATTAATCATGCTTCAGACCAGCAGTTTGCAATCAGATGACCAGAGCATTGTAGCCCTCTATGAACACAAACACACATATAAGCGCTTGTGGGGAGGTATTTCCCCATAGACATCCTCAGTGTGACAGCACCATAAACTGGCCATTTATCAAAGTGTCCCCCCAGTACACGCACATACAAAGGCCTCTCCCTATCTGTCTCCTCTCTCACACACACATGTTGTCTTTCCATCTGTTTAGCAGACATTGCATTAAAAAAGGGTTTACATGAACCTACATTCAAGAACAAAAACATTTTTATTTAATATTTTCAACATATAAAATTAAGGCAACAAAAACACACAGGAAAACACAGATTCAACAACTCATATTAGCCTAATTTTATTTTATTTATTTATTTGATAGGGACAGTGTGCAATAATTTACATTTACATTTACATTTACATTTATTCATTTAGCTGATGCTTTTATCCAAAGTAACTTACATTAGGCCTGTAATTACCAGTGTTACAGCTGGAACACCACTGGAGGCAACATGGGTTGCCCAAGGACACAATGACAGTATGAACTGTGGGGAGAGCGGGAATCGAGCCACCAACGTTCCGGTTGAGAGACAACTGCTCTACCACTGAGCGGGCACAGTGAATAAATAATGAATAAATAATACACATTTATTCAAACAGCAATAGATGTAAATTGGTTGGATTGTAGCAACAATGCTAATTTGCATCCGCAGTCACTAGGCAGACAAAACAAAGTGTGCTGCTGCCCTCTTGTCATTTTTACATTTCCTCTAGTGGTCACGTTTGGTACTGCAATGACAAAATCCAATAAAAAAATCTTGTCTTAAAATGTATTTTCTTTCAAGGTCATAATTAATAAAGGCAGATTTGTGAAACAGTTTACATAACACCTTCTTCCACAAAATACATATATTGTTAATTGTTGAGTCATGTGTGAGTGAAGCATGAAAAGCTACACCCATACTGAGCACGCTCTGTTAGGTTGAAGTAATAAACCCATTTGAGCAATCAGTAAAGGACAGTTAATAAAAAGGTGTCATAAATACACTGAACGCTAATGATGTGGTCTATTTAGAGCCCTTTGTGTTTGTCTAAAAAGCAAGATAATTTTGCTACAGTACTTATTATTCTTACTGTGTAGCCTTTATTATGAATCCCATCACAGATTACTGAAAATGAATTGAACAGCTCATTCATTTCAGCAGCTAGACAAGCACATGTGTTTGTTTGTGAGCCACTTGCCCTTTGGTAGCAGTCCCATATAATTGTGAGGCTTGAGTAATGCAGAGCCCCTGCTGTTCTTTATGGCACATGGGTCAATAGTAATAATAAAAGAGATATTCATAGACATGTGGGGGGAAGCCACTATATCAGCTATGATTTAAAAGCACAGATTTATCCTACATGGCTTTTATGGCTTTCACTACTCTTGTGGTTTTTATCAATACTTAATGGTTAATAAGATGTTTGCAAAATTATTACTGACTTATTACTTCTTGTCTCATGAAGTGCTGTAATTTATAAACTGTGCTTGACAATATGCCGTTTTTGTTACAAGATCCATAATGTGGCACATTGGTCTTATTGCTTTAATCTTCACTTTTGCAGAACAGTGTTTTAATCTTTCTACATTGACACAGTTTCTGTCTCGAGCAGCTGCAAGCAGCCACCACACAGGCAGCTTTGCAGTGGCTCATTGAAGACTTTTTTATTGCTGGCCTATGTTCCAGGGGGCACTATGTGTCAGTAATCAGGATATGGGGGTTATCCTGGCTGACCTATGTATTGAGTCTGCTTGCACAGCCATTTCCAGTGCTAACTCAAGTTAAAAGCACAGAAGAAAAGAGAGACTGTTGCCTTTACACAAGCCCTGGAAAACCTCCTCACCCTGCATCAAGTGGCTGAGGTCATTTGAAACATAACACTTAGAGTACTTAGAGTATTATTACGAAAGTAGTACCGTTAGCAACAGTGGCAAGAGACCTACAAATCTAATTAAAACTAATTACATAAATGGTTTGTGAGCATGTTGACAGACTTATTAACTGTTTAAACGTGTTTTTTTTTCTTTAAATTGTAGAAAACTGCTTAGTTACCAAAAAGCAAATTATTACATAAATGATCTGTGAAATAAAATGAGACTTAAAGATGCAGTCTAAGCTTAATTTTCTAGGATGTTAATAGATGATAAGGCTCGGCTCATGACGTCAAGCTTTGGAGCATGTGGGAAGGACTTTTCAGCTACTGCAGCTTTAAATCATGTGTTTTCTTCTGCTAATGTCCTGACTTTGTTAACTCTAGTTAGGGGTTTTCCAAAAGTGTCCACCAAGAAAGATAGCTGCTGATTGAGAGCCCAAGATGGCAGCCAATTGTTTTCTAAAGGAATTAGCCTGGCCTGACCCTCTTGAACCGAGGCATCTCTTGAATGGCCAACACTTTATTTGTTTAGTTCTTGTAACAACAGAATCTGCCATGCACTTCAGCGATCTAGCGGCCCAGCCATTGTCACAAACAACGAGACTCGTTTTTCCTCCGCTTGTCTCTGTGGCGTTGAGGGGAAAATGCACCAGGCTTTTTTACACAATCACAGGAGGCAGCAGAGAGGTATGTGCGTGCTGTGATAAGACAGATATGGAAGGCACTGGTGGTCTCACAAAGCACACTTATAGGAACTGGGAAACACTATTAGATAGCTCAATTGGACAAAAATTAATAGGTTTTGAAATTAAACAATAGTTTAAAATGCAACTTAAGTAGTATTACCTCTCAAACGTCTAAGACTAGGTGTTCTCTCTAATAAAAGTTAAATGTCTGGCTTCCATTGAGATTTCACACATCTTAGTGATCTTAAATTTTTGGACTGGACATTCCAGGAATGTCCAGCTGTGTGCAGGCGCCCTCTATTGCCTTTTGGAGTCCGTTCTTTCCTCTGCAGAACATGAGAGGCACATGAATACTCAGGCGCACCTCATTAATATCATTTTAACTCTGAGATCAGACATAGATCAGATCGGCCACAGTGCATCATCTTTAGCCAAACATTGTCAAACATATCAGAGCAAATGTACTTAGCTGGCATGATCTCATAAGAGCTCCCTCCATCACACATACACACACCGTTCTCACCCATCAATCCCGGCGTGACCCCGTTTCAAATTCATTAACAAGGCTTCATAACTTGCAGACACAGCAATCACCCCAAGCAAAATAAATTCTAGTGCCGGGTGAAAAGCGCGAGCGTGAGCCTGTGTGTGTGAGTTGTAGCAGCGTTTTGTCGTCCATGCTGTGCAGAGCAGAGCGAGGAATCTGTTTGGACAACTGCTGAATGTTTTGGTTCCCCCACAGAGCCTTGGAAAGCCACGCAGCCGCTGTATCTTTTACAAATTAGACCGCGTTGTCTACCAAGCACATTCTTTTATTCCAGTCCTAAGCTTCACTGCGAGGCAACACTGTCTCTTTAAACTGTTTACTTGAAGAAGACCAAGCAGCTTTTTCTTTTAATGCCATTATACCAACTTACCTGCCTGTTTCATCTATTGTTTTTATTAGCTAATAGCATGCTGTTATAGAAATCATCTGTGAATAAAGTAAGACTTTTAAATAAAATCTAGGCTTTTTCAATGGTTTTAATAGATGAAAATGTTCAGCGTTCCCATTGGCTGTTACTCTACACTGTTTGTCAACATTGAATCAATGGCGGCAGAAGTCCTACTAAAAGGTTTCACTAAATCTGCTTACACAGAGAAACAGCACAACATGCTGCACTTGTAACATTATTGGCAATGCATTCTTGCAGATGCAGTGATTAAAGAGACAGAGATAATTGTGCGACCTAACGCTGAAATCAGAGCTGGAAGTTTTATGTAAGCTCTAAACGTCACTTATTGGTTTAAAAGCAGACAGATATTTAGTTGTTTGGTGTTGATGGGGAATCTAAGGGAAAAGAGTTTATGTTTAATGCAGGAGTCATAATAAATAAACGTTTTACAGATTTTACAGATATGTTTAAAACCTTTAAAACCATAATTCAATAACAGTCCTTTTTCTAAGCACCACTTCTTTACCTGTAAAACAGGACATTTCAAGCCAAAACTTATGCTGGGAGTCATTTAATTTTGGGGTAATCTGCTGAGGGCAATCCCATCTAGTGACAGTGTAAGTGAATTAACATTGTGGCCTTTTATGGGAATAGATAAAATGCCACTGTAATGAAATGCCTCATTTTGATAAGTACAATAAAAGTGACTAAAGTTCTTCAAAATAAGACTCTGATAAAACATCTGCGGGCACAAGAAAGAAAGTTGTGTTTTAATCTATTATCTAAAACTTTATGATGCTTGGAGGTTCACATGTTCCAGGAGATATAACTTTAAATGCATTGCCCTTTATGAATGTGACAGCGCAGAGGAAGTGTTGTGTCGAGGCTTCACGCAGCGTGTGAAGGTCCCTCCATCTGCTGTCAGTTTGAACACGTCCATCTGTGACTGGTTAGCAGCGACGCTAAAGGCTACAGTAGGCCCAAACTGAGGTGGGAGATTTTTGATGGAGAGGGTCAGAGCCAGTCATGTGACGAGTGGAGCTGCTACAGAGGGAGATGTTTTTACGACTGATTTATGATGTAAAAGCCGTTCGTCTGAGGAAGCAATAGAAGAGAAACCATGTGGGATTTAATGATGAGATCTGGAGAAAAGTATGGGCTAAAATCTATAAATGTTAGCAATTTATGGCAAAAAGCACAAAGGTGTTCTGGATAAAAATTGTGTGGTTATGTTTAGACATAGTGTCATATGGTTAAGGTTAGACAGCAGTGAAATGTAACAAAGCAAAAGACCCCTGTTACTGTTCTTTCTTCAGTTCAACTTTCATATGTACGTAAGTAGATTCAGAAGGCAGAGAGATTTTAAGGTTTTGATTTTTATTTTAGCACATTTTAGATCAAATATCTGTACTTTCTCCTCTATATTTTTCCTCTATATTTATTATTTTGTGTTATAAGTTACTTTGTGTTTTAGTTCTGCCATGATTTAAATAAAAAAGCGTCCTCAGTTACCTTTTATCGCACAGGTTTTATATTTTTTTTGTTTGAATCAAACTGACTCTTAAAAAGAACCTATTATTTACACAGTTTTTTATTATATTTTAAGTGATGTGTTGAGTGTTGAGTCAAATACCTTTATCTAAAATGGGGGCGGGCTTTAATTATTTCTAAAGAAGTAAAACTAGCCTTGTTCTCTTCGCTTATGTCTTGTCGTTTCTTTGATTGGATTATCAGCATCCATTTGTCCCGCCCCCTGGAAATCAAACTGGATGGACAGAGTTCAAAGTAATTCTTTGTATGAAATATAAAAAAAAAAAAAACTTTCTACTTTTACTTATATACTTTAAGTACATTTGAAAACAAAACACTTTAATACTTTAGTAGAAATGCCCATGTGATACTTTATTCTTTATCTTTTATCTAATGTTTTATATTGTAAAGGTGACCATATTTACATTTTCATTTCTGAAGCTAACCAAATGATCTGTCTGAACCTAACCAAAATACTCTAATGTTTAAATTGAACAACTTTGATTAGGTAATTAGTTTAGTTTAGTTTAGAGTATCTCTTCACTCACTCACTGTCATTGCAGGTCCTGTGTTTCATGTCCCATCCACCACCTTAACATTTTTTTAAAGCTAAGAAATCTCCAAATCTGACATGAAAAGACTTTTACCAATTTTTATGTTATATATTTCTCTAATATTGTGTTTGGAATCAATGTCCGTCTTACTGTTGTATATCTGCAGTTTCCTACAATAGGAATATAAGCAAAAATCATAAATATTCAATAAAAAACCTCAGTTAAATGACATATCCCTGAAAAATAGCCCAGAACGGCCCCACTTTACCCTTTCCTGTTTTTTTAATGTGTGTCTCCTCTGCCGTGATGCAGCGTGTCATGGAGTATTAGGTGGTCTAGGGTTGAAGAGGAAATCCTCTGGGCTGAGTTGAGTTGCTGCTCAACAGTTTGGCCATTGTTCACTGTCTCAAACACCCCCTTTAAAAGAAAATAGAAAGAAATGAACCCATGAGGCTGCCACCCTCTTAAACTCGCAGCATGCCACGGGGGGAGAAGGGACTGAGGAAAGGTGTGTCTGGCGTGTAACTCCGATATCTGGTTAGATTTGAACCTGGGCGTCATTATGTTTTATACATTTTATGAAACTGGTGCCAGTGAGTCTAATAACAGCAATGAGTGTTAAGGACAAAAGTGAATATAGACTATTCAATTTTTTTAAGCATTAACAGTGTACGAGTCTAACAAATGATGTCCGGTACAGCACATTGCAGAAACATTGTTTCTGCGCACATAGATAGGAGATTAAAACTAAATATTGTGTCATTTAGTATTATATGAGCATGTTCTAAATTGATAAAAGCCAGGTAAAAAGGTAGTAAAAGATTGCAGAGTGGCACAACAAAAGGCCCATAACCCAGAGGTCGATGGATTGTAATCATCCTCTGCTAAGGACCTCAGTTAGTGTGATGTAAATGATAGGACATAATATAGTCACTTCAATGTTTAAAGTTTGAGTATTGGCAGTGTGAACATCATTGCATTTCTGAGCTGTTATTTTATGTTTATGGCATTGTTGAGCTATAGTCAGACAGAGTGCTTTGCACATGCTCAGTGGCAGTACCAGCTCAGAGCTGTGGACCCAGCGCTGCCTCATACATGTAAAAGCACAGTGCTTAGTATAACGTTAATGCTTTGTTGGTATGTTGAGTTCTTGTGACAAAGATGTTGCTCATAAATACTTTTCCTGTGCTTGAAGAGAAGCCTAGTAAACATCATAACTGAGCAAAGCATAAATGAGTGTTGCATGATTAGAAGCTGCACATGTAAACATAGTGAGTGATGGTACAATCAAAAGCTTGCCTTTTGTGGCTTTATTTAGGCGATAACAATAATTTTCTGCAGTTTTCATTCATATTTTCTGTTAATAATATATTATCTTATATCTATATTGAATACAGAATTGTCTTTCTCTGAGTTGTCACCAAATTGAAAACTGTTTGACAAATGTAAAAGTCTGAAGCAGTATCATTGCAGCGACTGTGGCCATAGATGAGCGCTCGTAACTAACTCAAGCTCTCTGTAATTGTAACCAGCAGTTACATGGAAATAACATAAACCAGAAGGAGAGTCCAGTCTGCTCTGTATTCATCCACTTTATTTTAAAGGGTCCTGATGAGTGGTTGTCAGCTACCTTCTTTGCCAACACACATGGCATGTGCCGCCGACTGCTATCATGGGCACTGAGTGAATATTTGTGGTCACTGCTGCTACCCTTTAAAGATTATAACAGGTTTAAACCCTTGTTAAATCTTGTGGAAAAGCATCAACTGGGATTTATCTTTTGTAATGTAATGAATCAGAAAACAAAGCAATGACTTAATCAAGAAACCTTCTGCAAAAATACCCAGTCAAAATCAGGAAGTAGAAGATAATCCTCTCAAATCTTTTACATTTCCAAAAGATATGTGCAATACAAATGTTCTAGGGATAAAATTTATATTTTTTATTCAAATTGAAGATACAGAAATAAGGACAACAACACCTGAATGGAACAGTGTCACTAACGACTCACCTGAGCCTTTAACGACTCTCACATCAGGAGTCAAAAACGACTCACCTGAGCCTTTAACGACTCTCACATCAGGAGTCACAAACGACTCACCTGAGCCTTTAATGACTCTCACATCAGGAGTCACACTGTCCTTTCAGAGCTAACGACTATGAGCAGCCTGGTCCAATCAGGTTTAGTTTCAGGTCAAACCCCTCCCTTTAGAGAAAATGCTCAGCTCTTTTTAGTTGAACTCAGAATTTAAAAAGTCTTCATCTTCACCTTGAAAACCTAGTCCAGATGCTGTTGCATTAATCTTTTCTTCATACATAAGCAATGCCCAAGTCATTTAACTATTCTTTGAGGTCAAAAATCCCCATTTATTTTATTTTTTTCTATAATAAATCCCATTTTAATACAATGTGGTTTTATTAGCCTACAGTATAGTCTTATTACACTTCCAGTTTGGAGAAAAGGCCGTGAGCAACATTACAGAGGCTAAACCATGTACTGATGTAAATGGGGGCAGTGAAGATTTGATTGTAATACTACAAACCTTTAGTTTAAAAATTCTGGGATTATAAGGATAAACAGATTGAACAGCAGTCAAGTGATCAAATAAATGCATTTAAATGTAATATGCTGTATATAGCAGGCTTTGAGGTTTTACAGGCCCTGTTTGTTGATCTGTTTTCACTGGCCCCATTAGCACCCATTCAAAACACAAAGCCTGTCTCATTGCTCCTGTGGACTATCTTTTTGAAATTGTCTACACTCATATTTACAGTTTCTCTTGGGATCTGAACTCATGGAAAACATTCTGGGTTTTGTGGACCCATCCATCACCCAAACCTTCCTCCAAGAAAAACTGTAAGCTAGAAACCAAACATACAGTAAAATAGTAAAACAGTACTTGATGAGAAAACAATGATGAAGTGTAAGAGGCCTATTATCAGGAACATATTCAGGGGCCTATTGTGGGTCACTGAATGACCAGCCAACCCCAGCTGTCAGCAGTGAAGCACATACTTGCATACAATCACAACGATGCACAAATGCATGCACACATACTCCGAGCAAGATACCCGAGGGCGAATGTGCTCTCGCAGCGGCGCTAGTAATTGAATCAAACCAAAACTGAGCGCTACTCCCCCTCCTCGGTTCTCCCTGCACCCCCACCCCTACCTCGTCCAGGCTTTAAAAAGGTAAGCCTTGTGGCTGATGGGAAGCAGATGTGGACTGAGCCGTGTGTAGTAACTAAAGGTGCCGAGTCAGAGCCCTGCGTCAACCTCTGGCCAGGAATATATCTTCATTGAAGAGAATAACGGTGTCCACTTACATGTGCTACATCACATCAAATCACACTCCTCTGTGTGTGTGCGTGGACTCCTGGGATGTGACTGACACCCATCCTATCACTAGACACCGCTCCACATGTCTGGCTCCAATATCCGCCCGCTGCTTCCAGGGAAACACCATCCCATACGACGTCTGCAGTGTAATGAGACTTGTTTAGGACACGTACAGTATGTGTCTTTTCTGTGCGTCTATGGACTTCTGCCGTTGCTTCATCATTTAGATCAAACTTGTATTCCTATTTTATATTTAAGTTCCACATCGGAACTTTGTTTTTTCAACAGTATTTCCACAGTATTCTTCAAAGTCCTACATTTTTATACCATCCATGGCCCCAGCCCGCCTTTATGTATAATGTGAATATAGTTTGCATATTTTAATATCCAAACTGTAGCAACAGACTTTCCCATGGTCTGTGTTGGAAAAATTACTTTGCTGCACCAAGCATTTCAGTTCAGGCTGTGTCACCAGCCTCTGTCTATTTCTGTCTATTATACTATACATCCAGCGTGTAATTATGGTCTAAAATACTATATGTTAAGCCTAAATCTGGTTTGTTTCTGGACGGTTTTCTAAGACTTAACATAGCTGTAATTCTCTCCAGCTGCTTCATAAAACATATGGAGATGTGAGGGATAGATGGCATTCAAAGCCAAAGCAACCAAGTTGAGAAGATTTATTGTGTCTCTGCCCACACAAGCAGGAGATCATTACGACATGGTAGCTTTGGCTCCTTTTAACAGTGGGTCTGCAGTAGACTTTAATCATCATAGGGTCCTTTTGTTTTCAAGATGTCCCATACGACATTTCTCCACTGACTCAGAAAGAAGAATATTGTCAATAAATATTGTCATTTTCTTAACTATATGTTGTGAATCTGGTCTTTCTTTCTGTCATTTTACAAAAGTTAGGCAGACCAAAAAAACTTATAATAAATATTATTGCATGTATTAAACTTGTTTAATTCAGTGATAAAGTATTGAGACAAAAGGCTGCTCAAGTACAATAAAACAACAGGTCTACCACTACTACATACGTTCATCATCCGACTTCAGATTACCATCTTTTTTTATTATTGTACTAAAGACAGAGAAACTCCTCTTATTGACTCCTAAAACTTTGTAGTTCCATGTCTAGCCAGTCTTGCTCTCCACATGTTTTCATTGGGTCAGCTCAACACATACTCCAGCATACTTGTCTTCCCTCTTTTATTATCCATTCCCTCGACTTCTACCGGACCTCAGAGGATTTCGCCTTTGCCGTAAGCAAAAAGATTGGGCAGCAAACACACAGCGATGCCTGTCAATCCCATCAGTTGAGACAGTGAGAGCAGAAAGGAGATGTCGGGAAGAGAAAAAGAGAAAAAGTTTTTTTTTTGTTTTCAGTGAGATCCTGTAAAGCCCCAGTTAGATCACACAGGAATTCACACTCCCGTCACAGTGAAGAGCTTAAATATGCACTACATATGGTTTTATTTGAGTTGACAGTCAAATGTGAATCCCATTCAGGAGTCTCACACAGCTGAACTCATCTTTATCCTTTCAAAATGTTGTTCAATACAAAAAGATATATATAGCGAATTGAATATAATGGATTATAAAGATAGTTACATTTAGTAATTGGAGGACGTTTTGGTTACATTTAGATGTAAGTTGTAAAAAGGTTAGGCTAGTTTCTTTTTTTTTTTTCACAAAAGCCGTTTAGTTATGTAGATCACAAAGCCCTGTTATCTTCACTTAATACTAACCCTTTATTATTTGTGTCTAAACCTAACATTTTATAGATAAATGTAATCTCCATATCATTGAAAATTCAGACCACAACACTGGAATTTCAATTACATACGTGAATTTTGTCATTAAAGGGTGGTTATGTGGGTATTTTATGTAGACTATGAAAGCAATTTTTAAAATAAAAGCATTCTGGTAAGGTTAAAAAAGTCTGGTTAAATTAGGGAAAAGGCCTCTGTGCATTAAAAAAAGACCTATCGTCTTTCTTGTATTATTTGTGCCTAAAAACTGAAACAGTAATGTGATGTTGAAGTGCTTAAAAGTTGAGTTACATTTAATAGGATAGGTTTTTCCATTAAAAGTTACGTTAGTTTTTAGTTGTGTTTATGGGTAAGATGTTCTTGAGTTAAGGTAAGTGGGCAGTATTACTGTATAATTGTTATTATAGTCCAACCCTAACCATAGAAAAAAGAAGCTGCTTGTGTAGTGGTTACATTTGGAGGAAATTCTATTTTTGAATTTCACAAAACACTGGTATTTTTTCATTTCCCAAAACTTTTTTAATGCACAAATCAGAAAAACAATGGCAATTGTGTGTTTAGATGTAATGTGTTGTTAGGTTAGAGTTAAGGTGCTATTTTAAATGTGTGGGGTCCAACCCTAACCCTAGAAAATAAAAGCCTTCTGGTAAATCCTGTTATATTTTCTTTCCATTAATCAGATACAATTGGTGCCTAGACATCACAGCTCACACAAAAATATGGTTTCTCTTGTGTCCATTGGTAAAAGCTTGTCACAAACTTCACAAAACCTTCTTGTAACTGTGATCTCTATGAAGTTTCTTCTTCTTCTTTCTCCGACTGCTGAATGTCTTTCTTCCTTAAATGATTAAATTCCATGCAGACTGATAGCCATGCAATGATTACAGAAAAGGATCCATGATAGAAACTGCAGGTGAGGCTACAAATAAAGGAAGAGTTTATATGATGGAGATTTAACCAGTGGAAAGACAAAGTGCGTCTGTAGAAGAAATTCTTGGAAAAAGCCAAAGAACAGTGAATAATTGAAGGAAAGAGACGATGGGATGCAGAGACAGCGCAAGAGGAGCTGTCCCGAGAGAGAGATGGGTCTGGTAAGTTAGAGAAATGACAGACTGAACCGGAGTAGGGAAATCCCCTTTGTGCGCACTTCCAACAAAATCACCCAGCTGCAGTCCAGTGTAATGGAGAGGACTGTATTGAATTTATTCGTGTATTCTACCCTGCGGACTCCCTGTCTATATTATGTCATCCAAAAGCACTTTTGCCAAATGCACTCCCACAGACTTACACCAAGAGTGGTCCAGGCCTCCCACTCTGCTCATGGCCAGAGGCGTTCCCCAGTCTCCCTGATTTGGTCTAAATGCTCTTCCATGCCTCTTCCATAACACACATGTTTTATGGTTGACCAGTGATACAAGTGTACTACAGGCAGATGTTGCAAAGTGAGTATAAGTTGTACTATTTGACATATTATTATAAGATATTTTGAACAGAAAGTGTAGATCTATAATTATATGAATTATATGACAATGATTTTATTTCTATGATGAAAGCTGTTGTAATTAGTTGACTATAATCTGACAAAATTTAACCAACATTGGACTGTTGGTTTATGCAAGCTAACAATTGATATTCAGAAATTCATTCTCTGCATTTAACCCATCCAGTGGAGCAGTGGGCAGTCGCTCAAGGTGTAACTCAGTGGCGCAAAAAGGGGGTATGCGGCATATGCGGCGCATAGGGGCGCAGCACCTTGGTGGGCGCCGAAGCAATGGTATTAAAAAACAAACAAACTTTTTAAAATTTTTTTGTATTCCTAAATGTAGCTTAGCTGCTGTTGTGCGTTTCTAAATCATTTCAGTATTTCCTCAATACTAAATAACATTTTAGAGGACTAACAGGCTACAGTAGGCGCCCTCATTAGATTCCATAAATAGAATTAATTGAATATCGCGAGTGGGCCTGGCTAGCGGTGGTGTCTGGAGCGTGCTGAGCGAGCAGGTAACGTTATGTGTTAATTGTCACAGTACGCACACAGTTGTCTTTAAAAAATTGATGCTGCATACCCCTCTAGCACTGGGTAGTTGCGCCCCTGTAACTAAACTAACTTTGCTTTGCCAGTTTTCTATCTTTGTTTACACAAGAGGGACATTTTAAATGTGTAGGTCACAGCAACTTCATATAACATGAGTTTATTCAAAGTCGAAGTAAACCTGGATTTCCCTTTATTGAGCGTCAGGACTAAAAGAGAGTCTAGGACTATGTTTATTTTTTTTAAAGCTTTTTTTTTACATTCAATATGTCATTGGCAAAACAGAAGCCTTTTGGATTAGATTATTTACTTACTTACCCTTGTATTAATTGAGTATGGGTAAAAAGTAAGTGCCTTTCGGCTTATCCACAGTCGGGGGTCGCTACAGCAACATAGTTTGCCAATGTTTTTACACCGGATACCCTTCTTTTTTACCCTTCCCTTCCTGACGCAACCCTCTCCATGTATCCGGGCTTAGGACCGGCACAGATAGACAGTATGTAGCTGGAGTTTCTCCCCAGGTGCACTAACATCTCCACCACAGAGGAGCATAGGTAAGGGTACACTGGATACTCAAAATTGATTTGGACAAATAGACAATTTAATTCCTCAATCGATAAACTACTCATCATCTGAAAAGCTTAATGCCATGATTAAGTGTTGTGGCATTATTACAAGTGCAAGCCATCACTCTCAATCAAGAGTCCCTTGAATGTGGGAACGAGAAGGCAGCGGACTAGAGATAATAGAAAGATGGCCTCTGTGGCATATTGTTCTCCCTCCCGCAGTGCAGCATAGGACTAAATATGACACCTCTTCACCCTGACCCTGTCTAACAAGAAGAAAGTAAGCCAAGGAGAGAAAGGCAGAACAGGAGAGAATGCATATTAGTGACCCGCCTCGACCCTGCCAGCTCTTCCTGACCTCCCCTGTAGCCTCATGCCGCTTAATTCTCCCTAATTACATTCCTCACTGACAGAAAGTTGGCCCTGACCACCCCCGCAAAGACGGCCCAGGTAGCAGGCCAGACCATAGAGCATGCAGGGAGGATCCACCCACTGTCAAGGTAAAGGCGGCGGGGAGGATAACAAATTAATTAATGTAAAGAGAAGAGAGGTCACATGATGCATACGGTGAGCAGCTACTGGGCAAAAGTTGTATTTTGTTTTTAGAGATCTGTAGCATGTTGAGTGTGATGGATGATTTTAGTGTTAGACTCTGCTCAGATCCACATTCACTTAATTTTAAAATTTTATTAGATTTTAGTTTTAGTCAGAGAAAGGCCTGAAACATGATTTGAACTTAGGCCACTGAGGTAATTACTTTACCAGGAGAGTCACTATCTATTTTTAAAAATACAGAACCATGTTGTGTCTTAATTTGTGTGGACGTTTTAAAACAATGTCTCCATATATCAAAACAGATGTTAAAATTAATTATTTTATTTAGGCTGTGTTGACAAGTTGAACTCCGTGTTCAGGATAATAACATAAAATGTGTTGTCAGAATCCTTTAGTTTTCAAGGCATACCTAGAGCAAATTTGTAAATTGCTAAACAAGCATTGTGCAACTTTTTTTTCTACTATTATTGTGGAAAACTGTTTACATCACCTAATTTTAATATTAATAATAGTATTTATATAAATACTATTATTAAATATATAATATTTAATAATAGTTTTAATAAAAATGTTCAGCTTGTGCAGACAAGCTTTGGCCAGAGTCCCAAAAAAAAGGACGCTGCCATTGGCTGGTGTTGACACCACTTGTCAAGATTCAATCAAAGGAGAAAAAGTTAAATGTTTTTTTTTTTTTTTAGTATGTTTAAGTGTTTAGGTATTTGGTGCAAATGCTGAATATTTACCTTTCATAAAATAAATTCTCAATGTAATGTTCCCCAAGAAACCCAGGACATTATCTTGATGGTAAATTTTCTTAATTTACTGTATATAGCACTTTTTTATATGCTTCACAGGAAGCCAAAGTGCCCTACATTATGCTTCCATTCAGCCCATTCACACCTGGGACAGACAGAGAAATTGCAGTTGTTCTTTTAGACAAATATTCAAAATCTACGTTAAAACGTTAAATATGTTCAAATCCGGAATATGATTGATATTTCATTGGTCTCATTTTCAGAACTGTAACATTCACATATTTCTTTTGAGAAATGTAAATAATGGTTTGTAAATAAGCTTAATTAAAACACTTTTAAGATTAACTATAAACACATCGACAGCAACAACATAACTTTTCTTATAACATAAAGAAATGTAAAAGGTTATTATTTTTTATCAAGCGGTACAGTCTCAGGCCAGTGTTGGGTTCAGCTGCATCGGGTAGGGTTACAGGAGTTCGCCAGCATTTGTCTTTACAAAGTAATTAAGGGATTTTTGGGGCCTACGGCTTCAGAATGACAAACTTCTCTTGCTTAGAGAGCTAGATGCTTGATAGGAAATCTATTAGCAACTCAATTCAAGAAAGTTAATATGTTTTGCTGCCACGTTATAGAGTGATAGTGCTGAAAGAATCGCCATTCACATTAGAGGCCTGCATTTTCCTATGTGTTCATCAAGCTGACACTGTCATCAAACTGTGTAGTGCAGATAAATTGAAGTGTAACAATAGTAAGCCCTTGGTGGCCTGAACAAATCTACCTGAGACTATGAACCAAAGTTCAAATGTCACATCTGAAAGAGAGGATTGTGACACAAAACCTGTGCATCCCCCTGGTAATTACGAAGGCTCAGCTCAAACAACAGTGCGGCCCTGCATTTGATATTCCATAAACATAATGGTCTCATGTGACTGTGCGTAGATAAATATCGTAGACAGCCTGAGGCAGAGAAAAGGGGGACGTTTCATTTTTTTATATCACATAATACAGCTCTTGTGTTCCCGCAGAATACAAGGGGGCCTTCTCTTGGCCCCCTCTGCTAAATCCCTCAGCTATCTTTCAAACAGTGATAGTTACGGAAATTAGTGGCGCAGAAATCCATAAGCGTCCATCATCGGGGGGCTTATTAGTGTCTTTGTGAGGTTATGAGGGGAGGACAGAAGGCCTAGAGCACCGCGGGGCTGAGACGCTACCTTCACATAACAGACACAAGGACATCCACAGTCATACAAACGCACCCACACTGCAGAGATGGAGCTCTGATATCTCACTTTTTACCAGAGCTGAAGTGACTGTGCAGCTGTCTGAGAGAAAGGCAGACTTTTCTATCGCCAGGAGGGGCCTTTAAGTGATAGTTAATGGCAAATCTGACTGTTGGGACCAATAATTTAGTTTAGTTTATAAGCTTTATCTAATAGAAGTGCTTTGTAATGTTATTGTGTATTTTTGTTCCTAAAGTTGCCAAAGAATTGACAAGAGTTTAGATCTCAGCAACTTTAACAAGGGTTTCACTGTGATGAACAGAGACAGAGCATCTCCATAATGATAGCTCTCCCAGGCTATCGGTCAAACAGGAAAAAACAAAACAGTCCATACGCAGGTCGTACTGGACAAACAAATCTGATACAGGGTCCACAGCTCAGAGCTTTTGGATTCTGCTGCTAACATTATGGTTCCAGATCCTACACCACGTCTTCAGATTATATTGGAGTCCAGGCCTGAATGAGTCAAATCTGTAGGAAATGATCTGCTTCAGTGATCTAGCAATCACAATAGCCACTGTCAAAGTCCCTCAAATCTTTACTATTCCCCTTTTTTTCCTGCTTTCAACACATCTACCATTGAGTAACTTAGTAAAACAGCAGTCTCTTTTTATGCTGACGTTCTGTTAAAAGGCCGTACACCTTGTAGTATTATGTACAATCTTTACCCAACCAGGAAAAGAGAAAAAAAAGAAGGCACAAGGTAAAGTCTAAATTTAAATGCACAGTACATCATATGATCCTCTTCCTTGAAGGTCCAGAAAGTACTCCAATAATATATTTTTTTACTATTTAGTTAACAAGGCCTTCAAACGGATTGTGTTGGTCTAGTTAAAAGTATATCTTGTCATTAAAAACAATGTATGTAAACTAAAATGAGAGGTGTAGAAAGGCCCCACAAGAAGAATACCATTAGTTACTTATTCATTTATCTTGAGGCAGAAGTGCACACTAAAACACACACACACACTGAGATTCACAAGCCCAGCAGAATTTCCATGCTGCCGAATGCCCCAATATCCCTTCATCTCATTTCTGTTTATGCTGTGAGTGTGTGTCTGTGCGTGTCCACAAACACGGTTGTTTGTTGAGGCGGTGGGGGGATAATAAATGGCAGCAGACATGGACATCGATTTCAGTAATAACACAGAGAGCAGCGCGGAGGCAGTGGCAGACGTCAGCCCGAGGTCCATCCATCTATGAAACAGGACATGCCAGTAATAGGAAAACACCACACACCGTTATGGCCAGGGGCAACGCACACAGGCAACTTATCACAGCACTGAACTTTGATGCTTCGCCGCGCGCAGGGGAGAAAATATATATAATTCCATTATTTCTTCACAGATGATGAGACACTGGGTTTGTGTGTGTCGGGCTGAGGAGGTGTTGGGGGGGTGTTGTGCCTTTGTGAACTCACAGGAAAGACACACACACAGTCTTTCTGCTGACTTGGGGAATACAGTTGTTTATTTATTGAATTATTATAATTCTCTTTTCCCCCCAAAGGAAGGTGTGATCTCTGGAGACATGACCAGTTGACTGGCATGTGAGTGTTTGAGCATCTGTGCACTGAACTAGACCATATAGCTCTTCGTAATAGGACCATAATGCACATGTCAGGGAGCTAGATTGTGCATTTATTTTTGGGCTAGTTGAATAAATCAGGAAAAAAAAGGTTTGAACACACAAGGATGCCAAGTAGATTCTGTAGAACATCAATATTAACAAAAAGAAGAGCATGGAACTTCACTATGCCATTATGTATTCACTGTATCTTATATATTTGTTCAGTTATTTTCAACCGATTGCTGCATTTATGTAGAGCTTTTTTCATTGACATTGGCATTCTTTCAACCTTTCACTCTGAAAATGAAACCACCAAGCTTTTAGGCATCAGGCAGTCCAAATGTACTTCCTTAGCCACTGGTTAGGACATTTTTGATTTCTGACAGTTAAATCCATACACAGTTGTCGGTCACATATTCTAGCAATTTACATTTACATTTTACATTTATTCATTTAGCAGACGCTTTTATCCAAAGCGACTTACATTACATTACCAGTGTTACAGTCACTGGAGGCAAGGTGGGTTAAGTGTCTTGCCCAAGGACACAACGACAGTATGAACTGTGGGGAGAGCGGGAATCGAACCGCCTACCTTCCGGTTGAAAGACGACCGCTCTACCCACTGTGCTAAGTTAAGACGTCATCATGGTTTTGTTATGAAGGATTTTATAGCCATCACTATAGCCATCACTATAGCCATCACATACTTGTAGTGAGTAGTGATCTCATAAAACCAGAACAAGCCACGTCTCAATACTTTAAAACAGGAAGTTGGCTCACACCTTTTTGACAAGATGTATACATTTGGCTGTGGGTGCTGTTGTTTTGACTCTGAATCTATGCAGAAATAAAAAGATCTACATTATATATCCGCTTGTTTGTACAGACATAAATAAATATTACAACATTCTGTAACAATAGTATGTTAGGCCATTGTGAATACTCTTGTTCTGATTCTTTAAAATGCAAGTTTAAAATGACTACTTTCCCTGAGGCCCTTCCTACACGACTGTGCCGATGCCCCCCACACAGACACAAATCTCCAGGTAATGAAAAGCAGATCAGGGATGAAACAATCCCTGTTCTGTTACGGGCCGTCACTTACTCATCCCGAAGAGCCTCCACTGATCCTCTTTCAGTCATCTGACATTTTCTGGCACATTTCTCCCTGAAACTGACAAACCTTACTTAAAAAACAAGACATGCTTAGTCAAAATAGAGTTGTAATTGTTTTGCAAACGACTGTTCAACTTGTGCAACATGCCAGCAAAAATCACTGAGTATGACCAAATAATAAAGAGTGAAACATGTCAGTCTCATACCTGTGTTAACAGTCTGTAGTCTTAATCTGTAGGCAAATGGGTTTTCTGTTTGACAAAAATCAAATATGTTCAATTTACAAAACATTCAAGACTCAAGACCTAAACTCAATAACTTATGGAGTCAAATGTAACACAAATAAATAAATTTTGTTTTTATTAAAAAAAAAAGAAAATTAAAACATACCCATGAAAACGCTTTGGCCATAAACTAGAATAAAAATCATCATAAGTAGTGGAACTGCTGCAGTAAATGGTAAATTGAATTTTAGGTCACAGGTTAAGCTTATGTTTAATGCAACTTTGACAGTGACTTCAATGTTTTAAATTCACAAAGCTATGTTTGTAGCATTTGACTTTGTTTACAAGAACAAGACAAGTTATGTTTCTTGAAGCCAGTATTCAGTTCCACCTTTAAGTAACTGTTCCACGCTGTTAGAACCACAAGCCAAGTGGTTACTGTCTGCTTATTCTGGACACCTTGTAGCCTTTTTGACAATGGACATGCTAAAATCATGCTGTTCTAACCTGACCTGTACCAAACCACTCCAGTAAAAACGTGCCTTTAGTTACTTCTCAGCATGATGTCTTTGCCTAAAATGGTCTCCAGTAACATTACTGTAAAACTCTTAAATTGCTTCCTTCTTTAGTTTTTTCCCTCCCTTCGTCCACTCATATAAAATGTTGAATCCAGGCAAAAGGCAGAGAAGTTGTGTGAGTGAGACAATGTGCAGCGAGGGAACAGGGATCTGTGAATGGTGTGAAAAGTATTAAGTGCCAGCAATAATTGGACATGGTCCTAGAGAATCCAAATATAATCTTACAGCTGGAACACTTGTAAAACATTCAAGATGGAGGTGGGCCCAGAACATGCTCGCAAAAAGGCTCTCCTAAAACAAGTAAAGTCCCAGTGCCAGACGCTGACAGTGCTTGCAGATGCTCCATCCTTTGCCCCCCATTAAAACTTCAAATCCCTTTCATTAGCTCCACACAAACATGGACCTGGCAGCTTTATTTTCTCTGTCCGTAGCTGTCCACCAACTGAAGATCCCAGACATGAAGCCAGATGTGTATTTCTAGAAGCAATTGTCAATTAATTTAACGAATTTAGATAATGTTTGAATAAATTGAATAAATTAATAAATGATAAAGTGTGCTTGTGTCCAAGTTAAAGTTGCTGTCACTCTAAAGATCTGATGAGTGCTACATTGGTTAATAACACGGTCACACAACATTGGTTACGTTTCCATTGCTCAGTGGTAGAGCGGTCGTCCTTCAACCGGAAGGTAGGCGGTTTGAATCCCGCTCTCCCCACAGTTCATACTGTCGTTGTGTCCTTGGGCAAGACACCTAACCCACCTTGCCTCCAGTGGTGTTCCAGCTGTAACACTGGTGAATGGAACCTTAATGTAAGTCGCTTTAAAATGAAAGCGTCAACTAAAATGTAACACTGGTGAATATAAGTCGCTTTGGATAAAAGCGTCTGCTAAATGACTAAATATAAATGTAAAATTTAAAAAAATAATTAGCTCTAAAAATCTATGCACTATAATCTTTGAGGACCATTAGGTAGTTTTCCAAAATGTGTCTTATTTGTATATTTTATTTGAACAAACTAAAATCCTTGTTGGTGATGGATAAGTGTAACAATGAAATCATAATACTGTAATCGTTAGTCTATGTGATATGAAGTTTTTCAACTCTTCCAGAGATGAATGTGATTGAGTAGCTTAAATTTAGAGTTGAAACTGTTTAACAATGTGGTTAGACTAATCTCAATATATAACAACCTTACAATAACTTTATTTTGTTGATTATTTTTGCAGTGTTCTGTATGTAGTCTATTTTCACTGAGCCAGCTATTTTTATAAAAAGCTGAGATGGTGGGCAGAGGGGTCTTTCCTTTCCCTGGGGCGTCCCGAGCAGGTGCCCACAGAGACTTGTCAATGACGGTTGGAGGAAGTGGTGGTTGGCCCAGGCATTCCCGCGGCTCGCCCGCCTTGGCCCCTCTGGCTCAGGCTTCACGGCTGCCACAGAAATGCCAGCCTCTTACTCTCTCACTGACCCACACACATTTACTCACACAGCTGCTGGACCTCACACTCCACCAACATTGTATTTTTAGCTGTTGCTTTTTTGAAAACCCCATTTAGTGCCCGTTTTTGCCTGGTGGCAAGAGTAAAAGGTTTATTTTAGCAGTGCTAGTGTTTCCAGTCCTGGGAAGCAGGTACAGCCATCGTTTTGTGGGTTTAATGCTGTGGCGGCTGGAGAAACAGGACTTTTTTTTTCTCTTTCTCTCCCCTTTGCCATTTGATTCTCCGTTTCTGGGAATTTCTTCCTAACAAAGCAAGTGTGTGGTTAGTGAGGTGTTTCTATTTTAATCTCCTGCTACGATTAGACTGCAGAGTTTTTATTGAAATATTTTCCACTCACGGCCGTCCTTTAAACAGAGAGGCTTCTTGTTTTTTGCATGTCTGCTTTTCATACCCTCATTTGTGTGTGCGTTCGTGCAGATGTATGGCAGGATGCTGCTGGTCTTGCTAGGCCTGCTTTGTGTCACTATAATTCCCCCAAATGAGGAGGTGGAATGAGTTTCCCTCCTTTACTGGTGGCATTTAAAGAGCCCATATCACATGCAGGCCTCTCAGCCACAAGCACTTCATTTTAATACAGACCTACGGAGCAAACCTCAGCCTGAATCCAGCTGCCATGTGGGCTCTGGGTCCAGGACGGAGCCCCCTCTCGTTCAAGCACTAAATGTTTATTGAATTACCTTGTGTTTTTCTAAGCAAAAGTAGGAGCGAAGCATAACAATAGAGAAAGGTTTAGCCTCTTGCCCTGACTCCAAAGTAGCTCTGACGTTTTTCTCAAGTATGTGGAATTCCTCTTCTTCTGTATCAACCTGTTTTTGCAAGTGCTACACTA
This sequence comes from Perccottus glenii, assembly GCA_024416835.2. Lineage (NCBI taxonomy): Eukaryota > Metazoa > Chordata > Actinopteri > Gobiiformes > Odontobutidae > Perccottus > Perccottus glenii. The sequence goes on along the minus strand of CM044555.2, from coordinate 8,133,649 downwards.
AATCTCCTCAAACACCTGCCGTTTATTTTTGCGCTTGTATTGTTTTTGCTTGTCTATCGCACTTTTCTTTTCTTCCACCTCTGACCTCGAGTGATTATTTTCAAGGCATCCCCCATGACACCATGTTCCTCCTTTGGTGAATCTTGTATGTTTATCCGAGGCACGGCCGCTTTCAATAAATCTGGCCCCACGTACTCGTTGTGCAGACACAAAGGGCTCGGTAATTAATCTTATGCAAACACACAGACACTCACATACACATACGTTTGGCAGAAGTGTCCTGTAGATAAAATAATCACGGTTGAAAGTGAGAGTTCTAACCTGGGTAAAATCTCTTTATGGGAAAATATACAGAAAACAAACATTAGTGTCCATTCTATAGACAGGATTGACTGCAAAATGATAGCAGCCAGTGCATATCCTGTTACTACACATGCCGGCCCATTGCATGATTCTCAATCAAGAAGGCACATAAGTCATAGGTCACCAATTGCAGTACATTATGATAAACCACAGAGTGTATCAGACCTGGAAAACAGTATACGGCGTCAATTTAGGGCTTTGCTTCAACATAAATAGTGCTATTTGGAAGGACAGGTCACACAGGTGAGCTGAGGGCCAAGGGGCATCTCAAGGGAAGAGATCAGGCTTCACACGCGGCCTGGAGAACAAGACGCATCTGTGAAGGAGCCGTAGCAGGAGGGAGAGACAGACAGGGAGGGAAGAAGAAAGCTGAGCCGCCGGACCACACAGATAAAAGAGTGAGCTGTTCTTTCTCCTCCACAAGGAACCTGAAGGAGGAAACTCCACCTTCCAGATTAAGCCCTGTGTGTCTCTGATTTACAACCATGGCTTCCCCGTACTATACTGTATACACTTCCTTTCTCAGTTCCTTTCTCTTGTCTGCTCAAGTCTGAACATACCAATAATTTTTATTTATACAATTTGTCCAGTTATTTATATCCAAACTTAATTTTGAATTACCTTTTCAAATTCAACTTGCGCCTAAAGTTTGACAATGGCCTATCTTGTCCTCAATCAATGCTTAATACAGCTAATAACGAGTCTAGAGGCAGCACAAAGGTGCAATTTGTAGTTTTGGATTCATCTTACACATCCCCATTTGAGATCACTTTCAGTAGCCCTACAAAGACATAGTGTTGTCATAGAAAAAAAAACCCAGAGAAATAGGTTAAATAATGATTTCACTTGAAAAATAGTTAATAGATGTCATGCTTATAACAAAAAGATTAATGTGCTTCTCTTCCAGTTGTGCTCTGTTTGTCCGCTTTGGTCACCTGCATCAACAAGTACAGCAAGTAATGGAATCTCCACTCGATTTTAGGAAGCTTTAAGTGCATTTTTTTCCAAGATAGACAAAGAGGTTTTTTTTTTGTTGCATTCATACAGTATGTAAGCATACTTTTGTCTGATAGTTCCATTCACACTGTCATTTTTTCATTGGTATTTTTTACTCTTAGACACTAACATTGCACAAATTTTGCTTTGTCCAAAGAGAAACCCCCCTTATTACTAGGATTATATGACACTTGGCTCCTAAATCCATTTATACTATACACTTGTCAAGTGATCTAAGATAAAGAAACACAACAGGTCAAGAAGAGTGTCTGCTCAGTCATTTGTTTGCCTTTGACACTGATAGCTCATAATCATAGCTGAATGAGATGCCTGTGACACGAGGCCATGCTTTGGCCCATTTGGATGTGAAATTATCAAATTTGCTGTGCGCTGCCCCTGAACCACCCAAACCAACCACAAGAAAGACGCGGAGTAGGAGGAGGGAAGGTCTACCCCCCATCCCCATCACAAGGGGATGCTCTGCACATTCCTCCTAATTGCTGTTTCAAGCGGGGGCTGATTGTGGAAAATTATACCCTTTTCTTTTCTTGTGCGCTCCCCCTCCACGTTGTTCCTGCTTTTCTTTGTGTCTGCGTGTGCTCAGAGGTTAGGCGGTTGTGTACTCTGTGTTTTTTGGCTGTGTGTGTGAGCTTTCCATCTATTGCTGTATACGCACAGAAAAAGAATATGTGTGTCCTTGACTGGTTTGATAATGTACAGTGACATCAGCTTCACATGAGATCATTCTTGAGTTCATTTGTTTACAACAGTTGTCATGCCCTTTAGAAAGAGGATCCCTAGTTTTTGACTCTTGCTCAGTCTCTGTCTCTACCCTCTGTGTCAGGTCATCTATTGATTGTTTGAAGAGGTCCCACACTGGACATGTTTATTAGTATATGCTCTCTTTTCACTCTCTCAAATTTGTCAATTAATATAAGCTGACTAGTAAGCTTAAATCTTTAGTATTATGAATAAATGTCAACGAGTATCAATGTTTAACTAACTGTGCCCAATGCAGATTTATGTTGGTTTAAAAATATTCTTTCTTGTTAAAGGGATATTTTTCATACTGATGCTGTAATAATGAATCTAGGTTAACATTGTTATTGTTTATAAAAGTATTTTATGGCTTTGCAACAGAGAAACTCACAGAAACTCTAGGTTTATGTTTTTTTGATTATAGTGATATTACAGTTTGCATTCACACCGCACTCTCTTTTCCAAACTCTCATGCAAGATGTGTGTTTAAAAAGAAAGCCAAACTAGCTTTTCCTCCAGCAGCACTCAAGTTGTCCGGCCCGGGCAGTTGTACAAAAACTGGAACAGGAAGTATTGGACTAATGGCTAATGGACTATGGACTTTGTCAGGTTTTTCCAAAACAGGCAAATACAAAGAGTGAAATTTTGAGACACTACTACCATAAAACTCTCCTCTCTCAGTCTCACCCCTCCACTCCCCTCTCAGCTCCAAATGTGTGGCTTCCTTAAAATAACTGCTGCCAAGCTCACTCACAGAGTACATGCATTGGCCCAGCGCTGGCCAAGTGCAACGTAAGGACTCGGGCAGTTTACATATGTATCTTTATGTGTGTGCACTATGTTTGTTTGTTTGTTAGTGTGAGGCTGCGGACGATGGGGCTCAGGCCACAGGTTGGACTTGGAAAGCTTGTGGTGATCCCAAAACTGTAACTGCATAAGTGAGGAAATTAACTAAGTGGGAGTTGGAGAAATAGGTGTGTGTTAAGTCTATATTTAACCCTTGCTCATGTGTGAAAGAAGTGTCAGAAAGTTGAGTCAGTGCTTCGTATAAGGCTCAACGATAGGGGCAGGTATTAATAAGAGAATGAATACATTAGTTTAAATAGATCATACGACATGCAACCCCAGTCTGAAGCGAGGGGCCTAGTCTTCTTCTAACAAGGCCCCTCTTACAGTATGTGGAGCCTGGCCTGTCTGCTGCATTTAAGGGGCCAAGTAAATCTGTCATTTCAGCCACATGCACACTCAGTCGGGGACTTACAGCTGGAAGGAATTAAGCTGTCTCTCCTTCTCTCTTCCTACACCAGAGATGATAGCCTCCACCGCTCGCTCGATGTGATTGGAGAACCATTTATTTTAGCCATTAACAACCTATCTGTTGGCCTCTGGGCTAATAGTCGAAGAGACAGAGAAGCTTTAGTGTTAAGGTGAAAGGCTAGACTTGTGTCGTGTCTAGGAGCTGGTAGCTACTGTAACCTTCAGCGTAATGGCCAGTGTAAGGAGTGCTTGTCCTGCCGAGTGTATGTTTTGACATGTAAAGCTTCATGTGTAAAATGCATCTCAGTCGCATAATAAGCACAGGCTCGGAACAAATGGCTCATTCTGTGCAGCCCAGTACCTTTGTCCTACCTCTCTTTTTTTTCAAATCTAAACTTGTGGCTTTCACAATTATGATGTCATTGGTGTGTGTGTCTGTGTGACTGTGGACTATCGGTGCCCCTCTGCAAACATGTCAGCTTAATCTGGGTTGGCGTCTTGGCTGTTTCACAGATCCCTCAGGTTTCAGGAACAAACTGTCCACTTGGATGCTTGGTTATTGTGCACAGAGTCATACTTTTTAGTCTTAGTAAGATTCAAAGAGGCTCTGTTCCTTGAGTGGAGTCAAAGTCGCTGTATCTTTTAAAAGGAACAGGAACAAAAACAAAGAAGTTTTTGCAAGGGAACGTTATATTTTCACTCTGCGGTTAAAGTAGGGCAGAAGCACAAGAAAGTCTCCTGTCATGACTCCAAAGTACTTCTGACATTTTCCCAAATCATAAGTTTTATATATAAATGCAAATGAAGATCAGTTTTATACTTCCACAGTACAATATATATTTATTATGTTATGCTGCATATTTGCCCACAATAATAAAGTGATCTAATGTGGTCTAACCTACACTTACTAAACAGATGAGAGTTATAAACCACGGCTAACATTATTGTTATTGTAATAATGGATTTACATCATAGATTACATTTTGTCAAAAGAGGCCTGTTTGGTTCAAAAATGATTGATGAAAGTATGACTTGTAGGTATGACTTTGCCGACAGAGCCTTGATTACAACTCAATCAGCAACAGTGGATGCATAAAACTGCAGAAAGAAAAGCTACATTCACATGGCATCTTTTTTTAGGATCAAAAGTCAATTGAAAATAATCTCTACCCACTCACAGACAGCACGCACTGTTGTTCTGTCAATAGCATTCGCAAAAAGCATCTTGTTTTAGCAGAATTTGGAAATGAAGGTGGCTCTTTTGTCCATTGAAAAGATTTTGCAGCTCAGTCAAAGGATCTATTAAGATGTGCTATTTTTATTCTCAGTTTTTTTTTTTTTTTTGGAGGCAGTTAGAGTTTAATATTGGTGAGGAGATCAAGGTTTGATGAACTTTAAAGTGAGCTTACTGGGAAATTTCTACTCATAATTTGACCTTAGTGAGAAACACAGAACTACTTCAGACATGGGCGTAGGTTTAGGGGGGTACGCTAGGTACTAGTCCCTATCAATATTTTGAGATGGCAAATTTGTCCCCACCAATATTTAGCAAGCTCCTTTGATCTGCTATTTGGATCGATTCTAACGGCCAGGACGACGACAGTACAAGAAACGCTGTAATTTGATTGGCGGCGGGATATCTGACAGGCTATACACGCGGGCCGGGACTACTTTTGTGCTTGTCTCTCTGCCACATACAAAGGCCAGAGTAAAAACATTTTAATATTTCGTTTTTTTGTAGATGCCACCCAAGAAGAAAAAAGGGGACATAAGAAGCTTTTTCATAAAGCAGAGTCCGAGTGTAAGTAGGCAAAATAACTAGCTAGCCACACAAATAAACTAGCAGTAGTGACTGACCAGTGACTAATCAATGTTATATAGTTCAACAATAATAAAATGTTAGAATATGATCTGTATTTTATTCTAATGTTGATCTAGCTTTCTGCTAGTCTCATACAGACAACCTTAACACATAGATAACATAAATTTCAACACATCAATCCACAAAACCATGTCCCCTTCATATTTAAAAATGGCTCTGAAATATAAACATGATGTGTCGAATGCATACTATGATACATGTGTATTATAATACACATAATATAATGAGATGAAGTAGATTCACTTCTGTATTGTGATATTCTGTATCGCCAACAGTCTGGAACAAAAGAAATCTGGGGGGGGGGGGCTCGGGGTTTGGGGGTGTCCCCACCAAAGCTGAGACCAAACCTACACCCATGACTTCAGATACACAAAACATGTTGCTTACTTTTTTAAAGGTTTTTATTAATCATTTTCAGACAACTCTTTCTTGAGGAACATGTCTTCCATCTTCTTTCTTTCATTCAGAGGCCTCATTATTTTTTATTTGGCTTTCAAGGAAAGTAACCTCAATACTCTGTAGATCACATAATGTTAAAGCTTAGAATAAATTATGTACAGTAGGATATTTTATTACTTTTTTTGTTCTATAAGAACAAAATAGTAATTGGTTATTTTGGGTGTTTTTGTTATTTGTGTATCAGAAGCAGAAAGTGATTTATATTGCATTCCGGACCCCACTCTGGGATCAATCACTTCTTTCTCCTTCTGCTGGATCAAAAACTGTGCAATCAGAAAATTGCAGGCCCCTCAAGCTGGATTGGTTTACCTGTTATCACAAACGGCTTTTTTTCTGTCAGTGGCCACTCCATTTTCCTCATCTTCTAAAATTGTGCACTGGGCTGAACCTGGCCACAAACAGCAGGTTGATACACTCTGTAAACAGCTTGTCAAAAGAAATCAAAGCCTTGAACGAGCGGCTGTATTGTTTTTGTATGAGCTCATAATTCTTCACTAAATTCACTTAAACTGACAACTGAAGATGTTTTGCTCCAAAATGGGCAACAGACGGATAGTTTTGTGAACGACTGTAATGTCTTGATCGTCTGTCCTGCTCATTTTGATGTGATGTCATTCTGGGCTGTAACTCAATAGCATGCCTTCAGCGCAGATCACCAATGTGGACTCAATGATAATACCTATAAATACACCGGGCAGCAGCAGCAGCGGCCAGGCCTGTCTGTCTATCTCTGCCCATCTCACTGTTTTGGAATGCATGACCTTAAATAGTCATATAGAAAGATGTTTAGCACAAACCATTTAGAGCAAAATGACCGTGGATTTTCATGGATAAGTCCTAATCTAATGAAGAAGTAGATTTAAAGAGTCTAAACTCAACCTAGTCTTCCAAATCGCAGACATCTATAGGACGTTAGTTACACCAAGCACTGATTGTATAGGTTACTGTAGTTTTAAAGGAAAATGTTTAGCTTTTAACTGGGAAATATTTCAGAGAGAGAAAAAAAAGTTTCTCTTCTAAACTTGTCTTTTAAGGCTTTCTGTAGTTGAAGTTGAACTATTCATAAAGTCTGTGGAGGTTCTCAGTCATCCAGATCATCATAAACTATAGAGTTCAAAAGAAAGGCTGCCTTCTTTTTAACTCTTTGACTGTCCATGAAGTCTTTAACATGGACTATTCCTAATTTGAGTCAGTACCTGGGATAATAAATAGAGTTTTAACACAGTTACTTGCGATTATGTCCACAGTCCTTTCTCTCTGGTCTCAGTTTGTTCCTGCCCCTGCATGTGTGTGTTCTCTATTGTTACTGCATTTATTGTATGTGTCAGTGTGTATTTGCAAAATGAATGAAGAATCAGAAAGTAGCACCTTAAATGTTCTCAAGAAAGTGAGACGACAGAATAAGAGAAGGAAACAAGCCACAGTCCTTCAGGTCACAAAGACGTGCTTGATAATGTGCAGGTCTTGTTCTGCACGTTGGTGGCAGGTGCTTTCCTTTGGGAACAAAAGAGGATATGAATATGGGAAATGTGTCGAGTGGTGCACCTGCAAACAGCGTAACAAAGGCCTCGCAGAAACAGCCGCACAAACACAAACAAAGCACAGAGGAAGGAAGCAGATTCCAGTATTATCATGTGACATGGAAAGACTATTTGGAAAAAGCTGAAGGTTTAACGTTTAATCATTTTAACTTCCAGTTTTGTTGCATATAGTGTGTTTAATTACTGCTCTTCTATTGTGAAAAATTAACCTGATTAATTTAGTCTTTAAAAGGGAGATTTTTCTCTTTATGTTTCATGTTGAGAAAACCACTGAAGTTATTTAAGGCTAGTATTATAATAATCTATTATATGCTCCTTATGTTTTGATAAAAAAAAAAGTTTGATAATGTTTCTAATCTGTCAAAAACGTATAAAAGTAACAAAACAAACATCTGTGCTTTAATGTGCATCATCAAATATGTGTTATTGGTAAATTCATTAATTGCACATTTCTCCGTATTTCTGTGTGGGTTAAAACTTTGAAGGTATGCATAATTGCACACAAATAAATAAATCATTTTGGATGATTTTCTCAATTGGAGTGACTTAATTTAGCCCAAATACTGTATAAATCTCTGACTTAAGTATTTATATTACTCTCTGGAGCAGCATTTTGACAAGCTTTGGACAATCACATGCTCACATACAAGAGTCGCCTGAATAATAGACAATTGAGATATTTGGTTAATTTACACAGCTGGTCAACATTGAATCAATGGCGGAAAGGTGCTTGGAATGAAACAGCACAAAAGAAAAGAAAAACATAGAGAAAAGGGAAGTAAAGAGGACGGCATTTACATATTGGTAATACATGCACACAGTAAATAGTGGGACTGAGATCATTTCAGAATTCCGAGGAAAAACTTTAAGGTAAGCTCTGTTAGTGGTTTGCAGTGGGGAATTGTTTTCCTTTTGGTCACAATGTGTACTATGGATAGATCTATGAATTTTGAATTGATTTTCAGCTACATGTTGTAGTGTCGTCCTGCTGTCGTCCTTTATCCCTGGAGTACAGAAGTCTGAGAAGGCGCTGAGTGTTATCACAAGTGTTTGGGCAGTTGCACAGTAAATAGACTCCTCTAATAGCCCTGAACACAGAGCTCGGGCCTGCTTGTCCCCATCCCGAGGGAGCTGCCATCTCCATTCTTTTCCACTGCCCGCTGCAAAGACGGCAGGGTTGCGGGGTCTCACAGATAAGACCGCAGGGGTTTAGTAAAGGGAAGCTTGACTTTCAGAGCACAGGAAGGAGGGATGAATAACAGAGCGAAACATAGAAGAACAAGGAGTGAGGTCGAATGTAACTCCAAACCACCTGCTCATCTGATAAGGCAGCAGACATTAAGGTGAGCGTAACGGAGAAGGTTAGCCGGGAAATGTCAATAAGCGCCCAGAGAGAATGGTGTGAGGAGCCGGAGAAATGTAAACAGAAAAAGAAGAAAAACACTGAATCCATCAAAGAAAGATCATGCACGTGAAATTGCAAGAGACTGAGGCCAACAAAGCAAATGGATGAATGAATTATCAATGAAAGAAAGACTACAGACGCAGACTTGAATAGGTGATCTTTGACACAGCACAATGCCGCTTTGAAATTGAGAAGTTCACAATTGGCCAAAAGATTTCACACCCACCACTTTCGCCAATAGACTCCTGACTGAAATGCGCTGTAGTCTGTGCTCATTGACGTATTGAGCGGTTATGACAAATGAAGTGTGGGGGACCTCAGGTAGCGCTGTGTGGAACCATTGATTTTCACTGTCCACACAAGGCCGCTGATTGATAGGGCAGGGCTGCAGTCATTAGATACATTTTCAACCCCGAATCTGAATACACACAAACACCGTGAAAGGCTTAGTCAACAGCGAAAGACACGAACACTGTCTTTCAAAGCAATATCAAACACTTGAAAATTGAATAGTAACACATAATGGATATGTTTATGTTATGGTTAGAAAAGTGTGGGCTTTCTTTGCATTATGAAGTCTAAAAATCACAATGTCTGCCTGTTAATTTAATCTTAAACCAATGGAACCTACCCTTGCAGGAAAATTGGGTACAATTATTGATGACTTGGAAATATAATTAGTAAAATAATCTATGTAAAAGTATATGAAGACAAAGTGATATAAAGTACATCTAATCACATTTAATAGTAGACCAACTCTTAACATTTATTTAAAGTATTTGCAAAAGAACATGGGAGCTAATTGGACATGATGCTACATTTATTGTTACTGTTTGACCCAGATATGTGCTGCCACAGTGCACAAATTGAACAGTTTTAGTGACGTGTGTATGGGTTTAATGGATGTGTAGATTTTTTCAAAATCTGAATGGACTTTCTTATATCCTATAGAATAAATCTTGAGTCATGAAGACGTTCCTCTGTCAGCCCCCAGTTTTCACGGCAGCCTTTCTTCCGTCCACACATGCTATGGGCTCAGTATTTATAGAGGCTGTGTGAACCCATGGCAGAGGTGGACAGCTTGTTTTAAGTATCTTGCCATAAAACGGTCAGCTTGAAAATATGAGAGTCTTGGTGCTAGACCTGTCTACCTTTGGGATCATGTTACAAATTGACTTTAACTGCGGATGGGCTGGGTATAGTTCCTGGAGAGCCCTTACATTGAGAATAAGGCACTTTGAACTGGTGTTTTGGAGTGACCAGGTATAATAATAGGTTATAATTACACCTATAATAATACAAAATTTAATATAACATTAACAAAAATACTTACAAATTACAAGCAATGTGCATTATTGTACAAATATATTATGCTTTCACTACAACTTGATTCTATTGCCTTCTCTATTTCCCTTTAGGGAGAAATAGATCTGACATTTCAGTATTGACAGAGCCAGAAGGCCTTTCTGGGCACTGAGCTGGAAAATGTCCCGTTTCAGGAGGATAAATTGGGAGATCAGATTTTCCTCCAGGAGAGAGTAACTGTTTTCTCGTGTGTAAGCGATGTTTGCAGTAAATGAGCTGAATTACAGTGATGTAATGAAAAGTGCTGCAGTCCGAAGGTTTTCTTTGTGAATCAGATGAGATTTTATTGACTCCAGAATGAAGACCTCTGCAGATGCACAAAGTCAGGGTTATAATTTTTCTTAAGAAAGTGATTGTCAGGTGACGTTCACATGCTAAGAATGAGTTATTAGAAAACAAATGTCTGTATCTAATGTCCGAGGAACCTGTTTTATTATTACAGCTGAATATACACTATTTAAAAGAAAACATGCATCTTGAGCAAATACATTTGATATAATATATAACTTTTTTTTTTTAACATTAGCAAACGCAAACAGTAAATTAAAGCGATAGTCAGATATTGTGCCATGGATTCCATACTGAGAGTGTGCTGATAACTATCTAAAAATACATTGTAAGACCACATCTACAAAATACAGAACTTTCCCTTTAAATTAAGAAAAAAAAAAAAGAATTTGATAAGGTTGTATGTTTTATTTTTGGTCCTCACTCCTCATTGAAGAGCTGTGTGCATCCCATTGACACATTAAAGGTTAACCTAGAGGTCTATGGCAGCACATGTTCTGCTGTGCTTTTGGTGACAATATGGGATTTAAAAGACTTGTATCCTCACAATATGTCAAGCAATGAAAATGCATGAGGATGGATGAGGCTGTCAACATACAAAAACACATTTCTTAATGCATAGTTTGACTGAACAACAGAGACCAGTATTCTCACGTTGTCATTGAGCTTGTCTCTGATTATAATCTCCGATCTCTGGGGAAATAAAACATGCATGTTTTAGGTCTTCTGTGAATCTTATATGAAGGGGTTTTCCAAAAGTCTGACCTGAAGGTGAAAATTCAGGAGTGCATTCACAGGCAAACGTCAAAACCCATTACATCAGGTGCCGCTTGAGTCTGATACTTTGTTTTGGATTGTAACAATTATATGGATCTATTATATATGTCCACAAAGTAAGGTTTAAAAGTTAACAACTCTCTCTTAAGGCCGAGCGACCTTCAGTATCAAACACCTCGGGTCACAATCCAAATTCTGTGACTTGTTGGCCTTTTCTGCCAAATGAACTGTCCACGGATCAGCGAGCCCATCAGCCGACGCTCTCTTCCTCTTCGCTCAAATCTCAGCAATTATATTAGATGTGTAACATCAATAATCTCATTTATTTTCCAGCCCCCTCCTTCACGCTCTTTACTCACTTCCATTCTCTTATCTGTGTCTGCAGGAAATGTGAACCGCATGGCATTCGATAAAAACAATTTTTTGCACCATTGATCCCAGAGTACTTCCTTACTCTCTCCCCTTTTCTTCTTCTACGTGTCTACCTTTATGAAAATTGTGTTTCTGGAGGATTTGTGTTAAATGTTGAAGTGAATGTTAGATAATGTTTTTTCCTTATTTATATACAGTTTACTGCAACAGGAAGTTATACAAGGTTGTGTATTTTCCCCATTAAGGTCCTTTAAATCATCACAAAAAGAAATAAACAATTTTATTGTTTTGTTGTTTTTTTTAAACTGATTCAGGATTTCTCTCTGACAGTTTTAGTTGACAGACATGGAACTAAAGCTGTGCTCAAACAACATAAAGAGAATAAAAACGTCTGCCCGTCTGTGCCTTTGTGTTTCATGTGGACACTGTTGGCATTGTCTCCATGCGAGCACCTAAACCATGCCGCTCAGTGGGCGCCACTTTCCCTCAGCCGCCGCAGTGCCACCGATCAATAACGCTAAAGTCAGCCACCTCCACACACTCGGCATCTGTAATCATTCCCTGCACTGCGTTCTGCTCCACTCCCTCCATCAGCAGCTTGTTGTTTATCCTATTATAGCCCTAATTGCCATGCTTATGGTAACCTTTCTTGTGCTTGCTACCCCCTGCACTAAACTAATGGCTAATGGCACAGGAGGCCTAACACAACCAAGCTCATTTGGCTGGGGTTATGTACCCACATGGACACCTCAGTGTAGCACAATGCCCATGTCCATCATTCCAACACTTTTCTTTGCTCTCTGTATTCCCGTCTCTCGCTGCTAGCCTTAGCACGCTGCTGCTGCTGTGTGGCGCTGAAGCAGGTTGCTGTTAATGACTTGCCTCAGTTCTTTCTGCTATGGCTTTTTAATTAGTGTTTCGGTGCTAAGTGTCCCACATGGCCTTCCCAAGCCGTCCTTATGGCATCAATCAGCCATTTCTTTTGTTTGCCTTTCATTTACATGTATCCACCAACCCCAAATTAGCCAGTGCCTCGTTAATTGCACGTGAGGGGAAGTAAATGGATGCTGCTAAAGGCAAACTAGAGATGCAGTCAACATGTTTACCTCCTAAATACCCCCCAGGACCACTGAGCACCAGCTCACAGGGAGGCCATGGTGGTTACGCCCCTTTGGAAAGGAGCTGTTGCGCCAAATGTGGTAATTAGTGCAACTAATAAGATCAGGCTCAAGTTAAGAGAAATACTGTAGGTGCAAACAAGCCAGATGTTTGTTATCATATTCATTTACAGTATTGAACATTTGTTTTAGGTTTCTAAAATATTGTCATTTGATTTTGTTCACTTTTGATTGATTGAAGCAACATATAGTTAATGAGAGATAATAATGTCAGAGTGTCAAGTCGGCCCGCTGCTCTCCCGTGTTAAGAGATCAGTGGGACGCAGCTTTATTTGTTTTAGTACAGCAAGCAGTGGATACGTATTTTGATGATTTTGCAGGCGACTCAACCGAATGGGTTTAGTAAACATTCAGCAGTTTTTGTTAGATTTTACAACAACACACAAATTTGTGATTTACATATTTTTGATTTAATATCATTAATCTTCATTTAGTGCCAGATGTATGAGTTATTGCAAGGCACTTAAAAAATTAAACTCATCAAACCTTTTTTTTTTTCCACAATTTCTGAAAAACTAACCCAGGACGATGGTGTGAGATAGGACCAGCTTTGGTTAGGAGACCGGGCTGTGCCCCTTTTGGATGATTACACGACAAATCATGAACTGAAATTTTCATGAGAAAGGCCTTGACTTTAAATATACATTTATAATATCCCTTGTCTTGGTCTTGGTTCTAGGCCATTTCCATCTTCACAGAACAATGCAATTTCCCAAGAGCATAACATACTTGTGTGTCTTATTTTTGTGTTTGAAGTCCTGTATGTGACTGTTTCCTACAGTGACACTGTGTGAGGCGCATTGTTGTGTTTGTTCTCAATGTTGATTGGCCAATTATGCCTGATTGGGTTCCTTGAGGGAAGCATTTTTGGAGAGTTGTTAGTGAATGGTCAAATTATACCTCACATTTAATGTGACCGCGGGGAGGCCAGAACCACTCCAAAAAGTTTTGGGCCTTTGCAAAGTAACTTGTAATGGCAGCATTATTAGTCAAAGGATAGTTTGAAAGTCATTGTTTTTTTTGCCCGTGTGACTGTGGTGGTGACTTCAATGCCTCGGGCAGATTGAGTTTTAATGAGAAGTTTCCAGGTGGGAGTTTAAGTTGGGTCTGTGCCCTCTCTGTGTCCTTTATAACCCCTCTCATACGCCTTTTAACTTATGTAGCTGTGAATGCATGCTAATAGTTTATTTTATTATATGGAATTATAATAAATAATGCACATTTAGGAAGCAGTTTCCTTATTACTTCCTTGTTGATTTATTATATTATAAACTAATAGTTTGAGTAAAACAGCATAATCACATTAGAATACATCACAGAAGGCTGGACTGCACAAATATCAACCCTAATTTTTCTTCTCTGTGTTTGATGCTGGACCCCGCCCTCTGTTTGTTTGATGCTGGACCCCGGCCTCTGTTCCTCTGCCGCTGCCGTATGAGGCCTTTAAAGACACGCTGCTTGTGGAGATGAATGGATACTGAGCCGGTCGACAGGGGACTGTGTGTGATGAGCTGTAAAAGACTAGGATGTAGTCTGACATGCTTCCAGCAGTAATAGAGCAATATGTCGTGTCACCCCCCAGTGATACCCCCCTCCTCCTCCTCCTCCTGGCTCTTGGTGTGTGAGATTGATGACACTACTAATGGTGTGTCTAAACACTGGCGGTGCAGTTATCTCTTATCTGACAGAGAGGAGACGGCTCGTGTCGACAGCTGCTCCTCCTCCTCATTTATCTCCCTCTGTCTTACCTTCTCTCCTCCCAGCAGCAAACTCACTGGTTACTGCTGATTTATGAGTAGATTATGCTTTAATTACACCCGTTTGTTCTCTGAGGATAATATACAAACATTTTATGACCACTTTGCTAATAATTGTCCTTTCAAATAAGACTTTTTCCATTTTATCTGACAATATAAAGTGTTCTAATGTTCATAAACTATTAATAACGTGTACAATACAACCTCGCTGAAAATACAAATATAACAGTTAACCATTATTGGAGTCTACACACACACATAATTAAGTAAATAATCAAGAACTAAATTGAAATCATGCAAATAGTTAAATTATTAATTTGATTTTTAATGTACTAGTCTTTGCTCCCACTCAGGGGACAATCCTGGTCAAGGTCAGAGTTTTACAGTAGCTCAGATCTTGTATGTATTATGTTTATAACCAGAGCAAATCCATGTTCACATCCATGTGATGGAGATAGCTAAAACTATTTTAAATTATTTTTCATAGAGAAAAAAACGTCATAAATGATAACATCCTTGTCTTATATTATTCCTCACACAACCTTGCAGCTCTTTTTAATGTTAGGTTGTTTGTCTTCTCTGAGTCGTTACAGAAATACTAACAGGAAGTGACGGGACTTACACTGGGTTGGGGCTATGGAGATTCACAGGACTTTTTTTCTTTTTATTTCAACTATATTCTCATGTTACACAGTGCCAAGAGATAACCTGGCCTCCACATGCAGCTCCACCGTGGGCCCCATCTTCACCACAGGCCTCACTTACTTTAATGTGTCCGTTATGCCATTAGCTTCTCTGAAGGGGGCTCCCATCCATGCGCCCCTTCATATATCCCAACATGCATTAAAAGGCAGATTGATAGCCATCAGCCAGACCTCGGCCACTGAAACACTCTTAATATTGGGCTAACACAATCCAGATGGCTGTAGGGCTCTTACCTGCTCTCACACATTGAAAACTCCAGCCTTCAGCTCTAGGGACGAGAAGAGCGCTCTTAATTAAAAATTAGACATATGGTCCTCTTGGTGGAGATGGTGGAGCAGATTCATTACCTGCACATTAGAACACATCAGTTTAGTTCCGGACTCTTCAGTTCATTTAAGTTGAGGGATTTGGTCTTGCTTTAGAATAAGATTTATTAATAAACACAATATACAGTATTAATACAAATATAAATACATTACATTATAATCCATTTACAAGCCAAAACTGATTTGGTTGATAAGCCATTTATAATGTGTAATTAGTTGAACATGTATTTACAAGATAACATTAATGTACACTATCTGATAAATTCTTATGAATATAATTAATCCTCTGCTAATACATTGCAAATATCATGTCACCTTATTCTAAAGTATTACCTTGGCTGGTGCAGAGACAAACTGTGCAGCCGCCAGAGCCACATCAGAAATTAAGCAGAGTAAAGAAAAGTATGGCATAGTTCTGGCAGACTGAACATGAGGTGTTAGCTCCAGGCGCTAAAGCTAGTGCAGAGCCCTGTTCGAGCCAGGAGGTGCGAGGCATGATCTCAATAGCCGTATTGTGTTCACACTTGAACGGGGGCCAAAACCCTGTGAAATATCAGAACAGAGCGAGGCACAGAGAAGTGTGGAAATGAAACAATGCTTTACACAACAGTCAAATAGGTCTTTTCCTCCGCTGCCCGCCAGCAGCCCGACACTCAAAGCGCTGCAGCTTTATTGGCCCTCATGTCCTGGCTAGTCACAGCGCTGTGGGCCAGAGCATGGGAAGGACCGCTCTATGTGTGTGTGGAGGCAGCCCCACACATAAAGCTGGCAGACATGAGGATAGCCAGGTCTTGGAGTAATCCTGTTCAGTGGCGTTACATGTCTCAGAGCATCACATATGAATCTGTGGCCAGATCTAATCCGACCAGGCAGAGCAACCCCCTCGGCCACCTGTGGGGGTTTTAAAATGCAGCGGGGATTACATTGTTCCTGCTAATAACAACAATGGTGAATCTGCATCCTTGCATGTCTTGTGTCAGTTTTTATCAAACTTTTGTCCATCGCAAAAGTTAAATTTTAATCTTTTAATTTTACATTCACAAATAAGGCCCCTCACCCCCACCAGAGATGCAATAATTTAAAACACTGTCATCACTATTGCTTTTAGTGTGAATCTGCAAACCAACTACAGGAAATTATTGACAATAAAAGTAAGACGGTGCAAACAGAGAAGCAAAAAGATATCAATTATGTTTAAGAATACAATAAACATGCCACCCTGCGTCAGATGCCTTCTATATATATTGGTTCTGCAACAATATCTTATTTGTTTTCTCTGATGAAACTGTAAAGTGACAGCCTTCTGCAGCAGGTCTGTTAATTGTCTTGTACAGATAGACAATTCTGTTTAAGGACCACAGTAAACAGATCATACACTGTCAAATGCTTTGGTGTGGGTTTTAGAAATTACAGTATCAAGCCAAAATTCAAAGTGAAAAATGTGGGATTTCTTGGTGAGGACCGTTATACAGACTTTCAGGAGTTTATGATCTTAACCAAAACATTTTTACTAGCTGATTATGAAATGTTGGAGTTATGTGTCTTTGGTGGCAAAGTTTGGCTTTAGGGGGGGAACTGACTATTACAGAAAGACAAAGAGTTATTGGCAGCCCATTGATTCTCAATCACATGGAAACTTCAACACTGTCCAATACAGGCACCAAATGTCATTCCACTGAAGAAAACTGAAGAAGATGGCTGGAGACAGACATGACATCTTCTGTTTTGTGTCTGTCTCCTTCTGTAACATTTAAAGAATGAGGTAGTTGATGGGGTAAATATTGGGGTTAACCATTGACTTGATCTTAAGCAGGACCTGACACACAGAGAAAAATCCTCCCTCAGATCGTAATGGAAATGTCTACTTTGAATCACTACAAATATCATTGTGCACAAAGATCTTTGTCACTCCTTTGTCTCTCACCATTGTGTTCCTAAAGCTAATGTTAAAGGAAATATGCTTTTATCTGGGTGTTAATAAATAATTGATACTGTTAGGTGCTTTACAGGTTTGTTCGGGACACAACTTCCTTATTTGAGATTGCACAGTTCCAGGAATTGTCCTGTTTTGTGTTTCACTTCCGATGTCACTCGATAGAGGAGAGGTCAAGTTGTGTCAGTGTTGAATGCAAGCTTCCTCAGCTCTTTATTAAAGGCAGTCATTCTTGCCATAGATGCATTCAATCTTATTGATATCATTTCTGTGTCTAAAGTGTGTATCCTCATGTGGATGACAAATGAAGGAAAAGTGATGAGTCATATGCAAGCCTTTAAGAATCTAGACATCTGTGAGGGATTTTAGAGACTGGAAAACTTATACTAATGCTAACGTTTTGCATTTACCATATTAATTGGAGCTCAATGAACATATCATTATGAGCCTCTGAAATAATCATCATCTTGTCACAGAATCAAATTGTATAATAAATCCGAGATATATGTTATAAATGCAAAAGACAATAAAAAAATATATAAATTAGCAGAGGAAATAAACAGTCTTAAGGTGGACAAGTTTTCTGGGCTTTAAAAAATTGGCATAAACTCGTAAGAAAGCTTTTGTGGAAGTCAAAAACAAACAGAAGTGTTTGTTTTAATTATTTTTTCAGATTTATTCTGATTGTGTTATTACTTGACTTGACTCCTTGATTCTGAGTATGGCCAGTTTCTACAGATTACAAACAAATCTAAAGTTGGTACAGGACTACAAGTACATACAACCCTGCTTAAGAAATCCCGCCTCAGAGTGAGTTAAGTGGTAAATTTAGTTATTAGTTAATATTTGACTTGCCTTGTTCTCATCTGGAGCCTGCAGGACCAATTACTTCATCAGGTTTTTAAATGTGATAAATTCTTTTCATCACTGCGTAAGAGTCTGTCACATTGAGGCAGAAGGAGGCACTGCAGACTTCAAACACCAGCGGCGAAGTCTGTGACCCTCATGTACTGCTCCTACACTCTGCCATTTACACTGCACCTGCTTCTCCGTAATGAGCCAATATATCTGCTCACTAATTGCCCTAAATACATATCATAAAGAGTGGCCAGTAAAAGGGCGGCTCACCAGTGAAGCAGACATAGCAGGATGGTAACCTCTGTGCACACGCCTGAAAGCACTGCCACTGTCAAAAGTCATATCCAGCTGCACGTACACTGCCCAGGACAGCAGACACTCTCATCCAGCCTTTTAACAAGAGGCCGTAAATAACACAAAGCCATTTCATTAACGAGATCCAGCCTCTGCTTTAAAGCAAGCGCACACTTCCTGCTTTAAGTTAACCTAGCCTGGCAACGCGGCACATGGCAACCTGCTCGTTCAGAAGAGCTGCAGGGGAGCTGAGACTGACACAGCGGCAGGGCGCTAAGAATAACCTGTAATAGCATTGGCTATGTGATTTAAAAGCTCTAATTTGACCTTTTGGTAATGTTCCTTCAGTGGATTTTAAAAGCTGTAAAAATGAGTATAATAAAGTCAAGTTAAAGAGCTATAGTTCTTTGAAGAAATTAAGGAACACAAACTATCCATAAATCTACAGTGGACAAAAACATGCCTGGTCAACTCTGTTTTAACAAGTGTTCAAGTAAATTTATATTTGTTTTTGGACAGTGAGGTCTAGGGATTTTGAACCAAGATGGCCACCTTTATCCAAACCCAAACAGACTGGTCATTAACCTTTTACGGAACTCAGAAGAAAAGAAAACGTTATTTATATAGAGCCCTATACAGGACAAAGTCATTATAAAGCACAAGTTTACTAATATCTTCTCTAAACACAAATTCTTTTTAAAGAGACACACTAGAAGTCAATAGAGTGCGTGGGTAATGACTGACTTTGATGGTAAATGGTGTGCATTTATATAGCTCATTTTTGTGCCATCTATACATACATACATATACACTATATACACTATCTATAACGTCTGGTTACGTCCATATGTCTGGTTAGATGTTTGTTGTCTGTGTGGATTTTGCATTTCACCGAAACCGGACCTGTTAAGTTGGAAGCTCGTCTTATAAGAGTAATGCACTGACAGAAAAAACTTGTCTTGTCTATGACTCTCTCATTGTCTCTGTGCTAGTTTCTTTAATGAGTTCATCATCTAAACCTTTTCCTTTGTCCAAAAAGGTGGAATAAAACCAAACCCCATTTTGTATTGGCACCTTTTACACAACAGTTATAAATTAAGCAGTAATAAATCAAGCTCAAAGGTGCAGTGTCTGTCTGGTATAGGCTGTAAATGCATCCCATATTGGGTAGGCAAGGTGTTGAAGAGTGTGTATGTGGTGTGTGTGAAGGTGAGTGAAGGCGTGTAAAACGTGACCCATTTTATCTAGGGCCGGGCAGCCATCGACATAATTAAAAACCAGGCAGGCAGGCCAGGGAGGGCCCGGGGCCTTGTAAAGGCCATCTGGGCTGCAGTGTGTGTCTGAGTGTGTCTACATGCAATGTGAGTGTCAGAATGTGGCCCGGCCCGCTAACAACCAAACGCACCTCCCTTAAATCAGCGTCTCTACAGCTAGTCACCGTCACACAGCTATCATTTGTGGAGTGTGCGCATGTGGCACATTGGAAACAGCACGTGAAACATTCCTGACTCTATCTCCCACACTCACAGAAATCATGTAAAAGTCAGGTCCCATTTTGGCTGAGTTTGACCTGTCGAACTTTTTCCTTTCAGCACGACTCAATGTGCTGTTCCCCAGTTGTGGAAAAACGAGATGGGCAATAGTTTCTTTACAGAACAGTAGATGGTAGTAGCACAATGGCAGCATAGAGGCAATAGAAGATGAATGCAATCAATTTGTATAAACTATAATATGTCCTATTAAAAATACAGTAAAAAACAAGACCAAATAATAATTAAAATAATCTAAAGTCAGCATTTGTCTTATTTAATCATTACAAAACTTTCTACATAGCTCTAAGAATAAACCATCTATGAAACAGTGCTGCAATAGCTGCTAGTTGCTTCTACATAGAGAGGAACATGTTAAACTACTTCTAGTAAAAACAAAGGTAATGTTGTTTGAATAACAAACCAGCATGACTGATGCAAATCAGGTAGTGGCACTGATTTGACTCCTGTCTGTCTTTCTATTGTTTCCTGTTTAGTGCCCAACAAGCAGTCCAAGTGGGTATTACATAGAAGTTATTTAGGTACATTCTTTGCCATCATATTACCACTTTTTATTCTGTTTGCATCTATACAAGCACAGACCTGCCCAGTACAAGCACCTTAATGTGGCCCACTGCAGAATGTATTCTCTATGGACCACACATTTTAAATGGACATAGAATTATTGGTAAATCTCAATTGCACTGGTCCTATTTACAGCAGCATGTGGTGTGTGTGCTGACATCTACTACAGGAATGCATTTGCTATCCAAAAGTATGATAGAACAACATTTACAAAATACCAAACTATTTCTTTACAGGATAGAATTCCACAAACCTAAATGTTGACTTTTTGTATTTCAGTGGTTTGTAGAAATGTTACACAGATCCATTTGACTTCGAGACTGTGTTGCAGGCAAGTGTTAATTGTCAAGTGTCAGTGATCTCTTTCTGTTATTTTTTTGTATCTTTGGGTCTTGTGGCGTGAGAGCGTTTACTGACAGGACCCCTCGTGTTCCTGTCCACCTCTCAGCTCCAGACGCACTCTCATTTAGAGCTGAGTGATGTGGCAGGGTAGGGTCATCTCTGCAGGCCCCCATCCATCACACACATACACACCAACACATCACAGACTCTGGGATCTGTGCTCTGTCAGACGCTTTATTAGTCCACTTGTGAGTGAGTGTATGGGGCCTCCCAACTGGAACTGCAGGGGCCACTTTCACAAAGGCGTTACAGTCTGGTCTTTAGTGCAAGAACAGTCTTAGTTTTGATTGTCATTAAGAAACAAGACAACACTAAAGTTATTGTGGGACCAATAAATTACTAATTATTAGTAGATATTATTCCACATTAGAAAACATTTCTTTGTGAATTTCTACTACTCTTATCAAACTCGCATAGACATAAATGTTCATCATTTTCCATTAATTGAATTTTTTTCAGAGGACTTATATATAAGCTGTTGTTTATGTGTTTTTATGATGTCGGAACCTCCTGCATAGGGCCTAATGCTGCATTCATTCAATTTTGTTTTTCCATGTTGAAAAAGTCGTAAATATATAATATAGGATCACTGTGAGTTATCACTCACATAAAAAACTTGTTTGAAATGACTTTGATAACCGTTAGAGCAGTTTTCAGGTTTGTTTGCTAAAGCTTTATCTACGTAATTAATTGGCAAATTAATACAACAAGAAAAAAAAAAGCATTACATTTGACCTGTGAGCCATTTCAGGGGCAAAAAAATTAGGTCTGTGAATAGTTAATATTCAGACTTTCCAAAAAGAATATGAACATAGACCAACCAAGTAGCCTACCAAATGAATGCTGTATACATAGGCCTATCAGTCCAATTACCTTTATGAGTATTAAAATGTTGAATAATTTCTCAATGACAAGTAATAAAATACACTTTGTGTGCTTCTGTCACTTGTTCTGACAATTAAAAAATTAAATAAAATCAGTACTATCAGAAAAATAAATGGAGGAAACATGACATTGTTCATTTTGAAGATACAGTTGTCATGGTAACAGAGTTCTGGCTAATCTCAGATGTAGACTAGCTTTTACCTTAGTCTTGTGAACTTATCAAAACATTTCCAGCATTTACCATTATAGACTCAGTATAACAAATGTCAAACAGGCTCCACACATTTTTCTTAGACACACACTTTTTACACACACACACACACACACACACACACACACACACGCACACACACACACACACACACACACACACACACACACACACACACACACACACACACACACACAGATCTTTATTTCTTGTTTCTGCAACTTCATTTGCAACACCTTTAACAAGCAGCGCAGCAGTCCACTTCACAGCCACTCAATCTGTCACTGTCGCTGCGCCGTTTCCACAGCAGCCCCAGTCTGCGCAGATGTATGTGTAATACTTTGACTACATCTTGTAGTCCCACTACAGCCTGCTTTTACATTTGTATACGTTGAGTACAGCTGCTAAACAGAAGGGAAGTTGCATTTCCACATCTGCTGCTGCACTACCTGCAGTTTTCATGCCACACTGCCCCCTACTTGCTTCACAGTGAATTACACACAGGAAAACATGATTTCTTTCACATTATCTTTTTGATCTCTACAATAAACCTAAACTCTACAACAAATGCTCTACTAAATGCTTCATTTCTCTCTCAATGCTTCATATATCTCTAATATTGATTTTTGTAAACTGGGATCCTCTTTTGGATAGGTAAATTAAGTAGGTTCTCCAAAATCTCTACAACGTATGCCTTCTCCAAAATGTTGCTCCCAAATATCTCCAGTTTGAAGTCAGTGTTTAATGTCACTGCTGTAAATGAAATTTTTATTGTTGCCTATAGTTCTGTGTTTAATCGAGCTAAAAGACAAACACGGATTACCTGTTTTAAATATCTTTCATAGATTCAAAACTGCCTGAAGTGCTCTTTTCCATCACACAAACACTTGAGGTAAAAGTGGAGCAGGGCGTGTGTTCACACATTGAAGCCTGGGCAGTGCAACAAAGCACAAAGATCACACATCATAAAAATATTCCCACACAATAATTGAACATTTATGCCTCTCACGCTTCTATCTCCAATCACAATCACCGCTTCACTGCGAGCTGCCATTTCCATTTTCTGCCCTGCGTCAAATAGAAAATAATATGTACCTTGTCACTGACGTCTATCCGCACAAGCAACTTTTTTCTGCTAATTCGGCCCTGCGCGACACACACATCCGTCAGATAGAAGCAGCAAAGGAGAAGGCCTGCCGAGACATCCATTAAAGGTTCCTAGCTGTCAAAGGTTCCCTTTTGTGTTGTGAGGAGCGATATAAGTGTCGTGCTCTTATCAGAGCTTCCTGTGGAGTTCACTCGGCATCCTGTCCACTCAGAGCTGCTTCTCTTTCGCTCCACTCTCATTGTGTCTGGGTTTGTGTGTGCTCTTAACTTACTCGATGTGTGTGGCTGAGTCTTTTCACAACATGTTCAATAATAAACCCTATAGATGTTTAAAGGATAAACTTCTTACAGTTGGTTTTGGGACTTTGTGTTTTTGTCCAATATATTTTTACATTAGTTATTATTACAGTGTTAGAAATAAAAATGTTTAAAGGTGCAATGTGTAAAAGTTTGTACCATGTGTTTGAAGAACACAGAATTCAGAACTATGTTGTATAGTGAATAGTTGCTTCAGAGTAACTCTATACACTTGTCTCGCTTAGAAAAATAGACATTTAAAGCTCTATTACTTTATTTTTCTACAACAGCACAGAGCAGATACATTTGGCAACAGGATTATTTGAAGTCTTAGAACATTTCTGAACTAAACCTCAAATACAATTTCACTTTCAGCTTCCTCCAAAAACGACACATTACACATTAAAACAGGCCAAGGCTTTGGTTAAAATAGAAAAACCTTCACAAAATATGATAAATCATTGACTTGGATAATTTTCTAACCTTGATTTCCTCGATACACTCCCTTTTCATCTTAATCATACTTTATTTTCTAACATCCCACTAAATCCTTCCATCTTCTTGTTTAATTCTCCATGAACTTCACATGAACTTCCAACCAACAACCTGGATTCTGCCAATCAATAAAATGTTTTATGCGCCAAAGGGGGAAAAAATATGTTGTAAATTGGTGTTAAATCATTTTCTTGGATTACTTTCAGGGTCAATGGGTCTAATAGGATGGATTCAAATACATGGTCTGAACTGATTGGAATCTAGTGGTTGTTAAATGAACTGCAGTTGCATTTGACCATTAATGCATGCTGTGTTTTTAGACTTATCTTCTTTCCTGTTGAGTTTTTTTATTTAATGACTGAATGAAAGAAATTCATCACATTCATATTAAAAAGGCCATTATATTAGAAAAGACATGTTGTCGTTTAAAATTAACATCCTTTCGCTTTTATGCACAAAATTTGATTCAAAAGTAGAAAACTATGGTCCTTATTATATGTATATTCAATGAATACAATAAACTGCATTACTGTGTGGCCAACTAGTTTTACATTTTACCATCTTACATTTGTGTTCAAAAGCCAAGTGTAAGTGATAACACCTACAATATATTCCTTTGTTTTGTTGAAAAAGGCTTTTGCACATGCAGTTGATGATTTACCCCTTCCTCCAACTGCGATGTAGTGCAAGTGACTCAGAGGGAGGGGGGCAAGGTTAAAAAAGAACGGTAAATAAACAAACAATCAGCTGTGGGCTTGTTGTGCCTCTCCTTCTCTGTTGCACCTCATTTGAAGCCTTATAAATCAGGCTTCCACCCGGAGACAGGGTGTTAGCAGGCCTCCCAGACGACACACACACGGGTCTGCTGCTCATTAGGCCCATGATCAGACCCTCGGGTGCATGTATAGGAGGAGGTGTGCTGGGGCCACAGTGTATGACTGTTACCATGGCCAATATGTAGACATGCCAGTACTCATTCATGTCTGTCAAACCGGCCACCTCCTTCCCGCACCTTTCCTTCTAAAAAACACTCTGTTCTAAACCTAAGTCTATGGTTCATATGACAAAGAGTTGTACTTGTTCATAACCCATTGATCTCTGTGGACAGTAATCACAAAAAGACCTTGATTTAGGTAATTGTAGCTTAAAGAATAAGTGTTTTCCAGGATGAAGTATTCAAACAACAATCTCAGATACTAATTGTAATTAATTAGTGGTTCAAGTGAAATGGAAACTATTGCACTGCATTGGTTTCAGATTTTCAGTTTTACATGTATCCTTCATCTGTCTTTGATTGGTCCTGTTTTTGTAATGCCATTTTTGTTGAAATAACACCTCTTGAAAAAAGTATGTGTCGGTGCACTTCAAACTGAACTCTGGTAAGATTAGCATTGTATGAGCCCCACACTGACCACAGATGTTCACACTGACCAAAAACAGGAAGAACATCAAAAGATGCAGCACAAATTACATGATACTTTCCCAAAAACAAAAAGTCCCACAAAAGAAAACAAACATGAAGATACTGTAGATGTCTTATTAGTGTTTGTTGCAGGCACGTCATGTTTACAGCGAAAACAAATTGAACGATAGCATTAAGCACTGCTGCTATTGTTGTTTTGGTTTAGTCACAAAGTAAACGTCTAATGGGATTGAGCTCCCCTTTGACTGCACCATCTGCTGCATCTCTTAAGAAAAACTCACTCACAGTTGTAGAAAGTTATTGGCATCTCTGATGAATTTTAATGAGGTAGAGTTATTTGTAGTTGTAGCTCGGAGACATGAGGCGACAGGGCTCTTGTCCTGCAGCCACAGGAAATCTGTCCAAGGATATAGAATCATAATTTATTCACAGAAATATCTAAAGTTAAGAAACAAGATGAACAAAAAGAACCATTATCTCAAAAGTACATTGCATTAGTTCTTGATGATGTGTTTTTGTGTCAAATATGTCCAAGACATTTAGCCCCAGTTTTATTTAAGATTTGCGGAACAGGTTTTAAACATAGGTCACATAGGTTTTGATTGATTATTTTTACCCAGCATACACACAGGTATTGTTATTTTAGAGCAGGCGTAGTTAGTCAAACTCACACCTTAGCCCAAAAGTAACATAACATTGTTACCTCAACCAATGCGCTCATGCTTTCGCCCCAGAAACGACTGCTGAATTCATACAAACACACACAGGCACAGGGCGCTTTTTCCACACCTCTGACCAGACCCTTTACATATTTACGCACCAAATTTGGCACCTGCGCCCCTTGCTCATGAAAATACACGTTCTGCACTCGCTCAAGCTGCCCAGGCAACCAGAACATGACCATTCACACTTTTACAAGCTGGGGAAAAAAGTTTGAAGAAAAAGCTGCCAGTTAGAGAAGTTCACGAACTTTGCACATCTAAAAACGTCAGGTTGTTGGTTGGTTCTTCTCTGTCACACCTCTGTTTCCTTTAGCAGGCATTTGACGGTGATTAGGAGAGTGGTGAGGTCAGGGCTGGACTGTGGCCCACTGATTGGGTCTTGTAATGAGAGGACTTTCTCTGTCTCAGGCCACTTGTCCCTAGAGTATACAAACAGGATCGGTATCATTTGCAGGTTTAGGGGTGAAATTGGAGCCTTAACCCTTCGCTCGGTAGAAGATATGTTTGTGGATTCCCAATAACATCAAAAGCTCAATAAAAGCTGATTATTACCCAGACAATTGTGAGTGGAATCAAGTATATGCTGTTGATAACTGGTCACTAAAAGATAAATTTATTAAAAGAACATATGAACCACAAAGAATGAACCCTAAACCAGGAAATGTGTTGCTCGCTTTTCAACGTGACATGAAATACATGATCACCATGGCAACGTGTTATTGCTGATTTAGTAACATAATGCACATCAACACTTGCCTAATTACAGTTTATAAAAATTGGATTAAGATTATTTGTCCCATCCAAAAGAGTAACCTAGTTAAAAAAGCTATTGATTAATACAATATGCAGTAATAGTCAAGAATGTTAACTTAAACTTAGCATCTGGGAAAAGGAAAGGCAAGATTAAACCTAACTTGTAAGCAGTGATAAATGTTAATAACTAATTTTACCATTAATTGAGTCAGCCTATGTCCAGTAACATTAATATTCTGATCTCCATTTTGAAAGCACTAGAACAAAATGATTGTTGACTACATTAATGCCAGCATACTGTTGCTCCTTCCTGGTTTTCCCCTTCACTCTTTGCTCCACAATAAGCCACTTTTTGTCTCTGCCCCCTTCCTCGTTCACCTCTACCTCCATCCTCTGTGAAATTGGGTAACATAAAACCCTCTGTCCGAGTCTTGGGGGGCCCCGGGGTTACAAAGGGTGATCAATATGTGCCAGAGAAAGTCTTTAGCCAAGTGAAAGAAGCTGCAGTTTGTCTGTCCCTGTTGCCTCCCTCCTCTTTCCCTCTTTCCTCTTCTTCTTGTGGGACGTGACAGGGTTTGCTGACGATCCATTATATGTTGAACAACGGCATTTTTTGTATATGTTTGGCCATTTAGACTTCCTCTTTGCTAATGTGTAACCACTTTATTTCCGACAGGTGGTGGACGATATGGGCAACATCAAGTTTGCGCTGGACACAGGGCCAGAGACAACAAACAACAACAGCTGGTTCAAATACATCCGCTGTGCGCCGTCATTCGAGGAGCAGAACCTGGTGGCCTGTCACCTCACTGGAGACCAGGTGAGTGACATGATGGTGATGTCCCGCTTGGACAGACATGAGATCCAACAGAGGCAGAGAAAGGGGGAAGGGTCTGCCTTTGTCCACATTATTCTCATTCTCAAAGTAATGCAGTAACGTCCAATGATTTGTCTTGTTGTCTAGTGAAGTAGTGAGAACCCTTTAGCTCTGACTGGGTTTGTCAAAGAGTTTGTCTTGTATTTGAGGAAAATGATTACCTAATATAGACAAAATGTCATCAGACTTAATAATTGTGGTTTGTAATATACGACAATGTTCAGTGTGCATCTGAAAGCTACGGCTAGTCACATGCTTGGCATAAGAGGGGTCTGCTCCCTTATATATAAAGGGAAACTCCCATTGGCTGTTGGTTTACTCCATTTGGCAACACTAACGCAAAGGCGGCAGGAAAATGCTACTGGGGAAGTGGCTTTTCTAGCGCTGGCCATGTCTGCTACAGGAAACAGCACAAAAAAGAAAAACAGAAACATGAAAGGCTGAATAATAATACCCATTATCTTTCCTTAACCAAGCTTTCTTTTAATGAAAATGAATAAAGTAGTGTTTTTATTTAATGTAGATTTTTTTGGGCCTTTTGTCTTTATTGATAGTTTGACAGTAAGTTGCCAGGAAACAGGGCGGGACATTGGGCAAATCAACGACCCATCCGGGATATAATCCGGGTCATTCCGAGTATCTGCGTTTTTGCAAGCACTCTACCAACTGAGGTCTTGGGCTCAAACTCCTTTTACTTTTTAATCATGACTGGCCAAGACCACAACTGGTTTATTTGGAGACTGGACTTACAGTTTTTGGGATTTTATTACTGTTTCTTGGCATGTCTTGAATTGCATGCATAAATGTCTTGCCCTGCCATTGCCTCGGTCCTAACTCTGAAAATCTTGGTCTGGTCTGTACTTGATCTCCATACTTACTTGGTTAGCATGGTCTGAACTACAACATTACTGTATAGATGATATTGTTTCTTTTAATATCATAATTGCCACAATACACCGAGGGAAAATAAACTTCTGTCTTGAAAGTCTTGAACACTGGAGCTAAAGAGTGCCTTCAGTGTCTGTTGAGGATGAGATAAGGCAAAGACAAAATTTCAGGTCTGTGCACAGATTTGTCCATGTTGTGAGTGAGATGCAGCCGAGTTGAAGGCGAGTGACGGGGCTGTTATTGTCCCCTGCTTTCCATCCGCTAACATCGGGGCTGATGTGTGTTAAAGTGTGTGCGTTTACCATTGTGGTTGCAAAATGTGTGCTCGGGTAATGACCAAGGAATGGCTCTATTGTGAGTCTGCGGCTGGGCTGTTTGCCAGTGCTGTTAGGAAATGACCCATGTAAAGAGGCTGAAGAATAGTTTGACACTCCAGAGTCCCATAATAACCATTATCGAGTCCTGCACTTCTTTTGTGCAAACCAAACTTTCACGCTCTGCTATCATTGTTTGTGTGGCTCACTCTTTAAAAACCTGGCAAAAACTTTAGATGCATTTGGAAATATGCCCAGCTAGTGCCCATAAAACCCCAACTGCTTAACTAGGCCCCAGCCCCACAGCACGTTGGAGTCACAACTTATAATGTTTGTTACTTGGGCACTTTTCTTCATCTATATGATTTTTGAGCTTTCAGTATGATAGCTGTTATTTTTCTGCTAATGGGTATTTTAAATAAAACTAGAATAAAACTTTTAAAAAATATATTAAAGCAACACCACAATGTTAAATGACAGTAGTCAAATGCATCCAAGTTGTTTCCACATTCCTGTCACTCTGCTGTTATTTGTCTCCTAATCCCCGCCTACAAGACTCTTTCCCCTCCTGTTTCATTCTTGGGCCGCCTGTTCCTCGCTGTCTTTGTCCTCCTGTCTCCATCCTCATGTCTTGATCTGCCACCTGTCACTCTGTCACACGCCGAGACGAGGACGGGGCTGGTGTGTGTCCATTTAAGCTGCAGACATTGAGCCTGACCAATGGAGAGAAAAGAGGGCTCGGACCGAGGAGGACAGGCCGCTGCACACAGGGCCACCAAGATTGACAAGCACCAATTGGCTGGCAACACCAACCCACCTAATCCTTTTAAGATTTTCACATCAGTGCCCCCTGCCACTGCCACACAATGTCAAAGAAAGAATCAGGGCACCGATGAAAATTGTGGAGAATTATCAGCGGCAGAAGAGGCCATGTGCACGATTGCTTTTTGATGTGTTTTGCACTTGTTTGTACTTAGCGAGCCGCTTCGCCTTTGTTTGCCTGACCAGTTGCTCTGTGTAGCGGCTCGCAGGTATGACCCTATCATTTATTTAGAGCCTCATACAGACACAAATATATACAGCCACTCAGTGCTAAAAATGTATAATTTAACAGAGCATTCAGTGATTTTTCTTCCTCTTTTTTTCATCCACATGAACTATGCATGAGTTTATGGAAATAAGTGCACACAAGGCAAATTCAAATGCAGCAAGTAACCTTTTACAAAAACAAGTGGATAATTTATTGTTTATTTGTTCACTATTAATGTTGTAAGATGGACAGATGCACATGTGACCATGTATAATTCGGTTATTGTACCACTGCACTTACTGTATACTCAATGTACATTAGAGCAACACGTAACCGTAAAACATATAGCCTCATAATAAATCAGTATTGAATGTCAAGTAAATAGTTTTTATATATTTTTTATTATTACCTGACATGTAGCTCTTTTTCATAGACACTGTTCGGATACTCTACTGTGTTTAGTCTGGGACACACTACCATCTCATGAGATTATTCTTGCCAAAATCTACCACATTAACACAAATTTTAACATGTCTTATACAAAACTCTAACCCTCCCTTTTGTGTTTGGGGCGGTGCAGTTGTATTCAGAGTGAAAAGTTTCATATTGTGTCACTTATTTAGTGATGAAATATCTGGGGCTTTATTTGGAAATGCTGCTTTTAGCATTAATGTCTAGGTTTTCCATAGACCCAAGTCTAAATCCACCTTGATTTATGTTTGGATGCATAGGTCGGACCTCTCTAATTTATATTTGTCAATTCATCTGTGACCTTCATATGCAATGTTGAATGATTGAGACATAATAACAACACATGCAAATAACATGGCATTTCTGGCATCATTATTAGTGCATTAAGAGACATAGGGCGAGGAAAATGACATTAAACTCCAGGATGTTGTTGCCAGATACTTTTGTTTTTGTCCCTATAGTGGTGTTAGATTCAACTGTAGGTGTTTTTGGTTAAGTTTCGATAAAGAATGTTATGTTTATAGCCTCGATTGAGTTACATTTCAAAAAAGGGGTGGTAAAGGAAATACATTCAGGGAGTGTTTTCTTGTTTTTGTTTCAATCATTTATTACTTTTAATTCAATCTAGCCCCTCACATGTTTCTTTGAGTTGTTCTCACTTGCTGCAGTGTTCTTTTAACGTCATACTTAAGACTCCTAAGTGATCGCCTCTAATGCAAATCAACAGCTTCCCTTCTGTGTGTGTTTTCAATCCAATTAAACAATTCTCTGTTTTTGGAAAAGTGACAAAGAAGTGATGTGAACACAATAATGGAGTAATGGGGCTCTGGTTGTGTCTATGGCTTCAACGAGCACAATGAATATAATGAGGCTCGATGAGACGATGAACCTTGTCCACCTTCATGTCAGTCTTTCATCTTTTGTGAGTCCAATCAGAGCTCTTTTCTGGAGCGTGTTTAGGGCTGGTATAATACGATATGTAGGCCTCTTAAAGCCACACCAACTTTTCAGGATTTGTACCTGCTAAAGGACCAGTCTGCAACTGCACAGCTCTAAACTCACATGGGACTGTTGTATTTCTATATGCATCTTGAATATAAGCTGTGTGAAAGATTGTATTAATTGAGTTATGTGTTTTCATGTAATGGTAATGTATCCAGTCACTTATGAGTTAAATAGAGCAGTATTTGGTTAAATGGTTTTGCTGGGTCAATTAAATAAAGGGGTTTTCTTTCTTTGTCATTTAAGAGAACCTAAATAATAACTGCTAATCTACACATTTAAATTTGAAGGCTGTAGGTTTTATTGTGAAAAGTGAGAATGCTGTTTTAAATATTGGCCTGGTCTCAAAATGCAAATGAGCAGTTCCATTTTGAGGTTTAATTGAATAAATTGTTCATTCTGAAAGGCACAATGACCCATAAGTGACGTGAATGGGTTATTATGGGGGCTTTAGTTGCATCTGTGCAGCTATGAGCACAATGAATGTAACAGAGGCCGATGAGACGATGAACCTTGTCCACCTTCTTGTCAGTCCTCCATCTTTTGTCTTTTGGAACGCAGAGCCCTTTTCTGATCTGCCCTTCTAGCCCTGGACCCATCTCACACACACACACGCACACACTGCCCATTGTATGGATCGTATCTGCTGAGTGTTTGAGTGAGAGGGGCCACAGCGGGGGGCCTGCGTGGCCCTGCGGCTGGCAGTGATCGATGGAGCGTCTGTCCCCCGAACACCGGACAGAGATGAGAAAGGGTCAGGACAGGACTGGGACTGACGGCTCTACTGTAGAGGGCTCTTACAAAACATTTAAAATAAAGCTCCCACCCTCTGCCAGTTTTAGGATGTAGCATTATTATTGCCACCAGAATATTTACATCAAAAATAAATGGTGTATTCAATTAAATACATACAACATCATTACTACCTGAGTTATTACCAAAGTTGTCTTAGACACAACAGACTCTTATTCCATTTTAGGCATGGGCTACATGAAATAAAAACATATTCTGTAATTGATGTAATTGATGATGTAATTTTAATTTTACATAAATATTATAAATAATGTTTCTTTCTATTTTTTATATTTCAAATAATGAAAATAAAAGAGCTGAAATTAAGTTTAGAATCTTCTGAAAGTATAGTAATTTCAAAATAAAAGCCTCTCAACTGAAATAAAAAAAAAAACAAGATTCTACTCAAAGTCAACAAATATGGAAATTTGAATTGATCATTTTATTTATTTAAGTAACTTTATATCCACCCATATATTTTGAGTGGTGGCTTTATTGCAGTGTAAATCACATTTAAAACAAACATATTATTTGATATTGACCACTTTCCAAAAATGTATTACAAGCTTGTATTATACACATTAATGAATGACTTAAAAATATGAAAATAAAAATAAAGAAGTGATGTATCAAAACATCTATGTGAATAATATTTCTCTGCTTCAAATATTTTGTCTTTGACTTTGGCAGTGTATAGTGCACTTAATGTAGTGAACCAGAATGGCATTTCTGTCAAAAACGCTATAATTAAACTCTTAACTAAGTTTGAAATCTGTATTGATAAGTCCTCCTGAGCAGATTCCGTTTGAGATATTTGTGACAGTGGCCACGTTCCTGCAGACGGTCATCTGCCATATCCATTATTTACATCAATAATAGATTTATCAGGCGGAGTGGAGATGCGGGGAGGGGTCTCGATCCTTTGGCTGGAGATAAGACGAGGAGGAGTGGCCGACGGGGCGACAGGGACGCACTAATGAGAGCGAGGGGCAGGGGCAGGGCATCATCTTCATCACGGACTAGATCAGAGAAGAGAGACAGTCGCTGCACAGTCCGGCTTCATCTGCGCGCGCGCTGCTCAGGGACCGTCTCCACCGCGAGCCGCTCCCCGCTCCGAGGCGCACTTACTATGGGTTGCGTGTCCAACTCCACCGGGACTGAACTACTGCCGCTGGAGGCTTTCCGCAACGCCGCGCGTCTCTCCCAGCTCCTCCGCCTCACCGACAAAAAGGTCAGCCCAGACAGCGCAAGACAAAAAAATACTTGTAAATATTTCTGGTTAAAGTTTTATTTCTCAGCTGTATATGCTCTGTAGGCTCTGGTTTCTGCGTAGCTCAGTGTTGGCCTCTGTTTGTGTGACCCTGTGTGTGAGAAAGAGAGAGAGCTCGGCTGGCTGCTGTGGGTGCGTTTGACTTAGTGCAGAGCGCCCCCATGTGGCCTCAAAGCAGGGGTGTTGTCATGGATTAAACGAAAATAGCATACAAGAAAATGCTATTGAAAAGGCTTTTTGATTAAAAATGAAGAACTTGAAGGGTTATCCTTTTTAGACCTGGTTTTATTTACTAATGCTGGTTTAAAATTTGTGTTAAGACCCCATACACCAATTTCACTTTGTATTTATTTATTTAAGTCTGATTGTATTGACGATCTCGTGGCAGAACTCGAGCAGGCTATATGTCTCTACTTTAATGTTAGGGTCACGTTTTGAACACAACTGAATAAACAAGGAGAGATTTGTCAGTTTATTTTTTTTATTACTTCCACGGCTTTGGCACAAACCGGAGGGTCCTCTGTGGCGCGCTTTGACGCTGAGCTTTGTGCCGTTGTGCGCTAAGCTTGTGGGCTGTCGTTGATTATTACTGGGTTTATCACAGTTATTTACATCAGACTCCAGGTGGATTCTGGCGTGTTGTTTGCTTTTTTTTTTTCATTCGTTGTTTTACGGAAGAAGGCCTTTGGATGAGCGGCCTCGCCTTTCTGTCACTTCCTTGTCTTAGATTTGTTCTAGTGAAGAGGTCACTTTGGTTAAGCTGTATATTTCCCACTTAACGAAAATAAATGACTTATTGTAAAGTGATAGTTTTCATGACAAACATTTATGTATTTGTTGGTTGTGTATTTGTGGGATAACACGCAGAGTTATCTTTTATCACGTTACATTTATTGTCACTAATGAGGGATCTTACAATTAGAATCATTTTTTATATGACAAGCGGCCTATGTAACGTCACTTCTAAATTACAAATATAACATGACATTTTAAATTAAAAAAAATCTTACATTTAATGCTTGTGATCACAAAATCCTACTCAAATCCCTTTTAGCGATAGGCTACCTATTTTATTTTTTTCTTTCTTCTGTGAAGGTTTTGGCTCTTGGCCCGTCCTTAAACCTCGTGTGTGTTTGTTTGTGTGTGTTCTCAGATTTATTACAAAACGGTCAGGGACATCGAGGCAGGGGAGGAGCTCCTGGTTTATATGAAGGACGGAATTTTCCCCGAGGGATCCATGGCACCCAACCTGCAAGGTAAGATTAATGCGCGTCATTAGCGCACCTTTTAAACAAACTCCAAACTGCGTCCTGTGCGTCTCTATGCGGCTCACGACGTAAAGCTCAGTGCCAAAACGTGACCCAGGAAACACACACGTACCTTCTCTGTCATTTCATTTACAAAGTATCCATTATTTAAATCAAATATACCGGATTAATTTATTCAGCTCGGTATCAAACCTGGCTCCTGTCTGACTCTGCGCGCGCTGGAAAAGGTGTCAATTGGCGCTTGTCATCTTCCATCCACTTGAGCAGTGTTGGTGTTAAAGGGAAGCCAAGATCAAAGCGGGACATTAGGAAACATATCCCTAAAACATTTTGTACTGGAGCAGT
Source organism: Perccottus glenii (assembly GCA_024416835.2). Classification (NCBI taxonomy): domain Eukaryota; kingdom Metazoa; phylum Chordata; class Actinopteri; order Gobiiformes; family Odontobutidae; genus Perccottus; species Perccottus glenii. The sequence continues at coordinate 8,098,468 of CM044555.2, read as the reverse complement.
CTGAGGCTTTGGGTCTTTTATCACTTCAGACTTGTTCAGCATTAGTCTTCAAGTTTAAACCACAGAAGCCTTTAGGGACACTTGGACCTAAACAGTGAGCCATTCACGGGCTTGTTGGTTGGAAAGAGAAAAAAATAAATAAATATAGAGCTACTGGCCAGTCACTCTGCATTTTTTATGCATAAGTATTTTTTACACTACAAGAAAGTATAATTACAATTGTAAATTATTTCTATATGAACCCCCCGAACCTACAATTCTTAGAAAAAAAGTAAAATTAAGTAAATGAATACCAGATCTGGTTACATGATTTTTTTATGATTTATTTAGATATCTGTTGTTTAAGAGTGGCAGAGAGAGCCATAGGCAGATGCTGAATAGAGGCTCAAAAACAATGCTAAATAGTTTTTACCTGTTTCAAAGTGCTTTATACCAAAACAATGCATTTTTATTATTGCTAAACCTAAAGACAAACATACCGTGTCTAAAGTCTAGCTCAGGGTTAATTTGTCCAGGTTCCAATGCATTTTTTTCTAAGATGATTTTTTTTTTTAAATAAATATTTTACCCTTTATTGTGTTTCAGTAAATTTGCAAAACAAAAGAAGGTGGATAAGAAATAAAGACAAGATAAGAAATATATAAAAAAAATAGTAGTCAAAAATGTTGTTGATTTATAGGATTAAATTGTCCTTTCTGTAAAATTAGAGTGAATTGTTTTGTATATAATCACATTACTTTTACAGCACAGACTCTTTAGGATTTACAGCCAGTAACGGTTTCTGCAACTGCTGCAAACCCATATAGAACCTTTAAGTCTCAATATATGCCTGATATTTAAAAGAGATGTGAAGAGTTGTTAAGATATGTGTTCTCATAAGATGCCTCATTATTCAGAGTTACACAGAGCAGATTCTGGTTAGCTTTAAAATTCTTTATTTTTTATGTCTGGGAACCAAATAAATTTGAGTTTACATATTTCAATTATTATATATTTTATTAGCTCTGTATTTTCTGTGAAAGAGTTACAAAGTGTTGCTTTAATATAACTGGGGGCTTCATTGTGCGTCCCCTGCCACTGTACAGCACTGTAAAGCATGTATTGTACACGTGGGCTCATGTTTCGAGGTACGGTCTCAGTCTGAGGGGAAACCCGAGTCACTGCCCTCACTACCTTTCAAGCGTGTCTCAATACGTCAGTCTGAATATGTCTAATATTTTATCTGAGGATCTAACTTGGACAGCTGCTCAAGCTTTTCTTTCAAAGTTCACTAAATCGGAAAAGGGGCCATGGTTCCTTTGCATTTCTCAAAACATCTTGGTCTTATTCTGCTCAAGTGCGGTTGTCAGGTAACCATGTTTTGTTGTGTTTGCTGATCAAAACAGGTCCCCCTTCATGTCACGACCTATAACACGGTGGAGGGAGACATAGATATTTCGTGAGATGTTCCCCACTTTCCCCTCCTGCAGCTTGCACAGTTTATGCACACATGAAGCAAACAGGAGCTCAAAGCCAGTGCTGTTGCTGAAAAGAAACAGATTGGTGTGTGTTGTTGGCAGCACGTCACAGATGTAGAAAACTTGTAAATGATTTGTCGGGGCTCTGTGTGCGTGCATCCATCCATGTGTAATGCAGAGGAAAGAGACACACTCCACCTGCCAGAATGTGTGCCTCAGAGCCAAACTATTTGCATCTCGATGAGCAAAGGGAACGAAGGAAGACAGACTAAATAAGCAGCAGTTCCACAAATATGTGAAGCATTTGTGTGCGGGAAAGAGACATTTTGAAAGAGGGTGACCAGATGAAATGGATTCCAGTCTGTGTGGAAAGGTAAAATGTCCGAGTGGGAGCTTGGCAGTCCTCTCTCTGTCTGGCTTATCGGAGAAGGAATTTGAAGTGGAGGACTTGAGGACTCCCCTGAGACCTCACCCATGCTCCCAGATTAGCTGCTAAACTGCGCATAATTGTGCTTGCTTTGGTCTCCCAGAGAGCCATTAGTCTAGCCCTCGTAGCACCAGCACTTACCCAGACAGGGCTCAGTGAAGCAGCCCACGCAAGCACCTTCATGAACCATAACTGAAGCCCACAGATTACTCTCTTGCCCCATTTCCACTGGAGTGGTTCGGTACTGGTCTGGCCAGTTCAAATAAGTGAACCATACTGCTTTTGTATGTGGTGTAGTTACAAAAACCTGAAGCTTGGCATGGCAGTCAGTTGAATTGGCAATAAAGAGAAACAAATACGGCAATGTTTTCTGAAATAAAGCCTGTCTTGTCTTCGTAAAAAAATGCAAAATGTTTTAAAAACAATCGCAGTGTTAGTGTGTTAGCTGAAGACATGCATTTTTTTGCATAGCTCACAACAATTCCCTCAAAGGGCTTTACAGACTGAAAAAGAAAAAAACCCTTGTTACTTGAGTCACTGTTTAGGTCCTAGAGACTAGAAAATGCAGATTCTGTCTACATTGCAATAACATAAACAAACTAACAGTGAATCCCTAAAATGTAGAAAACTGGTGTAGCTCTCTCAGAAAGCAAGAGAATAAACAATATTTAAAAAAATGTTTTTATTGTTGCAGCATACAGTCACACTTCCGGCCTTTTACATTGCTCCAGAGACTTTACTCTCATTTTCTTAATTATTGGCAAGTGGCAATGCATCCATGTTTTGAAAGCTTGCTTCTAGTACAGTTTATTTCACACAAACACTTCACCTGTACTTGTATGACATCACTCATTTCGCAGCAGAAGCCACTCTCCTGTGCCCAAAACACAAGCAGATTTTGTTTTGTACCAAAGCATGCCGTACCAACCCGACTCATATCAGTACTACAATCAAAAGAGACATGAAGTCCAGCATGAGGTCAAATAATTGACAACACACAGCTTACATATATTACAATTGTTACTGTGTAAATATGGACTTTTAAACTTGTAATACTTGTAATGCTTTAGTGAAAATCTCTGTGCAATTTCGTTGTGTTAGTTGTTAATTACATATGTTCTATAATTATTATTCATTGTCAGGTTTTTTCTATTTTTAATTTGACTTTAAAACTTTTTAAATCATGATCCAAAATACCTGAGTGATTTTAGCTGCCGGCCATTTCTCTTTTCGTAAACACTCTCCTTTGGCTGTGTCAACGTGGCACTAGTTAGTTTAGCATTTGAGCTTAGCGTAATGGCCCATTGACCAGAAGGTCATTTATCCTTCTCCCCAAGGTTAGACACATTGATGTTTCTGCACTAATGCCCTTTTAATGTGTCCAAGAAGTTTCAGCTGGATAAATGGTCACATGCAGTAGAAAACAGGTGAGCCATGCACTGTAAGCCAGTTTGGATAAACTCATTTAGCAGCGCTTGGGATGATGGATGGGTGTGTGTGGCGTGGTGGGATGTCAGCTGCGTGGGTCATGGCAAAGACGGTATGGCAGGTTGGCGCTGGAATCACCATGGGGTTGGCGCCACTGCAGACCTGCTTACCTCTGCTTCTTGTGGCTCATTCTTTTTGGAAAACGTTCACATAAACACAAAGACTCTCCGCTGGGCTTTCCCCTGATCTGTTGGACTTGGCGTCTGACTCAGGAACTGGCTATTGAAAAAGCTGGCCAGAGTTTTATGTGTTTGACCTTGTTGGTGAGAAGTATTGTAAAGGTTATCAACATGGAAGGGAAAGGCCAGGCTATTGTTTCCCTTGAGTGCTATTAAACCTACAGACAGTCCCTGAAAACACTTACCTTAACAGGCAATTAACTCTGTTAATGAAGGCTGCATTTCACTGCTAATTGATTTCCATTTTATGTGAATGCCAATGGCGAGATTGTAGCTTTTACCAAGTGAAGTCTTTTTTTGCTGTAACTAAACCAGACACAGTTAAGTACATGTTCATTGATTTTACTTAAAGATGGGATACATGTTAAAAAAGATCAGTTTGTCTTACCAACTACTCTTCTGTTGCAAGAACAGATGTAATGAATGGTGTTTGTGTTCACACAGACGAGCAGATGTACCGCTGTGACGAGTGTGATGAGCTGTTTTCCTCAACACTTGAGCTGCGGCGGCACCAGAAGTATTCATGCTCCAGCTCTTTCGGCTCACTACAGGAAGACTTCAAACAGGAGCGAGAGGACAGTGATGAACCTATCCACGAGTGTAAAGACTGTGAGAAGATCTTCCCAAACGAATACAGGTACAATATTAGTACTTATAGGTTATTGCATTACTCGAGATGGGTCTAGGACTTGAGACACATTTTGAAAAGTATTTTTAAGATATTTAATTTATTCCTTACAGTAGACAGTCTCAGTTTGGAGAAACAACATTATTTATTCCAAACATATCTGTGATTTTTTTGTTGATTACACATTATGAATCTTTGCAGTTTGGGCCAGCACATGATCGTCCACACAGAAGAGAGGGAGTACAAGTGTGACCAGTGCCCTAAAGCCTTCAACTGGAAGTCAAACCTCATTCGTCACCAGATGTCACATGACAGTGGCAAGCGTTTTGAGTGTGAAAACTGTGATAAGGTACAGCATACCCGGCACGTAAGTTGTGCACTGAACACACCAGCTTAATCTGCTTCTCAAAGAATTTTTGTTGTTGTTTCTGCAAAAGCCCAATATGGGAATTAATAATATTTCCATTTCAAAAATATATATCTCTTTATGTGCAATGTTGTGATTTACGTCATCAGTAAACTGGGGGAAGGTTGGGGTGGTGCATTACTGAATTACAAAAAGCCTAATTAGTAATTCAGTAACTATTCAAATTTACAGGTGTTCACAGATCCCAGCAACCTTCAGCGCCACATTCGCTCCCAACACGTCGGGGCCCGTGCTCACACATGTCCTGAGTGTGGCAAGACTTTTGCCACGTCTTCAGGCCTCAAGCAGCACAAGCACATCCACAGCAGTGTCAAACCCTTTATCTGTAAGTGACAGTTTTGGAAATCCAACCACCTCCAAAGTCACATTGTAGACGTCTTTTTTGTCCTGCTGAAATACCTTTTATAAATATGGATAAATTATGTTTACTTGTTACTTAAGGCTACAGTGTTTGATTTAGTTGTATTTTTTTGTTCAAGATGTCTTCCAGATCAAATTAAAATCAGATGACATTGTGGAAGGTCAACTTATATTAACTCCTTTGTGCATGCTTTGAAATAAACTAACATTAATGAGTCCAGGATAAACATATTTTGATTCAAATGTTGTTGTTTCAGATTTGATTTCTAGAGTTAGTGACAGTGTTAAAATGGGTTTAACCAGGCCCTGATGGGCTGTGTCTTTTTGTTCCTGCAGGCGAGGTGTGCCACAAATCCTACACACAGTTCTCAAACCTCTGTCGCCACAAGCGAATGCATGCTGACTGCCGCACTCAAATAAAGTGCAAGGACTGCGGACAGTTGTTCAGCACTACCTCTTCCCTCAACAAGCACCGGCGCTTCTGTGAGGGCAAAAACCATTACGGTTCCCCAGGGGGCATGTTCAACCCGGGCATCCCCATGAGCTCCAGCCCTCTCATGGCCAAGGCCAAATCCCACCACCCTCATCTTCCAGGACTGAACCAGTCCAGTTTAGGTTTCACTGACTACTTTCCCTCTAGACCTCATCCTCATGCTGGTTTACCCTTTTCCACGGGACACCACGGGTTCCCATCGCTCCCACATGGTTTCCCTGGTATCTTCCCCCCATCACTCTATCCACGTCCACCTTTATTGCCCACAAGTCCTTTGCTAAAAAGTCCCCTCGGCAGCAGCAGTCAAGAGGTAAAACTGCCTCGAAGTCCCCTGGATGCCCCCCCACTGTCACTGGTTACATCCACAAACAGCAATGGAGGCAATGGGCTAAGTCAAGCAGAAGACAAAGACAGCAAACAGGATTTCTCTTTGTCTAGTGGAGAGGCCAAGCACAAATCCAAGATGACTGACATGTCCGATGGCAGTGACCTTGAAGATATTAATACGACGAGTGGGACAGACTTGGACACCACCACTGGCACAGCCTCAGGAGAGGGCTCTGACCTAGAGAGCGAAGGGGACAGTGAACGTGAGCGAAGCAGCAAAAGAAGGAAGCCGTCTGGGGCAGCACTAAGTCAGGAAAGTAGCCAGTTGGACGACACGAACAGTACGCTGGTGTCTGCTGTGTCCAGTTCAGGGAATCTCACCATTGACCGACCTTTTCTCTCCTCTGCATCATCCCAGCCATCTTTCTTCCCTCCTCCAGATGAGCAAGCCCTGCCGCCCACATCTACAAACGCTAATGCAGCTACCACAGACTCCATCAAAGCCATTGCTTCTATTGCTGAGAAATACTTTGGCCCAGGTTTTATTGGTCTGCATCAGGAAAAGAAAATGGGTCCCTTGCCCTACCATTCGATGTTCCCTTTCCAATTCTTACCCAACTTTCACAACTCCCTCTACCCATTCAACCCAGATCGGGGTGGACTCAATCCTAGCATGTTCTTTAAGACGGAGCCCAAGTCACCTCGCGAGCAGCTGCACAAGATGATGTCAAGTGGACCGGGTCCTCTTGGAACATCAGCTGAGTCCCCATTTGATCTCACAACAAAACCTAAGGAGACCAAACTAACCCCTCCTTCCCCAACAAACCTACCGAACACCAACAGTAGCACTGGCAGCAGTAGCGGACCTTTAGCGACATCTACAGGAGACGAACAGCCATTAGACCTCAGTATTGGCAACCGGAGTCGAAGCGGACACAACGGTGTGGCAGCTGAACCACAAAATCGCAAAAACCACATCTATGGAATTGGAAAGAGTCTATCAGCTAAAGAGGAAAGCATAGCTGGGTTTCCACATCACCATTCCCAGTCGTTGCACCAGGCTACCATGAGCCAGACCCAGCAGCCCCCCTCGCAGCCACCACAGCCCCCACCTCTGCACTACGCCAAGCCTTCAGCCTTCTTCATGGACCCCATATACAGGTATTTCAGGCCGATTAGACAAGAGTGTTTTCTGCAATATACTTGTATTTAAGTTGCATAACATTAGTATTGAAACTGAGAGAGGACAAAGCAGTAGTTGTCCCGCCGCATTAGGTGATTAAAATATATGAATGAAAAAACAGAAAAAGGCAAAGTGGAGAACTAGACGAGTTCTTATTTTAAGTGACTTTCAAATACTTGTATATAGCCTCAAAATCATTTTGAAAGTGCCTTGGCAAAAAACAGGAGGAAAAATGCCTTTTTTATAGACACAATATGGCGGGTAATCAGATACTCTGCTCTATAACTTCAGTGGCAGGGCAGCTTTTCTCACCAGAACTAGACTCATAAATATAACTCTGCATACATCTTATGGATATATATTGAGATACAAAAGTCCCATGCTTTTCCGCTCAATTTTCTTTCCTTCTTTTTTATGCTCTTTTCTTCTGACACTAAAGTCTGCCTGTACAATTGTGCACTGTCTCGCTGGACCTGGACACTTCTCCAGTCTGTGTGGGATCACTGAGAAATCTACTACTTCCAGAACTAATACATTTGATATCTGCCTTATCAATAGGCAGGTTAAGGGTAGTAGATGGCAGTTTTCACATGTTAAGAAGTTTAGATACTTCTGGCATTTTTGACTATGTTTATAGAAAGTGAATCTTAGCCATTATAACCAGTAAAAGTTGTCATGTGATGTGAAAGGCAGTAAATGAGCCTTGGTACGTAACCCTCTGCTTTGCTGTTGGTCCAGCAGGGTGGAGAAGAGGAAGCTACTCGACCCAGTGGGAGCTCTGAAGGAGAAGTTCCTCCGGCCGTCACCTCCACTTTTCCACACACAGGTAACTCAACACCAAAAACTGAAATTGCATTGAGCTGCATATACATTATGTAGGGAGTTTTCTGAGCACCATGTGCCATTAGTAATCAAAGGTTAAAAGGTTAAAGATGTCTTATTTTTCTATGGATCATTGTCTGACTGAATATAAAGCATCATAAGTTAACCACTACTTACACATAATAAACCAAAATTAAAGTTAAATTTAGCTTCTGACTCTGCTAAGACAGCTGACAAACAAAACCTGTAGTAAAGATTTTGGCTAGCTTTTTAATGACTATGTTTATTTTAACTTACTTCTACAGACAACAACTATTCTTGATTCCTTTATTAAAGCCAATAGGACATATTCCTAAACACAACCCTTTCAAATGAGTCACAATCAAAAAGACTGTAACGTTATCAGCTTCTTAGCATCATTCCTTTTGTTTGTATAAAGCATGCTCTATTAATAGATAAAATATAATACGTGGAATGTATTCAAAAGCAAATAATCAAGGGAGTGCCAAATAGAGAAACTCACCACTAGTTATTGCTTGTATTCAGGCTGATTATTCCCAGATGCTATCATTATTTCCAAAGCATGAATTATGTGAAAATACCTGGCTCCTGCCTCCCACGCTGCGGCCTGAATTGACACGACCCTCTGCAGCATCATTCCACAGTGTTGATGTTATTTTCTCAAGGGTTTTGTGTGATTTCTTCCCTTTGTTTCCCCAATGGCGCCTGTGCACCTCATCACTTCTACCTTATTTCAGAAGAGACAGTCTGTTTGGGCCACTCCTTTGATAATCAGTCACATTGTTCGACTATCCCCAGAACCTCCCTCTCCCCTTTACCTGCCCTGATTACACAGAATGATAGTATCAAGAAAAAAAAAGCAATAATAACAGTTTGAATTGTAACACTTGGCAATGCTAATCTTAGTTGTGGCTTTGTTTCAAATACTTGAAGCCCACAGGTCAGCTAATAACTCTCCAAGTGTGAGTGTGTGTGTGTGTGTGTTTTTATTTTTTACTCTGTGGCTGACTGGCTGCTTAGATAATAGCACCGTGTCCATCAAGGACATCCTGTGTTTGTGTCCAGGAGAATGGGGGGCTCTTGTTGGGAAACAGTTTAATCTGACCTGGAAATCTTTGTCCTTTATCAACCGTGACTCTGCAATAGACACATCTGACACACATTTACAAAAAAGGATATTTTTTTCCATATAACTTTATAGAAGAAAATATGAATGTAAACAGCTCATAACTTGGCTCATTTTCAAAACTCAACGTTCCCTTGGAAAGTTATGAGACAATTAGGAAATGTTTCAAATATAATAATAACAAGCACAACTAATGTCATCACAGCTATTATCTCACATTCAGAGCATATTACTCAAAAATAGACCCTATTATACAATTTTATGCTAAACTATAAGGTATTTAAAGCTGCGTAAGTCCCAAACATACCCCTCACCGCTCCAGCAGTATCATAGCAATCTTATATGCTTTTATTTTATGTAAAATACTAAAATTCAGAGCATACCATATAAAATAAAATTAATCCACATCTTAAAACATCTCTTGAATTCATTGCCATTGTTTCTATGTGTAGACAAACATAGCCAGTGTTCAAATGGTATTTTTTTCAGCAGCCATTGATTCAATGTTGACAAGCCGTTTAGACCAACAGCCAATAGGATTGAGCAGATGTTTGTAAATCTAAATTTGGTTCAGCTTTGACTATACCAAAATGTGTGTTCAAATATCACAAATCATATTCTCATTATGATATTTAAAGATGCATGACTTTTTTGAATATTGTGCAGCTCTGATGATTAACTGTAATATATATTCTGGCAGCTGATTGTCTTACCAATAAACACATCAACAATGTGCTTATTGATTCTTCACTGATACCAAAAACATAAAAAAAAAACAAAAAAAAAAACACATGTTTACATGCTCTCTTGTAAAAAGCCCAGCTGTGATCCTCCCAGCGATCCAAACACAATGCCACCTCTAATTCAGTCCCATGACAGAATCCCACCTCCGTCCCGACTGCGAATAAACACGAGACGGAGTGTCTGTCCCTGTTTCTCTCTCGTCCCGTATTCACTTAAAAAGGAAGGATGTAAGCTGTTTTTGGCAAATAAACTCCATATCAGGCCCCCTTTGTTCCCAAGCCCGTCGAGGCGGGAAGCGCCTTTCAGTCGGGGGTATCTCACACTATTATTGTACGGCTCTAATCGCACTCTTGAATGCCTCGCATACTCAGGGTGCTGGCCTGAGAAGGTATGAGGGACAAAGAACAAAGCTCTGTGAAAAGCCAGGGATGAGGTGTGCTGCAGGAGTACAGTGGTATACTAAAGCAAGGGCCCAGGGCAGCAGTGAATGTGCCACAGGTCATTGAGGTGACTTAAGCAGAACTGAGAAGCTGAGGCTCTGATATAGTGCTTCCTCACAGCTTCCTTTCTCTGTCCTTTCTCGCATTGTGCCTTTGTTTCAGTGCTGTTATTTTACACTTATGTTTTGTGCTTCTCTTAAACATGGTCAAATGTGCCAACAAAAATAAAAAAAGAACTGCACTAAAACCGTTTTTGTTTTCCAAAGGCTAGTATACAAAAACATATTCTCACTTCTGTCTTAAACTTATGCCACGCTTATATAACTATGTGCAGTTTAAGATTGATCAGCTAGATGGCTAATGACACTCTCTTTGCAAACACTGTTGACCTTCTTTCCAAAACCACAAACTTCCACAGACTCTTTCTTCCTTAACTCTTTTTTTAAGTGCACCAATGTTGCACTTAATGCTCACTGCCTCTGCATCTCTAGCTGCACAATGTGTCAGACATGAAATAATTCTGTGGAGCTCAAAGACAAAAATCATTAATATTTGCAAAAAACCCCACTTCTAAACCCATTCTGTTAATAAACCCAACTGCAACAAAGACTTGGTTTCTATTTTTGTGCTTCATGCTCTTCTGGTTTATTGACCACGTCTATATTACTTTCCCAATAAACTATGTCAGACTTACTCTAACGCACACATTCAGGGAGAAAAGCAAAGCTGATAATGTTTTTTGTGCCCTTTTAGATGTCTGCCATGGAGAACATGACAGAGAAGCTGGAGAGTTTCGGAGCCCTAAAACTGGACGGGCCGCCTAATTCTCTGCAACACTCCACTCACCCGCTGTTCAACTTTCGCTCACCTCCTCCGTCACTTTCAGAAGCCATCCTCCGCAAAGGCAAAGAGCGCTATGCCTGCAGGTTTGTTCATATACAGCTACACACGAGCATACAGTTTGAATACAATGAAGTCAATACAAGGACTGAATATCCACGAATCTTACACATATCTCAGTGCCATGTTGAGGTTTTATAGAATCACTTGAATTAAAGGATTCCATTTTAGTGACACTTTACCAGAGAATTATTTCCAAACAACGCTAAATAAAGACAAAGGTAAACTCACACTGCAGTGAGAAAAGTACTCATTTGACAGTATTAGAGAGGGTTAAACGAGTACAAGAGGCTACAATGCCAGCTAGTATTGAGTACTGGTACCTGGACAACCCCGCAAACATATTTAATAGAAGGAAACATTTGTCATTAGTGGTGTTGCGACTAGCTGGCCATTGTCTGGGGTGTAAAAGCCCAAAGTTGCTGGGATAGGCTCCAATCACCCCTAACGGGACCAAGCTTAAGAAAATGAATGAATGGTAATTCTGTTTTTGTGTCTGCGCTCAGGTACTGTGGTAAAATTTTTCCTCGATCGGCAAACCTCACCCGACATCTACGGACACACACAGGGGAACAACCTTACAGGTAAAATTAGTTTTACTTTTCATTGTTTTTGGGTTCCTGTGATTTTCACCATCTGTGTCCCCTTCGACAGGTGTAAATACTGTGACCGCTCCTTTAGCATCTCATCTAACCTTCAACGTCATGTTCGCAACATCCACAACAAGGAGAAGCCCTTCAAGTGTCACCTGTGCAACCGCTGCTTCGGTCAGCAGACCAACCTCGACCGTCATCTCAAGAAGCACGAGCATGAGAACATTCCTGGTCAGCTTCCATAACAGCCTCTACATCCTAGATTTTATTCTAGTGTATATGTATAACTTTACATAATGCATCTTTAACTTGGATTCATAAATGTAGAGAGATGTAGACCTTCCTTTGGTCATGCATTATCTCACCTTCTTTTTGTTTTGAATGTGTACAGTGAGCCAACAGTCCGGGATGCTTTCCAACTTAGGAACCACCATCTCCTCGCCGAACTCCGAGCCAGACAATCATGCACTTTTAGACGAAAAGGAGGACTCATACTTCTCAGAAATCCGTAACTTCATTTCTAACAGTGAGATGAACCAGGCCTCCAGCTCCACCGATAAGAGGTAACTAATATTTATGTGTCGCTGAGGAGATGGTTCAGTTTTTAAAAAATGTCTCATAGCTTCCTTTGTATACCTTAAAATACTTCAGATCTAAATTGGACTCAAACTATTGATACATTATGTTTCTTCACAGCCTGTATTGCTCTTGAATAAACCTCAAATACACAGTGTACGGTGCTCTCTAGTGGCCAAATGTGATCTGTGCTTGTAGAATACATGTACAGTATGAAAGAGCTGTGGGTGAAAAAACAATGCAATTATCTGTTTGTTTGCTTATTTTTAGTTTTTTTTAAACAGGACAATTTATCATTACATCAGAAGTTCTGTCCAAACACATTAAGAGCAAAAGACCAGGGGTAATTTAAGTGGCCTTTTCTGCCATCTGGGTTCAATAATGAGTCTCATCCACAACAAGGCAGACTGACATCCTAATATCTGTAATTAAGACTGTGGGGCTCTCTGTCCTCCCACCGGATGGCCCAATGTTTCCTCTCTGACTGAAACCTTGTGCTGACTGTATTGAGATGTGTGGACAAAGAGGGAGGAAACTGATTTTGTATTTGCCTTTGTTTTGTTTGTACAAAGACATGTATAGGTGAATTGGTGACTCTAAACTCTAAACTCTTAACTGTGTGCTGTTGACACCATAAGGTCAGGCCATCAATGGTCCTTTAGACATCTCTGCATTACTTGTAAAAGTGGTGTGCAACTTTTTAATGTTTGATCCACTTAAAGATTTAGTTTGCGTCTGCCTTCCTCTAAGCTCACATGGGACTTTTATGTTTCAAAAATAAGATGTGTGAAAGGTTGGTGCAAAACCACAAAGCGCAGTGGCTCCGGAAGGTAAGCGGTTCGATTCCCGTTCTCCCCACAGTTCATACTGTCGTTGTGTCCTACAGTGTCTGTGGCACTGGTGTATGAATGCTTAGTGAATGTATTTGGCGATGGTTGGAGAGTCTGTAGGCGTGGAATGGCTGCCATTTTGGACCCTGAGGGGCACTCAGGCTGAAGCATTTATCTCCGAGATCCACTGATGATGGAGCTCTTCCCCCGTCCACCGGCTGTACCCGCTAACACAAACACCCCGCTGACGTGTTTAGACTAAATGACAAAACCCAGAGCCTGAGTGTCAGAGCGAGCCTCTCTCTCCACTCACAGGCTTGGCAATTTGATTACAGTGATATTTAATCTAGATTTCACTCTTCCCCCAAAGTCTCAGTATCCACATTCACCCACCCACTGTGTGTGACCCAGTCCCGTCCCAGCGCAGCCTGTCCCAAAGGTAATGCTGTCCACTTTGATAAATGTCCAGTGTATGGCAGAAAATGGAAGGGGTAAATTTGCCGTCCCAGAGGAAATGATATCATGAGGCATGACATCGTGGTCTCAGGGTGATGGGGAGGGCCATGGCGCTGGCTGGAAAGTGTACAGATGGCAGGTCGTAATGGCGCTGTGCTGATAGCCTGTTTGCAGATCAGCCATCTTCCTCCTTCGCTCAAACACTCAAAAGTATGTTCCACTGTTGCACAGAGAAGGCAGTCTGCAGCGGGACATGTCCTGCCCTGTTTCTGAGAGATGGCCTATTAATCATGTGTTGGCCGCTTTGAGCTGAATGTCAACGCCCGTGTTGTTTGTGTGGACCCTGGAGCTGGACTTTGAGACTGTCATACTATTATTTATATTCCTACCTCCTTCGACATGTGTTTGAATGCTCAGGAATAATGACAGACCCGACTGGGCATGTTCATCTCTATCATTAGACTGTCTATTATAATATAATAATAATTAAATTGAGCTTAATTTTCATTAATTTACATTGACATGAGAGTACAGGTATTCAGTCAATCTAAATAGACTATAACGAATGAATGTTAATGTGAAAGGTTGTGAATGTCAGTGTAGGCAATGGAAAATGTCTAAAAGTGGAGTTCTTTTTTATGTTCTATTGTAGTTGAGACGTAGTAAAAAAAAAAAACAGCAGTGGCATTAAGAGATTAGGACAGATAAAATGACCACATAAAAAAAAAATGCAATGATTTTTAATGAAGAAATTGTTTAACATGTGCATTTGACTTGCAAAGCCATAATTGAGCAGATACCAATCTGCCTTTTATAGAGTTATAATGAAGAAAATTTGGTATTGTCATTATCCTGCTACTCACTTTTTCAACACTATTCTATAAAAGGAATTGTGATAAAATATTTAACTTAACACTATAATAAACATTGTTATATAGTGTAAAAGTAATATTATTTTAGTTGAAAATTGTGTGAAAATAGACACACTTTTCACTGACCTTGCGTGGCTCTGCAGATCAGACACAGCTGAGGAGGACCGCCCACCGAGCCACAGTTTAAACAACTCAAAGCTTGGCCTCCGGGGGCTGGACGAGGAAGAGGAGGAAGTAGAAGGTGACGATGAGGAGGAGGAAGAAGGCAGCCTGACGGAGAAGTCCCATGACGAGGCGCCCGAGTCTCCGTCTCCCGTAACAACAGGAGCCTATGAGGAGGATGATGAGGAGGAAGAGGCGGCGCCGTTAGCTATGAGTTATGAACACACACGCAGGTAAATAAACTCAAGACATTTCACTTTACAACATAAATGACATAAAAGTGTTATGTCATTTTGTTCCACTATTGTAAAAGCAAGATTTTCTCTAATAACGTTTTAAACAAGTCTTAGAAAATGTCCTCTAAGACAAGACTAGGACCAGGGCTGCACTATAGATGATATCATTCACTTTTAACTTACGTTCAGTGCTTTATTATGTGAAGAATTAATGCTTTATACCAAAAAAATAAATAAAAATAAAAATCTGTTGCACCAGTGACCCGAGGAATCTAGTCCACAGCACTCTCATTTCTTTGATACAATTCAAAAAAGTTAGAAGCAGTTTTAACCCACTAGTAATGGAGACAATGCTGCTGTAAACTCAAATTAGGACTCAATGTGTTGATGTGATGAGTTTTGTCATGACACATGTTCTCAAAAAATGGTAGGAGGCTGACCTAATCCTAGTTAAATTGTAGAAAATTATTTGAACTACTTTGAGATTACGTAAACAAAAGGTGTTACCATTCCTGCTCAAGAAAATCTAAATGAAATTAAGGTTCTTACTTTAATGATTTTTTTGCTCAACACTTTACAAAGTTTTAATTTAACATAAACATCTTTATAAGTGCTGGAATAATTTTACATTTTACAGACATGATATCAAATTGCACATCAGCTTTATTATTATTGATCTAAAGATCTGCAAACAATCAAAGTTAGGAATATAGTGCATCTCCTGTTCTCCTGTTCAATCATTTTAAAGTAGGTGCCTTAATTATGTTCCAACACTGCTGAACCTAACTTCACTGCAGAATTGTCCTTTTTAGAATCTCTAAACTAAACATAGCAATAACTAAACTGTTGCAGTGTGACCTGTTGCTTCTTTGCTGACTTACAGCGTTCTTTCTAAAGTCTAATTAGTGTTTTCTCTCTCTTCCTTCTGTTTTTGTGATAACCCCTAACATTAACCCTCCCTGCATCTTTCCATTCCATCCATGCCTAATGTCCCAATCCCGCCATTGTGCGTTCACCTATTGCTGTGCAGGTGTTTAGAGGAAGGGTCTCTCTTGGATTTGGAGGGCCTGCCCAACTTTCCCAAGAGCCTGGACGGGCTGCGGAAAGCCGCCAGTGATGAGCAACCATTTGACGTTAAAGACATTTTTAACACTTCGCTAGAATCAGAAGCTTTGAAAGAGACACTGTACAGACAGGCTAAAACACAGGTATGTGATGGCTCTGGGGACAGAAGAGACTGATATAGACCTGAGACACACTTCGATTGGAGCAGTTCAGCATGAGTCGGAATGACCTATTTTAATATGTGTTTCCATTATTAAAAAGTGGAGCATTAATAAGTTACCAGTACCAAACAGTGCCATACGTCTGTTCCATTACACATAATAGAAATGCGATTTAAAAGAAGAGATTACATTTTAGGTGCTTGAGTAGTTTCTTCTTCTTTTCTCCTCTTACTAACATAACTGTCTATATCTGTCTTTAACATTTTTTTTACCTGAGGTGTGATGTCAGATAGTCTCTTAAGGTTTGACTCTATAGAAATCCAGAAATAGGCATATTTTTACCTGTACTTTTTGATGCTCTTTGTCGTTATAAATACATGTTTTTTCTGTAATTTACTTGAGGCACAGTGACGACACAGTCCTCAAATAGTGGGACTGCTAATGTTTATCTTGTATTTTAAAGGTTCTATTTATTTTCCAGTAATTATGTAAAGGTGCTGCTTCCTGAAGCGTTCTCAGTTTGTTTCTGTCTTGTCTCGTGTCGTCCTGCAGGCTTATGCAATGATGCTGTCTCTCTCGGAGAACAACCCTTTGCACGTGCCCTCCCAAAACTCTCTGGACGCTTGGCTGAGCATGGGAGGAGGACCGTCTGAGACGAGCAGCTTTCACCCTCTCAACCACATCTAGAGGGGGGCAAGGACAGAGGATGGGTAGGAGGGGAGAGGGAGTTTGGACAGTATCACAAAGCTGAATGGACACATGTGAAAATAGAGAAGAATTCTTTGAAAATGAAGTGAAGTGGGATTTTCTCTTTGTGAGGGGTTTTGCTAGACTCTGTGGAAGAGCAGCACTGCTCAGACCCCTGTTGATGTGAAGGACAATGCTTCTCAATGGCATTACTCTGACTCTCCCTGAGCTCCAGCATCACAGAGACTGCACATAAGTCTCCAATAAAGACGCTCATAATGACTCACACGTCACTAAAGTCTGTGTA
Organism: Perccottus glenii; assembly: GCA_024416835.2. NCBI lineage: Eukaryota > Metazoa > Chordata > Actinopteri > Gobiiformes > Odontobutidae > Perccottus > Perccottus glenii. The sequence goes on along the minus strand of CM044555.2, from coordinate 8,081,501 downwards.
CAGCGCCCACCACAAGCACTGCAGCAGCAGCACTGCATTTGCAATGCATGTCCACAAGATGGCCCTGTTTCATCTGGAGCTGCATCTGTCGTTCCCCACTGATCACTGGCGACTTCTTAATGATCTTGTTTTTAGTTTTAACTGCAGAATCAACATAGCACCAGACTAACTTTACAAACAGCAGTAGAACCATTTACACTGTTTTTAATCATAACACAGAAGATGACTGTAATGTGACAATAGTGATTTTTTTATTGATTACCCAGTGTAAACATAATGCATTCGAATCACTCAAAAAAGTCTTTCTCTGCTTGTTATTTGTTTTTGTTTTATCGTAGATACCACAGTATTGTTTAAGCATCACAGTGCTTAATGTTAATATATATTTTAGAGAAGGACCAAAATTGTATGATATTGTCATATGATGTACAAAATAGTGGTAGTTGTTCATAGCACGAGTGGTATGTGCCAAATAACCCATAGAAAATGTTTTGTTCTCTGACAATCATTTTGTTTCCGAGGGGCTTGCTGTCATAGTTTTCATTTCACTCTTAGGCATTTGATTTGTGTGTGTATGTATTTATTTTTGTAGATTATTATTCTAAAATAACATCTTTCCATCCCTCTAGTTGTTGAGGAACAGACGTGTATGAAAACACAGGAGAGATTATGAATCTCTGTGTGCCAAATTAAAAGTAACCCATTTAAGTAATTGCTCTTATTTATATTACTGTAGTTTTGGTAGGTCCTATTTGGCATTGTAAGTCATCATTTTTTTGTTTTTACTTTTATTATTTTACCCTTTATTCTAAAATTCCTATTAATATTCCCGTTGAAAATAGTATAGGGACGTTACATCTCAATTGTCATATCATCTTTTTTTATTATATGATAAATGATTGTCAAGAGATCCAACAATCTACAGCTCAATATCACACAGACAAACCTCGCATTTAAACCAACTGAAGTGGGAAACAAACAATAAAACAGGGCCTGATAGACTTAGTATTAGACACATGGACATGAAGGCTAAAATTTGCTCTGTTCATAACCTAGTTTATTCAGAAGAACAGCTCTTATCTTTGTAATAAACATTTAGGATCACACTCAAAGCTCATTCTTAATGGTTCATACAAGGTAGCTGTGTCATTTACTGTAGATAACTGTAGATAGCTGCAGGAGAAAGTGGTGATCACTGCTGAACATTGTCCCCTCTGTCCTACCTGCGTACTGGGGCTTTTCTGAACCAGGCCCGATGCTGTATTTTTCAAAACTAGCACTTAAACTACACGGGACCAAGCCATACATTGATCAGGCTTAAGTCGCTCGGACATAATCGATAGTAAATGAATGCAAGCACTGTAATTTTTCCTCATGACAGCAGGTGGTAGGTTAATGCTCGGACTGCTGCATCACTTTGTCATATTATGATAGATGTACTGAATGGGACGCCATTCACACTAAACACATTGTTTTCAACATAGACTGTATATAAAGAATGGACAGTGGGTCTGACTGCAATGTGCATCATAAGCACCGCCTCCTAGTTTTTTTCCAATGAGATGAGCTAAAATTAATAATAAAACTACACCTCCACCTGCTAAATTGGTCTGGTGTGTTTTTTGTCACTTTGTTTTTTGTCTAAATTATTTTTGTTTTATATTTACTAATAAAAAACGAAAATGGTATAGATTTTCAAGATTAAAATTTACTGTCAGTTATTTGACGATGTTCTAATAGACCCTGTGACAAAAGGCTGTTGGAGGAGCTCACACCTCCATCTGGTGGTACAATGTGATATAACAGGCCACCCAAGACTACACTTTCTGAATTCACATTTGATCTGTAAGAATACATTATTGCAAAATACGTCCCATCACTAAAGTTATTAATCATTTAGGATATTTAATAAGAACAGTAACAATTGTGATCCACAGCTCAAACAGGAACCAGGCGGCTCGACGGAGATGCTGTTGTTTAGTCCATTTTTATATACAGTCATAGTTTTCAGTGTGCTTTTAAGATGTTAAGATTAGCTAAGGGTTGCTAAAGGTGTATGTATGTCATGGACTACTGTAATGAGTACGCGCTGTGTAAAGTAAAGGCATTGAAGGCATTGACGTATTTTGCCATCTTCAGAAAGTATTGTGGCAAATGGTTTGCTGAGATATTTCAGCAGAATTGAACGTAGTTGCTGATTCCCCCACTGTTACAGGAGAAAATAAAATATACATATTGTTTCCTTTAAACTGTATAGTATTTTAAAGAATGAAAACAATGGTGCATTTGTCTGAAGAAGAAAAAAAAAATCAGAAGATATGGGTTTAAATGGATGGTGCTTGTTTTGTTTGAATCTGAGTTGTATATCGCCTCTGTTATGTTTATGAAAACAAACAAAAAAAGATATTGTGCATGACGTGTTTAGCAGTCATAATGATGTCCATTTGTGAAATGTGTATCAAATCAAAAAATACAAAAAAAAGAAAAAAGAAAAAAATGAATCCGTAGATGCACTTATTGTACATGTGGTTAGGTTAGTAGGTTTGACTTCAAGTTCTTGACTGCCTTAGAGATATTTGGGCAGGTGGCTCTGAAAGACTTAGAAAAGACTTGTGGGAGAAGACGTAATTAAAACAAAAAAGGATTGTAGAATAATATTGAACAATTCTGAAATTGCAGTTCTTTTGATGCTTGTGATTATTGAAAATGTACTTTAGAGAAATTTCCTTGAAAAGATATGACTCTGATGTTAATTCTGTAGAATAGCAATGTATACCAAATGTAATCTTTCCAATGCTATGAAGAATTTATACATGAAATTGATATGCAATAAAACCTGTGTGCTTTTTAAACAAGAGGTCCACAGTGTTGTTTTTGCAAGTGTTTTCTTTTTTAATAGTCTATTGTAATTAGAATTAAACCTTAAAACATCATATACCATTTTTTTTATAAAGGATTTAAATGGAAAGCATTGGCCACTCACATAAAATTGGTAAACACATGATACACTGAGAAACACACGTACATATAATGTATATGTATACTGGACATAAATACTGCTAAAACATTTACTGGTTCGATCTTATCTACTGGTTAGATAAGATCGAACCTTTATTGATCCTAACAGACATTCTGGTTTCTCTCAGCAGCATCATTATAGTTAAGGCTGCCATGTTACAAAGACACACTGTGAAGTAAACACAAAAGGTAACAGATGTGAGTCCATGTGAAGCAAAGGTCCAAGTGTTGCACCCCTGAAAATAGGGAGAAAGAATCATGAGAGTGATTAACAGATGTTTTTCTCTTGCAGGAGTTTAATGCAATGATATAAATTTAACAGTATTTTACATTGTACATATTTATACTGTCCAGATGTCAAACATTGGGGTAACATCTTATAATGAACTAAATAACATGTATGCCTTGCTTGTTTAAGCATCTAAACACGTTTCCAACTAAGCAAATAACAACAGAACACTCTTCTATCTTTTGTAACATCATCACCACGTTGCTCGCATGAGCACAAGATGGCAGAGGGCAAGTTCACAAGGCACAGAAAAACGTGAGGTCTAAGTTATCAAAACACACAAATAGCATTTCTTTAGCTTCTTTAAACAAGACTAAGCTTACAGTAAACTGTCTTAATGTACAGACGACAAGGAAATAACATTGGGTGACCTTTACCTGAAAATAGGGAGAAAGAATCACGAGAGTGATTTACAGACGTTTCTCTCTTGCAGGAGTTTAATGCAATGAGGAGAAACGTACGAAATCCCCCTGGTGGTGGGTGAAAGGCATTACCAATCAATCAAATGAAAAATTTAGGCTTACTAGATGATTGCTGATTGCACAATTCTCTCAATAACAAAAAGAACATCAGCGCAACATGAAATACAAACATTCCAACAAACTTACAACCACATTTATATTGTTTGTTAGGCTTATGTAAATAATTTATTACAAACCCTTCTTACCATTCACTGTTCTCAATCAGTGTCTTATTCAGCATGAAATCTATTAATGAACTGCATCACTATATAGAGGCTTGGAGCATGGTGTTAGGGCATATAGTACCATTCTAACCTATCACACAAGCTTTCTGTAGGACAATAATGAGACCTATTTGGCGACATCAGACATTAAATATGACAGTAGGTAGAACAGTCCAAGAGTTGTATTGGTGGCAGTGCAAAGAGTAAAAAAATAAAGTGCAATAAATGTACAGTGCACATCACAGAATAAAAAAGTGTAGCATTTCCTACTTGATTTTTTACTTACTGCAAGTCTGTTTGACTACAAACCCAACCCAAAAAAAAGTTGGGACACTGTAAAAATTGTGAATAAAAAGCAATGCAATCATTTACAAATTTCATAAACCTACATTTTATTCACAATAGAATATAGATAACATATCAAATGTTGAAAGTGAGACATTTTGAAATGTCATGTCAAATATTGGCTCATTTTGGATTTCATGAGAGCTACACATTCCATAAGTTGTGACAGGTAGGAAAAGGAGGCCGGAAAAGTTAAATGTACATACCAGACTGGATGCCCGTGATCTTCGGGCCTTTAGACGCCACTGCATCACAAACAGGAATGTTAATGTAGTGGAAATCACAACATGTGGTCAGGAATACTTCCAGAAAACATTGTCGGTGAACACAATCCACCGAGCCATTCTCCATTACCAACTAAAACTCTACAGGTCAAAAAAGATGCCATATCTTTTTTGGGATCGGGTTTGTATAACCTACAACAGGGTGCCCCCCTGCAAGTGTTGTCTTTGAGATGATGCAATAATGAAACTAAATGTCACTGAAAGTAGTTGTACTGGAATGTATAGCCACACCTCTTCATGGAAGTATCATCATGTAACATTTTCTGGGCGTTGCACATTGCTTACTTAATATAAATGGGTCCATACAGTCTTTGCTTCATACACACCAAGATGGAACAGTCTGATTCAACACTTGGAAGGCTTTTAAGCGATAGCTTTTTTCATCACTTAGATACACCTGACCTAACAGAAATCGGTCGTCTCAACAATGACTTCAAAATCAAACGCACCAATGAGAAAAAGGAGATGCAAGGCCTCAACAATCGCCTTTCTGTGTTTATTGAGAAAGTGTACACTTTGGAACAAAGTAACAAGGCCCTTGAAGCTAAGCTTCGACAGAGCAAGTCCTCCCGTTTGGATGAGCTTTACCAAAAACAGATGAGTCAGCTGCGCTCTGAGCTCGAGGAAACACAGAAAGAGAATAGCAGACTGAATATACAAATAACAGACTATGCCATAGAGCAGAAAAACCTCAATGATAAATATGAGAGGAAGAAAAAAGAAACAGCCAGCCTCAAGAAAGATGTGAATGTTGCCACCAAGAAGTGCATCGACTTCAAGAATAAGATAGTGTCCTTGGAGCAACAGGTAACCTTTCTTAAAGCTCTCAACCAGGAGATGTCCGAGCAGATCCAGTCTCAGCAGACTGACGGGCCTGATGAGATGAAAGTGAATCTGAACCTCACCTCTGCAATTGAGGAGATCCGTAGCCAGTACGAGGTCCTGATCAACAAGAACATGCACTTCAACAAAGACTGGTACAAGTCCCAATTTGAGTATTTGTCTAAACAAGTCAGCCACACTAAAGAACAATTGCAATCTTGCGAGAACGAATTGAACATGGTCAAGAAAGAGCTGCAGGCCAAGACCACTGAGATGCACAGTCTGAATGCGGCCAAGATATCTCTGGAAAAGCAGCTTAAGGTCATAGATGAACAACACAATAAGGAGATCACAAGCTACCAGGTAAAATGTGCTTTTAGTAATTAGGAACAGGGATCACTTTAGTTTATATATATGTAGATGTTTTCTTTGGTAAATAAATAATGTGTTTTTTAACTAATTGACGTCATTAGAGATTTCTTCAAGAAGAAGGTCAGTCACAGAAAAAGTGACAGACGTTGCATGTTTTGTTTTTGTAAGGCTTTTGAATTATGTTGTATTTTCATCAGGAAAAATTGCTCAAACATGAGGTGGAGCTGACTAAAACAAAGAATGCTATGACAGAGCATCTCTCGGCGTACCAGGAACTGCTGCATGTCAAGACAAAACTGGATTTGGAAATTGAAGCTTACAGGTATGTTTTTAGTACCCAGATGCTAATTACATTTTAAGTAAGTTTTCTGTCTTTTTTAATCCATTTGGAAAAATGGGACGTACAATGTATCACTTGAATATTTCAAATTTACAAAATTTACATTTACAGCATCAGTATGAAAATGTTTTTAATCCTCTCAAAAGTCATTACTAACAGTCCTTTAACTTCAATAGGTTCTTCTGAACATAAACTATCATTAACATGAATGAAATATTGAAGATTATGAATGAGCTGGCTGAGTTCCCCATCGGAGGGTCCACTCCCCTCGGTGACATTGTCAAAAGAACATTGTGTTGGTCATTCATTTGCAGATTTGTCATGAAATCTTATAAAATCTTCTGCATGGATAGTGACACACACAATGTGGTAAAGGGCCATTCATATAAAACTAAAACCAATGTTAAATTTTCAAATTGTCCTGCAGGCCACAAAATATTTTCTTATGGGCCGCATTTGGCCCGTGCTGAGAGCATGGTCTAAAACAACCAGTTTTATTGGCTTCTCATCCCATTGCTTGTCCTCACTGCACCTGAAGGCTCTATAAATCTCTTTAAGTTGACTGTAGTTGACATTTGATGCAATATGAAATGCTTTATGTTGCAGGGTCCTGCTGGAAGGAGGGGAGAAAGGCATTGGGCCCTTTATCCTCTACACCACTCACCACTTTGAAAAGAAAGTGGAGAAGATCCAAATTAAAACTAAATGAAGATGATCAAAGTTCAAGTTCAAGCGATGAAGACTACAATAGATTGGAAAAAAGCACTGTTTCTAAGTGCCCCACCCCTATCACCATGACACACCATTTTTCCAAAACCCTGAATTAAAATGGTTCTTTAATCTTCAGCGGTGTCAAATGTCACTCATGGTTGATCTTTACTACAAAGCCATAAATAAAGGTCAAACATTCAGTAATTATTAACATTCATAACTACTTTCTGTTTATCTTTTAACAGGAAATAAGGAAATGGTTTGTTCTTTTTTTTCTTTGGATGAAAAGTAAATCCAATAAAACTGTTTTTTTTTTTTTTTTGTGGAATGCCTGTGTGATGGTTTTAAAAAAGAGATTTAAAAGTGTGTAAAACAATGTAATAATAAATGTTTAATGATGTATTAAAAAATAAGTTATATCCGCATTTGTTGAATTACATTCCATATTTTTATTGTACTAAATAAATTGCTTTAATAAGTCAACTTCATTGTCTTTTCTGTCAAACTAATGATCAAAGTTGGTACAGAACTCGGCTTGTTTCCCTCTTTTGTTTATTTTGGCTAACCCATCACCGCCTTTTTGTTGTCTTTCGATCCTTATTTTAAATTGACAGTTGGAGCATTAGTTGTGTATGGCTTTTTGGTTTGCCCCAAATCCTCTGTTTAATTAATAAATTGTTGATTTGGGTTACCTTACACGTTGTGTTGTTTGAATTTATGTTAAGGTCCCTTTAGTTTAGCGGGGATCGTAACACATGGTCAGTTCTGGACCAAAGCTTTATGTGTTTGTCTGCAGGCACCAATAATGTCCAGCAGTCAGTCACTAATAGAAACATGGACAAGATAAATCACACTATCAAGTCTAGTTCTGTGACTTTTTTGCTAAAACTAATTAAAGAATTATTTCCCCAACCAGCGCCTTTCACTTTTGAGAAACAGGTCTGACAGCATCCCTCCAGTTTGTGCTTCAACACTTTTATCTTCAGTATTTATAGGCCTCTCTTAAACTTAATATAAATTATATTAAATATATTAAAATATAATGTATTTTGACTGTTCAGTCATAATACTGGGTTGTTGGTTGTCTGTGAAAGCCACCCAATAAAGAAGATTAATACAGATACTTTATTAACCCTCCTAGAAAAGAACAGAAAACTGAAAAGTGTTAGACTGACATGTCTTTGTCACTGCGTCAGATGTTTCACTGAACGTTACACTCACTGTTCTCACAATGTAACAGATCCAGTTCAAGAGGTTTACATCAGGAATTAACCATAACAGTTGTTAGCTACACCTCGGATAAAGCAACAATCTTGTGTTCATTTGTACATTTTTCTTACTTTAGCTTGTAATTTCTTTTTTGGGGGGGGGGCCTTAGAGGGGAGCGACAGGTTCGCATGTTCTCCTCGTGTCACAGAAATCCTGCTGAAGTCAACTTCTCTCCAACTGCTGCTTTTTTGTTCTAGACGTGACTTAGGTTTGATGGAAAGTGAATGTTGTTGTTGCTGAAGTTAAAAAGATTTGTACTGAATGATATAATCGTCCTGATGTAGACAGTTACAGGTGGTTCATCCAGCCAGGTATTCATCTGTGGTGCCTTTGCAAATGCTTGTATGCATGTAATGTCTAAGATCAACTTTAAAATGTGAAACAAACAGATCTGGGACATTTTAAACATCGTTCTAACTTGAAAAGAAGCCATGCCGTCATTGGCTGAAGTTACTGAAATTGAGTTACGCTGAAAATTAGCTGAGACTATGCTTTTGTTGTGTTTGGTTGAGGTATTGTCAGGCTCCACTTGTAATGTGCAGTAAATGTTTAACGTATTAATAAGAGTCTAATGAAATGAGGTTGGTGGTGATGAAGGCTGTTGACCAGTTTATTTTTTTGAACAAAAAACAGTTTTTTGTGTGGATGATCAGCTGTTGCGTTGTGCAAAGCAGTACGTGTGTGCATTTGTAGCGGTGCGTTTCAAACTAGTTTGACACAAAGCGACTCCCTCTTGCAGTCTGTGTGTGAGTGTGTGAAGGTAGGGTGGGCATGGTTCGTCACAGCATAATGCATTGCACCAACAAGCGCCACCCCTTCGACTCTGTTCTGTTGACACAGAAGAGTTTAGAAAGCTGAGAGTGAATAAATGCACATTGTGTTCAAACAGAGACATTGCTCTTTCTTTAAAAAACTGCCAAATAAAAAGTGAACTGTGAAAACAAGGGCTTCTTAATCTGGAGAGAGGTGGAGAACCTTATTTGTGGAGATAATGAGACTTTAATTATATAAAATAACTGCACTATAGCACTATGAAGGCATTGTGAGACAGAACTATGGACAAGTACAAAAACCTGGGTAAAGCAGGAGCTACAGACTGACAGAGTTCAAATAGAGTCTGAAGTCACATCAGAGTCTGGGACTGTCACTAATGTCTGAAAGTGAGGCTGCAGTGAGGCTCGTTCTGTCGTGTCAGAGGATGGAAGTAGCCTCAGAAATGCTGTCTCAATGAAGTTTATTAACCTTTTTTATTTCATAGGCCATTTTTTTTTACTTAATATGGTGGCTATTTGTTTAAGTCTGAGACAAAGAAACAAAGAAACTAATCAAATGGCCACTGAGCCACCGTCCAGGACTAGTCTTTACGCATGTCAAAATAAAAGAATGTCCGTATATAAGAAAAGCCTTTTATGGAATGATTTAAAACTGTGCAGAACCATAATATTAATAAATGTTTGGTGATAAAAATGTACTGTATTCAAATAAGTGAGATCTATATTTGTTACATATGCTTTAAGAAGTCAACTTCATTGTCTTATCTGTCAAACTACTGATTAAAGTTGTTACATTATTTTACATCTTGAGTTATTATTCTGATATTTTATCCTAGTTTTGTCTTACTTTTACTTTGTGGTTATATTTATGAGTGTTATTGTAGGCATCAGCATCTGTTGGTGTGTTTTATTCCACTTGTGTTTGATCACATTGGACAGTTGTGAGTGACGTGAGGTTTTTAAAAAAAATCAACACAGGAACAAGTGTCACAGAAAACCAAACAAAATGTTTCTGCTAAATCACATTTCCTTCTTAAAGATGGATCATTTTGATGTCACGTGCAAAGAACTTAAACATGTTAATAGGTTGTTTTTTTTTTCCATGAAGCCTCCAGTTGTGTTTGTTAAACCAGTCTGACAGAATGTAGCCCTCGATACATTTGCAGTGTTTTCTTCATCCAACTTAAACCCAAAGTAAGACATACTTTATACAGAGTTTACATCTGACAAGTGAGTAAGCCCAGAAGGTAAAGAGATATTCTGGTGAAAATGTTCTTGTGTAGTTGAAGAAAACAGAACACGTCAGTCAGAAATACAGTATGTTTTTGAGGAGAGTAAAGTCAAACATTTTTGTATCTTGGAAAAAATAGACGTGGAGCTTTATAAAACTAAAGAGAAGTTTAGTGCTTTCTCATAACTACCCAGAGCAATCCTTATTTTCAACCTGATTAATAAGTTATAAACTTGTGAATGTGTTTTTAAATCAAGCACACAGTGTGGTTAAACTAGAACTAGAAACATTTAAAGTGTCTGCATGTGTTGTGCACATATTCAGTAAAACAACTCCACACTTTCACCAAGTACCAGGTCACATGGTCAGTTATGGACCAAAGATTTACTTATTTGTCTGCAGGCACCAATAATGTCCAACAGTCAGTCACTAATAGAAACATGGACAAGATAAATCACACTATCAAGTCTAGTTCTGTGACTTTTTTTGGCAGAAAGTATTGAAGAATTATTTCCTCAACCAGCGCCTTTCACTTTTGAGAAACAGGTCTGACAGCATCCCTCCAGTTTGTGTTGCTTTAACACTTTTATCTTCAGTATTTATAGGCCTCTCTTAACCTTAATATAAATTATATTAAATATATTAAAATATAATGTATTTTGACTGAGCGACTTTGTTCAGTCATAATACTGGGTTGTTGGTTGTCTGTGAAAGCCACCCAATAAAGAAGATTAATACATATACTTTATTAATCCCCCAGAAAAGAACAGAAAACTGAAAAGTGTTAGACTGACATGTCTTTGTCATTCGCTGCGTCAGATGTTTCACTGAACGTTAAACTCACTGTTCTCACAATGTAACAGATCCAGTTAAAGAGGTTTACATCAGGAATTAACCATGACAGTTGTTAGCTACACCTCGGATAAAGCAACAATCTTGAGTTCATTTGTACATTTTTCTTACTTGAGCTTGTAATTTATATTGGGGGAGGGGCCTTAGAGGGGAGCGACAGGTTTGCATGTTCTCCTCGTGTCACAGAAATCCTGCTGAAGTCAACTTCTCTCCAACTGCTGCTTTTTTGTTCTGGACGTGACTTAGGTTTGATGGAAAGTGAATGTTGCTGAAGAAAGAGCATTTGTAATGAATGATATAAACGTCTTGATGTAGACAGTTACAGGTGGTTCATCCAGCCAGGTATTCAGCTGTGGTGCCTTTACAAATGCTTTCTGTGGAACTCCTAATTATCCTCAAAATCAATAGGACTTGTGAGCAAGAACTGTGATGGTAACTCTTTGCCTCCAACAAACAGGATGTACATGTATCTTACACATTGCCCAATGAGTAAAACTGCCATTCACAAAGTCTCAGACACCATACAGTTATTTAATGTGTTAATGTAGATGTTTATTCCACAGCCATCTATGTTGTTGTGTTTTAATGCTTTAGCAAAATGTAATGTCTAAGATCAACTTTAAAATGTGAAACAAACAGATCTGGGACATTTTAAACATCGTTCTAACATGAAAAGAAGCCATGCCATCATTAGCTGAAGTTACTGAAATTGACTTATGCTGAAAATTAGCTGAGACTATGCTTTTATTGTGTTTGGTTGAGGTATTGTCAGGCTCCACTTGTAATGTGCAGTAAATGTTTAACGTATTAATAAGAGTCTAATGAAATGAGGTTGGTGGTGATGATGGCTGTTATCCTGTTTATTTTTGTTTAAAAAAACAGTTTTTTGTCAATGATCAGCTGTTGCGTTGTGCTAAGCAGTACGTGTGTGCACTTGTAGTGGTGCGTTTCAGACTAGTTTGACACAAAGCATCTCCCTCTTGCAGTCTGTTTGTGAGTGTGTGAAGGTAGGGTGGACATGGTTCGTCACAGCATAATGCATTGCACCAACAAGCGCCACCCCTTCGACTCTGTTCTGTTGACACAGAAGAGTTTAGAAAGCTGAGAGTGAATAAATGCACATTGTGTTCAAACAGAGACATTGGTCTTTCCTTAAAAGACCAATGTCCTTCTTAAAGATGGATCATTTTGATGTCACGTGCAAAGAAGAATTACTTAAACATGTTAATAGGTTGTTTTTTTTCCATGAAGCCTCCAGTTATGTTTGTAAAACCAGTCTGACAGAATGTAGCCCTCGATACATTTGCAGTGTTTTCTTCATCCAACTTAAACCCAAAGTAAGACATACTTTATACAGAGTTTATATCTGACAAGTGAGTAAGCCCAGAAGGTAAAAAGGCCTTCTTTTCACCAGAATGCTTCAACCAAAACACAACCTCAACCAAACACAACAAAAGCATAGTCTCAGCTAATTTTCAGCATAACTCAATTTCAGTAACTTCAGCTAATGACGGCATGGCTTCTTTTCATGTTAGAACAATGTTTAAAATGTCCCAGACTTGTTTGTTTTACATTTTAAAGTTGATCTTAGACATTACATGCATACAAGTGAATGACAAAGACGTGTCAGTCTAACACTTTTCAGTTTTCTGTTCTTTTCTGGAGGGTTAATAAAGTATCTGTATTATTCATCTTTATTGGGTTTCACAGAGAACCAACAACCCAGTATTATGACTGAACAATGTCGCTCAGTCAAAATACATTATATTTTAATATATTTAATATAATTTATATGACGTTTAAGAGAGGCCTATAAATACTGAAGATAAAAGTGTTGAAGCAACACAAACTGGAGGGATGCTGTCAGACCTGTTTCTCAAAAGTGAAAGGCGCTGGTTGAGGAAAAAATTCTTCAATAATTTCAGCCAAAAAATGTCACAAAACTAGACTTGATAGTGTGATTTATCTTGTCATCGTTCTAACTTGAAAAGAAGCCATGCCGTCATTAGCTGAAGTTACTGAAATTGAGTTATGCTGAAAATTAGCTGAGACTATGCTTTTGTTGTGTTTGGTCGAGTATTGTCAGGCTCCACTTGTAATGTGCAGTAAATAATCAACGTATTAATAAGAGTCTAATGTAATGAGGTTGGTGGTGATGATGGCTGTTGACCAGTTTATTTTTGTGAATAAAACAGTTTTTTGTCGATGATCAGCTGTTGCGTTGTGCAAAGCAGTACGTGTGTGCATTTGTAGTGGTGCGTTTCAAACTAGTTTGACACAAAGCCTCTCCCTCTTGCAGTCTGTGTGTGAGTGTGTGAAGGTAGGGTGGACATGGTTCGTCACAGCATAATGCATTGCACCAACAAGCGCCTTCGACTCTGTTCCGTTGACACTGAAGTGTTTAGAAAGCTGAGAGTGAATAAATGCACATTGTGTTCATACAGAGTCATTGGTCTTTCTTTAAAAACCTGCCAACTAAAAAGTGAACTGTGAAAACAAGGGCTTCTTAATCAGGAGAGAGTTGTAGAACCTTATTTGTGGAGATAATGAGACTTTAATTATATTAAATATCTGCACTATAGCATTATGAAGGCATTGTGAGACAGATCTATGGACAAGTACAAAAACCTGGGTAAAGCAGGAGCTACTGACTGACAGAGTTCAAATAGAGTCTGAAGTCACATCAGAGTCTGGGACTGTCACTAATGTCTGAAAGTGAGGCTGCAGTGAGGCTCATTCTGTCGTGTCAGAGGATGGAAGTAGCCTCAGTGCTGTCCCAAAGAGGTTTATTAACCTTTTTTATTTCATAGGCCATTTTTTTTTACTTACAGTTTTTTTCAAATGTTTACACGCAATTTTGAAAACAGAGTTCTTTTTGTCAAAATATAATGACAATTATCCAAACACCACAATCAATTAGCCAAATTCCTAGATTGTTTGTAAAATGACACACTTCAGTCAAAACATACACACTTCAGTGAAAACATATACACATATTTGTGAAAATGCTATTGGTTTTCATTTAACCAACACAGTCATCAATGATCATACACTATTGCAGCCAGTTTCACACTGCTGTGATAAATAAAAAACACATTTGTAAAAAAAAACAACAAATATTTTGGGCCAGACATTCTTACTGTATGTCAGAGATAATTTAGGTGACAAAAAATAGTGAGCAACTCACAACATTATTCCTGATTTGTTTTGAGATATAAGGAGAATGTAGACAAATACTGTAGGCCTACTATAACCTTACCCAGCACTGCACAACACTTGATGCTGTAGACTGAATATTTCAAGTATTTATTTCAATACTTACAGTCTTTCTTACCATAATCAGTAACAGTAATCAACCAACAATATCAATTACAATTTTATAGCACACCTGAGTGCTGCGTTTTCAAATTAGCACATGTGTGCTTCCACACCTGGTAGATGTGTTTATCCAATTCGTTCATTAGTGTGGTCATTGGCAATCCGGCGCTTTGTAATTACAAGGAAGTAACCTCACAATCCTTATCTGTGTCTAAGGTGTGAAAATGTGTGTAGAGTTTTACATATCACTGTGTGTAATGTTTTGCAAAAAGGGTGAAGCAGACATTGTGTGTAATGTTGTGCAAATCTGTGGAGGAGTTTTGCTCATTGGAGTAAAATTTTGCTAATTGTGTGGTATTTTTAAATTTAGTGTGTAAACAATCGAAAAAAAACTGTAATATGGTGGCTATTTGTTTAAGTCTGAGACAAAGAAACAAAGAAACTAATCAAATGGCCACTGAGCCACCGTCCAGGACTAGTCTTTACACATGTCAAAATAAAAGAATGTCCGTATATAAGAAAAGCCTTTTATGGAATGATTTAAAACTGTGCAGAACCATAATAATAATAATAAATGTTTGGTGATAAAAATGTACTGTATTCAAATAAGTGAGATCTATATTTGTTACATATGCTTTAAGAAGTCAACTTCATTGTCTTATCTGCAGTGTTGTGCCTGAACGCGTTCATTGAACGATAGTTCATGAACTCGTTCATATTTTGGGTGAACGTGAACTGAACGGGCTGTATTACTGCCTGATGAACGTTACTGTGAACTCGTTCATTCTGGTGTCTGTGAACGGCACGCTCACGCCAGATTTCTATAGAGCCTTCCAGGCGAAAACCCGGCTAAAACACACCGCAAACCAGCCGGAAACGGGTCTTAATATGTAGCGGAAAAACACCAAAACCTGGCAACACCAGCCACCTGTGTCGCACCGCCGTCCGCCTCATGCGTGAGGCGTCATCAAAAAAAAAAGAAAAAAAAAACATTGAGGCGACAGCAGCATGTAGTAAGGCATATGATCATTTAAATTCATTCATGTAACTTGTTTGTTGAACCTGCCTGGTCTAGTTTTCCAGGATTCCAATATTCTGTTTTAGCATGTGGACAATGGAAAATTATTAAAATTTAAAAACGTTTTCACCTTAATGATTACTGTCCTGTTTTTCTTTGAATAATTCCTCATTAAAAAAGACCATTCAAGCAGCACGTTTTTCCTCATGTTTTTGAGAATGTACTGTAGGGTTGAAAGCTGCAGCTGCTACTAGTGTGGAGTGAATGGACAGCAACAAAGCATTAAAGCAACAATGTCCCCTCAATGCTAATGTAAACCCTGGTTGGATAAGGATTGAAAATTGGATATGAAAATTAAATCTGACGCATAGCTTCATTGTTAAAACTGATAAAATAATTGCTGTCTGTGATTCTACTGTATATGGGCTGTGGCAATAATTTTGAAAAATAATAGCTCGCAGCAACATATGGAAAAAAAGAACTATGAACTAGTTCATTTTTGGAACTGTGAACTTAGTTCAAAATTTTGAAGTTTGAACTGAACTGAACTAGTTCATTTTAAAATTTGTGAACTGAACTTTGAACTAGTTCTTGTAGAAAGTGAACTTTCCCAACACTGCTTATCTGTCAAACTACTGATCAATGTTGTTACATTATTTTACATCTTGAGTTATTTTTCTGATATTTTATCCTAGTTTTGTATTACTTTTACTTTGTAGATATATTTATGAGTGTTATTGTGGGCATCAGCATCTGTTGGTGTGTTTTATTCCACTTGTGTGTGATCACATTGGACAGTTGTGAGTGACGTGAGTTTTTTCAAAGAATCCAAGAAAGGAACAAGTGTCACAGAAAACCAAACAAAATGTTTCTGCTAAATCACATTTCCTTCTTAAAGATGAAGGAAATTAATTATCTCATGTGCAAAGAACAATTTCCTTAACATGATCCAGTTAAGAGGGTTTTTTTTTTCCATGAAGCCTCCAGTTATGTTTGTAAAACCAGTCTGACAGAATGTAGCCCTCAATACATTTACAGTGTTTTCTTCATCCAACTTAAACCCAAAGTAAGACATACTTTATACAGAGTTTACATCTGACAAGTGAGTAAGCCCAGAAGGTAAAGAGGCATTCTGGTGAAAATGTTCTTGTGTAGTTGAAGAAAACAGACCACATCAGTCAGAAATATGTATGAAGTATGTTTTTGAGCACCAATAATGTTCAGCAGTCAGTCACTAATAGAAACATGGACAAGATAAATCACACTATCAAGTCTCGTCCTTTGACATTTGTTGGTAGACATTATTAAAGATTTATTTCTTCAACCAGCGCCTCTTTTGAGAAACAGGGGCCTGTTGCACAAAAGTAGAATTAAGACATCCGGGATAAATGACTCAGCTGAGCTCAATAAAGCCAAAACATGTGCGTCCAGGCTTAATTGGTTGCACAAAGACCAAGCCAGGATGAGCAGACACGGATTCATTAAGCCAGGTGAAACCAATCCTGGATAGGTGTGCGCTCACGGCTCACTCAAATAGACCCCGCCACAGATCACAGATTAACTGATTTACCATGGCGACTAGAGCCGCGTACTTTTCCCCGTCGGAAGCACAAATCCTCATGGAGGCATACGAGGAGGTAAAATATATAATTAAGAAGAAAGGCAACACCGCCACAGTGATAAAGCAAAGAGAAAAAGCGTGGCAAAGTATTGCAGACCGCCTGAATGCGTAAGTAGTGCACAATTACACACTCACCGCTCCGCTGAAACATCACAATTACAAATCAAATATTTAATTCACATCTCCAAAAACGCAGTTGTACTGTAATTATGAAACGGTTACATTTTTTATTGAAATGCACTGCATATATGAGTGAAATTGTGTAACGTAACTCCATCACACTGTATAAAGCTATGATATATTATTATTAAAACCTTACACTATTATTTTACGTTACTACGCTCAGTACGGTTTAATCTTAGCCGTTGTACTCTGCTTATGTTGTCCACCGGTTTTTTTTTGTGTTTCCCCTGCTTTTATTAATGTAAAGCAGCTTTGACAGAATGAAACAATTGTGAAAAGTGCTATATAAATAAAATTTAGATGAGCTATAATAATAATCACTTTAATTTATATAGCGCCTTTCAAAGGACCCAAGGTCGGTTGCTCACTGCACTGCAAAAATGTCTTTCTTACTTAGTATTTTTGTCTTGTTTTCAGTAAAAAAAAAATATCTAAAAAAAATCTTAAATATTTTCTTGAGCAAAATAACCTAGGAAAATAAGCAAAAAACTCTGCCAGTGAAACAAGAGAACTTTTCTAAAAGTAAGTGTTTATGGAAAAAGTAAACTTATTTCAAAAGAATTTTTCTTATTATATTGACAGATATTTAAATTTTTTGCTTGTTTTAAGCACACATTTACTTTAAGTTTATATTTTTGGTCTAAACCTATACTTATTTTGCTAGGTCATTTAGAAAATCAAGAAAATACATCTTTATTGTTTTTTTTATTTATATTTTTACTGAAAACAATACAAAAATACCAAGTCATTTTTGTCAGTGTGACTCCATTAAATGTTCTTGTGATAAAGAATGTGTGTGTGTGTGTGTGTGTGTGAACTAGATTAAACATGAACGGGCCAAAACGGACATGGCAGCAGGTCAAAATCAAATACAAGAACATTCTGCAGAATGGTATGGTCCCTGACTAATATTTAACAAAGCACAAGCATATATTGTACCCAGAAGGTTCCTGCTCACACATTGTCTGTACTGTTTTAGCAGTGAAAAAGAATACCCACAGACAAGGCACGGGTGGTGGGTCACCAAAGGCTGACCTTACCCCAGCAGAGGACATGGCCTTGGAGCTAAATAAAGGCAGGCCCGTCTTAGAGGGGATCCCTGGGGGGAAAGAGACGAGCATAGGTTCCTCCCAAGATGCCACCCGCTTCATTCAAGGTATGTCCTTCCATCTCTACATGGAATACAACCACATTCATATTGAATAAATTTGGACTGTCTGACTTTGGTTTACCTATTGCCTTGCAGTGTCTGGCAGCACTGTGTTCCTGTTAGAGCCACCAGCACAAGCACCGGACGATGCTGATCCAGTGAGTACTCCATCAAAGGCATACTGTAGGCCTGGCATGTCTTGTCTACTAGCTTCAATATGAATCCGATTAAATGTGATAGGGTGAAAGCCCCAGTGCAGCAGCAACAGCACATGATGGAGACGATGATGAGGAGGAGACCATCTCTCTGGATTCCAGAAGGCATGAGGTATCATGTTAAGACTGTGAAAGTACTATTTACTCTACAATGGTGAGGAGTCCTCATCAAAATCAAAAAATCTAATTTCTTTTACAGGACCCAGATGCTATACAGTGGGAAAACCAGCCTGGCAACATAGTGCGTATTAATAAAAGGACACCACATCCTGCCAAATTCCAGCTGCGCTAATTGTATTGTGTTCACAGAGCTCACAAGCTATCAGACAGTTGTATGGCAACCACCTCCGGCGCCAAATAGAACTGGCAGACATAGACATTCAGTACAAGAAGAAAAAGATAGAAAATCTTGCACTGGAGTCCGAAATAAAAAAGAGGACAATTAGGAAACTGGACCTTGAAATAAAAAAACTTGAGAGGGAGGTGAGATATGCCTTCAATGTACACTGTATGCTAACTGTAACACAAATGTATTAATCATTATTTTTCTTTCCTCCCCCAGCTCCAAGAAGATGACACAGCTGAAAATAAAAATTAGGTATATTCTCGTAAAGTCAAGTGAGCCATGAGATATGACCTCTTATTGTGAGCACACAGGACGGTGGCATCTTTCTAAGGTATTTTTTATTTTCACAGCAATCGGTACAACCAAGTCATCGTTATAAGGCACCGGCCTCTTTTGCCCACCCCCCCAGCACCAGGTGTGGCCACTAGCCTATATGAAGGCCCAATTGTGTGTTCCTTTCTGCTCTGAAAATGGCATGGCCATTCTTGCGAGATGTGGTGGATGAAGAAGCACTTGTGCTGAGGAGAGCCTTCAGGCGAGAAAGGGTCTTCAGGGACCGGTTGGACCCACTGGCCTTCCCTGATGACCATCTATATGAAAGATACAGGTTTTCTGCAGATGGCATCAGGTATCTATGCAGACTACTGGGTCCCAGGATTAAGCACCGCACTGCACGGAGCCATGCACTGAGTGTGGAGCAAATGGTTTGTGTGGCCTTGCGCTTTTTTGCTAGTGGAGCCTTCCTGTACTCAGTGGGGGATGCAGAACAGCTGAACAAGGCCACAATTTGCCGCACAATAAGGAGTGTGTGTCTGGCTATCAAAGCATTAGCAGATGTCTTCATCTCCTTCCCTGGCCACAGAAGACTCTGTGACATGAAAGAGGAGTTCTATAGGATTGCAGGTAAGAGGATCTACAAATTACAGGACAACTGTTAACACATAGTAGGATACTCATTACTTTGTGTGACAGGTTTCCCCAATGTCATTGGTGCAGTGGACTGCACACACATAAGGATAAAAGCCCCCTCAGGTGCCCATGAGGCAGATTTTGTGAATAGGAAATCCTTTCACAGCATTAATGTTCAGGTGAACATAACTTAGTAGCTCAGTGGGTAGAGTGGTCGTCTTTCAACCGGAAGGTAGGCGGTTCGATTCCCACTCTCCCCACAGTTCATACTGTCGTTGTGTCCTTGGGCAAGACACTTAACCCACCTTGCCTCCAGTGACTGTAACACTGGTAATTAGAACAATGTAAGTCGCTTTGGATAAAAGCGTCAGCTAAATGAATAAATGTAAATGTAAATGTAATATTGTCCATTGACGAACACTCTGCATTGCCAATGATGTGCATTGATTGGTGTAATATTCCTCATCTTATGATTTCAGATGGTCTGCAAATGACCTTTGGCCTCCTGAAGGCACGCTTTCACTGCCTTCACAAATTAAGGGTCAACCCTGTTAGGGCATGTGATATTACTGTGGCTTGTGCTGTCCTCCACAATGTGGCCTGCCTGAGGAAGGAGAGGGCCCCCAGAGTGCCACCAGCCATGGACTGGGACAATCCGGCAATCTTCCCTGATGACGACAGTGGTCGGCTGCTGAGGGACCAATATGTGTTGAATTATTTTAGTTAGTATGTGTGCTTTCAATTTAGGCAAAAAATGTCCTGCTGTGGCAGAGGAAATAGGGTTTTTTTTTGGGTTGGTTTTTTTAAGAATTTGGCCTCTTGTGGTGATTGTGCGGTATACTGTGTGTAATACAAGGCTGCAGGGAGGCTACTGCATCCATTCATTTGTCTGTTCAGTTGATGTGTATGGATTTGTCCTGCATTTATTTTAGTGTGCAGACATGCAGGGTGTGTTATATACAGACCTTTTGAATGTGTATGTATCATTTTGTATAATATGCTTTGATTCTGTGCTTTCCATCTTGTAGAGTCACTGTGACTTCAGTTTCGAAAGGAGCTGATAGTTTACCTGCTTTGTCCTTATTCAATAAAGGAACATAATGTTACACATTGTGTTTTTATATTCATATGGAATGTGTAGGCATATGACAGAGTACTAGGGTGTTACGGACCGGCAAGACAACCCAAATGCAGGCACACAAGTAAAGGAGTATAACAGATTTATTTAGGCACAAAGGTATGACAAGTTCTTCTGGGATAACGAGAAGACACAGGACAAAACCGGGGCTGGACTGGAACTGGATCGAGGACGAGACTTGAAGGTACAGGAACAGACGAGGACGGAACAGGAACAGGACATACGGCAGGACTGGACGGATCTAAGACGAACGAAGACACAGGTAAGTAATTCAATAAACAACACGGCAATAGCAAGCTAGATGTATAACTGACTGGAGTTAGTATTACGATCTGGCAACGAGGAGCAGGCTGCGGTGCTTCTTATTCTCTGTTGATTACCAACTCGGCTCAGCTGGTCTTGCTCCGCCGGCGCTCCCGCACACCTGTTTCTCATCTGCGAGTCTGTAGGGGCGGGGGAGCCGGAGGCAGAGGCCGCGGCCAACTGATCAGAGTCCTGAGCGACCGTGACAGTACCCCCCCCTCTATGGACGCCACCTGGCGGCCTATCCCGCTTCTCCGGATGACAATGAAAAAATTCTCGAATAAGGGAAGGATCGAGAATGTTCCTCTGGGGAACCCAACACCGTTCCTCAGGTCCATAACCCTCCCAATCTACTAAAAACTGCCGGCCCCGACCCGGCGCGCCATCCATAATCCTCCTCACCGTGTATGCAGGCTGATCGTCTATCATCCTGGGCGGAGGCGGGGAGGACAGGGAGGATCAGGAGCTGGAACTGACCGGTTTGATTCTGGAAACATGGAAGGTAGGGTGAATCCTAAGAGACCGAGGAAGCTTCAGTCGAACTGCCGCAGGGTTGATGACCTTCTCCACTTCAAATGGCCCGATGAACCTTGGTGCCAACTTAGAAGATTCCACCCTCAAAGGCAGGTCCCTGGATGACAGCCAAACCTTCTGCCCTGAAGAGTACCTAGGGGCAGGTGCGATGGCGGTTAGCTTGTACCTGTGACTGGGTAGAAGCGCGTACCAGAGCTGACCGGGCCCTTCTCCAGACCTGATGGCACCGGCGCAGGTGCTCTTGTACTGAAGGTACTGCCAGCTCTTGTTCCTGTTCTGCAAATAGAGGCGGTTGATAACCATAACAACATTGGAAGGAGACATACCTAGAGAGGCGTTGACCAGGGTGTTGTGGGCATACTCTACCCAAGGCAGATGGACACTCCAACTCGCAGGATTAGCTGACGTGCACCTCAGTGCCACTTCCATCTGTTGATTTGCCCTCTCTGTCTGTCCATTGGTCTGTGGATGGTAACCAGAGGAGAGACTAACCTTGATGTCCAACGCCGTACAAAACGCCTTCCAAACCTGGGAGGTAAACTGTGGACCTCTGTCTGAAACGATGTCCCAAGGAAGGCCGTGTAACCGAAATAGATGCATTACCAGAAGATCCGCCGTCTCCCGAGCGGACGGCAGCTTGGGTAAGGGTACAAAATGAGCTGCCTTCGAGAACCGGTCGACAATTGTCAACACCACCGTGTGTCCTTTAGAAGACGGAAGCCCAGTAACAAAGTCCACCGCCACATGTGACCATGGCCGGCTAGGAATCGGTAGTGGTTGTAGCAGACCGGCTGGGGGTCGATTAAGTGTCTTATTCTGAGCACAAACTGGACATGCCGAAATGTATTCTTTAGTATCCTTGTCCATAGTGTCCCACCAAAACCTACTGCGCAGGACAGCCAGGGTGCGACCAATCCCGGATGGCAAGTGAGGCGGGTCCCATGGGCCCAGTGCAATACCTCCGAACGAACGCTACTAGGCACGCATAAGGCATTATGTGGCCCAGTACCAGGATCAGGATGCTGACGCTGTGCAAGCCGGACACGAGCTTCTATCTCCCAGGTAAGTGTAGCCACGATGCGAGACTGGGGCAGGATACTCTCTTCTTCTGTAGATTGCCGTTCCGTGGTGAAGACTCTGGATAAGGCGTCTGGCTTAATATTCTTGGAACCTGGGCGATAAGTAAGTACAAAATTAAACCGATCAAAGAATAGTGCCCACCTGGCCTGTCGGGAGTTCAGCCGCCTTGCCGTCTGGATGTAAGTCAAATTCTTATGGTCTGACCAGACCACAAATGGTTGAATGGATCCCTCCAGCCAATGACGCCACTCTTCTAATGCCAACTTAACCGCCAGGAGCTCTCTGTTCCCACGTCATAGTTCCGCTCTGCTGAGAGAGTTTATGAGAGAAAAAAGCACAGGGGTGAAGCTTTTGATCAGTAGCAGAGCGCTGGGACAGTACTGCTCCCACTCCCGTATCTGAAGCGTCAACCTCCACCACAAACTGTAACTCTGGATTAGGCTGTATGAGCACCGGGCAGAAGTAAAACGATGCTTTAGGACATTAAAGGCTCCTTCTGCCTCCGGTGTCCAGGCAAAAGGTTGTGCGGTAGACGTGAGAGTCGTCAAAGGTTCTGCCAGCTTACTGAAATTTCGTATGAAATTTCTATAAAAGTTCGCAAACCCCAGGAATCGCTGAACCTCCTTACGGTTGGACGGGTAGGCCACTCCCGTGCACGCCGTAAGTTTCTCTGGGTCCATCTGGATCTGTCCCTGAGCGATGATGTATCCCAGAAAGGTAACAGACGGTGCGTGGAACTCGCACTTCTCGGCCTTAACGAACAGTTTATTCTCCAATAATCTCTGGAGAACCCCCCTGACATGTCCCTGATGTTCCTCCAAATCCTTAGAAAAGATCAAAATGTCATCCAGATACACAAACACAAACCGACCAATCATGTCTCGTAGTACATCGTTAACCAAATTTTGAAATACCGCAGGAGCATTCATAAGTCCAAAAGGCATCACCCGATATTCAAAATGTCCTAAGGGTGTATTAAAAGCAGTTTTCCACTCATCCCCTCCCTAATACGCACCAAATGATATGCGTTGCGGAGATCGAGTTTGGTGAATATCATAGAACCACAGAGAGGAGTGAAAACTGAACTGATCAAAGGAAGTGGATACTTATTCTTGATGGTGATTTTGTTCAGGCCCAAAATCAATACATGGTCTCAGACTCTTGTCCTTCTTATCAACAAAGAAAAAACCTGCACCCACCGGAGAGGACGAGGGTCGTATTATCCCTGCTGCCAACGACTCCTGGATGTACTTCTCCATTGCCTCATTTTCTGGCCTCGAGTGTATAGAGACGGCTGCTGGGCAGAGGAGCACCGGCCAAGAGGTCGATGGCGCAGTCGTATGGTCTATGAGGTGGCAGCGACAAGGCTTGATGCTTACAGAACACTGCTGACAAATCATGGTAGGTTGGTGGAACTGAAGACAGATCTGGAGGTTCAGGTGCCGAGGTGCATCTAGAGGGAACAGGAGGTAAAGCAGACTGCAGACAATGTAAATGACAATATTTACTCCAAGACCACACTTGGTATGCGGCCCAGTCAATGTGAGGGTTATGAATCTTCAGCCAGGGTAACCCCAACACTATAGGTGTGTGAACACAATCAAAATGTAAAACCTAATAGTCTCTGTGTGATTACCAGACAGAAGGAGTTTTACTGGAATAGTCTGTTCACCTATCTGGGTCAAAACCTCACCGTTCAAAGCCTTTACTTTTAAAGGCACCTCCAAAGGCATAGTCTGTATACCCAACCTCTTAGCCACCCCACGGTCCAAAAGGCTCTCATCTGCTCCAGAATCGATCAGAACTTCCAATGTCTGGTTCTGATCTGCTAACATAATAGTTCCTTCCATACGTACAGAAGTGGGAGACGAGCACCGGACTTGGCTCAGCAGTATTTCTCCCATTACCGCCGAGCCCACCCTTTTCCCGGAAGGAGCGGGCAGGAGGCACGAAAATGTCCAAGTCCTCCACAATATAGACAACTACCTGTCTTGACACGACGAAGTCTCTCCTCCTCTGTCAAATGGGTCCGACCCAACTGCATGGGTTCAGGTGCGGCTGGTTGCAGTGTACGACCCGGCGAATCTGTATTGGAACTGAATGAGCCTCTTTCATCGCCCGTCTGTGTCCACCAACCCCCGGTCCTCTCTCGTGGAGGCTGGGGAAAACCCCCCTGATATGCCGGGAATCCCGAACCTGGATTAGTGAAGGATCTCATTGACCCCTGTAAGCCAGCCTTCTCCCTCTTACGCTCCCGAAGGCGATTATCCATTCTAATAGCCCCGGTAATGAGTTCATTCAGACTCGTTGGAGGCTCTCGCGCCGCCATCTCGTCCTTAAGTTCCTCAGAAATCGCATTTAAAAAAGCTCCGTGAAGCGCTTCCTCATTCCAACCGCTCTCCACGGCTAATGAACGAAACTCAACGGCAAACTCTGCCACACTGCGATTCCCCTGACGAATGGAAAACAGTCTTTTAGTAGCCTCCCCTCCTCGAACAGGATGATCAAAAATTAATTTCATCTCCTTGATAAATGCGGAATAAGAGAAACACAAAGCCTCCTGCTTCTCCCAGACAGCGGAGGCCCATTGTAAAGCCTGACCCCTTAGACACCCAATTAAAAAAGCAATTCTTGAACGATCACTCTTATAAGTCTGTGACTGTAGTTCAAAAACCAAAGAGCACTGGGTTAAAAAGGCACCACAAGAGCCGAGATCTCCACTGTATGGTGCAGGTGGCGGTACAAAAGCTTCCTTGTAACCTGGAGGCGGGGCTTCCATAGTCAGCGTAGAGACGGCTGGAGCGCTGGTAGCCGGCGGTGAGTTCCCTGCAGTCAACTGGGCACTCAGCACGGAGAGGCTCTGCGAGAAGTCCTTCATGTGGGCCATGAGAGCCTGGAGAGTAGCATCATGCTGCTCCAGAAGCGGTCTGAGCAGCGACAGTCTGCGGAAGAGTGTGCGGCTCTGCTGGGTTCATTCTGGCCAGATCGTGTTACGGACCGGCAAGACAACCCAAATGCAGGCACACAAGTAAAGGAGTATAACAGATTTATTTAGGCACAAAGGTATGACAAGTTCTTCTGGGATAACGAGAAGACACAGGACAAAACCGGGGCTGGACTGGAACTGGATCGAGGACGAGACTTGAAGGTACAGGAACAGACGAGGACGGAACAGGAACAGGACATACGGCAGGACTGGACGGATCTAAGACGAACGAAGACACAGGTAAGTAATTCAATAAACAACACGGCAATAGCAAGCTAGATGTATAACTGACTGGAGTTAGTATTACGATCTGGCAACGAGGAGCAGGCTGCGGTGCTTCTTATTCTCTGTTGATTACCAACTCGGCTCAGCTGGATATCTCGGCTCACCAAGATATCCTGGCTTAATCCCTTATCCTACTTTTGTGCAACAGGCCCCAGGTCCGACATCATCCCTCCAGTTTGTGTTGCTTCAACACTTTTATCTTCAGTCAGTAACACACCTGTCTTTGTTATGGTGAGAGTCTAGCCCAGTGTGTGTTGTTTTGTTTCCCTAGTCTTTGTCTCCCTGGTGTGGTCAGTTTTATTCTCAGGTGTGGTTTCTGGCTGGTGGGAGTGGTCGGCAGGCAGGTGCAGCTGTTTCTCATCCCACATTGACCACAATACAAAGAATCCATTCATTGCCAGATTGTTCCATCTACTCAGTGGTAGAACACTACAGCCTTGCAGTTTTTGATCTTGTGAATCCTTTTACCTTAAAGTTTTATGTGCTTTTTTCCCCCCAGTATCCTCTGCCTGCCTACGAGCCCCTTTGCCAGGACTACACCACGCATCAACCACGCCAGGTCATTAATCTTATCTGTTGTACAATAAACACATCTTCTAAACCTCATGTACTTCTGTGTCTGCTTGGGGTCCGGCCTCCGGCTCCCTAACAGTCTTATTGTAACTTAAAATAAATTACATTTAATATAATAAAATATAATGTATTTTGACTGAGCATTTTTTTTTCAGTCATAATACTGGGTTGTTGGTTGTCTGTGAAAGCCAGCATAAAAAGATGATTAATACAGATACTTTACTAACCCTCCCAAGAAAAGAATATAAAACTGAAAAGTGTTAGACTGACACGTCTTTGTCATTCACTGCGTCAGATGTATCACTGAATGTCACACTTACTGTTCTCACAATGTAACAGATCCAGTTTAAGACATTTACATCAGGAATAAACCATGAAAGTTGTTAGCTACACCTCGGATACAACAACAATCCTATGTTTATTGATACATTTATATTTTTTTAGCCTGTAATTTCTGTTGTGATTGTTCTCGTGTCATGTGTAAGACTAATCTGGAATTGCATGGTAAAATTTTTTTTTTTTTGCATTGACCTTAAAAAGGGCACAGCAATACTATGAGGAAGTGAGGAAACACAGTAGCCAAAAGTGTAACCAAAAGTAATGACCTCCATTTTCTGGCACAAGCGTGTTGGGCAGCTACATAAGGTGCAATTCACTTTACTCAAAGAAATATAAGAGGACCAGAGAGGACAGCTCACCTGGTTTAAATAACATCAGCGCACCCTGAGGATGAACAAAATATAAAAACTGTGACTGATCTACGGTCTGTAGCCCTCACCTCTTTAGAGATGAAAGCTTCCAGAGCATTATGGATCCATCACGTCATGGATCCATAATGCTCTGGAAGAGCTGTGGACGCAAACACACACATCTGGAACACCCTGACCCCTGCTGTTTATACAGACAACTGTAGATCCTGACTCCTGGTTAAATATGCAGATGATACAGTCCTCTTGTCGTTATTTTCTAGTCCCTCTGTTATAATAATCTTTATTATTATAATTGTTTATATTGTTTATAGTTACTGGGTGCTCATAGTTCTCTACAGGTCATGTCAAATCATGTCATGTCCTCCATGCTAGTCCAAGCATGGAGTAGACATAACTGGAGACATGGCTTGCCACGGGACTTCTGCACCTGGAGCTAGGGCCTTGGGGAGTGTGTATGAGAGATACACCTCCCTCTAACAGCCCCCACTGCATTGATATAAAATCTCATGTTTTGTTTACTTCCGTAAGCAAACCTCACTATGTAGCCTTGATATGTGCGTGTCTGCTTTGCTTCTTCTTGCAAGAATTAAACCTGGTCTTTTGCTTTTTATAATATACTCTGTCTCTGTGTCTCTCTGGATAACATAAGGATATAGAATTCTTATAACACCCTCACAGCAACATGGACCACTTCTGCAGAGTTTGTGGAATGGTGCGACAGCTCACAGCTGGGACTGAATGTCAGTAAACCTGAACCTGAACATCATGATGATTATTTTTATTATTATGTTTTTATGTTTTATACCTATTTATTCAGATTGCACTTTTAAAACATACCTCATTTAAATGAACTTTGCACTGTGTCATTTTGTGCACAGTATTTTATGTATGTGTGGATGTGTGTTCTATTATTTATTTTTTTTATTTTTTATTTTAATGTTCTGCTGCTTACATGACTGTCTTTAATTGCCCCTTGAGGACTAATAAAGTTTTTTTGAATTGAACAAAACAAAAAAATGAAAAATGAAACAACTAAAAACAATCTTATCTTTTAATCTGCTTATTATAATTTGTTATTTATTATTTGCTATAGATAGAAGAAAAAAAAAACATAACTGATCCTTGTATAAATGCACTTAACCAATAAGAAAAGCCAGTGGGTAAGTCACAACAGTGCATTTCCAGATAATTTTCAATCAGAGCTCCCTCGGGGAGGGGCCTTAGAGGGGAGCGACAAGTTTTCATGTTTTCTTTGTGTCACAGAAATCCTGCTGAAGTCGACTTCTCTCCAACTGCTGCTGGTTTGGCTCAGTTTTGTGGTTGTACTGAGGGTTCTAGACGTGATTTAGGTTTTATGGAAAGTGAATGTTGTTGTTACTGAAGTAAAAAAGTGCATTTGAACTGAATGGATATAATCGTCTTGATGTAGACAGTTACAGGTGGTTCATCCAGCCAGGTATTCATCTGTAGTGCCTTTGCAAATGCCGAACCCCTAATTACCACCAAAATAAGGCTGACTGTTTATTACTAAACAAAGTAATATATTATGATAATCTAACACTATAACCATGAAAATGAATGCAAGCTAATGCAAATGAACTAAATTAACATGAGCAAATAAACTCTAACTTAACCTAATAAAACGAAACCCACAAGTAGCTCCAACACTACGATGTAACAATTCAAAGTAAACTGTATCATTTTTATAGTCAGTTTGATTTCCATAAAGACATCTAGTGTGACTTGCTGTGTTTTTAAGACAGAATGCCAATTTGGCAAAAATGGTGGTGTTTCTTGTTTCTGGAAAATGTTGGCCTTTTTGAAGAAGTACTGCATGAATCCTACATTTGATGGCTGAAAAATTACTGAGTTGGATAAGATAACACCTTGTTATGCGTAATATTTATCTTACATTTACAGTTTTTCTTATTCTCTAAGTAAGCCATGGGTCAAGGTAATTTTTAACCTGTTGTATTTTAGATCAAATTGAATTATTTTTTTTATAAAAGTTCTTATTTATGTATTAATTATTGTTATTTTAAAGAGTAAGTCCAGCCTCAGACAGATCACATCTAAGTCCCAAAAGATGTGGACAAACAGTGGAAGTGGTTGGTGTTCATTTCTTGCCTTCGATTAACAACATTTTCAGACAGTTTCCAACAGTTTCTCTTCTTTCTGTCTTTTCCACAGTGACTACAGAAAGGCAGCAGAATGAGTCCAACAGCAGAAGTAGAGTTTCCTTCAGCTCTGCAGGTGGGGGACAACAATCTGAGGCTGCAAGACCATTTGCCCTGCTCTGCAGCGGTTAACTAAGACATCAGTTGTGGAAGTTTGTGAGGAAGATGTTGAACGCTAATGAGAGATCATATCTATTACATCTTCTTCCTCTTCCATTATTGATTATCGAGGGCCTTTCCCAGCAGCTTTGGGCCTGAGTCGGACAGTGGTCACTTGTGTAGTTGCTAGGTTCAGGAGTATTTGTATATATTTTAAGAAAATAGTTTTTGTTATGGTTTAGTATGGTTTGATATGTATTTCAGCAGATCATGACTGTGGCAGGTGGTGTGGCTGGCTTCTCTCCATTTTGCAAAATGATTCTGTCCCGTTTTTATTTTTTATACTTTTATTTTGAAGGATTTCCATGTATTTCCTTGCCTCAGACTGGAGGTGGCCTGAGAGTGGAAGTGTCCTAATGCGGGAGGTCTGCAGCCAGACACTAGACTCATGGAGACAAAACAAATCTTGTACATATTTTAACATTTTGTGTTTTGTGTGCTTTAGCCACAGTCCTCATATGTAAATCCTTCTCATGTCTCATCTGATAAAAACAAACTGAAAATATGAAAATAAGCACAACAAAGCTGTAAATTAATGTTGTTTTTGACTTATTTGTACAGGATCTGTCAGTGCAGAAAGTGAGATGTGGAATTGCAATCTTTAATGTCAGCACCAGATGTCACCAATTACCTAAATACTACAACTTTAAAATGTCAAACGAATGATCAGATCAGTAAACTGAGGCGAGGCACTAAGGCACAAACGAGGTGAAAAATCCTTTTAGGATTGAAAAATGTAAGTAATCTCACATGCAGACAAGATGGATACAATAAATATAAATGTTTAAATTATAAATATTTTATCTGTTGTATGGTTGAACAGCAGTTGATCACTGAAGGTGCTGTGGTGGTTTATATTATCAAAGACTTTATTACTGGGCCACAGACAGGATCTATATCCACAAACATCTGCTCTTCTTTGATCAATTTTGATATGAACTTTGGAAAAATGAATTAGCTCAATTATTCAAGATGTATAACACATCTTAATAACATGCAGGTCCAATAAGTCAGTGGTGTGTGAGCAGCCAGTGTTTATACTGTACTTTCCACAAAGAGAAGAACAACAAGGTAATAAACACTTTCTCCTCCTGAAAACTTGAAATATTTAAAATACAGTAGTTATATTTTCTAAGGACGATCACTAGAGGTGTGCGATACCGCTAGATTTGGTATCGATCCGATACCAAGTAAATACAGGGCCAGTATCGCCGATACCGATACCAATACCGATACTTTTTAATAATTAAGGTGGATGCGTCTTCAACCTAAATCTAAATGAATTTTCATGACTTTTAATTTGTTTTTCTGATTTGCATTTTGGGTTATTAATCAGTACTACAAAAGCTTTTGTTCAGAAACAATTTTTGGTTACTTCTGTTTTATTTAAATAAACAAAGTTACAAAATGATTACTTCACAAATATAAAAAATGTATAAACAAATTCACTTTTCAAGTAGCATGTTAACAAAAAATGTTTCTCCTCTTTAGTGCACTTCTTTTCAGGATTTTTTTCTTAAATAAACAGAGTCACAAAGTTTTACTTCAAAATAAATATAAAAAATGTAAAACAAATTCTCCTTGTAATACGATATAATGAGAACAGCCATACAACGCTCCTCTTTATCTCTGCTGCCATTCTCCGCCTCTGACTGTGACTGACTGCTGTTAGACATGCGCGGCTGAGCGGCGCGCGCGCCTGACTGCTGGTGGTAGCGCTAGTGGTGAGTCGCGTGACGGTACAACACAGGAGAGGGGGAGGAGAGTAGTGTCGAGCACGAGCAGCACTCTTGAGAGCTTGCTCTGCTCTGTGACGGCAGCAGCATTTTGACAAACACGGCCAGGTCGCAAAACGAGAGAAACTAAGTATCGATATTTTCACGTTGGTATCGATCAATACTAATACCAATGTTGGTATCGATATTATCGATATTAGTATCGATCTGCCCACCTCTAACGATCACTTCCATTCACACAATACTGTTTGAGATGTTTTCATCTAACTATTAAACCCTTCTTTGTGAGCAGTAGCTTGGCTTTCTCAGTTTGATTAGTTTAGTAAAATAAGGTTGTGTTGGTTTTGTATCTTGACAAAAACTGGTGATGACAATCTTTTTAATTTTTCACATATGTTCCCTGGGACAAAGTAAATCCAAGATACAGTTTGTAGTTTAAGTGTTAATGCTTACCGTGGTTCTCCTTCTGCAGCTGCTCGATCCTAACTCTGTGTTCAGCCAGAGAAGCCTTAATGTCTGTGAGCACAGTCTCAATGTTCAATGGACAGAGATTTAACTTTTGTTCGAGGTCTCTTAGAGCGAGGACACGCAGCTGATCAGCAGCAACAGCAGAAAGACAGGCGTGTTCTCCATCTGTAACTGAACTTTGTGGATGCTGTGCTGTTGCCGTACTTAAAAGGAATAACTGGAATTTGTTTGGTGACAGTAAAAGGTCAAAGTTGTTACTTTATTTATTTATTTATTCATAGTTAATTTGATTGGGACTGTAGGCATCGACCATCCTCTCTGGATTGGTCCAATCACAGTGTTTATAGTCGAGGCTATTTTGCAACACCTGTCCCCAGAAGGGCTTTTCACAACAAAACTATATGAATGAACTATAAAATGAATAAAGAAAAAAACAATAAAATTTTAAACCATGACTACAATAAAATGTTCTAAATCAACAAGGAAGCCATGTTAGCGCCGCTAGTTTACATGTCCAGCATTAAAGCGGACAACTGAGGAGAGTTGTATAGTTTACAGCATACTTGCATCTGTCTGTCTGCTTGGTGACTTTGTTGGCCAGGCTCATGAGGTGCACAACTACCTCTGTAGAATCGCCCCTGAAACTAAGTTAGGCATTTTCTTACTTAACAATACTCCTACTTGTAAGGAACGGCAAGTTTGTTGTGCTTGAGTGACTGTATTAAACAGACTCTTTGGTTGTTGACAGATAGATCTGTATTTTGTGTCTGGTAAATTTTGTTGAGGGTAAACTCAGATTCCTTGGTTGAGGCCTTGTTTTGAATATGCTGCATCATTAGTGTTTCTGTAGTTTTTTGGTCTCACAGGGAATGGAATCATGTGGCTAGACCTAGTCTTTATGGGATTTAAGTAATGTGCTCAAGTGTACAAACCAAATGGAAAGAGTGGATTATTTTGTCCTTCTATGTACGTGTCTTTAGTGGTGGGGGAAACCGGAGCACACAGAGAAAACCTACACAGACACAGGATTAATGTGCCAGGCAGTAATAGTCTTAATCGGGAAAGTCTAACTGGGTCTAAGCTATCCATTCATTAAAATTAAAAAAAACAGTCTGAGCGACAGATGTTTTACAAAATGGAACTTTACAGTCTCCACATGCAGCTGATCTTGTAGATCTGACAGATCTGAAGTTTGGCAGTGTGTTTACAAAAATATAAAAGGTCACAATTTATTTTACATTACACTTCATACATTGTATCGACGTCATTAAGTACAACATAACACACTGTGTAACAAACTGTAAGAACCTGTAACTACAAACAGTGGCACAAAAAGGGGGTATGCCCTATATGCGGAACATAAGGGGGCAGCACCTAGGGGGCGCCAAAGCGATGGTATAAAGAAAAAAATTACCTTTTCTTTTTCTTTTTTTTTGTGGTATTTCCAAAATGTAGCTTAGCTGCTGTTGTGCATTTCTAAATCATTTCAGTATTTCCTCAATACTATATAACATTTTAGAGGACTAACAGGCTACAGTAGGCACCTCATTAGATTCCATAAATAGAATTAATGGAATATTGCAAGTGGGCGTGGGTGGCGGGTCGCCGTGAGCGCGTTGATCGAGCAGGTAACGTTATGTACAGTTGTCACAGTACGCACACAGTTGTCTGTGTGTCACAGTTGAAAGATGGATAAAGCAAAAAAGCTGTCAGGGCTAAAAAAAATAAAGAAAGAGGGAAAAGGAGATGGTGTGTCAAGGTATGGGACAGCTGATAAACAAGTGGATGGTAAAAGGCAACTGGTAGGATTTAAAGTGAGACCTCTGTGCTTGGAGGCTTGCAATATTCATGTTAACAGACTTTGCGTTAGCGTTTGCTAACACTGGGAATGTAGCAGCCAAATGGAGTTTAAATGAAGGCTAGCTTAATATGCAAAACTGAGGTTACTAAGCTGAAAACTGTACAATAAATTACAATAATTTTGAAAACCCCTAATCCACACTGGATTGTTCTGAGCGTGCATCAAGGATTCAAACCTGGGTCCCCGTGGGAAAAGTCCTGTCCTTACCAGCTGAGCTATCCAGCTGCTATTATTTATTTATATATATATATATATATATATATATATATATATATATATATATATATATATATATATATATATATATATATATATAAAAACTTTGTCCTTCACCCTCCGCGGGTGGTCTCTTCCTTCGAGCTCGGGTCCTCTACCAGAGGCCTGGGAGCTTGAGGGTTCTGCGCAGTATCTTAGCTGTTCCTAGTACTGCACTTTTCTGGACCGAGATGTCTGGTGTTCTTCCAGGGATCTGCTGTAGCCACTCTTCCAGTTTGGGGTTACTGCCCGAGTGCTCCGATGACCACAGGCACCACTGTCGCCTTCACCTTCCAAGCCTTTTCCAGCTCTTCTCTGAGCCCTTGGTATTTCTCTAGTTTCTCATGTTCCTTTTTCCTGATGTTGCAATCACTTGGTATTGCCACGTCAAAAACACAACGGCCTTCCTCTGCTGTTTGTCCACCACCACAATGTCTGGTTGGTTCGCCATTACCATTCTGTCAGTCTGAATCTGGAAGTCCCACAGGATCTTGGCTCGGTCATTCTCTACCACCTTTGGAGGTGTTTCCCACTTTGACCTCGGGGTTTCCAGTCCATACTCCGTACAGATGTTCCTGTACACTATGCCAGCCACTTGGTTATGGCGCTCCATGTATGCTTTCCCTGCCAGCATCTTACACCCTGCAGTTAAGTGTTGGATTGTCTCAGGGGCCTGTTTGCACAGCCTACACCTTGGGTCTTGTCTGGTGTGGTAGATTTGGGCCTCTATTGCTCTGGTGCTCAGGGCCTGCTCCTGTGCAGCCATGATGAGTGCCTCTGTGCTGTCCTTCAGTCCGGCCCGTTCTAGCCATTGGTAGGATTTCTTGATATCAGCCACTTCAGTTATGTTCGGTGGTACATCCCATGTAGGGTTTGTCCTCCCATGATGGTCCCTCCTCTAGCTCCTCTTCCTCTGTTCCCCATTGCCTGAGACATTCACTGAGCACGTCATCTGTTGGGGCCTTATCTTTGATGTACTTGTGGATCTTGGATGTTTCATCCTGGATAGTGGCTCTCACACTTACTAGTCCACGGCCGCCTTCTTTACGGCTAGCGTACAGTCTCAGGGTGCTAGATTTGGGGTGGAACCCTCCATGCATGGTGAGGAGCTCGTGTCTTAACGTCCTGTGATCTGTATCTCTTCCTTTGGCCACCTTATTATTCCAGGGTATCTGATCACTGGCAGGGCGTAGCTGTTTATTGCCCGTGCCTTGTTCTTGCCATTGAGCTGACTTCTTAGGACTTGCCTTACTCGTTGGAGGTATTTGGCAGTTGCTGTTTTCCTTGTTACCTCTTCGAGGTTGCCATTTGCCTGTGGTATTCCAAGGTACTTGTAACCATCCTCAATGTCTGCTATTGTTCCTTCTGGGAGTGAGACCCCTTCTGTGTGGACTACCTTCCTCTTTCGTCACCATTCGACTACACTTTTCAAGCCCGAATGACATCCCAATGTCAGAGCTGTAGATCCTGGTGGTGTGGATCAGTGAGTCGATGTCCCGCTCACTCTTAGCATATAGCTTGATGTCATCCATGTAGAGGAGGTGACTGATGGTGGCCCCATTCCTGAGTCGGTATCCATAGCCAGTCTTGTCGATTATTTGGCTGAGGGGTTCAGGCCTATGCAGAACAGCAGTGGGGATAGAGCATCTCCTTGGTATATGCCACATTTGATGGATACTTGTGCAAGTGGCTTGCCATTGGCCTCAAGGGTGGTTTTCCACAGCCTCATTGAGTTTGCAATGAAGTCTCTTAGAGTCCTGTTGATGTTGTACATCTCCAAGCATTCAGTGATCCATGTGTGTGGCATTGAGTCATATGCTTTCTTGTAATCAATCCAGGCAGTGCACAGGTTGGTGTGTCGGGTTCTGCAGTCTTGGGTGACTGTTCTGTCAACCAGGAGTTGGTGTTTAGCTCCTCTGGTTTCTTTGCCGATGCCCTTCTGTGCTTTGCTCATGTATTGATCCATGTGCCCACTTATCTTAGCCGCAATGATGCCTGACATGAGCTTCCATGTTGTGGAGAGACAGGTTATTGGCCGATAGTTGGATGGGACTGTACCCTTTGTGGGATCCTTCAGGATCAGGATTGTACGCCCTTCGGTAAGCCATTCAGGGTGCGTCCCATCCCTTAGCAGCTGGTTCATTTGTGTTGCAAGGCGCTTGTGCAGTGCAATGAGCTTCTTTAGCCAGTAGGTGTGGATCTTGTCAGGGCCCGGTGCTGTCCAGTTTTTCTTACCTGAGACTCTTCCTTGGATGTCTGCCGCTGTGAAGGTAACTGGATTCTGTTCAGGGAGGTTGCTGTGGTAATTTTACAGTATTGTTCAGTTTCCAACCTTGGTGGGTCTGCTTATTACCCTAACATTGAGCGTACACTTTTGCAGGTTGAGTTGTGAACAGCTGGTTTATTCTTCTGGCTTCATTATCTCTTATGTACCTCTTTAGGCGGCTGGCCAAGGTGTCGTGACAAATTTACGCAACAAACTGATACTGACCACTCAGCCTTCAGTAGCACGGATTGTATGGAATAAATTATGAACGAACAACCATTCCAATGCCATAGAGTTTTTTATTGTTTACAATCCCAACAACAAAACAACCCGAGTAGAGTTTCGCCAGCTTCTACTGAAGACTGTCTCTCAACCTAGGGTTTATATACCTTTCCATATGACAGTTATGACAATATACAACTTCCTTGGGTCATGGACCCCCTCCTTTTCTAAGGGCCCCCTTTTCCTGTTCAACTTTGCTTTGGTTCCTCTGTGAATCAAAAAGGTCTCAGACATGAGCCCTGAATATCAACTCAAGGACATGAGAGCCCGGTGTGAAACAAACATCCAGACCATAAAATTTTATAAAAGAGTGCAGAGAGGACCAGCCCGCCGCATCACACACTTGTTGCAAAGGAACCCCCTCTAATTGAATGAGCCATTACACCTAGAGTCAGGGGATGACCACAAGCACTGGCCTCAAAGGCCAGTGCAATGGCATCCATTACCCAATGCAACATAGTCTGTTTAGTGGCCCCAGTAAACTGAGTTTGCCCGGTGTGTAATACATCAGGTCTCAAAAGCACGCCATCTAAGGGCATAATGGAAAAGCAACTTAGCAACAGAAGCCGGCGTCTACTCTCACCTGCTTGCGGGCTGTGTTTTGTTTGAGTTGTTTACGGCCATCTGGAGGCGTGTCCTGCTGAATTCAATAACTTGAATCAGACGGTATTTAAGTGTGTACCACCGCTGCAGCGGTCGTGGCAGCCCTTGTCGTGTGAAGACCGAAGAGAGTAAAGACCACCGACTCTACCTGCACGCGACTCCACCGAGCAGGGACACACCGACAGGGCACCTGAATTGCACTTTTTTGTACTAATTGTTTGCACTTGTAATTTCTTATTTCTACTTTTAATTTATTCTTGCATATTTCCTTTTCTGATCTTCTGCAATGTGTTTTCAAATCCCTACTGTCATTTCAACACGGAAATTATCTGTTTCACGCAAAAGGCGAAGCAACCATAATAATCTGCATGTTATATCACTGTCCATAACTCCCCCTTCTACTTTCTCATTAGGCTTGTGGAACTGCCAGTCTGCTGTGAACAAAGCTGATTTCATTACAGCTTTTTTTCAACATTCTGGTCTTTCAGTTGCAACACTTACAGAAACATGGATCAAACCAGAGGACTCTCTCCCATAATCACACTTTCTCCCACAGTCCTCGCGTCACAGGAAGGGGTGTAGGGACCGAGTTTCATGCTGTTACCATCACCCACCCGTTAAGTCATTTTGTCCCCCAGGTCAGCTTGGACATTTCCTGGAGGAGTTGGATGCACTTCTTTCATCCTTCCCAGAGGATGGTACTTCTCTGGTGGTATTAGGAGACTTCAACATCGACCTTGAAAAGCCACAGGCTGCTAATTTCAATAACCTGACTGCATCATTTGACCTCAAGCGGATCTCCACATCGGCAACCCACAAGTCTGGTAACCAACTAGATCTTATCTACATAAGGTGCTCCACTCAGCACAATCAGGTCACGCCACTGCACATGTCTGATCATTTCTCCGTAACTTTCAACCTCAATCTAACTTCTCCAGACACTGCAATTGTTTTACGGCTGGTCACTGTTCAACGCAACCTGCGTACATTCACCCCCTCCCGCTTTTCCTCTGCCGTTTCTTGCGCGCTCCCACCGCATATGCTCAGTTGGATGACCATCCCTTGCAGAGAAAAAGCAAGCAGATTCAAGAGCTCTTGGATTTCTTTAGACCTTTTGGGAAAATGGAACCTCATAAATGGTCCTTGCGTAAGTCGGCCGCCATACGGCAAAATACCACGAATTTGGGTGTGGTTACCTTGGTTTGCATGTGTCAATCACTGAGCCGCACGCACGTTGTGTGGCTAGTTGGCTAACAAGTGGCTAGTTAGCTGCTCCGTGATACTTGCTGGCTTGGCCCGTGTTAGGCGATAGGTGTGTCAGTGTGTCAGGCTTCTGTACTTGACCGTCGGCTGTTCTCTGAGTATTTGAGAAGAAAGTTGTGTAAATGGCTTGCTGTGCTGTTGGCTGTACTAACTGACCCTCCAAGAAGTGTGGTCTTCAGTTTTTTCAGTGAGTAATACAATTTTCTTGGTTTTTATGGATGGTTTTAAGAGCTCTTACACGGCTGAATATATAGCATTACTCAGCTATTTAGCCTAGCTAATTACTTTTCCCCATCAAAATTCCATAGAGTATGGTAATGTTGAATTAGTTGTTAATTATAATACCGTTAAGGTATAGTTTCAAATTTATTTTTACTGGCAATTGTTATTGTAACACTGTATGTACGGTACTAGTTTGGTAACCTTTTAAGGTCATACTAACATTTAATGTGTTTTTGTATGTTTGTTTAAGTTTTCCTCTAGGTGATCCAGACAGACTGGACCAGTGGGTGTTGAAGATGAGGAGACAGAACTGGACTCCTACCTCTTCCAGTCGGTTGTGCAGTCAACACTTTGAGACGGATTGCTTCTGCACTAATTTGAGGGTACCCAAAGCTTTATGTGTCATCTTTATTACAAGGACAGTACAACTGCATAATATGCCATAGTAATATTAGTCCACATGGGTTATTGTAGAACTGCACAGTGAGTCACAAGCGAGCAGCAGCTTTATCAGAAACATCATTAATTACATGTAGGCCAAAAAGAAAAATATAAAACATGCATTAATTACACTACAGACATCTTATTAAGCAAAGAGAAACAGAAGTTGTTAAAACAGCAGGGCACAGAGGGGTTTAATACTGACAAGTCTGATCTGAAAAGCCACATTTTTAAAAGAGAGTGAAATAATCCACTTAAATAAATTTTCCTGATGGTAGTTGGAATAATATTCCATTATTTGGAAGCTCAAAAAGAAACTGCAGACTGACTGAAAGCTGTTTTTCTAATCTATTTAGTCTATCAATTTGTTAGTATTTTTCTATTGAGATGCACTCTTTTTACACTTGTTATTTGCTCACTTTGCATGCTACATTGCACCTAGATTAGACACCTACTCACTCAATGTTAATAATGTGTCAAATGACAGTGTTGAGTGTCAAAGTGTAAATATTATTATGTATGTCATGTACATTTGTGGACATGCAAACCTTAAATTGGAAATGAATGAACTTGATTAGACCATTTTCTATGTCTTGAGCCTGCAGGAACGGGGCCTAAGTACATTTCAGAGAGCCTGTGTGAGCAATAGTTTACATCGTTGGTGGAATATGTCTGATAACAGGATTTGTTTTTAATAGAGTTGGCAGAATAATTTCCTCTGTTAAATATTGTATAGTTCTCTCTTGTATAAATTCTCCAAAGTAATGTGTAACTGGACTTACTTGTCTGGGCAGTGGGCTCTTGGGAGTGAGCAATTTGAACAGTTTTTCATATTTTAAACTACAACAGAAAAAGTTAGATTAGCATGCTATATTATAGCTACATACCACATGCATTATTCAAAAGCCTTGTAAAATGTTAACTATATAACATATTATTGAGAAAAACATAGCGTGTTCATGAATTTAAAATCATTTTATTTTAATTTAGAAGTATTTTTAGTATTTTGGCTTTAATTGCACAATCTACAGGTTCTTTATGTACATTTAATACATGTTTTAACTCTATTTAGAAAATGTATGTGATCTTTTAATCTATAGTTTAATCCCAAAAACATGCACAAAAGCCAGAAGTGGGAATAAATAAAGTATTAATACCATTGAAGTCTTTGCTTTCTTTAGTGGACTTGCAAGTAAAACGTCAAACGTCAACGTCACTGCATTTCGTTGCCTTGTACCTGTACTTGTGTAATGACAATAAAGTTGAATCTAATCTAAAATAAAATTAGCAGAAAGCATAAAAAAGTTACAGTTAACAGCTATTAGAGTTGATTTAAAATTGGTTGATAATTGCAGTAAAAGTCATGAAGTCCACTTACTATCGAAGAACGAGAGCAAGCGGGCTTACGATGCAACCATAGATTGTAAATAATTATGGATGTAATCCGCCCATTGGTCCCCTATTCACCAATATTGTCATTACGAATGGGCAATAAAATGGCAGTTATATCCGGGCTTTTTCCATAGTAAAAAAATAGTTTTTAGATAGCATAAACAAACATACTGTATTAATCAAAAATTCACCCCATACATACATACAAAACATACATATATTTGTTTCTTTCTTTTCAGTATTTTCAGAGAAAAACAGAGTCACAGACAGAGGGAGCCTGGGCTGTGACCCTGGAACTCTAAATACATATCAGTTTTTCCACAATGGTTTTCTCAAAAGTCAATTTTGCATAATGAATGCATATATCGACAATAGGCAAAATAAAAGTTATTTGCCTTATAAATTGTTCCATTATTTATAAGTCACTGAAAGCCTACTGTATTTTATATCAATTTGAATCTTTGACATCTGCCTACTTAAGACCTACACATCTACAGTAGACAAATCTATAATTGTCATCTGATCAATGCTGATAAATAAATAACACTGTAATATTATTATCACTTACTGTATATTTTTGATAATAATCCTTTACTAACACTGAAATATATTGTATATGTAACATGTTGCAATCATCTCCTGCGATGTTTAATATAAGAAGAGTGCGCTCTGGTGCAGATGTGCAAATGTCTATGTTGCATATGATTATACACCCTGTCCCAGAAGCTGCTGGGGTATGTCTCTTGAACTTTAGTTGCATATGTGTTTAAATACACTGCTTTGTTTTGTTAAGTCTTCTATTCCCTTTGGAATCTATCTGGCTCACACTCCAGTGGTCTACAGTACACTGCAGTAATGTTTAATATAAAAAATATTTTGTTGAGGTCATATGAGATAGAGGCAGGGAGGGGAGTCATAAAAAGCTGCTGGTGAATAGTGTTGATTTTGGAATAGAAAATAAAAGAAAGTTAGGCTTTCTCTGTGATAAATAAGTGAGAGATAGTTTCCAATGGTTTTAGGAGCTTGTTTATAGTAACAACAGAGTCCGGGGGTTGGAGAAGCCAGAGTAAATGACACCAGAATAGAACGCACAGGTATGGTTTGTGTAGATTTGTGTCTACTGTGATTTTGTGAAGTTCACCTGCTCTGTCTCTCTTTAGAGCCTTTACTTGTGGAAGGCCACTTGTTCTAATATTGCCAATACCAGTCTTTTCTTTGCTGGTAACAGGGGCGCAACTACCCAGTGCTAAAGGGGTATGCAGCAACAATTTTGGCGCCCCACCCCCACCCCCTCCCAAAAAAATATATATTAAGTGAGCCGGACATCATTATGTATTGGCTGTAAATAATAAGAGTTTATTTTAAAGTATTTAGCTCAGCTGGTTAAGACAGGCCTATCCACACGGGGTATCCAGGTTCGAATCTCCTTTGGGACGCTATGAACTATCCAGTGTGGATCAGTTGTTTTCCAATTTATTGTACATGGCATGCTGCCTTATATTTTCCAGTTTTCAGCTCAGTAATCTCAGTTTTGCATATTAAGCTAGCCTTAATTTAAACCCCTTTTGGCTGCTATATTTTTAGTGTTAGCAAACGCTAGCCAGTCTGTTAACATGAATATTGCAAGCCTCCTGAGGTCTCACTTTAAATCCTACCTGTTGCCTTTCACAATCCACTTGTTTATCAGCTGTCCCATACCTTGACACGCCATCTCCTTTTCCCTCTTTCTTTTTCTATTTTTAGCTCCGACAGCTTTTTTGCTTTATCCATCTTTCAAAGACAACTGTGTGCGTACTGTGACAACTAACACATAACTCGCTCAGCGCGCTCATGGCGCCCCCGCCAGCCACGCCCACTCGCAATATTCCATTAATTCCATTTGTGGAATCTAATGAGGGCGCCTACTATAGACTGTTAGTCCTCTAAAGTAGACTCTAGTAGACTTACTGTTCAGGTCAAAAATGCGTACTAGTAGATGTTAAATTCCTCACAAGTAGTACTAGTGCAGACATCTTTAGACTTATTAGTGCTCCTAAAAGGTGTTATTTTTAGTCCTAATGGGCTTTAACATGTACACTACTAGTACTAGTAGACACTTTTTTGGCTTACTAGTAGTACTATGAGGCCCGTACAGCTCACATGTTTATTTGGGCACAAAGGAGCCTATAAGGAGGCAGGAGAAGATTATTAATTGAACCCTTCTATTGGGCCTGTAAGTAGAGATTTTCTGTATTGACCAATCAGAATTGTTTTCCTGCCTGCTTGCATTCCACTAGTAATAGTAGTTGTTAAAACATCTAACTACTAATAACTGCCAAAATGCTTACTATTAGTGCTAGAGATTCAGTGGCTCAGAGCGGTTATCCCTCAACCTGAAGGTTGGTGGTTAAATCCCTACTCTCTCTAAAGTTCATACTGTCTTCCAGCTGTAACACTGGTGAATTGAAGTAGTAAGTAAGTACTAAGTCGCTTTGGATTAAAGTGTCATTTAAATGAACAAATGTATTTTGTAGTACTAGTCTGTATTTTTCATCTCAGTAGAAATGTATACATGCTGTGAGGAAGGAATGTTGTTACGAGAAAAAAAGGGAGTGATTTTAACTGAGGGAAAAAAACAGACAAAAGACTTTTTTTAAAAGTTACTGATCATGTTGTTTATTTGTTCTGAGTAAATGCTTAATAAAATCCAAGCCTTTCTAAAAATCAACTTATTGTGGAGTAACTGTACAGAGCTCACTGGAGATGATCCCCTCTCATTCATCCAGATCATATTACAACAAAGCAGTTTATAAATAGGCATCTAGAAATAAATTAAGAGTTTTTAATTTAAATTAGCCTGATTTATAAAAAAAAGTCTAAAACTGGACAACTTCATATAAAGCTAATCAGCTCCTTAAGTTTTATGAATTTATTCAAATATAGTTTATAGAAACACTGACTCTGGACAGTAGGGCAAACACCAGTCTGTGAGGCAATAGTGAGCGTAAGAGGGACACACACTGAGTTTATTAACTGTTTATAAATGACAGCCGTTATGTTTGATATGGCTTCTGTAAAACTCTATGAGAATTACAGAAGTGAGAGGTTCAGTGAAGCTTTTCATGTGAGCCAAGGTCCAAAAAAAAGACATTTGATTTTTACGGAAAAATCCTTTGTTCTGTGAAACATTTTAACATCATTTAATGAATCAATATTTGTGTAAGTAGAAAATAATAAGAAAACTTTATTCAAATATTGACATGAACAAGACAATTGTAAACTACAGCAGAATGTCACAATCATAAGTGTGCAGGATTATTTAAATGTGACTACATTCTTTATTAATAAAGCAATTTACAATTTACATGCCTTCTGTTTATAAAGGTTGCACACTTGTCGATGTAAAAATTAATAATTCTGTTTAATAACTGTGAATTAAAATTATTTTATACATATAAGAATTAAAATATAGAAGGTTAAATGGACCAATAAAAACAATCTTATATTACATGGTGAACAGCAGATGGCCACTGAACATGCTGTGGTGATTCCCATTATCAAAGATTCTTGCATTTTGCCACAATTTCAAAAACACAATATCCCCAGCCTCTAGGAGCAGTGTGGCTCCATTGGCAGATTTGACAAATCCTGATGTCTGGTGTTCATATGCTATAAAAATATTTTCTCCGTTCTTCACCAACACAGCTCCCGAAGCATATGTATCATGTCCATGAGCCCCGATGTAAAACTCAAAGTGGTAGGC
Organism: Perccottus glenii; assembly: GCA_024416835.2. Classification (NCBI taxonomy): domain Eukaryota; kingdom Metazoa; phylum Chordata; class Actinopteri; order Gobiiformes; family Odontobutidae; genus Perccottus; species Perccottus glenii. Next base: position 8,037,274 of record CM044555.2, on the reverse strand, counting down.
TCCTTTAACTGGTGCAGTGAAAAACCCTGAAAGATATTTTGAACAGACACAGTGTTAACATCACCACGAGCAGCAGAGCAATGTTCTGTTACATCTGTGAGTTCATTCACCTGTGTTTGAGTTGTAGGCATTTCCAATGTTTGAGACGACATGTCTGAAGACCAGAGGAGTTTGAGCGTTGAATGGTCCAATAGTTTCCTCGCCTGAAGCCAACAAAGAGGCTGAGAAAGCCACTTGTCTCACTGAGAAACAGAGAAACAGAGCTTGTTGGTAAAGACTAAAACAGAGGATGGACCATAAGTGTTTTCTTTCATTAAAACCCTGCAAATGGGTTAAGCTACATAAAAACCAAGAAGTGACAAGTGGGTGGGCCTGACTGACATGTGGGTGAGCCCACCCACATGTCAGTCAGGCCCACCCAGTCAGTTGCTTCTGAAGATTGCCTAATGAGTGAATTATGTTGCAATTATCACAAAACTTAACCTATGAAAAGAAATTGTATTGTTTCTTGAGTCTTGTTTGCCATAATGATGACAAAATGTTTCCAAAAGGCCTAAGACTAGAGGAAATACATTTACATCTTACATCCTGTCATTAACTGATCCTTACCTGCTCTGTCTTTCATCAGAGCCTCCACTTGGATTTCAGTAAAATTTGACCTCTTCTTAATGCTGCTCAGTTCAGCTGCTTGTGCTAAAGGTAAAAGTAATAAATCCAAAATTAGAAACAGTAGGAGTGTTTTATTTTATTTAACTTCTGCATTGGGTTCAAAAATGCGCATAAAAAATAAGAAGTAACAAGAACAATGAAAATTTGATGATCTGAGCAAAGTTTTAGGCTCAAATGCTCAATAAAGACTTTGCAAAGTGGCAATTAATCAAATAAAAGGATTTCTTAGTTTCCATTAGAACTAAGGCTTAAGTAAATACTTTTACATCCCACCTCCTGTCTTTAACTGATCCTCACCTGCTCGGTCTGCTGTCAGACCCTCCACTTGGTTTTCAGTGACAGCAGAACTCTTCTTAATGCTGCTCAGTTCAGCTGCTTGTGCTAAAGGTAAAATTAGAAACAGTATTGTGTAACACAGCAGGAAATTCTATATTTTTGTAACAAATCAAAGTAAATAGTGAGGTGGAGGCTGATTGGCTGACACTCCTGCAGGTCCTCCCTGTGTTACTGAGGGTCAAGCTTCCACTCACCATTTAAACACATGCCTGTTATGTCTAGATGAATAAGTGACTCTCATCACCTTGTAGTTGTTGCTTCAGTGTTTCCACTTCAATGGACTGCTTTTCTATCTCTCTCAGTTTATCTGCTTGTCCTGAAAGTGACATGGACAGTTCAGACATGCAACCAGAAGGTCAGTTTTTACTAAAGTGTTGCTGTTTACCTTGGTTCTCTGTCTGCAGCTGCTCGATCCTAACTCTCTGTTCAGCCAGAGCAGCGCTCATCTCTCTGAGCACAGCGTGGATGTCTGACGGACAGGGCTGAGGTTGGTCAGGCTCCTGAATGTGTTTTCCTTGTTCAATTATCTCATTCTCCTGAAGTTCAGCTCCTGACAGAGAGCAGATCAACAACAACAACAGTGAACAAAAAACAACTGTATCCATCTTTTCACTGAACAATGAACATGAGTTATCCCTGGTCTTATATTGTGCCTTTTATCATTATTGTTTATTACTACAATCTGTTTTATGAGAAATGTGAATGTGCCTTTAGATGAGGACTTTAGACTTTAGATTACTTGAGACTACAATATGTTTATTATTGAATCCTACATTTTAATAAAATAGAAAATGGCGCCACCTTCAAAGGGTTTTATGGATTAAGAATAAATAAAAATGAATACACCAGTAAACTACAGGGTTATGTTGCCACTAAACTCATAAACTCATAAAGCACCTTCAGATAAGACAAGAGACTGCTCCAGATTTAAATTTGGTCATAACTCAGTAACTTTGACCTTCACTTCTGAATTGCTGCAATTGCTGATTCTTTAGTGATTAGAAGTAACATATTGTTGTCTGCTTCCTCAATAAAAATATATTCAATAATTAGTAAAGCTGTCCATTTATTGTGCCACAAATCATATTTTTATGAAAAAGTTGCTCCGTAAAATATTTTAACACCATTTTGCACGTACACATTTTTACTGGTACTGACTTAAGGAAGCTCAAACATTTGGTTTTATCTATAAGACATACTGTCACTGATTGGATGCTTGTTGTAACATATCGTTAGCTATGTAAGCATATTTCTTTGCTGCAAACATTTTCTGTGAGTTGTCAAATTTAAGTTTTCTTGTTACAACCGAACCCACAGCCTGGGTTGGTCTAACACTCTCGTGCACAAAACCACCTCATGTATATTTCCATGAGTGTGTATTCTGAATGTACCACGCAATAAGTACAGGACCTTTGTCATGTCCCAACCTCGTGCTCTGTTTAGTCTGTCTGTTATGTAGTGTATTTAATTTCCTGTCTGTGTTTTCTGATTGACTTCCTGCCCATGTGTCTTTCCCTCCTTTGTGATAACCTGCTCCGGCCCGAATGTGTTTCACCTGTCCCTCGTTGGGGTTCCTTTCTAACCTGTGTGTTTTCCTCTGTTCAGTGCCAGTTTATCTTCACCCCTGTTGTGAGTCCGCTGGTCTCTAGTCTACTCTGTATATTGTATTCCTAATGTTATCCTTTTCTAATTCTAGTTTACCCTGTGTGTTCTTTGTGTTATCCTGGTCTAGTGTTTTCCATGTCTAGTGTTCTGGATAATATTCTGTACCTATTCTGGGAAATAAAACCTGGAAATACCTCTGCTATTATTGGGTTCTGCATTGTGAGTCTCTTGCCTGTTCCGGACAGTAGGTCCTTGACAACCTTTTTATTGGTTTAGATATAATTGTTTGATCTGTTTTAATATAAATATTCTACTAAATGACATTTTTATTTATTTGTACTATTTCTAACCCTCTTAGTATTAACACCAAAAAACTGTACAGTAGGACCACAGATTGAAATTAGATGTTAAACTATAATCTGGTACAAGTATCTCTGCTTTGGCTTAATGTATATTGTACACTGTCCTAAAGAAATAAACTAATCTAACTAACTCAAGAACAGACCAGGAAAGAATCTCCCTGAATCTCTCTGAAGACTCTCCATCTGTGCAGTCTTTTACAGGAAGCTGTTTATGTCCCCTCCACAGCCATTCCTTCCATAACTGACATTAAAAAAAAAACATGGTATTTTCCACTGGGGTTGATTGGCCTGCTGTCTGCCGTTGACAAAGTTATCACACATGTGGGTGGAGTTAGCATGAGATAATCAAGTCAAGTCGTTGTGTCCTTGGGCAAGACACTTAACCCACCTTGCCTCCAGTGACTGTAACACTTGTAATTACATTAGAACAATGTAAGTCACTTTGGATAAAAGCGTCAGCTAAATGAATAAATGTAAATGTAAATGTAAATGGTACAGTCATAAGGATGGTTATTTTAGTCATAACTACATTAATTCATCAAACACATATAATCATAATAATAAGACAGAAGCAGCTGATAAAAATTGTGGTCTTATCAAAAAAAAATCTAAAAAGTATATTTTGGATAAAAATGTTTTATACATATATCAATTAAATATACAGTATATGGTAAAAATGGACAAATTAAAATAAAGCTGTCTCAAGATGAACAATACAATGAGTTTTTCCCTTAAAATCTTGCACATAATTTTAGATTCACACAAAAGCACAATAAACAAGAATAGTGTGAAGGCTGGTGTGTGTTTCAAGCCTTACCTGCACTGTCTCTCTTCAGAGCCTCCACTTGGTTTTCAGTGACATTTCACCTCTTCTTAATGCTGCTCAGTTCAGCTGCTTGTGCTAAAGGTGAAAGTAATAAAATCAAAATTAGAAACCGCAGAAGGTCTGAGCTGGTCTACTACAATTGCAACAAAAGATAAGACACTACAAAATATAAGTGTGGCAACTCATTTAAAGTAGTCTGTAAGAGTCTATAACTTAATGATATTGACCACTTTGTTGTTATACTTTTCTATCTCTCTCAGCTGCTAGTGAAAGTAGGCTATTCAAAATTACAATCAAAACTTCAGAGTCCAAGAATCCTTTTGCAACATTTATTAAATCACCAGCAGAGCAAGTTTTACAGTAGAAAATAAGTGAACAATGACAGGAGCAACAAAGGCCTCTAACACACTTTTGTGAATAGCGTGAATGCATTAGGCTTCATGGAAGATTAAGCGCTTCCTCTTCATTACAAAAATAAAAGCAGAACTTTAAACAGGTGAATATGACAATTTAGGATTAAATAAATAGGTCTATGACAGTCTATCCATAAAGTGCCTTGTGCAAATATATGCACTGTGTCATTTAAATTACTCATTGAATTTCACCCAAACAAAAGATCCTTGAATAAATGCACTTTACCAATAAGAAAAGTCAGTGGGTAAGTCACAACAGTAAATTTCCAGATAAGTCCCACTGACCAATCAGAGCTCCCTGGGGGAGGGGCCTTAGAGGGGAGTGACAGGTTTGCATGTCCTTGTGTCACAGAAATCCTGCTGAAGTCAACTTCTCCAACTGCTGCTGGTTTGGCTCAGTTTTGTGGTTGTACTGAGGGTTCTAGACGTGATTTAGGTTTGATGGAAAAGGAATGTTGTTGTTACAGAAGTTAAAAAAAGCATTTGAACTGAATGGATATAATCTTCTTGATGCAGACAGTTACAGGTGGTTCATCCAGCCAGGTATTCATCTGTAGTGCCTTTGCAAATGCTTTCTGTGGAACCCCTGATTACCAACAAAATCAATAGGACTCCTGAACAAGAACTGGGATGGTAACTCCCTCCAACAAACAGGAAGTGAATTGCGGAAAATTAAGTGGAACTTTGGGGACCAAGGAAGACACAAATCCACAAGGAATCTGTGTTAAATTTGAAATAAAATACTTAAGAGTAATGTTGAAGGTAAATACACATTGATATTGTTTTAAAAGTGTAAAAGGAACAAAATGTTTTAAGTGTAAACAATAACCAAGAGTTTAAATCTAAATAGGCCTAGAACCAGGAAGTCAAAATGTAGGTCAAATTCTGTGTCTGTGAGCAGAGAACAGGAAGTCATGACCTAATTTTGTGGCACACACATACACAGACATTAAGGGCATAGAGTCCACTAAATACATGACACAAAGTTTACAGAGGACAGGGACACACAATGTTTACAAAGGACAAGGACACACAAAGTTTACAGAGGACAGGGACACACAATGTTTACAAAGGACAAGGACACACAGAGTTTACAGAGGACAGGGACACAGAGTTTACAGAGAACAGGGACACACAGAGTTAACAGAGGACAGGGACACACTATGTTTACAAAGGACAGGGACACACTATGTTTACAAAGGACAGGGACACACTATGTTTACAAAGGACAAGGACACACAGAGTTCACAGAGGACAGGGACACAGAGTTTACAGAGGACAGGGACACACAGAGTTCACAGAAGACAGGGAGACACAGAGTTAACAGAGGACAGGGACAGAGTTCACAGAGGACAGGGACACACAGAGTTCACAGAGTGTATTTGTCGTAGAGTGCATGTGTGTTGACGTTGTGACTACATCTTGTCCAGAACATATAAAAGGAGGCTTTAACTCAAGCAATTGGGTCTTGCTGATCTCTTTTATTTAAGGGCAATCCTGTATCAAAGCCAGAACAGCATAAACCTCACTCTTACTGTACTATCCACTTTTGTTCCCCCGGGTTCATTCCAAAGGGTTAAACACGGGAACGATCTATTTTTTTCTCGGCTCTATCCACTTTTGTTCCCCCCAGGGTTAATCCCACAAAGGGTTAAACACGGGAGCAGTCTAATTTTATCGAAAACTATCTGACTTACTCTACCCTCAGAAAAGACTCGGTTCTCAAGTTGAGGCTCTATAACTATGTTATATTGTGAAGTGTAAGAAATATTTTTCTTGTTAAGTTTCATTCTGTAAACCATAGACTCCTAGTTGAAAACTAGGATAAAGACATATTCAATCTTCAGGTTGTTCTTTAAACTTCCACCAGCCTCTCCCATCGGCACAGAGGTCTGATTTTAAGAATCAGACTCACTAACTGGCAGGCCGTCCAAATCGTTTACTGGACATCAAAACAACAGGGAGATTCAACCGCCGTAAATAAGCCTAAGGTAAGTACTCTTACCTCTTATCCCTTAAGGGATAGCGCTCACCAGAGGAGTCACACACTTGGGGCCCAATTTCACAGACGGAGCTGTTTTAGGGTTAGAGCAGGGTTTAACTAACCGACTCCGTCGGGCCTGGCATCTGCCTACAGTGATCTGTCAGCCGCAGAAGTCATTAATGTGCAGAAGTGAGTACTGTTTTAGAGTCTCATAAAAATAGGAAATAGCACGGAAAAGCCTTCACAGAAGAGGCACCTCCCGAACATTGTAACTGACCACCAGACCATTTGTGACCTTCGCAACACCATGTAGTTAGTTAATGTGTTCCACATCCATCTATGTTGTTTTCTGTTCAAGTTAATGTCTAAGATCAACTTTAAAATGTGAAACAAACAGATCTGGGACATTAAAAAAAAAAAAAACATGCCTCAATCTTGAGTCTAAGTATATTCACAAACAGGCTCTGATAAATTGTCTTCTTTTATATAGCGTAGAGCTTTTTATTTGGGTTTTACCTGTCTCCTAAGCTATTGTCTTTTAATAAAGAAAAAAAAAAATTCAGCAACATCCATACTTTTGCTTATATCAGTCATCTTATCATTCTTCATTCTCTCATAGAAACAGTGTTTGTAATATCATCAACATAGCACTATTTACATGATGCTTAAAAGTTATGACTTTATTGAAAGACAGTGATTTAGGAACCAACTAATAACCCATAGTAACTGAAAAGGATCATGTTGACCTAATTTAAACAGAATCACATGTATTTAAAGATGTAAAAGAGTATGATTAAAGGACGAAGTAATAAAGGATTATGAGATGCATTTGCATCACATTGTGAACTGTAGGAAACCACTGAAGGTGGTTGTAATTTTGAAAGAGTTGAAAATGTGACCACAGTTGAACAGACACAAGATCTCCAACCTCTAGAGGCAGAACAACTGCATTGAAAGTGCCGCTTAATTCTGAAGCTGGCAACAACATTTATTCCACTCTTCACCAACAGAGCCGCTGACCATTGTAGTCCTACTACTGCAACAGAAAAATCAAAGTATTAGGCTCCTTTTACCGGTGCAGTGAAAAAAACCTGAAGTATATTTTAGACAGACGTAGTATTAATAACAATAACATAAGCAGCAGAGTTATGAATGTGTTACACACGTCAGTTCATCTATTTGTGGGTTGTAGGCGTTTTCATTGTTTATAATGAGGTTTTTAAAAACCAGTGTCACCGTTAAATGGTCCAACCCTTATCTGAAGCCTGAAGCTGACAAAGTGACTGAGAAAGCCATTTGTTGGAAAAGTAAAACAATAAAAATATATTTAAGCATGGATTAAAATGGAAGTAATAATAATAATTTTTATATAGCGCTTTTCCACCTACTGTAGTAGGCACTCAAAGTATCATAGTAATTGTATATTGTGATATTATGCTCTCACCTTTGCTCCAGTTTATATGCTTATATACATACAAGTATGACTTAATGTCTTTAGCTATATCTCCTATTGATGCCAGGCTAATCCAAACAAGACAAAGACATCACTTTGCACTACATCTAATCACTGTTCAGGGACACTCTGTCCTGTACACTTAGTGACATGTATGACTGACACGTCAGCTCATTACACGTCCATCCACGACCCTGGAGCTGAGAGGCTGGCATAATGTACAACTATAAAAGCTTCATGTGTTGTGAACATGTTAAGCAAATCACCATGTGCCATTGTACCATGTGATTTGGTTCATTCTTGCAAGAATTAAACCGGTCTTCCATTCCTAAATTTACCATGTACGGTCTCCGTTGTGATCCGAACCTAATAATTATTTGAACACAAAGCGCTTTACATTAAGCTATTTACCAGTGTTACAGAACACTCACTGGAGGCAATGTAGGTTAAGTGTCTTGCCCAAGGACACAACGACAGTATGTGGGGGAGAGCGGGATGTTATGATGTTTTGGGATGTTTCGAGCGGGGCTCGAACCACCCACCTGCCGGGGTGAATGACGGCCGCTCTACCCACTGATCTACTGCCCCCCTATATAAGTACAGTTAAATTACAATTATTTTATTACCACAATATCCCAGATTCACTTTTTTTTTTTACAAAAAATAAACACAAATATATGCCCTTCCTATAGTTTGTTAATATTCCAAAATAAATCTTTGTCAATCTACTCATTGTGAAGTAATGTTTTAACTGTACAGAGCTCACTGGAGATAATCCCCTCTCATTCATCCAGATCATATTACAACAAAGCAGTTTATAAAAAGGCATCTGGACAGAGTTTTAAATTTGAATTAGCCTGTTTTTAAAAGAAAGGGTCTAAAACTGGACAACTTTATATAAAAATAATCAGCTATTTAAGTATCATAAATATATTAAAATATAGTTTATAGAGTTTCCACATGGTCAGATCAGGAAACACTGACTCTGGACAGTAGGACAAACACCAGTCTGTGAGGCAATAGTGAGCGTAAGAGGGACACACATTGGATTTATTAACTCATCTTTATAAATGACAGCCGTTATGTTTGGTATGGGTTCTGTAAAACTCTATGAGAACTACAGAAGTGAGAGGTTCAGTGCAGCTCAGTGACACAGTGAACCTTTTAGTGTGAGCCATGGTCCAAAGAAAGGTTTTACTGAATAAGAATTAAAAATTATAAAAAAGTATACTCAGAGCCAAATGATTACCACTCAGTGAACTACAAGATTATGTTGCCAGTAAATTTATAAAGCAACTTCTGACAAAACAAAAGATTAATTGCTTTAATTTGAACTTTTATTATTAGTTTATTTGACCTTCAACTGAAAAAGTGTTAAGTGATCAGAAGTGTTTGTCAGCTTTCTCAATAAAGATAAACAATAAATACATTATATTTTTATGGAAAAATCCATTGCTCTGTGAAATATTTTAACATTGTTTAATGAAGTTCAATTTTTGTGGCAGTAGAAAATAAAAAGTAAAAAATTATTCAAATATTGACATGAACAAGACAAGATTGTAAACTACAGCAGAATGTCAAAATCATAAGTGTGCATGATTATTTAAATGTGACTACATTCTTTGACTATTAATAAATCAGAAACACATCTCAGCATTTTACATTCATAATTCTGCCTTCTGTTTATAAAGAACACACACTTATTAATTAAACAAAAAGGAATAATTCTGTTAAACAGTGGTGATTGTGAATTTAAATTATTTTTAAATAAAATATAGAAGGTAAAATGGACCAAAAAAAACAATCTTATATATCACATGGTGAACAGCAGATGGCCACTGAACGTGCTGTGGTGATTCTCATTATCAAAGATTCTTGTATTTATCCACAGCTTCAAAAACACAACATCCCCAGCCTCTAGGAGCAGTGTGGCTCCATTGGCAGAGCTGATGGCTCCTGATGTCTGGTGTTCATATGCAACAAAAATATGTTCTCCGTTCTTCACCAACATAGCTCCTGAACCATATGAAGCATGTCCATGACCCCCGATGTAAAACTCAAAGTGATAGGCTCCTTTAACGGGTGCAGTAAAAAACCCTGAAGGATGTTTTGAACAGACACAGTGTTAACATCACCACGAGCAGCAGAGCAATGTTCTGTTACATCTGTGAGTTCATTCACCTGTGTTTGAGTTGTAGGCATTTCCAATGTTTGAGACGACACGTCTGAAGACCAGAGGAGTGTGAGTGTTGAATGGTCCAATAGTTTCCTCGCCTGAAGCCAACAAAGAGGCTGAGAAAGCCACTTGTTTCACTGAGAAACAGAGAAACAGAGCTTGTTGGTAAAGACTAAAACAGAGGATATGTGTTTACTTTTATTAAAACCCTGCATTGGGTTAAGCTACAAAAAAAACAAGAAGTGACAAGAACAATGAAAATGTGGCAATCTAAGTAGAGTTTTGGGCTCAACTTTATCCCTAATAAAGACTTTACAAAGTAAACAAAGTTTTCACTAGATCTAAGGCTTAAGCAAATACTTTTACATTCCACCTCCTGTCATTAACTGATCCTCACCTGCTCGGTCTTTCATCAGAGCCTCCACTTGGTTTTCAGTGACAGCTGAACTCTTCTTAATGCTGCTCAGTTCAGCTGCTTGTGCTAAAGGTAAAATTAGAAACAATAATGTTTAACACAGCAAGAAATTCTATATTTCTATATATGCCTGTTATGTGTAGATGAATTAGTGACTCTCATCACCTTGTAGTTGTTGCTTCAGTGTTTCCACTGTCTGTTTATCTGCTTGTCCTAAAGGTGACAGAAAGTGCACAGTTCAGACATGGAACCAGAAGGTCAGTTTTTACTAAAGTGTTGCTGTTTACCTTGTTTCTCTGTCTGCAGCTGCTCAATCCTAACTCTCTGTTCAGCCAGAGCAGCGCTCATCTCTCTGAGCACAGCGTGGATGTCTGACGGACAGGACTGAGGTTGGTCTGGCACATTCTCAGGACTCTGTTTTCCATGTTCAGTCATCTCGGTATCCTGAAGTTCAGCTCCGGGCAGACAGCAGATCAGCAGCAACAGTGAAAAAAGTCCAACGTGGATTATTCTGACACTAACAATTGGTATATGTGTAAGGCTCATAGTAATAATACATTGTGTTATTATACTTGATAAATATGGTTAAAAACAGCTAAAATATATTAATTCATCCCACTGTTTTTATTTTATGTACATTGTCTAGAGTTAGCAAACAAGATGCTTTAACTGTGTAATGCAATACTTTGGAGTGTCACGAGGGGGCGCACCGATAACAGGAGAAAGGACTCCAAGAAGCAGAACGGAAGAATTAACCCCTGCAGTCAAATGATGAACAAGACAAAGTCATCTGCCTCTTGTATTGTTTTCTCAGGGTTTACATTCTCACAAACACATGAAAGTGTGTGATTGTAGAAGTGAGTTTGGTGGTGGTTAAAGAAGGCTGTGAGTCCCCCCTTTCTGTCTGCCCCAGGTGTTAATGTGGTGAATGGAATGACATGATGTAAAGTGCTTTGATATTAATCACTATTAACACTATTATTTAACTACATATAATCACTACAATCACACACATGAACCTGACCTCACTAAACAGATCAATCTATCTATTTTATATATATATATATATATATATATATATATAGAGAGAGAGAGAGAGAGAGAGAGAGAGAGAGAGAGAGAGAGAGAGAGAGCAAAAAAGCGACACCATCTGAACATAAGTTTAGAAGAAATAGTACATTCAATAAATCAAAATCAGTTCTGGGATATGTGGAATAATCTGAGCACAACAAAACCACAAGATCTACCAATACAAGATGGAAACATTTGGACACAACATTTTGAAAATTTATATCAAGAAATCCCACCAAAACAACTCAATGACAATTATGATCTGATCAAACAAAATCTACAAACTTATGAAGACACATTTAAAAATAATCAAAATCCACTTGACTTCCCAATTACACTTAAAGAATTGACAAACAAACTCAAAAGCCAAAAATGTAAGAAATCTTGTGGTCCTGACAGCATTCTAGGTGAAATGCTGAAACACAGCACACCTGAGCTTCAGACAGCTGTGCTCAAATTATTCAACATTGTACTTAGTTCAGGCTGTTTTCCTGACATCTGGAGCCGAGGACTCATTACCCCTATTCACAAGAGTGGAGACAGATTGGACCCTAATATTTTCAGAGGCATCTGTGTGAGCAGTAATCTGGGGAAGTTATTTAGCAGTATTTTAAACCATAGAATGGTAAACTTTCTTAACGAGCACAATGTCCTGAGCCCGAGTCAGATTGGCTTCCTTCCAAATCACAGAACTACTGACCACATTTACACCCTACACACCCTAATCAATAAACACGTAAAACAGACCCAAAATGGTAAAATATTTGCATGCTTTGTCGATTTCAAAAAAGCATTTGATTCTATTTGGCACGACGGATTATACTAAAAACTTTTACAAAGTGGTGTAGGGGGTAAAGTTTTTGACACTATAAAATCAATGTATTCGAACAACAAATATGCGATCCGAATTGGCAACAAACATACAGAATTCTTCACCCAGAAAAGAGGAGTGCGGCAGAGCTGTAGCCTGAGTCCAACGCTGTTCAACATTTACATCAATGAGTTAGCGGTGCAGTTGGAACAGTCTACAGCCCCTGGACTCTCTCTACAAGAGAAGAACATCAAGCTTTTGCTTCGGGGAGTTTCAGTTCGGCAGTGAATGCTCTCAAAGATAAAGCTCGAAGAGCTCTATATGCAATTAGGAAAAAATTCCAAAATATTGAAATAACAATTCCAATTTGGTGTAAAATCTTTGATAGTGTGATTCAGCCCATAACGCTGTATGGAAGTGAGGTTTGGGGTCCACTCAGTGATCAGAGCTACACTAGATGGGACAGACATCCAACAGAAGCCCATCCATCCATCCATCCATCCATCCATCTTCTACCGCTTATCCGGGGCCGGGTCGCAGGGGCAGCAGTCTAAGCAGAGACGCCCAGACTTCCCTTTCCCCAGACACTTCCTCCAGCTCTTCCGGGGGGATACCGAGGCGTTCCCAGGCCAGCCGAGAGACATAGTCCCTCCAGCGTGTCCTAGGTCTTCCCCGGGGTCTCCTCCCGGTGGGACATGCCCGAGACACCTCCCTAGGGAGGCGTCCAGGAGGCATCCGAAACAGATGCCCGAGCCACCTCAGCTGGCTCCTCTCGATGTGGAGGAGCAGCGGCTCTACTTTGAGCTCCTCCCGAGTGACCGAGCTCCTCACTTTATCTCTAAGGGAGCGCCCCGCCACACTGCGGAGAAAGCCCATTTTGGCCGCTTGTATCCGGGATCTTGTTCTTTCGGTCATGACCCAAAGCTCATGACCATAGGAGAGAGTAGGAACGTAGATTGACCGGTAAATTGAGAGCTTTGCCTTACAGCTCAGCTCCTTCTTCACCACGACAGACCGGTACATCGACCGCATCACTGCAGAAGCTGCACCGATCCGTCTGTCAATCTCACGTTCCCTCCTTCCCTCACTCGTGAAAAAGACCCCAAGATACTTGAACTCCTCCACTTGAGGCAGGATCTCTCCACCAACCTGAAGGGGACAAGCCACCCTTTTCCGACTGAGAACCATGGTCTCAGACTTGGAGGTGCTGATCCTCATCCCAGCCGCTTCACACTCGGCTGCAAACCGTCCCAGTGCACACTGAAGGTTGAACTGTAGTTGGAACACACCCTCCGGTCCCCCTTCTTGAAAAGAGGGACCACCACCCCGGTCTGCCAGTCCAGAGGTACTGTCCCCGACCGCCACGCGATGTTGCAGAGGCGTGTCAACCAAGACAGCCCTACAACATCCAGAGACTTGAGGTACTCAGGGCGTATCTCATCCATCCCCGGTGCCTTGCCCAGAAGCCCTACACACAGAATTCTGCAAAATGATTCTAAAATTACAAAGAAGAACACCCAATAATGCATGTAGGGCAGAATTAGGCCGATTCCCATTGATTATAAATATGCATAAAAGATCCCTCAAATTCTGGATGCATCTTAAATCAAGTCCCACAGAATCGCTACATTTTAAAGCGCTACAAACCCAAGAACTGAACCCTGAAAAGAGTCCACTCAGTCAGCTAGTTCTGAGACTTACTAACCTGACTAACTCTACTAACACTAACCAGTCTCAGACCAGCACTGCTTCTCACACAAACATCAAAATCAATCAAATTACCAAACAATCTAAAAATACATACCTGGAACATTGGGATCAAGAAACTAAAACACAAAGTAAATTACAATTCTATCGAACTCTAAAGTCAGATTATGAACATGAAGATTATCTTCAGAGTGTCAGAGACACAAAGCAGAGACGGATCCTGACCAAGTACAGGCTCAGTGAGCACAGTCTAGCCATCGAGACGGGCAGACACCGAAAGAGCTGGTTACCCAGAGAGAGAAGAGTGTGTGCTCACTGTCAGACAGGAGAGATCGAGACAGAGGACGCACTTCCTCCTGCACTGCCAGAAATACACGTCAATAAGAGACACATACTTTAACAAATTCACAAATTTAATACTGAATTTTACAGCAATTAGTGAAACAGAAAAATTAAAAAAATAATATTAGGAGAGGGACACACAGCAGCACTGGCTGCGAGATACGTGTGGACGTGCCACAGCCTGAGAGACAGCAGGTGAACGTGTGTATGTGTGTGTGTGACCTCAGTGTGTCTGACCCTATTGTGCACCACAGTGATCCTTAGTATGTTTGTGCATTTCTATGTAAGTTTAAGACTGGAATCAAATGTTCACACAAATGTTATAATTTGTTAGTTTAATATTATAAGATGTTATTATAATCAGTTCCATTACTGTGATGTTAATTTTTTTGTTATAATTTATTTTATTTTTTCTACATTTGTACGCTAAGCTTTGGCAATATTGTATAGTTTACATTCATGCCAATAAAGCAAAATTGAATTGAATTGAAATAGAGAGAGAGAGAAAGAGAGAATCTATTAACATTATTAGGGTTGTGTTTTTTCCACTCACAATTCATATTGCAATACATTGTAATATGAATAAAATAGTCCTGATTCAAAGATTTCCTTAAATTCAACAGAAAATAAAATGTTGGTTTATATAAATGGACATGTCTTTGCCACATCAAACAATCTATTTTTTACAAATCTTGTCGGCACAGGCTTCACTTTCTCATCTTTTAAAATACTTAGGCTAAATAATACTGTATCTTAAGGTCACATTTTCTTTACAAGGGTGTCTTGTTTAAATAAATTGGTTCAGTATGTGAGACTAAAAAGGTCTACACACCTCATAGACCTTCGGACAAACTATCTGTCTGATAAAAATGACTAGTTTCTGTGAACTCCATCCTGCAGCTTTGGTGAGATATCATTGTAACTCATCTGGTAGGAATATTATTTCTGAATGACAACACTCTCCCGTCACTTTAGCTTTAGCCTAAGAAAACAACCTTATTAAAAAAACATTGTTTTCTTAAGAAACATTTGGAATTGTAAGTAGAAAAGTACAGTAGTTCATAAACAACTTCTTACTTACCCTCGAGTAATGCACTGCAGTGAAGTTAGTTTGATGTTGGGCATTGGACAGAAATAACTCTGTGATCCTCTGTGGCTCTCACCGACAATGAACCTAGAGCTCAGGAGCTAGAACTAACAAAAGCAGCCATCTCAAAAGACTCGGTTTAAATTTAGGGGCCGTCAGTAGATTGTCTCAGTGTAGAAAGTCACACCTCAACTTCTAGGTCATGTGACTCACTGACGTCAAAACAAAGTTGAATATCACTTAAAGATGTACGGAGCCCCTGATGTCCTACATAACTGGTAGCTTAGCTCACTATATTTTCCAAATACCTGGTCCAACACTGCTCTTCACATGTACACCTGCTGTCTCCAGTGTTCAAGTGAAAAGAATGAACAGCCCTGGCCTCATTTCTCTCACACACAGGCCTACTGTAGGGACTGGTTTCAAAAGTTTAATGTTGTGAAAAAAATAACAAATCTGACAATATGATCAAACAGTTACTCAGTACTTGAGTAGTCTTTTAACCAAATCTTTTTTTAATTCTACTTGAGTAAAATTATTTTGAAGTAACTGTAGTGACCAGCGTACAAGCCACGGAAATTCCCCCTGGATTAAACATGTCTCGTGAATCATTGCCAGATGTGCAGAGCGTTGTGTTAAGACTCAGGAATGTGTTTAAAGGGAATTAATTGACTCTCTGTGCTTGGGCCTAGAAATCCGTCATCTCCTTCCCTCTAAAAGTCCCTTAGTAAGCTTAATAACATATTTCAAATAACCAAAACATCCTTTGTTATATATATATATATAAGGTTTGACCTATTTTCATTCCATTATATTCCACAACAAAGAACGGCGGCAGTAGCTCAGTGGGTAGAGTGGCCGTCCTTCGTGGGTGGTTAGAGCCCCGCTCGAAACATCCCATAACATCCCGCTCTCCCTACCTCCAGTGATTCTGTAACACTGGTAAATTGCTTAATGTATGTAAAGTGCTTTGAGTGCCTACTACAGTAGGTGGAAAAGCGCTATATAAAAAAAAAATATTATTATAAAGAACACTTTCACCAAAATTGTAAAATTTAAAAATGTTTTATTATTATTGACTGGTTTTATTGTTGATTGGTTTATTATTGGTATTTATTATTGATTGGTTTTTATTAGTTGATTACACACAGCGTTTTGCAAAACACAAAAGCCATATTAACACATAACTCTCTCAAAACAGAAGACTTCCAGCTGAAGGACGTTATGGACGTGATGTTGTCACTAAAGTAAAAAAACATCTAAAACAAACCAACTCGACATTGGACTGAATGGATATAATCGTCTTGATGTAGACAGTTACAGGTGGTACATCCAGCCAGGTATTCATCTGTAGTGCTTTTACAAATGCTCTCTGTGGAACCCAAAATAAACAGGACTTAAGATGAACTGGGATAGGTTCAGGCAAAACTCAATGTCAAAGATCAACTTTAAAATGTGAAACAAACAGATCAGAGACATAAAAAAAAAAAAAACATGTCAATCTTGAGTCTAAGAATATATTCACAAACAGGCGCTGGTAAATCTTATTTAGTGTAGAGCTTTAAACCGTCTCCTTGGCTATTGTCTTTGATAATACACAAATATCCAGTAACATCCATACTTATGCTTATAAGTCATCTTATACATATCGTTCATCATTCTCCCATAAAAAACTGTTTGTAATAACTCAACACAGTGCTAGTTCTATGATGCTTAAAGCTTATGACTTTATTGAAGTATAGTGATTTAGGAATGAACTAATTACCTACATTAACTAAGAAGGTTCATGTTTGCATAATTTAAAGAAAACCACACACATTTGATGATTAAAAGAGATAAAGATTAATGAAAAACAGAGCGATAAAGGACTATTGCTGAATTTGTCTCACATTGTGAACAGCAGGTGACCACTGAAGGTGCTGTGGTGGTTGTCATTATCATAGATTTTCTGATTAGAGGTGAGACGAACATACACAGCATCTCCAGCTTCTAGGATCAGAGTTACTCCATTGGAAGCACTGCCAAATCCTGTTTGCTGATGTTCAAAGGCAGCAACAACATTCACTCCATTCTTTAAAAACAGAACAGATGTGAGTTCAGGTCCAAAGACACTAATGTAGAACTCAAAGTGGTAGGCTATTTTTTACCAGTGCAGTGAAAAAACCTGTAGGATATTTTAGACAGAGGTAGTATTAACATTAACATGAGCAGCAGGGCTATGCTCGATTACACCTCAGCTCATCTTTTTACCTGATAGTGGGTTTTAGGCGTTTCCGATGTTTGAGAGGACATGTTTATAGACCAGAGTAGTGAGACTGCTAAATGGTTCAAGGGTTATTGCTCCTGCACCCGACAAAATTTCTGAGAAAGCCACTTTTGAGACTGAGGAAAAGGAGAAACAAACATGTGTTCATGAGGTACATTAATGAAACATAGATTCATTCATAGAACTACAGTCAGAAGTTGCAGATTGGAGAAAAGAATAACAGTTAGATTGTCTAATCAGACAAATCTGATCAAATCCCCTACAAACAGATAAAGTCAGTCAGTCAAACAAACTTGAAACTTGCACTGTTCAATGTCAGGTCTTTGGGAAACAAATCTTTTTTAATGAATGATTTTATAACTTCAAATAAGCTTGATTTTATGTTTTTAACAGAAACTTAGATAGACAGCAAGACTGGAAATGCAGTCCTTATTGAATCCCCCCCATCAAATTTCACATTTTTATCCAAAATGCGGGAAAACAAAAAGGGTGGTTGTGTATGTGCCTTTTTAAGGGATAATATTTTTATCCAGAAGCTATCACTTGGAGAGTTTTCATAATTTGAGTATGTGTCATTCAAAATGGAGTTGAGGTTTTCTCCATTCATTTTATATGTAGTTCTTTACAAACCACCCCAACAATGTCATGATTTTATTGATGAGTTTACTGAAATGCTTTCGGTTATCTGCACAGAATTTAAACAAGTAGTCATATCAGGTGATTTTAATGTGCATGTGGATAATGTTTGTGACAGAAATGCCAAAGAACTTTCTACTATTCTTGAAACTTTTGGTCTTTGTCAGCATGTTAATGAGCCGACCCATAACAGAGGTCACACTCTGGACCTGGTCATTACTAAAGGTGTTCATTATTCTAAAAGTTGCTGTTGGACCTTCAGTTGTAAAAAAGAGACACATTAACAATAACACCGGGACAAAGTTTATGGAGGCAATCAGGTTTGCAAATGCCTCATCAGGTCAAGTTGATGATTTGTTGAATTGTTATACTTCAGGTGTTTTAAAGTCAGTCCAAAGGGCATACAACAACACTGCAGCCACCTAGGAGACACTTGGTTGTGTTAACGCATTTTACACCCATTAATGACAGAACAATTGAAAAAACGGTCTTTGTCCTTGTCTGTTCTTGGGCAAGACACTTAACCCACCTTGCCTCCAGTGGTGTTCCAGCTGTAACACTGGTGAATGGAAGACTGGATGATATTCTTGCAGCACAGACCAAACTCAAACCAATAACTGACTCATTTAAACTATTTGCTGTGTCAGTAATGAGTCTTTACCTTGATAAAATCTCATGAGAAACGGATAAAGTTATTTTTGATGTTTGTGTCTGTTTAATACTAGCATTATTTGAGTGTCACAAAATAAAATAAATCAAGTAAATAGTGAGGTGAACGCTGATTGGCTGACACTCCTGCAGGTCCTCCTTGTGTTACTGAGAATTCAGCTTCCTCCCACCATCCAAACACATGCCTGTTATGTCTAGATGAATAAGTGACTTTCATCACCTTGTAGTTGTTGCTTCAGTGTTTCCACTTCGTTGGTTTGCTTTTCTAGTTTAGCTGCTTGTCCTAAAAGTGACAGAAAGTGCACAGTTCAGACGTACAATATAAAGTACAGTTTTTACTGAAGTGTTGCTTTTTACCTTGGTTCTCTGTCTGCAGCTGTTCAGCTGCAACTGTCTGTTCAGCCAGAGCAGCGCTCATCTCTCTGAGCACAGTGTGAATGTCTGACAGACAGAGGTTGGTCAGGCTCCTGAATCTGTTTTCCTTGTTCAATTATCTGATTTTCATGAAGTTTAGCTCCTGACAGAGAGCAGATCAGCAACAACAGAGAAAGAAAAAACAACTGTTTCCATCCTTTCACTAAACATTGAACATGAGGGATCCCTGGTTTTATATTGTGCCTTTATCATTATTGTTTATTACTACATTTAGTTTTATCACACAACAGAACAAGACTTAAAATAAGATAACGTTTTGAGTTCTTGTTTCATTCCTGTTTGCCATGTGTTGCCATACAGAATCAGAGTCCAGAGTCAAGAAACACTGACTCTGGACAGTAGGGCAAACACCAGTCTGTGAGGCAATAGTGAGCGTAAGAGGGACACACACTGGATTTATTAACTTCTCTTTATAAATGACAGCCATTATGTTTGATTGGCTTTTGTAAAACTCTATGAGAATTACAGAAGTGATACGTTCAGTGGTGCAGCTCAGTGACACAGTGAAGCACAGTCTGTCAGGGGCTGGTGTACTTTTTCATGTGAGCCTAGTTCTAAAGGAAAGTTTGAGTAACTTTGACCTTCACTTCTGAATTACTGGAATGGCTGATTGTTTATTGATTAGAGGTAATGTATTTGTCTGATTATTAACAGCCTTTCCCAATTCTGTTTATTCCAGTAATACTTTTATTTTTATCTTAAAATAAATGACTGATTAACTCCAGTTTACTGTTGGAAACTGGTGCTGAGTTAAGAAGGATTCAACATTTGATACGAGCAAATATTGAGATTTCATGAAGAACATTGTTAAAATATACACAGTATTTTATGTTTATGCTTATTCTGGTAAAACATCACTAAAAAAAATACAACAATGGGGGAACAAAGTGCAAATAAATGCAGACGGTTTATTTGAGAACAACACGGGATGTACAGAAGCATATCTCAGACATGTTGCTGCAGGGAAAACACAGAAAGAAGAACTTAAATGGAGCTTACAGTAAATCTGCAGGATGAATGTAAAATGGTGGCAGGTGGTTAAAGAAAAGAAGTCTTTATGACCCCTCACAGATATAGCTTATTTTTGATACGTAAACAGATGTGTCCTGAGGTTAACATTACAAACCTTCACTAGTGTCTAAATTAGTTTAAAAAGCACTTTGCTGACCATTTACTTTAAAAATCAAAATGTCTTTGACTTTACACTTACAATAATTACAACAGACAAAATAGTGTTAAAAGTACCTTTACTTATTTGACTTTTGAGGTGTAATTACATTCGCCACCAGGGGGCCCTGTTTATGCTCATTTGATAATTGTTTTCCGATTTAAAATATACGAGCTACATTGGGTTAATCAAAAGAATGCAGTGTAACATGGTGAACAGCAGATGGTCATTAAACGTGTTGTGGTGATTCTCATTATCATAGATTTTTGTTGTTTGCCACAGACGCAGAAACACAACATCCCCAGCCTCTAGGAGCAGTGTGGAAGCGTCCATATCCTGATGTCTGGTGTTCATATGCCATAAAAATATGTTCGGTGTTCTTCACCAACACAACTCCTGAGGCATGGTCATTATCTCTATATCCACCCATGTAAAAGTCAAAGTGATAGGCTCCTTTAACTGGTGCAGTGAAAAACTCTGAAGGATGTTTTACAAACACAGTGTTAACATCACCACGAGCAGCAGAGTAAAGTTATGTTACATCTGTCAGTTCATTCACCTGTGTTTGAGTTGTAGGCATTCCCCATGTTTGAGACGTCTGAAGACCAGAGGAGTTAGAACACTAACTTGAATGTGAGAATAGACCACGTGTATAATTGTTTCATTAAAATAAAATTTTGGCTCAAATGCTCCATAAAAGAAACGGCTAACAAACAGGCTAACATCCTAAGCAAATACTTTTACATCCCATACTCCTGTCATTAACTGATCCTCACCAGCTCGGTCTGCTGCCAGAACCTCCACTTGGTTTTCAGTGACAGCAGAACTCTTCTTAATGCTGCTCAGTTCAGCTGCTTGTGCTAAAGGTAAAAGGAAAAATAATAGTTGTTTTACACTGCAGGAAATTCTCTCTCTCTCTCTCTCTGTCTTTGTCTCTGTTTCTCTCTCTCTCTCTCTCTAAATATATATATATATATATATATATATATATATATATATATATATATATATATATATATATATATATATTTAAAAACTTTGTCCTTGGTCTCATCCTTCGAGCTCGGGTCCTCTACCAGAGGCCTGGGAGCTTGAGGGTTCTGCGCAGTATCTTTGCTGTTCCTAGTACTGCACTTTTCTGGACCGAGATGTCTGGTGTTCTTCCAGGGATCTGCTGTAGCCACTCTTCCAGTTTGGGGGTTACTGCCCCGAGTGCTCCGATGACCACAGGCACCACTGACGCCTTCACCTTTCAAGCCTTTTCCAGCTCTTCTTTGAGCCCTTGGTATTTCTCTAGTTTCTCATGTTCCTTTTTCCTGATGTTGCAATCACTTGGTATTGCCACGTCAACCACAACAGCCTTCCTCTGCTGTTTGTCCACCAAACAGCAGAGGAACCACCCCACTTAACCTTGGTGTGCTGTGGCCAAACTGCAGTCTGTACCCCTTTTCTGATTTTAGGACCAGCCCCTTTTTCACTTGGCGCAGCGAGGCGAGACAAATCTGTCGCTCTGCGGAGCTCAGCCACATCCACAGATGTGTCTTCTCCAAGTCCTTTAACAGGTCGGCCTGGAATGCCTGCAATATACTGCCATAGTATGCAGCCATGCCCCAGCCCGACCTGCTGCCATATGCGCCCGGCCACCATGGTCGATGTAACTCTACACGGATTGGTGGGCTGCGCCCGGGTTTTAATGAAGGCGCCGCACCGGGAGAGAGGTAACTGCCTCCTCCACTCACGGCATCCTACCACGTCATCCGCCGCAATGCTGAGCACGTCCACACCCTCAGATGCGGACAGCTCAAACATCGGACCCTCTCCCCGTGCAGGAGAAGCCGCTTAGTGGGCACCCGCACGGGGAGGAAGGGCCACAGATTCCCATGATGATTGGGAAAAAGCCTCAGCAGTCCCAATCTCATTGGAGAGAAGTGTGGCCTACTCCATGACCCACACAACTCGTTGCGTAATTCATGGAACAGGCCACACAACTTGTTGTGTAAGCTCTCTTTTTTTTTTTTTTCAGAAAAAAATGGCAAACCCCGATGCTCAGGTTGTGCTCTGTGCTGCAGGAAATGATCATATAGTCTATTTTTAGCTACTGTCGCTTCCTGCCGTTCTGACGGCCAGATAATGTTTAACCTGGCCACCTTTTACTCGCACGAGTCACAACGGCAATGAGCTCCTCATAAGTGGGCACGTGAGGTGACGAGTGAGCCTTCACGTCACCCGCCTCAATGCTGAGCACGTCCACATCCTCAGACACAGACAGCTCAAGCATCGCACCCTCTCCCCGTGCAGGAGAAGCCGCTTCGCGGGCTCCTGCACGGGGAGGAAGGTCATCAAAGCCGTCTAATGATGATTGGGAAAAAGCCTCAGCAGTCCCAATCTCAACAACTGGCTCCAGCTGCAATCCCCACGATCTAAGCCGCCGTGCCGCCTCGACGGCCGTGGGACCTTATCCGCGGGGAACGCGAGCCCGGCCGGCTTCAACACGGCCAGGCGGGAACACAGCACACAGTGCTTTTTCAGAGTGCTGGCAGCAAGCTCCCTCGAGAGCTGACCGCGCGTGCCGCGGTCCCAAACAGATCACACACATCGAGTGCGTATCCCTACCCGTGAGATAACAAGGGCAGGGGTACACACACTCCCTGAACTGTTGACTCGTCATACTTTTTTCATACAAAAAGTTGTAAATCAACACGATCTCTTGTCTCATACACAGGGCATTTGCTGAAGAGTGAAAAGCTGGCGTGGTTGTGATACGGCGTCCCTTTATACTTCCGGGTAGGCCGGCACTCACTACGTCGTAACGTAGTACCAATCAAGATCGGTCTAAGTTTCATTCATGCTTCAGAGCCGTCACGCTGAGGGCGTTCCCCAAAGTGTTTCACGACGCAGTGTTGAGTTCCTTTGAGAAGGGAACACTGCAAATGTATCGAGGTCTACATTCTGTCAGCCTGGTTTTACAAACATAACTGGAGGCTTCATGGGAAAAAACAACCTCTTAACATGTTTAAGTAATTATTCTTTGCACGTGACATCAAAATGATCCATCTTTAAGAAGGAAATGTGATTTAGCAGAAACATTTTGTTTGGTTTTCTGTGACACTTGTTCCTTTCTTGGATTCTTTGAAAAACCTCACGTCACTCACAACTCAGCAGACTGACGGGCCTGATGAGAGGGAAGTGGCCAACCTGAACCTCACCTCTGCACTTGACGAGATCCGTAGCCAGTACGAGTTGCTGATCATCAAGAACAAGCACTACAACGAAGAGTGGTACAAGTCCCAATTTGAGTATTTGTCTAAACAAGTCAGCCACACTACAGAACAAATGCAATCCTGCAAGAAAGAATTGAACATGGTCAAGAAAGAGCTGCAGGCCAAGACCACTGAGATGAACAGTCTGAATGCGGCCAAGAGATCTCTGGAAAAGCAGCTTAAGGTCATAGATGAACAACACAATAAGGAGATCACAAGCTACCAGGTAAAATGTGCTTTTAGTAATTAGGAACAGGGATCACTTTAGTTTATATATATGTAGATGTTTTCTTTGGTAAATAAATAATGTGTTTTTTAACTAATTGACGTCATTAGAGATTTCTTCAAGAAGCTTGGGTCAATCACAGAAAAAGTGACAGACTTTGCAGGTTTTGTTTTTGTAAGGCTTTTGAATTATGTTGTATTTTCATCAGGAAAAATTGCTCAAACATGAGGTGGAGCTGACTAAAACAAAGAATGCTATGACAGAGCATCTCTCGGCGTAACAGGAACTGCTGCATGTCAAGACAAAACTGGATTTGGAAATTGAAGCTTACAGGTATGTTTTTAGTACCCAGATGCTAATTACATTTTAAGACATAACCACATTAAAAATGTTAAACAATTCCTGATTGTCCTGTACTGGCCTTCACTTTTAAAGACAGGCTTCTGATGTGACTTTTAACATTTATTTGAGAGTCTAATATTTCTAAAAATATTTTTCCTGTTCGCTTTGTTCAAAGATTGGGCCTCTCAGTTCAATGTTTATTTTGTTTGCTGTTAGTAATCTAGCCACAGGAGGTCACAAGCCAGTGTACATATGCAAATCACTAACATGACTTCCATACCGGATCTGTCGGGGTCCGGGTTAAGAACGATCACCATCGGTGCTGTTGACCTACAGGGCGCAGGTGTAAATTGGGCTACTGTTGGGAGTGTCTAGTCTGGCCAGCCAGACTGCTTTCTTATTGTATTATATACAGAGATATTAGTCTTGGAAAGTGGGGTTTGAACAGAATTTCAACGGCGGAACTAATGTTCTCTGAGTGAAACAAGCAGAGAAACCAAAGCTGTATTCCATTCCAGTTGTCAACAAACCACAGCGCACACCATCGTACTATCAGGAGAGTTGTTGTGCTTTTTAAAAACATGTCCAGGTTTTTAAGAACAGAAGCAAGCGCAGTACCAAACAATCGCTCCGATGCGGCGGACATCTTGACTGTTTTGGTTGAAAAAAATTGTTGCTCTCAGTTTACACAAAACAAAATCCTGCTTCCCTCGCTCCAATTGGCCAGGGAAAAAAAAAGTCGGAGTAGAATACAGAGTGGATTGGACAATCCCAGACCAATTTCTCGGTGTGTACAATACATTGAGAAAGTGGCTGGCTGCGTGTCTTTAGGCAGAGAGAGAATAGGAAACACAGGAGTTTAGAACTGAAAGTAGGGACTTTTAATGTTGGTACGATGACAGGTAAAGGTAGATATGATGTAGAGGAAGAAAGTTGACAGTCTATGTGTCCTGGAGACCAGGTGGAAAGGGACATAGTGGGGATGAGGAAGTGATGGGCAGGTTTGGAAACCCAAAGGACAGAGGTTGGTAGATTTTGCTAAAAGTATTAAGATGGCTGTGGAGAACAAGTACTTTTAGAAAAGGCAGGAACACAGGGGGACGTATAAGAGTGTTGACCTACCCACTGGCCCTTCAGATGAAGGGGTAAAGGGTGGGGCTAAGATTATAGATTACCCCTAAGAATTGGGACACACACCTGTAAGGTTTATAATTATATCATTTAAAATAACCTATATATAGGCTATATATTGTAGAATCTCATATAGCCTAGTTTATTTGATATTTTAATACATAACATAATATTACAATATTATCTAATAATACAGTACGTCCGTCATCCTCATAAAGCGGATGAAAAATTTATTGTGAGTATTTTGACCTGAGTCTTGCTTTAAACAGTCTCAGCTGCTGTTTGCTCAGTATCTTTCATAGACACAAGACACTGAAGGATGTTACTACGACCACAAAAAAAACTGTACGTTTACGACATATCAATTAAAATTTATCAAATACGAGCCTGTGACCTGTCGAAGTGAGACTAACATTAGCAGAAGCAAAACAAAAAACAGATCAGTGCATAAACGAGTCGTAATTCAAAATAGTTATTTTTGTCCAAATTAGTTACAATTTGCGTGCCTCTCACAGCCACGGAGCTGGCAAATGCACGGCATTATGGGAAATTATCTTACCCCTTTGATTCAAGTGTGGTCCTTCAAAATCTCCACTTGGAGAGGTGTAGCCCTTCTCCTTGATCTAAATGAGTATTGGGACACAACTTAATTTCTCGTGAACGAGCAAAATAAAGGCTAAGAGGTAGAATTGGGCTTTAGTCCACTGTTGTCTATGTTGTGAGTCTATGTTCAAAAATTAGAAAAACATAATGTCAAAGATCAGGTCTGGGACACTTTTTGCTGCAGTGTGAACATGGCTAAAGAGATCCGTTGTGCTTTTTCTGCTCAAGCTGCAACCTTAACACCTTTTATGAATAACATTGATTTATTTTGAGTGCCACTCTGTAATCCCCAATCCACCCAAAAGTGTTGTGTCTCATGCTTGTAAATCGCTTTCTATTTTAGTCAGTCTCACAATTCACACCGGATGCATCTCAGAATCAACTTTTTTTTAAATTTTCAAGCAACTCCGCATCAATCCAGCGAACAATCACCGTGATTTTGGTAGTTTGTGTTGTCTGATAACCGAGTTTGCATAATTGTAGCAAAAACAACCATAAATTTAAACTAAAGGATAAGAATAGTGCAACAAACATAATTGGAGTAGATAATGTAGCTCAGCCATTTGAAGAAGCAAGAATATCTCAAAAGTGGCTCAGGGGTCTTGTTCACGAGTGAGGGAAGGAGGGAATGTGAGATTGACAGACGGATCGGTGCAGCTTCTGCAGTAATGCGGTCGATGTACCGGTCTGTCGTGGTGAAGAAGGAGCTGAGCTGTAAGGCAAAGCTCTCGATTTTCCGGTCAATCTACGTTCCTACTCTCACCTTTGGTCATGAGCTTTGGGTCATGTCCAAAAGAACAACATCCCGGATACAAGTGGCCGAAATGAGCTTTCTCCACAGGGTGGCCGGGCGCTCCCTTAGAGATAAGGTGAGGAGCTCTGTCACTCGGGAGGAGCTCAAAGTAGAGCCGCTGCTCCTCCACATCGAGAGGAGCCAGCTTTTGGATGCCTCCTGGATGCCTCCCTAGGGAGGTGTTCCGGGCATGTCCCACCGGGAGGAGACCCCGGGGAAGACCTAGGACACGCTGGACGGACTATGTCTCTCGGCTGGCCTGGGAACGCCTCGGTATCCCCCCGGAAGAGCTGGAGGATGGATGGATGGGCTCAGTGGTAGAGCGGTCGTCCTTCAACCGGAAGGTAGGCGGTTCGATTCCCGCTCTCCCCACAGTTCATACTGTCGTTGTGTCCTTGGGCAAGACACTTAACTCTCCTTGCCTCCAGTGACACAGCACTGGAGAATGAATGTGTATGCTCTGGTGAATGGTGTGAGAATGTTGGGACAACGGATGGAAATTAGCCTACGGCTACAATCTGGCATGTTTACATTCATGTGGTTGTGTCTCATATATGTTCATTAACATGTACTGTCCCAATCAAATAAATAAATTAATTTAAAAAGTCTGGATTAAGTCGGAAACAAAGAAAGGAAGATCCACAAACACAGAGCAGTAGTAGCGACGCTGGTGCTCCTGGTTTGAATTAATGCTTTTAAAGCAGAAACGAGTAACAGGCGACGCTCGCGAAACACTTTTGGTGTGAATTAGTGGTAACTATAGAAGGCCCAGAACCCTGTACTGTCTATCTGTGTTGTTACAACAGCGGCACAATGTAATTTTCACAGACAATGATTGTTTACAAAAGGAGACTGTCCCAGAGGCAAGTTTGGAAGAAAAAAGTCTTCTGAAATGGAAGGGTAATTTTTGTGTGCTATGTACAAATACAACTCTGCTAAGGTCCAGTGTATTGTTCTATTTCTGCTCCCTCTATGTGAGTGGGGCTGTGTGTTTGTGCTCTTAGAGAATCCACAGATACCATCTTCAGCACTTTAATGATGTTATTACTGTCTGAACAAGGTTTACGCTTCGCCAGATGAGCATAGACCATAAAAAAGAAAAGCCTCCATTTGGAGTCTAAAAGTATATATATATATATATATATATATATATATATATATATATATATAAAAGGCTCTGTGATAATAAGCTATATTTAGTCTGCCTTTTGTAATGCGGGAATGAGGACTCAAGTGCGCACAAGACAGTGAAGGTAAGTGATACTTTATTAAAGTACAGATAGTGATAGGAAGCTGGAGAGATGGGCTGAGAGTTGGAGTTGAACCATGAAACTGAACCGAGACCTGGTGCCGAACCGGTGACTGGAGACCAAGCTGGAGAGCTGGGCTGAGAGTTGGAGTGAGCCGTGGAGCTGCGCCGAAGCCTGGAACCGAGTCGGTGACTGGGGCCAAGCTGGGGAGCTGGACTGAGAGTTGGAGTGAGCCGTGGAGCTGCGCCGAAGCCTGGAACCGAGTCGGTGACTGGGGCCAAGCTGGGGAGCTGGACTGAGAGTTGGAGTGAGCCGTGGAGCTGCGCTGAAGCCTGGAGCCGAGTCGGTGACTGGGGCCAAGCTGGGGAGCTGGACTGATAGTTGGAGTGAGCCGTGGAGCTGCGCCGAAGCCTGGAGCCGAGTCGGTGCCTAGGACCAAGCTGGGTAGCTGGGCTGAGAGTTGGAGTGAGCCGTGGAACTGCGCCGAAGCCTGGAGCCGAGCCGGTGACTGGAACCAAGCTAGGAAGCTGGGCTGAGTGTGAAGTCCAAACCTGAGACTTGGAGTGAAGGCTGGAGAGAGGACTGAGACAAGAGCTGGAACAAACGCTGGAAACATTCACACAAAGTATGCTGAACGATCTGGCAGGGAAGAGGTGGACAGGAGAGGTTTAAATACCTCACTGATGGTAATAGGTTACAGGTGCTTGGGACAGGTGGCAGTGATGAGATGAAGGAGAGAGAAGGAAAGTGGAGTGGATCCCTGAGAGACACGGAGTGGATCTGACAGAACCCCTCCCTCAAGGAACGGCACCGGACGTTCCACCTGACTGCCCGGGGTGTGAAGAATGGAAGTCCCTAATTAACTGTGGATCGAGAATGTGGCGTGCAGGAACCCAGGAACGTTCTTCTGGACCATACCCCTCCCAGTCTACCAGGTACTGAATGCCTCGACCATGATGTCTAGATCTAAGGAGCCGTCGCACCGAATATGCTGGAGCACCTCCGACGAGCTGGGCGGAGGCGGGGCTTGGTGGCGGAACCAGAGGACTCTCCGAAGGGGGCTTGATCCTAGAAACATGAAAGGATGGGTGAATCCGCATAGACCGAGAAAGCTTCAACCTTACCGCCACCGGGTTGATGATCCTCACTATAGTGAAGGGACCAATGAATCGTGGAGCCAATTTCTTCGACTCCACTCGGAGAGGAATGTCTCTGGTGGAGAGCCATACCCGGTCCCCTACCTTGTACTGGGGACTCTGCTTGCGGTGGCGATTGGCGGCTGTCGAATACTGGGTGGAAGCTCGCACGAGCCCTGTTCCATGTCCCTCTGCAACGTCGGATGAGGGCTTGGACAGACGGGACATTAGCCTCCCTCTCCTGGGCAGGGAATAGTGGTGGCTGGAACCCGTAGACGCACTGGAAAGGAGATATTCCAGTAGCCGAGCTCGTCAAGGAGTTGTGGGCGTACTCCACCCACAACAGCTGAGAGGCCCAGGAAGATGGTGTTTGTCCAGCCACACACCTCAAGGCCGACTCCATCTCCTGGTTCAACCGTTCTGTCTGTCCATTGGACTGCGGGTGAAATCCAGAGGACAAACTGACTGTAGCCCCTAAAAGGGAGCAAAACTCCCGCCAAACTGTAGATGTAAACTGGCGTCCCCGGTCAGACACAATGTCCATAGGTAGTCCATGGATCCGAAGACATTCTGGAGTACCAGTTCTGCCGTCTCTTTGCTGAGGGCAACTTAGGCAGAGCTATGAGGTGAGCCATCTTTGAGAAACGGTCAATGATGGAAAGGATCACCGTGTTGCCATTAGATTCCGGAAGACCGTAACTAAATCCAGGGACATATGAGACCAGGGTCGCCTGGGAACCGGAAGTGGCCGAAGAAGCCCAGATGGAGCATGATGAGAGGGCTTCTGCTGGCTGCA
Organism: Perccottus glenii; assembly: GCA_024416835.2. Lineage (NCBI taxonomy): Eukaryota > Metazoa > Chordata > Actinopteri > Gobiiformes > Odontobutidae > Perccottus > Perccottus glenii. The sequence continues at coordinate 8,007,306 of CM044555.2, read as the reverse complement.
GACAGGACATGCCGTGACAAACGCCGAACATCCTCTTCCTCCTTAGGCCACCAGAATCGCCGTTGGAGAAAAGAGAGTCCGCCGTATCCCGGGTGGCAAGCGAGTCGAGACGAATGGACCCACTGAAGAACCTCCGACCGCAGACCCGCAGGAACAAATAGTTTTCCTCTGGACAGGAACTGGGGACAGTAATGGTGTTCAAGGCTGTTTTAACGCGCTCTTCAATGGGCCAGGTGACGGCTGCTACCAGCTGGGATGGAGGTAAGATGGAGGTCACCTCAGAAGAGGTCTCCTCCTTCTGGAATTTCGAGAAAGGGCATCAGGTTTCTGATTCCGGGACCCTGGTCGGAATGACAAAACAAAATTAAATCGAGTAAAGAACAATGACCAACGAGCTTGACGAGATGTCAAGCGCTTGGCTGACCGGATATATTCCAAATTCTTGTGGTCAGTCCACACAAGAAAAGGTTGTTCGCTCCCTCCAGCCAGTGCCGCCATTCCTCCAAGGCTAGCTTAACCGCCAACAGCTCCCTATTACCTATGTCGTAGTTCTGTTCAGCGGAGACAGGCGACGAGACAAATAGGCACACGGGTGTAATTTCTGGTCTGAAGCGGCGTTGGGACAGAACTGCGCCTATTCCCACGCCGGAAGCATCCACTCTACGACAAACTGGCTACCAGAGTTTGGGATGATAAGCACTGGAGCTGAAGAAAACGAAGCTTCAGGTCCCGGAATGCTGAATCGGCTTCGCTGGACCAGATGAACGGAACCTTAGATGAGGTAAGTGCTGTCATAGGAGCCGCCAAGGTACTATAGCCACGGATGAAACGTCTATAGAAGTTGGCAAACCCCAAGAAGCGTTGCAGTTGCTTTCGACTGCGGAGATGGCCAATCCAATACTGCCGACACCTTGGAAGGATCCATCTGAATCTTACCCTGGGCGACAATGTAACCCAGAAAAGAGACGCTGGAGTGCGTGAAATTCGCATTTCTCAGCCTTGACAAAAGCGAATTCTCCAGCAGGCGTTGAAGGACTGACTGGACATGATGAACATGCTCCTTGTGATTCTTGGAAAAGATAAGGATATCATCCAGATAGACAAATACGAACTTGTCGAGCATGTCCGCAACACATCATTAACCAGGTTCTGGAAAACAGCGGAGCATTAGTCAGTCCAAAGGGCATCACCAGATATTCATAATGGCCTGACGAGGTGTTAAATGCTGTCTTCCATTCGTCCCCTCTCGGATACGAACCAGGTGGTATGCATTGCGAAGATCCAATTTGGAAAACACCGTTGCCCTCCAGGAGTTCAAAGGCGGAGGCCAGAAGGGAAGCGGATACCTGTTCTTTATGGTAATCTCATTAAGTCCACGGTAATCAATGCAGGGTCGGAGAGTCTTGTCTTTCTTCCCCACAAAGAAAAACCCCGCTGGTGATGAAGAAGGTCTTATTATTCCGGCTGCTAACGCATCTTTGATGTAAAGATCCATGGCCTCTCTTTCAGGAGTGGACAATGAATATAGTCGGCCTCTAGGAGGTGAGGTGCCAGGAAGCAAGTCAATAGCACAGTCATATGGCCGATGCGGGGGTAAGGCTGTGGCTTTGGCCTTATTAAAGACCTCCTTATAATCCTGGTACTCCTGGGAACGTTGGCGGCAGAGAGGATACAGGTGTACCAGGTAGTGGGTTGGGTAATCCCGCTGACTGAAGACAAACAGAGTGACAAGAATGACTCCACCCCAGTATCCCAATCAATGTGAGGATTATGGCGTCGCAACCAGGGGTAGCCCAAAATTAATGGAATCTCCGAAGACTGAATAAGGAAAAATCCGAGCGTTTCTTGATGGTTCCCAGAGATCAATAGAGTCACGGGACTGGTCCGATGGGTCACGGTACCCAGGAGGTGTCCATCCAGGGCCCGTGCAGGAACTGGTTTGGGTAGGGGAACTCGTGACAACCCAACTGAAGTGCCAAGGTCTCGTCCATAAAACTGCCGTCTGCCCCAGAGTCAATGAATGTAGTTAAAGTCTGTGGGCCCCCAGGAAGCAGCAGCTGGACATGGACAAGCGGGCGATTGATGGAGGAGACCCTCTGTAAGACTCAACAGTACTCCTCCATCTACTGCTGAGCCTGTCCTTTTAACGGACAGACCAATGCAACATGGCCCGGGTCCCCACAATACATACAAAGGTTCCTCCTTCGACGCCGTAGCTTCTCCTCAGGAGTGAGATGAGAGCGGCCAATTTGCATGGGTTCACTGGAATCTGTTGTGGAACTGAAATCTGTTGTGGATACAGAGAGCTGTGGTCGCTGGGGTCAAGAGGAAGATAAAGAGAACTCCGGGTAGCCCGCTCCCCTCGACGAGCTCGGACCCTCTGATCAACCCGGATTGACATACGGATTAAATCATCCAAGTTTTCTGGAAGCTCCCGAGAGGCAAGCTCATCTTTCATGTGCTCGGCCAACCCGAGAAGGAAAGCCTGGTGCTGTGCAGGAGCGTTAAATCCACTCTGCCGAGCAAGCGTCCGAAAGTCAATGGAATAATCCGCCACTGAACGAGATCCCTGTTTTAGTTGAAAAGGCCCCTGGCGCCGCGCCTCCTGATCCTCAGCGCCAAACACCCTCCGGAGTTCAGTAGATAAGGATTGGAAACTAGAGCAGGCTGGAGTACCTCTCTCCCACTCTGCGGTTCCCCAGAGACGTGCGCGCCCCGTAAGATGATTAATGACAAATGCCACCTTGGCTTTTTCTGTGGCAAATGTGTGGGGTTGCAGAGCAAACAGAATTGAACAGTTAACCAGAAAGGGATTACAACCACCTGCCTCTCCGGAGTAACGTTCTGGAATCCCGACCGAGGCTCCTGGACCGAATCGGTTGAACCACCGGGAAACAGGATCTGAAGGTGGAACGGAGGCCCGACTCTCTGTGGTCTTCGGAATACTCGATAGCTGAGAAGCCAGGAGATGGATCTGATTTGACATGGCCTGGAATGGGTCCTCCTGTTGAGACACAATCCGCTGGAACCCGGCGGAAATAGTGTTCATTTGGGCTTCATGATTCTGGAGAGTTTCTTCAATGAGGGTAAATCGATTTATTACTTTCTCTGCTTTGGCTGAGTCCATCTTGGCCAGATCGTTCTGTAATGCGGGAATGAGGACTCAAGTGCGCACAAGACAGTGAAGGTAAGTGATACTTTATTAAAGTACAGATAGTGATAGGAAGCTGGAGAGATGGGCTGAGAGTTGGAGTTGAACCATGAAGCTGAACCGAGACCTGGTGCCGAACCGGTGACTGGAGACCAAGCTGGAGAGCTGGGCTGAGAGTTGGAGTGAGCCGTGGAGCTGCGCCGAAGCCTGGAACCGAGTCGGTGACTGGGGCCAAGCTGGGGAGCTGGACTGAGAGTTGGAGTGAGCCGTGGAGCTGCGCCGAAGCCTGGAGCCGAGTCGGTGACTGGGGCCAAGCTGGGGAGCTGGACTGATAGTTGGAGTGAGCCGTGGAGCTGCGCCGAAGCCTGGAGCCGAGTCGGTGCCTAGGACCAAGCTGGGTAGCTGGGCTGAGAGTTGGAGTGAGCCGTGGAACTGCGCCGAAGCCTGGAGCCGAGCCGGTGACTGGAACCAAGCTAGGAAGCTGGGCTGAGTGTGAAGTCCAAACCTGAGACTTGGAGTGAAGGCTGGAGAGAGGACTGAGACAAGAGCTGGAACAAACGCTGGAAACATTCACACAAAGTATGCTGAACGATCTGGCAGGGAAGAGGTGGACAGGAGAGGTTTAAATACCTCACTGATGGTAATAGGTTACAGGTGCTTGGGACAGGTGGCAGTGATGAGATGAAGGAGAGAGAAGGAAAGTGGAGTGGATCCCTGAGAGACACGGAGTGGATCTGACACCTTTGATAAGATAAAACTAAATAAATATAAAATTCAGCATTAACCTTGGGGCTACGCCAAGACACTGTGTAGTGTAATATTTCTGTCACGGTGGCTCAGGACTCTGATCAGTTGGCCGCGGCCTCCGCCTCCGGCTCCCCCGCCCCTACAGACTCGCAGATGAGAAACAGGTGTGCGGGAGCGCCGGCGGAGCAAGACCAGCTGAGCCGAGTTGGCAATCAACAGAGGATAAGAAGCACCGCAGCCTGCTCCTCGTTGCCAGATCGTAACACTAACTTTAGTCAGTCCTACATCTAGCTTGCTATTGAGTATTTGTATTTCGTATTACTTACATGTTCCTTTGTTCGTCTCAGATCCTTCCAGTCCTGCCGTTTGTCCTGTTCCTGCTCCGCCTCGGCCTGCTCCTGTACCTTCAAGTCTCGTCCTCGATTCCGTTCCAGTCCAGCCCCGGTCTTGTCCTGTGTCCTCTCGTTATCCCAGAAGAACTCGTTATTCCTTTGTGTCTCAATAAATCTGTTTATATTCCTTGTGTGTGTCTGCATTTGGGTTGTCTTGCCGGTCCGTAACAATTTCATGTTTTGTGTTTTAATTCTGTATACTTATTTAGTTATTCATTTATGCATAATGAGTTTATGTTATGTGTGTTATGGTTTATACTTATGCATGGTTTATAATCAAGTAAGGGATGTTATATTAAGACATCTAGAAACATATTGATGTAAAAGAGAAAACATAATGTCAGAGTGCATGGATTGAAACATGTTTAGTTTAATGCACACACACAGGGAAGATCTAGATAGGGCCTGTTACCGAAGGTTAAAGACGAAAGGAGAGGCTCGAGGAGGAGGGGGTCCTCATGGCCTTACAGAATGACATCAGAAAGTTAATGAGGATCTTCAAAGCCTTACAGGAAGAGTTATTACTATACTGTCTTATCAAAACTGTATAAAAGCTTATGTCTACTGTACAATATTCAGTAGAGCTGGAGAAGTCTACTCGGGTCGTTATTGTTGTGGTTGTGAACAATAAAGACTCTTTGGCATTGAACTGGTTGTGCGTTCATGACTTATTCCATACAATACTGACAAAGACTGAGAGATCAGTTTTGACACTACAACTGTGCACCATTAGTAGCATCGAATACAGTTTAATATTATTATTATTATTGTTATTATTATTATTTATTTGATTGCACATCACTATTCTACAAACAGACTGTCACCTCTGAGTTAACAACCATGTTAGACTGAAGTAGACTGAAACTGCACTTGCATGGATTTATACTGTCATCACATAATCTGATTTTCAGCATTAAACACACTTCTTTGTTTTATTTAGTTTTAAGTTTTCTGCTCTGGACTGACATATGTCTTGTGGTTAGGTACGCAATATTTATTTATTTATATATTTATATTTCCCATATATTTGAAACTTACTAACTACAGTACATATATACTGTACGTCTTTGTAATTACTGAGACACTGCTGGAAATCTGAATTCATCTCGGGATCAATAAAGCATTTATCTACTGAAATAACTGGAAGATTGGCGGTTCGATTCCTGCTTTCCCCACAGTTCATACTGCCATTGTGTCCTTGGACAAGTCACTTAACCCACCTTGCCTCCAGTGTCTGAGTCATTGATGTATGAATGTGTGAGAATATTTAGTAATGTTCGATGAGTTCGTAGTCGCTAAATGGCTGCCACGTCAAAGTCATCCATTGATATGTCTATGATACTCCCATAGAATAGTTTGTAATTGAATCAACACGGTGCTACAAGTGATGCTTAAAGGTTATGACTTTATTGAAATCAACTAATAACCCATAGTAACTAAAAAGGATAATGTTGAGCTTTTTTGATTAAAGCAAACAAAATCACAGAAGTTTTATGATTAAAGATATAAAAATTAATCTATAAAGATCAGCTTAATAAAGGAGTGCTGATGCTGGTGCTCAAATAGTAAACAGCAGGTGACCACTGAAGGTGCTGTGATGGTTCACATTATCAAAGATTTTATCACCGGGCCACAGCTGAACATACACAGCATCTCCAGCCTCAAGGATCAGAGTTGCTGCATTGGAAGCGCTGCTAAAACCTGATGCCTGGTGCTCATAAGCAGCAACAACATTCACTCCATTCTTCACCAACACAGCAGCTGTCTGGTCTGGCGCAAAGACACCAATGTAGAACTCAAAGTGGTAGGCCCCTTTCACCAGTGCAGTGAAATAACCTGGAGGATATTTTAGACAGAGGTAGTATAAATATGAGCAGAAGTGCAATGATTGGTTACACATGTCAGTTCATCATTTTACCTGTTTGTGGGTTGTAGGCATTTCCAAAGTTTGAGACGACATTTTTAAAGACCAGAGTAGTTTGGCCGTTCAATGGTCCAAGGAGTATGTCTCCTGAAGCTGATAAACTGGCTGAGAAAGCCACTTTATGGACAGAGAAAAGGAGAAACAAAGATGTGTTTATAAGGAACATGATTAATAGACATGGATCATCTGCTGTATCTTTTTCAAAAAAAAAATTACAATAAAAACTTGATGAGGCATTCCATACAAATCCTTATCTGTGAGCTGTAGCTTCTCACTCTTAGTTTGAGCATTGATTGCAGTAGGAAAATGCAATCTACCAACCAACCTAATAAATCCAAATATCATTAAAACAATGAAAAACTGTAGTGATTAATTGGATATATCCTTTTTATTGTATAGGACGATGAATAGATGTCATGGGAGCTAATCTTCCCTTGTTGAAGTTAATTAAAAATATTTTTTTATGATTTATATATTTTATTTGTAAAATATTTTATTTAATAAAATTAAATAAAATAGTAAAAATCAATCTTGTGTAAAAATGACGTGTTATAATTGTGTATATTATTTTAGAAAAGTCCTATTGCTTACCTTGGTTTGATGGCTGGCCAGGATCCTCTTGAGATCCATCTTGATGGATCTCATTTGTTGAGATCCAGGAGACGGAGCTGATCAGCAGCAAAAGCACAAAGACAATTGTGTTTGGCATCTTTGAACTGAAGTGAATCTCTTCTGTGTTGTAGCACACTTATATAGGCCAATGTATCTAATCACTTTGGAATGTGTCCAGAACCCACAACCAATAGCACGTATGTAAAGTAAGATTACTGGTTTAACAAGGGCTTACATTTAGTCATTTAGCAGACGCTTTCATTAGAGGAACACAATGGAAGCAATTTTAACAACACAGGGTAACAAAACGCATAACTGCACTAAAAACTAGTCTGTTAAAACCCAGCACAGTATACAAAGCTAAGGTTTTTATTTTAATTAAAGAAAAGGAATAGACAGAAAGGAAGTAGAATTCAGTGTTTGTCAGTCAGGTGTTGATGAAAGAGATGGCTACAGAATCTGCTGATCTTGTAGCAGCAGGTAGATAATTCCAACAATGTGGAACAGATCCAGAGAAGATATGTGAGAGTGATTTTTTAGAGCCTAGACCTATAGTGTCTCAAAATTGATTATTTTGTTCTTCCTCTGAGTGAAGACTAAACGTTTTCTTGCAAGTTTAAAGCAGCCAGGTCTTTAGTCTTGACGTTAAAGACGCCTGCGTTAAAACAAACTCATTTTCGAGGGGGCTGAAGTCCAGCCTAAATCAAATTTTATTTATATAGCCCAGTATCACAACAACAATTGCCGCAAAGAGCTGAACAAAAAACTGAAGACAAACAGGCTGAACTAGACAACATCCCCTGTCCTTAGACCCTCCATCAGGGTCAGAAGAAAAACTCATAAAAACCCAGCCAGGGCAAAAGAGAAACCTCAGGGAGAACCACAAAAGGAGGATCTACTCCCAGGACGGACAGGCCGTGCAGTGGATGTGTCCGGGACAGACACTGACAAATAGTCAAAATGTACAAAATGACAATAAATCAGTTTTAAGATGGTCTTTAACTGTACCAGGCCAATGGAAAGTTCTCAACCCTGAAGATGAGTTGACAATACGGTCCACGCTATGCCAGTTATCACTGAGTAGCCATGTAAATTGTATACAGCAAGTGCTCCTTAACATGCCGCACACTACAGCAGTGACTGAGGAGCACAGGTTCTGAATGTTCAGATGTTATTCACATCCACAATAGAGCGGGAACACCAGCAGGAATGGATCAAGCTTTGGCCAGAAGATTTTGGCAAATTAGGAGTGTCCCCTCAGGTTTCATCTCCTGCTCTGGGCTCCTTTTAAAGCCTCTGATGGTTTCCAGCTGACTTCAACAGAGAAGATGGTCCATTTTCATCAGGAACTTTTAGTAGTATTTGTAATATCATATTATTTCTTAGTGCCATTAACACCAGCAGGGAGTGCCTCTGTGGGTCCTGAGCTGCTTCCACTTCCTTCAAGTAAGCATTCATTTAAACCCAAAGTAAGACATACTTTATACAGAGTTTACATCTGACAAGTGAGTAAGCCCAGAAGGTAAGGAAGCATTCTGGTGATTATGTTCTTGTGTAGTTGAAGAAAACAGAACACATCAGTCAGAAATACAGTATGTTTTTGAGGACAGTAAAATCAAGCATTTTTGTTGCTTTGAAAAAATAGATGTGGAGCTTTATAAAACTAAAGATAAGTTTAGTGCTTTCTCATAACTACCCAGAGCAATCCTTATTTTCAACCTGATTAATAAGTTATAAACTTGTGAATGTGTTTTTAAATAAAGCACACAGTGTGGTTAAACTAGAACTAGAAACATTTAAAGTGTCTGCGTGTGTTGTGCACATATTCAGTAAAACAACTCCACACTTTCACCAAGTACCAGGTCACATGGTCAGTTATGGACCAAAGCTTTACTTATTTGTCTGCAGGCACCAAACTATGTCCAGCAGCCAGTCACTAATAGAAATGGACAAGATAAATCACACTATCAAGTCTAGTTCTGTGACTTTTTTTGCTAGAAATTATTAAAGAATTATTTCCTCAACCAGCGCCTTTCACTTTTGAGAAACAGGTCTGACAGCATCCCTCCAGTTTGTGTTGCTTCAACACCTTTATCTTCAGTATGTATAGGCCTCTCTTAAACTTAATATAAATGATATTAAATATATTAAAATATGATGTATTTTGACTGAGCGACTTTGTTCAGTCATAATACTGGGTTGTTGGTTGTCTGTGAAAGCCACCCAATAAAGAAGATTAATACAGATACTTTATTAACACCCCAGAAAAGAACAGAAAACTGAAAAGTGTTAGACTGACACGTCTTTGTCATTCGCTGCGTCAGATGTTTCACTGAACGTTACACTCACTGTTCTCAAAATGTAACAGATCTAGTTCAAGAGGTTTACATCAGGAAATAACCATGACAGTTGTTAGCTACACCTCGGATGAAGCAACAATCCTCCAAACAGCTTGTAATTTCTTTTGGGGGAGGGGCCTTAGAGGGGAGCGACCGGTTTGCATTTTCTCCTCGTGTCACAGAAATCCTGCTGAAGTCAACTTCTCTCCAACTGCTGCTTTTTGTTCTGGTCGTGACTTAGGTTTGATGGAAAGTGAATGTTGTTGTTGCTGAAGTTAAAAAGAGCATTTGCAATGAATGATATAATTGTCTTGATGTAGACAGTTACAAGTGGTTCATCCAGCCAGGTATTCATCTGTGGTGCCTTTGCAAATGCTTGTATGCAGTGTTTTATTCATCCAACTTAAACCCAAAGTAAGACATACTTTATACAGAGTTTACATCTGACAAGTGAGTAAGCCCAGAAGGTAAAGAGGCATTCTGGTGAAAATGTTCTTTTCACCAGAATGCTTCAACACAACCTCAATCAAAACACAACAAAAGCATAGTCTCAGCAAATTTTTAGCATAACTCAATTTCAGTAACTAACTAATGACGGCATGGCCTCTATCTCAAGTTAGAACGATGTTTAAAATGTCCCAGACTTGTTTGTTTTACATTTTAAAGTTGATCTTAGACATTACATGCATACAAGTGAATGACAAAGACGTGTCAGTCTAACACTTTTCAGTTTTCTGTTCTTTTCTGGAGGGTTAATAAAGTATCTGTATTATTCATCCTTATTGGGTGGCTTTCACAGACAACCAACAATCCAGTATTATGACTGAACAAAGTCGCTCAGTCAAAATACATTATATTTTAATATATTTAATATAATTTATATGACGTAAATACTGAAGATAAAAGTGTTGAAGCAACACAAACTGGAGGGATGCTGTCAGACCTGTTTCTCAAAAGTGAAAGGCGCTGGTTGAGGAAATAATTCTTCAATAATTTCAGCCAAAAAATGTCACAAAACTAGACTTGATAGTGTGAATTATCTTGTCATCGTTCTGACTTGAAAAGAAGCCATGCCGTCATTAACTGAAGTTACTGAAATTAAGTTATGCTGAATGTTAGCTGAGACTATGCTTTTGTTGTGTTTGGTTGAAGTATTGTCAGGCTCCACTTGTAATGTGCAGTAAATGTTTAACATATTAATAAGAGTCTAATGAAATGAGGTTGGTGGTGATGATGGCTGTTGACCTGTTTATTTTTGTTAAAAACACAGTTTTTTGTCGATGATTAACTGTTGCGTTGAGCAAAGCAGTACGTGTGTGCATTTGTAGTGGTGCGTTTCAAACTAGTTTGACACAAAGCGTCTCCCTTGCAGTCTGTGTATGAGTGTGAAGGTAGGGTGGGCATGGTTCGTCACAGCATAATGCATTGCACCAACAAGCGCCACCCCTTCGACTCTGTTCTGTTGACACAGAAGAGTTTAGAAAGCTGAGAGTGAATAAATGCACATTGTGTTCACACAGAGTCATTGTTCTTTCTTTAAAAACCTGCCAACTAAAAAGTGAACTGTGAAAACAAGGGCTTCTTAATTAATCAGGAGAGAGTTGTAGAACCTTATTTGTGGAGATAATGAGACTTTATTTATATAAAATAACTGCACTATAGCACTATGAAGGCATTGTGAGACAGAACTATGGACAAGTACAAAAACCTAGGTAAAGCAGGAGCTACAGACTGACAGAGTTCAAATAGAGTCTGAAGTCACATCAGAGTCTGGGACTGTCACTAATGTCTGAAAGTAAGGCTGCAGTGAGGCTTATTCTGTCGTGTCAGAGGATTTAAGTAGCATGCTGTCCCAATTTAGTTTATTAAACTTTTTTATTTCATAGGCCATTTCTTTTTACTTAATATGGTGGCTATTTGTTTAAGTCTTAAACAAAGAAACTAATCAAATGGCCACTGAGCCACCGTCCAGGACTAGTCTTTACGAATGTCAAAATAAAAGAATGTCTATAAGAAAAGCCTTTTATGGAATGATTTAAAAATTATTTATAAAGCACCTTAAAACATATGCTTTAAGAAGTCAACGTAATTGTCTTATCTGTCAAACTATTGACTATTCAAAGTTGTTACATTATTTTACATCTTGAGTTATTTTTCTGATATTTTATTCTAGTTTTGTCTTACTTTTACTTTGTGGTTATATTTATGAGTGTTATTGTAGGCATCAGCATCTGTTGGTGTGTTTTATTCCACTTGTGTTTAATCACATTGAACAGTGCGTGACGTGAGTTTTTTCAAAGAATCCAAGAAAGGAACAAGTGTCACAGAAAACCAAACAAAATGTTTCTGCTAAATCACATTTCCTTCTTAAAGATGAATGAAATTAATTAATGTCATGTGCAAAGAACAATTCCCTGAACATGATCCAGTTAAAAGGGTTTTTTTTTTTCCATGAAGCCTCCAGTTATGTTTGTAAAACCAGTCTGACAGAATGTAGCCCTCAATACATTTGCAGTGTTTTCTTCATCCAACTTAAACCCAAAGTAAGACATACTCTATACAGAGTTTACATCTGACAAGTGAGTAAGCCCAGAAGGTAAGGAGGCATTCTGGTGAAAATGTTCTTGTGTAGTTGAAGAAAACAGAACACATCAGTCAGAAATACAGTATGTTTTTGAGGACAGTAAAATCAAGCATTTTTGTATCTTTGAATAAATAGATGTGGAGCTTTATAAAACTAAAGATAAATTTAGTGCTTTCTCATAACTACCCAGAGCAATCCTTATTTTCAACCTGATTAATAAGTTATAAACTTGTGAATGTGTTTTTAAATAAAGCACACAGTGTGGTTAAACTAGAACTAGAAACATTTAAAGTGTCTGCGTGTGTTGTGCACATATTCAGTAAAACAACTCCACACTTTCACCAAGTACCAGGTCACATGGTCAGTTATGGACCAAAGCTTTACTTATTTGTCTGCAGGCACCAAACTATGTCCAGCAGCCAGTCACTAATAGAAATGGACAAGATAAATCACACTATCAAGTCTAGTTCTGTGACTTTTTTTGCTAGAAATTATTAAAGAATTATTTCCTCAACCAGCGCCTTTCACTTTTGAGAAACAGGTCTGACAGCATCCCTCCAGTTTGTGTTGCTTCAACACCTTTATCTTCAGTATGTATAGGCCTCTCTTAAACTTAATATAAATTATATTAAATATATTAAAATATAATGTATTTTGACTGAGCGACTTTGTTCAGTCATAATACTGGGTTGTTGGTTGTCTGTGAAAGCCACCCAATAAAGAAGATTAATACAGATACTTTATTAATCCCCCAGAAAAGAACAGAAAACTGAAAAGTGTTAGACTGACATGTCTTTGTCACTGCGTCAGATGTTTCACTGAACGTTACACTCACTGTTCTCACAATGTAACAGATCCAGTTCAAGACGTTTACATCAGGAATTAACCATGACAGTTGTTAGCTTCACCTCGGATAAAGCAAAAATTTTTTGTTCATTTGTACATTTTTCTTACTTTAGCTTGTAATTTCTTTTGGGGGAGGGGCCTTAGAGGGGAGCGACAGGTTTGCATGTTCTCCCCGTGTCACAGAAATTTAGCGTTTTAGCGTCAGTTCAGGCAGGCCACGAAGTCAAGCTCTGCTGTCAGCTGATACCCAGATCTAACAGCTGATCTGATTGCTAAAGCACTCAATTGTCCGTTCAAACAGGGCGCCCTATTTAAGTGCATTTTCAGTCTGCTGCTTGGCTGCTTCCACTGCATTGCTTGTAAAGCGCAGCTTTTGTTTGAAAACAATGAGATTACTCTTATATTTTGCTGTACTCACCCAACTGCTAACCATGTCTACCACCGGTGCAAATGATGAAGACCAATGGCAAATTGAGTTCATCGAAGAATCCCAGCAACAAATAAGTCAAGCAGAAGAAGTCATTCAAGACGAAAGCAACGCTTCTATCCGTCGAAGCTCACGTCTGGCGAGTAAATCATATAGTCCTCTCAGCATCATTGACTGGCTACTGCCGAAGTTACTGGAAACCTTGTATAAACACGATATCCCGGCACTGACCGGAGCTACGCATAAAGAACTGTTTGCTTTGCTTTGTGAAAAAGTTTACGTCCCAGCAGCGGATTTTCCTCCTCCTCCTCCTTTCTAAGGCAGGAAACAGGCGCAGAAGAGAAAGAATATTGGCCCAGCTTCCACTCCGACTGATGTTGCACCCAAGCGGGCAGGTGGTTCAGCGGTCACAAACCGAGCAGTCAACTCTTTTTCAGTTCAAAGCAACGACCCAGTGTTGTCCGCATTGTCCAGCATTCAGTTTTCGCTCTCCGACATGAACTCCAGAATTCAGGCTTTGGAGTCCGGTTCAACATCAAAGTCCTCGGCTAATCCTCTCTCCTCTGACCTTCTTCTGAGAACTCCTCATCGGCTACGGCATCAGCGCAGCTGTCCATGATGCAGGACAATGAAGTCATCAATTCCGGGACTATACCCCGAAGAACGATGGGAAGTGCAGTTCCAGTGTCTACAGGCTCTCCATTCTTTCCGCCGGCTGCTGCAATTTCTCATCAGTTGAGAAGCCAAATCGTTGTAGGTAATGATGTTAATCTTGTAAAAATATTGCTGTGCTCCGAAATGAGTGAGAAACGTGTCGTTGACTGCGGCGATGTATCTGTTATGCTTAAAGACAGCGATCCCCGGCTTTTCAAAATGTTAACACTAGCTGAGTTTAACGTGGCATTTGGTGTTTTCAGAGATGTTATATGAGAAATCTTTCCGTCTCGTAGAGCCGAGCTGGACACCTATTTAGCAATCATTTCTGACTTGGCTTTGACTTATGGAGGAACTCTCTTTTATGACTATCATAAGTCATTCTCTGCAAAAGCTGCTATGTTTATTCAACGTTTCAATCAGAGATTGGACTGGTCAGTTGTCGACTTGACCCTCATAAGCAGACATTTCACTGGTCATCAAGCTCTCTCCTGCTCGATCTGTGGCTCTCATTCTCATACTCTCAATCTATGCCCAAAATCTGTCTCCTCAACCCTCTAAGTCTGACTTTCAAACTCTTGATTCTAAGGTAATACCGTCTGCTACTCCATTGTGCTATAATTTTAATGAAAATGTTTGCAAATTCTATAATTGTAAATATGTTCATGCTTGTAGTTACTGTGGGGACGGCCACCCAAAATCTGTGTGCCCAAGACGAACTCGCTTTATGAAAAAGGAGAAGAAGAAATAAAGCTATCAACCCCAGTCAATGTTCCAAAACTGGGACAGGCATTGAGAAATCATCCTAACCGCTGCTTCGTCAATTATTTAATAACTGGACTTATTCAAGGTTTTTTTCCACGCACGCTCTCATAATGCCCTCCCACAGGCTTACGATGCAACACTCCCTTTGCCCATTTTGGTAACATCCTCTGACGAAGGAGTCTGAAATGTCCGGATGTATTCGCCATTTTTTTGCCCTGACTTTGAGGCTGTTTCGGCAAATAGGGGACCAATGGGCGGATATCATCCATAATTATTATACAATCTATGGTGTGTGTGTGTGTGAGCGTGTGTGTGTGTGTGTGTGTGTGCGTGTGTGTGTGAGTGTGTGCGTGTGAGTGAGTGTGTGTGTGTGTGTGTGTGTGTTTGTGCGTGCCTGTGAGTGTGTGTGTGTGTGTGTGTGTGTGTGTGAGTGTGTGTTTGTGCGTGCCTGTGACAGTGTGTGTGTGTGTGTGCGTGTGTGTGTGTGAGTGTGTGTGTGTGTGTGAGTGTGAGTGTGTGTGAGTGTGTGTGAGTGTGTGTTTGTGCGTGCCTTTGAGTGTGTGTTTGTGCGTGCCTGTGTGTGTGTGTGTGTGTGTGTGTGTGTGTGTGTGTGTGTGTGTGTGTGTGTGTGTGTGTGTGTGTGCGTGCGTGCGTGCGTGCGTGTGATTACTTATTTGTCTGCAGGCACCAAAAATGTCCAACAGTCAGTCACACTATCAAGTCTCGTCCTGTGACATTTGTTGGTAGATATTATTAAAGATTTATTTCCTCAACCAGCGCCTTTCACTTTTGAGAAACAGGTCTGACAGTATCCCTCCAGTTTGTGTTGCTTTAACACTTTTATCTTTAGTATTTATAGGCCTCTCTTAAACTTAATATAAATTATATTAAATATATTAAAAATATAATGAATTTTGACTGAGGGACTTTGTTCAGTCATAATACTGGGTTGTTGGTTGTCTGTGAAAGCCACCCAATAAAGAAGATTAATACAGATACTTTATTAACACCCCAGAAAAGAACAGAAAACTGAAAAGTGTTAGACTGACACGTCTTTGTCATTCGCTGCGTCAGATGTTTCACTGAACGTTACACTCACTGTTCTCAAAATGTAACAGATCTAGTTCAAGAGGTTTACATCAGGAAATAACCATGACAGTTGTTAGCTACACCTCGGATGAAGCAACAATCCTCCAAACAGCTTGTAATTTCTTTTGGGGGAGGGGCCTTAGAGGGGAGCGACCGGTTTGCATTTTCTCCTCGTGTCACAGAAATCCTGCTGAAGTCAACTTCTCTCCAACTGCTGCTTTTTGTTCTGGTCGTGACTTAGGT
Organism: Perccottus glenii; assembly: GCA_024416835.2. NCBI lineage: Eukaryota > Metazoa > Chordata > Actinopteri > Gobiiformes > Odontobutidae > Perccottus > Perccottus glenii. The sequence continues at coordinate 7,991,533 of CM044555.2, read as the reverse complement.
TTGATGGAAAGTGAATGTTGTTGTTGCTGAAGTTAAAAAGAGCATTTGCAATGAATGATATAATTGTCTTGATGTAGACAGTTACAAGTGGTTCATCCAGCCAGGTATTCATCTGTGGTGCCTTTGCAAATGCTTGTATGCAGTGTTTTATTCATCCAACTTAAACCCAAAGTAAGACATACTTTATACAGAGTTTACATCTGACAAGTGAGTAAGCCCAGAAGGTAAAGAGGCATTCTGGTGAAAATGTTCTTTTCACCAGAATGCTTCAACACAACCTCAATCAAAACACAACAAAAGCATAGTCTCAGCAAATTTTTAGCATAACTCAATTTCAGTAACTAACTAATGACGGCATGGCCTCTATCTCAAGTTAGAACGATGTTTAAAATGTCCCAGACTTGTTTGTTTTACATTTTAAAGTTGATCTTAGACATTACATACATACAAGTGAATGACAAAGACGTGTCAGTCTAAAACTTTTCAGTTTTCTGTTCTTTTCTGGAGGGTTAATAAAGTATCTGTATTATTCATCTTTATTGGGTGGCTTTCACAGACCAACAATCCAGTATTATGACTGAACAAAGTCGCTCAGTCAAAATACATTATATTTTAATATATTTAATATAATTTATATGAAATACTGAAGATAAAAGTGTTGAAGCAACACAAACTGGAGGGATGCTGTCAGACCTGTTTCTCAAAAGTGAAAGGCGCTGGTTGAGGAAATAATTCTTCAATAATTTCAGCCAAAAAATGTCACAAAACTAGACTTGATAGTGTGAATTATCTTGTCATCGTTCTGACTTGAAAAGAAGCCATGCCGTCATTAGCTGAAGTTACTGAAATTAAGTTATGCTGAATGTTAGCTGAGACTATGCTTTTGTTGTGTTTGGTTGAAGTATTGTCAGGCTCCACTTGTAATGTGCAGTAAATGTTTAACATATTAATAAGAGTCTAATGAAATGAGGTTGGTGGTGATGATGGCTGTTGACCTGTTTATTTTTGTTAAAAACACAGTTTTTTGTCGATGATTAACTGTTGCGTTGAGCAAAGCAGTACGTGTGTGCATTTGTAGTGGTGCGTTTCAAACTAGTTTGACACAAAGCGTCTCCCTCTTGCAGTCTGTGTATGAGTGTGTGAAGGTAGGGTGGGCATGGTTCGTCACAGCATAATGCATTGCACCAACAAGCGCCACCCCTTCGACTCTGTTCTGTTGACACAGAAGAGTTTAGAAAGCTGAGAGTGAATAAATGCACATTGTGTTCACACAGAGTCATTGTTCTTTCTTTAAAAACCTGCCAACTAAAAAGTGAACTGTGAAAACAAGGGCTTCTTAATTAATCAGGAGAGAGTTGTAGAACCTTATTTGTGGAGATAATGAGACTTTATTTATATAAAATAACTGCACTATAGCACTATGAAGGCATTGTGAGACAGAACTATGGACAAGTACAAAAACCTGGGTAAAGCAGGAGCTACAGACTGACAGAGTTCAAATAGAGTCTGAAGTCACATCAGAGTCTGGGACTGTCACTAATGTCTGAAAGTAAGGCTGCAGTGAGGCTTATTCTGTCGTGTCAGAGGATTTAAGTAGCATGCTGTCCCAATTTAGTTTATTAACCTTTTTTATTTCATAGGCCATTTCTTTTTACTTAATATGGTGGCTATTTGTTTAAGTCTTAAACAAAGAAACTAATCAAATGGCCACTGAGCCACCGTCCAGGACTAGTCTTTACGAATGTCAAAATAAAAGAATGTCTATAAGAAAAGCCTTTTATGGAATGATTTAAAAATTATTTATAAAGCACCTTAAAACATATGCTTTAAGAAGTCAACGTAATTGTCTTATCTGTCAAACTATTGACTATTCAAAGTTGTTACATTATTTTACATCTTGAGTTATTTTTCTGAAATTTTATTCTAGTTTTGTCTTACTTTTACTTTGTGGTTATATTTATGAGTGTTATTGTAGGCATCAGCATCTGTTGGTGTGTTTTATTCCACTTGTGTTTAATCACATTGAACAGTGCGTGACGTGAGTTTTTTCAAAGAATCCAAGAAAGGAACAAGTGTCACAGAAAACCAAACAAAATGTTTCTGCTAAATCACATTTCCTTCTTAAAGATGAAGGAAATTAATTATCTCATGTGCAAAGAACAATTCCCTGAACATGATCCAGTTAAGAGGGTTTTTTTTTTCCATGAAGCCTCCAGTTATGTTTGTAAAACCAGTCTGACAGAATTTAGCCCTCGATACATTTGCAGTGTTTTCTTCATCCAACTTAAACCCAAAGTAAGACATACTCTATACAGAGTTTACATCTGACAAGTGAGTAAGCCCAGAAGGTAAGGAGGCATTCTGGTGAAAATGTTCTTGTGTAGTTGAAGAAAACAGAACACATCAGTCAGAAATACAGTATGTTTTTGAGGACAGTAAAATCAAGCATTTTTGTATCTTTGAAAAAATAGATGTGGAGCTTTTGCAAATTCTATAATTGTAAATATGTTCATGCTTGTAGTTACTGTGGGGACGGCCACCCAAAATCTGTGTGCCCAAGACGAACTCGCTTTATGAAAAAGGAGAAGAAGAAATAAAGCCATCAACCCCAGTCAATGTTCCAAAACTGGGACAGGCATTGAGAAATCATCCTAACCGCTGCTTCGTCAATTATTTAATAACTGGACTTATTCAAGGTTTTTTTGCAGGACTGATATGGTTGCCTAATTTTTCTTTTTCCTGTAATAATTTGCTTTCTGCTGTAAAAGAACTTGAAATTGTTGATACATTGTTGGAAAAGGAAGTTAAGAAAGGATTCCTGATTGGGCCTTTTGATAAATCTCCCTTCTCAATTTTTCGTATTAACCCTATAGGGATTGCTACTCGGAAATATTCAGGGAAGAAACGCTTAATTTTTGATTTGTCTGCCCCTCATAATGACGCTGCTCAAAGTATCAACAGTCTTATTCCACTAGCTCCGTTTTCTCTGTTTTACGCAACCATTGACAATGCAATTAAGTTCATAAAAATTGCAGGTAGGGGTGCATGGCTTGCAAAGGCAGATATTTCAAACGCCTTTAAAGTTATGCCTTTACATCCATCGCAGTGGCCTTTATTTGGCATCAAAAGGAGGAAAAAATTATACTTTTCAGTCAGGCTCACTTTCGGCTGTCGCAGTAGTCCAAAAATATTTGATACACTATCAGAGGTGCTATGTTGGATTCTCCTTAACAACCACAAATTACCATACATGCTTCATCTTTTAGACAATTTTTTGCTAGTGGATTATAAAAATGCAAAGCCAGAAAGATGCATTTCAGTTTTAAAACACACTTTCGCTGATTTAGGTGTTCCTCTTTCTGAGGAAAAAACTTTAGGTCCTCTTAAAGTTATCGAGTTTTTAGGCATTACATTAGATTCCAATCTAATGCAAGCTTATCTTGCTTGAGAAATTAAATCGCATCAGAGAAATCATGAGAAATGCTCAAATGTCCATATCTTTTTCAAAACGAGATTTGCTCTCTCTACTAGGCCATCTTAATTTCGCGATGCGTATAATTCCCCAAGGCAGGTCTTTTATTGCTAGACTCCTCGATCTATCCAAATCAGTTAAAGATCTTAAGGACATAGTTACCTTAGATCCAGGCTGCAGATCAGATCTCAAGTTCTGGTCTTTGCTCCTTTAAAATTGGAATGGCATTTCCTTTTTTCACTATGATGATATGAAGTCTTCTGCAGCCCTTAATTTGTATACAGACGCTGCGCCTTCTGCCGGGTTTGGGGGGGGGTTAATGGTCAGTGGTTTGCTAGTAAATGGCCAAAGGAGCTGCTATCTGTGCCTGATAATAACATGTCCACCGCTCTGTTGGAATTATATCCCATAGTGATAGCTGGTATTCTGTGGAGCAAACAATGGTCTAGAAAACAAATTTTGTTTTTTTGTGACAACGAGGCAACAGTTAATATTATTAACAGAGGTCGCTCATCAGTTCCGTTTATTAACAGATTTGTCAGGCGCCTTACTTGTTTATCTGTCATGGATAACTTCATTTTTAGAGCTGCTCACATTCCAGGCTTAAATAATCAAATTGCTGACTCTCTTTCTCGATTTGAAATTCAGAAATTCCACCTCCTGTGTCCAGGTTCAGCGTCAGCCAGCTTGGTCTGCCCTCCTTTCAGCCAAACTGTAATAGATTAGACCTGACCTTTCAATCTTATTTACATTCAGCAGCCAGGTACATGCGCAATTTCAACATTAAAAATGTACGACACTGCTTGGTCTCATTTTAGTTCTTTCTGTGCCACTTTCTCTTTAAATATATTGCCTGTATCATTTGTTGTTTTGAGTCCCGAAAAATGCAGCCTTCGTCCATCAAAAGTATGATCGCCGGCATCCAATTCCACCTGCGCTGCCTGGATCCATCGACTCTCAGCTTGCTCGAAAATCCATCAATTCGTCTCCTGCTCAATGGACTTAAGAAAGAGAAACCTAAAGGCCATCAACGTCTCCCTCTCACACTTCCGCTTCTGAAAAAGTTAATATCACGTCTGAGAAGGGGATGCTTTGGGACTTATTCTGATAAAATGTTAGAATCTGTTTTGCTTATGGCTTTCTATGGCTTTCTTAGAGGTGGCGAGTTTTCAACACGCACAAATTCCTTCAATCCGTCACATGACCTCACAATATCAGACGTTTTAATTTTTTCTCACCACTTCACCATATTGCTAAAGCACTCAAAAACTGACAGGAACAGGGAAGGTTCTGTTGTATACATTTCTGAAACTAACTCTGCTTTTTGTCCTCTGTCGTCTATGTTGGCTTATCTGAGGAGCCGTCTACAAGCTCGTCTGGAGGACCCATTATTTATAACGGAGGAGGAAAATCCTATGTCCAGAGCCTGGTTTGCATCCCGTCTCCGCTTGCTTTGTCAATACTGCGGGCTCCCCCCCGAGTATTATTCGGCTCATTCACTGCGCATAGGGTCTGCTACAACTGCAGCTTCTTCTACTCCTGTTTCTACCCTTAAAGCTATGGGAAGATGGTCTTCGGCAGCTTATGAACGGTACCTCCGGCCAGATACTCGAGCCATCCTTGATGCTCAAAAAGCTATGAGTGATGCTTATGATATATAGTGAAATAAATATTGCTTCACTAACTAATGGGCTTATTTAATTACGGCTTTGTTAGCTCAGCTTCCTTCATCTGCTTGCTTCACGTTAATCTGTTGGCTTTATCTTTACTAAATAAGATTTGGCTTCTTTAAAACGCTCATTTTGATCTCTGCTCTCTTCAATTTAGCCTGGTAGGGTTTGCTTGGGGGGAATTTTATTTGCTGCTCTCCCAGTTTTAAAAGTTTTTTTGGCGGCACAGTGGCAAAGTGTGCCTGCCTGCCTGCCTGCCTCACAGCAAGAAGGTCCTGGGTTCGATTCCCATCCAGGGCAGGGCATTTCTGTGTGGAGTTTGCATGTTCTCCCTGTGTCTGCGTAGGTTTCCTCCGGGTACTCCGGTTTCCCCTACCACCAAAAAACATGTACAACAGTCCCCCCCCAAACACACATGGGGCCAGGACTCCCCTGCAAAAGAGATTTGTAATCTCAGTGGGACTATCCTGGTTAAATAAAGGTTAAATAGAAAAAAAAATAATAAATGGGAGATTGTCCCCAGAAGCTGCTGCTGTTACCTGACTAGCTTTCATGGAGCTCATGAAAAGTATGGGTAACTTAGAACAGAGCCATACCGCCAAATGTAACTTTATCGATCATGCAAATAAAAGTTATACAAAGAATTGACTAAAGAATTGTCTATGGTATTTTTGACTCAAGTGGTCCTGACTGAAATTTAGCGTTTCAGCGTCAGTTCAGGCAGGCCACGTAGTCAAGCTCTGCTGTCAGCTGATACCCAGATCTAACAGCTGATCTGATCGCAAAAGCACTCAATTGGTCCGTTCAAACAGGGCGCCCTATTTAAGTGCATTTTCAGTTTGCTGCTTGGCTGCTTCCACTGCATTGCTTGCAACCCACCTCCTCCCCGTATCACCTCCTTAACTTTGTTTAACCTAATCAATGTCATACTGTTTTCATTGATGCATGCTCTGTTCTCAACGGGGGAATTTTATTTGCTGCTCTCCCAGTTTTAAATGGGAGATTGTCCCCAGAAGCTGCTGCTGTTACCTAACTAGCTTTCATGAAGCTCATGAAAAGTATGGGTAACTTAGAACAGAGCCATGCCGCCAAATGTAACTTAAAAACAAAAAATTGACTAAAGAATTGTCTATGGTATTTTTGACTCAAGTGGTCCTGACTGAAATCCTGCTGAAGTCAACTTCTCTCCAACTGCTGCTTTTTTGTTCTGGACGTGACTTAGGTTTGATGGAAAGTGAATGTTATTGCTGAAGTTAAAAAGAGCATTTCTACTGAAAGATATAATCGTCCTGATGTAGACAGTTACAGGTGGTTCATCCAGCCAGGTATTCATCTGTGGTGCCTTTGCAAATGCTTGTATGCATGTAATGTCTAAGATGTAAAACAAACAAGTCTGGGACATTTTAAACATCGTTCTAACTTGAAAAGAAGCCATGCCGTCATTAGCTGAAGTTACTGAAATTAAGTTATGCTGAAAATTAACTGAGACTATGCTTTTGTTGTGTTTGGTTGAGGTATTGTCAGGCTCCACTTGTAATGTGCAGTAAATGTTTAACGTATTAATAAGAGTCTAATGAAATGAGGTTGGTGGTGATGATGGCTGTTGAACTGTTTATTTTTGTTAACAAAACAGTTTTTTGTCGATGATCAGCTGTTGCGTTGTGCAAAGTAGTACGTGTGTGCATTTGTAGTGGTGCGTTTCAAACTAGTTTGACACAAAGCGTCTCCCTCTTGCAGTCTGTGTGTGAGGGTGTGAAGGTAGGGTGGGCATGATGCGACTCTGTTCTGTTGCCACAGAAGAGTTTAGAAAGCTGAAAGTGAATAAATGCACAAACAGAGACATTGGTCTTTCCTTAAAAACCTGCCAAATAAAAATTAAACGGTAAAAACAAGGGCTTCTTAATCAGGAGAGAGGTGAAGAACCTTATTTGTGGAGATAATGAGACTTTAATTATATAAAATAACTGCACTATAGCACTATGAAGGCATTGTGAGACAGAACTATGGACAAGTACAAAAACCTTGGTAAAGCAGGAGCTACAGACTGACAGAGTTCAAATAGAGTCTGAAGTCACATCAGAGTCTGGGACTGTCACTAATGTGAGGCTGCAGTGAGGCTCATTCTGTCGTGTCAGAGGATGGAAGTAGCCTCAGAAATGCTGTCTCAATGAAGTTATTAACCTTTTTTATTTCATAGGCCATTTTTTTTACTTAATATGGTGGCTATTTGTTTAAGTCTTAAACAAAGAAACTAATCAAATGGCCACTGAGCCACCGTCCAGGACTAGTCTTTACGAATGTCAAAATAAAAGAATGTCTATAAGAAAAGCCTTTTATGGAATGATTTAAAAATTATTTATAAAGCACCTTAAAACATATGCTTTAAGAAGTCAACGTAATTGTCTTATCTGTCAAACTATTGACTATTCAAAGTTGTTACATTATTTTACATCTTGAGTTATTTTTCTGATATTTTATTCTAGTTTTGTCTTACTTTTACTTTGTGGTTATATTTATGAGTGTTATTGTAGGCATCAGCATCTGTTGGTGTGTTTTATTCCACTTGTGTTTGATCACATTGGACAGTTGTGAGTGACGTGAGGTTTTTAAAAAAAATCAACACAGGAACAAGTGTCACAGAAAACCAAACAAAATGTTTCTGCTAAATCACATTTCCTTCTTAAAGATGAAGGAAATTAATTAATGTCATGTGCAAAGAACAATTCCCTGAACATGATCCAGTTAAGAGGGTTTTTTTTTTCCATGAAGCCTCCAGTTATGTTTGTAAAACCAGTCTGACAGAATGTAGCCCTCAATACATTTGCAGTGTTTTCTTCATCCAACTTAAACCCAAAGTAAGACATACTTTATACAGAGTTTACTTCTGACAAGTGAGTAAGCCCAGAAGTTAAAGAGGCATTCTGGTGAAAATGTTCTTGTGTAGTTGAAGAAAACAGAACACATCAGTCAGAAATATGTATGAAGTATGTTTTTTAGCACCAATAATGTTCAGCAGTCAGTCACTAATAGAAACATGGACAAGAAAAATCACACTATCAAGTCTCGTCCTTTGACATTTGTTGGTAGACATTATTAAAGATTTATTTCTTCAACCAGCGCCTTTCACTTTTGAGAAACAGGTCTGACAGCATCCCTCCAGTTTGTGTTGCTTCAACACTTTTATCTTCAGTCAGTAACACACCCACATTACATTACATATTTATTCCCACATTACACACTTTTTATATTTTTTAGATTTTATTCTTAAATTTTTTATTGTTTACTTTTATCTCATTCTTATATAGCTACATTTATGTATATTTTCATCTGTGTGTTTTCCTAAATAATTGCACTGTCCATGGAGCGGACCTGACTCACATTTCACTGCTGGTTATATATGCTGTATATAATTTTGTACGTGACGAATAAAAATCTTGAATCTTGAATCTTGAAAACCTGTCTTATTTTTTTTATATATTTTTATATATTTGCCCTTTTATTACCTATATATTTATCTTATTTTTATTTTTACTTACTTGTGTGACATTTCACTGTGGACGGCAAAGTAAGAATTTCATTGTACAGGGAAACATGCTTTCTGTCTGTACACTTGACAATAAACACTTTAAATCTTGAATCTTTGTTATGGTGTGAGTCTAGCCCAGTGTGTGTTGTTTTGTTTCCCTAGTCTTTGTCTCCCTCATGTGGTCAGTTTTATTCTCAGGTGTGGTTTCTGGCTGGTGGGAGTGGTCGGCAGGCAGGTGCAGCTGTTCCTCATCCCACATTGACCACAATACAAAGAATCCACTCATTGCCAGATTGTTCCATCTACTCAGTGGTAGAACTCTACAGCCTTGCAGTTTTTGATCTTGTGAAGCCTTTTGCATTAAAGTTTAATGTGCTTTTCCCCCCCAGTATCCTCTGCCTGCCTACGAGCCCCTTTGCCAGGACTACACCATGCTTCAACCACGCCAAGTCATTAATCTTATCTGTTGTACAATAAACCCATCTTCTAAACCTCATCTACTTCTGTGTCTGCTTGGGGTCCGGCCTCCGGCTCCCTAACTGTCTTATTGTTGCATTTTTTTTCAGTCATAATACTGGGTTGTTGGTTGTCTGTGAAAGCCAGCATAAAAAGATGATTAATACAGATACTTTACTAACCCTCCCAAGAAAAGAATATAAAACTAAAAAGTTTTAGACTGACACGTCTTTGTCATTCACTGCGTCAGATGTATCACTGAACGTCACACTTATCGTTCTCACAATGTAACAGATCCAGTTTAAGACATTTACATCAGGAATAAACCATGACAGTTGTTAGCTACACCTCGGATAAAGCAACAATCTTATGTTTATTGATACATTTATATTTTTTTAGCCTGTAATTTCTGTTGTGATTGTTCTCGTGTCATGTGTAAGACTAATCTGGAATTGCAAAGGAGTATTTGATCTGCTATGTTCTGTTCTTATTACATGGTAAAAGTTATTTTTTTTTTGGCATTAACCTTAAAAAGGGCACATCAAAACTATGAGGAAGTGAGGAAACACAGGAGCCAAAAGTGTAACCAAAAGTAATGACCTCCATCTTGTGGCACAAGCGTGTTGGGCAGCTACACAAGGTGCAATTCACTTTACTCAAAAAAATATAAGAGGACCAGAGAGGACAGCTCACCTGGTTTAAATAACATCAGCGCACCCTGAGGATGAACAAAATAAAAAACTCTGACTGATCTACGGTCTGTAGCCCTCACCTCTTTAGAGATGAAAGCTTCCAGAGCATTATGGATCCATCACGTCATGGATCCATAATGCTCTGGAAGAGCTGTGGATGCAAACACACACATCTGGAAGACCCTGACCCCTGCTGTTTATACAGACAACTGTAGATCCTGACTCCTGGTATAATATGCAGATGATACAGTCCTCTTGTCGTTACTTTCTAGTCCCTCTGTTATAATTATCTTTATTATTATAATTGTTTATATTGTTTATAGTTACTGGGTGCTCATAGTTCTCTACAAGTCATGTCAAATATGTCATGTCCTCCATGCTAGTCCAAGCAGGGAGTAGACATAACTGGAGACATGGCTTGCCACGGGACTTCTGCACCTGGAGCTGGGGCCTTGGGGAGTGTGTATGAGAGATACACCTCCCTCTAACAGCCCCCACTGCATTGATATAAAATCTCATGTTTTGTTTACTTCCGTAAGCAAACCTCACTATGTAGCCTTGATATTTGCGTGTCTGTTTTGCTTCTTTTAGCAAGAATTAAACCTGGTCTTTTTATAATATACTCTGTCTCCGTGTTTCTCTGGATAACATAAGGATATAGAATTCTTATAACACCCTCACAGCAACATGGACCACTTTTGCAGAGTTTGTGGAATGGTGCGACAGCTCACAGCTGGGACTGAATGTCAGTAAACCTGAACCTGAACATCATGATGATTATTTTTAGGCCCGAGCCGGTGATGACCGGGAGGGCCTATTGTTTTTGCTCGGATTTTTTTTTTTTTTTTTTTTCTTCCGACCCAATGATCCTAAATTTGACCCAGTGAACATGCACGAAAAGTCATTTTATTGGTCGCAGACTTCAAGCTCGGCGAAAAATTTATGTATTTGAAGTCGCCGAAAAAAAAATACGAAAAATGACTCAGTGGCGACCCCTACAAAATCAAAATACATTGGGCCTATGGAAAGTGAAAGTAACTTTTTTCCAACGTAGAAAAATGAAACTTGGTATATCCATAGGACACCTCAGGGCAAACAGAAAAGTCAATGACAGTCACACCTAAACTTAACAGGAAGTCCGCCATCTGGGGTGAAACGCGCACCACTAAAATCGCACTTGCGCAGAAAGATGCAAATCATTGTGTTTTAATCTAAATGGCCCCAAATTTGGTGATTATCATCTAGACACGTGTGCCAACCAAAGTTGTGACTTTGTTGTTGATATCTTATCGGGTATGGGTGTGGCAAGCCTGTAACGAGGTGGCCATTTTTGTGAAAATAAAACGTCTCTTAACTCTCAAACGCCTTCTCAGATCGAGTTGGACCCAAAAGGCGTTTGTGCACATTCATGACCTGAACACAAAAATATGTAAATAAAAGGGTTATCTTTAGAAATGGCTCTCCAGCGCCCCTACAAACTTATAATGGACCCAAGAATTTAGTTTGTCATAGAGACATAAAATTTTGTACACACATCTCTTATGTCATGACGAGCATAAAAGCCAAAGACAACCACCCCTATCTATAAATGTGTTGCCATAGCAACGTCCCAAAAATGTGAAAAAGTCAATGGGAAGTGAAATTTTTAGTTTGTTGTAGGCAAATAAAACTTGGTACACACATCCACCATGGGCTTATGAACAAAAAGCCAATGGGGACCACACCTATCACACACAGGAAGGCGGCCATTTTGTATTGAAAATGTGAACCGACTTAAAATACACCTCTTTTTAAAAGTACACAGAAAAAGCTGCTTCATTCCACAGACACCAAACTTGGGCAAAATGAGCTAAACACATGTATGTAAAAGAGACAAGTGTTTTTCTAGACTTTTTGCTCGAGTTATATTTTTTTTATTATAATTCGGTATATATTTTTTATTATAATTTTTCTGCAAAATGATCCTCAATTTAACCCAGTAAACGAACAACTAAAAGTCATTTGGTCCCAGACTTCAAGCCCGGCAATAAATTTATGTATTTGAAGTCCCCAAAAAAATACGAAAAATGACTCAGTGGCGGCCCTAGAAAAGTCAAATACATTGGGCCTATGGAAAGTGAAAGTAACTTTTTCCAACGTAGAAAAATGAAACTTGGTATATCCATAGGACACCTCAGGGCAAACAGAAAAGTCAATGACAGTCACACCCTAAACTTAACAGGAAGTCCGCCATGTGGGGTGAAAGGCGGCCACTAAATTCGCACTTGCGCAGAAAGATGCAAATCATTGTGTTTTAATCTAAATGGCCCCAAATTTGGTGAGTATCATCTAGACACATGTGCCAACCAAAGTTGTGACTTTGTTGTTGATATCTTATCGGGTATGGGTGTGGCAAGCCTGTAACGAGGTGGCCATTTTTGTGAAAATAAACGTCTCTTAACTCTCAAACGGCTTCTCGGATCGAGTTGGACCCAAAAGGCGTTTGTGCACATTCATGACCTGAACACAAAAATATGTAAATAAAAGGGTTATCTTTAGAAATGGCTCTCCAGCGCCCCTACAAACTTATAATGGGACCCAAGAATTTAGTTTGTCATAGAGACATAAAATTTGGTACACACATCTCTTAAGTCATGACGAGCATAAAAGCCAATGACAACCACCCCTATCTATAAATGTGTTGCCATAGCAACGTCCCCAAATATTTGGAAAAAGTCAATGGGAAGTGAAAATTTTAGTTTGTCGTAGGCAAATGAAACTTGGTACACACATCCAGCATGGGCTTATGAACAAAAAGCCAATGGGGACCACACCCTATCACACACGGGAAGGCGGCCATTTTGAATTGAAAATGTGAACCGACTTAAAATACACCTCTTTTTAAAAGAACTCAGAAAATAGCTGCTTCATTCCACAGACACCAAACTTGGGCAAAATGAGCTAAACACATGTATGTAAAATAGACAAGCGTTTTTCTAGACTTTTTGCTCGAGTTATATTTTATTTTATTATAATTTGGTATATTTTTTTATTATAATTTTTCTGCAAAATGATCCTCAATTTGACCCAGTAAACGTGCAACTAAAAGTCATTTTTATTGGTCCCAGACTTCAAGCTCGAAAAATTTATGTATTTGAAGTCGCGAAAAAAATATGAAAAATGACTCAGTGGCGACCCTACAAAAGTCAAAATACATTGGGCCTATGGAAAGTGAAAGTAACTTTTTCCAACGTAGAAAAATGAAACTTGGTACATCCATAGGACACCTCAGGGCGAACAGAAAAATGTATTACAGCCATATCGTAAACTCAACAGGAAATCTACTATGTTGGGTGTATGGGTGACCACCTAAATTGCACCCCTTGTGTCTAAAGGCTTTTCATCTAAACAGCTCCAAATTTGGTGAGTATCATCTAGACACGTGTGCAAAAAAAAGTTATCAATTTGTTTTTTGATAGATTTGTGGCTGTGGTCGTAATGAGTCTGTGAAGAGGCAACTATTGGGAAATAAATGCCATTTCCCAATTGCCAGGATCCTTCTCAACAGAAAATGTTGGGTGGAATACATGACCACCTAAATCGTACACTTTGTGCTAAAGGGTTTTCATCTAAACAGCTCCAAATTTGCTTTAAAGCACGACATGCAATCCTCCGAATATATGTGTCCCCGCAGTCTCAAGGGAGGCGAAGGCCTTTATCGCCGCTTGTGGCTTTAATTATTTTTATGTTTTTATGTTTTATACCTATTTATTCAGATTGCACTTTTAAAACATACCTCATTTAAATGCACTTTGCCCTGTGTCATTTTGTGCACAGTATTTTATGTATGTGTGGATTTGTGTTCTATTATTGTTATTTTTTATTTATTTTTTTATTTTAATGTTCTGCTGCTTACATGACTGTCTTTAATTGCCCCTTGAGGACAAATAAAAAAAATTTTAATTGAATTGAACAAAATAAGTGATTTTTTTTTTATGAAAAATGAAACAACTAAACACAATCTTATCTTATTATAATTTGTTATGTATTATTTGCTATTGCTAATAAGAAAAGCCAGTGGGTAAGTCACAACAGTGTATTTCCAGATAATTTCCAATCAGAGTTCCCTGGGGGAGGGGCCTTAGAGGGGAGCGACAAGTTTGCATGTTCTCCTCGTGTCACAGAAATCCTGCTGAAGTCGACTTCTCTCCAACTGCTGCTGGTTTGGCTCAGTTTTCTGATTGGACTGAGGGTTCTGGAAGTTACTTAGGTTTGATGGAACGTGAATATTGTTGTTACTAAAGTAAAAAAAAAACATTTGGACTGAATGAATATAATCGTCTTGATGTAGAAAGTTACATGTGGTTCATCCAGCCAGGTATTCATCTGTAGTGCCTTTGCAAATGCTTTCTGTCGAACTCCGAATTACCATCAAAATTAGGCTGACTGTTTATTACTAAACAAAGTAATAAATTATGGAAATATAACAAACACTATAACCATGAAAATGAATGCAAGCTAATGCAAATGAACTAAATTAACATGAGCAAATAAACTCCAACTTAACCTAATAAAACTAACCCTAACTAAATAGCTCCAACACTACGACTCAACAATTGAAAATAAACTGTATCATTATTAAAGTCAGTTTAAATTCTATAAAGACATCTTGTGTGACTTGCTGTCTTTTTAAGATAGAATGCCAATTTGGCAAAAATTGTTTCTTGTTTCTGGAAAATGTTTGCCTTTTTGAAGAAGTACTGCATGAATCCTACATTTGATGGCTGAAAAATGACTGAGTTGGATAAGATAACACCTTGTTATGCATATTTTTTTATCTTACATTTATAGTTTTTCTTATTCTCTATGTAAGCCATGGGTCAAGGTCATTTTTAACCTATTGTATTTTAGATCAAATTGAAAAAATAAAAAATCTTATTTATGTATTAATTATTATTATTTTATAAAGTAAGTCCAGCCTCAGACAGATCAGATCTCAGTCCCAAAAGATGTGGACAAACAGTGGAAGTGGTTGGGGTTCATTTCTTGCCTCCGATTAACAACATTTTCAGACAGTTTCCAACAGTTTCTCTTCTTTCTGTCAGAAAGGCAGCAGAATGAGTCCAACAGCAGAAGTAGAGTTTCCTACAGCTCTGCAGGTGAGGGACAACAATCTGAGGATGCAAGACCATTTGCACTTCTCTGCAGCGGTTAACTAAGACATCAGTTGTGGAAGTTTGTGAGAAAGATGTTGAACGCTAATGAGAGATCATATCTATTACATCTTCTTCCTCTTCCATTATTGATTATGGCTACAGGATCTGTCAGTGCAGAAAGTGAGATGTGGAATTGCAATCTTCTATGTCAGCACCAGATGTCACCAAATATCTAAATACTACAACATTAAAATGTCAAATGAATGATCAGATCAGTAAACTGAGGCACTAAGGCACAAACAAGGTGAAAAAAAAAACTTTAGACCATATTAACTTTTGAACCAAATCATTTTAGAATTGAAAAAAGTGAAAAATCTCACATGCAGACAAGATGGATACGATAAATTTAAATGCTTAAATTATAAAAATTTTATCTGTTTTATTTACAGTATATTGTTGTTTTAAATTTAGTAGAGAGCAAAGGAAAAGTACTGAAAAGGTAAAATGCCCGATTAGCATTGGGCTAACAGCACTGATAACCTATAGTAACTGAGAAAGACAATGTTTACCTCATTTAACCCCTTATTAACTGCCATATAAACAAGTCCGCCAGAGCATTTCTTACATTTTTACATGCTGTTGGGCCATTTTTTGGAGTATTCTAACAATCTATACATCAATACAATCCCTAAATCCCATATTTTAAGAATATCTGAGCATTAAGTTTATAGTAACTAAAGAAATTGATAAAAAGTGCAATTAACCACAAAAAAATTTAAAATCGTTTTTTTATTTTCACATATTTTCCAAAAAAAAAGAAATTTCCTAGCTATATCCCTCAAAAATCTGAGTATGAAAAATGTGCAGAATATCATTTCAAACTCCACAAATTTTATTTGAAGTGTCTACCTAATTCAGTTTTTGAGATAGACATATTTTTATAAACTGTGAAAAAACGAAAATATAATTGATATTTTTCCACACTTTGCAAAAAAAACAGCATGTAAAACAAAATACTATTTACAATACTACAATCAAATTTCTAAGTGTAACAGAAACATAGGAGCACACCTAACTTTGTATAAGACCATGTTCATTCATAAAAGTACAATAAACAACCAAAAAGACAAATAGTTTCAGCGGATCAGAGAAGTCAACTCCCTCATGAACTGTTGTAGTCCTTCACAGCTGATGGCCCCTCCACTGGTGTCTACTTTCCCCCAACCTCTCCCAAAATGCCCAGATACAGCATGTACAGTACTGGAACAGCTCATCTTCTCTGTGCTCTGCCCATTTGAATCTTTTACCTGCCACAGCAATATTTTTTGCTGGATTTTTACTGATGTTTTCACACAGTGTTTTATCAAAGAGCATCTTGAAGAGTTCTGATGGATATGGCATGTCCACACATTGTGACAGGTGGCTGCACACCTGGCTGTCTTTTAGGGAGGGGATGTGGCATGGGGTGTGGCACGCTATCAGGCTCCTCTTGGCTCTTCCAGCTCCAGGAAGTGCATCTGAATGAGTGCTGCTTCTGTGTGCCTGCTGCAGACTCCTTCTGCCTGTCCTCAGTGAAGTGGGTGGGGCAGGGGAGCACAAGACCCTCTCTCCTCCTCAACAACACTGTAGACAGAATAAGACATAAATATGAAACACAACAGTAATGATTATATACATACACTAATGCATAACTAGATCTAAACCTAAAACTATCAGTAAAACTAAATCTCAAGAGTTTGGTCTGGACCTGCTCCAACTGTGATTTATATATAAACAAGTGCAGTTGAATTGAAAATATAAATGATGACAAGTTTTTCAGTGGCATTATATATACTTTCAACACAACACACATGGAGTTACACGTATTATTAGACGTCTTACGCACAACAACAATAAAACAATGATGCGCATTTGGCACTACTTTTCTCCAACTCAAACTCAAAACATGTCATGAAATATATACTTACATGTCATAGAAGGGATCTATTCCTTCAGTGAAGTGGACTTATTCATAACTGTCGGCACTATCTGGGTCAGACGAGGAGTAAAAAACCCGTCTTCATCATCCGACGCAGTTACCAGATTCAGCCGAGGGGTAGTGCCATTTGCGCCGGGTTTTCGCGGATCCATAATTATCCGTGATGGCGTGGGGAGTTAGTGCAACGTGTGTGGTGAGTGTCTGGAGTATGTGTGATGTTTGTTTTTGTAAAAGAGTGAAATATAAAATGAAAAGCTGCAGAAGTCTGCCGCGTAGTAAGTACTGTGAGCTAAAAAGAAAGTTACCCGCAGGAAATTCGTTGATTTCCGGTTCCGGTTCCACGACCAATCATATAATAGTTTATGCTCACAACTTGTAGACGTATATTCCTACATAGGAAGTGCTGTGAGTGCATACAGAGCTGTAGAACACCTGGAGAAGCCGTGCTCCGTATGTTATAATGATTTTACTGTGAGCGGTTTTTGCTAGACATTTGCAAACTCCTCAGAGGAACGAAACAGCGGTCTGAGACATGTAGAAAGCGTGAGATCAAAGTATAACTTCTCCACTTTCATATGCAAAAAAAAATTATTGCTCTATCTTATTTCGTTGCAAATCTACAGGCATCTAAAAATAGGTATGCAAATGGGAGCGCGGGCGCTCCGTCCGTCTTTAAAGGGTTTTAAACAAAATCCCACACATTTGCTGATTAAAGAAATAAATATTAAAATAAATACAGAGTAATAAAGGAGTACTGATGCATTTGTCGCAGATGGTTGAACAGCAGGTGACCACTGAAGGTGCTGTGGTGGTTTATATTATCAGATTTTATTTTATTGGCCAAACATGATAACTGAGAAATTTTGACAACTTATCCACCAGTGCTGCTTCTTGTTGTCCTATTATCTAGGGGTGTCAACAATAATCGATTCGGCGATGCATTGCGATGCGGGGCATGAACGATTCAGCATCGATGCAGCAAAGTGCCATAATCGATTATGTCACTTTCGATTAAGCACTGAAAGCAGTGATTTTGATTGTTTTCTTTTTCAGATTTGAAAATGACATATCCAATACCCTGTACCATTTAATTTTATTTAATTACATTTCATTTAATTACATTTAATTTAATTTTATTTAATTACATTTTAATAACTTTTATGTGAAAGATACAGGAGACATATAGCAGCCAATAAATTCAGTTGTTTAATATCTGCTTGTATTGCCTCATGACTGATGAAAAATTTGCCTTGTGTGCAGTAGAATTTTGATGCATCGCAATGCATCGTAGAATCGAATTGAATCGAATCGTTACCTGGTGAATCGTAATTGAATCGAATCGTGAGGGCAGTGCCAATGCACACCCCTACTATTATCCATCCTAAACAGGTCCACACAGTTTTTACTGAGGTCTGCAACAAAAAATCAGCTGGACCAGATGGCCTTCCCGCTATCTTAATGAGGACTTGTGTTTTTGAACTGACTGCTGCTTGGTTTCCAATTTTCCAAAAATCCTTTTTGAACTACTCTGTCTCTGCTTTGTGGAAGAAATCTGTAATCATCCCAGTGCCCAAAGTATTTTGTCCCGCTGTTAAAAATGACTTAAGGCCTGTAGCCTTGACATCTGTGGTAATGTAATGCTTTATAAAGATCATTGTGAATATGCTTAAAAATGATGTTAACTCTAGTTTGCATCCTCTCCAATTTGCCAACAGACAGGGCCGGAGCACTGGGGATGCTGTTGCAATCTTAATGCATCTCATCATTAAACATGTAGAAAACCCTAAAGCTTATGCTAGAGTCCTATTTGTTGACTTTTTGTCAACATTTACCACAGTACTACCTCTGCTACTGGTCCATAAACTGTCTAATTTGCATGTGAACTCTTTTATCATCAAGTGGTTTTATTCTTTTTTAACGGTCAGACAACAGCAAGTTAGAGTAAATGGTTTCCTCTCTCTGATCAAATACTCAGGGCTGTGTGAGTTCTCCTTTCTTATTTACACTGTACACAAATGGATGCAGAAGCCGTCTCTGCAACAATCATGTCATCAAGTTCTCAGACAAAACAGTAATTTTAAGCCTACTGTATAAAGATGACTGCCCTTCTGTGTACAGGCATTAGATCGACCTTTTTAAGAACTGGTGTAACCAACACAATCTTGATTTTTGTTTTGTAAAAAAGACTAAAGAGATGATACTTGACCCTAGAACAGTGAGGGATCATGCTCCTGTTATAATCGGTGATCGTGTGATTGAGCAGGTCAGCACTTTAAAATATCTTGTTTTTCTGCTGGATTGTAACCTGAAAATGAATGAACATGTGAAATTTTTGTGCGGGCGACTGGCCCAAAGACTGCACTTCCTCCACCGGCTCAGGCTATTCGGTGTGGGCAGGGCAGTCATGTGGGTCTGTTACTCTGCAGTTCTAGAAAGCATTAACAGATACGGAATGGCTGCATGATTTGGTCTTATCTCATTCCAACAAAAATCCAAACTTCAAAACATCATAAAAACAGTGATGAAAGTGATAGGCCAAAAAGACGTGCCTTCTCTGCAGTACATCTACGAAGGCACTGTGTCCAGACTGGCTCACAAGATCCTTAACGATCCCTCTCACATTTTATTTACCGAGTATGAGCTTCTTCCTTCAGGCAGACGGTACAGAGCTTACAGATGGAAAACTAACCGACAGAAGCTCTCCTTTATTCCTACATCCATTACTCTGCTTATGAAGGAGGCTCGCTGATTTACTTGTTTTTATATTCTGGCACATTCTGATCTGTTCTCAGGGTTGGCCTTTGATTATTACTTATTTTTTTTTTTTTTTTTTTATCATATGTATTACTGTAGATTAGTTTTAGCTGATTCCAGGTTTTATTTTTGGAATGTCTTTTGCTTAGAGCCAGTGTAATTATTTATTTGATATATGTGGTATTTGCACAGATTATTGATGGTTACAGTACTGTTGCTGTGTGTATGTTGTTGTATGTTGTACATTTCCGTATGTACTTTTTGTTGTTGGTCGGTGTACTGTATGTTCTGCTGCTGCTGTGGCACTGTGCCTAAGAGAAATTTCCCTTTGGGCCAATAACGTGTATTTGATTTGATTTGATTTGAATTGAATATCCACAAACATCTGCTCTTTTTTGATCAGCTTTGATGATGGCATTGAACTTGGGAAATATGAGAATTAGCTCAATTATTCAAGATGTACAACACAACTTAATAACATGCAGGTTGAATAAGTCATTGGTGTGTGAGCAGTGTTTATACTGTACTTTCCCCAAAGAGAATAACAACAAGGCAATAAACACTTTCTCCTCCTGAAAACTTAAAATCTTAAAAATACAGTAGTTATATTTTCTAAGAACAATGGCTGGACAGGCTGGGGCGTGTCTGTAGGCAGAAAGAGAATAGGAAATGCAGGAGTTTAGGATTGAAAGTAGTGACATTTGATAGACTTTGCTAAAAGTATAAAGATGGCTGTAGAGAACAAGTACTTTCAGAAGAGGCAGGAACACAGGGTGGCCTACCCCTGGCCCTCCAAAGAAAGAGGTAATAAGTAGGGCTATGTTCACAGATTACCCCTAGGGGCACAGATTATATGTAACCCAGGTCCCATGTAGATAGAAACTAAAGCTGGAGTGGTTAATACAATGAGACTGGGCCTGGGCTTGTTGTAGGGAAATACAACTTGTTTTGTATGTTACTTAATAAATGTATATTCATAATACTCTTTGTTATACTTATAAAGACCACCACAACTGTATTTTTTTTTATTACATAATATTTACAAGTATTTACTTACAACAGTAAATAAAAGATAAATGTATCTCAGAGTAAAATAAAACAAATCACATAGGCATGAAACGAGATGAAAGTAAAAAAACTAAAACAACTTCACTTTACCAAAAGAAAAAAACCTTTCTGTGGTTATATTGACAATAAACAATTATTCATTCCCTCTGAAAAAATGTCCAACCCCGTTGCAGGCCTTTTCGATGACAATTTTGTGAGCGGTGAGGCCTAAAAACTGAAATGGCCGCTTCACTCAGAAAATGAGCATAAACAAAAAAGCACGTGCATGTGAATTGTTAGTACTCACGAGTCCAGGTTTAGTGTGGACTAGGCCTTAGTCAGTACAGCAAAGTCACTGGTAATGGCGATGGTAATGGCAAAGGTAATGGCAAAGAAAATGGCAGGGCACACAGAACAGCTGGGCAGAAAACAGCAGGGCATTCGGTTGGAAACCCGTCTCTCTCTCTTTCTCTCTCTTTCTCTCTCTCTCTCCAACGTCCGTCTCCTCTTGCAGGTCACACCAAAGTTTTCTGTTGTTGTAAGGACCACGAGTAGTCGACCTTCATAACAAAACATTAATGCTTCCCACACTACGATGCCTCCTTCATTAGCTCTCTCATCATATCAGCGTGTCTGTCCTTCTCTCATGCGTTCACAGTACTCCTCACACGATCCTGTCCCACTAATCCCGCCCCTTACACAGTGATGTTACTCTGATTGGCTCAAGTACTAACACAACCAAAAACAAAACAGGAATTAAATGATTGACATGTAACAGGTAACAGGTTAGGTTACATAGATAAACACAGCTTCTTCTTCTCTACTTTTTTTCTCATGAAACGTAAGACTTTTACATGAATTTTAACTTTAACTGTAAATAGTCTTATTTATTAAACTCTACATATTATATTTATACTTTTAACCAGCACACCTTTTACCCAATTTTAACTATCATGAACTCTATGTAGGAACTTTTCATTTTTTCTTTGTGTGTGTGTGTGTTACACTGTTAATGATCTTTAACACTTATAGAAATTTTGTACAAGGCTCATATATAATTTAACATAACCTATAAACAAATTGGTCTATTGCTGCTCCCTCTATGTGAGTGGGGTTGTGTGTTTGTCTTCTTAGAGAATCCACAGCTACCATCTTCAGCCCATTAATGATGTTATTACTGTCTGAACAAGGTTTACACATCGCCACATGAGCAAAGACCATAAAAAAAGAAAAGCCTCCATCTTGAGTCTAAAAAAATATTTACAAAAAGGTTCTGTGAAAATGAGATATATTTATTTTTGTCTTTAGCGTTCATTTAGTGTAGAGCTCTATTTGGGTTTCAATCGATCTTGTAGGTTCCTGCCTTTGATAAGATCAAACTAAATAAATATCAAATTCAGTATTAAACCTGGGGTATTGTTATAAAAATTTGTATTATTATTGTTTATATTGTTTATAGTTACTGGGTGCTCATAGTTCTCTACAGGTCATGTTAAATCATGTCATGTCCTCCATGTTAGTCCAAGCATGGAGTAGACATAACTAAAGACTGGCTTGACGACAGCCCCCACTGCATTGATATAAAAGCCCCCACTGCATTGATATAAAATCTCATGTTTTGTTTACTTCCTTTAGCAAACTCACTCTGTACCTTTGATTATATGCGTGTCTTGGCTTCATTCTTGCAAGAATAAAACCTGGCCTTTCGCTTTTTATAATATAATCTGTCTCCGTGTCTCTCTGGATAATATAAGGATATAGAATTCTTATAACAGCTATACAACACACTTCTTTGTTGTTATATAGTTTTTAGTTTTCTGATCTGGACTGACATATGTCTTGTATCTCTTGTGGTTAGGTACACAATGTTTTATATTTTTCTATATATCTGAAACTTTCTAACTACAGTACATATATGCCTCGTTGTAATTACTGAGACACTGCTGAAAATCGGAATTCATCTCGGGATCAATAAAGTATTTATCTACTTAAATAAGAGACGCTCAGTGGTAGAGCGGTCGTCCTATAACTGGAAAATTGACGAGTTGATTCCCGCTCGCCCCACAGTTCATACTGCCATTGTGTCCTTGGGCAAGACTCTTAACCCACCTTGCCTTCAGTGTCTGAGGCATTGATGTATGAATGTGTGAGAATCAACACAGTGCTGCAAGTGATGCTTAAAGGTTATGACTTTATTGAAATCCACTAATATACCATAGTAACCAAGAAGAATTAAGATTAATGAAGAACAGATTAATAAAGGAGTGCTGATGCATTTGTCTCAAATGGTGAACAGCAGGTGACCACTGAAGGTGGTGTGATGGTTCACATTATCAAAGATTTTACTATTGGGCCATAGCTGAACACACACAGCATCTCCAGTCTCAAGGAAGAGATTTGCTGCATTGGAAGTGGTGCTAAAACCTGATGTCTGTTGCTCAGCAGCAGCAGCAACAACATTCACTCCATTCTTCACCAACACAGCAGCTGTACGGTCTGGTCCAAAGCCACCAAAGTAGAACTCAAAGTGGTAGGCCCCTTTCACCGGTGCAGTGAAATAACCTGGAGGATGTTTTAGACAGAGGTAGTATAAATATGAGCAGAAGTGCAATGATTGGTTAGACATGAGACTTTATCATTTTACCTGTTAGTGGGTTGTAGGCATTTCCAAAGTTTGAGACGACATTTTTAAAGACCAGAGTAGTTTGGACGTTCAATGGTCCAAGAAGTATGTCTCCTGAAGCTGATAAACTGGCTGAGAAAGCCACTTTGTGGACTGAAGAAAGGAGAAACAAAGATGTGTTCATAAGGTACATTATTAATAGATTTATACATAGATTATCTGCTGTATCTTTTGCAAAAGATTTACAGTATGCTGCTACGTTTTCTTTAGTAAAAGTAAAAGAAGAGAGCATCTGCCTTTGTGCAAAGCTTTGCCTTCTTCTTTACCTTTCATTGGTTTACGACCTGGAGGACTCCCAAAGAGAGACTTGCACTTTTTCTATAGACTTTGATAATGGCATTGAATCTATTGAGTTGGTCACATAAACATTTTCATTTGTTAATAATTTATAAAAAATAAAAAATAAAAATCATTATTGTAAATTGGCTGATTATTGGTTTTATTTTAGAAAAATATTATTTAGCATTATTTTTAGATTTGTTTCACAATAAAAACCTGATGAGAAGAATTCTCTTCCATACATTCATTAAAATTAAATCTTTATCTGTGAGCTGTAGTTTGGCACTCTTAGTTTGAGCTGTGTTTGTATTTTTTGTTTGGTTTTGCATTTTGTTGAAAAGTGATGATAATATATTAAGTTGTTATCCAATAAAAAAGGTCACAACCTTATGATGATTATAACCTAATAAATCAAAATATAATTAAAATTATGAAAACCTACAGGACAATGAATAGATGTCATATGAGCTTATCTTTCCTTGGATTAAAGTTTTCAGTTTGCAGTTTAGAATCTTTTTTATAATTTATATATTTTATGTTATTTAATAAAATAAAATAAAATAGTAAACCATAATCGTAGGTAAAAGTGATGTGTTGTAATAATGTATAATTGCTTACCTTGGTTTAATGTCCATTGGCCATCTTGAGAGGTCTCAATTGTTGAGATCCAGGAGACGGAGCTGATCAGCAGCAAAAGCACGAAGACAATAGTGTTCGGCATCTTTGAACGGAAGTGAATCTTTTCTGTGTTGTAGTCCGTTTATATTTGTCTGAGTCTTTGGATTGTGGCCAATAGCAACACCCACAACCAAATACATGTGTCCAAAGTGAGAGTACTGGTTTACCCAAGGTCTTAGAGTCTGTCTCAAAATGGACTTTTTTTTTTTTATTCTGAGTGAATGCTAAAAGAAAGACAAGTTTTCTAAAAATCACCCCATTGTGGAGTAATGTTTTAACTGTACAAATAATTATTACAGTCCAACCTTCAGTAAAATAAAGTTTAGAGCAGCCAGTTCTTTATTTTGCATTTTCTAACAAATGAAAATAAATTCACCCTCAAGGAGAAAGGCCGCTGTCAGCTTTATGGCTGTACAGCTGTGTACCTCAAGAGATGCCTTCTTTAAAAAAAAAAACTGATTTATTAATAATATTGTTTGTTTAATATTAAGAATTATTATGACTCAGACAATGACTGATTTATCAAAGGATGGAGCGAGTGAGCACCACAGTTTAACCGTCTGAAGGGCACATCATTTTTTTAAGCAAAGACAATGTTATCTCACATCCTCATGTCCATCCAAAACGAGGACGCACTCAGCTTTTTACTCAACTTTACGCACCTGCTCCGTGCCCACCGCTTCCTGCAGTAGATCTATGATTGAACGTTGTGAGTTTTGGTCTGTCTGTCCCATAATTTATTATCTATTCATCCATCCATGTCTCCTGTCAAGTTATGGCTCACAATTGCTCATTATTTATTTTAGTAAAACACAGATGTAACAAGTTCCCGGTGAAAACTAAACAACAGTGGCCTTAACAAACTCGCACACAGACTAAGAGGTCACAGAGGGAGACAACTTTGTGTCAAACTATCAATCAATCAATTAATCAATATTTATTTATACAGTGCATTCCAACAACCACAGATTAAACTAAGGTGCTTAACTACATTAATAATAAATAAACATAATTACAAATAGGTTTAAAAACACGTTTACGCAATGAAAACAGAGCAGTGTCACAGGGCCACTCAGTGCAAAAAGCCATTTTAAATAAATAGGTTTTAAGTTTGGCTTTAAACAGAGGCTGGTCAGTGAACATAACTCAATGGGCAAAGAGTTCCAGAGTTTAGGACCGGCCACTGCAAAAGAACAATCGCCCCACTGTTTGAAACGGGACCGGGGGACCTTCAGCAGATGTTGCCCAGCAGAACGTAGAGCTCTGCTGGGTTGGTGAGGGGTCAGAATCTCATACAAATAAGAAGGTGCAAGGCCCATGAGTGCATAAAAACAAACATTAAGATTTTAAAATTAATTCTAAAAGTGAGCGGGAGCCCATAGTTTCAACTAGTTTAAAAGGCACTGCTATTTATTATTCTCTGAGGTAGTTTAATTGGAACGTGGAAAGTTTTGTTTTGTAATGTTTTCTGTTGCAGTCATGACGTATTAGCTTACCGTAATACTTTTATTAAAGAGCAATACAAAACATAGTGAAGGCCGGCTTTAGCACAGTTGTTAAAAGCACTCACCAGAGCTGCCTTCTTCAGATGAATGAGTGGTTTATTCTCAGTGGAAACTATGGATGCAACAATACAGCCAGTTCACGGTTCAATACGTACCTAATTCTTACAAATCAAAGGATTTAATTTTCTGGTTGAATGTGTCTTGCTCAGTTTATCTCATGTCTGGATCTGATTTTGATTAGTTTAGTGTTTCCCTCTTGGCTCCAGTCGCACACACAGAGATAAATCTTAGATTGTAAGACTATATTTTAAATCAATTTGAATCTTTGACCCCTTCTTAAAAACCCCTTATGGATAGTGGAAAATCAAGGACCGTGACGTCGCCCGGTATGGCGCAACCGGGGCCCCACCCTGGAGCCGAGCCCGGGGTTGGGGCTCATATGCGAGCGCCTGGTAGCCGGGTCTTTCTCCATGGGGCACGGCTGGGCTCAGCCCGAAGGATTGGATTGGGTGGCAGCCGAAGGTAGAGGCCTCGACGACCCAATCCCCGAACTCAGAATCTGGCGCTAGGGACATGGAATGTCACCAAGCTGGCGGGGAAGGAGCCTGAGCTTGTGCGGGAGGTTGAGAGATAACGACTAGAGATAGTCGGGCTCACCTCCACGCACAGCTTGGGCTCTGTAACCCAAATCCTTGATAGAGGCTGGACTCTCCACTACTCTGGAGTGGGCTTGCTCATAGCCCCCCAGCTCAGCCGCCATGTGTTGGAGTTCACCCCGGTGAAAGAGAGGGTCGCTTCCCTGCGCCTTCGGGTCGGGGACAGGGGTCTCACTGTTGTTTGTGCTTACGGGCCAAATGGCAGTGCAGAGTACCCGGCCTTCTTGGAGTCTCTGGGAGGGGAGCTGGAAAGTGCTCCGACCGGGGACTCCGTCGTTCTACTGGGGGACTTCACCGCTCACGTGGGCAGCGACAGCGACACCTGGAGGGGCGTGATTGGGAGGAACGGCCTCCCGGATCTAAACCCGAGTGGTGTTCTGTTATTGGACTTCTGTGCTAGTCACCGTGTGTCCATAACGAACACCATGTTTAAGCATAAGCGTGTCCACCAGTGCACGTGGCACCAGGACACCCTAGGCCGGAGATCAATGATCGACTTTGTAGTTGTTTCATCTGACCTCCGGCCGTATGTCTTGGACACTGAAGAGAGGGGAGCTGTCAACTGATCACCACCTGGTGGTGAGTTGGATCCAATGGCGGGGGAGAAAGCTGGACAGACTTGGCAGGCCCAAACGTACTGTTGTTGGGAACGTTTGGCCAAGTCCCCTGTCAGAAAGATCTTCAACTCCCACCTCCGGATCAACCAGATCCCGAGGGAGGTTGGAGACATTGAGTCCGAGTGGACCATGTTCTCCACCTCCATTGTTGATGGGCGATACTGCAAAATTTTGAATCAATACGATACCAAGTATATACAGGCCAATATCGCCAATATCGATACTGATACCAATATTTTTCATTTTTAGCACACAATATAAATAACATTTACTTTCTTGCATAGGGGATATCAAAATTATTAATTTTAGTCTATAGCCTTACCATTTGTAGCTTAAAGCTATCTAAGCAATTCTTTTTATGGTTAAATTAAACACACACACCATGGCAAGGCAAGGCAAGGCAATTTTATTTATATAGCACAATTCATACACTGGGTAACTCAAAGTGCTTTACAGGAATAAAAGACAATTTAAAGATTTAGATTAAGAAATATAAGAAAAAATTAAAAACATTTAAAAAAAAAAGAGTGCAGATAAAAGAAAAAAAAACACTTTAGGTTGTGGTTTAGGCGGAGCTAAAGAGGAAGGTTTTTAACCTCCCCTTGAACATTGTTAAAGTTGAGGCTTGTTTTACTTCATCTGGGAGGCTGTTCCAGGTTTTTGCTGCATGAAACTTAAACGCTGCTTCATCCTGTTTAGTTCTAACTCTGGGCACGAGCAGAAGGACTGTCCGAGATGTTCTCAGAGTCCGAGGAGGTTCAATAGTAACTAGCATGTCATAGATATATTCTGGTGCTAAACCATTTAGAGACTTGTAAACCAGAAGTGCTGTTTTAAAGTCTATTCTCTGAGCAACAGGAAGCCAGTGCAGAGATTTTAAAACTGGCGTAATGTGATTGTACTTCCTGGTTTTGGTAAGAACCCGAGCAGCCGCGTTTTGAAAAAGCTGCAGCTGTCTTAACCCTCGTTTTGAGAGACCAGTGAGCAGGCCGTTACAGTAATCTAACCTGCTGGAGATAAAAGCATGGATAAGTTTCTCTAAGTCTGGTTGAGACATCATCCCTTTGACTCTGGAAATGTTTTTAAGGTGATAAAATTCAGATGATGTAATTGACTTAATGTGACTGTGGAAATTCAAGTCCATGATGACCCCTAGATTTCTAACCTGGTTTTTAGATTTTAGAGAAAGAGACGCGAGGTGACTGCTGACACTTTCTCTTTGTTTCTGTGGCCCAAAGATGATTAGTTCAGTCTTGTTTCTGTTCGTTTGGAGAAAATTATTTTGCATCCACATGTCTATCTGTTCAATGCAGTGACACAGTGAATGGATTGGTCCATTTTCATCTGCTGTGAGTGAAATGTAAATCTGTAAAATGTAAATGACATCTTACAGCTGAACACACAACACCATGAACACACACCCGGCGCAGTGCAGTTATTTGTTAATCTTAGTTTTCTATAAATATATTAATGAAGATTTATGAATATTGTTAACAAATGACACTTTATTTGTTAACAATATTTATATATTTATTTTTCATTTTATTTAATGATAATTCAGTTTTTCAACACCAGCAAAATAATCACTTTAGATAACATTTTGTGGTGTATAAAACCGCAGTTTTACATAAAATACCACAGTTATACTATGGTTAGTGTAAGGATTGTTAATTTGTGGTTTATATTACCCATGGTTACTTTTTGTTACAACAACTATGGTGATGACCAGTGTTGGAAGTAACGGCGTTAGAGTATAACGGCGTTACTAACGGAGTAATCTAATTAATTACTTTTCCCATCGTTGTAACGCCGTTATCGTTACTGAGAATGTAAAATGTTGCGTTACTACAATTTGGTTGAATAAAGCGTGAGGTGTCATGCTTTGGCTACACATCAGCTGCTGCTGGAGAGAGCAGGGGTGGGGATGATGACACTGCAAAAGCGATGATGATTGGCTGACGCGATCTCACTGCACGCTCTGACTTCCACTAAACACAAGACAGCGTCAGCAACAATGACAAGGAGCCGGGGAAATTCAAAGGTGGCGTTCTCGAACTGTACGAACCGGCACTTATCGTTAATTGAAATTAAAGGCAAGAATGTTTCTGTAACATTCTATGTCCAGGAAAAAAGATTGCCTGAAGCAACTCAAATCTTATTAAGCACCTCACATCAACACATGCTAACACGACACTTGTTGCTGCTGCTAACCCCAAAGGCAGCTAGCGTGAGTTCTAGTGAAGGAGACAGAGCCACTGTTAAAACAAGCAACGCTCGATTTTACTTGTCAGCAACAACCACTGGTTTAGTTGTTAGATGAGAGGAGTATTTTAGAATAGATTAATGCATTATTCATTTTCTTTGAGAATGAACAACATGTTAATCTACAGAGAGAGTTGGATTGTGTTTTGTTTATTTTGCAATAATTTACAGGTACAGAGATTTGCAATACTTATTGGCCAGATCTTCCTTTGTTTCTTTTTACACAAGTTTACATTTGTGTGACTTAATTTTACCATTGAATTTTATTTTCAAAATTTATTTTTTATATGTTTTTATTTATATCATATGGCAGACTGCAATCTTGAGTTGAAATAAATACCAAATGTTCTAAAATACTAAATATAGTGTTTTTATTCTTCAATCAGTTAATTTAAACATCTTTGATATTTAAGCTGTTATAGAACGTAATACCCTTATAGAACATAAAAAATAACTTCAGTTACTTTGCTGAGTAACTGAGTTACTAACTCAATTACTTTTTGGGAGAAGTAATTTGTAACTGTAACTAATTACTTTTTTGAAGTATGATGACCAACACTGGTGATGACACTTCATGCTGAAGATCAAATATGACTAAAACATATTTTTACCAGTATTAGCTACCTGGATAATATTTCTGAAGCTGAAAGGACTCCTGTCTCGCTGCCGGCGGGGCTCTGTCTGAAAGATTTGCCTCATCTCTTTCTTTTTGTAGTTCTGAGCTCTCTTTGTCATGTCGTTTTATGTGTTGGTGTAAGTAGCGAATGACCTTTTTACAGGAGCTGCATAAGAGAAAGCGTTATATACAAGCTCATTTTAAATATTACAAATATTGCAAAATAAATAAAATCACTGGTTTAAAAAATCCCTTAGAGATAAGGTGAGGAGCTCAGTCACTCAGGAGGAGCTCAAAGTAGAGCCGCTGCTCCTCCACATCGAGAGGAGCCAGCTGAGGTGGCTCGGACATCTGTTTCGGATGCCTCCTGGACGCCTCCCTAGGGAGGTGTTCCGGGCATGTCCCACCGGGAGGAGACCCCGGGGAAGACCTAGGACACGCTGGAGGGACTATGTCTCTCGGCTGGCCTGGAAACGCCTCGGTATCCCCCCGGAAGAGCTGGAGGAAGTGTCTGGGGAGAGGGAAGTCTGGGTGTCTCCGCTTAGACTGCTGCCCCCGCGACCCGGCCCCGGATAAGCGGTAGAAGAAGGATGGATGGATGGACATCTACACATAAGGACTACTCATCTACAATAGACAAATGTATAATTGTCATCTTATCAAAGCTGATAAATAAATAACACTGTAATATTATTATCACATACATTTTTGATGTTGCAATCATCCCCAAACAATGTTGCAACTGTCCCGAGACCCAGGGTCAGCTGCTTTCAATTAGTTGTAGCTTCTCTTGCTCCAAGATCAGGCTCAGTGAGTCACAGAGTGAATGTTTGTCACAAGTCCAAAATCATATAACTTCACTGCAATGTTTAATGAAAGAAGAGTGCGCTCTGGTGCAGATGTGCATCTGTCTATGTTGCACATGATTATACACCCTGTCCCAGAAGCTGCTGGGGTATGTCTCTTGAACTTTAGTTGCACATGTGTTTCAATACACTGCTTTGTTTTGTTAAGTCGTCTATTCCCTTTGGATTCTAACTGGCTCACACTCAGTACACAGCAGTAATGAGGCAGTAGAAGAAAGAACAATATTTTGTTGAGGTCATGTGAGATAGAGGCAGGGATTTTGGAATAGAAAATAAAAGAAAGTTAGGCTTTCTCTGTGATAATAAATAAGGTAGAGATGTTTTCCAATGGTTTTAGGAGCTTTTTTATAGTAAACAACAGAGTCCGGGGGTTGGAGAAGCCAGAGTAAATGACACCAGAGTAGAACGCACAGGTATGGTCTGTATAGATTTGTGTCTACTGTGATTTTGTGAAGTTCACCTGCTCTGTCTCTCTTCAGAGCCTTTACTTATGGAAGGCCACTTGTTCTAATATTGCCAATACCAGTCTTTTCTTTGCTGGTAAGCCTATATGTCCACAAGTGGACTATAAATAGCTCCAGTAGACTTACTGGTAGGTCAAAAATGTGTACAAGTAGATGCCAAATTCCTCACAAGTAGTACTAGTGCAGACATTTTTAGCCTTATTACTGCTCCTAAAAAGGTGTTATTTTTAATACTATTGGGCTCAAACATGTACACTACTAGTACTAGTAGACACTTTTTGTGGCTTACTAGTGGTATTAGTGAGGCCCGGACAGCTCACATGTTTACTTGGGCACAAAGGAGCCTATAGCAGTGGTGGACAGTAACGAAGTAAATGTAATTCGTTACTGTACTTAAGTAGTTTTTTCCAGTATCTGTACTTTACTAAGTATTTCCATTAAGGGATACTTTTTACTTTACTTCACTACATTTCAACGTCAAATATCTTACTTTTTACTCAAGTACATTTTGCAAAATTAGTCGTTCCTTGTGTTTCCGTTAAATATTTTTGTAGAAGAAGACCTCAAAGACGCGTCTCAGTGGGAGTGTCAGGACCGGCTCAATAGAAGCCTCATTCTCTACACGCGAGCTGATAAACATGAAAATGACAAATAAAAACTACACCTGTGATGAAGCTTTGGTATTAGTAATGGCTGACTCTGATTCTGAGGAGAACATCTACCTTTAGAGTCTTTTCAGCCGAGTGAAAGTGAGAATGAGCGAGAGTGAGTGCGTGTGTAACTTGGAAAGCGGCGCGCTGCTGTGCCTTTCTCAGCGTCTCTCATAAAGCACACGCTGTTTTTCCCACATTTTACCAAACATCAGTGAAAGAAACGGGAGGAAAACTAGTCGTGAAGGATGTTGGAAAGGGAAGCCGTGAGCGCGTAGCACCTGCAGCTTTACCTTTAGCACCTGCAGCTTTACCTTTAGCACAGGTGATAGAAGCCGGGCGGGTGTACTGCCGTGGCCGGGAGTGACAGGGATTTTGGGAATAATGCGGCTTCTATTGACAGCTGTTTGGGACAAATACGTGTTGATCCTGACACTTTACCCAGTCGAGGAGGGAGAGACAGGGGTAAACATAGTCAGTGAGAATGCGCTAATCAAAGCAGCGATCGTAATAAAAGTGATGGCTGTGCTGTGCTTTATGAGAGGTCCCACACTCTAAAAAAATACTAACTATGCCACATGGATGGATAAGAAAAGATAAAGCAACTGCAACCACACACATACAGTACATGTGTATATTTCTCATAACTATTTGCATACGTTTTACTAGTTATGGTTTATTAGAAGTTGTAGTTATTCTTTATTTCAGAAAAAGAAAAAAAACTATTCTAATATGTTCATTAGTGTGTAAGTACTGAAAAAAACATAACCACCAATATATAATGTCATAGTATGCAAATTATTTGCAAATTAGATGCTTAAAATTTATTTACTTAAATACTTTGGGTCATACCTGACATTTTTCTACTTTAGAGTAGGAAACCACAGCCTTTTGAAATTTGGATCTCAAAAATCTGTATTTTTTAAATAATTCCTGGCACCTAAAGGGGGCAAGAGACTGACAAAAATGATAAGGGCATTATAGCCTAGTACTTGGATACTTAAGTACATTTGAAGGCAAATACTTTTGTACTTTTACTCAAGTGAAAGTTAAAAGGGAGTACTTTTACTTTTACTGAAGTAATATTTTACCTAGTGTATCTGTACTTTAACTCAAGTACTTGGTTTGTGTACTTCGTCCACCACTGGCCTATAGGCAGGAGAAGATTATTAATTGAAACCTTCTATTGGGCCTGTAAGTAGACATTTTCTGTATTGACCAATCAGAATTGTTTTCCTGCCTGCTTGCATTCCACTAGTACTAGTAGACGTTAAAACATCTGACTACTACTAACTGCCAAAATGCTTACTATTTGTACCAGAGATGCAGTGGCTCAGTGGTAAAGCGGGAATAAAACCACCTACAGACGTGGACAAAAATGTTGGTACCCTTCAGTCAATGAAAGAAAAACTCACAATGGTCAAAGAAAAAACTTTATTCTGACAAAAGTAATAATAAATAAAAATTCTATGAATGTTAACTAATGAAAGTCAGACATTGTTTTTCAATTATGCTTCAACGGAATTATTTTAAAAAATAAACTCATGGAACAGGCCTGGACAAAATTAATGGTACCCCTAGAAAAGATTGTAAATAATGTGACCAAATGGACATGTTAATTCAAGGTGTTGGAACTAATTAGCATCACAGGTGTGTACAATCTTGTAATCAGTCAGTGGGCCTATTTATTGGGCTTCAGGTAGTCACTGTGTTGTCTGGTGACATGGTGTGTACCACACTCATCATGGACCAGAGGAAGCGAATGAAAGAGGTGTCGCAGGAGAATAGAAAGACAATTATAGACAAGTATGATAAAGGTAAAGGCTACAAGACCATCTCCAAGCAGCTAGATGTTCCTGTGACTACAGTTGCACATATTATTCAGAAATTTAAGCTCCATGGGACTGTAGCCAACCTCCCTGGACGTGGCCGCAGGAGGAAAATTGATGACAAATCAAAGAGACGGATAATCCGAATGGTAACAAAAGAGCCCAGAAAGACTTCTAAAGAGATCCAAGGTGAACTCCATGCTCAAGGAACATCAGTGTCAGATCGCACCATCCGTCGTTGTTTGAGCCAAAGTGGACTACATGGGAGGACACCATTGTTGAAAACAAATCATAAAAAATCTAGACTGGAATATGCCAACCTACATGTTGACAAGCCACAAAGCTTCTGGGAGAATGTCCTATGGACAGATGAGACAAAAATGGAACTTTTTGCCAAGGCACATCAGCTCTATGTTCACAGACGGAAAAATGAAGCATATCAAGAAAAGAACACTGTCCCTACTGTCAAACATGGAGGATGCTCTGTTATGTTCTGGGGCTGCTTTGCTGCATCTGGCACAGGGTGTCTTGAATCTGTGCAGGGTACAATGAAATCTGAAGACTATCAAGGGATTCTAGAGAGAAATGTGCTGGCCAGTGTCAGACAGCTTGGTCTCAGTCGCAGGTCATGGGTCTTGCAACAGGACAATGACCCAAAACACAGCAAAAAACACCCAAGAATGGTTAAGAGGAAAACATTGGACTATTCTAAAGTGGCCTTCTATGAGCCCTGACCTCAATCCTATTGAGCATCTTTGGAAGGAGCTGAAACATGCCGTCTGGAAAAGACACCCTTCAAACCGGAAACAACTGGAGCAGTTTGCTCATGAGGAGTGGGCCAAAATACCTGCTGAGAGGTGCAGAAGTCTCATTGACAGTTACAGGAGTCGTCTGATTGCAGTGATAGCCTCAAAAGGTTGTGCAAACAAATATTAAGTTAAGGGTACCAACAATTTTGTCCAGGCCTGTTCCATGAGTTTAATTTTTAAAAGAATTCCGTTGAAGCATGGTTAAAAAGCAATGTCTGACTTTCATTGGTTAACATTCATAGAATTTTTATTTATTATTACTTTTGTCAGATTAAAGTTTTTTCTGTGGCCATTGTGAGTTTTTCTTTCATTGACCAAAGGGTACCAACAATTTTGTCCACATGTGTACCTTCCGGTTGAAGGACGACTGCTCTACCACTGAGCCACTACACCCACTTATACTTTACTTTCATATAATCCTCTCCCGCCTCCTTATTAGCATTTGTGTCCCTATTCTACATTTAAGTACTAGTAAGCCAAAATTGTCTCGTTGTACTCATGTAAGTCACCACTAGCAGACCTCCTGCAACAATTAGCAGCACTAGTTTGGTTAAAAGAAACTAGTATTTAGCATCTACTGCTCATAAGTTACCCCGGCAGAATTTGTGAATGTTTTTGGCCAGTTTTCAGAAAATATAAATGTTAAAACAAAACCATTACTTTTACTCAGGGTTAGTGGTTGGGTGAAGCCATTTATTGTCAACAATTGTGTCTACTCTTTTTAAATCATAATGACAACAGAAACTACCCGAATGACCTGCTCACTAGAGCTAATTATAGGGCCTTCCCCATCTTGAACTTCTTGAATACTCTTGTGAACTCAGGTTCAGGCTTCCTCTGTGCAGACATAGCCAGTTCGAGTTAATGCTGCGTGCTGCTGTGTTTCCACTTGGGACTTTTTATTGTTAATGTTGTGTGATTTTATTGTTATTTGGAGTTTTGCATTTGTTGATTTGTGAAAGCTACCGAATAAAAATGATTAATACAGATACGTTACTAACGGCCCAGAAAATAATATCAAACTGAAAAGTGTTAGACTGACACGTCTTTGCCATTCACTGCGTCAGATGTATCACTGAACGTTACACTCACTCAGTTTAAGACGTTCACATCAGGAATTAACCATGACAGTTGTTAGCTATACCTCGGATAAAGCAACAATCTTGTGTTCATTTGTGCATTTTTCTTGCTTTAACTGCTGTGATTGTTCTTGTGTCATGTGTAAGACTAATCTGGAATTGCAAGGGAGTATTTTATCTGCTTTGATCTGTTATTATTACATGATAAAGGTATTTTTATCTTTTTGCATTAACCTTAAAAAGGGCACAGCAAAACTATGAGGAAGTGAGGAAACACAGGAGCCAAAAGTGTAACAAAAAGTAATGACCTCCATCTTGTGGCACAAATGTGTTGGGCAGCTACACAAGGTACAATTCACTTTAATCAAAGAAATATGGGAGGACCAGAGAGGACAGCTCACCTGGTTTAAATAACATCAGCGCACCCTAAAGAAGAAAAAAAAAAACTGATCTACGGCCTGTAGCTCTCACCTCTTTAGAGATGAAAGCTATTATGAGGATTTTAAAACATCACGTCATGGATCCATAATGCTCTGGAAGAGCTGTGGATGCAAACACACACATCTGGAACACCCTGACCCCTGCTGTTTATATGATCAAATGCAGATGATACAGTCCTCTTGTCGTTACTTTCTAGTCCCTCACAGCAACATGGACCACTTCTGCAGAGTTTGTGGAATGGTGCAAGAGCTCACAGCTGGAACTGAATGTCAGTAAACCTGAACCTTAGGACCATATCATGATGATTATATCTTTTTTTATTTTTATGTTTTTGTGTTTTATACTTATTTATTGAGAATTCACTTTAAAAACATACCTTAAAATGTACTTTGCACTCTGTCATTTTTGTGCACAGTATTTTATGTATGTGTGTATTATGTATTATTGTTTATTTTTAATTTTTTTATTATTATTTTATGTTTTGCTGCTTACATGACTGTCTTCAATTGCCACTTGAGGACAAATAAAGTTTTTTTTTATTTATATAAACAAAAAAAAGTAAAAAAAAAAAAAACGAATGAAAAAAACAACAAAAAACAATCTTATCTTTTAATGTTTATTGATATTTTGTATTTTTTTTTTGCTATGGATAGAAGAAATAGAAAAAAATATCTTATTTTTATAAATACTTTTTTTAAAGAAATGACTCAATGATTTTTATTCAAACATAAATGATACTTGTATAAATGCACATAACCAATAAGAAAAGCCAGTGGGTAAGTCACAACAGTGTATTTCCAGATAATTTCCAATCAGAGCTCCCTGGGGGAGGGGCCTTAGAGGGGAGCGACAAGTTTGCATGTTCATCCAGCCAGGTATTTATCTGTGGTGCCTTTGCAAATGCATTCTGTGGAACCCCTAATTACCACCAAAATAAGGCTGACTGTTTATTACTAAACAAAGTAATATATTCTGATAATCTAACACTATAACCATGAAAATGAATGCAAGCTAATGCAAATGAACTAAATTAACATGAGCAAATAAACTCTAACTTAACCTAATAAAACGAAACCCACAAGTAGCTCCAACACTACGACTCAACAATTGAAAGTAAACTGTATCATTTTTATTGTCAGTTTGATTTCCATAAAGACATCTAGTGTGACTTGCTGTCTTTTTAAGATAGAATGCCAGTTTGGCAAAAATGGTGGTGTTTCTTGTTTCTGAAAAATGTTGGCCTTTTTGAAGAAGTACTGCATGAATCCTACATTTGATGGCTGAAAATCTATTGAGTCGGATAAAATAACACCTTGTTATGCGTAATTTTTATCTTACATTTACAGTTTTTCTTATTCTCTATCTAAGCCATGGGTCAAGGTCATTTTTAACCTATTGTATTTTAGATCAAATTTAATTATTTTTTTCTAAGTTCTTATTTATGTATTAATTATTATTATTTTATTTTATTTTAAAGAGTAAGTCCAGCCTCAGACAGATCACATCTCAGTCCCAAAAGATGTGGACAAACAGTGGAAGTGATTGGTGTTCATTTCTTGCCTTCGATTAACAACATTTTCAGGCAGTTTCCAACAGTTTCTCTTCTTTCTGTCTTTTCCACAGTGACTACAGAAAGGCAGCAGAATGAGTCCAACAGCAGAAGTAGAGTTTCCTCCAGCTCTGCAGGTGGGGGACAACAATCTGAGGATGCAAGACCATTTGCACTTCTCTGCAGCGGTTAACTAAGACATCAGTTGTGGAAGTTTGTGAGGAAGATGTTGAACACTAATGAGAGATCATATCTATTACATCTTCTTCCTCTTCCATTATTGATTATCGAGGGCCTTTCCCAGCAGCTTTGGGCCTGAGTCGGACAGTGGTCACTTGTGTAGTTGCTAGGTTCAGGAGTATTTGTATATATTTTAAGAAAATAGTTTTTGTTATGGTTTAGTATGGTTTGATATGTATTTCAGCAGAGCATGACTGTGGCAGGGGGTGTGGCTGGCTTCTCTCCATTTTGCAAAATGATTCTGTCCCGTTTTTATTTTTTATACTTTTATTTTGAAGCATTTCCATGTATTTCCTTACCTCAGACTGGAGGTGGCCTGAGAGTGGAAGTGTCCTAATGCGGGAGGTCTGCAGCCAGACACTAGACTCTTGGAGACAAAACAAATCTTGTACATATTTTAACATTTTGTTTTTCAACAGTGCTTTAGCCACAGTCCTCATATGTAAATCCTTCTCATGTCTCATCTGATAAAAACAAACTGAAAATATGAAAATAAGCACAACAAAGCTGTAAATTAATGTTGTTTTTGACTTATTTGTACAGGATCTGTCAGTGCAGAAAGTGAGATGTGGAATTGCAATCTTCAATGTCTGCACCAGATGTCACCAATTACCTTTAAAATGTCAAACGAATGATCAGATCAGTAAACTGAGGCGAGGCACTAAGGCACAAACAAGGCGAAAAAAACTTTAGACCATATTAACTTATGAACCAAATCTTTTTAGGATTGAAAAAAGTAAGTAATCTCACATGCAGACAAGATGGATACGATAAATATAAATGTTTAAATTTAGTAGAGAGCAAAGGAAAAGCACTGAGAAGGTAAAATGCCTGATTAGCATTGGGCTAACAGCACCGATAACCCGTAGTAACTGAGAAAGACAATGTTTACCTCATTTAAACAAAATCAGATACATTTTCTGATTAAAGAGATAAAAAGTAACAGAGTAATAAAGGAGTACTGATGCATTTGTCTTAGATGGTTGAACAGCAGTTGATCACTGAAGGTGCTGTGGTGGTTTATATTATCAAAGATTTTATTACTGGGCCACAGACAGGATCTATATCCACAAACACCTGCTCTTCTTTGATCAACTTATAACTGATAATGGCATTGAACTTTGGAAAAATGAATTAGCTCAATTATTCAAGATGTATAACACATCTTAATAACATGCAGTTCCAATAAGTCAGTGGTGTGTGAGCAGCCTGTGTTATACTATACTTTCCACAAAGAGAAGAACAACAAGGTAATAAACACTTTCTCCTCCTGAAAACTTGAAATATTTAAAATACAGTAGTTATATTTTCTAAGGACGATCACTTCCAATCACACAATACTGTTTGAGATGTTTTCATCTATACTATTAAAACCTTCTTTGTGAGCAGTGGCTTGGTTTTCTCAGTTTGATTAATGTTTACTAAAATAAGGTTGTCTTGGTTTTGTTTCTTGACAAAAACTGGTGATGACAATCTTTTTAATTTTTCACAAATGTTCCCTGGGACAAAGTAAATCCAAGAAACAGTTAGTTTAAGTGTTAATGCTTACCGTGGTTCTCCTTCTGCAGCTGCTCGATCCTAACTCTGTGTTCAGCCAGAGAAGCCTTAATGTCTGTGAGCACAGTCTCAATGTTCAATGGACAGAGATTTAACTTTTGTTCGAGGTCTCTTAGAGCGAGGACACGCAGCTGATCAGCAGCAACAGCAGAAAGACAGGCGTGTTCTCCATCTGTGACTGAACTTTGTGGATGCTGTGCTGTTGCTGTAATTAAAAGGAATAACTGGAATTTGTTTGGTGACAGTAAAAGGTCAAAGTTGTTACTTTATTTATTTATTTATTCATAGTTTATTTGATTGGGACTGTAGGCATCGACCATCCTCTCTGGATTGGTCCAATCACAGTGTTTATAGTCGAGGCTATTTTGCAACACCTGTCCCCAGAAGGGCTTTTCACAACAAAACTATATGAATGAACTATAAAATGAATGAAAAAAAAATAACAATAAAATTTTAAACCATGACTACAATAAAATGTTCTAAATCAACAAGGAAGCCATGTTAGCGGCGCTAGTTTACATGTCCAGCATTAAAGCGGACAACTGAGCGGTTTTATCATTTAAATACTTTGCTGTTTTTTTTTAACCAAGCTGAGAGTTGTATAGTTTACAGCATACTTGCATCTGTCTGTCTGCTTGGTGACTTTGTTGGCCAGGCTCATGAGGTGCACACTACCTCTGTAGAATCGCCCCTGAAACTAAGTTAGGCATTTTCTTACTGAACAATACTCCTACTTGTAAGGAACGGTGAGTTTATTGTGCTTGAGTGACTGTATTAAACAGACTCTGTGGTTGTTGACAGTTAGATTTGTATTTTGTGTCTGGTAAATTTTGTTGAGGGTAAACTCAGATTCCTTGGTTGAGGCCTTGTTTTGAATATGCTGCATCATTAGTGTTTCTGTAGTTTTTTTGGTCTCACAGGGAATGGAATCATGTGGCTAGACCTAGTCTTTATGGGATTTAAGTAATGTGCTCAAGTGTTAAACACAAACCAAATGGAAAGAGTGGATCATTTTGTCCTTCTATGTACGAGTCTTTAGTGGTGGGGGAAACCGGAGCACACAGAGGAAATATACACAGACACAGGCTTAATGTGCCAGGCAGTAATAGTCTTCATCGGGAAAGTCTAACTGGGTCTAAGCTATCCATTCACTAAACTTAAAAAAACAGTCTGAGCGACAGATGTTTTACAAAATGGAACTTTACAGTCTCCACATGCAGCTGATCTTGTAGATCTGACAGATCTGAAGTTTGGCAGTGTGTTTACAAAAATATAAAAGGTCACAATTTATTTTACATTACACTTCATACATTGTATCAACGTCATTAAGTACAACATAACACACTGTGTAACAAACTGTATTAACCTGTAACTACAAACAGTGGCACAAAAAGGGGGTATGCACTATATGCGGAACATAGGGCGCAGCACCTAGGGGGCGCCAAAGCGATGGTATAAAAAAAAAATTACCTTTATTTTTATTTTTTTTTGTGGTATGTCCTAAATGTTGATTAGCTGCTGTTGTGCGTTTCTAAATCATTTCAGTATTTCCTCAATACTATATATAACTTTAGAGGACTAACAGGCAGATTCCATAAATAGAATTAATGGAATATTGCAAGTGGGCGTGGGTGGCGGGGCGCCGTGAGCGCGTTGATCGAGCAGGTAACGTTATGTACAGTTGTCACAGTACGCACACAGTTGTCTTTGAAAGATGGATAAAGCAAAAAAGCTGTCGGGGCTAAAAAAAATAAAGAAAGAAGGAAAAGGAGATGGTGTGTCAAGGTATGGGACAGCTGATAAACAAGTGGATGGTAAAAGGCAACTGGTAGGATTTAAAGTGAGACCTCTGTGCTTGGAGGCTTGCAATATTCATGTTAACAGACTTAGCGTTAGCGTTTGCTAACACTGGGAATGTAGCAGCCAAATGGAGTTTAAATGAAGGCTAGCTTAATATGCAAAACTGAGGTTACTGAGCTGAAAACTGGAAAATATAAAGCAGCATGCCATGTACAATAAATTACAATAATTTTGAAAACCACTAATCCACACTGGATTGATCTGAGCGTACCGAAGGGGATTCAAACCTGGCTCCCCCGTGGGAAAACTCCTGTCCTTTCCAGCTGAGCTATCCAGCTGCTATTATATATATATATATATATATATATATATATATATATATATATATATATATATATATATATATATATATATTATAATAATAATAATAATAATAATAATAATAATAATAATAATAGTATGAACTCCTAATTTGAGCTCCTACTTGGAATTGATTCTTTTCCTTCTTTTCGTTTATTGGAATCTGATCATAACGTAAATGCTTGTCAATTTGTGACTGTTTTTTTTATTTGTTAACAATGTTAATAATACCCTATATTAACGGTAGGCCTACAGTGACTGCTATACTTTAAAATAAACCTTTATTATTTACAGCCCATACATAAGGATTTTCGGCTCACTGTATACATATATATATTTTTTTTTGGGGGGTGGGTGGCGCCAAAATTTATGCTGCATACCCCTCTAGCACTGGGTAGTTGCGCCCCTGACTACTAAGTACATACATAATAAATGATGTGCACTTACATATTGTAGGTGGGGTAGGGTTAGGGTTTCAATTACAGTATGTATGTAGTTACATGTTATGACAGTTTGTTACAGAGTGTGTTACATTGTACTTAATGAGGTAGTAACAATGTATCAAGTGTAGTTTAAAATAAAGTGTTACCATACAAAGTGACTTGGGAGCAAGTCTATTCAAACATTTAAATACACGCTTTGTATGTCTAATATTTCTAAATTTCATTAAATTTTGAATTTTATGTTAAGTTAAAATAGAACAATGATAAAACCTTTTTTGTCTAAGATTTTGAAAGCACAATTCTAAGGCCGCTAAAGAGGCTTTAGGGTGGTTTGATTGGTCTGAGACCAGACAATTCCTGATTGTCCTGTACTGGCCTTCACTTTTAAAGACAGGCTTCTGATGTGACTTTTATAATTTAGCTGAGAGTCTAATATTACTCCTAAATATTTCTCCTGTTCCTCTTGTTCAAAGAGTGGGCCCCTCATTTCATTGTTTATTTTGTTTGCTGTTGGTAATCTAGCCACAGGAGGTTAGGTCAAGCCAGGAGTTGGTGTTTGGCTCCTCTGGTTTCTTTGCCGGTGCCCTTCTGTGCTTTTCTCATGTATTGATCCATGTGCCCACTTATCTTAGCCGCGATGATGCCTGACATGAGCTTCCATGTTGTGGAGAGACAGGTTATTGGCCGATAGTTGGATGGGACTGTACCCTTTGCGGTGTCCTTCAGGATCAGGATTGTACGACCTTCGGTAAGCCATTCAGGGTGCGTCCCATCCCTTAGCAGCTGGTTCATTTGTGTTGCAAGGCGCTCGTGGAGTGCAATGAGCTTCTTTAGCCAGTAGGTGTGGATCTTGTCAGGGCCCGGTGCTGTCCAGTTTTTCTTACCTGAGACTCTTCCTTGGATGCCTGCCGCTGTGATGGTAACTGGATTCTGTTCAGGGAGGTTGCTGTGGTCCTCTCTCAGAGCCACCAGCCACTGTGCATCACTGTTGTGTGATGCTTCCCTCTCCCATATACTTTTCCAGTATTGTTCAGTTTCCAGCCTTGGAGGGTCTGCTCTGCTGTTATTACCCTGCCATTGAGCGTACACTTTTGCAGGTTGAGTTGCGAACAGCCGGTTTGTTCTTCTGGCTTCATTCTCTCTCGTGTACCTCGTTAGGCGGCTGGCCAAGGCTTGGAGCCTTTGTTTGGCAGTTTCAAGTGCTTCAGGTATGGGCATCTGGTTGTACCTCTTGGGTACCTGTTTTCTCATTGCACCTTTCTTGGCCTCTGTCAGTTGGCTTACTTCTCTACATGTCTGCTTGATCTTAGCCTCCAGCCTTCGTTTCCATGGTGGGTACTGTTTCTCATGGCTCCCATGGTTGCTCTTATAGCCAAGCATCTCGAGGATTACTGCTGCGGAGGTGTATAGCAGCTCATTGGTTTCAGTGATGGATGTGGTAGGGATCGCACTCAATGCTGCATTCACATCTTCTAGGAGACTTTCTGATGGTACTTCACTTAGCCGTTGTAATTGGCGTCGGGTTGCCTTGCATTCATTCGCCATGATCTTGTCTTTCAGGTCAGTCGCTGCCTCGTTCAGCGTTATTTCAATTGTTGGGGATTCATACCCAATCTCGGTTAGAGCCCTGTTGGCTCCCCTCTGACCTTGCGTCCTGGCTCCCCCTTGCTGTAGCATTTTTTGTGTTGTATCTCATCAATCTCAAGTTGTGATAGCAGCTGCCGCTTGTGGATGTTGAAACACTGAGCTACTAGTTGCTTCGATGTAAGCCTGGATTGTGGGTTTCGTAGTAACCATTCATCCCACATTCTCTTCATGTAACCCCTCTGACTAGGGTTACTGGAGTAGTAGCATTCCAACAGAGCCTTGTTATCGCATCTCGCCCATCTCCGTCTTGTTCCAGTAGCCCATTTGTCATCAAGTTGCTCTGGTTCCCCAACACCTGACGCAGACCTTGTTTGGCCAGGCGTCGTCTGATCCGGCTTCTCATAGCATTTATTGGCTCTCATCATTATGAGGTAGGCAGTAGCGCGAAGGGTCTTGCCTAAGGACCCACACTGGATAGCACCCCGAGGGGGATTCGAACCTGGGTCCCCCCATATATATATATATATATATATATATATATATATATATATATATATATATATCAGGGGTTCCGTTGTCCGGTAATTACCGGTCATTGGCGGAAAAAATTAAATGTCCGACAAAATTAAATCTCTCCGGTCAAATTGTCAGATTAAAACTGCCTAATAATCCCGGCCCCGCCCCCCAACACAATCTGAATCGACCG
Organism: Perccottus glenii; assembly: GCA_024416835.2. Lineage (NCBI taxonomy): Eukaryota > Metazoa > Chordata > Actinopteri > Gobiiformes > Odontobutidae > Perccottus > Perccottus glenii. The sequence goes on along the minus strand of CM044555.2, from coordinate 7,947,127 downwards.
TTTGAAAGTTTTTAAACAACATCGCATGTTGCATTTCAAATAAAGCGCACGCCTAACGGCTATAATATAGACTGTAGTATATAGTGCCGCGTACATATACTAATGTTAAATAGTGCCCGCTTAGAGGCGGAGTGATCTGAGTTTGTTGTAATGTGTTAACAGTGTTGTGCCTGAACGCGTTCATTGAACGATAGTTCATGAACTCGTTCATATTTTGGGCGAACGTGAACTGAACGGGCTGTATTACTGCCTGATGAACGTTACTGTGAACTCGTTCATTCTGGTGTCTGTGAACGGCACGCTCTCTCAGGTTAACTTCGTTCAATAGGGTGCCAGATTTTTATAGAGCCTTCCAGCCGAAAACCCGGCTAAAACACACCGCAAACCAGCCGCAAACGGGTCTTAATATGTAGCGGAAAAACACCAAACCTGGCAACACCAGCCACCTGTGTCGCACGCGTCCGCGCATGCGTGACGTGGCGTCATCAAAAAAAAAAACAATAAAGCATGGAGGCGACAGCAGCATGTAGTAAGGCATATGATCATTTAAATTCATTCATGTAACTTGTTTGTTGAACCTGCCTGGTCTATTTTTCTAGGATTCCAATATTCTGTTTTAGCATGTGGACAATGGAAAATTATTAAAATTTAAAAACGTTTTCACCTTAATGATTACTGTCCTGTTTTTCTTTGAATAATTCCTCATTAAAAAGACCATTCAAGCAGCACGTTTTCCTCATGTTCTTGAGAATGTACTGTAGGGTTGAAAGCTGCAGCTGCTACTAGTGTGGAGTGAATGGACAGCAACAAAGCATTAAAGCAACAATGTCCCCTCAATGCTAATGTAAACCCTGGTTGGATAAGGATTGAAAATTGGATATGAAAATTAAATCTGACGCATAGCTTCATTGTTAAAACTGATAAAATAATTGCTGTCTGTGATTCTACTGTATTTGGGCTGTGGCAATAATTTTGAAAAATAATAGCTCGCAGCAACATATGGAAAAAAAGAACTATGAACTAGTTCATTTTTGGAACTGTGAACTTAGTTCAAAATTTTGAAGTTTGAACTATGAACTGAACTAGTTCATTTTAAAATTTGTGAACTGAACTTTGAACTAGTTCTTGTAGAAAGTGAACTTTCCCAACACTGTGTGTTAAGGAGGCTGTTGCAGTGCTTGACGGTTATTAAAAAGAGTTAACGGATTAACTTCAAGTCATTCTTCCTCTCACCACGACGCACATGGTAAATTAACATAAACAGAAAATACTACATAGACCTAAACCACAAACTATTGAGAGACGTTTCAAATATGGCCAGGCCCAGGCAGACTAGCCTTAAAAGTTTTTTTCTGAGGCCAGACGCGAAGGAGGATACTGAATCAGGAATGCCTGAAGCCTCAGATGTCCAGAGCCACACAGCTCCGCCACCACCGGCGAAAAAGCCGAAGTGTAGGGCGTACATATACGGCCTGATTATGTAATTTTTTAAGTTACATAAACTGCTTTCAGTTTTCCTCAACTTGACTAATTAAGAGGCAATATTTGACCGGCATATCATCAAAATGTCCGGAAAACGAAACCTCTGCCGGTCACTTTGACCAGCACCATTTTTTTCTAGCGGAAACTCTGATATATATATGTGTATATATATATATATATATATATATGTATATATATATATATATATATATGTATATATATATATATATATATATATGTGTATATGTATATATATATATATATATATGTGTATATATATATATATATATATATGTATATATATATATATATATATATATATGTATATATATATATATATATATATATATATATATATATGCTGCTCTGTCATGAGGCTATAAGGCATTGCAGCGGGTGGTGAAAACTGCCCAGCATCACAGGGACTCCACTTCCTGCCACCATCCCACTACCCTCATAGACTCTTCTACCCCCACCATCCCACTCCCTCACAGACTCTCCTCTCATCCCCACCACCCCACTGCCCTCATACACTCTTCTACCCCCACCATCCCACTACCCTCACAGACTCTCCTCTCATCCCCACCATCCCACTCCCTCACAGACTCTCCTCTCACCCCCACCATCCCACTACCCTCATAGACTCTTCTACCCCCACCATCCCACTCCCCTCACAGACTCTCCTCCCACCCCCACCATCCCACTACCCTCATAGACTCTTCTACCCCCACCATCCCACTCCCCTCACAGACTCTCCTCCCACCCCCACCATCCCACTACCCTCACAGACTCTTCTACCCCCCGCACCATCCCACTACCCTCACAGACTCTCCTCTCATCCCCCACCATCCCACTACCCTTGCACTACTGCACCTTAGCTACCAACTGTTTACATTTCACATCATACTTATTTGCACTGTCCATGCTCATTGCACTACCTTAAATCTACTGCTCACCTTAAGCTAACATACAATTGTGTACATCTACCTGTAAAATTCTGTTTATAGTTGGAGACATCTGTATATTACATTTACATTTATAGTACATAATCACCTGTAAATGCTGTTTATAGAAAGAGACACCTGTAATTATATTTATGGCACACACTCACCTGTTATAGTAATCTGTATATTTATATTCACTGTACATATTACCTGTAAATCCTGTACATCTCCATATCCTGCACGTATGCAACCATTGTATATATCCTGCACTTGCTGCTATTGCACTTCTGGTTAGACCTAAACTGCATTTCGTTGCCTTGTACCTGTACTTGTGTAATGACAATAAAGTTGAATCTAATCTAATATATATGTATATATATATATATATATATATATATATATGTATTGTTTTTGCTGCATGAAACTTAATAGCTGCTTCACCCTGTTTAGTTCTAACTCTGGGCACGAGCAGAAGACTTTTCTAGATGTTCTCAGAGTCCGAGGAGGCTCATAAGGAACTAGCATCAGAAATATATTCTGGTGCTAAACCATTAGGAGACTTGTAAACAAGCAGTGCTGTTTTAAAGTATATTCTCTGAGTAACAAGAAGCCACTGCAGAGATTTTAAAACTGCCGTGATGTGGTTGTACTTTCTGCTTTTAGTTAGAACCCGAGCAGCCGTGTTCTGAATAAGCTGCAGCTTAACTATGTTGTGAGGAAGGAATGTTGATACGAGAAGAAAAGGGAGTGATTTTAACTGAGGAAAAAAAGCCTCTTTGTGTTGACTGTTTTTTGTAAGTCACTGATCATGTTCTGAGTAAATGTTTAATGAAAGCTGGGCCTTTCTAAAAAATCAACTCATTGTGGAGTAATGTTTTAACTGTACAGAGCTCACTGGAGATGGGGTGTGGTGGCTTTGAGGGGACAGATACTAAACTAACATCTGTCCCTTCTCATTCATTCAGGTCATTATAAATCCAAGCAGTTTATAAATACTGTATGCAATATGCAAGACAATTGTAAACTACAGCAGAATGTCACAATCATAAGTGTGCATGATTATTTAAATGTGACTACATTCTTAGACCATTAATAAATCAGATACACGTGTCAGCATTTTACATTCATAATACTGCCTTCTGTTTATAAAAGACACACAATATGAATAATTTTGTTAAATACTTTAAAATTATTTTATACATATAAGAATTAAAATATAAAAGGTAAAATGAACCAATAAAAACAATCTTATATCACATGGTGAACAGCAGATGGCCACTGAACGTGCTGTGGTTATTCTCACTATCAAAGATTCTTGTATTTTCCCACAGCTTCAAAAACACAATATCCCCAGCCTCTAGGAGCAGTGTGGCTCCATTGGCAGAGCTGCCATATCCTGATGTCTGGTGTTCATATGCAATAAATATATGTTCTCCGTTCTTCACCAACACAGCTGCTGAAGCATGTGAAGCATGTCCATGAGCCCCAATATAAAACTCAAAGTGGTAGGCTCCTTTAACTGGTGCAGTGAAAAACCCTGAAGGATGTTTTGAACAGACACAGTGTTAACATCACCACGAGCAGCAGAGCAATGTTCTGTTACATCTGTGAGTTCATTCACCTGTGTTTGAGTTGTAGGCATTTCCAATGTTTGAGACGACATGTCTGAAGACCAGAGGAGTTTGAGCGTTGAATGGTCCAATAGTTTCAGTGCCTGAAGCCAACAAAGAGGCTGAGAAAGCCACTTGTTTTACTGAGAAACAGAGAAACAGAACTTGTTGGTAAAGACTAAAACAGAGGATATGTGTTTACTTTTATTAAAACCCTGCATTGGGTTAAGCTACATAAAAACCAAGAAGTGACAAGAACAATGAAAATGTGGCGATCTAAGTAGAGTTTTGGGCTCAACTTTATCCTCAATAAAGACTTTGCAAAATGAACAAAGTTTCCAATAGACCTAAGGCTTAAGCAAATACTTTTACATCCCACCTCCTGTCATTAACTGATCCTCACCTGCTCGGTCTGCTGTCAGAGCCTCCACTTGGTTTTCAGTGACAGCTGAACTCTTCTTAATGCTGCTCAGTTCAGCTGCTTGTGCTAAAGGTAAAAGTAATACATCCAAATTTAGAAACAGTAGAAATGTTTTATTTTTTTTAACTCCTTGGGTTTACAGAAAAAGAAAAAAAACAATACATAACAAGAACAATGCATATTTTGGTCTCAGCAGAGTTTTAGGCTAAAATGCTTAATAAAGACTTTGCAAAGTGACAGGAAATCAAATAAAATGATTTCTTAGTTTCCATTAGACCTAAGGCTTAAGCAAATACTTTTACACTCCACCTCCTGTCATTAACTGATCCTCACCTGCCTGGTCTGCTGTCAGAACCTCCACTTGGTTTTCAGTGACAGTAGAACTCTTCTTAATGCTGCTCAGTTCAGCTGCTTGTGCTAAAGGTAAAATTAGAAACAGTAATGTTTAACACAGCAGAAAATTATATATTCTTTGTAAAAGATCAAAGTAAATAGTGAGGTGGAGGCTGATTGGCTGACACTCCTGCAGGTCCTCCCTGTGTTACTGAGGGTCCAGCTTCCTCCCACCATCCAAACACATGCCTGTTATGTCTAGATGAATTAGTGACTCTTATCACCTTGTAGTTGTTGCTTCAGTGTTTCCACTGTCTGTTTATCTGCTTGACCTAAAGGTGACAGAAAGTTTACAGTTCAGACATGCAACCAGAAGGTCAGTTTTTACTAAAGTGTTGCTGTTTACCTTGGTTCTCTGTCTGCAGCTGCTTGATCCTAACTCTCTGTTCAGCCAGAGCAGCGCTCATCTCTCTGAGCACAGCGTGGATGTCTGACGGACAGGGCTGAGACTGGTCTGGCACATTCAAAGACTCAGGACTCTGTTTTCCTTGTTTAGTCATCTCGGTATCCTGAAGTTCAGCTCCGGGCAGGCAGCAGATCAGCAGCAACAGTGAAAAAAGTCCAACGTGGTTCATTCTGACACTAACAATTGGTATATGTGTAAGGCTCATAGTAATAATACATTGTGTTAATATACTTGATAAATATGGTTAAAAACAGCTAAAATATATTAAAATGCGTTAACTGTGTAATGCAATACTTTGGAGTGTCACGAGGGGGCGCACCGATAACAGGAGAAAGGACTCCAAGAAGCAGAACTGAAGAATAAACCCTGCAGTCAAATGATGAACAAGACAAAGTCATCTGCCTCTTGTATTGTTTTCTCAGGGTTTACATTCTCACAAACACATGAATGTGTTTGATTGTAGAAGTGAGTTTGGTGGTGGTTAAAGAAGGCTGTGAGTCCACCCTCTCTGTCTGCCCCAGGTGTGAATGTGGTGAATGGAATGACATGATGTAAAGCGCTTTTGTATTATTCATATATATATATATATATATATATATATATATATATATATATATATATATATATATATACAGTATTAATAGATGTGTATGAACATACACATCTATTAACATTATTAGGGTTGTGTTTTTTCACTCACATAATTCTTATTGCAATACACTGTAATATGAAAAAATATTCCTGATTCAAAGATTTCCTCAAAATCAACAGAAAATAAAATGTCTGTTTATATAAATGGACATGTCTTTACCACATCAAACAATCTATTTTTTACAAATCTTGTCGGCACTGGCTTCACTTTCTCATCTTTTAAAATACTTCATAATATTTAGGCTAAATAATACTGTATCTTAAGGTCACATTTTCTTTACAAGGGTGTCTTGTTTTAATAAATTGGTTCAGTATGTGTGACTAAAAAGGTCTACACACCTCATAGACCTTTGGACAAACTATCTGTCTGATAAAAATGACTAGTTTCTGTGAACTCCATCCTGCAGCTTTGTTAAGATATCATTGTAACTGATCTGGTAGGACTATTATTTCTGAATGAAAACACTCTCCTGTCACTTTAGCTTTAGCCTAAGAAATCAACCTTATTAAAAAAACATTGTTTTCTTAAGAAACATTTGGAATTGTAAGTAGAAAGGTACAGTAGTTCATAAACAACTTATTACTTACCCTCGAGTAATGCACTGCAGTGAAGTTAGTTTGATGTTGGGCATTAGACAGAAATAACTCTGTGATCCTCTGTGGCTCTCACCAACAATGAACCAAGAGCTCAGGAGCTAGAACTAATAAAAGCAGCCTTCTCAAAAGACTCGGTTTAAATTTAGGGGCCGTCAGTAAATTGTCTCAGTGTAGAAAACCACACCTCAACTTCTAGGTCATGTGACTCACTGACCTCAAAACAAAGCTGACTATCACTTAAAGATGTACAGAGCCCCTGATGTCCTACCTAACTGCTAGCTTAGCTCACTTTATTTTCCAAATACCTTGCAGTACTCGAGTAGTCTTTTAACCAAATCTTTTTTTTTTACTTGAGTCATTTTTTAAATTACTACTTTGTACTTCTACTTGAGAAAAATTATTTTGAAGTAACGCTGCTCTTACTACATTTTTAAGATACTCTACCCACCTCTGGTTACAAGACAATAATGGAGAAACACAGAAGTGTATAAAAATGGTTTTGTGCCTCTGTTCAGTGTCAGACCATCAGGATACTATATTTAAATATTGTGAAAGTATTAAACCTACAATACAGGCTAATAATCACTGTTTACTCCAAATATGATCTTGTCTGAACCAGAGAACTATTTTGTTATGATGTAATTTGATTTGTACAGGAACAGTGCACAACAATACATTAACCAAGACAAAGTCAAAAGGAAAGACAGGTTATAGCAAAAGTGCACTTTTATACCTGTAGTTCCTTGGCGTTTTGCAAATAGATAAAATAAATAAGAGTAATAGTTGTAAGTGGATAAATAGACCAGTCAATATACAGTATATAATATAAACACACACACAACTGGAGACAAATCACAACAAATCACAAAACACAGTCACACTCTGCAAACACACTCATATTCTCATACATTTATCCCATCCATAACCATTTTAATCCTAATGACTGCAAACTTGTATAGATTGTTTCCATCAAACAGTGATATTGAGCTTTTGTTTGAGGTCAGTGCAGGGCATGACCTTAAGTTAAGTTATGAAAATCAGACAGGCTCTATTATTTAAAATGTAAACTAAGATGGTGCCTTCTATTGTTCTTGTCTAGCTGTTTGTGGATGAGGTTTGAAAGCTTAAAATAAGTAGTTGTAGCTTCTCTTGTTCACAGAGTGAATGTTTGTAGAAGGAAGAATATTTTGTTTGTGGTCATATGAGATAGAGGCAGGGAGGAGAGTCAGATGTGGAGGAGGGACTGGTTTCAGGTCAGGGGTGATGGACATGTTTATGAAAAGCTGCTGGTGAATAATGTTGATTTTGGACTGGAAAATTAAAGAAAGTTAGGGTTTCTCTGTGATAAATAAGTGAGAGATAGTTTCCACTAGTTTTAGGAGATTGTTTATGGTCGACAAAAACCCTCCTTCTAGAGATAAAGCCCAGCTGTCATACCAGTTAAACGCAGAATTGAAAAAATTATTGGAATCAAGAGATGAAACGTCTTCACTTTTAAAAACCTTTCTTCCACACAACCTGGATGACTGAGAACCTCCACATCTGAATTCTACTAATTGCCAAAATGCTAGAGATGTTAAATGTGTGGACAGCAAAAGGCTCAAATACACTCGTAGATGTTGTTTTGGAGCACACTAGTACTAGTAAGCACTTGGATGCACACTACTACAACTAGTCTGTACTTTTCATCTCAGCATTTGAGCCTCTTTTCTACATGTCAGCTGTCCGGACCTCACTATACTACTATAAAAATGTGTTTACTAGTTCTGGTGTGTCTATTTTGTGTGTGACTTGTTGTACTCATGTAGGTCAGCACTACTAGACCTAACAATTAGGAGCATAGTTATTCTAAAAAAAATGTGCATTAATACTAGTGAGGGATTTGTCCTTTAAGATTTCAGAAATTATAGGTCTTAATTTTAACCTGAGCAAGTGTCTTCTTTTCTTAAATTGTCTTAATATATTAAAATAAATCTACATAGTCCTTTTAGATAATTTGAATTAACCTTTAACCTTTCTGGTTTAGGCTTCAGCAACATCCTTGATTACCTTCATCTTTGACTGTAAAGAAATAACAAAATATAACTATAAGTAATCCACATAACTGCTTAGTTTTTAATAATAAAACTTAAAAACTCATCAAATAAAACCTGATAAAAACAAAAGAGGGGAAGAATTTCTGAAAAGCTAATTCATTAGTAAACCTACATTTTTTTACTAAATGTCTAATGGTAACCTCTGCAGCTTTTTTCTGCTACGTCATCTATAATATTATCATTCTCCATCATCTTTAGCACATCTGGCTGAGTAGCCCTGAGCATAAACGCCTCCAGGTGCTGTTGTGAAAGAGAGCACCTAACCCTGCTTTTTAGACTGTGTTATGGACAGAGTGAGACACTGATTTATTGAACTGGGGTTAAAAGGCGAACTGACAGGAGCACAGCAATGGCCCCACAGAGATCCAGAAAGTGCCTTTACTCACCAATAGGATCTGTTTCAGGTGAGCTTTGATAATAAGCTGCTACTACTGTAGAGTTATATTCATTAAAATGAAACACATACAAGAAGCCTATCCCAAAACATGTTTTGTTAAATGAAAGTAAAGCTGTGAAGGTAACATCAAAAACAAATCACAAAATCAATAGAAAAAATATAATTATCCTTCTGCTCTGTTGATATTTGAAGTCCACTGCAGTTAAGGTTAAGAACATCTTACTTCAGAGATATTATCCAATTATATAGCCTATTTAAGTTGATTATCATGTGTGTTAAAAAAAAAAACAGCTCCTGGCATGTCAGTAGGTCAGAAATGAGTTTTTAGCTTAATAATATTTGAGATCACTATGTTTGTGCTTTGTGTCACAAAATGAAATCAAAGTAAATAATGAGATGGAGGCTGATTGGCTGACACTCCTGCAGGTCCTCCCTGTGTTACTGAGGCTCCATCTTCCTCCCACCATTCAAACACATGCCTGTTATGTCATCTTTGAATAAATATTTGGACTAGTTTAGGATAACAAACAGGGATTTTGATTTAATGAAGCTGACAGATCTCTGAGTAAACAGAGTTAAAGAGTTTATTGAGCAACAGTGAAAAAAGTCCAACGCATTTCATTCTGTGAACATACAGCCTCAGAACGTCCTTGTGGTTTGCTCACCTTTCTTGTTGCCTGATACGTGGAGCACTTACCTCCAGTTTGGTCCCAGTTTCATCTTAGCTCCAACCCTTGTTCCAGCTCTCTGTCTCAGTCTCGGTCCTCGGCTCAGTTCCAGCCCTCGGGCAGCTCTCCGGCGTGGTCCCAGTTCCCATCTTGACCCCATTTCCTGTCCGTGTCTCCGTCTGGTTTCTTTAAAGAACACTTACCTTCACTGTCTTTGAGCGTTTGAGTCAGTCCCTCCTTCCATTTTTCTAATTCTTTTGAAGTTGCAGTGTCAAGGTCTGAACCAGTTGAGGATGTATGTACTTCCAACAAAAAGAGAAGACAATAAAGACAAGACAACATTGTTGCAACACAGAACAGAGTGGTGCACACCCAAACTGAGAGTAGCTCAGTGGGTAGAGCCTTGAGTGCCTACTACAGTAGGTGGAAAAGCGCTTTGATTTAGGGCTGAAACGATTCCTCGAGTAACTCGAGTAACTCGATTACAAAAAATATTCGAGGCAAATTCCTCTGCCTCGAAGCTTCTTTTAATTTATTTTTAAGCTCCGTCAGTTTGTTTCGCAATGATTTTTTTTTATGTGACACAGCGCGTTTACGTCACCCGCAAAGCGGAAGGAGACGGAAGTAGACGGAAGGAGTTAGCAGACTAGCAGTGTTTTGATTTGAGGGTGCGCTGCACGCGCGAGCTGCAAAATGGAAGGGATTGATAACAATAGCGATGAGCAAAGAAACAAACAGGAGAAAACGACTCAAACTGTCCAAGGTTTGGGTTTCATATTAAAACGTAAAGAGAACATTGTGGCGTATGTGTCCATTGCAAGCTCGAGCTAGGCTAGCATACCACAACAGCACGAAGGCCATGCTGCAGCTGCAACAGAAAACCTCCACTCTACTCAGACCGGAGCACCGTCACCCAGGACAAGGTAAATTCAATGCAGCATTAAATAAATGTGATTACTATTCAAGATGAAGGCTGTTAAATCAAGTATGTTAACTATGTCATGGACAACCCACGTTGGGCAGTACAATTATGTTAAAAGAAACCGCACGCGTTTGCAGAGGGGTTACACCACCAGATTATTTAACAGCAGTTTAGCTATGCCACGGCTACCAAAGGACTTCATTTACTGCAAAAACAAGTTGTGATTGGCTTTTACAATGAAGTATACTAGATTATTTATAATGTGAAAACATGCATGTTGGTTATATCATTTACAGTTTTTAAATATACATTTTAAATTTATTTTACACACTCAAAACATTATCCAATGATTGTATATCGAACATTGCATCTTGTTAGTTATCGCATATCACATTTTTCTTCAATATCGAGCAGCCATAATACAAATTATTTTAGTATTCACAAGTATTTAGTTTGATTGCCATGAATAGTATTTATAAATACACAGCCATGAACTTGCTGTATAATAATGATATTATAGCTTACTTAGTAATAAATATCAATAATTGGTTTGTTTTTTTCACCTCTTTTTCAGTAAATCATCACAGCTTCGTATGAGCAGATGTGCGGACAGCTACTTCATGTTCCACTGAGCAGCTGAGTTTTCAGAGAGCATTCCAAGAAGACTTATGTTCAGAACGTTTAACTTTTAGTTCTGAAAGTTAAGTTGCATGACTTAAAAGGCAGTGTTTTTGTATTATTATTATTATTATTAATTTAATGTGTGCCTTAGTTTTGATACTTTAAAAAGTAATTTGAAAGTAATTAATTTTATTTGTTTTTGCATCTCAGAAAATGCTTTATTTAAAACCCCAAATGAATGGCACTTTATTTTTATTGTTCACAGTACAAGTACAGACAAACAATGGGTAATAACTAAATGTTTATTTTTGATGTATGCATTGCATTTTATGCATTTAAAAAAATAATTAAAATTTTCTTTTTAAAAATGAAACGTAGTTGTTCTTTTTAAGAGACCTAGAGTCTTATTTTCTCTTCCATATTTAATATTGCACTTTAATTAAGTAAAAATACATTTTATCCGATTACTCGATTAATCGATAAAATATTCGGTAGAATACTCGATTACCAAAATATTCGATTACTACAGCCCTACTTTGATTTACATAATTTTCAGACAGTTTCCAACAGTTTTTCTTCTTTCTGTCTTTTCCACAGTGACTACAGAAAGGTAACAGAATGAGCCCAACAGCAGAAGTAGAGTTTCCTACAATCTGAGGCTGCAAGACCATTTGCACTTCTCTGCAGCGGTTAACTAAGACATCAGTTGTGGAAGTTTTTGTGAGGAAGATGTTGAACGCTAATAAGAGATCATATTTATTACATCTTCTTCCTTTTCCAATATTGATTATGGGGGGCCTACACAAGTACAGGAAAGTGGCCACTTGTGTAGTTGCAGAGCTGCTAGGTTCAAGAAAATACTATGTATTTACTGAGTATTTGAAGAAAATAGTTTTTGTTATGGTTTAGTATGGTTTGTTGAGGATTTCAGCAGAGCATGACTGTGGCAGGGGGCTTCTCTCATGGCTGCAGACAAGACACACCTCCTCATCATCTCTATACAAAAGCCTGGTCTAATCACCTCCATTTTGCAAGATGATTCTGTCCCGTTTTTATTTTCTATAATTTTATTTTGAAGGATTTCCAAGTATTTCCTGGCCTCAGACTGGAGGTGGCCTGAGAGTGGAGCCTTAAACGGAAGTGTCCTGACGCTGAAGGTCGGCAGCCAGGCACATGTCTCATCTGATAAAAACAAACTGAAAATCTGAAAAAAAACGCACATCAAAGCTGTAAATTAATGTTGTTTTTACAGCTTAAAACAACCCACTCTTAACCCTACACTGCTAGAAAAAAACAGACCGGTTTCCCTCCTTCCCTTCATTGCCAAAGCTCTGGAGCGAGTTGTGTTTACTCAGCTCTCATCCTTTCTCACACGGAACAACCTCCTTCAAGATTCAAGATTCAAAGTGTTTATTGGCATGTGTACAGACAGAAAGCATGTTTCCCTATACAATGAAATTCTTACTTTGCCGTCCACAGTAAAATGTCACACAATTAAGTAAAAATAAAAAAATAAGACAAATATACAAGTAATAATAATGGAAGTATACCAAAAAGAATACAAATATACAAAAAGTGTAAAGTGTAGTAAGGTGAGGTAGTGCAGTTGTGATGGTGTAAAGTGACGTGTAAAGTAAAGTGACAGTGTAAAGTAAAGTGAGGTAGTGCAGTAGGTAAACAATTGTTCATGTAATGTTGTGATTGTGATTGTAGACTCCTATCTGCTGTTTAGGAGTCTTATGGCAGAGGGAAAGAATGAGTTCTTCATTCTGGAAGTCCTGCATTTCACACTTCTGTACCTCCGTCCTGAGGGTAGAAGTGTGAACAGACCATGTTGTGGGTGGGAGGGGTCTTTGAGGATGGAAGCAGCTCTTCTGTGGACTCTGCGGTGGTAGATGCTCTGCAGAGAGGGCAGTGGAGTCCTGGTGATCTTCTGCGCAGTCTTCACCACTCTCTGCAGGCGTTTGCGGTCCATGACAGAAGTGCTGCCGTACCACACAGTGATGCAGCTGGTCAGGACACTCTCAATGGTGCAGCTGTAGAAGTTGCTGAGGATCTTGGGCGACATGCCAAACTTCCTCAGCCTCCTCAGAAAATACAGCCGCTGTTGAGCCTTCTTGACCAGCTGCGTGATGTGAGGTGTCCAAGTGAGGTCCTCATTGATGTGGACACCCAAGTATTTGAAGTTGCTCACCCTCTCCACTTCAAGTTCCCGGATGAACAGTGGCTGAGGCGTTCTCCTCTCCCTCCTCATGTCCACTATCATCTCCTTTGTCTTGTCCGTGTTGAGGTTGAGGTTGTTGTCTTCACACCATGACACCAGACTGGCCACCTCCCTCCTGTAAGCTGCCTCGTCACCGCCAGCGATCGTCCTATCACTGCGGTGTCGTCAGCAAACTTCAGGATGATGTTGTCCTTGTGAGAGGCGACACAGTCGTAGGTGTACAGGGTGTAGAGGATGGGGCTGAGTACACAGCCCTGTGGAGTACCAATGTTTGTGATGGTGCTGGCTGAAGTCCTATTACCAATCCTGACAGACTGAGGCCTGCCAGTCAGGAAATCTAGGAGCCAGTCACAGAGGGTGGGGTGCAAACCAAGTGTGGACAGTTTGTGGGTGAGTTTGTGTGGGATGACCGTGTTGAAGGCGGAGCTGTAATCTATAAAAAGTATCCGTATGTATGAGTCCTTGTTCTCCAGGTGTGAGAGGGAGTAGTGGACGGCAGTAGCGATTGCATCCGAGGTAGATCTGTTGGGCCGGTAGGCATACTGCAGGGGTCAATGGTGTCGGTATGCTGCTCTGAATGTGGGCCAGCACCACTCTCTCGAAACACTTCATAATGATTGGAGTGAGTGCCACTGGCCTGTAGTCATTCAGGCAGGTGGGTGGGTTCTTCTTGGGCAGGGGACGATGGTCGTGGTCTTGAAGCATGGTGGTACAATGCGCTGGCTGAGGGAGAGGTTGAAGATGGAGGTGAAAACATCAACCAGCTCGTTGGCACATGCTCTGAGGGCCCGCCAGGAATGTTGTCTGGTCCTGCTGCTTTGGGGTTGATCTTCCTCAGAGCTCTGTGTACCTGTGTTGTTGAGATGGTTGGTGGAGGGAGGGGGTTGGGTGATCCAGGTGTGTGTGAGCTCCTCTCTGCAGTGTTGCTGGGAGCCTCAAAGCGGGCGTAGAAATTGTTGAGGTCATCCGGCAGGCTGTCTGTTGATGCGATGTTGTTGGTGGTGGTCCTGTAGTCTGTGATGTGCTGCAGGCCTTGCCACATCCGCCCTGAATCCGCAGTAGAGTAGAAGCTGTCCAGCTTCTCTCTGTACTGCCTCTTGGCCGCTGTGATGGCTTTTCTCAGTCCATACTTGCAGCTTTGTACTCGTTCTCATTGCCTGATCTAAATGCAAGAGAGCGAGCACGCAGCATGTGACGTACCTGACTGTTTATCCAGGGCTTCTGGTTGGGAAACTTCCTGATTTGTATGGTGGGCACGATGTTATCAACACAAGTGCTGATGTACCCAGACACATACTCAGCATAATCCTGTACGCTAATGGAAGAGTCCTCCACAGTGGCTGCAGCTTTAAACACATCCCAGTCTGTCAGCGCGAAACAGTCCTGCAGGGTGATCTCGCTCTCCGGGGTCCAGAGTTTGATCTGTTTGGTGACAGGGTGTGCTTGTTTCAGTCTTTGTCTGTAAGCAGGGTACAGGAACAAAGAGATGTGGTCCGAGTGTCCGAAGTGGGGGCGGGGTGCAGCCCTGTATGCACCACGTATGTTGCTGTAGACGTGGTCAAGAGTGTTTTTATCACGGGTGGGAATGTCAACATGCTGGTGGTATTTGGGGAATACAGTCCGCAAACTACAGTGGTTGAAGTCACCAGCAACAATAAAAACAGCGTCAGGATGAGCCGTTTCTAACGCGCTGATGACGTCATGGAGTTTGCTGAGTGCTGCTGTGGCGTCAGCACGCTGGGGATGTAAACAGCGGCCAAAAACACAGCAGTAAATTCCTCGGTAGATAATACGGACGGCACTTCAGCAGTAATAACTCCACATCTGGTGAACAGTGCTCGTCAACAGTCTGTATATCTTCGCACCACGAGTTGTTTACAAACACACACACACCCCGCCTTTAGACTTACCGGATGCAGCCGTTCGGTCGCCTCGGTGAAGCGAGTGAGTCTGTAGCTGAATGGCGTTGTCCGGGACCTTGTCTGAGAGCCAGGTCTCGGTGAAAATCAGGCGCAGCACTCTCTGATTTCCGATGGGTTGAAATCCTGGCTCGTAGCTCGTCCAATTTGTTTTCCAGGGAACGTACATTCGCTAACAGGAGGCTGGGTAGCGGTGGTCGGCTAGCGCGAGCTTTTAGCCTAGCATGTAGCCCTCCTCTTGCCTCGCTTGCGTCGCCTCCAAGCACTCTCCTGGGGTCAGCGAACTCACTCGAGACCGGTGCTTCGTGGCCCTCGGGGTAAAAGTTTTGGTGGTATGGGCGAACAATGAGCTGCAGCTCCAGCGGAATAGAACCACTAAAAACAAAGTTTCGTGAGTTGGCGATGTCCAATAATGCCTGTCGGTTGTATGTTAGCAGTGCATGGCATTTGTGCACTGCAGAAAGAACGAAAAACACGAAAAACATACAAAAAAGAGAAAAAGTTCGAAATTTTAGCGCGGAGCTGGCAAACACGTCTGCCTCGGGGGGCGCCATGGTATGCTCCTGGTTCAAGAGCGGACATTCCACCGAAACTGCACTGCTCTCAGTCATCGAAGCCCTGAGACTGGCAAAGGCAACATCCAAGTCATCTGTACTCATCTTACTGGATCTGTCTGCTGCTTTTGACACTGTTAATCATCACATCCTCCTGTCATCTCTCAGGGCGATGGGTGTCTCTGGAATGGCGTTGCAATGGTTCAAGTCCTACCTCTCGCATAGGTCATTCAGAGTATCCTGGAGAAATGAGGTCTCTGAGTCCCAACATCTCAATACAGGGGTGCCACAGGGCTCAGTGCTTGGACCGCTACTCTTTTCCATATACATGACATCCCATGGCTCTGTCATCCTGAAGTATGGCTTTTCCTATCACTGCTATGGAGATGACACTCAACTCCAGCTGTCATTTCAACCTGAAGATCCGACGGTCTCTGCTCGCGTCTCGGCATGTCTGAGTGACATCTCACTTTGGATGAAGGACCATCACCTGCAGCTGAACCTTGCAAAAACAGAACTGCTTGTGATTCCGGCCAAACCAGGGAACTGCCATAACCTCTCCATTCAACTAGGCCCATCAACCATTACACCGTCCAGCACTGCCAGAAATCTTGATGATCAGCTAAACTTCACAAGTCATGTCGCCAGCACCACCAGGTCCTATAGATTCATCCTCTACAACATTAGGAAAATTAGACCTTTCCTATCAGAGCACTCTACGCAAATTCTAGTCCAGGCTCTTGTCTTGTCCAAACTGGATAATTGCAATGCTCTACTGGCTGGACTCCCTGCCTGCACAACCAAACCTCTGCAGCTGATCCAGAATGCAGCGGCAAGAGTGGTCTATAATGAACCAAAGAGAGCGCACGTAACTCCTCTATTCATTAGGTTACACTGTCTCCCGGTTGACGCCCGCATCACGTTCAAAGCTATGCTCTTGGCCTACAAGACCACCACTGGTTCTGCACCCTCATATCTTCACTCACTAGTACAGACCTATGTTCCTACCAGATCCCTGCGCTCTGCAAATGAACAACGGCTGGTAGTACCGTCCCAAAAAGGTAAAAAATCACTCTTGCGTACCTTCTCTGGCTCTGTTCCACATTGGTGGAATGATCTACCTGCTGCTACAAGATCAGCAGATTCTGTAGCCATCTTTAAAAAACGCCTGAAAACACATCTCTTCCGTCAACACCTGACTGACAAACACTGAGTTCTACTTCCTTTCTAACGATTCCTTTCTTCAAAAAAAAAATAAAAATAAAATTCTCTTATCCTTAGCTTTGTAAACTGTGCTGGGTTTAAACTGACTAGTTTTTTGTGGACTTATGCTTTTTGTACCTTGTGTTGTTAAAATTGCTTCCATTGTTTTTCCTCACTTGTAAGTCGCTTTGGATAAAAGTGTCTGCTAAATGACTAAATGTAAATGTAAATGTTTTTGACTTATTTCTAAAGGATCTGTCAGTGCAGAAAGTGAGATGTAGAATTGCAATCTTCTATGTCAGCAGCACCAGATGTCACCAAATACCTAAATACTACAACTTAAAAAATGTCAAATGAATGATCAGATCAGTAAACTGAGGCACTAAGGCACAAACGAGGTGAAAAAACTTTTGACCATATTAACTTTTGAACCAAATCATTTTAGAATTTAAAAAAGTGAAAAATCTCACATGCAGACAAGATGGATACGATAAATTTAAATGCTTAAATTATAACAATTTTATCTGTTTTATTTACAGTATATTGTTGTTTTAAATTTAGTAGAGAGCAAAGAAAAAGCACTGAGAAGGTAAAATGCCCGATTAGCATTGGGCTAACAGCACTGATAACCTATAGTAACTGAGAAAGACAATGTTTACCTCATTTAAACAAAATCCCACACATTTGCTGATTAAAGAAATAAATATTAAAATAAATACAGAGTAATAAAGGAGTACTGATGCATTTGTCGCAGATGGTTGAACAGCAGGTGACCACTGAAGGTGCTGTGGTGCTTTATATTATCAGATTTTATTTTATTGGCCAAACAGGATAACTGAGAAATTTTGACAACTTATCCACCAGTGCTGCTTCTTGTTGTCCTATTATCCATCCTAAACAGGTCCACACAGTTTTTAGTAAGGTCTGCAACAAAAAATCAGCTGGACCAGATGGCCTTCCCGCTTTCTTAATGAGGACTTGTGCTTTTGAACTGACTGCTGCTTGGTTTCCAATTTTCCAAAAATCCTTTTTGAACTACTCTGTCTCTGCTTTGTGGAAGAAATCTGTAATCATTCCAGTGCCCAAAGTATCTTGTCCCGCTGTTAACAGTGACTTAAGGCCTGTAGCCTTGACATCTGTGGTAATGTAATGCTTTGAAAAGATCATTGTGAATATGCTTAAGACTGATGTTAACTCTAGTTTGGATCCTCTCCAATTTGCCAACAGACAGGGCCGGAGCACTGGGGATGCTGTTGCAATCTTAATGCATCTCATCATTAAACATGACTCTTATGCTAGAGTCCTATTTGTTGACTTTTTGTCAGCATTTAACACAGTACTACCTCTGCTACTGGTCCAGAAACTGTCTAATTTGCATGTGAACTCTTTTATCATCAAGTGGTTTTATTCTTTTTTAACGGTCAGACAACAGCAAGTTAGAGTAAATGGTGTCCTCTCTCTGATCAAATACTCTAACACAGGTGTTCCTCAGGGCTGTGTGAGTTCTCCTTTCTTATTTACACTGTACACAAATGGATGCAGAAGCCGTCTCTGCAACAATCATGTCATCAAGTTCTCAGACGAAACAGTAATTTTAAGCCTACTGTATGAAGATGACTGCCCTTGTGTGTACACGCATTAGATCGACCTTTTTAAGAACTGGTGTAACCAACACAATCTTGATTTTTGTTTTGTAAAAAAGACTAAAGAGATGATACTTGACCCAAGAACAGTGAGGGATCATGCTCCTGTTATAATCGGTGACAGAGTGATTGAGCAGGTCAGCACTTTCAAATATCTTGATTTTCTGCTGGATTGTAACCTGAAAATGAATGAACATGTGGAATTTTTGTGCGGGCGACTGGCCCAAAGACTGCACTTCCTCCACCGGCTCAGGCTGTTCGGTGTGAGCAGGGCAGTCATGTGGGTCTTTTACTCTGCAGTTCTAGAAAGCATTAACAGATACGGAATGGCTGCATGATTTGGTCTTATCTCATTCCAACAAAAATCCAAACTTCAAAACATCATAAAAACAGCGATGAAAGTAATAGGCCAAAAAGATGTGCCTTCTCTGCAGTACATCTACGAATGCACTGTGTCCAGACTGGCTCACAAGATCCTTAACGATCCATCTCACATTTTATTTACCGAGTATGAGCTTCTTCCTTCAGGCAGACGGTACAGAGCTTACAGATGGAAAACTAACCGACAGAAGCTCTCCTTTATTCCTACATCCATTACTCTGCTTATGAAGGAGGCTCGCTGATTTACTTGTTTTTATATTCTGGCACATTCTGATCTGTTCTCAGGGTTGGCCTTTGATTATTACTTATTTTTTTATTTTTTTATCATATGTATTACTGTAGATTAGTTTTAGCTGATTCCTGGTTTTATTTTTAGAAGGTCTTTTGCTTAGAGCCAGTGCAATTATTTATTCGATATATGTGGTATTTGCACAGATTATTGATGGTTACAGTACCGTTTGCTGTGTGTATGTTGTTGTATGTTGTACATTTCCGTATGTACTTTTTGTTGTTGGTCGGTGTACTGTATGTTCTGCTGCTGCTGTGGCACTGTGCCTAAGAGAAATTTCCCTTTGGGCCAATAACGTATATTTGATTTGATTTGATTTGATTTGAATTGAATATCCACAAACATCTGTTCTTTTTTTGATCAGCTTTGATGATGGCATTGAACTTGGGAAATATGAGAATTAGCTCAATTATTCAAGATGTACAACACAACTTAATAACATGCAGGTTGAATAAGTCAGTGGTGTGTGAGCAGCCAGTGTTTATACTGTACTTTCCCCAAAGAGAATAACAAAAAGGCAATAAACACTTTCTCCTCCTGAAAACTTAAAATCTTAAAAATACAGTAGTTATAATTTCTAAGAACAATCACTTCAATCCACACAATAGTGTTTGAGATGTTTTCATCTATACTATTAAACCCTTCTTTGTGAGCAGTAGCTTGGCTTTCTCAGTTTGATTAATGTTTAGTAAAATAATATGCTCCTGTTATAAGAGGTGTGGCTGGACAGACTGGGGCGTGTCTGTAGGCAGAGAGAGAATAGGAAATGCAGGAGTTTTGGATTGAAAGTAGTGACATTTGATAGACTTGCTAGCTAGCTAAAAGTATGAAGATGGCTGTAGAGAACAAGTACTTTCAGAAGAGGCAGGAACACAAGGTGGCCTACCCCTGGCCCTCCAAAGAAAGAGGTAATAAGTAGGGCTATGTTCACGGGGCACAGATTATATAATTTAACATAACCTATAAACAAATTGGTCTATTGCTGCTCCCTCTATGTGAGTGGGGCTGTGTGTTTGTCTTCTTAGAGAATCCACAGCTACCATCTTCAGCCCTTTAATGATGTTATTACTGTCTGAATAAGGTTTACACATCGCCAGATGAGCATAGACCATAAAAAAAGAAAAGCCTCCATCTTGAGTCTAAAAATATATTTACAAAAAGGTTCTGTGAAAATGAGATATATTTCTTTTTGTCTTTAGCGTTCATTTAGCGTAGAGCTCTATTTGGGTTTCAATCGATCTTGTAGGTTCCTGCCTTTGATAAGATCAAACTAAATAAATATCAAATTCAGAATTAAACCTGGCATATTGTTATAATATTTTTTATTATTTTATATATAATATATTTATTATATATTTATATTGTTTATATTGTTTATAGTTACTGGGTGCTCATAGTTCTCTACAGGTCATGTCAAATCATGTCATGTTAGTCCAAGCATGGAGTAGACATAACTAAAGACTGGCTTGCCAGAGGACCTCTGCACCTGGAGCTGGGGCCTTGGAGGAGGGTGTATTAGAGATACACCTCCCACTGACAGCCCCCACTGCATTGATTTAAAATCTCATGTTTTGTTTACTTCCTTTAGCAAACTCACTCTGTACCTTTGATTATATGCGTGTCTTGGCTTCATTCTTGCAAGAATAAAACCTGGCCTTTCGCTTTTTATAATATAATCTGTCTCCGTGTCTCTCTGGATAATATAAGGATATAGAATTCTTATAACAGGTATCCAACACACTTCTTGGTTGTTATATAGTTTTTAGTTTTCTGATCTGGACTGACATTTGTCTTGTATCTCTTGTGGTTAGGTACACAATGTTTTATATTTTCCTATATATCTGAAACTTTCTAACTACAGTACATATATGCCTCGTTGTAATTACTGAGACACTGCTGAAAATCTGAATTCATCTCGGGATCAATAAAGTATTTATCTACTTAAATAAGAGACGCTCAGTGGTAGAGCGGTCGTCCTATAACTGGAAAATTGACGGGTTGATTCCCGCTCGCCCCACAGTTCATACTGCCATTGTGTCCTTGGGCAAGACTCTTAACCCACCTTGCCTTCAGTGTCTGAGGCATTGATGTATGAATGTGTGAGAATATTTAGTGGTGGTCAGAGAGTTTGTAGGTGCTAAATGGCTGCCATATCAAAGTCATCCTTTTATGTGTCTATGATACTCCCATAGAATAGTTTGTAATTGAATCAACACAGTGCTGCAAGTGATGCTTAAAGGTTATGACTTTATTGAAATCCACTAATAAACCATAGTAACCAAGAAGAATTAAGATTAATGAAGAACAGATTAATAAAGGAGTGCTGATGCATTTGTCTCAAATGGTGAACAGCAGGTGACCACTGAAGGTGGTGTGATGGTTCACATTATCAAAGATTTTACTACCGGGCCACAGCTGAACACACACAGCATCTCCAGTCTCAAGGATCAGAGTTGCTGCATTCGAAGTGGTGCTAAAACCTGATGCCTGTTGCTCAGCAGCAGCAACAACATTCACTCCATTCTTCACCAACACAGCAGCTGTATGGTCTGGCCCAAAGGCACCAAAGTAGAACTCAAAGTGGTAGGCCCCTTTCACCAGTGCAGTGAAATAACCTGGAGGAAATTTTAGACAGAGGTAGTATTAATATGAGCTGCAGTGCAATGATGGGTTAGACATAGGAATTTATTATTTTACCTGTTAGTGGGTTGTAGGCATTTCCAAAGTTTGAGACGACATTTTTAAAGACCAGAGTAGTTTGACCGTTAATTGGTCCAAAGGTTATGTCTCCTGAAGCTGATAAACTGGCTGAGAAAGCCACTTTGTGGACTGAAGAAAGGAGAAACAAAAATGTGTTTATAAGGTACATTATTAATAGATGAATGAATGAATTATCTGCTGTATCTTTTGCAAAAGATTTACAGTATGCTGCTACATTTTCTTTAGTAAAAGTAAAAGAAGAGAGCATCTGCCTTTGTGCAAAGCATTGCCTTCTTCTTTACCTTTCATTGGTTTACGACCTGGAGGACTCCCAAAGAGAGACTTCCTCTTTTTCTATAGACTTTGATAATGGCATTGAATCTATTGAGTTGGTCACATAAACATTTTCATTTGTTAATAATTTATAAAAAATATATAAAAGAAAAACATTATTGTAAATTGGCTGATTATTGGTTTTAGTTTAGAAAAATATTTAGCATTATTTTTAGATTTATTTTACAATAAAGACCTGATGAGAAGAATTCTCTTCCATACATTCATTAAAATTAAATCTTTATCTGTGAGCTGTAGTTTGGCACTCTTAGTTTGAGCTGTGTTTGTATGTTTTTTTTTTGGTTTTGCATTTTGTTGAAAAGTGATGATAATATATGAAGTTGTTGACCAATTAAAAAGGTCATAACCTTATGATGATTATAATCTAATAAATCAAAATATAATTAAAATTATGAAAACCTACAGGACAATGAATAGATGTCATATGAGCTTATCTTTCCTTGGATTAAAGTTTTCAGTTTGCAATTTAGAATTTTTTTTATAATGTATATATTTTATTTTTTTATATATGTTATTTAATAAAATAAAATAGTAAACCATAATCAGAGGTAAAAGTGATGTGTTGTAATAATGTATAATTGCTTACCTTGGTTTGAAGGCTGGCCAGGATCCTCTTGTCCATCTTGAGAGGTCTCATTTGTTGAGATCCAGGAGACGGAGCTGATCAGCAGCAAAAGCACAAAGACAATAGTGTTCGGCATCTTTGAACAGAAGTGAATCTTTTCTGTGTTGTAGCCCGTTTATATTTGTCTGAGTCTTTGGATTGTGGCCAATAGCAACACCCACAACCAAATACATGTGTCCAAAGTGAGAGTACTGGTTTACCCAAGGTCTTAGAGTCTGTCTCAAAATGGACTTTTTTTTTTAATTCTGAGTGAATGCTAAAAGAAAGACAAGTTTTCTAAAAATCAACTCATTGTGGAGTAATGTTTTAACTGTACAAATAATTATTACAATCCAACCTTCAGTAAAATAAAGTTTAGAGCAGCCAGTTCTTTATTTTGCATTTTCTAACAAATGAAAATAAATTCACCCTCAAGGAGAAAGGCCGCTGTCAGCTTTATGGCTGTACAGCTGTGTACCTCAAGAGATGCCTTCTTTTAAAAAAAACAGATTTATTAATAATATTGTTTGTTTAATATTAAGAATTATTATGACTCAGACAATGACTGATTTATCAAAGGATGGAGTGAGTGAGCACCTCAGTTTAACCGTCTGAAGGGCACATCATTTTTTTAAGCAAAGACAATGTTATCTCACATCCTCATGTCCATCCAAAACGAGGACGCACTCAGCTTTTTACTCAACTTTACGCACCTGCTCCGTGCCCACCGCTTCCTGCAGTAGATCTATGATTGAACGTTGTGAGTTTTGGTCTGTCTGTCCCATAATTTATTATCTATTCATCCATCCATGTCTCCTGTCAAGTTATGGCTCGCAATTGATCTTTATTTATTTTAGTAAAACACAAACGTAACAAGTTCCCTGTGAACACTAAACAACAGTGGCCTTCACAAACTCGCACACAGACTGTAAAAGGTCTCAGAGGGAGACAAATTTGTGTCAAACTATCAATCAATCAATGAATCAATATTTATTTATACAGTGCCTTCCAACAACCACAGATTGAACCAAGGTGCTTAACAACATTAATAATAAATAAACATAATTACAAATAGGTTTAAGAAACAGTTACCTTGGTTCTCTGTCTGCAGCTGCTCAATCTTAACTCTCTGTTCAGCCAGAGCAGCACTAATCTCTCTGAGCACAGCGTAGATGTTTGACAGACAGGGCTGAGACTGGTCTGGCACATTGACAGGACTCTGTTTTTCATGTTCAGTCATCTCGGTATCCTGAAGTTCAGCTCCGGGCAGACAGCAGATCAGCAGCAACCGTGACAAAAGTCCAACGTGGTTCATTCTGACACTAACATTTGGAAATTCTCAGTCATAAATATGTCACAAGGGGAGCAGTAAGTAAGTATGAAGGTAACCCACCTGGCCTCCAGTGTCTGTCACACTGGTGTATGTGTAAGGCTCATAGTAATAATACAATACTTTGGAGTGTCACGAGGGGGCGCACCGATAACAGGACAAAGGACTCCAAGAAGCAGAATGCAGACAAATGATGAGCAAGACAAAGTCATCTGTCTCATTTACATTTACATTTAGTCATTTAGCAGACGCTTTTATCCAAAGCGACTTACAAGTGAGGATAACAATGGAAGCAATTTTAACAACACAAGGTACAAAGAGCATAAGTGCACAAAAAAACTAGTCAGTTTAAACCCAGCGCAGTATACGATGCTAAGGATAAGAGAATTTTTTTTTTTTTTTTTTTTTTTTCTCTTGTATTGTTTTCTCAGGGTTTACATTCTGAGAGAGGGAGAGAGAGAGAGAGAGGGAGAGAGAGAGGGAGAGAGAAAGAGAGAGAGGGAGACTTTTGACTTTTAGGTCTTCTTTAATGATTCAATAAAATTTGTAAGAGACCTTTTTTTAAAAAAATAATTCTCACATACATATTTTTCACATACATATATTCATAGAGGAAAACAAAAATTAAAAACCCCATACCCCTTTCCTCTTAAATATAAAATTGCAAGCAATCATCAACATCGACATCACAAATACAGTGTTTTACCGCCCATTTACCTTTAAACATCTTCATTTCATTGACCAGTTTGTAATACGTAAACTCGATTTTAATTCGAGATTTTAACAACCCTTTTAAAATCGACACAACATCAGTTGACCCAGAATCAATCAAAACATTCTTTCTTGATAGCCATATAGCCAATTTTGCCTGACCAAAAAGAAAATTAATCAGAACATGTACTTCCCTCCTAACTCTACTATACTTTGGTCCATATATGAAAAATGCTGGAGTAAATACTTCCCCTAATGTATGAACCCACTCTTCTAAAATACAAAACAAAGGTTGAAGCCTTTCACAATTTAAAAACAAATGATAAACAGTTTCCTGCTCTCTACAAAAAGGACAGCCTACTTCTACCTCTGGATCAAGGTGTGCTCGGTGTCTGTTTGTAGCTATAATCCCATGTACTATTCTCCACTGAAGGTCCCCAGACCTCTTCTCAATGGGTGGTTTGTACATGGACCTCCAGCAGCCTTTAGGGGAGGCACCTGGCCCCAGAACCTCCAGCCATTTGGACTCCCTGACACTCTTCAGTGTGTTAAGATGCCACACTTTCACACACATAATGTACATCGCTTTCTTATCAGCATCACCAAAGCAGGCCATTTGAGGTGTCTTAAATGTCAATAAGCAGCCTTCCTTTTCTTGCCATTCAGTGTCAGTCAGTGATGAGAAAAACAACTCTGGAAAGGCACAATTGTCTGCTTCTTCATCAGAAGTTTCCATTGCCAATCTGAAATCCTTAGGCAGAGACTCTAAAATCCGAGTCAACATGTTTTGTGCCATCCCTACTGATTTAATTCCCAGTTTCAGAGCTAGATTTTCAGGGCTAATCCAAGTCTCTTTGTCTTTTAAGTGACCAATCTTTGTCATGTTTGCAGCCCACATAGCTTTTCTGAAAGTGTCCGATTTAAACACATCAGAGTCCAAAGCAAAATTGAAAAAGAGTGGTTCCTCTTTCAGCCATAAAAAGTTTGTGCTATCTGGGTTCCGTGACAATTTAAAAAGTGACCATGACTTTAACACTGATCTATAAAAGTGACTCAGTCCACTTAAATCCAGTCTGTTAATGTCCATCAAGAACAAGTGGCGGTCCAAACTCATTTTTCCAGCTCTTCTTAGGAGTGCACAAGCTACTTCAGCCCAGCACACATCCACTCCATAGAGCAGTCTTTTCACCGTCTGCATTCTGAAGGTCCTGAGTCTCGCTCTGATGTCAATCAACCCCTGGCCTCCTTCTTGTCTAGGTAGATACAGCACCGCTGCCTTTAACCAGTGCTGTCCCGACCAGAAAAAATCCACTAGTCGCTTTTGTATTCCTCGCACTAGATCCTCAGGAGGCTCAAGTATTGTCATTCGGTGCCAAAGTGAAGAAGCAACCAAGTTGTTACATACCAGAACCCTCCCTCTATAGGACAACTGGGGGAGCAACCAATTCCAGCGAGACAACCTTGCACACACTTTCTCCAAAAGGCCTTCCCAATTTTTCTTCTTAAACTCTTCTGTCCCTAAAAACACTCCTAAATACTTTAACCCTGCTCTTCCCCATTGCAACCCACCAGGAAGCATCGGACCTTTAATAAACCTGCCACACCATAAAGCATCACTTTTTCCCCAATTAACTACTGCTGATGAAGCTTTTCCATAAACCTCTAAAGCCTGTTTAAGCACCTTAATGTCACTCTGCTCTCTGATTATAACTGTAATATCATCAGCATATGCAGAGAGTTTAATAGAACAGTTTATGTTGTTTATCTGTAGGCCCATTAACTCTCTTCTCAATTTGCACAAAAAGGGTTCAACTACAATACTGTACAGTTGACCTGACAGTGGACAACCCTGTCTAATTCCTCTTTTCACATTTATTGGGACACTTAACCCACCACCCATTTTTATCATACATGTCGCTTCCATATATAAGAGTTTAATCCTTGAAATGAACTTTTCCCCAAAACCAAAAGCTTTGAGGCTATCAAACAGAAACCTATGTTCAACCCTGTCAAACTCCTTTTCCTGATCCAAGGACAACAGTCCCATATTGACATCTTTACTATAAGCATAATCAAAAACATCCCTTATTAAGTGTAGATTATCCATGATTGACCTATTTTTAACACAATATGACTGATCTTTGTGTACAATTTCATACAACACATTATTTAATCTATTTGCTAGAACCTTGGAAAAAAATTTATATTCTGTACACAAAATTGCTACAGGTCTCCAGTTCTTTAAAAGAGTTAAATCTCCCTTTTTTGGGAGCAATGATAGAATAGCACGTTGACAGCTAGTTGAAAGAATACCTTCACTGCAGCATTTCTGAAGCACCTTAAAATAATCATCTCCAATTATTGTCCAAAAAGTTTTGTAAAACTCAGCCGGTAGTCCATCCAAGCCAGGGCTCTTGCCTGAAGAGAGCGCCTTAACAGCCAGAGATACCTCCTCAAAAGAGATTTCAGTCTCTAAAAACTTTTTATGATCTTCAGATAAAACAGGTAAATCTTTTAGCAGCTCTCTTCTACAATGTTCATCAGAGCTTTCAGCTGCGTACAAAGTAGAATAGAAATCAACAGCAATCTTTCTCATTTCCTGTGGGTTCGAGGTAACATTTCCATTATTGTCCTTCAGCGAAAGCATACATTTCTGCTGACCCACTTTACGCTCTAGATTAAAAAAAATAATTAGTAGGCGCATCCACATCCTTCAGAGTTAAAAATCGGCTTCTTATAAGAGCTCATTTTACCCTTTCATCCAGAATTGAGCTTAAATGGTTTTTCTTTTCAATCCACCTTTCTTTTAACTGAACATCATCATTTACAGTCATATTCATTTCCATATTAACAATCTCTGTTTCCAGCCACTTTAATTTATTTTTTAAACATACAGAAGAATAAGCAGAGTACTTCTGAGAGAAATCTCTTATGTGCACTTTACCAACTTCCCACCACTGTATAATACTTTCAAAGAGACTCTTTTCTGCTTGCCATGTTTCCCAAAAAACCTTAAAAGATTTACAAAACTCTTTATCTTCTAACATTTTTGTATTAAAATGCCAGTAGCAGCTCTTTTGTGTGCTTTTGGACAGGGTAAAACCAACCCTAATAAGTTTGTGATCAGAAAGTATATTAGGAATAATTTCTGTACCAACAACTCTATTTTTCAGGTTAGAAGATATATAAAACCGGTCCAAACGAGCAGCAGAAATCTTATCATTACAGACCTTCACCCATGTATACTGTTTTATGGATGGATTGTGTTCTCTCCATACATCTGACAGGTTCAGCTTCTTAATGACCCCAGCTAAAGCGGAGGCTGACTGTGCATGAGGTTCTTCCCCATTCCTATCAAAATTAAAATCAAGAGTGCAGTTCCAATCACCCCCTATAACAATAAACACGTCTTCCTTTTCTTCTTTAACCATATTTTCAAACTTCTTGAAAAGTAAACTCCTTTCTGCTCCAACATTAGGAGCATAAATGTTTACAAACAAGAATTTAAACTTATTAATTTCAGCTTTAACAATTAAAAACCTTCCTGGCTCTACTTCATTTTTTAATAACACTTTCACATTTAAAGAAGGAGAAAAAAGAATAGCCACCCCAGCACTTAAATTAGTCCCATGACTGAGAACATGTTCTCCTCTCCACCATAATCCCCACTCAACTTCATTACTACAAGTACTATGAGTTTCTTGTAGAAATGTAACACTCAAATCTTTCAAACAAATAATTTCTGATAAAACCTTGTTCTTTTTCCCATCCCTCATCCCATTGACATTAAGAGAACCCACCCTTAAGATCTCCATAAGAAAGGGAAAAAGAAAAAAACAGATCAGATTGAAAGAGAAATGTTCAGTCATTGAAGTTTCTTAGATTTTCCCCTCGCTTTTCCCGTCCTTATTCCTGATCTAACAACAGTTAAAATATTTTTAAGACGAAATCTTTTTTGTTGTGACAGCTCATCATAGCTGCTTTCTTTCCTAAACCACATTACTGAAGCAATAAACTTTTCCGCATCCGGGAAGTAATCTCTTATTTCAACACCCGCTTTTCCTTTTGTCTTATCAAGAAAATAATTGATCTGCTCTAATGGTGTTATAAGAATTTTATTCTTATAATTGTGTATATTGTTTATAGTTAGTTGGTGCTCATAGTTCTCTACAGGTCATGTCAAATCATGTTATGTCCTCCATGTTATTCCAAGCATGGTGTAGACATAACTAAAGACATGGCTTGCCGGAGGACTTCTGCACCTGGAGCCTGGAGCTGGGGCCTTGAGGGGAGGGTGTATGCAAGATACACCTCCCACTGACAGCCCCCACTTTAGTGATATAAAATGTAATGTTTTGCTTACCTCTGTAAGCAAAACGCACTATGTACCTTTTGTTGTATCTGTGTAATTTGCTTCCCTTGCAAGGAATAAAACCTGGCCTTTCGCTTTTTATAATATAATCTGTCTCCGTGTCTCTCTGGATAATATAAGGATATAGAATTCTTTTGGACATATAGAATTCTTATAACAAATGGATACAGATCTTTCCCAACCTCCTTAGACGCATCAGACCATTGCTCTTCATCTCTCATCCCGTCATCAGTATACTGTGATAAACTCTCTGTTTCATCAGTCAAATTTTCCTCAGAACCACATTTCTGTACATTATCATCTTCATCATAATCACTCTGATCATTTCCATCACCTATATTCACAGCTTTATCAGGTAACGTTACTTGATTACTTCCAGATTGCTCCACACAGCCAGCATTAACAACAGAATCACTCACCTCCTGCTGCTCTTTCACCTCCTCTGTAGCCCCTCTATCCTGCTCCTCATCTCTCTCAGGTTCAGTGTTATTTACTTCAGGCTCGATGTCGTTCTCTTCCCGAGATGTAGACGCGTGCTGTTCATCTCTGCGGACACGTGAAACGCGTTTGTGGCCCAAATCACCGCAAATAAAACACTTCAAACTCTCAGTGCTCGCGTACACCATGAAAGAATTCTCTCCGTGAGTAACACGGAACGAAACTTCCAAAGTCCGCTCCGGTGAGTTCAGAAACATGTAGACATGTTGTCTAAAAGAAAGAACATGTTTTAAAGCAGCGTCTTTACACCCGAGGGGGACAGCTTTTACGGGGCTTGCGATCTTACCAAATCTCACTAGCTCTTTCACAATAGCTTCATTAGAAATGAACGGCGGAATGTTTGAAACAGTTACTTTAGTTGCCGGGGCAGACAGCGGCGTAACCGGAACATAAGTTTCCTTTACCCAAATTCCACTCACTGTCAGCTCATTTACTTGTGATTCAGATTTTAAGAACACGACAACCGCTTTATTCATCCGAGAAGCAGAGACGATGTTTTCAAAACCAATCTTCTGACCGATACTCATAAGCAAATCCTCCACTGTCACCCCGGCCTCAGGTACACACCTGCAACCGTTTCGAAGTGACAAAAACGGCGTTCCCTGCTCATGAGCAGCCGCCATCCCGGCGACCACACACCGCGCACACACACCCTCACAAACACGAAAAAACTCCTCTTCCTACACTGAACCCGAGGGGAAAAAGAGGAAATAATAGAAGGAAAAGAAAAAACACTGAAAGATTGTTCACAATCACTCTCAGCAACGCTCTCAAACACGCGCTCAGCTCTCCACATCTACCCAGCATGCACCAGAGAGAGAGAGAGAGAGAGAGGGAGAGAAAGCTCTATTGATTAATAAATAGATATGTCCTAGGAAATGTGAATGCAGCATTGAGGACCTGAGCTCGAAGGATGAGACCACTCATTTTATATATATATATATATATATATATATATATATATATATATATATATATATATATATATATATATATATATATATATATATATATTTTTTTTTTTTTCTTTCTGACTTTTTTTTTTTTGGGAATTGTTTTTCTGACTTTTTTTGGGGGGGGAATTGTTTTTCTGACTTAATTATCACGTTATTTCGTGATACTATCACGTTATTTCGTGATAACTTTTCTTTTTTCAATGCTTTATCGGAAGCAACGTACTACATAGCCTAGAGGAAGCAAAGAGGAAGCGTGACAAAGCCAGCCTGGATACAGTTGAGATGATGTAATTAATATCCGTACGTTTTTTGTGTGTCCATTCATTTGATCAATAAGAAATGCTGCTACATCCAACGGATCTGAGCGATTCTTCCGCCTATACAATCTCATTCGTTTCAAAAAACGTCTCAAGGTGCTCACACTCATCACAATATTGTCTACAGTGTTCAGTAACATTAATATCTCGCCATGTTTTAGACCAAGGCTGAAGTAAAACCGAGTAAAACTTAATCAGACGCGACGCCATGCTTTCTCTTTGCTTCCTTGCGTTGCTACGGAAGCTACGTGGTACTTGCTTCCGATAAAGCATTGGAAAAAAAATAAAATTATCACAAAATAACGTGATAGTATCACGAAATAACGTGATAATTATTACGAAATAACGTGATACTGGCAAAAAAAAAAAAAAAAAGTCAGAAAAACTATCAAAAAAAAAAAAGTCAGATAAACTATCAAAAAAAAAAAAAAAAAAGTCAGAAAAACTATCAAAAAAAAAAAAAGTCAGAAAAACAACATTGACAGTACTACGCTTCCGTATATATCTTATTTTAATTGATTATAACATCTGGTAAGGCCCCAAAAAAAATCAAAAACAAAAATATTATACTAAAACA
Source organism: Perccottus glenii (assembly GCA_024416835.2). Lineage (NCBI taxonomy): Eukaryota > Metazoa > Chordata > Actinopteri > Gobiiformes > Odontobutidae > Perccottus > Perccottus glenii. The sequence continues at coordinate 7,915,287 of CM044555.2, read as the reverse complement.
ACAACATAGTTTTAACATATTGTTTCATTAAGTGTTTTTGTATGTTTTTTGGGGCAAATTTAGAAAATGTTATATACCATATTTCCACAAGGAATAATCATCAGTATTTGTAAATTAGACAGAATAATAAAGTAAATATTACAAAATAATTCTGTTTGTAGTATTACAGTATTTTCCCATTAATTCTACAATAATTGTTTGTTTTCACAGTAACGTTCTGTGTTGTAAACAAATCCTAACTGTTAAAATTAAAGTATTACACTGTTTCTTCATTTACACAAATGCGCTGTATCTTCTACGGTAATAAAATGTTTTAAGCTTTACGGTCAATTACTGTTGCTATTTTACGGTATACAACTGCCAATATTACTGACTTTTTTTACAGTGTACCTTTACTTATTTGACTTTTGAGGTGTAATTACATTCGCCACCAGGGGGCACTGTTTATGCTCATTTGATAATTGTTGGCAGTGAACAAGCCTAAACTCCAGCAGAATGCTGTCATGAGTTTACATGATTATATAAGCTTTAACTACATTCTTTGACCATTACTAAATCAGATACAAAGTGTTAAAACAGATTATGGTATTATCAGAATAAAATGATGCTATTAAACACAAAGTGATGATTGTGAATTAAAATGTTTTCATAATTTCATATTTAAAATATATGAGCTGCATTGGATTAATGAATGCAGTCTCTCATGGCGCACAGCAGATGGCCATTAAACGTGTTGTGGTGATGGTCATTATCATAGATTTTTGTATTTTGCCACAGATGCAGAAACACAACATCCCCAGCCTCTAGGAGCAGTGTGACTCCATTGCCAGAGCTCCTGTTGTCTGTAGTTCGTATGCCATTAAACTATGTTCTGTGTTCTTCACCAACATAACTCCTGAGGCATGGTCCTTATCTCCAATTCCACCCATGTAAAAGTCAAAGTGATAGGCTCCTTTAACTGGTGCAGTGAAAACCCCTGAAGGATGTTTTGAACAGACACAGTGTTAACATCACCACGAGCAGCAGAGCAATGTTCTGTTACATCTGTGAGTTCATTCACCTGTGTTTGAGTTGTAGGCATTTCCAATGTTTGAGACGACATGTCTGAAGACCAGAGGAGTGTGAACGCTAAATGGTCCAATAGTTATCTCGCCTGAAGGCACCAAAGCGGCTGAGAAAGCCACTTTCTTCACTGAGAAACAGAAAAACAGAACTTGATAGTAAAGACTGAAAGTGAGAATAGACCATGTGTATAGTTCTTTCATTTAAATTAAATTTGGGCTCAAATGCTCCATTAAAAAGAGAATTTGCAAAGAAACGGCTAACAAACATGCTAACAGCCCAAGCAAATACTTTTACATCCCACTTCCTGTCATTAACTGATCCTCACCTGCTCGGTCTTTCATCAGAACCTCCACTTGGTTTTCAGTGACAGCAGAACTCTTCTTAATGCTGCTCAGTTCAGCTGCTTGTGCTAAAGGTAAAAGGAGAAACAGTAGTCGTTTTAGCACTGCAGCATATATATATATATATACTGTATAAATATATATATATATATATAATACACTTTTATGTGGAACCGCATATGCGCATTGCGCCACATCTCATACAGGAAACAGAAAGGAGTCATTCATCTCTCGAGTTGTTCGTTCAAGTCCAGGAGGCTGAATGCAGAAACAGAAGGATTTGTTCATCTCGAGTCAGTCTTCAGGTCTGAGTTTTGTTCTTTTGTCACGTGACCGCTTCTGTTCAGTCTCTCGCAACATCATTACACTCGTATTATTGACTGTATTGTATTATGTTTAGAAATTATTATAAAATTATCATCTATTTTTAGTGTTAAATGTTAGTGCCACTTTGTTTTTTTTTATTATTATTTAAACTATTATAAACTATAAAATTACCTAAGATTAGAATCCAGTGTAAAGTCTTAATCTTTGCTTTATCAGTGATTTCCCCGGATAAGAAAAATATAAAGATACAATTTGAGGCCAGAAACCTATCACGTAACTGTAAAAGTAAAAAAATAAAAAAAATGCGTTTGTTTATACAGTTATGTGAAATAGATGTATGTATCAACTTATTTCTGTATCCAATACGTGACAAAAGAACGAGACTCAGACCCGAAGACTGACTCATGAAATGAACGAATCCTTCTGTTTCTACATTCAGCCTACGGGACTTGAATGAACGACTCAGAGACTCGGGAGATGAACGATTCCTTTCTGTTTCCGGACGGACGGATGTATTAGCTACAGCTACATGAGGCTGTCACGGCCCAGACCAGACATGTTGATGGAACTAATGCTAAGCTAAATATGAAGTGAGAAAGGAAAAAACTATTTGGATTAAGAGGTGAGTTGAACTCTCTGCCTGAAGTAAGCTGCAATGAATTTATAATTTCTTTTTCATAAGTTTTGCATTAGCTTATATTATTATTATAGTTTTTATTCCAAAAGTACAAAATGTTTTGAAAAATTTAACATGTAACATTTTATCTATCTATCTATCTATCTATCTATCTATCTATCTATCTATCTATCTATCTATCTATCTATCTATCTATCTATCTATCTATCTATCTATCTATCTATCTCTTTCTCTCGCTCTCTCTCTCTCTCTGGTGTGTTGCATGCTGGGAAGCAAGAGTGTGACGTGGGGTTGTTGTTTAAGTTTTTTTGTATTGTTAAAACTATTTTTTTTTTCATAGGTTTTACCTATCTTCTTTTTTATTTTTATTTTTTATTTTTCTTCACTTTTTTATTGTTTTTAAGTTTGTGAGGGGTTTTCTAGTCAAACGAGATGGCCTCTCTCCCGCAGGGGCTGGATCGATTCCCGCTCTGCCCTGTTCATACTTTCGTTGTGTCCTTGGGCAAGACACTTAACCCACCTTGCCTCCAGTGTCTGTAGCACTGGTGTATGAATGTGTGTGCGACTGTAGAGGTGTGTTTGGTGGTGGTAGGAGAAGGTTGAGCGTTGTTTGTATGGCAGCCCCCATCTCTGTCTGCCCCAGGTGTGAATGTGTGTGGATGGGGTGAGTGGAAGCACATATTCCTAATTCAAAGATTTCCTCAAAATCAACAGAAAATAAAATGTCTGTTTACATAAATGGACATGTCTTTACCACATCAAACAATCTATTTTGTACAAATCTTGTCAACCTAGGATTCATCTTTCAAATTTCTTCTTTTAAAATACTTAATAATTTTTAGGCTAAATAATACTGTATCTTAAGGTCACATTTTCTTTACAGGGGTGTCTTGTTTAAATAAATTGGTTCAGTATGTGAGACTAAAAAGATCTACACACCTCATAGACCTTTGGACAAACTATCTGTCTGATAAAAATTACTAGTTTCTGTGAAGTCTATCCTGCAGCTTTGGTAAGATATCATTGTAACTGATCTGGTAGGACTATTATTTCTTAATGAAAACACTCTCCTGTCACTTTAGCTTTAGCCTAAAAAAAGACATTATCCTCATTAAAAATTAGAAGTAGCACAAATATCTTATTACTTACCTAAAATGTCTTCGGGGTAATGCACTGCAGTGAAGTTAGTTTGATGTTGGGCATTGGACAGAGATAACTCTGTGATCCTCTGTGGCTCTCATCGACAATGAACCAGATCTTGGAGCAAGAGAAGTGGCTAGCCTGCTACAAATGAAAGGCATCAGTCTCAAAGTTACATTTAGACATTAACTTGTAGGTCATGTGACTCACTGACCTCAAACCAACACTAACATCACAACATATTAACTCACTAATTACAAATTCAATTTCCTGTAAAAGCAGAAGCAGGTTATTGCTAAAAACAAAAATAAAGGCTGCAAGTGGATCTCAGGTGCTGAAGCAGGGCTGTACCTTGTAAATACTATATATGCAGTTAAATCAAATGTGGTTGATGAATTCACATATTATTATGTTTTTGCGTGGTCGGGTTTTCTCCGGGTACTCCAGTTTCCCCCACCAACATCAAAACATGCTGCAGAGAATTAATTTGCCCAATACAGTAGTTAGTATGTATATAATTCTCAACTAAGTGTATAGAGAAGCAATAATGTACAATATCTAGAGGTGAATAAAAAGCCAAAAATGTAAACGTGAAAAATGTAAAAAGCCCGGATGTAACCGCCATTTTATTTCCCTGTGGTGAGAACAATATTGGTGAATAGGGGAGCAATGGGCAGAAGACATCCATATTTTTACAATCATTGGTAATAGAAAGGTTTGACCTAGTTTTATTACATTATATTCCACAACAAAGAACACTTTCCCCAAAATTGTAAAAATTGAAAAATGTTTTATTATTATTTATTGGTTTTATTGTTGATTGGTTTATTATTGGTATTTATTATTGATTAGTATTTATTATTGATTGGTTTATTACACACAGCATTTTGCAAAACACAAAAGCCATATTAAAACATCTCTCAAAACAGAAAGACTTTAACTCATTGAATTGGAATGCACTTTATCAATAAGGAAGAGCCAGTGGCTATAACACAGTATGCAACAGGTTTGCGTGTTGTGTCACACAAATCCTGCTGAAGGACGTTATGAACGTGAAGTGCTCACTGAAGTAAAAAAATATCTAAAAACAAACCAACTTGACATTGGACTGAATGGATATAATTGTCTTGATGTAGACAGTTACAGGTGGTTCATCCAGCCAGGTATTCATCTGTAGTGCTTTTACAAAAGCTCTCTGTGGAACCCTTAATTACCACCAAAATAAACAAGACTTAAGATGAACTGGGATAGGTTCAGGCAAAACTCAATGTCCAAGATCAACGTTAAAATGTGAAACAAACAGATCAGAGACATAAAAAAAAACATATGTCAATCTTGAGTCTAAGAATATATTCACAAACAGGCGCTGGTAAATCGTATTTAGTGTAGAGCTTTAAACCGTCTCCTTGGCTACTGTCTTTGATAATACAAAAATATCCAGTAACATCCATACTTATGCTTATAAGTCATCTTATACATATCGTTCATCATTCTCCCATAAAAACTGTAATAAATCAACACAGTGCTAGTTCTATGATGCTTAAAGCTTATGACTTTATTGAAATATAGTTATTTAGGGAATGAACTAATTACCTACATTAACTGAGAAGGTTCATGTTGACATAATTTAAACAAAACCACACACATTTGATGTGATTAAAAGAGATAAAGATTAATGAAAAACAGAGCGATTAAGGACTATTGCTGAATTTGTCTCACATTGTAAACAGCAGGTGACCACTGAAGGTGCTGTGGTGGTTGTCATTATCATAGATTTTCTGATTGGAGGAGAGACGAACATACACAGCATCTCCAGCTTCTAGGATCAGAGTTACTCCATTGGAAGCACTGCCAAATCCTGTTTGCTGATGTTCATAGGCAGAAGCAACAGTCACTTCATTCTTTACAAACAGAACAGATGTGAGTTCGGGTCCATTGACACAGATGTAGAACTCAAAGTGGTAGGCTCCTTTCACCGGTGCAGTGAAAAAACCTGGAGGATATTTTAGACAGAGGTAGTATTAACATTAACATGAGCAGCAGGGCTATGCTCGATTACACCTCAGCTCATCTTTTTACCTGATAGTGGGTTGTAGGCGTTTCCGATGTTTGAGATGACATGTTTATAGACCAGAGTAGTGAGACTGCTAAATGGTCCAAGGGTTATTGCTCCTGCAGCCGACAAACTTGCTGAGAAAGCCACTTTTGGGACTGAGGAAAAGGAGAAACAAAGATGTGTTCATGAGGTACATTAATGATAGTTTCAAACATCACCCAGAATCTCCATTTGCTCTTTTTCAATATACCTACTTTGATAATGGCATTGAACATTTGTGTTGGCCATTGATTAGTTTCAGTGGGAAAAATATTTAAAAGCTGTAATACAGTAATTGTGGGATTGCATTAATCTGACGCTGAATTGAGAGCTAAAAGATAATTAAAAATACATTTAAATGAATATATTTTCTTCTTTATTTATTCCAATCAACGGCTTTTACTTTAACTTTTAGAACCTTTCCTGGACTGATACGTGGGACTGTTAATTCAGTTAATTATGAAATCAGCAATTTTTTTTTTAAGATTTTAATTAATTGCAGCTGCATTGAACAAAGTCTTTTCATGTTTTTTGGGGATATTTGACCTTGTTTGATGCTGTTCAAGTGCGCGTTTTGTTCTAAAAAATGGTTAAAAGCAAAGCAAACAAAGCAATGTTATGTTCAGTGTTTTTTATGGAAAATACTCCCTGTTTTTAACTGCTTTATCTTTTTTTGCATAAGGTATATTGTCCACTGCCAACCCAAAAAGAAAAATACTAAAAATTCCTGGGTATTCCAAATTAGATTAAATTGTTTTTCTGCGCCTAAGGTGGTGGGAGGTGTTTCTGTTGCCCACTTGTAATTAACATCAGAATCCAAGAATCCTTTTGCAACATTTATTAAATCCCCAGCAGAGCAGGTTTTATGGTGTAGAAAATAGGTGAACAATGACAGGAGCAACAAAGGCCTCTAACACACTTTTGTGCCTGCAATAGGCTTCAGGGCTTGGTCACGTGATTAGGCGCTTGAATATGACACTTTAGCAGTAAATAAATAGGTCTATTACAGTCTAAGGGAAGCAGTGGCTCAGTGGTAGAGCGATAGTCCTACAACCGAAAGGTAGGTGGTTCGATACCCGCTCTCCCTACAGTTTATACTGCCATTGTGTCCTTGGACAAGACAGTTAACCCACCTTGCCTCCAGTTTCTGCCTCCATGTTCTGTAACACAGGTAATTAGAAGCTTAATGTAAGTTGCTTTGGAAATAAAAGTGTCAGCTAAATGAATAAATGTAAATGTCTATCCATAAAGTGCTTTGTGCTGTACAAATATAAAGTGCACTGTGTCATTTAAGAAATACTTACCTAGGTTCTCTGTCTGCAGCTGCTCAATCTTAACTCTCTGTTCAGCCAGAGTAGCGCTCATCTCTCTGAGCACAGCGTGGATGTCTGACAGACATGGGTGAGACTGGTCCGCGACATTCAAAGACTTGGGACTTTGTTTTCCATGTTCAGTCATCTCGGTATCCTGAAGTTCAGCTCCAGGCAGACAGCAGATCAGCAGCAACAGTGAAAAAGATCCAACGTGGTTCATTCTGACACTAACATTTGGTATATGTGTAAGAGTCATAGTATTAATACATTGTTTTAATTTACTTGATAAATATGGTTAAAAACTGTTAAAATATATTAAGTCACCCACTATTTTTTATTTTATTTACATTGTCTAGAGTTAGCAAACAAGATGTTTTAACTGTGTAATGCAATACTTTGGAGTGTCACGAGGGGGCGCACCGATAACAGGAGAAAGGATTCCAAGAAGCAGAACTGAAGAATAAACCCTGCAGTCAAATGATGAACATCTGCCTCTTGTATTGTTTTCTCAGGGTTTACATTCTCAGAGAGAGAGAGAGACTATTAACATTATTAGGGTTGTGTTTTTTCACTCATAATTCATATTGCAATAGACTGTAATATGAATAAAATATTCCTGATTCAAAGATTTCCTCAAATTCAACAGAAAATAAAATGTATGTTTTTATAAATGGAAAGGTCTTTACCACATCAAACAATCTATTTTGTACAAATCTGGTCAACCTAGGATTCATCATTCATCTTTTAAAATACTTAATAATATTTAGGCTAAATAATACTGTATCTTAAGGTCACATTTTCTTTACATGGGTGTCTTCTTTTAATAAATTGGTTCAGTATGTGGGACTAAAAAGGTCTACACACCTCATAGACCTTTGGACAAACTATCTGTCTGATAAAAATGACTAGTTTCTGTAAACTCCATCCTGCAGCTTTGGTGAGATATCATTGTAACTGATCTGGTAGGACTATTATTTCTGAATGAAAACACTCTTCTTTCACTTTAGCTTTAGCCTAAGAAATCAACCTTTTTAAAAAACATTGTTTTCTTAAGAAACATTTGGAATTGTAAGTGGAAAGGTACAGTAGTTCATAAACAACTTATTACTTACCCTCGAGTAATGCACTGCAGTGAAGTTAGTTTGATGTTGGGCATTAGACAGAAATAACTCTGTGATCCTCTGTGGCTCTCACCAACAATGAACCTAGAGCTCAGGAGCTAGAACTAATAAAAGCAGCCATCTCAAAAGGCTTGGTTTAAATTTAGGGGCCGTCCGTAAATTGTCTCAGTGTAGAAAGCCACACCTCAACTTCTAGGTCATGTGACTCACTGACCTCAAAACAAAGCTGAATATCACTTAAAATTAGAACATTTGTGGAAATGCACAAGCTTGGAAGTCGACAGACTGCACTTGAAGAAGGTAATCATGTCACTAAATGATAAAATAAAACAGGCCAGATCTGCCTATTTTTCTAATCTTGTTGTTCTGAACAAGAAAAATAGGCTCAAGTCCTGTTTGACACAATATCAAGAATTGTCTTTCCTTTAGCTCCTCATTTACCAGTTCACTCAAAATCTGACTGCAACAGGTTTTTACATTCCTTTGTGAATAAGGTACATGATAAGAGCCTCTATAAACCCATCCTCTGTAAACACATCTTGGGGTTTATCTCCTCAGTGCTCTTGGTCCACCTTCTCACCTGTCACTGAAGAGGATATTAAGGGTCTACTAAAAAAGGTGAAACCATCATCAAGCCCTCTAGATGTAATGCCAACTTCGTTGCTTTTAAATGTATTTGATTTAGTTGGTCCATATGTTGTTAAACTAATCAACCTTTCTCTTTTAACTGGTTCTGTGCCCAGCTCTTTTAAACAAGCGGTCGTCAGCCCCATTCTGAAAAAGCCCAATTTGGATTCTTTTGAACCAAACAACTACAGGCCAATCTCTAAATTGGCTTTTTTATCTAAAATCCTGGAGAGACTGGTGGCGGAGCAGCTGACTGCGTTTCTTAATGAAAATAATTGTATAGATAAATTTCAGTCAGGCTTCCGAAAATGTCATTCAACTGAGATTGCCCTGCTGAAGATATCAAGTGACATTATGATGGCGGCTGACTCTGGGCAGTACTCTGTCTTGATCTTACTGGATTTATCGTCTGCTTTTGATACTCTGGACCATAATGTATTGTTAAAGCGTCTGCAATGTGAAACGGGTTTCTCCGGGTCAGTTCTAAAGTGGTTTTCCTCTTACCTGAGTGACAGATCATTTTGTGTCACTATTAACAATATTCTGTCTGAAATGACCCCTCTGTCATATGGAGTTCCTCAGGGCTCAGTCCTAGGTCCTCTTCTGTTTTTATTGTACATACGCCCTCTTAGTGAAATAATTCACGGTTTTAAAAATCTTATCTTATCACTTTTATGCCGATGACATTCAGTTGTACTGTTCTTTTAAGTTTCATAAACTTACTGACTTGTTGAACTGCTTGTCTTGCATAAAGAACTGGTTATACAATAACTACCTACAGCTGAATACAAAACAAAGACTGAAACTTTAATCTTTGCACCAGAGCAAAAAATACCTAAAATCAAACAACACCTTGGTTCCTCCGTCCAGTCAAGCCTCAGAAACCTTGGTGTTCTGTTTGACCAATCTATGTCTCTGGACAGTCATTCTAGACAGTTGGTTTTATCATTTGAGAAACATTTCTAAATTGAGAGTGTTATTGTTTAAAGCTGACTTGGAGATGATTATTCATGCTTTTATCTCTTCTCGTCTTGATTATTGTAATTCTCTTTTTACTTGTTTGAACAAATTGTCTCTGAGTCGGCTACAAATGGTGCAAAATGCTGCAGCCAGGCTTTTAACTGGAACCAACAGAAGGGCTCACAATTTCCCGGTTTTATCCTCATTACATTGGCTTCCAGTCAAATTCAGAATTGATTTTAAAATTTTAGTCTTGACTTTTAGAGCTCTGCATGGACAGGCCCCCCAGTACATCACTGACCTGCTGACCCCTTACTCCTCCTCCCGCGCTCTTTGATCTTCTGGTCAAAACCTTCTAACGGTCCCCAAAACCCATTTTAAAACTCGGGGAGACCGGTCTTTCCAGGCAGTCGCCCCCAGACTCTGGAACACCCTGCCCCTGTCACTGCGAGTGGACGTTTCTGTTGATTCTTTTAAAAAGCAGCTGAAGACACTTTTATTTAAACAAGCTTTTAGTTGATTGGGCTTTTTATGTTTTTAATATTTTGTGGTTTTATTTTATTTTTATTTTTTTTCTCTTAGTTTTATTGTTCTTTTATTGCACTTTGTAAAGCACTTTGTGATTTATATCTGTGAAAGGTGCTATATAAATAAAATTTTCTTACTTACTAAAGTGCAAACCAAATGTTATTGCACATACATACATATTTTCATAGACAGTGTACAATTTAAAAATGAATCATCAGGTTTAATTATTGCAAGAATGAAGCAAAGTACAAACATGTAGGCAATGGTGCAGGATGAGGTTTGCTTGGAAAAGTAAACAACACATTGATTCTATATCATGCAGAGAAATGAGTGCAGGAGGCGTATCTTTTACACACTCCCCAGGACAAGCTCCCAGCTGCAGAAGTCATTGTGTGGAAAGTTATGTCTACGTCTAGTTATGTCTAGTTTATATTTGGATTAGCATGAAGGACATGACATGATCAGATTGGACATGACCTGAAGAGAACTATGAGCACCCAGTAATTATACCATAGGAAATTAATAATGATTATAACAGATAGCTATATTGATCTGTTTAGTGTTTGTTTTAAAAAGTAATAAGTAATTTATTATTATATTAAGTCAAGTTCATGTGTGTGATCGTAGTGATTATATGTAGTTGTATAATAGTGTTAATAGTGATTTATAGATTGTAGTGGGCGGCAGTAGCTCAGTGGGTAGAGCGGCTGTCCTTCGACCGACGGGTGTGCAGATCAATCCCCACTCGAAACCTCCCAAAACATCATAACATCCCGCCCTCCCCCACATACTGTCGTTGTGTCTTTGGGTAAGACAAGGACCCACCTTGCCTCCAGTGGTGTAACACTGGTAAAGCGCTTTGAGTGCTAGGTGGAAAAGTGCTACATAAATACAAAAAAATAAATAAATAAATAAAATTGTGAGCATTCAAATAGTGCTTTTCTGTATCCTTCTCGGGAACCCAAAGCGCTTTATATAATGTCATCCCATTCACACACATTCACACCTGGGGCAGACAGAGAGGGGGGGCTGACATACACACGGCGCTCACAGCCTTCTTTAACCACCACCAAACTCACTTCTACAATCACACACATTAATGCACCAGTGCGACAGACACTGGCGGTGAGGTGGGTTACCTGCATACTTACTTACTGCTCCCCTTGTGACTGAGAATTTCCAATTGTTAGTGTTGGAATGAAACACGTCGGACTTTTTTCACTGTTGCTGCTGACTGAACATGGAAAACAGAGTCCTGAGAATGTGCCACTCTAAGCTCCATTTAAGTTCTTCTTTCCGTGTTTTCCCTGCAGCAACATACGTCTGAGTTATGCTTCTGTACATCCCGTGTTCTCAAATAAACCGCCTGCATTCTTTTTACTTTGTTCCCCCATTGTTGTAGTTTTTTTTTTTTTTCATTTTAGTGATGTTTTACCAGAATAAAGCATAAACATAAGGATCTTTCTTACAAAAATACTGTGTATATTTTAACAATGTTCTTAATCAGTCATTTATTTTTAGATAAAAATAAAAGTATAACTGGTATAAACAAAATTTGGGAAAGGCTGTTAATAATCAAACAAATACATTACCTCTCATCAATAAACAATCAGCCATTCCAGTAATTCAGAAGTGAAGGTCAAAGTTACTGTGTTATAAACTAAGTTAAAACTAAAGCAGTCTCTTGTTTTGTCTTATCTAAAGTTGTGTTATGGCTTACTGAAAGATTAACCCTGTAGTTCACTGGTGGAAATCTTTTGGCCCTAAGTATACATTTTTTAATAATTCCTAATCAGTAAAACTTTTCTTTGGAACTGGGCTCACATGAAAAAGTACACCAGCCCCTGACAGACTGAGCTTCACTGTGTCACTGAGCTGCACCACTGAACTTATCACTTCTGTAATTCTCATAGAGTTTTACAGAAGACAATCAAACATAACGTCTGTCATTTATAAAGAGAAGTTAATAAATCCAGTGTGTGTCCCTCTTATGCTCACTATTGTCTCACAGACTGGTGTTTGCCCTACTGTCCAGAGTCAGTGTTTTCTGCTCTGACCATGTGGAAACACTATATTTGAATATGTTTATGAAATTTAAATAGTACTGGGCTCAGTGGGCCGCCCACTGAGCTACTGGGCGGCAGTAGCTCAGTGGGTAGAGCTGTCGTCTTTCAACCGGAAGGTAGGCGGTTCGATTCCCGCTCTCCCCACAGTTCATACTGTCGTTGTGTCCTTGGGCAAGACACTTAACCCACCTTGCCTCCAGTGACTGTAACACTGGTAATGTAATGTAAGTCGCTTTGGATAAAAGCGTCTGCTAAATGAATAAATGTAAATGAATAAATGTAAATATAAAGTTGTCTAGTTAATCAGGCTGTAACAGATTCTAGTAATCTTGTCTAAAGTCAGGGTCTTTAGACATCAGGATATGGCAGCTCTGCAAAATGGAGACACACTGCATTATTTATTCAATATTAATAAGTCTGTGATCTTTAAAGAACACTATCTGATTTTGTGATTTATTCAAAGAATGTAGTTAAAGCTTAAATAATCATTTACAGTTGTGCTCATACGTTTATGAGTTTATAAACTATTCATTTTTCAATGGATATGAATGATAACACAAAACTTTTGTGTTATAACAACGTTACACCCAGTGTTGTGCCTGAACGCATTCATTGAACGATAGTTCATGAACTTGTTCATATTTTGGGCGAATGTGAACTGAACGTGCTGTATTACTGCCTGATGAACGTTACTGTCAACTCGTTCAGTTTGGTGTCTGTGAACGGAACGCTCTCTCAGGTTAACATCGTTCAATATGGTGCCAGATTTCTATAGAGCCTTCCAGGCAAAAACCAGGCTAAAGCACACCGTAAACGTGTCTTAATATGTAACAGAAAAACACCAAATCTGGCAACACCAGCCACCAGAGTCGCACCGCCGTCCGCTGCATGCGTGACGTGTCATAAAAAAAAAAAAGGCATGGAGGCGACAGCAGCATGTAACAAGAAGGCGTATGATTTTATGATGTTTATGACAAGAGAGTTGAGCCCATGGGTGACAGGGCCTTTGAAGCCACTGCTCTTTGTGGAACGCACTCTGCCTGACCTCCTCAAGGCTTCACAGACTGTGCATGGTTTTAAAGATCACAGACTTATTAATATTGAATAAATAATGCAGTTTGTCTCCATTGGCAGAGCTGCCATATCCTGATGTCTAAAGACCCTGACTTTAGACAAGATTACTAGAATCTGTTACAGCCTGATTAACTGGACAACTTCATATTTAAATTTCATAAACATGTTCAAATATAGTGTTTCCACATGGTCAGAGCAAGAAACACTGACTCTGGACAGTAGGGCAAACACCAGTCTGTGAGACAATGGTGAGCATAAGAGGGACACACACTGGGTTTATTAACTTCTCTTTATAAATGTTATGTTTGATTGTCTTCTGTAAAACTCTATGAGAACTACAGAAGTGATAAGTTCAGTGGTGCAGCTCAGTGACACAGTGAAGCTCAGTCTGTCAGGGGCTGGTGTACTTTTTCATGTCCAGTTCCAAAGAAAAGTTTTACTGATTAGGAATTAATAAAAAATGTATACTTAGGGCCAAAAGATTTCCACCAGTGAACTACAGGGTTAATCTTCCAGTAAGCCATAATGCAACTTTAGATAAGACAAAACAAGAGACTGCTTTAGTTTTAACTTTACACAGTAACTTTGACCTTCTATCCTGAATTACTGGAATGGCTGATTGTTTATTGATGATGATTGATTTATATTTGTATGATTATTGATTAACAGCCTTTCCCAAATTTTGTTTATACCAGTTATACTTTTATTTTTATCTTAAAATAAATGACTGATTAACTCCAGTTTACTGTTGGAAACTGGTGCTGAGAAGGATCCAACATTTGATACAAGCAAATATTGAGATTTCATGAAGAACATTGTTAAAATATACACAGTATGTTTGTAAGAAAAATCCTTAAAACAATGGGGAAAGTAAAAATAAATGCAGACGGTTTATTTGAGAACAACACGGGATGTAAAGAAGCATAACTCAGACATAAGTTGCTGCAGGGAAAACACGTAAATAAGAACTTAAATGGAGCTTACAGTAAATCTGCAGGATGAATGTAAAATGGTGACAGGTGGATAAAGAAAAAGTCTTTATGACCCCTCACAGATATAGCTTCTTTTTGATACGTGGACAGATGTGTCCTGAGGTTCACATTACAAACCTTCACTAGTGTCTAAGTTGGTTTAAAAAGCACTTTGCTGACCATTTACTTTAAAAATCAAAATGTCTTTGACTTTACATTTTAATAATTACAACAGACAACATAGCGTTTAAAGTACCTTTACTTATTTGACTTTTGATGTGTAATTACATTTGCCACCAGGGGGCACTGTTTATGCTCATTTGATAATTGTTGGCAGTGAACAAGCCTAAACTCCAGCAGAATGCTGTCATGAGTTTACATGATTATATAAGCTTTAACTACATTCTTTGACCATTACTAAATCAGATACAAAGTGTTAAAACAGATTATGGTATTATCAGAATAAAATTATGCTATTAAACACAAAGTGATGATTGTGAATTAAAATGATTTCATAATTTCAGATTTAAAATATATGAGCTGCATTGGATTAATGAAAAGAATGCAGTCTCACATGGCGAACAGCAGATGGCCATTAAACGTGTTGTGGTGATGATCATTATCATAGATTTTTGTATTTTGCCACAGACGCAGAAACACAACATCCCCAGCCTCTAGGAGCAGTGTGACTCCATTGCCAGAGCTTCCATATCCTGTTGACTGTAGTTCATATGCCATTAAAATATGCTCTGTGTTCTTCACCAACATAACTCCTGCGGCATGGTCCTTAGCTCCAATTCCACCCATGTAAAAGTCAAAGTGATAGGCTCCTTTAACTGGTGCAGTGAAAACCCCTGAAGGATGTTTTGAACAGACACAGTGTTAACATCACCACGAGCAGCAGAGCAATGTTCTGTTACATCTGTGAGTTCATTCACCTGTGTTTGAGTTGTAGGCATTTCCAATGTTTGAGACGACATGTCTGAAGACCAGAGGAGTGTGAACGCTAAATGGTCCAATAGTTATCTCGCCTGAATGCACCAAAGCGGCTGAGAAAGCCACTTTCTTCACTGAGAAACAGAAAAACAGAACTTGATAGTAAAAACTGAAAGTGAGAATAGACCATGTGTATAGTTCTTTCATTTAAATTAAATTTGGGCTCAAATGCTCCATTAAAAAGAGAATTTGCAAAGACACGGCTAACAAACATGCTAACAGCCCAAGCAAATACTTTTACATCCCACCTCCTGTCATTAACTGATCCTCACCTGCTCGGTCTGCTGTCAGAACCTCCACTTGGTTTTCAGTGACAGCAGAACTCTTCTTAATGCTGCTCAGTTCAGCTGCTTGTGCTAAAGGTAAAAGGAGAAACAGTAGTTGGTAGAGTGGTCGTCATTCAACCGGAAGGTAGGCGGTTCGATTCCCACTCTCCCCACAGTTCATACTGTCGTTGTGTCCTTGGGCAAGACACTTAACCCACCTTGCCTCCAGTGGCTGTAACACTGGTAATTACATTAGAACAATGTAAGTCGCTTTGGATAAAAGCGTCAGCTAAATGAATAAATGTAAATGTAAATGTATATATATATATATATATATATATATATATATACATACACACATCTACATTAGTGATGAGTCGTTCATGAACGATTCGTTCTTTTTGAACGAGTCTTTAATATGACTCGGGAACAACTAGTCATCTCAGAGAGCGAGTCGTTCACTTTTATGTGGAACCGCATATGGGCATTGCGCCACATCTCATACAGGAAACAGAAAGGAGTCATTCATCTCTCGAGTCGTTCGTTCAAGTCCAGGAGGCTGAATGCAGAAACATTCGTTCATCTCGAGTCAGTCTTCAGGTCTGAGTTTTGTTCTTTTGTCACGTGACCGCTTCTGTTCAGTCTCTCGCAACATCATTACACTCGTATTATTGACTATATTGTATTATGTTTAGGAATTATTATAAAATTATCATCTATTTTTAGTGTTAAATGTTAGTGCCACTTTGTTTTTTTTTTATTATTATTTAAACTATTATAAACTATAAAATTACCTAAGATTAGAATCCAGTGTAAAGTCTTAATCTTTGCTTTATCAGTGATTTTCCCGGATAAGAAAAATATAAAGATACAATTTGAGGCCAGAAACCTATCACGTAACTGTAAAAGTAAAAAAATAAAAAAAATGCGTTTGTTTATACGGTTATGTGAAATAGATGTATGTATTAACTTATTTCTGTATCCAATGCGTGACAAAAGAACGAAACTCAGACCCGAAGACTGACTCATGAAATGAACGAATCCTTCTGTTTCTACATTCAGCCTACGGGACTTGAATGAACGACTCAGAGACTCGGGAGATGAACAATTACTTTCTGTTTCCGGACGGACGGATGTATTAGCTACAGCTACATGAGGCTGTCACGGCCCAGACCAGACATGTTGATGGAACTAATGCTAAGCTAAATATGAAGTGACAAAGGAAAAAACTATTTGGATTAAGAGGTGAGTTGAACTCTCTGCCTGAAGTAAGCTGCAATGAATTTATAATTTATTTTTCATAAGTTTTGCATTAGCTTATATTATTATTATAGTTTTTATTCCAAAAGTACAAAATGTGTTGAAAAATTTAACATGTAACATTTTCTATCTATCTATCTATCTATCTATCTATCTATCTATCTATCTATCTATCTATCTATCTATCTATCTATCTATCTATCTATCTATCTATCTATATCTCTATCTCTCTCTCTCTCTCTCTCTCGCTCTCTCTCTCTTTATATATATTTATAATAAAATCAAAGTAAATAGTGAGGTGGAGGCTGATTGGCTGACACTCCTGCAGGTCCTCCCAGTGTTACTGAGGGTCCAGCTTCATCCCACCATCCAAACACATGCCTGTTATGTGTAGATGAACAAGTGACTCTCATCACCTTGTAGATGTTGCTTTAGTGTTTCCATTTCATTGGTCTGCTTTTCTAGTTTAGCTGCTTGTCCTTAAAGTGACATTGACAGTTCAGACAATTCAGTAAACAAAAAAGTTAAGTTTTCACTGAAGTGTTTACCTTGGTTCTCTGTCTGCAGCTGCTCCATCTTAACTCTCTGTTCAGCCAGAGCAGCGCTCATCTCTCTGAGCACAGCGTGGATGTCTGACAGACAGGGCTGAAACTGGTCTGGCACATTCTCAGAACTCTGTTTTCCATGTTCAGTCATCTCGGTATCCTGAAGTTCAGCTCCGGGCAGACAGCAGATCAGCAGCAACAGTGAAAATAGTCCAACGTGGTTCATTCTGACACTAACAATTGGTATATGTGTAAGGCTCATAGTAATAATACATTGTTTTAATTTACTTGATAAATATGGTTAAAAACAGCTAAAATATATTAATTCACCCCACTATTTTTTTTATTTACATTGTCTGGAGTAAGCAAACAAGATGCTTTAACTGTGTAATGCAATACTTTGGAGTGTCACGAGGGGGCGCACCGATAACAGGACAAAGGACTCCAAGAAGCAGAACTGAAGAATAAACCCTGCAGTCAAACGATGAACAAGACAAAGTCATCTGCCTCTTGTATTGTTTTCTCAGGGTTTACATTCTCACAAACACATGAATGTGTTTGATTGTAGAAGTGAGTTTGGTGGTGGTTAAAGAAGGCTGTGAGTGCCGTGTGTATGTCAGCCCCCCTCTCTGTCTGCCCCAGGTGTGAATGGGGGTGAATGGAATGACATGATGTAAAGCTCTTTGGTATTAATCACTATTAACACTATTATATAACTACATATAATCACTACAATCACACACATGAACCTGACCTCACTAAACAGATCAATCTATCTATTTTTATATTTATATATATATATATATATATATATATATATACATGGGACGGAGTGGCTCAGTGGTAGAGCAGTCGTCCTATAACCGGAAGGTTGGCGGATTGATTCCCGATCGGCCCTGTTCATACTTTCGTTGTGTCCTTGGGCAAGACACTTAACCCACCTTGCCTCCAGTGTCTGTAGCACTGGTGTATGAATGTGTGTGTGACTGTAGAGGTGTGTTTGGTGGTGGTAGGAGAAGGTTGAGCGTTGTTTGTATGGCAGCCCCCATCTCTGTCTGCCCCAGGTGTGAATGTGTGTGGATGGGGTGAGTGGAAGCACGATGTAAAACGCTTTGGGTGCCCGAGCAGGGTGCAAAAAAGCGCTATATAAATGCATGCCATTTACCAATTACCATATATATATCTTTTTTAAATATATATATATATATATATATATATAGAGAGAGAGAGAGAGAGAGAGAGAGAGAGAGAGAGAGAGAGAGAGAGAAAATCTATTAATAATATTAGGGTTGTGTTTTTTCCACTCACAATTTTTATTGCAGTACACTGTAATATGAATAAAATATTCCTAATTCAAAGATTTCCTCAAAATCAACAGAAAAAAAAATGTCTGTTTACATAAATGGAAAGGTCTTTACCACATCAAACAATCTATTTTGAACAAATCTTGTCAACCTAGGATTCATCTTTCAAATTTCTTCTTTTAAAATACTTAATATTTTTTAGGCTAAATAATACTGTATCTTAAGGTCACATTTTCTTTACAGGAGTGTCTTGTTTAAATAAATTGGTTCAGTATGTGGGACTAAAAAGATCTACACACCTCATAGACCTTTGGACAAACTATCTGTCTGATAAAAATGACTAGTTTCTGTGAACTCCATCCTGCAGCTTTGGTAAGATATTATTGTAACTGATCTGGTAGGACTATTATTTCTGAATGAAAACACTCTCCTGTCACTTTAGCTTTAGCCTAAGAAATCAACCTTATTAAAAAACATTGTTTTCTTAAGAAACATTTAGAAACGTACGTAGAAAAGTACAGTAGTTCATAAACAACTTATTACTTACCCTCGAGTAATGCACTGCAGTGAAGTTAGTTTGATGTTGGGCATTGGACAGAAATAACTCTGTGATCCTCTGTGGCTCTCACCGACAATGAACCTAGAGCTCAGGAGCTAGAACTAATAAATGCAGCCTTCTCAAAAGACTCGGTTTAAATTTAGGGGCCGTCCGTAAATTGTCTCAGTGTAGAAAACCACACCTCAACTTCTAGGTCATGTGACTCACTGACCTCAAAACAAAGCTGAATATCACTTAAAGATTTACGGAGCCCCTGATGTCCTACATAACTGGTAGCTTAGCTCACTGGTTCCCAAAGTGGGGGTCGCGAGATGATTTCCGGAATTTTTTTTTTTTTATGAATTTTTATTTTTTTTTTACGAATTTTTTTTTATGAATTTTTTTTTTTTTTTAAAGGTTGTAATGATGCGAGTATACATTTAGGATAATTAAAATAAACTGAAAGTAAAACTTTGTAAAACTTTGTTTGCTCCGATTAATTATGACAGTTAAGTGATGGCTTGTTGCCAAGTCCGCGGGCTACTTTTAAAGTCCATTTTGGGTAAAAAGCATAGTATAATAAAATAAGCCAAACAAGTCTTCATGTTAAGAATGAATAGTACACAAACATTTCTAAAACTGTCTTTCTTTATTTTTTTTTTTTAATAAAACATTCATTAATTATTTTATGATAAACATACTGTCTTAAGTGCACCCCTTTATAATCATAAATTTAATAATAATAGCTAAATAAATACATTCCAAAAATAAATACAATAGGTTTAAATAATAATAATTAGCATGTGGGCTACATGCATTTAGCGGCGGGGGTCGCGGATCGTCAGCAGTCTAATATTGGGGGTCGCGGTCTGAAAAGTTTGGGAACCCCTGGCTTAGCTCACTATATTTTTAAAATGCCTTGTCAAACACTGCTCTTCACATGTACACCAGCTGTCTCCAGTGTTCAAGTGAAAAGAATGAACAGCCCTGGCCTCATTTCTCTCACACACAGGCCTACTGTAGGGCCTGGATTCAAAAGTTTAATGTTGTGAAAAAAATAACAAGTCTGATGTTATGATCAAACAGTTACTCAGTACTTGAGTAGTCTTTCAACCAAATCTTTTTTTTACTTGAGTCATTTTTAAAATTACTTCTTTTTACTTCTACTTGAGTAAAATCATTTTGAAGTAACGCTGCTCTTACTTAAGTACAATTGTAGAATACTCTACCCACCTCTGGTTACAAGACAATGGTGGAGAAACAATTGGTTTTGTGCCTCTGTTCAGTGTCAGACCATCAGGAAAATATATTTAAATATTGTGAAAGTATTAAACCTGCAATACAGGCTAAGAATCCCAGTTTCCTCCAAATATTATCTTGTTTGAACAAGTATTTTGTCATGATATATTTGTATTTGTACAGGAACATTGCACAACAATACATTAACCAATACAAAGTCAAAAGGAAAGACAGGTTATAGCAAAAGTGCTTTTTTATACCTGTAGTTCCTTGGCAGGTAGATGTTTTACAAATAGATGAAATAAATAAGAGTAATAGTTATAAGTGGATAAATAGACCAGTCAATATACAGTATTTATTATAAACACACACACAACTGGAGACAAATCACAACAAATCACAAAACACACTCAGACTCTGCAAACACACACATATTCTCATACATTTATCCCATCCATAACCATTTTAATCCTAATGACTGCAAACTTGTATAGATTGTTTCCATCAAACAGTGATATTGAGCTTTTGTTTGAGGTCAGTGCAGGGCATGACCTACAGTTAATTAAGAAAATTAGACAGGCTCTATTAATCTATGTAATCTGGCATCTGAGTTTTTAACACTCACTGAAACATTTCATTTTAAACAGCATGTCTCTGGTCCTACACATACAAAAGGCCACACTTTGGACCTTGTTTTCTCTTTAGGCCTGAGCATTGACCAGTTGAGTGTTACAGACATTAATGTGACAGACCACTGTTGTATATTTTTTAACTTGTCTTCCAATGTGGACTGTCTTCCTTCTAAACCAATGTCACAAAGACGCATCATAAATGGATCCACAGCGGAGAAATTTTCGGAGTTATTTGACCCCAGGGTTTTTGATGGCTGTAGTGAGCCAGAATCTTTTATGCAGTCTTTTAATAACCACTGTTTGTCTGTTTTAAATAAGGTTGCTCCGCTAAAAAGTAAACACACCTTCCCTAAAAATCCATGCCCTTGGATAAATGAGGAAATCTTATCTTACAGGAGAAACTGTCGTAAAATAGAACGTTTGTGGAAATGCACAAGCTTGGAAGTCGACAGACTGCACTTGAAGAAGCTCAGCATGTCACTAAATGATAAAATAAAACAGGCCAGATCTGCCTATTTCTCTAATCTTGTTGTTCTGAACAAGAAAAATCCTAAAGTCCTGTTTGACACAATATCAAGAATTGTCTCTCCTTTAGCTCCTCATTTACCAGTCCACTCAAAATCTGACTGCAACAGGTTTTTACATTCCTTTGTGAATAAGGTACATGATATAAGAGCCTCTATAAACCCATCATCTGTAAACACATCTTGGAGTTTATCTCCTCAGTGCTCTTGGTCCACCTTCTCACCTGTCACTGAAGAGGATATTAAGGGTCTACTAAAAAAAGGTGAAACCATCATCAAGCCCTCTAGATGTAATGCCAACTTCGTTGCTTTTAAATGTATTTGATTTAGTTGGTCCATATGTTGTTAAACTAATCAACCTTTCTCTTTTAACTGGTTCTGTGCCCAGCTCTTTTAAACAAGCGGTCGTCAGCCCCATTCTGAAAAAGCCCAATTTGGATTCTTTTGAACCAAACAACTACAGGCCAATCTCTAAATTGGCTTTTTTTTAATCTAAAATCCTGGAGAGACTGGTGGCGGAGCAGCTGACTGCGTTTCTTAATGAAAATAATTTTATAGATAAATTTCAGTCAGGCTTCCGAAAATGTCATTCAACTGAGATTGCTCTGCTGAAGATATCAAGTGACATTATGATGGCGGCTGACTCTGGGCAGTACTCTGTCTTGATCCTACTGGATTTATCGTCTGCTTTGATACTCTGGACCATAATGTATTGTTAAAGCGTCTGCAATATGAAACGGGTTTCTCCGGGTCAGTTCTAAAGTGGTTTTCCTTTTACCTGAGTGACAGATCATTTTGTGTCTCTATTAACAATATTCTGTCTGAAATGACCCCTCTGTCATATGGAGTTCCTCAGGGCTCAGTCCTAGGTCCTCTTCTGTTTTTATTGTACATACGGCCTCTTAGTGAAATAATTCACGGTTTTAAAAAATCTTATCTTATCACTTTTATGCCGATGACATTCAGTTGTACTGTTCTTTTAAGTTTCATAAACTTACTGACTTGTTGAACTGCTTGTCTTGCATAAAGAACTGGTTATACAATAACTACCTACAGCTGAATACAAAAAAGACTGAAACTTTAATCTTTGCACCAGAGAAAAAAATACCTCAAATCAAACAACACCTTGGTTCCCTGGGTTCTTCCGTCCAGTCGAGCCTCAGAAACCTTGGTGTTCTGTTTGACCAATCTATGTCTCTGGACAGTCATTCTAGACAGTTGGTCAAAAACTGTTTTTATCATTTGAGAAACATTTCTAAATTGAGAGTGTTATTGTCTAAAGCTGACTTGGAGATGATTATTCATGCTTTTATCTCTTCTCGTCTTGATTATTGTAATTCTCTTTTTACTTGTTTGAACAAATTGTCTCTGAGTCGGCTACAAATGGTGCAAAATGCTGCAGCCAGGCTTTTAACTGGAACCAACAGAAGGGCTCACAATTTCCCGGTTTTATCCTCATTACATTGGCTTCCAGTCAAATTCAGAATTGATTTTAAAATTTTAGTCTTGACTTTTAGAGCTCTGCATGGACAGACCCCCCAGTACATCACTGACCTGCTGACCCCTTACTCCTCCTCCCGCGCTCTTTGATCTTCTGGTCAAAACCTTTTAACGGTCCCCAAAAACCGTTTTAAAACTCGGGGAGAGCGGTCTTTCCAAGCAGTTGTCCCCAGACTCTGGAACGCCCTGCCCCTGTCACTGCGAGTGGACGTTTCTGTTGATTCTTTTAAAAAGCAGCTGAAGACACTTTTATTTAAACAAGCTTTTAGTTGATTGGGCTTTTTATGTTTTTAATATTTTGTGGTTTTAATTTTTATTCTCATAGTTTTATTGTTCTTTTAGTGCACTTTGTAAAGCAATTTGTGATTTATATATGTGAAAGGTGCTATATAAATAAAATTTACTTACTTACTATTATTTAAAATGTAAACCAAGATGGTGCCTTCTATTGTTCTTGTCTAGCTGTTTGTGGCTGAGGTTATTTGAAAGCTTAAAAAAAAAAACTACATATACAAGTACAATTAGTTGTTAGCTTCAGTAGGCTCAGTGAGTCACGAAGTAAATGTTTGTAGAAAGAACATATTTTGTTGAGGTCATATGAGGAAGAGGCAGGGAGGAGAGTCAGATCTGGAGGAGGGACTGGTTTCAGGTCAGGGGTGATGGACATGTTTATGAAAAGCTGCTGGTGAATAATGTTGATTTTGGACTGGAAAATTAAAGAAAGTTAGGGTTTCTCTGAGATAAATAAGTAAGAGTTATTTTCCAATGGTTTTAGGAGATTGTTTATGGTCGACAAAAACCCTCCTTCTAGAGATAAAGCCCAGCTGTCATACCTTGGAATCAAGAGCTGAAACGTCTTCACTTTTGAAAAAAAATTTCATCAGGACAACCGATCAGGATGACAGACATCTGCATTCTTCTAATTGACAAAATGCTTACCAGTAGGACTAGAGATGTTAAATATGTGGACAGCAAAAGGCTCAATTACACTCCTAGATGTTGTTTTGGAGCACACTAGTACTAGTAAGCACTTGGATTTGTGCATTTGAGCCTCTTTTCTACATGTCAGCTGTCCGGACCTCACTATACTACTATAAAAATGTGTTTACTAGTTCTGGTGTGTCTATTTCGTGTGTGACTTGTTGTACTCATGTAGGTCAGCACTACTAGACCTAACAATTAGGAGCATAGTTATTCTAAAAAAAATGTGAATTAATACTAGTGAGGGATTTGTTATCTACTACTACTAGTTGCTTTTTTGACCTTACTAGTAAGACTAGATCTAATTATAGGGCCTTCTTTATTCATTGAGTCCTTTAAGATTTAAGAAATTAAAGGTCTTCATTTTACCTGAGCAAGTGTCTTCTTTTCTTCGATTGTCTTACTATATTAAAATAAATCTACATAGTCCTTTTAGATTATTTGAATTAACCTTTAATCTTTCTGGCTTAGGCTTCAGCAACATCTTTGATTACCTTCATCCTTGACTGTAAGGAAATAACTAAATATAACAATAACTAATCCACATAACTGCTTACTTTTTAATAATATAACTTAAAAACTCATAAACCTAAACCTGATAAAAACAAAAGAGAAGGAAAAAAATTCTGAAAAGCTAATGCATTAGTAAACCTATATTTTTCACTCAATGTCTAATGGTAACCTCCACAGCTTTTTTCTGCTACGTCATCTATAATATTAGCATTCTCCAGCATCTTTAGCACATCTGGCTGAATAGCCCTGAGCATAAAAGCCTCCAGGTGATGTTGTGAAAGAGAGCACCTAACTCTGCTTTTTAGACTGTGTTATGGACAGAGTGAGCACAAACTTGTACAGCCCCTGTTGCATCTGTCAGAATGTTGGATTGCCTCAGATTATGGACAAGGTTTTTCCTGTTTGAGACACTGATTTATTGAACTGGGGTTGAGAAGCCGAACTAACAGAGGCACTGCAATGGCCCCACAGAGATCCAGACAAGTCCCTTTACTCACCAATAGGATCTATTTAAGGTGAGCTGTGAAAAAAAGCTGCTACAACTGTAGAGTTATATTCATTAAAATGAAACGCATATAGGAAGCCTATCCCAAAACCTGTTTTGTTAAATGAAAGTAGAGCTGTGAAGGTAACATCAAAAATAAATCACAATATCAATAGAAATAAAAATAGAATTATCCTTCTGCTCTGTTAATATTTGAAGTCCACTGCAGTTAAGGCTAAGAAAATCTTACTTCAGAGGTATCACATTATATTTAAGTTGATTATTATGTGTGTTAAAAAACAGCTCCTGGCATGTCAGTAGGTCAGCAATGAGTTTCATCAATTTACATTCATATTACTGCCTTCTTTTTTTAAAGGACACACAATATAAAAATGAATAATTCTGTTAAATACAAATACAAATTATTTTATACATATGGAGAATCACAGAAGTGTTTAAAGATGGTTTTGTGCCTCTGTTCAGTGTCAGACCATAAGGAAAATATATTTTAATTTTGTGAAAGTATTAAACCTACAATACTGGCTAATAATTCCAGTTTCCTCCAAATATTATCTTGTTTGAAAAAGAGAAGTATTTTGTCATGATATATTTTTATTTGTACAGTACAGTGAACCAAGTCAAAACGAAAGACAGGTTATAGAAAAAGTGCTCATTTATACCTGTAGATTCTTGGCAGGTGGATGTTTTACAAAATAGATAAAATAAATAAGAGTAATAGTTGTAAGTTACGGTGACCGGTGATTGGTTCACTTAGTTTTGTCGTGGCCACGAGATATTAATTTGTGGGAACGTGATAATAAGTCGTGGCCACGAGATCATATGATGAGGGAACAACATCTGGTTATATGGCCACAAATTATATTAGAGGGACCACACAGTCACTGTAACCATTCACAGCAGTCAGATATGGAGATGATCAGAGGTGTAAAGAGTACCTGAAAGCAATACTTGAGTAAAAGTACAGATACCTTACTGTAAAAATTACTTCACTACTAGTTACATATTGCCAATTTAAATACGACTTGAGTAAAAGTCTTAAAGTATTCCATTTTAAAAGTACTTAAGTATTTTACTCTACTGAATGTTGGCTCAAAGATGCACTAGACCTCAACACAAAGAGATATTGTAGGTCAGTTAAAAAGAAGAAAGCTTATTTATGAGGTTTTACTTCCTAATATAGAAAAGAGATTGAACACCTCAATATTTCGACACGGCAGAACAAAAACACAGATTAAACAAGTCTGTCCAAGTCGAACTCAAGTGCTCAAAAAAAAAGGTAAAACATAAAAAAGGTATTTTCAGTAAAATGGACAAACAAAAACAAAATAAAAAAAAGTCGAATCAGGGCTGGCACTCAGGGGCGCAACTACCTAGTGCTAGTGGGCTACGCCTCAACAATTTTGGACAGTTCTCAGCTCAATACTAGTAACAATGTTGCTACCAAACATTCTAGAGCACTCTCTAGTTTGTAATAAATTGTAATATTAGCCGTGTGTGTGTGTGTGTGTGTGTGTGTGTATGTATGCATGTATGTATGCATGTGTTTAAAAAATATAGCACAGACCTTTTATAGAGAGAGAAAGAGATGTGAGCCTGTAATTAGACCCAACAGATGTAACTATAGACTGTATGTCTGACAGCACAGCTAACATCAACAGCTAATGCTTAAACAAAATCTATTAATGATTCCATGGTAAACCAGACTTATTGCATAAGTTATGTTTTCAGCTTCTAGTCAATTATTGTGCATGCTACCTTATATTTACCAGTATTTTACCTTCATAAAATAGATATATGTCATGCATAGGATTGGTACCAAAATCTAAATGTAGCTTGTAGCAATATTAACTTACTTAATAAAGTTAGCAAACACTAACCAGTCTGTTAACATTAAGCCTCCAAGTCAGTGTTGCCAGATTGGACTAAAGATTTCCAGCCCAACTACAGCTTAAAACCCGCCCATTTAAAAAGATACCAGCCCAAAAAACATAGGCTACTGTTATTAAAACTGTTATAGAATAAAACACACCATTTCTTTTCTTATTAAACAACCAGACTAACAAATCGCACATTGGAGAGCACAAATCGTCCACCGCATTTATTGAACTGTGACAAGCAATGTAAGCAGCGATTCTAATTTCACGGCGCTTTTGGTCATCTTTAATCGGACACTGCCCTGCTGCTCCCACTGACACTGTAAAAGTTTTTATACTTGGTGCACAGCGCGATTTGTGTTTTTTTGTATTAGCATGCTCTTTCAAATCATTTAACTGTGCTCTGATTTCTGATTGACAGTATTTACAAAATGCCTTTGTATTATCGCCTACCACAGGTGTAATCCATGTTTTTAAAGACTGGTCGCTCTCCCATTCCTTTCTGTAGGACTTTTTATATTTACCCCACTTTGGCATGATGATGATGATGAATGATGATCACTGATGATGATAATGCAGTTTTGACGATATAACGAATTAGCCTACAACAACCCGCCAATCAAGCTTGAAGTCTGATTAGACAGGATTCCCCTGAACCTTATTGGCTAACCTGATTTGGCTGATATGGTTGACCCATACCTAATTTAAACATCATCCTACATTATATAATGTATTTTATAGTTAGTTTTCATAAAAAAAAAATGAAGAATACTGTTTATAGTCAAAAATAAAAACCCGCCTGTTGCATCAAAAACCAGCCCAAATTTTAAAGACCAGCCCAATGCATTTTTTTCCGGTCGTACGTGACCAAAAGGAGCCCAATTATCTGGCAACACTGCTCCAAGTTTGGAGCAAATCTTTGCATGATATCTTGGTAAACCAGAGATATTGCATTAGTTGTTTTCCAAATGATTGTATTTTATTGTACATGACATGCTGCCTTATATTTTCCAGTTTTCAGCTCAGTAACTTCGGTTTTGCACATAAAGCTAGCATTAATTTAAACCCCATTTGGCTGCTATATTTCCAGTGTTAGCAAACGCTAGCTAGTCTGTTAACATGATTATTGCAAGCCTCCAAGCACAGACGTCACACTATAAATCCTACACGCCATCTCCTTTTTCCTCTTTCTTTTTCTGTTTGTTGCCCCTGACAGCTTTTGTGCTTTATCCATCTTTCAAAGACAACTGTGTGCGTACTGTGACAACTGTACGTACCTGCGCGCTCTGCATGCTCACGGCGCCCCCGCCAGCCACACCCACTTGCGATATTCCATTCCAATGAGGGCGCCTACTGTAGCCACGGCAGACAAAGTCGACTTGACGTGCACAAACACAATGTAGCAAGTAACGCTAAGTGTCAGTTCAAATGTAGTGGAGTAAAGAGTACAAATTTTCAATCAAAAATGTAGTTGAGTAGAGAGTAAAATTGCTTATATTTTTGATACTCAGTACAAGTACAAAGTAGCCAAAAAAAGACTTAAGAACAGTAACAAAGTACATTTACTTAAGTACTTTACACCTCTGGAGATGATTAATGAAATAGCGTTTTACTTTAAATTAGGAATGTCATATAAAGATATTGTGCGATCTCTGGCATTAAGACATGGATATGTTATAAGTGAAAGACATCTGAAGCGGATTCTCAGCTTTGCCGTCGTATATTTGCTGGATTGAATGAAATAGTCGGATTCATCATTGACCACGGATACCGCTGGATGCATACAAAGTGCCTGGAAAATGGGATACGTGCAAGAAAAGAAGATGTTCGAATAATTTTAAAAGAGCTTGATCCAGAAAGTTCATTACTTCGTTGTCGACGCCAACTTCATCGTTAGCTATACTTTTCTAAAGGACCAAATCATATTTGGCATGTCGATTCTTATATAAATTGTATGGTTTGATAAACTCAAACCATACGGAATTTGTATTAACGGGTGCATAGATGGGTTTTTCCGTAGAATCATCTGACTCAAGGCAGCACACACTAACAGCAACCCTGAAATCATCGCTGGTTACTTGGTTACCTGGTTAACTGGGGGATGTCCAAAAAATTTTAAGATGCGACTTGGGAACAGAGAATGTGATCATGCGTGACATCCAGATGTTCTTCAGATGAAACGATGTTGATGAGCTTGCAGGGGCCCGCAGTTGCATTACTGGTGTTAGTTCAGCAAACCAAAGAATTGAAAGTTGGTGGGTTAAAAGATGAGGGACTGTTTGCTGGAGATTTTGGTTAAAGCATTGTTGCAGCTGTGCTTTCGAAGTATGATTCAGGTAAGTCAAATGCTATTTTAAATGACCCTTTAATTTTAGCCCACTAACCTATGGACCTATGCAACTGATTTGATTTACTTTTGTCAGTCCCCATGATGTTTTTTGATTGATTAATTGACCTTTTATTATTCTGCGTTCCTGTAGCCTACTTTTTTACAAAATGTTAAAGCTATAACAAAAATTAAAAATAGTGTCTGTAAACAAATAATTAGTTTTGATATTTGTCTAAATTGCGCAAATGTTGTCTTTCTTTTTTTTCTCAAGAGGAATTGGATGAGATCGCAACAGTTTGGAATGCGCACCGGATTCGACCTTCAACAAACTGCTATGTTCCTTCCGGGCAGGGCCGGCCCTGGCCAATTTGCTGCCCTAGGCAAGATTTCACCTGGTGCCCCTGGAATTTGTAAACTGATGCTGAATCGCTGGGCGGTGCTGAGATGGAGATGTCTGCAACAGGTGGCCCAGGATTTGCAGGGACGGGGTTCAGATATTTCAAAAGTGCATCTGAAGAGAGAAGAGGAGGATTATATGTGACCATTGGGTGTTACATTTTATTATTAAAAAGCTGATGATAGTGAAACTATAAAAATATGGCAGCACCTAAACCACATTATAGCTTAAACACACAAACAGCAAGAATATTTACATCTGGTATTCATGCACAAAACTCTATTCATTGAGCACTTCTCTAGCATACAGTAGTTACATTTTCAAAATTAATTTTGAAAGTGTTTGTTTTCCAGTATATCTGGCATGGCAGCAATGTCCTACTATGTAACTTTTTAATGTAACTTTATGATGTGATAACCATGAAACAGAGGAGAAACGTAAATCTTTATTTAAATTGAATTTTAAAGTTGCTAAATCCATATATATAATACATATATATAAAAACATTTTATGTAGGACTCAGTCATTTTAAATAAAGATTTACGTTTATATAGCAACATTTTATGCAGAACTCATTTTAAATAAAGATTTATATGTCCCTCTGCCTGTGTACTCGTTGTGTTTTCTGGATCATCCTTCATTAAAGCCTGCGTTTGGATCACCACTGTCTGTCTCTACCGTGCAGTTCATGACACTATGTCATAAGCTAATTCAAATTAGCGATAGCGAACGTTACAGGCATCGTTGAACTAACTTAATGCAACATAGATAAACTGATCATCATTACCTACCTCTGTCTTTTTCGCGTTTTTCTTCCTCTTCTCTTCTTTTTTTTCTTCCCTGGGCACCAGATGGCTTCGGTCTTTTTGACATAATGACAACTTATCAGTGTCAGTGAATTCGGCCATCTGTCAGTGACAATCACACACACAGGTAACGGATGTTTTTTTTTTTTTCAGCAGGGCGGGGGCGGGGGAGATTGATGCGTCACTCAGTCGGACGGGTGGATCGGGATTCAGGAATTTGGGTAAGAGAAAATGTCTGTGAACTTTTATACTTATTTCAATAAATTTTGAATCCATGCATAAACATTTTAAACATTTCTTAGAAAACATAGAATGCATAAACATTTTAGACATTTCTTATCCAGAGATTATTCCCTTTTAACAATGAAAAAGCAATTTGTCATTTAAAAAAAATTCTAACAGAAATGTGTAACAAACTTAAAGCGCAATGAGCTTACTTGAGAATAACTTGAGAACATAATAAACATCTTTTTCTAGCTGTCCTGAGATTTGAAAAAAAGGGAAAAAAGTTAACTAACGTGATGCATAAACATTTTTAACATTTTTACTTATCCATAGATCATTTATTTCATTTAAACAATGAAATTTTAGACTATTTTTAACATAAATCTGTAACAAGCTTAAAGTGCAACAAGGGTATCTTCCGTCCATTCCAAATCCGTTTTCAATCAAAAAACAAAAAACGAAAAATGTAATCGTTTTTCAATTTATTATATCCGCCATAAAATGAAGAAAAAAGAAGACGGATTTTAAAAAGAAGGAATTAATACATTTTCCTATATTTCGTTTGTCAATCTTACTTCTTAAAACTAAATGTTGAAAAATGAAATAAACAAAATCTTTAAAAGCTACATTTTCCACGACAAAGCTAACTTTTTTCATCAGCATTTGCAAAGGTCAACGGCAGGGGGAGCAAAGACGTGGCAAAATTATAACAATGGCATCTTTAGCACGCAGATGTGATCGTCAACATGATTGATGATCATATGACTAATGAAAATATTTCTGCTCACCTATCCCAAATGGGTGTACAAAAATGCTCTGCAAGGAGTGTTCGCAGATTTTGCAAAGAACACAACGTGAAAAGACGCAGCCACGTTGATGATAGTCATCTAGAGCTGGCAGTGACTAGCGCTATAAATGAGGTAGGTTTATGGACTATTTTTTAAGTTTATTATTCATGTTTATTCATTTTATGTAAGGGGATATTTGTTATGAATGCAGCACAAAAATATTCAGCCTGCAAAAGCAAATAGATATATTTTTTCCTTTCGCATTTGCATTTATTGTACATCTTTGCCAGGATTAATGAGAAGATTTGGCATGACATGTAATCTCAGATGTATATGTAACACTCTTTGTAAACACACACACACACACACACACACACACACACACCTAACATTAAGGGGATTGTTCATGAGTAATCGTTTTTATACTGTACATTATTATATTCTCCCCCCTTTAACTTTGGGAATACCAGTACACACAAACACACACACGCACACACACTCAATTAGTACAATGCATACTAATGAGTTATATAATAAAAACATTTTCTTCTTTGTTCAACAGGTGGGGCCAACATTTGGGCGCACATTTATGACAGGTTATCTGTCATCAAAAGGCATACTTGCAGGTGAAGTTCGGGTCGGTAAAGCACTACGACTGGTTTATCCACCATATAATGAATTGCGACATAAGGTTGGTTTTACCCTGTCTTTAAGGCCTTAACTGAGTTATTTAATACAGTTGTCTAATTATTTTAAGTGAAAGTTTATTAATTAAATAGTATTATTATTGATTGTTTCTGAGTGAGTCTGAAATGCAATGGCAGTTCTGTTCTAACAGCTTGTTTTGTGAACTATTAGGGTGTACGCAATCTGAATCCAGTACCCTACCATGCAGAATACATGGGACATAAACTACACTTGGACCAAAATGAGAAGCTGGTGATGTTTGGAGTGAAGCATGTTGTGGCAATAGATGGCTTCAGCAGCCAAATTGTGGCTCATAACACCATGTCTGTTAAAAACAACTTAACAATCTATCAGAAAGTTTACAGGTTAATACATGCCCCATTAACAGTTATTCTTTGAGTGTCAGTCTTAAATCAATGGTTCTCAATTCCTGACCTGAGTGAACACATAACTGCACTTTTCAGATGTCACAGACTGGAAACATTTTTGACTCCCTGACAATACATTTCTATGGACCCCTACCCATTAAAAACACTATATCACAATACTTTGGCCCTTATGAACAATTTGAAATTGGTGTTAAATGTGACACCAGGTCAACTGGTCTAACTAGAATTGAGAATCATTGTGAACTAATTCAGCATGTTTTAAACATTTAAACTGCACTGCCAGTTTTTGAAGCCTGGATTTTCTTTCAGAGAAGCTGTTACAAAAAACGGCATGTGGGATCAAATCCGGGTTGACCATGGAAAAGAGTTCTATATGTGTCTGTATATCTAAGAGCTGCTGTCCAGACACAGATACAATATAAACAGGCAACCATATGTAAAGACAAGGGTAAGTTTTTCCTGCCACATTAAACACCTCACCTGGAGTCCATCATTTCTTTACACAATAAAATAAAATATTATGATGCTGTATCCACAGAACCTCAAAGTTGAGCGAATATGGCCAGAAATAAATAACAGGGTCAACTATCCCCTGAAAGAAGCCCTGCTGCAACTTCAAGACCAAGAGGTGATCAACATGGAGGACAACACAACTAGATTTTGTGTATCGAATCTCACTTGTCAGGTTTCCTCAATTGGGCTTGAACGAACTGTGCTATCATGGAATGCACATAGGATTGCAGGTATTTCTAAACATGCATTTTCTTTTTTGGTTGTAACAATGTAAACATACAAAATTATATACAAATCATTATTTTGTATATAATTGCACCATTGTCAAGCAACACTTTGGAGTAGATTTTGTGTCCTCTCGATGATCGAGATCCCATTTCATGCTAGAGTTGGCTTTACTTACAACATTTTTAAACCTTTCTTCTTATTTGTATATTAATTATGGTACTGCTGTTGTAGGAAAAGGAATACCAAACATCTTGGCTGAAGGTGGGTGTCCAGCAAAGATTTCCGAGGAACTCCTTCCACAGGCCTCTGTGGTTGCTGACATGTACCAGCAAGATGTGGGGTCCGGTCTGACAAGAACATCAACATTCGGGACAGATCCCTTTACTTGTGAGGAAGACAGAGCCAAGGCGGAGGAAGAATTTGCATATCATTATCCAGACATTACACCGTGCTTTAGGCTATGTCCACACGAAGCCAGTGCATCCCCTATCCGATCTTGAGACGGCGTCGTCTCAAGAAAATATCTGCGTACACACGACCGGCTGAAAACGATGTAGTATATATGCCCGACCAGTATGGGGCGCTGTAATTCTGCCACAGATATACACTATACATGGAGAAGAAGACTTTGAGCATGCGCATAACCTTGCGCGCTGCAGAAGAAGACGAAGACCTAAATATTTATTTTCTAATAAAAACAAGTTCTCAAATTGTTGCAGTCATATATTTAGAGTGTAGTAATTGGTGCCCTCATGTTTGTTGTTTGCTCTTCAATATACGGACTGAGTTCTGAGT
The DNA here is from genome assembly GCA_024416835.2 of Perccottus glenii. Classification (NCBI taxonomy): domain Eukaryota; kingdom Metazoa; phylum Chordata; class Actinopteri; order Gobiiformes; family Odontobutidae; genus Perccottus; species Perccottus glenii. The sequence continues at coordinate 7,881,188 of CM044555.2, read as the reverse complement.
GCTTTGGACATGCGGAAATTCTCTCTCCATTCATTTTCTCCAGGTTGCTCTCCTGGTTCTCTTTCGCGGTGGATCTAAGAGCATGTGGCGTATGGTGTTGTCCATTATCGCTTGTTGCTCACCACAACTGCATAGAAGCAATAGATTTTGCTGTAATAAAGCTAGTAGGCTTAGTAGCTTCTGCAGCACGAACTCAATCATGTAGTCTGCCATTATTGTTGTTGCTGTTACGTGTGACGAGGCCGACACGTGATGCGATGACATCATCGTTTTCACAAAATATACGGATTGGCTGTACACACGACACCGCAAGGGTGTCGCAAAGGTGTTGTCGAAAGATTTATCCACTTTAGAACCCTGTTTCAAAAAATAGCGGATTCAGTCTCCCAAAACACCGGATCCGTGTGGACGAAAGGCCAATACGATACAAAATGTATATGGATACAGTGATTTGTGTCTCCGTGTGGACAGCCCCTTAATCAGGCTGTAAATTATGAATTCACACCCTTTAAAGATGCCATATTACATCTCATCAATGTAACAAGACGTTATTCATGAAGATGAAGGTTTCATTAAGAATACCAGGAACAAGACATTTCACTGGGTCGTTGAAATGCAAAGCGCACAGACCCAGATCCAGCAGTGGGTCGAACACTTGAGTCCGGTGGTTGCACCTAGGCAGAATCTCCGTGAACTTCGTAGTGTCCTCTTGCAACAAGATCGACACTACTAAAAAATCCACTCTCTCCAGCGAAGATAGCGATGTTGCTATCATCGGTGATGTAAACACTGGAACTACACACCTTAAATTAAAATTGATAGTTGTCTATAAGATTATATAGTTTTGCTTCATTGTAACATTTTGTAATAATTGGCACAGGTGGGCAAATTCGTCCCTGCAGGCCCACTGTCCTGCAGCTTAGACCCAACCGTGATAAAACTCGCCTGCCTATAGCATCTCAGTAATCAATAAGACAGAGATTAACTGCCTATGGTGTGCTTGATTAGGGATGCAGCTGAACTTTGCAGGACATTGGCCTGGATAATGCGAGTTTGCCCATCGCTGCAGTGGCGCACGCACACGCACGCACGCACACACACACACACACACACACACATCAACTAATTGATTTATTTAAAAAAATATATATATTAACGTTACCTGAAATATACGGCCAATCTTATCAATTGTCATGTCTTCGTCCTTTAAAGTTACCCTCTTAGGACCCTTGAAAAGAGTGTATGTCTCCATTGGTTGTTTGAAGAAAGTTTCGCGAGTCGCGACCAAGCCTCTCCCATGGTACCTCTTAAATGGTCGTCGTGTAAGGGCGCCGCCATACGGTGATTTTACAGCAAAATACAGCGATATACATCCGTCCACCAGAGGGCAGGCTCCAAAAGCGGAAATATAAGGAGAAACCCAATGGCGACTTTACAAGAGTAAAACTCATGTTTACAGCCTGGTACAAAAGATGGCTCCGGTCTCTAGAGCTAAGTTTTTACTACGTGACAACTCTGGGGGGGGTGAATTTTTGAAAATTACGTTGGTTTATGCTATCTAAAAACTATTGTTTTACTATGGAGTAAAACCCAAAAAGCCCGGATGTAACGGCCATTTTATTGCCCATTCGTAATGCAATTTTGGTGAATAGGGGACCAATGGGCATCCATAATTATACTATCTATGGTCGCGACTGAATTCGGCATCCGCACTCTTCCGTTTCCTTTCTTCCCGGCGCGTGAACTTCCGGGTGACAGCTTAATTAAAAAATCAAAATGTCAAATTCCATTTTAGGCCAATATTCAAAAATCCATTATTTAGAGTAGATTATGTGTCTGTCAGAATAGAAAAATATAACTTTATGTAAATATTAAACAAAGTCAATAAAATGATAAATTAAAAAACGATTCGTTTTTTCGTTTTCTGTTTTTTTTAATTATAAACGGATTTGGAATGGACGGAAGATACCCTGATTATGACATTAAAACTATAAAACACTTTTGTTTGCAACCTAAAACAGTCACCAGTAAGCAATATAATTTGGTTCTGGAATCGATTTTTTCAAAGATATTTTAGTTTGAGCAGCACAACAATTTGATTAAAATCATGTGATTATGTGTTGTATCAAATTACACTACATTACAATTAAAGATTTTTGGAGGTGACTCTTTCTGGACACTTCTTTCTGGATAAATTAAAAAACAATTAAAAAAATAAAATAGAGATGACAATCATCCCACGGTTCTGAACTACTAAACACAAAAATGGAGGTTTTGAAATAATATTTTTTCCGCAGTCTATAAAAAAATGAATTTGAAAGAATAATTACCATTAATAAATGATTAATGACAAATACAGTACATTTTAACATTTTAACAGTCACTGTCGCCACCTAGTGTTGTCATTATGTAATTTATACAATCTTTATCTGAAGCCTTAGGTTACTTTGAAATGGTTCCTTTATTTTTTATCTCTACCATACATCACCGTTTATATCTGAACTATAAACCTTTATCCCAGTCCTTCAATGATAATTTGAATTTTTTTAAGTAGATAAATAGCCTACTTTGTAGTTGAAATTGTGTAGAATGTGTACAATGGAACATCTTAGTGCAGTATTAAACTCGATAGTACGATTATTATTATTATTTTATTATTACATCAATTTTATATAGCGCTTTTCCGGGGACACAAAGACGTTTTACATATCAATTATTCATTCACTCAACAGTCACTGGTGGTAAGCTACATCTGTAACCACAGCTGCCCTGGGGCAGACTGACAGAGACGTGGCAGCCATTCTGAGCCTACGGACTCTCCGACCATCACCAAATATATTCACATTCTTACACATTCATACAAGGCAAGGTGGGTTAAGTGTCTTGCCCAAGGACACAACAACAGTATGAACTGTGGGAAGAACGGGAATCGAACCTCCTACCTTCTAGTTGAAGGACGACCGCTCTACTACTGAGACACTGCAGGTTTATTTTTATAAATACACTTTACCTTGTCTTGTTCAATTTTGGTATTTAGTTCTCCTCTATGTTGCGATGCCTCAAAAAATCCAAACGCTCGTGTGACTCCATCTACGGTCAACAAAACAAAATAAAATAAACATATAACGGGAAACTGAAATAAACAAATAACAAAGTCAGTGATGGCCAGGCCAGGGTAAAAGGAGAAGCCCGTGCTGAATATTTGGCTTGTGGCTACAAAACGGATGTCGTTCCCTCACCATATGATCTTGTGGCCACGACTTATTATCACGTTCCAACAAATTAATATCTTGTGGCCACGACAAAACTAAGTGAACCGATCATGTCCCCTCCCGGTCACCATATATTTATTATAAACACACACACAACTGGAGACAAATCACAGCAAATCACAAAACACACACACACTCTGCATACACATTCATATTCTCATACAGTTATCCCATCAATAGCCATTTTAATCCTAATGACTGTAAACTTGTATAGATTGTTTCCATCAAGCAGTGATATTGAGCTTTTGTTTGAGGTCAGTGCAGGGCATGACCTTATGTTAAGTTAAGAAAATTAGACAGGCTCTATTATTTAAAATGTAAACTAAGATGGTGCCTTCTATTGTTCTTGTCTAGCTGTTTGTGGATGAGGTTATTTGAAAGCTTAAAAAAAAACTAGTTAGTTGTAGCTTCTCTTGTTCCAAGATCAGGCTCAGTGAGTCACGAAGTGAATGTTTGTAGAAAGAACATATTTTGTTGAGGTCATATGAGATAGAGGCAGGGAGGAGAGTCAGATGTGGAGGAGGGACTGGTTTCAGGTCAGGGGTGATGGACATGTTTATGAAAAGCTGCTGGTGAATAATGTTGATTTTGGACTGAAAAATAAAATAAAGTTAGGGTTTCTCTGTGATAAATAAGTGAGAGATATTTTCCAATGGTTTTAGGAGATTGTTTATGGTTGACAAAAACCCTTCTAGAAATAAAGCCCAGCTGTCGTACCAGTTAAACTCAGAATTGAAAAAATTCTTGGAATCAAGAGATGAAACGTCTTCACTTTTAAAAACCTTCAACCTTCTTCAAGACAACCTGGATGACTGAGAACCTCAACAGACATCTGCATTCTTCTAATTGACAAAATGCTTACCAGTAGGACTAGAGATGTTAAATGTGTGGACAGCAAAAGGCTCAATTACACTCCTAGATGTTGTTTTGGAGCCCACTAGTACTAGTAAGCACTTGGATGCACACTACTACAACTAGTCTGTATTTTTCATCTCAGCATTTGAGCCTCTTTTCTACATGTCAGCTGTCCGGACCTCACTATACTACTATAAAATGTGTTTACTAGTTCTGATGTGTCTTTTTCGTGTGTGACTTGTTGTACTCATGTAGGTCAGCACTACTAGACCTAACAATTAGGAGCATAGTTATTCTAAAAAAAATGTGTATTAATACTAGTGAGGGATTTGTCCTTTAAGCTTTAAGAAATTAAAGGTCTTCATTTTTACCTGAGCAAGTGTCTTCTTTTCTTCAATTGTCTTACTATATTAAAATAAATCTACATAGTCCTTTTAGATTATTTGAATTAACCTTTAACCTTTCGGGTTTAGGCTTCAGCAACATCTTTAATTACCTTCATCTTTGTGTGAAAAGAAATAACTAAATATAACAATAACTAATCCACATAACTGCTTACTTTTTAATCATATAACTTAAAAACTCATAAACTTAAACCTGATAAAAACAAAAGAGAAGGGAAGAATTTCTGAAAAGCCAATGCATTAGTAAACCTACATTTTTCACTCAATGTCTAATGGTAACCTCCACAGCTTTTTTCTGCTACGTCATCTATAATATTATCATTCTCTATTATCTTTAGCACATCTGGCTGAGTAGCCCTGAGCATAAAAGCCTCCAGGTGATGTTGTGAAAGAGAGCACCTAACTCTGCTTTTTAGACTGTGTTATGGATAGAGTGAGCACAAACTTGTACAGCCCCTGTTGCATCTGTCAGGACGTTGGATCGCCTCAGATTATGGACAAGGTTTTTCCTGTTTGAGACACTGATTTATTGAACTGGGGTTGAGAAGCCGAACTAACAGAGGCACTGCAATGGCCCCACAGAGATCCAGACAAGTCCCTTTACTCACCAATAGGATCTATTTAAGGTGAGCTGTGAAAAAAAGCTGCTACAACTGTAGAGTTTTATTCATTAAAATGAAACACATACAGGAAGCCTATCCAAAAACCTGTTTTGTTAAATGAAAGTAGAGCTGTGAAGGTAACATCAAAAATAAATCACAATATCAATAGAAATAAAAATAGAATTATCCTTCTGCTCTGTTAATATTTGAAGTCCACTGCAGTTAAGGCTAAGAAAATCTTACTTCAGAGGTATCCCATTATATTTAAGTTGATTATCATGTGTGTTAAAAAACGGCTCCTGGCATGTCAGTAGGTCAGCAATGAGTTTTGAGCTTAATAATATTTGAGATGAGTAACTGATTTTTGTTTGTGTCACAAAATGAAATCAAAGTAAATAGTGAGGTGGAGGCTGATTGGCTGAGACTCCTGCAGGTCTTTCCTGTGTTACTGAGGCTCCAGCTTCCTCCCACCATCCAAACACATGCCTGTTATGTGTGTTCTTTGAATAAATATTAACAATAATGTGTGTTCTTTGAATATATATTAACAATAAGGGATTTTGATTTAATGAAGCTGACATATCTCTGAATAAACAGAGTTAAAGAGCTTTTTGAGCAACAATGAAAAAAGTCCAACGTGTGTTCTGACATTAAGAATTATAAACTCCTTGTCATAAATAGGGTCTTTATTCTTATGATTAATCTTTTTTTATAATCACACATGAACCTGACTTTAGTGTTTGTGAAATGTTGGCCAACAATAATAAAAATGTATTTTTCTAATAATAGACGTGTTTATACCACATTCTACAATCTATTTTGTACAATATCTAATCTAATAAATAATCTAATAAAATCCTCAATAGTAAGGTTAGATGATATCACAGGGTCACATTTTCTTTACAGAAATATCTTATTGTTTTAATAAAGGTTGGTTCAGTAATAAATTTACACCTCATTGACCTTTGGGTAAATTAACTCTGATGAAAATGACTAGTTTCTGTGAATTCCATCCTGTAGCTTTGGTATAATATCATTGTGGCCTAGTCCACACGGACACGGGTATTTTTATAACCAGGACTTTTTTTACACGGTTCGGCCGATCGTCCACACGGAAACGCAGTATCAGGTCACTGAAACAGAACATTTTTGAAAACCCCTGCCAGGGTGAGGATTTTCAGAAACGCCGGTTGCAGCGTTGTCGTGTGGACAGTAAAACCGGCGTTTTTGCCTTGCGACTTCAGAGTGTGCGCCGTTATCCGGCGGTGATATCGCCGCCTGCTGGTGTGGCATGCTCTTGACAGCGCTTGATAGCGGGTTTTTGCGTTTTCATGCAAGCGTTTGTGGACAGGATTTTTTTTTAAAACGCAGGAGGAAAAACTCTGGTTCGAAAAATACCCGTGTCCGTGTGGACTAGGTCTGTAACTGATCTGGTAGGACTATTATTTCTGAATGAAAGCACTCTCCTGTCACTTTAGCTTTAGCCTAAAAAAATACATTATCCTCATTAAAAATTAGAAGTAGGCCTACTGCACAAATATCTTATTACTTACCTAAAATGTCTTCGGGGTAATGCACTGCAGTGAAGTTAGTTTGATGTTGGGCATTGGACAGAGATAACTCTGTGATCCTCTGTGGGTCTCATCGACAATGAACCAGATCTTGGAGCAAGAGAAGTGGCTAGCCTGCTACAAATGAAAGGCATCAGTCTCAAAGTTACATTTAGACATTAACTTGTAGGTCATGTGACTCACTGACCTCAAACCAACACTAACATCACAACATATTAACTCACTAATTACAAATTCAATTTCCTGTAAAAGCAGAAGCAGGTTATTGCTAAAAACAAAAATAAATGTTGCAGGTGGATCTCAGGTGCTGAAGTAGGGCTGTACCTTGTAAATACTATATATGCAGTTAAATCAAATGTGGTTGATAAATTCACATATTATGTTTTTGCGTGGTCGGGTTTTCTCCGGATACTCCAGTTTCCCACACCAACATCAAAACATGCTGCAGATAATTAATTTTACCAATACAGTAGTTAGTATGTATATAATTCTCAACTAAGTTTATAGAGAAGCAATAATGTACAATATCTAGAGGTGAATAAAAAGCCAAAAATGTAAACGTGAAAAATGTAAAAAGCCCGGATGTAACCGCCATTTTATTTCCCTGTGGTGAGAACAATATTGGTGAATAGGGGAGCAATGGGCAGAAGATGTCCATATTTTTACAATCATTGGTAATAGCAAGGTTTGACCTAGTTTTATTACATTATATTCCACAACAAAGAACACTTTCCCCAAAATTGTAAAAATTGAAAAATGTTTTATTATTATTGATTGGTTTTATTATTGATTGATTGGTTTATTGGTTGATCAGACACAGCATTTTGCAAAACACAAAAGCCATATTAACACCTCTCTCAAAACAGAAAGACTTTAACTCATTGAATTGGAATGCACTTTATCAAAAAGGAAGAGCCAGTGGATATAACACAGTATGCAACAGGTTTGCGTGTTCTCCTTGTGTCACACAAATACTGCTGAAGGACGTTATATGGACGTGAAGTGGTCACTGAAGTAAAAAAAATATCTAAAAACAAACCAACTTGACATTGGACTGAATGGATATAATCGTCTTGATGTAGACAGTTCCAGGTGGTTCATCCAGCCAGGTATTCATCTGTAGTGCTTTTGCAAATGGTTTCTGTGGAACCCTTAATTACCACCAAAATAAACAAGACTTAAGATGAACTGGGATAGGTTCAGGCAAAACTCAATGTCCAAGATCAACTTTAAAATGTGAAACAAACAGATCAGAGACATAAAAAAAACATGTCAATCTTGAGTCTAAGAATATATTCACAAACAGGCGCTGGTAAATCTTTTTTAGTGTAGAGCTTTAAACTGTCTCCTTGGCTACTGTCTTTGATAAAACAAAAATATCCAGTAACATCCATACTTATGCTTATAAGTCATCTTATACATATCGTTCATCATTCTCCCATAAAAACTGTATGTAATAAATCAACACAGTGCTAGTTCTATGATGCTTAAAGATTATGACTTTATTGAAATATAGTTATTTAGGGAATGAACTAATTACCTACATTAACTAAGAAGGTTCATGTTGACATAATTTAAACAAAACCACACACATTTGATGATTAAAAGAGATAAAGATTAATGAAAAACAGAACGATAAAGGACTATTGGTGAATTTGTCTCACATTGTGAACAGCAGGTGACCACTGAAGGTGCTGTGGTGGTTGTCATTATCATAGATTTTCTGATTGGAGGAGAGACGAACATACACAGCATCTCCAGCTTCTAGGATCAGAGTTACTCCATTGGAAGCACTGCCAAATCCTGTTTGCTGATGTTCATAGGCAGCAACAACATTCACTCCATTCTTTACAAACAGAACAGATGTGAGTTCGGGTCCAGCGACACCAATGGTAAATGGTAATGCATTTATATAGCGCATTTTTGCACCCTTCTCGGGCACCCAAAGCGCTTTACATCATGCTTCCACTCACCCCATTCACACACATTCACACCTGGGGCAGACAGAGATGGGGGCTGCCATACAAACGGCGCTCAACCTTCTCCGACCACCAAACACACCTCTACAGTCGCACACATTCATACACCAGTGCTACGGACACTGGAGGTAAGGTGGGTTAAGTGTCTTGCCCAAGGACACAACGACAGTATGAACTGTGGGGCGAGCGGGAATCGAACCTACAACCTTCCGGTTGAAGGACGGCCGCTCTACCACTGACATAGATCACATGTACAGTTGATGTACTATTTAAAATGTTAAATATCATTTTGGTGTGACACAAACGGGCCATAGCTGATGTATCCTTTAGATGGTGCTCTGCCTTCTTTCAGAGTTTGACATGGATGACCGAGAATCTCAATTTGCTCTTTTTCAATATACCTACTTTGATAATGGCATTGAACATTTTTGTTGGCCATTTATTAGTTTTAGTAATTAGTAGTAGTTATTAGTTTTGTCTAGAAAAGATTTATAAGCTGTAAAAATTGTGGGATTGCATTAGTCTGACGCTGAATTAACTTTGTTCCCCCATTGTTGTAGTTTTTATTTCATTTTTGTGATGTTTTAACAATGTTCTTCATGAAATCTCAATATTTGCTCATATCAAATGTTGGATCCTTCTTAACTCAGCACCAGTTTCCAACAGTAAACTGGAGTTAATCAGTCATTTATTTTAAGATAAAAATAAAAGTATAACTGGTATAAACAAAATTTGGTAGATGGTGTTAATAATCAGACAAATACATTACCTCTCATTGTCAATAAACAATCAGCCATTCCAGTAATTCAGAAGTGAAGGTCAAAGTTACTGTGTTATAAACTAAGTTAAAACTAAAGCAGTCTCTTGTTTTGTCTTATCTAAAGTTGCGTAATGGCTTACTGGAAGATTAACCCTGTAATTCACTGGTGGAAATCTTTTGGTCCTAAGTATACATTTTTTATTAATTCCTAATCAGTAAAACTTTACTTTGGAACTGGGCTCACATGAAAAAGTACAACAGCCCCTGACAGACTGTGCTTCACTGTGTCACTGAGCTGCACCACTGAACTTATCACTTCTGTAGTTCTCATAGAGTTTTACAGAAGACAATCAAACATAACGTCTGTCATTTATAAAGAGAAGTTAATAAACCCAGTGTGTGTCCCTCTTATGTTCACTATTGCCTCACAGACTGGTGTTTGCCCTACTGTCCAGAGTCAGTGTTTCCTGCTCTGACCATGTGGAAACACTATATTTGAATATGTTCATGATATTTAAATATGAAGTTGGTCAGTTTTAGACCCTCTTTTTTTAATCAGACTGTAATAGATTCTGTATGCCAACACATGGCAAACAGGAATGAAACAAGAAATCAAAACGTTTTCTTATCTTATGTCTTGTTCTGTTGTGTGATAAAACTAAATGTAGTAATAAACAATAATGATAAAGGCACAATATAAAACCAGGGATCACTCATGTTCAATGTTCAGTGAAAGGATGGAAACAGTTGGGTTTATTTCTCTGTTGTTGTTGATCTGCTCTCTGTCAGGAGCTGAACTTCAGCAAAATGAGATAATTGAACAAGGAAAACAGATTCAGGAGCCTGACCAACCTCAGCCCTGTCTGTCAGACATCCACGCTGTGCTCAGAGAGATGAGCGCTGCTCTGGCTGAACAGAGAGTTAGGATCGAGCAGCTGCAGATAGAGAACCAAGGTAAAGAGCAACACTTCAGAGAAAACTGAACTTTAAATTGTACGTCTGAACTGTGCACTTTCTGTCACCTTCAGGACAAGCAGCTAAACTGAGAGAGATAGAAAAGCAGACCAACAAAGTGGAAACACTGAAGCAACAACTACAAGGTGATGAGAGTCACTTGTTCATCTAGACATAACAGGCATGTGTTTGGATGGTGGGATGAAGCTGGACCCTCAGTAACACAGGGAGGACCTGCAGGAGTGTCAGCCAATCACACCTCACTATTTACTTTGATTTATTTTATTTTGTGACACTCCAGTAATGCTAGTATTAGGCAGACACAAACATCAAAATAACTTAATCAGTTTCTCATGAGATTATATCAAGGTAAAGAGTCAGTTTTTGGTTTGAGTTTGAGCCTGTTTGTTCTGTGCTGCAAGAATATCATTCAGTCGTTCTTGTCTTATCTTTACATATATATATATATATGTATATATATATATATATATACATATATATATATATATATATATATATATATATATATATATATATATATATATATATATATGTATACATATATACATATATATATGTATATAATTTCCTGTTCTGTGAAACTTCTACTGTTTCTAATTTTGGATTAACTCATTTTACCTTTAGCACAAGCAGCTGAACTGAGCACCATTAAGAAGAGTTCTGCTGTCACTGAAAACCAAGTGGAGGTTCTGACAGCAGACCGAGCAGGTGAGGATCAGTTAATGACAGGAGGTGGAATGTACAAGTATTTGCTTAGGCTGTTAGCGTGTTTTTTGATTGGTCACTTTGGAATGTTTCTTTTATTTTCCATAAATTTGATTCCAAATTTTTAATGTTCAGGTCATTGAATTTGTCCGTACTTGTCCCTGTTAAGGGTTCTCTTTTAGATTTTTTATAATAAGCACTGTTTCTGTTTCTCAGTGAGACAAGTGGCTTTCTCAGCCTCTTTATTGGATTCAGGCGAGGGAACTATTGGACCATTCAACACTCAAACTCCTCTGGTCTTCAGACATGTCGTCTCAAACATTGGAAATGCCTACAACTCAAACACAGGTGAATGAACTCACAGATGTAACAGAACATTTCACTCCTGCTGTGCTGTTGTTAATACTGTGTCTGTTAACAATATCCCTCAGGGTTTTTCATTGCACCAGTGAGAGGAGCCTATCACTTTGAGTTTTACGTTGGGGCTCATGGACATGATAACCATCCTTCAGCAGCTGTGTTGGTGAAGAATGGAGAGATTACTGTTGTTGCATATGAACACCAGACATCAGGATATGGCACCTCTTCCAATGGAGCCACACTGCTCCTAGAGGCTGGGGATATTGTGTTTTTACGTCAGTGGCACAATACAAGAATCTTTGATAATCAGTATCACCACAGCACATTCAGTGGCCATTTGCTGTTCTCCATGTGAAACAGCATTCTTTTGATGGTATTTTATTGGTACATTTTCACTGTATGTTTGTAATCGTGTTATTATAGTGTAATCTGTATTTAGTAATAGTCTTTATTTTTTGTTAGGCCTTAAATAACCATTGTTATCAAAAGGGTAACACAAACACAAAGGCTGTGATTTACCCACACTGTTCATGCCCATATTTAAGTAATGTTGTTTTTCTAACATTTTTTCACATGTATCCAGAGCTTCCAGCGCAGATCTCTTTTGATTCTTGTATCTTTTTATTGATTATTATTATTATTTATTTCATTCTAATCTGATTTGGCTGAACAGAGAGTTGGGATCGAGCAGCTGCAATCAGAGAGCCAAGGTAAGCTTTATGTCTGAGTAACAAAAAGAAGCAAAACCTTTTTAACTAAGATTTGTACAGGTCTTTAATAAATGCTACCTGTGCTTGTTTGTTTGTTGTTTCCTTTAGCCCAAACTGAAAAATTTTAAGAAATGGCAGAGCAGAAGACTCAAGTGAACACTGGTGATTATGACCTTTGTCAAACTTCAAATTGATTGATTTATATCTAAGTATAGTGTAATAAAACTTGATATGTACATCTACTGCTTTATGGAAATGTGCTTTTCTCAGTGCAAAAACAATTTGGAGGAGCTGTGTGGAAAAACTTTTCAGACCGCTCTTCTTTAGGGCGTCAGAGCGTAAAACCCAAAACTAGGAGCAACTTTAGGATTAGCAGTATTTTCTTTTGGGTTGGCAGTGGGCAATATACCTCATGCAGTGGAAAACAGGTTAAACACAGGGTGTTCATTCAGTATTTAACAACCAAAACAGTTTTATATAACTGTGCTTTGTAAATATTTTATGATTATAACACAAATAACTGAGTTGAAAAGCATCAAGACAAGGGCAACTATAACTGAAAATCAAGTGGACTCTCTGAGAGCAGACAGAGAAGGTAAGAGATTAAAGATAAGATTTAAGATTTAGGGAAACAAGGAACAACAAATTGTCTGGAAATGAAGCTGAAGAACTGAGACCCAAGGTCACAGCTGCACTGGCTAATGCCAAACCAGCCTCCTCCAATATCACCGCAGCGCAAAGGAGGGCTTTGTCAGCAATTTGAGAAGGACCACAGCATCATCATTCTGTCTAAGTGTCCCCAATTGTGGCTAACCTGTACATGGAGGAAGTATATGGTGTAAGATCACTTTCAAAAAGATGTATGCACAACTTTAAGCATTTGTATTCGTATTATAGCATTCGTATTCGTATTTTTAAATATTTGTGCGTAAATTAACTTGACTGTAAACATTTACGAGTACAACTCTGCTTTCATTTACACGAATTCTTCACTACGACTACGTAATTCAAGTTTACGGCACGAGTAAAAACTGTTGAAATGACGTCACTGCCGTCCCAGGGCAGGTAATCGAACCTCGAATCCATCTAACACGCATGCGTCAAAGGTCACAGGTAAAAGATGGCTAACAACAGACCTGAGGCTGCTAGTCTAGGCTCAGCATCACAGGTAAATTAAATAACGTGTTTATTCAACATTTTTATACGAGTTTACTATTTTTATTGCACTTTATAATGATATACATTCCTGCAACTCATAGACGTTATTGCTTTTGCTAGTGCTAGACGACGTTAGCGTTGATGAAGTGCTCTGTGTGAAAGTAACTTTATAGTTAGTGATGTTAGAACCTGTTTCGCCGATTGACACTGCATGAACTGCAATAAACTTAACTGCTATCATATGTTTAGCAATGTCGATCAGAGCAGTAATGACAATTGAGCCAGACGAAGTAACGTTAATTGCTTTAGCTTGCGAAATAATGATAAAGTTAACTTAGCTACGTCTATTTGTTTGCAAACATTCTTCAGTTGTAATGTCTTGAATGTTTAGCCTAACGTTACATAATGTAGAATTGGTACGGCTAAGTCAATGGTACCATGTATTGCATCTAATATGTATTTTGGCATTTACAGGGACCACTGGCTACTCGGTTACTGCAGCATCTGGGATCAAAGATCTGACACGTTACGTCAACCACACTTTAATTTGGACTACTTCCAGTACATTGTAAATCAGGAAGCCTTTATTCTGACAATTTGCATCCCAGCTGAAACTGTGGAGTGTCTTTTATTCCTTCAAAGAATGATCCACGCAGCTCTTTCCTATTGTCAGCGCCTGCAGTCTACCTGAAAATATTCAGTAAATTCAAAAACATTATGACATTAGCCATATGCCATGAGCAAACCTTTGACAGGGTATAACAACTCACTCCCAGGCAAAACTAACAAGTAACCGCATAAGTCAAAATAGGCATTGAATTGTTTTATTGTCATTTTGACATTTTCTTGTTTCTGTGAATAATATTAATTGTTACAAAACCATTGTTTTGCTGTTATTAATGGTTCACTTTAAAACCAAAAGGAATGATAAAATGAAGGAATTTCACAGCAAGCCTTTTTTAACTGGTAGTCTTTTTGCAAATGTTCAACTTCATTCCATTAAATCTTTTGTAAGGACTGCTTATATCTTCGGTGTTTCTTTGTGTCACATAGACTTTTAATGCACTGAACCATTGATATATAAATGTCTCTGCCAAATGATTCTGACGATGCAGGGATCGATCATGGACTGTACAGTTTCCATACTAGCTGGAGTCAGCGGGCACTCAATTTCTGGGACTTCAACTCCATAAGGTTCTTCAGGCACACCATCAAACAGCTCCATGTTCTGAAAATAGTGTTATTTTGTATGAAACAACATTTAGAACTATTTGAAAACACTGTCAAGCACACATTGACGTACAAAGGCCTAGTGCAGTGACTAAAGAAAATGAAAATTAAGTTCAGTTGACTGTCTAATTGTACGCTTAAGTGAAGCAACACACTACAGACTACTCTTACATACTTATATTTTTATTCAATAACTTTCTTCCAGAGTTATTGACACCATTTTTTTTTAATTTCAGCTTTTTATATAAGTCTAAATTGACACTTTCAAGTTGAAAACATTTGAATTGCATTTCTTAACTGCACTTTGACAGATAGCTTCAACAAACCTGCAAATCTCCATCTGCGTCACAAGGGTTCTGCATGTGACCTATAACTCAGAGTTGGTTAGGGGTGAGTCCACCTTCAGATCGTAAGGGATGGTTGTCCCAGCCTTCTGTGAATGTGTGAAGGGCCTTTGCCAGACATGGAAGGAACACATAAAAGGGCACAAAACAGATGGACAGCATCTGACAAATCCAACAGGCCATCTTCTTCTAGACTGTGAACACCTTCATAGTACAGATGAGTGACAGAGTTCCAGACATCTATCCATAGGCGTTCAATCCTAAATAAGAAATAACAGGCCTTACTCAACTCAAAAGTAATCAGTCACATAGTCTTACTTAAATACTTTCCAACAATGTTTTAACACTCTCACTATGAATATACTGTACATTTTGTAAATCATCATTTTAACCTTTGGTTGTGTACAATTCACCCAGCGATGAAGCTTCCTCTTCCTCTAGTTCCTGTAACAATGAACATGGTTTCAGCAATTGCGACATTTTCAACACCTTCATCGCCCCTGACCCTGGAAAATGAATAGGGGAAATGCTTGGTTATAATTATTATTTATTACAACAAAATATTACATTGAACATTACTGAAATGATTGACAAGAGCATAGAAACAGTAGCACAATATATCACTAATTACCTGGAAGGCCAGCCAAAGTTTTCCACTGCCTTGAGGAAAAATGAAAGGGCGGTGTTTGAGCAGTTATTTGTTGCTTGTTCCAGACACAGTATCTATACAGACAACAGAGTTTCATATAGTGAATCTGCAAACGTTTAAATATACTCTCATTGCCTACTGCACACACAATAATGACTTAGGTTAATATATATTACCAAATGTAATGCATCAAAAATTTGTTCATTAAATGTGACTTTTGCTGTGCACATTGATAAATGCACAATATTTAACTGCATGTAATTAACTACTCTTGTCCTTTATTTTGATATATTTACTTTTACTTTCGGGTCATCTTACCCAACTGTCTTGTTTTACTTAATGTCTTAATTCAATGGAGAAACAAAAAAAATAATGAATTTGCAAAAAACAAAATCAGACAGTTATTTGAATTTGTTTTTTTCATTATACGTTTTGGATTCAAAATATTTTTTTTTATAATAATAATAATATGGACGGACCCATATACAGTCTATCAACAGTCAATAGTGTCCACGTGCACTCATTACAAAGGCCGCTGTACGAAGTATGTCCTCCTGACGATACAACACTCCTTCTCTAATAAAAACACAGGGACTCTTCTTTGAAGGAATAAAAGACACTCCACAATTTCAGCTGGGATGCAAATGTCAGAATAAAGGCTTCCTGATTTACAACGTACTGGAAGTAGTCCAAATTAAAGTGTGGTTGACGTAACGTGTCAGATCTTTGATCCCAGATGCTGCAGTAACACTGCGGTCAAGCCATCCCCGTTTCGCAAAACACCAGTCAAGCCAGCCCCGTCTTTATTTCGGAGTGCTCCCGTATTAGTTGTTTTACGGTAATGCAAGGAAACAGCGCCTAGACGTCCTCCCGAACTGATGAATGTTCGTTTTTTACATTTTTCAACTTACAAAGAATCTGATGTAGCATTTCAAAATAAAAGCCCCCTGAAAATTCATAATTTTATTTAATATTTCACCAACTTTACATTTGATTTTATAGAAAACTACAAATTGCCAAAGGGTCATTCCACTTCTGGTGTGTAGCAGAGGACCTCCTGATGCCCTCTATGAAATTCTCCAAGTAGAAGTTTATAGGAAGCCAACGCACACAGATTAATATTTGCTGTTTGATTCTCACCACCCTTGCACAAACAGAGTAATGTGGTTTATTCAGTTCAGTGTAGCGAAGAGTGCAGTGACAGTTATGTTGGAGAAACTAAACAACAGCTTTACAAGAGGATGTAAAGAGCACAGAAGAGCAAATCCTGGTGGACCAGTCTTATGGTGTAAGATCATCTTACACCATACAGTCTGCAGTCCACCTCCACCTCAAAGAGAAAGGACATCATGTCTCATGCCACTCTCCCCTAAAAGCAGCCTAGCCTGCTTTTCTTTCATTTATAAAACCAAAAATCTATTTCTTAATTACTAATAAATTACACCAAACTGAAGATTAGAACTACGTTAAATACGTGATTAAAATGACAATATGCTGAAAATCTCAATTTAATGTTGTCTCCTTTTTCTCTTTTTTGAACTTTTTTGCAGAGTTAAAAGACGTTTTAAACAGTGATTGGCCATTCTTCTTTATATAAATGATTTTCCAAAAGTCTCAAATACTGTATTTCCATTGCTTTTTGCAGATAATACCAATCTTTTTATCTCAAAAAGAAATCTATCAACACTTAATAATAAACATAACTATGATCTTTACAATTATTGAACATTGTTTAAAGCAAATCAATTATCATTAAATGTAAACAAAGGTTTAAACTTATTTGCAAGAAATAGGAAAATTTAAAGTATTAAAATGAAAAATTAATCATGTTTTTAGTGGCTTGGATTGAACATATTGGATATGTTTGCAAAAGAGTCAATAATCTCTTGGACTCCTGAGGAAATTATGACATTTCAATTCACTTTTATTTTATAATTAATCCCCAAGGGCAAATTTTGTTTACAATTCATGTTTTTTAACATTATTAGTCTGATTTATATTTATCGTATTGTAAAATTGTTTTGAGGACTAGGTCCTAGGTCCTTTTACACGTGTTAAACATATTTGATTTTCTCACAGTTGCACAGTTATTAAACTTGTCAGGCTTCAAATTTACATCTGCCTTTATATAAAACATCACAGGAACAGTTTTCTATCAGGTGTAGCTCTCCTATGGAACTAAATGTTGGTTTAATGGACTCATATTTGACATTATTAATGTGTAAAGAAAAGCTCAGTTGTTGATATTGCAGAATATTTGATTTGACATGATTTTGACACGCTGGAGGGAATGTAATAATAATAATAATGGATTAGATTTATTAAGCGCTTTTCAAGGCTCTGAAAGCTATTTACGGAGTCCATTATTATTTCACTCCACAGCCACACACTGGTGGTCGAGACGTAGCAGCCATTTTGCTGCTCTCCCACCTCCAAACATTCTCACACATTCAAAGTGGGTTAAGTGTCTTGCCCAAGGACACAACGACAGTCTGAACTGTGGGGAGAGCAGGACTCGAACCACCAACCTTCCAGTTATGAGACAACCGCTCTACCACTGAGCCACTGCGCCCCCTGAGTCTCTGGAAATCTAAAGAAGCTGAACTCAACACTATTAAGAAGTGGTCAAATGTCACTGAAAACCCATTGGATAAAGAAGGCCCTATAATTAGCTCTTATTAGAGTTGAGCCGGATACTCGGCTGAAACGAGTATCTGTGTGTGTAGGGGAGGGGTCCCGCAGCCGCTCTGCTCACTCACTCACACACAGAACACTGAGAAGAGAACAGTGCTCTTTCTCTCTCTGTCTCTCCCTCAGTCACTCAGGTTCGTGGGTCTTTTCCGTTAACGTTTACGGTTTCTTCAGCTTCAGGTTTGTTTTTTATTTCGGTTTGTTTATAGTACTTATTAACCAGTAGAGTTCTGGTAAATGTGGGGTTTGTTCAGACGTGGTGATTGGTAGAATGTGACTAGCGTTGCGTCTCTGCCTGTCAGAGATTTTTTTTTCTTTTTTTACCTAAACTACTGAGCTGGCTCTAACCAGTTTTTTGACTTCACGCAAAAAATAAAGTAGTGGTATAAAAAATACTATATATACAAATTAATTAGCTACACACACACACTCTCTCCCTCTCTCTGCCTGTCAGAGTTTTTTTTTTTTTTTTTTAACCCATCTGCTTGTTCTAACCAGTTTTTTGACTTCAGGCACTGAGTGTCTGACACTTTCTTGCTGTATTTCATAAAAAATAAAGGATTTTGTGGTATAAATTTATAATATTACAAATTTATTAGCTACACGCACACACACACACACACACACAAAAAAAAGAACCAACAAAAAAAAATTCACACATAATAAAGAAAATAAAAAGTTAAAAAAATAAAGTTATGTTTAGATAAAAACTCTTGTTCATTACATTTTTCTTCATAATTGCAAACGCATGTGTTGTATTCATTGTTGCAAAACTTGTTCATACATAGTTTGAACTGTATATAGTTCGTTTGTTATTGTGATCAAAACCATTGATTGAAGCTAAATGCTGATGCTGTCATGTAAATAGTTTTCTAATCAACAATAAATATAACAATTTCTGATCAACCCATATTAATAATTGCATGATTAAAAATAAATACCAGTTAAAGCCCCACCCATTTCAAGTCAACCCGACCACTTCCGGGTTAAATTTCACCCACTTCTGGGATAAAATCCGCCCACTTCCGGGTTAGGCCACGCCCAGTCCGAGTACAGATACAGATAATTCATATGGTTAACAATTACAGATACAGATACAGATAATGCTGTAAAAAAGCAACTAGTACAACCCAATTCCAAAAAAGTTGGGACACTGTACAAATTGTGAATACAAACAGAATGCAATGATGTGGATGTTTCAAATACCAATATTTTATTCAGAATACAACATAGATGACATCATAATTTTAAGGGAAAAATAAGTTGATTTTAAATTTCAGGGCATCTACACATCTCAAAAAAGTTGGGACAACGCCATGTTTACCACTATGTGGCATCCCCTCTTCTTTTTATAACAGTCTGCAAACGTCTGGGACTGAGGAGACAAGTGGCTCAAGTTTAGGAATGTTGTCCCATTCTTGTCTACAGGTCTTAGAAGACCTAAGACAGACTGTCTTAGGTCTTCTTTGTTGCATCTTCCTCTTTATGATGTGTCAAATGTTTTCTATGGGTGAAAGATCTGGACATTTCACAACCAGATCCTTCTTTAGCCATGATGTTGTAATTGATGCAGTATGTGGTCTGACATTGTCATGTTGGCAAATGTATGGTCTTGCCAGAAAGAGACGACGTCTGGATGGGAGCATATGTTGTTCTAGAACTTGGATATAACTTTCAGCATTGATGGTACCTTTCCAGATGTTTAAGCTGCCCATGCCACACGCACTCATGCAACTCCATACCATCAGAGATGCAGGCTTCTGAATTGAGCGCTCATAACAACTTGGTTTGTCTTTGTCCTCTTTACTCCAGATGACAGGATGTCCCAGTTTTCCAAAAAGAACTTCAAATTGTGATTTCTCTGACCACAGAGCAGTTTTCCGCTTTGCCACAGTCCATTTTAAATGAGCCTTGGCTCCAGAGAAAACGCCTGTGCTTCTGGATCATGTTTAGATGTGGCTAATTTAAACCAAGCCTTTTATAAGTAGTACAACTGAGATGAAAAATACCGACTAGTACTACTAGTGAGCATCCAAGTGCTTACTAGTACTAGTGGGCTCCAAAACATCATCTAGAAGTGTAATTGAACCTTTTGCTGTCCACACATTTAACATCTCTAGTCCTACTGGTAAGCATTTAGGCAATTAGTAGAATGCAGATGTCTGTTGAGGTTCTCAGTCATCCAGGTTGTCTTGAAGAAAAGTTTTTCAATGGTGAAGACGTTTCAGCTCCTAATTCCAAGAATTTTTCAGTTCTGAGTTTAACTGGTACGAGAGCTGAGCTTTATCCCTAGAAGGAGGGTTTTGGATCACAGAGTTATTTCTGTCTAATGCCCAACATCAAACTAACTTCACTGCAGTGCATTACTCGAGGGTAAGTAATAAGTTGTTTATGAACTACTGTACTTTTCTTCGTACGTTTCTAAATGTTTCTTAAAAAATATATATATTTTTAATGAGGTTGATGTATTTTCTTAGGCTAAAGCTAAAGTGACAGGAGAGTGTTTTCATTCAGAAATAATAGTCCTACCAGATCAGTTACAATGATATCTTACCAAAGCTGCAGGATGGAGTTCACAGAAACTAGTCATTTTTATCAGACAGATAGTTTGTCCAAAGGTCTATGACAGAGGTCACTAATAGGCGGACCGCGGTCCGGATCCGGACCCAGCCGCCGTTCTATCCGGACCCGGACCAATAACCCATAAATTATTTAGAATTATTGACTTTTGTCGGAGTGTTTCTATTTTAACCCGCGCAGCTTTTCTAGCATTTATGGTACTGGTTTAGCGCAGCCCAGGAAACTCACGGACCAATAGCATGCGTTGTAAATCATGTCATGTGATACTACTCGAGTCAGACAGCGAGAGACACACACACACAGGGAAAGACGAGACGAGACGAATGAGAGACAACGTTTCAGAACTAATCATAAGCATTTTAATTAAAATGTTACCCCACACGGGGAAAATACAGGAAATAAATATTTCTATTCTAAATTTTGTTTTAAGATGAACCTGCAAAATAAACAGTAACAGTTAATTATTGGCAACAGCTAATGCTAAAGAAATGCTCAGTGCATTTTCCCTTGTTCCTGTTGTTTTCAGAGGAATGACAATAGAAAGAGATCAATTATGACAGGCATCTTTGTCATATTTGTTTAACAAATATGTTTTGGCTTGAATTGATAATTTTGTATTTAAAATGTTCTTATACATGTTTTAAAGGAGTATTAGGCATTATATGTAGAATTCCAGGCTGTTGTCAATAAACAACCAGGTCTTGAGCTTTAGCTTTAGCCTCTTTTGATTTTGTAGTTTTTTACTTTTGTCTGTGAGCTGTGTTTGGTGAAAGCTAAACACTCAAACATCCTCCTCATAGAAACAAAGGATAAAATACAGAAAACAGTGGATTATCTACATTAATCTCCATTTGTTTAAAAGGCTGTAGGTGTGGAATAAATGAGACTTTACTTTAAAGAATTATATTCAAACACATATCCTTTTATTTAAATTTTCCGGACCCCTCACGGTGAGGAAAGTTACTAAGCGGACCTCGGCTGATTTTAATTGAGGACCCCTGGTCTATGAGGTGTATAGACCTTTTTAGTCTCACATACTGAACCAATTTATTAAAACAAGACAAGACTGTAAAGAAAATTTGACCTTAAGATACAGTATTATTTACCCAAGATATTATCTAGGATTTAAATAGATTTAAATGAGAATGTGAAGCCTGGGTTGACAAGATTTGTACAAATTAGATTGTGGGATGTGTTAAAGACATGTCTATTTATAGTGCTGGGCAAGTTAACGCGTTATTTTTGCGTTAACGCATTAATTAATTAACGCCGACAATTATTTTATTGCGCATTAACGCCGGCCGATTAGTATAGTGAAAGATGTCGGTCTGAAGAACATTCTTAGGATCGCAACAAATGACTGCACGTATGAGCCGCCCTCATCCAGTGCTTTAAGTGGGCCGGTACACAGCAGTACTTAGTACCGCCACTTCTCCGTGCGCCCAGAACGTGCTTTTAGCGTACTGGTACGCTCATTTGGACATCTGTTTTAATAGAGGTTTTAATCCTTTGCGTGCGTTGCCGCTTTCCAGAGCGCCCTTCACAATGCACGCTTCCTAATTCGTCCCACCAAGTTACTTTTGACTGCCTTGTTTTGCCTTGCCTTGCCACATGCTCTAACTGTAATGAAAAAACAAGAGAGACATTTATATTGTTTATATTGTTATAATGTTATGAATGAAGCTCTGGACATAACTTGTTTTTCTTTAACAAACTAAACAAAATATTAATGCCCTGGCAGTAGCAAATACGTTTGGTTTAATATTTAATTTAAATACATTAATGTTTAAGTTGAGATTTACAAGAAATTTTTTAACTGCTACTAACCTTTAACTGCTGTAAAAAGCACCTTATTTGTTTAAAGTGTTGTTTAAAGTGCAAACCAAATGTTATTGCACATACATACATATTTTCATAGACAGTGTACAATTTAAAAATGAATCATCAGGTTTAATTATTGCAAGAATGAAGCAAAGTACAAACATGTAGGCAATGGTGCAGGATGACGTTTGCTTGGAAAAGTAAACAATACATTGATTCTATATAATGCAGAGAAATGAGTGCAGGAGGCGTATCTTTTACACACTACCCAGGACAAGCTCCCAGCTGCAGAAGTCATTGTGTGGAAAGTTATGTCTACGTCTAGTTATGTCTAGTTTATATTTGGATTAGCATGAAGGACATGACATGATCAGATTGGACATGACCTGAAGAGAACTATGAGCACCCAGTAATTATACCATAGGAAATTAATAATGATTATAACAGATAGCGATATTGATCTGTTTAGTGTTTGTTTTAAAAAGTAATACGTAATTTATTATTGTATTAAGTCAAGTTCATGTGTGTGATCGTAGTAATTATATGTAGTTGTATAATAGTGTTAATACAGGGTTCCCACGCGTCCTGGAAAACCTGGAAAATGAAAGACCAATTTTCCAGTCCTGGAAAACACATGGAAAATGGGGAAAAAAGTAAAATGTCCTGGAAACGTTTGCGTTGTCCTGGAAAATAATTTTTCCTTCTTGTGGATGAACGCAAACGGGTTATTTTACGCATGAATATCTGTTTTCAAGCAAGTACGCAATTTGACATCTCAGTACGCTGGTTTGCCCCTCTCAACTACGGACATTGTGAGTTCTGTGGCAAATGTGCACGTGCGGTACTCCTGTCTGACAACCAGTGTTGATTTCGTTAACGAAAACTATGATGAAAAATGTTCATTGACGACATTTTTTTGCCCTGACTAAGACAAGAAGATGAGAGACGACACCCACGTCATTAAACGATAACTGTGACTAATATGCAATATCGTTGACGAAATGTGTAAAAACTATTTTTTTAAACTTGACCAAAACCACTTGTTTGGCCGAATAAATGAGACGACACATTACATTCTGTTTTTACCAGCGTTCATGCTCACGGTTGCCAAATTTAAATAATTAATCCCCCAGGCAAAACTAACTAAAATATAAAATAAAATTAGTTTTTGTCGTTGTCAATGTCTTTCATTTTTAACGCTATTTAAAACATGCAGCGTATTCATTCAGCTGCATTTTCTTTATCTGCTCCCTCCGTCTCTCTGTTACTCATGTGTCTCTCACATGCGCGCGTGCGCGCACACACACACACACACACAGCCCCTCCCCTCCGTGCACACCGCGTCTCCATGAGAACGAGTGTTCATTCGACATTGAAAGCAAGTTCGCGAGAGGTTGGTATCTCTATCTCGTGAACACCTTTACACAATCACACATTTAAAAAGTGGTATAAAAATATTTTAAATTCTGAATATAATTTAAATATGATTTTGTCAGTGTGTTAATGTCGACCCGAGAAGCGATTGAGCCTTCTTTAGTCGCAAGTTTGAGGTAAAATCCGGATAAAATGCACTTTTTGGTTGTGGTTGTCGATGTCAAAACACTATATAAGCTGTGATTCAAATATTAAATAATGTTATGTCAAGTTTTTTTTTTTACCTTTACACTGAAAGTTTGCTGCTTCAATCCAGATCGAGTAGGCTATTGACTGTATAGGGTGACGCTACTAACCAATCAAATTGCACATTTCCTTAGAACAGTTCTGCTTCCCAGTGTTTTCATCTGTCTTTGTTGCTAGATTTATCAATTTTTCAGACCCAAGTAAGGATTTATTTATCCAAAGAAGGGCCATATATATTATAGGCAGGGGTTAGTGACAATGTCAGGAAGACATTTAAGCAATCTGGTTAAATGTACAAAATATAAGGTAGAATTGTACAAAATAGAAATTTTCCAAAGCTTGGGATATATGAGATATACTGGTATTTTACCCTAGTTTGTCAGAATATTTTACTTCAGATCCATTTCATACACCAGTTGGCTAAATGGATTTTGCATTTAAACACATTTAGCTATACAAAAAGTCTATTCATTTTAGCAATATAATTGACAAAAACGGTTACAAAGATTTGATAAATCAAAATAAAGAGTCAAAAACACATAACTCATCAGTTTATGCCATTATGTATACCAGATAGGTAATGTGCCTTGGTGCGAGCAGATGCAAGTCATTTAGAAATCCCGATAATAGTTAATATTTTCTAACGTTAGTGACTGATTGCGAATACAGTTTGACTGTGGGAGTTTGGACTTTTAAACTGATATCAGCAAGTAAAATAGCAGTGTATGAACTAAAGTAGTAAATAACTTCTGTTTTAGTAGTGTGGCATTGCAAGTAGAGGAAAGCAGATGGCATTGTGAAAGACAACAATTTTTGCACAACTATAATACAGATATAACGGTATAGGTACAATATCAGATCTGTTTCAAAATATATCTCGATGTGATAATATCGCTATATCGCCCAGCCTTAGTTGTGATGACTTGATTCGAACTGTAGCAGCTGAAAAAGTCTTGAAAATGTCCTGGAAAAGTCCTGGAAAATCATTTCAAGAAAAGAGTGGGAACCCTGTAACAGTGATTTATAGATTGTAGTGGGCGGCAGGAGCTCAGTGGGTAGAGCGGCTGTCCTTCGACCGACGAGTGTGCAGATCAATCCCCACTCGAAACCTCCCAAAACATCATAACATCCCGCCCTCCCCCACATACTGTCGTTGTGTCTTTGGGCAAGACAAGGACCCACCTTGCCTCCAGTGGTGTAACACTGGTAAAGCGCTTTGAGTGCTAGGTGGAAAAGTGCTACATAAATACAAAAAAATAAATAAATAAATAAAATTGTGAGCATTCAAATAGTGCTTTTCTGTATCCTTCTCGGGAACCCAAAGCGGTTTACATCATGTCATCCCATTCACACACATTCACACCTGGGGCAGACAGAGAAGGGGGGCTGACATACACACGGCGCTCACAGCCTTCTTTAACCACCACCAAACTCACTTCTACAATCACACACATTAATGCACCAGTGCGACAGACACTGGCGGTGAGGTGGCTTACCTGCATACTTACTTACTGCTCCCCTTGTGACTGAGAATTTCCAATTGTTAGTGTCGGAATGAAACACGTCGGACTTTTTTCACTGTTGCTGCTGACTGAACATGGAAAACAGAGTCCTGAGAATGTGCCACTCTAAGCTCCATTTAAGTTCTTCTTTCCGTGTTTTCCCTGCAGCAACATATGTCTGAGTTATGCTTCTGTACATCCCGTGTTCTCAAATAAACCGCCTGCATTCTTTTTACTTTGTTCCCCCATTGTTGTAGTTTTTTTTTTTTTTTTTTAGTGATGTTTTACCAGAATAAAGCATAAACATAAGGATCTTTCTTATAAAAATACTGTGTATATTTTAACAATGTTCTTAATCAGTCATTTATTTTTAGATAAAAATAAAAGTATAACTGGTATAAACAAAATTTGGGAAAGGCTGTTAATAATCAAACAAATACATTACCTCTCATCAATAAACAATCAGCCATTCCAGTAATTCAGAAGTGAAGGTCAAAGTTACTGTGTTATAAACTAAGTTAAAACTAAAGCAGTCTCTTGTTTTGGCTTATCTAAAGTTGCGTTATGGCTTACTGAAAGATTAACCCTGTAGTTCACTGGTGGGAATCTTTTGGCCCTAAGTATACATTTTTTATTAATTCCTAATCAGTAAAACTTTTCTTTGGAACTGGGCTCACATGAAAAAGTACACCAGCCCCTGACAGACTGTGCTTCACTGTGTCACTGAGCTGCACTGAACTTATCACTTCTGTAGTTCTCATAGAGTTTTACAGAAGACAATCAAACATAACGTCTGTTATTTATAAAGAGAAGTTAATAAACCCAGTGTGTGTCCCTCTTATGCTCACTATTGTCTCACAGACTGGTGTTTGCCCTATTGTCCAGAGTCAGTGTTTCTTGCTCTGACCATGTGGAAACACTATATTTGAATATGTTCATGAAATTTAAATATAAAGTTGTCTAGTTAATCAGGCTGTAAAAGATTCTAGTAATCTTGTCTAAAGTCAGGGTCTTTAGACATCAGGATATGGCAGCTCTGCAAAATGGAGACACACTGCATTATTTATTCAATATTAATAAGTCTGTTATCTTTAAAGAACACTATCTGATTTTGTGATTTATTCAAAGAATGTAGTTAAAGCTTAAATAATCGTGCTCATACGTTTATGAGTTTATAATCTATTATTTTTTTTAAAGAATAATTACCTCTTAATTAGAGTGTTGTTGCTTTTAAAGCTTTTAAAAAACATAGTAAAATTCCACACACCACCTGCAGAACTAAGTCAGGCCAAATGCACCGTCCGTGCGCTCCCAGGACAAAGCTTGAGCCCATGGGTGACAGGGCCTTTGAAGCCACTGCTCTTTGTGGAACGCACTCTGCCTGACCTCCTCAAGGCTCCACAGACTGCATGGTTTTAAAAGAGGACTTAATCCATTTAGACTATTTTAATTGCTCTTTGCTTACTGAGACTGTTTTATACTGTTTTACACTCCTTGTGGCACTTTGAGATGTAATATAAATAAAATCTATTATTATTTTTATAACTTTGGTTTAAATAAACCAGTTATTTTCAGCCTTCAAACTATGTCTCACTTTTTGTTACGACTGTTGAGCCAGGTTGTAACACCTGTTGTTCTCTGGTGGTAATCATTTGTTTCTGAGTATGTTATTCACAATAAAACTCAGGTGTGGCTGAAGGGGGGCATCATTTCCTATTCTGTTAAAATGTAGGCTTTATCAGATGTCCTAGATCTCATATCTGAAGTAATCAGCCTTATCCACAGTCACATTCACATTTGTGATAAAACACTGTGGTAATAAATATGTGATAAAGATGTTATATAAGATCTCTCCTGCTCATTGTTCAGTGAAACAATGGAAACAAGGAAATTGTTGAGGATAATTGAACAAGGAAAACAGATTCAGGAGCCTGACCAACCTCAGCCCTGTCTGTCAGACATCCACGCTGTGCTCAGAGAGATGAGCACTGCTCTGGCTGATCAGAGAGTTAGGATCGAGCAGCTGCAGACAGAGAACAAAGGGAAGTGTTTCTTAAATATATTAAACACTTTAATATTTTAAACACTTTATATTTGCACAACACAAAGCACTTTATGGATACACTGTCATAGACCTATTTATTTAATGCTCAATTGTCATATTCACTGGTTTTAGTTTCTGCTTTTATTTTGTAATGAAGAGGAAGCGCTTATTCACGTGACCAAGGCCTGAAGCCTAATACAGACACGCTATTCACAAAAGTGTGTTAGAGGCCTGTGAGTGTGGCTGCAGGAGGCCTTTGTTGCTCCTGTCATTGTTCACTTATTTTCTACACCGTAAGTCTTGCTCTGCTGGTGATTTAATAAATGTTGCAAAAGGATTCTTGGACTCTGAAGTTTTGATTGTAATTTTGAATAGCCTACTTTCACTAGCAGCTGAGAGAGATAGAAAAGTAAAAGTACAACAAAGTGGTCAATATCATTAAGTCATAGACTCTTACAGACTACTTTAAATGAGTTCCCACTTTTGTATCAGCTTATCTTTTGTTTTGTTTCAATTGTATATAGTAGACCAGCTCAGACCTTCTGCGGTTTCTAATTTTGATTTTATTCCTTTCACCTTTAGCACAAGCAGCTGAACTGAGCAGCATTAAGAAGAGGTCAAATGTCACTGAAAACAAAGTGGAGGCTCTAAAGAGAGACAGCGCAGGTAAGGCTTGAAACACACACCAGCCTTCACACTATTCTTGTTTATTCTGCTTTTGTGTGAACATAAAGTTATGTGTTATGTGCAGGATTTTAAGGGAAAAACTCATTGTATTGTTCATCTTCTCTGTTTCTCAGTGAGACAGGTGGCTTTCTCAGCCTCTCTGTTTGCTTCAGGACATGGACAATTTGGACCATTCAACACTCAAACTCCTCTGGTCTTCAGACGTGTCATCTCAAACATTGGAAATGCATACAACCCAAACTCAGGTAATAAACACAGACATAACAACAGCATGTATGACCATGCTGCTCATGCTGTTGATAAATACTTTGTTTAAAATATCCCTCAGGGTTTTTCATTGCACCTGTGAGAGGAGCCTACCACTTTGAGTTTCACGTTGGCGGATATGGAGACTCTAATATTGCTTCAGGAGCTGTGTTGGTGAAGAATGGAAAACTTATTTGTAGTTCATATGAACACCAGACATCAGGATTTGGCAAATCTGCCAATGGAGCCATACTGCTCCTAGAGGCTGAAGATGCTGTGGTTTTGAATCTGTGGCAAAATACAAGAATTTTTGATAATGAAAATCACCACTGCACATTCAGTGGCCATCTGCTGTTCACCATGTGAAACTTTATTTTAATTTATCTATTTTTACCATATACTGTATATTTTAATTTATTGATGTTTAAAACATTTTTATTCAAAATAATTTATACATTTTTGAATCTTATTTTGAAAAGTCCACAATCTTTATCAGCTGCTGGTGTCTGTTTGATTAGTGAATGTAGTTATGACTAAAGTATAGATAAAGTACTTTTCACATTTATCCAGGGCCTCCAGCGCAAAAAATAATTTTAGATACACACAATTTTTTTTTCTACTTTAATTTTTTGATTTTGCTCATGCTAACTCCACCCACACGTGTAATAACTTTGTCAACGGCAGACAGCGGGCCAATCAACCCCAGTGGAAAATACCATGTTTTTTTTATTTTTGTCAGTTATTTTAGGGAATGGCTGTAGAGGTTAGGACATTCCTTCAACTGAATGTTGAAAAGACAAAGGATATGCAGTTTGATTTTAGGCGAAAGTCATCAACTCCACAGACCACTATTATAAACGGGAAGATGGTGGAATTCGTAGAAACATATAAGTATCTAGGCAGTTTGATTGACAATAAGTTAACTTTTATCCCCAACACTGAAATGCTTTGCAAAAGAGGCCAACAAAGACTGTTTTGTCTTCGCAAACTGTCAAAATTTCGTGTTGACAAGACTCTTATGACCCTTTTTTATAAATCATACATTGAGTCTGTTTTAACAATCTCATTAATTTGCTGGTATGGTAGTCTTACTGTCAAGGCCAAATCTGCCCTTTCTAGTATAGTGAAGGTCAGTAGTAAAATTATAGGTGTCCAGCAGAGTAGCCTTTCTGTCCTGTATGATAGACAGGTAGTTAGGAAGGCTAACGCAGTTATCTCCCAACCCCTTCATTCTGAGTTCAAGATATTGCCTTCCGAGTCTCGGTACAGTTTACCTCCAGTTAAGAATAACAGATATAAGCATTCATTCGTCCCGAGAGCCATCTTGTTTATAAATTCAGCCCGAAGGAGTAGATAGACTTTGAATAGTAATAGTAATAGTACCTCACTTTACTACTTTACTCCTTTTGCCCTCTTGTATTTTTTATTTTTTATTTTTTTTGTATATTTGTATTTTTTGTATACTTGCATTATTATTACTTGTATATTTGTCTTATTTTTTATTTTTACTTACTTGTGTGACATTTTACTGTGGACGGCAAAGTAAGAATTTCATTGTACAGGGAAACATGCTTTCTGTCTGTACACATGACAATAAACACTTTGAATCTTGAATAGTGGTGGGGTTATTACTATTATAATATGTATAGTATTGCTTGTTTTGATCATGTTGTTGCTGAATGGGGTGGATTATGGAAGTGTTACTTTACTTTATAATGGAAATTGTCAGATTTTACTTTACTTTAACAAGGGCCTGTTATATTAAGTATTTCTTATGTGTTTTTTGTCTTGTATTTGTGCATCTGTGATTGTTCTGTGTTTATCTTGCTGCAAAACCAATTGCCCTATGGGGACAAATAAAGTATAAAGTAAGTAAGGTGACATTTAGACATAAATTATATTAAAAATATATAAACCAATAAAAAGGTCCTGTACTTATTACATGGTATGTGAAAATATACATTTTTTTATTTTGTTTGACAACTCACAGAAAATCTTTGTAGCTAAGAAATCAAAGAGTGAGAGCTCTAGCATTAATAACCCTTAAGGTACATATGCTCGTTGTTGGTTATGTTTGTTATGTATGTTTCTTAGTGCTGTTTTATGGTTGCCATTAAAATGCAGTCACAAGGTTTTTTTCAACAACAATATTCTACAACAAGCATCCAATCAGTGACAGTATGTCTTATTCATAAAATCAAATGTTTAATCTTCTTAACTCAGTACCAGTTGCCAACATTAACTTGTAGTTAATCAGTAAATTCCTTTGAAATTAAATTAAAAGTAAAAAAGTGTATGTGCAAAATGGCGTTAAATTATTTTACGGAGCAACTTTTTCAGAAAAATATGATTTGTGGCACAATAAATGGACAACTTTACTAATTATTGTATGTTTTTATTGAGGAAGCAGAAAACAATAAGAATTGCAATTGCAGTAATTCAGAAGTGAAGGTCAAAGTTGCTCAAATTTAAATCTGGAGCAGTCTCTTGTCTTATCTGAAGGTGCTTTATGAGTTTAGTGGCAACATAACCTCATTTTTATTCATTCTTAATCAATAAAACCCTTTGAAGGTGGCGCCATTTTCTATTTTATTAAAAATGTGGGCTTCAATAATAAACATATTGTAGTCTCAAGTAATCTAAAGTCTAAAGTCCTCATCTAAAGGCACATTCACATTTCTGACAAAACAGATTGTAGTAATAAACAATGATAAAGGCACAAAATAAGACCAGGGATCACTCATGTTCATTGTTCAGTGAAAAGATGGAAACAGTTGTTTTTCTTTCTCTGTTGCTGATCTGCTCTCTGTCAGGAGCTGAACTTCAGTAAAATGAGATAATTGAACAAGGAAAACAGATTCAGGAGCCTGACCAACCTCAGTCCTGTCCGTCAGACATCCACGCTGTGCTCAGAGAGATGAGCGCTGCTCTGGCTGAACAGAGAGTTAGGATCGAGCAGCTGCAGACAGAGAACCAAGGTAAACAGCAACACTTTAGTAAAAACTGACCTTCTGGTTGCATGTCTGAACTGTGCACTTTCTGTCACCTTTAGGTCAAGCAGATAAACAGACAGTGGAAACACTGAAGCAACAACTACAAGGTGATGAGAGTCACTTATTCATCTAGACATAACAGGCATGTGTTTAAATGGTGAGTGGAAGCTGGACCCTCAGTAACACAGGGAGGACCTGCAGGAGTGTCAGCCAATAGGGCTCAACCTCACTATTTACTTTGATTTGTTACAAAAATATAGAATTTCTTGCTCTGTTAAACCTTACTGTTTCCAATTTTACCTTTAGCACAAGCAGCTGAACTGAGCAGCATTAAGAAGAGTTCTGCTGTCACTGAAAACCAAGTGGAGGCTCTGACAGCAGACCGAGCAGGTGAGGATCAGTTAATGACAGGAGGTGGGAAGTAAAAGTATTTGCTTAAGCCTTAGGTCTAATGAAAACATTGTTCACTTTGTAAAGTCTTTATTGAGGATAAAGTTGAGCCCAAAACTCTACTCAGATTGCCACATTTTCATTGTTCTTGTCACTTCTTGTTTTTTTTTGTAGCTTAACCCAATGCAGGGTTTTAATAAAAGTAAACACATATGGTCCATCCTCTGTTTTAGTCTTTACCAACAAGCTCTGTTTCTCTGGTCTTCAGACATGTCGTCTCAAACATTGGAAATGCCTACAACTCAAACACAGGTGAATGAACTCACAGATGTAACAGAACATTGCTCTGCTGCTCGTGGTGATGTTAATACTGTGTTTGTTCAAAACATTCTTCAGGGGTTTTCACTGCACCAGTTAAAGGAGCCTATCAGTTTGAGTTTTACATCGGGGCTCAGGGACATGCTTCATATGGTTCAGAAGCTGTGTTGGTGAAGAACGGAGAACATATTTGTCTCTCATTTGAAGACCAGAAATCAGAATATGGCAGCTCTGCCAATGGAGCCACACTGCTCCTAGAGGCTGGGGATATTGTGTTTTTGAATCTGTGGCAAAATACAAGAATCTTTGGATGATAACGGGAGTCACCACAGCACGTTCAGTGGTCATCTGCTGTTCACCATGTGATATAAGATTGTTTTTATTGGTTCATTTTATTGGTCTGTCTACCTTTGATATTTTATTTCTTATAAATATAAAAATAATTTTAATTCACAGTTGTATTGTTTGTACTGTTTGTATTTGACAGAATTATTCATTTTTATTTTGATAAGCGTGTGTCCTTTATAAACAGAAGGCAGTATTATTAATGTAAAATGCTGACGTGTATCTGATTAAGTAAGGGTCAAATAATTTACAGACGCCATATCGAACACAACGACTGTCATTTATAAAGAGAAGTTAATAAACCCAGTGGAATTCTATAAACTATGAATATGTTCATGATACTTAAGTAGCTGATTAGCTTTATATAAAGTTGTCCAGTTTTAGACCTTTTAGTTTTAAAATCAGGATAATTTAAATCTAAAACTCTGTCCAGATATTTATAAACTGCGTTGTTGTAATATGACCTGAATGAATGAGAAGGGACAGATGTTAGTTTAGTATCTGTCCCCTCAAAGCCACCACACCCCATCTCCAGTGAGCTCTGTACAGTTAATACATTACTCCACAATGAGTTGATTTTTAGAAAGTCTGGCTTTCATTAAACATTTACTCAGAACAAATAAACAACATGATCAGTAACTAACAAAAAACTGTCAACACAAAGAGGCTTTTATCTTTTTTTTTTTTCCTCAGTTAAAATCACTCCTTTTTCTTCTCGTAACAACATTCCTTCCTCACAACATAAATAATAATAACAACATATATAACACTTAAAATATTGCACCGGATTTAAGGGGTCCATTCTGAGAGAGGTTCTAAGACCTTGGGGGAGGGTAGTTGTTCTTATAAATTGCAAACTGCAAGTAACCTTAAATCTAAAGTAAGTCATGTATTAATCGTCCTATACAATAACAAAATATATTACTCTAAATAAATGGTGCAATACATTGCTTGTGTTGAATACATTTGTCACAGAGAACGTGTGAAAATTCATAAGATTGTCATCAACAGTTTTCATTAAGATACAAAACCTAGACAAATATTGATTTAATGTTATAGATAAAAACTTCTCTAACTGTATTGTGTGGAAGTGACTGATGAATGGAAATGATTGTCCCTATGCTTCTTGTATGAACACACTGACACACAAACTTACTTATTGAAAAATGTCCCATCTGTGTCAAACAAATAAAAAGATTTATTTTGTAATATTAACAAACTAAAGGAAGGAGATTTAAACAAAAAAATAACAAAAGTGAATCTGGGATATTGTGGTAATGAATAATTGTAATTTAACTGTACATCCATTTTAGTCCATGCTTAAATCTATTTTTATTGTTATACTTTAATAGAATAGGAAATGATGCCCCCCTTCAGCCACACCAAAGAGTTTTACTGTGGCACAATTTTTAATAATAAAGATAAAAATAAATACTCAGAGACAAATGACTACCACCAGAGAACAACAGCTGTTACGACCTGGCTCAACAGTCGTAACAAAAAGTGAGACATAGTTTGAAAGCAGAAAATAACTGGTTTATTATTTATTCATTAGAAAAATAATAATAGATTTTATTAATATTACATTACAAGTTCCACAAGGAGTGTAAAACAGTATAAAACAGTCCCAGCAAGCAAAGAGCAATTAAAATAGTCTAAATGGATTAAGTGCTTTTTTAAAGAACACTATCTGATTTTGTGATTTATTCAAAGAATGTAGTTAAAGCTTAAATAATCATTTACAGTTGTGCTCATACGTTTATGAGTTTATAAACTATTCATTTTTCAAAGGATATGAATGATAACACAAAACTTTTGTGTTATCACAACGTTACACCCAGTGTTGTGCCTGAACGCATTCATTGAACGATAGTTCATGAACTTGTTCATATTTTGGGCGAATGTGAACTGAACGTGCTGTATTACTGCCTGATGAACGTTACTGTCAACTCGTTCAGTTTGGTGTCTGTGAACGGAACGCTCTCTCAGGTTAACATCGTTCAATAGGGTGCCAGATTTCTATAGAGCCTTCCAGGCAAAAACCCGGCTAAAGCACACCGTAAACGTGTCTTAATATGTAGCAGAAAAACACCAAATCTGGCAACACCAGCCACCAGAGTCGCACGCCACCGCGGCGCGTGACGCTGGCGTCATCAAAAAAAAAAAGCATGGAGGCGACAGCAGCATGTAACAAGAAGGCGTATGATCATTTAGAAGGAATTTTTATGATGTTTATGACAAGAGAGTTGAGCCCATGGGTGACAGGGTCTTTGAAGCCACTGCTCTTTGTGGAACGCACTCTGCCTGACCTCCTCAAGGCTCCACAGACTGTGCATGGTTTTAAAGATCACAGACTTATTAATATTGAATAAATAATGCAGTTTGTCTCCATTGGCAGAGCTGCCATATCCTGATGTCTAAAGACCCTGACTTTAGACAAGATTACTAGAATCTGTTACAGCCTGATTAACTGGACAACTTCATATTTTTCATATTTTTGTTAATTTCATAAACATGTTCAAATATAGTGTTTCCACATGGTCAGAGCAAGAAACACTGACTCTGGACAGTAGGGCAAACACCAGTCTGTGAGACAATAGTGAGCATAAGAGGGACACACACTGGGTTTATTAACTTCTCTTTATAAATGTTATGTTTGATTGTCTTCTGTAAAACTCTGAGAACTACAGAAGTGATAAGTTCAGTGCAGCTCAGTGACACAGTGAAGCACAGTCTGTCAGGGGCTGGTGTACTTTTTCATGCCCAGTTCCAAAGAAAAGTTTTACTGATTAGGAATTCATAAAAAATGTATACTTAGGGCCAAAAGATTTCCACCAGTGAACTACAGGGTTAATCTTTCAGTAAGCCATATCACAACTTCAGATAAGACAAAACAAGAGACTGCTTTAGTTTTAACTTTACACAGTAACTTTGACCTTCTATCCTGAATTACTGGAATGGCTGATTGTTTATTGATGATGATTGATTTATATTTGTATGATTATTGATTAACAGCCTTTCCCAAATTTTGTTTATACCAGTTATACTTTTATTTTTATCTTAAAATAAATGACTGATTAACTCCAGTTTACTGTTGGAAACTGGTGCTGAGAAGGATCCAACATTTGATACAAGCAAATATTGAGATTTCATGAAGAACATTGTTAAAATATACACAGTATGTTTGTAAGAAAAATCCTTAAAACAATGGGGAAAGTAAAAAGAAATGCAGACGGTTTATTTGAGAACAACACGGGATGTAAAGAAGCATAACTCAGACATAAGTTGCTGCAGGGAAAACACGGAAAGAAGAACTTAAATGGAGCTTACAGTAAATCTGCAGGATGAATGTAAAATGGTGACAGGTGGATAAAGAAAAAGTCTTTATGACCCCTCACAGATATAGCTTCTTTTTGATACGTGGACAGATGTGTCCTGAGGTTCACATTACAAACCTTCACTAGTGTCTAAGTTGGTTTAAAAAGCACTTTGCTGACCATTTACTTTAAAAATCAAAATGTCTTTGACTTTACACTTTAATAATCACAACAGACAACATAGCGTTTAAAGTACCTTTACTTATTTGACTTTTGATGTGTAATTACATTTGCCACCAGGGGGCACTGTTTATGCTCATTTGATAATTGTTGGCAGTGAACAAGCCTAAACTCCAGCAGAATGCTGTCATGAGTTTACATGATTATATAAGCTTTAACTACATTCTTTGACCATTACTAAATCAGATACAAAGTGTTGAAACAGATTATGGTATTATCAGAATAAAATGATGCTATTAAACACAAAGTGATGATTGTGAATTAAAATGTTTTCATAATTTCAGATTTAAAATATACGAGCTGCATTGGATTAATGAAAAGAATGCAGTCTCACATGGTGAACAGCAGATGGCCATTAAACGTGTTGTGGTGATGGTCATTATCATAGATTTTTGTATTTTGCCACAGACGCAGAAACACAACATCCCCAGCCTCTAGGAGCAGTGTGACTCCATTGCCAGAGCTTCCATATCCTGTTGACTGTAGTTCATATGCCATTAAAATATGCTCTGTGTTCTTCACCAACATAACTCCTGAGGCATGGTCCTTAGCTCCAATTCCACCCATGTAAAAGTCAAAGTGGTAGGCTCCTTTAACTGGTGCAGTGAAAACCCCTGAAGGATGTTTTGAACAAACACAGTGTTAACATCACCACGAGCAGCAGAGCAATGTTCTGTTACATCTGTGAGTTCATTCACCTGTGTTTGAGTTGTAGGCATTTCCAATGTTTGAGACGACATGTCTGAAGACCAGAGGAGTGTGAGCGTTGAATGGTCCAATAGTTATCTCGCCTGAAGGCACCAAAGCGGCTGAGAAAGCCACTTTCTTCACTGAAAAACAGAAAAACAGAACTTGATAGTAAAGACTGAAAGTGAGAATAGACCATGTGTATAGTTCTTTCATTTAAATTAAATTTGGGCTCAAATGCTCCATTAAAAAGAGAATTTGCAAAGAAACATTACATTTACATTTAGCAGACGCTTTTATCCAAAGCGACTTACATTAAGGTTCCATTCACCAGTGTCACAGCTGGAACACCACTGGAGGCAAGGTGGGTTAAGTGTCTTGCCCAAGGACACAACGACAGTATGAACTGTGGGGAGAGCGGGATTCGAACCGCCTACCTTCCGGTTGAAGGACGACCGCTCTACCACTGAGCCACAGTGGTAGAAACGGCTAACAAACATGCTAACAGCCCAAGCAAATACTTTTACATCCCATACTCCTGTCATTAACTGATCCTCACCTGCTCGGTCTGCTGTCAGAGCCTCCACTTGGTTTTCAGTGACAGCTAAACTCTTCTTAATGCTGCTCAGTTCAGCTGCTTGTGCTAAAGGTAAAAGTAGAAACAATAGTCGTTTTAGCACTGCAGCATATATATACGCAACATCATTACACTCGTATTATTGACTGTATTGTATTATGTTTAGGAATTATTATAAAATTATCATCTATTTTTAGTGTTAAATGTTAGTGCCACTTTGTTTTTTGTATTATTATTTAAACTATTATAAACTATAAAATTACCTAAGATACAATTTGAGGCCAGAAACCTATCACGTAACTGTAAAAGTAAAAAAATAAAAAAAATGCGTTTGTTTATACAGTTATGTGAAATAGATGTATGTATCAACTTATTTCTGTATCCAATACGTGACAAAAGAACGAGACTCAGACCCGAAGACTGACTCATGAAATGAACGAATCCTTCTGTTTCTACATTCAGCCTACGGGACTTGAATGAACGACTCAGAGACTCGGGAGATGAACGATTCCTTTCTGTTTCCGGACGGACGGATGTATTAGCTACAGCTACATGAGGCTGTCACGGCCCAGACCAGACATGTTGATGGAACTAATGCTAAGCTAAATATGAAGTGACAAAGGAAAAAACTATTTGGATTAAGAGGTGAGTTGAACGCTCTGCTTGAAGCAAGCTGCAATGAATTTATAATTTCTTTTTCATAAGTTTTGCATTAGCTTATATTATTATTATAGTTTTTATTCCAAAAGTACAAAATGTGTTGAAAATTTTAACATGTAACATTCTCTCTCTCTCTCTCTCTCTCTCTCTCTCTCTCTCTCTCTCTCTCTCTCTCTCTCTCTCTCTCTCTCTCTTCTCTCTCTCTCTCTCTCTCTCTCTCTCTCTCTCTCTCTCTCTCTCTCTCTCTCTATATATATATATATATATTATATTATATTATATTATATTATATTATATTATATATATAATAAAATCAAAGTAAATAGTGAGGTGGAGGCTGATTGGCTGACACTCCTGCAGGTCCTCCCTGTGTTACTGAGGGTCCAACTTCCTCCCACCATCCAAACACATGCCTGTTATGTCTAGATGAATTAGTGACTCTTATCACCTTGTAGTTGTTGCTTTAGTGTTTCCATTTCATTGGTCTGCTTTTCTAGTTTAGCTGCTTGTCCTTAAAGTGACATTGACAGTTCAGACAATTCAGTGATCAAAAAAGTTAAGTTTTCACTGAAGTGTTTACCTTGGTTCTCTGTCTGCAGCTGCTCGATCCTAACTCTCTGTACAGCCAGAGCAGCGCTCATCT
This sequence comes from Perccottus glenii, assembly GCA_024416835.2. NCBI lineage: Eukaryota > Metazoa > Chordata > Actinopteri > Gobiiformes > Odontobutidae > Perccottus > Perccottus glenii. The sequence continues at coordinate 7,842,253 of CM044555.2, read as the reverse complement.
CTCTGAGCACAGCGTGGATGTCTGACAGACAGGGCTGAAACTGGACTGACACATTCTCAGGACTCTGTTTTCCATCTTCAGTTATCTCGGTATCCTGAAGTTCAGCTCCGGGCAGACGGCAGATCAGCAGCAACAGGGAAAAAAGTCCAACGTGGTTCATTCTGACACTAACAATTAGTGTACGTGTAAGGCTCATAGTAATAATACATTGTTTTAATTTACTTGATAAATATGGTTAAAAACAGCTAAAATATATTAAGTCACCCACTATTTTTAAATTTTTTTTATTTACATTGTCTGGAGTTAGCAAACAAGATGCTTTAACTGTGTAATGCAAAACTTTGGAGTTTCACGAGGGGGCGCACCAATAACAGGAGAAAGGACTCCAAGAAGCAGAACTGAAGAATAAACCCTGCAGTCAAATGATGAACAAGACAAAGTCATCTGCCTCTTGTATTGTTTTCTCAGGGTTTACATTCTCACAAACACATGAATGTGTTTGATTGTAGAAGTGAGTTTGGTGGTGGTTAAAGAAGGCTGTGAGTCCCCCCTCTCTGTCTGCCCCAGGTGTGAATGTGGTGAATGGAATGACATGATGTAAAGCTCTTTGGTATTAATCACTATTAACACTATTATTTAACTACATATAATCACTACAATCACACACATGAACCTGACCTCACTAAACAGATCAATCTATCTATTTTTTTATATATATATATATATATATATATATATATATATATATATATATATATAGAGAGAGAGAGAGAGAGAGAGAGAGAGAGAGAGAGAGAGAGAGAGAGAGAGAGAGAGAGAGAGAGAGAGAGAGAGAGAGAGAGAGAGAGAGAGAGAGAGAGAGAGAGAGAGAGAGAGAGAGAGAGAGAGAGAGAGAGGTTTAAAGCACTTTATTTTTTACTTACACCTTACATCACATTACTGAAAAAAAATAAACAAAATAGAAAAAATTAAATTTCTTTCCTTTCCTAAAAATTCACAACAAGCTGATCATCCTGAACTTTACATAGCACCTCATTAAAACACCAAACATCGCAAAAAAACACCAAATTATTGGTAAGTTTGTAATATGCAAATTCAAGTTTCAGCCTTCCTTGCACCAGATGCCTAAACATCATCTCAGGATTTATTGTAGAGAGTTGCAAACCTTTGTTTTTTCTGGTTTTCCAGATTGCCAGTTTGGCAGTTCCTATCAAATAATTTAGTAAAACCATTTTCCTTCTCATTAAAAAACTGTATTTCAGACCCCCAATAAAAATTACTTCAGAAAAATCCTCATTGAATCTTCTAAAACAAGTCTCAAGCAAATTAAAAAGACCTTGTAATCTGTTACACTTTAAAAACAAATGCTCCAGGTTTTCCTCAATCCCACAGAACCGACATTCCCCCCCCACTGCTGTATTGAGGTGCGCCACATGCCGGTCCGTAGCGATGGCCCCGTGGATGATCCTCCACTGGAGGTCTGCTGTTCTCTTCTCCACCGGGGGTTTGTACAGCGTCCTCCACCTGTCCCGCACCAGGAAGTCTGGCTTTAGCAGTTCAGGCCATTTAGATGCTTTTATCCCTTTTAGTGATTCTTGGTGTGTCATTTTCACTGAAGTGCAATATAAAGCTTTCTTAGAAGTATCTTTAAAAAGATCAAGCTGGGGGGTCGTGAAGGATAAAATCGAGTCCGCAATTTCACCATCTTCCTCATTTATGATAGGTGAGATCTTGATGTCAGGGAAGTCTTGGTTATTTCTCATGTCCAGTGTTTGTCTCCGTGCAATCCAAGACCTGCAGCTACTTGGTAGCGCATTGGAGATCTCTTCTTTCAGTTTAAAAACAAGACGCAAGGACCTTAAACCCGTCAACTCTTGGAGTTCTTCAGTAGGTTTCAGCCCTCTCATCAAGAAGATGTCCAAGTTTGTAGACGCCATTCCTCATTAAGCATCTCCGCACAGTCACGGAGGAGAGCAATCGGGTCTGGATCAACGGATTAAAAAACAACGGTTCCTCTGGAGTCCAATGTTCTTGCTCATCTATGTCTCGTTTCACTTTAAAAACAGTTCTCCATGTCTGCAGCATAAACTTATAAAACGGTGGAAGCTCTGACAGGCTTATTTCCTCTAATTTCATTAAAAACAAGTGTTTGTCTAGACCAAGTCCTCCTGCCTGCTTCAGCAAAGCACTTGCTGTTTTGGCCCATGTTACGTCTTTATAAAGAAGTCTCTGCACAGACTGTAATCTGAAAGCTCGGATCCGACTCCTCAAATCCACCAAGCCTTGCCCGCCCTCCTGGACTGGAATATACAGGGCAGCTGCACGGATCCAATGCTGTCCACTCCAGAAGAAGTTGACCAGTGTCCTTTGAATGTTTAAAATGAGTTCTTCAGGTGGCTCCATGACTGCAGTCCTGTGCCACAGCATCGATGCAGTGAGGTTGTTGATGACCAGGACTCTCCCCCTGTAAGACAGTTGTGGCAACAGCCACTTCCACTTTGTCAGTTTGGCAGACACCTTTTCCAGCAGACCCTCCCAGTTTTTCTTTTGAAACTGTTCATTACCTAAAAAAACACCTAAAACTTTAAAACCATCTTGTCTCCATTGTAACCCACCCGGGAGTTGAGGAAAACCTGTGCCTTCCCACCCACCAACAATAAAACCTTCACTTTTGGACCAGTTGACTCTTGCAGAGGAAGCTCTTTCATACAAACCAAGAGTTTGATTTAAAATTGTGATGTCATCCTGATTTGAAATAAAAACAGTAATGTCATCTGCATATGCTGATAAAAATAACTTAAAATTGTCCTGTGAATTAGGAATTGCTATTCCATTGAGATTCTTCCTCAACCTGCACAACAAAGGTTCTATGACCAGGCTGTATAGTTGTCCAGACAGTGGACATCCCTGCCGGATGCCTCTGGACACCAGGATCGGCTCACTCAAACCACCTCCTGCTTTCACCAGCACAGACACATTAAAATACAGCAAATTAATGTAAGATATAAAACTGTCACCAAATCCAAAACACTTTAAAACATTAAAAAGATATTCATGATCAACTCGATCAAAAGCTTTTTCTTGATCTAACGATAAAAACCCAAGATTTCCATGATAAATCTGATTAATGTCAATCATGTCTCTTAATAAAAACAGGTTGTCCGTAATTGATCTTTCAGGAATGCAGTATGACTGGTCCTTGTGAATCAACTGGTCTAAAACATTTTTCAGTCTGTTTGATAAGCATTTGGAGAATATTTTGTAGTCCGAACACAGTAAGGATACAGGTCTCCAGTTCTTTAAAAATCCCAAGTCTCCCTTCTTTGGAAGGAGAGACAGGACGGCTCGTCGACAGCTTGTGGGAAGTGTTTTGTTCTTGATGCAGTCCAACAACACTTCATAAAAATCCGGTCCTATTATATCCCAGAATTGCTGATAAAAATCCACAGATAAGCCATCAATCCCTGGAGAACGGCCAGTGTGTAGCTGATGCACTGCTTCCGTGAGTTCTTTAAAAGAGATTAAAGTGTCCAGTGCCTCTTTCTGCTGGTGCTCGAGCTGAGGCAGTTCCTTCAGCAGATCCTCAACGCTCGCAGCATCGCAGCTCTCAGCGCTGAACAGCTGCGTATAGAAGTCTCTCGCTATCTTCCTCATTTCAGCTGGATTTGAAGTCACCGATCCATTTTGCCGGAGATGACACATTTGCTTCTGATGGACACTTTTTCTCTCTAGATTAAAAAAGAAAGCACTTGGAGCGTCCATGTCCTTGACAGAGCAGAATCTGGCTCTTATCAACGCTCCCTTTGCCTGCTCCTGCAAATAAGAGCTCAGTTCTTGTTTTTTCTTTTTTAAAACATCGCAATGCACAACTTCACTACTGGATACAAGATTTCTTTCCATCGACTCAATGTCCTTCTGTAAAGTCCTTACTGTGTTTTTCACTATGGTTGATGTTTGGGAAGCATAATTCTGACAGAAAAGTCTTATGTTCACCTTTCCCACATCCCACCACTGACACAGACTTTCAAATGAACACTTTTTCAACTTCCAGTTGCTCCAAAACACTTTAAAACTTTCACAAAATAAAACATCATTTAAAAACTTAACATTTAAAATCCAGTAATAATTAGACTTTTGTGTCTTCTTTATGTTTAAAGCCAAAGTAATCATGTGGTGATCTGAAAAACCATTGGGAGAAATAGAAGCATCAATAACTCTATTACTCCACATTTCGTTCAAATAAAACCGGTCTAATCTTGCTCCAGAGATTCTATCATCACACACTTTCAACCATGTGTATTGTCTCACACCCGTGTTTCTTGTTCTCCACACATCTATTAGCTGAAATTCATGAATAAAACTTAACAGGGTAGCAGCAGATTGACTGTGAGGCTCTTCACCATTTCGGTCTACAATAAAATCAGTTGTGCAATTCCAGTCACCACCAATTACCAGACACACACTCATCATACTTCTGGACAGCATCTCTTAATTTCATAAAAGATCCTGCGTTCTGGACCGTTATTGGGAGCATATATATTTACCAGCACAAACACAGTTTCTTCGTATTCAATTTCTGTTAGTAACAATCTGCCTTCAACAATCTTGTCTATATTTAAAATGTTGATATTCATGTTTGCAGAGAATAAAATGGCAACTCCTGCACTGTTGTTTGTGCCATGGCTTAAAACAAACTTGCCTTCCCACCACATTCCCCACTCAATTTCATTGTCCTTGTTAGTGTGGGTTTCTTGTAAAAAAGAAACATTAACCTTTTTAATTTTAATAAACTCAGAAACCATTCCTAGTTTTCCCCGGTCTCGTCCACCATTTATATTTAGAGATCCCACCCTTAAAACATCCATGTAGGGATATAAAAATAAAGAGGACAGAGACAGAAAGAGACAGTAAAAAGTAAAGTTCACCACGTGATGTTTAAACATTTTGGTGTCTTTGGGAAACAACTTTATCTTTTCTCAATTTTGTTACCATTTTTTTCAGTCTAAACCTCTTTTTCTTGTCTAAAGCCTCATAACTAACTGTTCTCTGAAATAACAATACTGATGCTATGAACTTCTCAGGGTCTGGGAAAAAATCAGTGACATCGAAAACCTTGCCAAAAGTCATGTCTAAAAAGTCATTTATTTCTTTTAGAGTGTACACGTCCCTTCCTATCTGCGAGCCCACATCAGAAACCTCAGAAGTATCATCATCTTTCATTTCTGTCTCACAGTTTTCTTGACTCTTTGATAGATCAACACTTTCCATGTCATTATCTCCATGTTCACTCACATCGTTTTTCGTTACACTGTTTTCACCTGCTTCTGGTTCAGCACCAGCTTCCTCAGTATGACTGTCATTAAATACGCGTTCTGCCTGTTTTCCACTGTGAACCTCCCGCTCCTCCTCAGCTGAAGGCAGCACGCTCTCTATCGCTTTCTCCCCGACGCCCGTGACGCTCGGCCCGGCGTTCTCTGGCGCGTTCTCCCCGTCGCCCGCGGCGCTCGGCCCGGCGTTCTCTGACGCGTTCTCCCCAATGCCCGCGGCGCTCGGCCCGGCGTTCTCTAACGCGTTCTCCCCAACGCCCGCGGCGCTCGGCCCGGCGTTCTCTGACGCGTTCTCCCCGACGCCCGCGGCGCTCGGCCCGGCGTTCTCTGACGCGTTCTCCCCGCTAACACCAACCTTATGTGGGCACATTAATCGCTTATGGCTAACATCCCCACAATTAAAACACTTCATACTCCCAGTACTGGCATAAATCATGTAAGCCTTCCCCTCATGCATCACCCTAAACGACACTTCAATACTCGGCTCGTTCAGGAACATAAACACTTGTCTTCTGAAAGACATTACATGTTTTAACGAGTCATTCTTACAGCCGAGTGGGAGCGCTTTCATTGCACTAGCGAATTTCCCGTAGCGCGAAAGTCCACGCTCAATCTCCTCGTTGGGAATGAATGGAGGCACGTTTGACACGGTTACTTTTGTGGTTGGAGCAACAAGCGGTGAAACAATAATAAATTCTCCACTTACCACAATCCCGTTTGTAATTAAACGGCCCACGTGCACCTCCTCCTTCACAAACACCACCACCGCTTTATTCATACGAGACGCAGATGTAATATTCTCGTATCCGATCTCCTCTCCTACCGCCACCAACACATCTTCCACCGCCACACCTGACGCAGGAACACACCTGACGCCATTACGGAGGGAAACAGGTGGCGTCACCCTCATGGAGAGGGACGCCATCCCGATCCCAAACAAAACACAACTACACCCAAAAACTAAATAAACTATAACCTCCTTTACAAAATAATATTTAGTTTTAGTAGAAAAACGAAAGAATAGTAATAGAAAAAACCAAAAAGTCGCCCTCTCCACGTGGGAACCCTCGGACACCCAACCCTCTCAGACTCAGAGAGAGAGAGAGAGAGAGAGAGAGAGAGAGAGAGAAAGAAAATCTATTAATGATATTAGGGTTGTGTTTTTTACACTCACAATTTTTATTGCAATACACTGAATATGAATAAAATATTCCTAATTCATTCATTCATCTTTCAAATTTCTTCTTTTGAAATACTTAATAATTTTTAGGCTAAATAATACTGTATCTTAAGGTCACATTTTCTTTACATGGGTGTCTTGTTTAAATAAATTGGTTCAGTATGTGGGACTAAAAAGGTCTACACACCTCATAGACCTTTGGACAAACTATCTGTCTGATAAAAATGACTAGTTTCTGTGAACTCCATCCTGCAGCTTTGGTAAGATATCATTGTAACTGATCTGGTAGGACTATTATTTCTGAATGAAAACACTCTTCTGTCACTTTAGCTTTAGCCTAAGAAATCAACCTCATTAAAAAACATTGTTTTCTTAAGAAACATTTGGAATTGTAAGTAGAAAAGTACAGTAGTTCATAAACAACTTCTTACTTACCCTCGAGTAATGCACTGCAGTGAAGTTAGTTTGATGTTGGGCATTGGACAGAAATAACTCTGTGATCCTCTGTGGCTCTCACCGACAATGAACCTAGAGCTCAGGAGCTAGAACTAACAAAAGCAGCCTTCTCAAAAGACTCGGTTTAAATTTAGGGGCCGTCCGTAAATTGTCTCAGTGTAGAAAGCCACACCTCAACTTCTAGGTCATGTGACTCACTGACCTCAAAACAAAGCTGAATATCACTTAAAGATGTACGGAGCCCCTGATGTCCTACCTAACTGGTAGCTTAGCTCACTATATTTTCCAAATACCTGGTCCAACACTGCTCTTCACATGTACACCTGCTGTGTCCAGTGTTGAAGTTAAAAGGATGGACAGCCCTGGCCTCATTTCTCTCACACACAGGCCTACTGTAGGGACTGGTTTCAAAAGTTTAATGTTGTGAAAAAAATAACAAGTCTGATGTTATGATCAAACAGTTACTCAGTACTTGAGTAGTCTTTCAACCAAATCTTTTTTTTTACTTGAGTCATTTTTAAAATTACTTCTTTTTACTTCTACTTGAGTAAAATCATTTTAAAGTAACACTGCTCTTACTTAAGTACAATTGTAGAATACTCTACCCACCTCTGGTTACAAGACAATGGTGGAGAAACAATTGGTTTTGTGCCTCTGTTCAGTGTCAGACCATCAGGAAAATATATTTAAATATTGTGAAAGTATTAAACCTGCAATACAGGCTAAGAATCCCAGTTTCCTCCAAATATTATCTTGTTTGAACCAGAGAAGTATTTTGTCATGATATATTTTTATTTGTACAAGAACATTGCACAACAATACATTAACCAAGACAAAGTCAAAAGGAAAGACAGGTTATAGCAAAAGTGCTCTTTTATACCTGTAGTTCCTTGGCAGGTAGATGTTTTACAAATAGATAAAATAAATAAGAGTAATAGTTGCAAGTGAATGAATAGATCAGTCAATATACAGTATTTAATATAAACACACACACAACTGGAGACAAATCACAACAAATCACAAAACACACTCAGACTCTGCAAACACACTCATATTCTCATACATTTATCCCATCCATAACCATTTTAATCATAATGTCATAATGACTGCAAACTTGTATAGATTGTTTCCATCAAACAGTGATATTGAGCTTTTGTTTGAGGTCAGTGCAGGGCATGACCTACAGTTAAGTTAAGAAAATTAGACAGGCTCTATTAATCTATATAATCTAGCATCTGAGTTTTTAACACTCACTGAAACATTTCATTTTAAACAGCATGTCTCTGGTCCTACACATACAAAAGGCCACACTTTGGACCTTGTTTTCTCTTTAGGCCTGAACATTGACCAGTTGAGTGTTACAGACATTAATGTGACAGACCACTGTTGTATATTTTTTAACTTGTCTTCCAATGTGGACTGTCTTCCTTCTAAACCAATGTCACAAAGACGCATCATAAATGGATCCACAGCGGAGAAATTTTCGGAGTTATTTGACCCCAGGGTTTTTGATGGCTGTAGTGAGCCAGAATCATTTATGCAGTCTTTTAATAACCACTGTCTGCCTTTTTTAAATAAGGTTGCTCCGCTAAAAAGTAAACACACCTTCCCTAAAAATCCATGCCCTTGGATAAATGAGGAAATCTTATCTTACAGGAGAAACTGTCGTAAAATAGAACGTTTGTGGAAATGCACAAGCTTGGAAGTCGACAGACTGCACTTGAAGAAGCTCAGCATGTCACTAAATGATAAAATAAAACAGGCCAGATCTGCCTATTTCTCTAATCTTGTTGTTCTGAACAAGAAAAATCCTAAAGTCCTGTTTGACACAATATCATGAATTGTCTCTCCTTTCGCTCCTCATTTACCAGTCCACTCAAAATCTGACTGCAACAGGTTTTTACATTCCTTTGTGAATAAGGTACATGATATAAGAGCCTCTATAAACCCATCATCTGTAAACACATCTTGGGGTTTATCTCCTCAGTGCTCTTGGTCCACCTTCTTACCTGTCACTGAAAAGGATATTAAGGGTCTACTAAAAAGGTGAAACCATCATCAAGCCCTCTAGATGTAATGCCAACTTCGCTGCTTTTAAATGTATTTGATTTAGTTGGTCCATATGTTGTTAAACTAATCAACCTTTCTCTTTTAACTGGTTCTGTGCCCAGCTCTTTTAAACAAGCGGTCGTCAGCCCCATTCTGAAAAAGCCCAATTTGGATTCTTTTGAACAAAACAACTACAGGCCAATCTCTAAATTGGCTTTTTTTTTATCTAAAATCCTGGAGAGACTGGTGGCGGAGCAGCTGACTGCGTTTCTTAATGAAAATAATTGTATAGATAAATTTCAGTCAGGCTTCCGAAAATGTCATTCAACTGAGACTGCCCTGCTGAAGATATCAAGTGACATTATGATGGCGGCTGACTTTGGGCAGTACTCTGTCTTGATCTTACTGGATTTATCGTCTGCTTTTGATACTCTGGACCATAATGTATTGTTAAAGCGTCTGCAATATGAAACGGGTTTCTCCGGGTCAGTTCTAAAGTGGTTTTCCTCTTACCTGAGTGACAGATCATTTTGTGTCTCCATTAACAATATTCTGTCTGAAATGACCCCTCTGTCATATGGAGTTCCTCAGGGCTCAGTCCTAGGTCCTCTTCTGTTTTTATTGTACATACGCCCTCTTAGTGAAATAATTCACGGTTTTAAAAAATCTTATCTTATCACTTTTATGCCGATGACATTCAGTTGTACTGTTCTTTTAAGTTTCATAAACTTACTGACTTGTTGAACTGCTTGTCTTGCATAAAGAACTGGTTATACAATAACTACCTACAGCTGAATACAAAAAAGACTGAAACTTTAATCTTTGCACCAGAGAAAAAAATACCTCAAATCAAACAACACCTTGTTTTCCTGGATTCGTCCGTCCAGTCAAGCCTCAGAAACCTTAGTGTTCTGTTTGACCAATCTATGTCTCTGGACAGTCATTCTAGACAGTTGGTCAAAAACTGTTTTTATCATTTGAGAAACATTTCTAAATTGAGAGTGTTATGGTCTAAAGCTGTCTTGGAGATGATTATTCATGCTTTTATTTCTTCTCGTCTTGATTATTGTAATTCTCTTTTTACTTGTTTGAACAAATTGTCTCAATTCAGAATTGATTTCAAAATTTTAGTCTTGACTTTTAGAGCTTTGCATGGAAAGACCCCCCAGTACATCACTGACCTGCTGACCCCTTACTCCTCCTCCTCCCGCGCTCTTCGGTCTTCTGGTCAAAACCTTCTAACGGTCCCCAAAACCCGTTTTAAAACTCGGGGAGACCGGTCTTTCCAGGCAGTCGCCCCCAGACTCTGGAACGCCCTGCCCCTGTCACTGCGGGTGGACGTTTCTGTTGATTCTTTTAAAAAGCAGCTGAAGACACTTTTATTTAAACAAGCTTTTAGTTGATTGGGCTTTTATGTTTTTATGTTTTTAATATTTTGTGGTTTTAATTTTTATTCTCATAGTTTTATTGTTCTTTTAGTGCACTTTGTAAAGCACTTTGTGATTTATATATGTGAAAGGTGCTATATAAATAAAATTTACTTACTTACTATTATTTAAAATGTAAACCAAGATGGTGCCTTCCATTGTTCTTGTCTAGCTGTTTGTGGCTGAGGTTATTTAATAGCTTAAAAAAAACAAAACTACATATACAAGTACAATTAGTTGTTAGCTTCAGTAGGCTCAGTGAGTCACAGAGAGAATGTTAGTAGAAAGAACATATTTTGTTGAGGTCATATGAGGAAGAGGCAGGGAGGAGAGTCAGATGTGGAGGAGGGACTGGTTTCAGGTCAGGGGTGATGGACATGTTTATGAAAAGCTGCTGGTGAATAATGTTGATTTTGGACTGGAAAATTAAAGAAAGTTAGGGTTTCTCTGTGATTAATAAGTGAGAGATATGTTCCGATGGTTTTAGGAGATTGTTTATGGTCGACAAAAACCCTCCTTCTAGAGATAAAGCCCAGCTGTCGTACCTTGGAATCAAGAGCTGAAACGTCTTCACTTTTGAAAAAAAAATTCATTAAGACGACCGATCAGGATGACTGAGAACCTCCACAGACATCTGCATTCTACTAATTGACAAAATGCTTACCAGTAGGACTAGAGCTGTTAAATGTGTGGACAGCAAAAGGCTCAAATACACTCCTAGATGTTGTTTTGGAGCCCACTAGTACTAGTAAGCACTTGGATGTACACTACTACAACTAGTCTGTACTTTTTATCTCAGCATTTGAGCCTCTTTTCTACATGTCAGCTGTCCGGACCTCACTATACTACTATAAAAATGTGTTTACTAGTTCTGATGTGTCTTTTTCGTGTGTGACTTGTTGTACTCATGTAGGTCAGCACTACTAGACCTAACAATTAGGAGCATAGTTATTCTAAAAAAAATGTGCATTAATACTAGTGAGGGATTTGTCATCTACTAGTACTAGTTGCTTTTTTGACCTCACTAGTAAGACTAGAGCTAATTATAGGGCCTTCTTTATTCATTGAGTCCTTTAAGCTTTAAGAAATTCAAGGTCTTCATTTTAACCTGAGCAAGTGTCTTCTTTTCTTCAATTGTCTTACTATAATAAAATAAATCTACATAGTCATTTTAGATTATTTGAATTAACCTTTAATCTTTCTTGCTTAGGCTTCAGCAACATCTTTGATTACCTTCATCCTTGACTGTAAGGAAATAACTAAATATAACAATAACTAATCCACATAACTGCTTACTTTTTAATAATATAACTTAAAAACTCATCAAATAAAACCTGATAAAAACAAAAGAGAAGGGAAAAATTTCTGAAAAGCTAATGCATTAGTGAACCTATATTTTTCACTCCATGTCTAATGGTAATCTCTGCAGCTTTTTTCTGCTACGTCATCTATAATATTATCATTCTCCATCATCTTTAGCAAATCTGGCTAAGTAGCCCTGAGCATAAAAGCCTCCAGGTGATGTTGTAAAAGAGAGCACCTAACCCTGCTTTTTAGACCCTGTGTTATGGACAAAGTGAGCACAATCTTGTACAGCCCCTGTTGCATCTGTCAAGATGTTGGATCGCCTCAAATTATAGACAAGGTTTTTCCCATTTGAGAGTTATATTCATTAAAACATTCTAACACATTCATACAAGGCAAGGTGGGTTAAGTGTCTTGCCCAAGGACACAACGACAGTATGAACTGTGGGGAGAGCGGAAATCAAACCTACTACCTTCCGGTTGAAGGACGGCCGCTCTACCACTGAGCTACTGCCCCCCCTGGCCCCCTAACATCTGGTTATATGGCCACAAATTATATTAGAGGGACCACACAGTCACTGTAACCATTCACAGCAGTCAGATATGGAGATGATCAGAGGTGTAAAGAGTACCTGAAAGCCATACTTGAGTAAAAGTACAGATACCTTACTGTAAAAATTACTTCACTACAAGTTACATATTGCCAATTTAAATACGACTTGAGTAAAAGTCAGAGGGCAACGTCCCGGTACCGGGACGTAAACACGCTACAATAAAGCGTCTTTTTTGTACTAATGCCTCATCATACAAACCCCAACAACCTATATGCCAAATTAAAGCTTAAAGTCTCATCTTTCCGGCGATATAAACCATTTCAACACGTTACAACCACAGCGCCGACACCAAAGCCTTTTTTACAGACAAGCCCAAAGATTGAGTTTGGACTAGTCTTACCTTTGAAGGCTCTTTTGGACTGAAACCGCACCAAATCCTGATAAGCTTGGTCTCTTTCTGTCCGTAAAGGTCCAGGAAATAATATCCAGTAAAATAATTAGGTCCACAAGACACGTTATATCCTCCAAGGCTCAAAAACTGCAGCGAAGTATTTCCAACTTGAAATCAGCAGCGAAATTTTTTGTCATTTCTTTTGATATTAAAAGCCATAAGTCTTTTTGAGACCGCGAAAAAAGCTACTAAAATGCTAACAGGAAGTGTTAGTCTTCGATTGACACCTTTTTCAGCCAATTCTGACGATTTTAGACCGGGCGGGACCTGGATATGCGCCAATGGCCGCACAGACTCTGCGGCCATTACGCATCACGTAAACGCTTCTAGCACGTTCGTTGTTCTCCGTATATTGTCAATATGATAATAGACGGATAGCCAATGATCTCCCGAGTTCAACGGTGTAAAACATGCCGGGGTTTCCTTCTGCCTGAAGCTTCTGTGCCTCGGCGTAAACACAAGCCTTCTCAATGAGACAGCTTGTGCGTCATATGACGCGTGTATGTTTATTGTGCTTTCACAGTCTTTTTTGCGTAAAAACTATGGCAAAACTTACAAAAATAATAAAATACTTGTTAGAGGATGTAGTGGAGGCATGTGCATTTCTTTTTATTGTTATTTATTTATTTATTCACTAAATATTTCAGGCGAGGACACAAAAAATAATTTTCTCTGTGTGTTCCAAAGTGTATAAAATTGTATCAGTAGTACTTAGAGAGATTCTGACTGTTGTGGGTGAAACTAGAGGTTGTTACCTTTACAAAGACTACACACTTGTATTTAAATTCCATAGGGTTCAATAACAGCAATCATTTTAATTTGGAGAGGTTACATTACACACAATACAGCCAAAATGACCCCAGATTGATAACAGGTTCCCATTTTAAGAGTACTTAAGTATTTTACTCTACTGAATGTTGGCTTAAAGATGCACTAGACCTCAACACAAAGAGATATTGTAGGTCAGTTAAAAAGAAGAAAGTTTATTTATGAGGTTTTACGTCCTAATATAGAAAAGAGATTGAACACCTCAATATTTCGACACGGCAGAACAAAAACACAGATTAAACAAGTCTGTGCAAGTCAAACTCAAGTGCTCAAAAAAAAAGTAAAACATAAAAAAAAGGTATTTTCAGTAAAATGGACAAACAAAAAAAGTCGAATCAGGGCTGGCACTCAGGGGCGCAACTACCCAGTTTTAGTGGGCTATGCAGCAACCATTTTGGCCAGTTCTCAGCCCAATACTAGTAACAATGTTGCTACCAAACATTCTAGAGCACTCTCTAGTTCGTAATAAATTGTAACATTAGCCGTGTGTGTGTGTGTGTTTGTGTGTATATGTATGCATGTATGTATGTATATATGTGTTTAAAAAATATAGCACAGACCTTTTATAGCGAAAGAAAGAGATGTGAGCCTGTAATTAGACCCAACAGATGTAACTATAGCCTGTATGTCTGACAGCACAGCTAACATCAACAGCTAATGCTTAAACAAAATCTATTAATGATTCCATGGTAAACCAGACTTATTGCATAAGTTATGTTTTTCAGCTTCTAGTCATTTATTGTGCATGCTACCTTATATTTACGAGTATTTTACCTTCATAAAATTGATATATGTCATGCATAGGATTGGTACCATAAGGTTTAACCAAAATCTAAATGTAGCTTGTAGCAACATTAACTTAAAAAGTTAGCAAACACTAACCAGTCTGTTAACATTAAGCCTCCAAGTTTAGAGCAAATCTTGCACAAGTATCCATCAAATGTGGCATATACCAAGGAGATGCTCTATCCCCACTGCTGTTCTGCATAGGCCTGAACCCCCTCAGCCAAATAATCGACAAGACTGACTATGGATACCGACTCAGGAATAGGGCCACCATCAGTCACCTCCTCTACATGGATGACATCAAGCTATACGCTAAGAGTGAGCGGGACATCGACTCACTGATCCACACCACCAGGATCTACAGCTCTGACATTGGGGTGTCATTCGGGCTTGAGAAGTGTAGTCGAATGGTGACGAAGAGAGGGATGGTAGTCCACACAGAAGGGGTCTCACTCCCAGAAGGAACAATAGCAGACATTGAGGATGGTTACAAGTACCTTGGAATACCACAGGCAAATGGCAACCTCAAAGAGGTAACAAGGAAAACAGCAACTGCCAAATACCTCCAACGAGTAAGGCAAGTCCTAAGAAGTCAGCTCAATGGCAAGAACAAGGCACGGGCAATAAACAGCTACGCCCTGCCAGTGATCAGATACCCTGCGGGAATAATAAGGTGGCCAAAGGAAGAGATACAGATCACAGACGTTAAGACACGAAAGCTCCTCACCATGCATGGAGGGTTCCACCCCAAATCCAGCACCCTGAGACTGTACGCTAGCCGTAAAGAAGGCGGCCGTGGACTAGTGAGTGTGAGAGCCACTGTCCAGGATGAAACATCCAAGATCCACAAGTACATCAAAGATAAGGCCCCAACAGATGACGTGCTCAGTGAATGTCTCAGGCAATGGGGAACAGAGGAAGAGGAGCTGGAGGAGGACAAACCCCTACATGGGATGTACCACCGGAACATAACTGAAGTGGCTGATATCAAGAAATCCTACCAATGGCTAGAACGGGCCGGACTGAAGGACAGCACAGAGGCACTCATCATGGCTGCACAGGAGCAGGCCTTGAGCACCAGAGCAATAGAGACCCAAATCTACCACACCAGACAAGACCCAAGGTGTAGGCTGTGCAAACAGGCCCCTGAGACAATCCAACACTTAACTGCAGGGTGTAAGATGCTGGCAGGGAAAGCATACATGGAGCGCCATAACCAAGTGGCTGGCATAGTGTACAGGAACATCTGTACGGAGTATGGACTGGAAACCCGAGGTCAAAGTGGGAAACACCCCAAAGGTGGTAGAGAATGACCGAGCCAAGATCCTGTGGGACTTCCAGATTCAGACTGACAGAATGGTAATGGCGAACCAACCAGACATTGTGGTGGTGGACAAACAGCAGAGGAAGGCCGTTGTGGTTGACGTTGCAATACCAAGTGATTGCAACATCAGGAAAAAGGAACATGAGAAACTAGAGAAATACCAAGGCCTCAGAGAAGAGCTGGAAAAGGCTGAAGGTGAAGGCGACAGTGGTGCCTGTGGTCATCGGAGCACTCGGGGCAGTAACCCCCAAACTGGAAGAGTGGCTACAGCAGATCCCTGGAAGAACACCAGACATCTCGGTCCAGAAAACTGCAGTACTAGGAACAGCAAAGATACTGCGCAGAACCCTCAAGCTCCCAGGCCTCTGGTAGAGGACCCGAGCTCGAAGAATAAGAGACCACCCGCGGAGGGTGTAGGACAAAGTTGATTTTTTTTATATACACATACATTCACACATATACAAATATATATATACATACATATACATGCACACATACACATAAACAAATGAAAAAGATACAGCAAGGCACAGGTTGATTCAGACAGTTGCACAATAAGAAGAGCATAAAACAACCATACATATGAGATGCACATGGTATAGAAGAGAGATCATAATAGAGGAAGGGGCACATAGGGGAAGAATAACAGTTGGTTTCTTAGTAGTGACGGTTTGGTGAAAATAATTGAGTCAACCCATTTAGTCTTTTCCTACCTCATTTGTTGTATTATTAAAATCAGAGTTAGAGATAAAGGATATAAAGGGATTCCAAATATTCTTAAAAAAAGACAGTTTACCTTTCAGTATATATGTGATCTTTTCCATTGACAAACAAAAGGACAAATTATTGATCCACTGAGATCCACATAGATTTACTGTCAATTATTCAATAACATTTAACATTCTTTAAAGTTAATTGAATTCAAAACACTTTATAATTTAAAAAATAAAACAATATACATGTACCAGCCAAGCCTCTTCCATGAAACTTCTAAAATGGTCCTCACATAAAGGTGCCGCTATACGGCATTATACGACAATATACAGCAAAATACTGCGATATACCGTCGTCCTCCAGAGGGCAGGCTCCGAAAGCGAAAATATAAAGAGAAACCCAATTTATGTCTCTAGAGCGAAGTTTTTACTACGTGACAACTCTGGGGGGGGGGGGGATTTTTGATTAATATGTCCGTTTATGCTATCTAAAAACTATTGTTTTACTATGGAGTAAAACCCGAAAAGCCCGCATGTAGCTGCCATTTTATTGCCCTGTCGTAATGACAATATTTGTGAATAGGGGACCAATGGGCGAATAACATCCATATTTATTTACAATCTATGGTAACAGCCTGAGACAGAAATAAAGAGGTCAATAAGAGAAAATGTCTGTGAACTTTAATACTTATTTGAATAAATTTTGAATCCATGCATAAACATTTTAAAAATTTCTTAGAAAACATTTCTTATCCAGAGATTATTCCCTTTAAACAATGAAAAAATAATTTGTCATTTAAAACGAAATTCTAACAGAAATGTGTAACAAACTTAAAGCGCAATGAGCTTACTTGAGAATTACTTGAGAACATAATAAACATATTTTTCTAGCTGTCCTGAGATTTGAAAAAAGGGAAAAAAGTTAACTAACCCATCCATCCATCTTCTACCGCTTATCCGGGGCCGGGTCGCGGGGGCAGCAGTCTAAGCAGAGACGCCCAGACTTCCCTCTTCCCAGACACTTCCTCCAGCTCTTCCGAGGGGATACCGCGGCGTTCCCAGGCCAGCCGAGAGACATAGTCCCTCCAGCGTGTCCTAGGTCTTCCCCGGGGTCTCCTCCCGGTGGGACATGCCTGAAACACCTCCCTAGGGAGGCATCCGAAACAGATGCCCGAGCCACCTCAGCTGGCTCCTCTCGATGTGGAGGAGCAGCGGCTCTACTTTGATCTCCTCCCGAGTGACCGAGCTCCTCACCTTATCTCTAAGGGAGCGACCCACCACCCTGCGGGAGCTTTGCCTTACAGCTCAGCTCCTTCTTCACCACGACAGACCGGTACATCGACCGCATCACTGCAGAAGCTGCCCTGATCCGTCTGTCAATCTCACGTTCCCTCCTTCCCTCACTCGTGAACAAGACCCCAAGATACTTGAACTCCTCCACTTGAGGCAGGATCTCTCCACTAACCTGAAGGGGACAAGCCACCCTTTTCCGACTGAGAACCATGGTCTCAGACTTGGAGGTGCTGATCCTCATCCCAGCCGCTTCACACTCGGCTGCAAACCGTTCCAGTGCACACTGAAGGTCCTGGCTTGATGGAGCCAACAAGACAACATCATCTGCAAAAAGCAGAGACGAGATCCTGTGGTCACCAAACCAGAGTCCCTGGCGGCCTGGAGGTCTGACTTAATGCCGGCAATGCGAACCAAGCTCCTGCTCCGGTCGTACGGGACAGGACAGCCCTTAGCAAAGGGCCCTGGACCCCGTACTTCCAGAGCACCCCCCACAGGGCGCCACGAGGGACACAGTCGAATGCCTTCTCCAGATCCACAAAACACATGTGGACTGGTCCAGTGTTCCACGACCGGGACGAAAACCGCATTGTTCCTCCTGAATCCGAGGTTCAACTATCGGCCGCATTCTCCTCTCCAGTACCCTGGCATAGACTTTCCCGGGGAGGCTGATGAGTGTGATCCCTCTGTAGTTGGAACACACCCTCCGGTCCCCCTTCTTGAAAAGAGGGACCACCAGCCCGGTCTGCCAGTCCAGAGGTACTGTCCCCGACCGCCACGCAATGTTGTAGAGGCGTGTCAACCAAGACAGCCCTACAACATCCAGAGACTTCAGGTACTCAGGGCGTATCTCATCCACCCCCGGCGCCTTGCCACCGAGGAGTTTCCCAACTACCTAAGTGACTTCGGCCTGGGTGATGGACGAGTCCACCTCCGAGCCCTCGGCCCCTGCTTCCTCAGCGGAAGACGAGTTGGTGGGGTTGAGGAGATCCTCGAAGTATTCCTTCCACCGTCCAACAATATCCCCAGTTGAAGTCAGCAGGTTCCCACCTCCACTGTAAACAGTGTTGGCAGGGCACTGCTTCCCCCTCCTGAGGCGCCGGACGGTTTGTCAGAATTTCTTCGAGGCCGACCGATAGTCTTTCTCCATGGTCTCACCGAACTCCTCCCAGACCCAAGTTTTAGCCTCCACGACCACCCGGGCTGCAGTCCGCTTGGCCTGCCGATACCTATCAGCTACCTCAGGAGTCCCACGGGCCAACCAGGCTTGGTAGGTCTCCTTCTTCAGCTTGACGGCATCCCTTACTTCCGGTGTCCACCACCGGGTTCGGGGGTTGCCGCCACGACAGGCACCGGAGACTTTACGGCCACAGCCGAGTGGCGCATCGACAATGGAGGTGGAGAACATGGTCCACTCGGACTCAATGTCTCCAACCTCCCTCGGGATCTGGTCGAAGCTCTGCCGGAGATGGGAGTTAAAGGTCTTTCTGACAGGGGGCTCTGCCAAACGTTCCCAACAGACCCTCACAGTACTTTTGGGCCTGCCGAGTCTGTCCAGCTTTCTCCCCCGCCATCAGTTCCAACTCACCACCAGGTGGTGATCAGTTGACAGCTCGGCCCCTCTCTTCACCCGAGTGTCCAAGACATACGACCGGAGGTCAGATGAAACAACTACAAGTCGATCATCGATCTCTGACCTAGGGTGTCCTGGTGCCACGTGCACTGATGGACACCCTTATGCTTGAACATGGTGTTCGTTATGGACAAACTGTTGCTAGCACAGAAGTCCAATAACAGAACACCACTCGGGTTCAGATCCGGGGGGGCTGTTCCTCCCAATCACGCCCCTCCAGGTGTCACTTTTGCTGCCCACGTGAGCGTTGAAGTCCCCCAGTAGAACGACGGAGTCCCCGGTCGGAGCACTTTCCAGCACCCCTCCCAGAGACTCCAAGAAGGCCGGGTACTCTGCACTGCCATTTGGCCCGTAAACACAAACAACAGTGAGAGACCTATCCCGACCCGGCGCGCAGGGAAGCGACCCTCTCATTCACCGGGGTGAACTCCAACACATGGCGGCTAAGCTGGGGGGCTATGAGCAAGCCCACACCAGCCCGCCGCCTCTCACCGCAGGCAACTCCAGAGTAGTGGAGAGTCCAGCCTCTCTCGAGGATTTGGGTTCCAGAGCCCAAGCTGTGCGTGGAGATGAGCCCGACTATCTCTAGTCGGTATCTCTCAACCTCCCGCACAAGCTCAAGCTCCTTCCCCGCCAGCGAGGTGACATTCCATGTCCCTAGCGCCAGATTCCGTGTCCGGGGATTGGGTCTTCGAGGCCTCCGCCTTCAACTG
Source organism: Perccottus glenii (assembly GCA_024416835.2). Lineage (NCBI taxonomy): Eukaryota > Metazoa > Chordata > Actinopteri > Gobiiformes > Odontobutidae > Perccottus > Perccottus glenii. The sequence goes on along the minus strand of CM044555.2, from coordinate 7,822,217 downwards.
CCACCCAATTCACTTTGCACCGGCCCCTTACGGTTCCTCCCGCAGGTGGTGGGCCCACGGGAGGTCGGCCCCACGTCGCTTCTTCGGGCTAAGCCCGGCCGGGCCCCGTGGGGAAAGACCCGGCCACCAGACGCTCGCATGCGAGCCCCAACCCCGGGCCTGGCTCCAGGGTGGGGCCCCGGTTGCGCCATACCGGGCGATGTCACGGTCCTTGATTTTTTCATAACCATAAAGGGTTCTGAACCGCTCTTTGTCTTTTAACAATGAAATTTTAGACTATTTTTAACATAAATCTCTAACAAGCTTAAAGTGCAACAAGCTTACTTAAAAATAAAGTTGTTGTCTTGTTATTTAAAATACAAAAAAAAGTCTGAAGTTCTTTTTGTCTTCTGTTTACAAGAAATGTTTGCAAGTTTAAACAGCTTTTGTTGTTTATGACATTAAAACTATAAAACACTTTTGTTTGCAACCCAAAACAGTCACCAGTAAGCAATATAATTTGGTTCTGGAATTGATTTTTTCAAAGATATTTTAGTTTGAGCAGCACAACAATTTGATTAAAATCATGTGATTATGTGTTGTATCAAATTACATTACATTACAATTAAAGAATTTTTTTTTTTTTTTTAATGTCACCATTCCGTTACTTCAAATTTTTCAGTAAGTAATTATTCAAATTTTTAAACTTGAATTTTCAGAATGGAAAACCATAATTTTCCCAAATTAAACTGACTAAAAAAAATATATATATATTTGTGCACAAATTTTTTTTCCTGTAATAGTAAGTTAGAAAGTAGGAAACTATTCCCTTGAGTTCAAGTGTTTGGTACTACATCATGGTACATGTATACCATTTTACATTCATTGAGGCATAACTTGTTGAGGCACATTGAAAGTGAACAAAGTTTATACAACATCCACCACCCAAACTGAACTGTTCAGGACGGCATTGAAGTCAGTGCGGAGGTCTGGTTAGTTCTGGTAGTTTAAAGGCAACATGAAATAGCAACCACACGTATGAGCTTGTGGACAACACTGAAAGTCACTTGTTTCAATGAAGTTCACCACAATGGGCTTCCCAAAGAGCAAATCAGTTCCCGTGCAGAAGCGCAAGAATCTTTTTAAGGTGTTCTCGTCTAGTTCCATAATGTACTTCTTCAGGAATCAGGATACACAGCTCTGCTGGGCTGTCATAACTTCAAGGAAAACAAGGGTTTCTTTCACACTCTTAGGTGTTGGTTTTTGCTCTTGTAAAATCTTTGCTAGTTCCTGTGGTTGTAAAGTACTGGAAAGATCCTTAAGAACGGGTCTCCAAGATTCAAAAGCAAACAGGAGTTTAGATAAGAGCTTTGTGGCCAAACTGGTCCAAACGTTGTGGCAGATTTTCTTCAGTAGGCCTCTGATGACAATTCATTGGAATCTAGCACAAGTTGAGCTGAAGTTTACCATTGCTTCTTTAATGACATCACGCTCATGTTTTGCTATGTAGTGCAGAAAGGAATCTCTGATACTGCTATATACAGTACCATATAAAGCTTCTTCAAGAAATGGCAGGGAAAGACAAATAGGGAAATACTTCAGCGCATACCATCCTTTGACCAACACTCTTACAATAGCTTGCCATTCATCACTCTGAAATTCATGTCTAAAGAAGGGGACTTTGACATCTGCCCCCAAAGCACACCTGGATCAGAATTCATCCCAGAATTCAGTCAAGCAGTCGCAAAAAACCCCTGATACAAAAGCCTCTTCAATCTGTCCATTAGGGAGTTTCATTCGAATACTGATCCTTTTATCAGTTATTTGCTGGGTCACTGAAAGCTTTCATGAGATCACACAGAGCTTGTCCTCTTTGCACCACAATAACAGTCTTTGGAATATCCTCAATTGGAATTGTATCATCCAAACTCCCAAACTCACTTGAACCTCCTCCAATTGTGACCTCATTATCAAATGATCCCTCAAATAGTGTGTGTTCCACATCAGTTGCAATCATTGCATTTTGTGATGTAGTATCGGAGCTGAATGCCGGGCTAAGTTCCATACTTCTTGCACTGTTCTCACATTTTCAATTAAATAACTTTGACTGACTACCGACTCAGGATTACCATTTATTCCTGGAAGATGTCTTCCCTGTTCTCCATCTACACGTGATCAATCATTGTATCAGTCTGTATGACTGATATTTGGTGGTCCATGACATCAAGTGGTTTATATAACTTGATACTGGTGTTTTCAGAGTCATTCTCTCCAAAAAATGTGAGATCAATTGTTTCACCTTCTTTGATGCTAGAGCTGCTGGAGGCTTGGTTATCGTCTGCACTTTCATTCAACATGGCATTTGCTTCCGGATTTGTGACATCCTTTTCTGTAGTCTTGTCCATACCAATGCACTTTGTAAAAAGATAAAGTCTAAGAATTTTAACCTTGCTTGCCTCATACAAATCTCCAATGGTACATTCTGATTCAATCATTCTATAGGAGAAATCGAATGTAACATACAACACTTTTCTGATCTAGATATTTGGATTTACCATTTTGAAAAAAGAGACCCTCTGCTATTTTTTGTAGATCTTTTATTGTTGACTTAACATCTACGGTGACATGTCTGGTTCCACCCCCTTTTGCAGAGCTAACTTGTTTAAAGTCATTGTCTTTTGCACTGAAGTTCATCCAGCCCAGTTCCACACGTTTAGATTTCTTCTTGGCATTTGTGTTCCCAGCATATTTGTTGGAAATCTGTTGTCGATGTTCTTCTTTGCCACTTGGGGTACATTCGCACCATTCTACTCGTTTCCTCAATCTCTCAAACAAGTGACTTTTCCTGTCTGTATATTCCATCGAACACTGTTTTCTTCCACAAAAGGCCACAGTTGCCACTCTGTCTCCATAGGAGGGAATGTATTTGGCTCGCTCTGTCTCTGACATCAGTGGTATTACAGATGTGTCAATCTGTTGAAAGGTTTGATTAAAAAGTTTGCCTAAAAAATCAGTTTACAAATTATGTTATAATTTTTAAATCACATATTATAACAAATAGCAAAACTTGTAGGTTTTATACTCATAACATCATATTTAGTAAATGTTTGCAGGTTATACAAAAAGCAACTAAAACTGATTAACTTGTTTTACTTTAATATTGTTGTATTCAGATCACCTTTAAATTATTAATGAGTTGACTCTTTATGACTTTTCTTTCTGGATAAATTAAAAACCAATTAAAAAATAAAATAGAGATGACAATCATCCCACGGTTCTGAACTACTAAACACAAAAATGGAGGTTTTGACATAATGTTTTTTTCTGCAGTCTATAAAAAAAATGAAATTGAAAGAATAATTACAGAAATTGCTTTAAATAAATGACAAATACAGAACATTTTAACAGTCACTTGTCGCCACCTAGTGTTATCATGATGTAATTGATACAATCTTTATCTGAAGCCTTAGGTTATTTTGAAATGGTTCCTCTATTTTTTTCCTCTACCATACATCACCGTTTATATCTGAACTCTAAACTTTTATCCCTTTTTATTTTATTTATTATTTTATTTATTATTTACTTGCCACGGGCGGCAGTAGCTCAGTGGGTAGAGCGGTCGTCTTTCAACCGGAAGGTAGGGGGTTCGATTCCCGCTCTCCCCACAGTTCATACTGTCGTTGTGTCCTTGGGCAAGACACTTAACCCACCTTGCCTCCAGTGACTGTAACACTGGTAATGTAATGTAAGTCGCTTTGGATAAAAGCGTCTGCTAAATGAATAAATGTAAATGTACTTTTATTTTAATTATTTTAAGACATAAATAGCCTACTTTGTAGTTGAAATTGTGTAGTTGTGTACAACATCTTAGTGCAGTAGCTTATTAAACTCGATAGTACAATTATTATTATTATTTTATTATTACATCAATTTTATATTGCGCTTTTCCGGGGACGCAAAGACGCTTTACATATCAATTCTTCATTCACTCCACAGTCACACACTGGTGGTGGTAAGCTACATCTGTCAGACTGTCAGAGACGTGGCAGCCATTCTGCGCCTACGGACTATCCGACCATCACCAAATACATTCACATTCTTACACATTCATACAAGGCAAGGTGGGTTGAGTGTCTTGCCCAAAGAGACAACAACAGTATGAACTGTGGGGAGAACGGGAATCGAACCTCCTACCTTCTGGTTGAAGGACGACCGCTCTACCACTGAGCCACTGCAGGTTTATTTTTATAAATACACTTTACCTTGTCTTGTTCAATTTTGGTAATGTAGTTCGCCTCTATGTTGCGATGCCTCAAAAAATCCAAAAGCTTGTGTGACTCCATCTACGGTCAACAAAACAAAATAAAATAAATAACAGGAAACTGAAATAAACAAATAACAAAGTCAGTGATGGCCAGGCCAGGGTAAAAGGAGAAGCCCGTGTTGAATATTCAGCTCGTGGCTACAAAATGGATGTCGTTCCCTCACCATAAGATCTTGTGGCCACGACTTATTATCACGTTCCCACAAATTAATATCTCGTGGCCACGACTTATTATCACATTCCCACAAATTAATATCTCGTGGACACGACAAAACTCAGTGAACCGATCATGTCCCCTCCCGGTCACCGTAGTAAGTGAATAAATAGACCAGTCGATATATTTATTATAAACACACACACAACTGGAGACAAATCACAGCGAATCACAAAACACACACACACACACTCTGCACTAACCCTAACACATTCATATTCTCATACATTTATCCCATCCATAACCACTTTAACACTTTTCCTAATGACTGTAAACTTGTATAGATTGTTTTCATCAAACAGTGATATTGAGCTTTTGTTTGAGGTCAGTGCAGGGCACTTAAGTTAAGAAAATTAGACAGGCTCTATTATTTAAAATGTAAATTAAGATGGTGCCTTCTATTGTTCTTGTCTGTTGTCTGTGGCTGTTTGTGGATTTTTGGTTTTTTGAAAGCTTAAAAAAAAAAAACTACATTTAGAAGTACAATTAGTTGTAGCTTCTTTTGCTCCAAGAACAGGCTCAGTGAGTGACGGAGTGAATGTTTGTAGAAAGAACATATTTTGTTGAGGTCATATGAGGAAGAGGCAGGGAGGAGAGTCAGATGTGGAGGAGGGACTGGTTTCAGGTCAGGGGTAATGGACATGTTTATGAAAAGCTGCTGGTGAATAATGTTGATTTTGGACTGGAAAATAAAAGAAAGTTAGGGTTTATCTGTGATAAATAAGTGAGGGATATTTTCCAAAGGTTTTAGGAGATTGTTTATGGTCGACAAAAACCCTCCTTCTAGAGATAAAGCTCAGCTCTTGTACCAGTTAAACGCAAAATTGAAAAAAATCTTGGAATCAAGAGATTGAAACGCCTTCACTTTTAAAAAACCTTTCTTCAAGATGACCTGGATGACTGAGAACCTCAACAGACATCTGCATTCTTCTAATTGACAAAAATGCTTACCAGTAGGACTAGAGATGTTAAATGTGTGGACAGCAAAAGGCTCAAATACACTCCAAGATGTTGTTTTGGAGCCAACTAGTGCTAGTAAGCACTTGGATGCTCACTACTACAACTAGTCTGTAGTTTGATGTTGGACATTGGACAGAGATCATCGTCAATGAACCAGATCTTGGAGCATGAGAAGTGGCTTGCCTGCTACAAATGAAAGGCATCAGTCTCAAAGTTACATTTAGGGACCGTCAGTAAATTGTCCCACTGTAGAAAAGCCAGACATTAATTTGTAGGTCATGTGACTCACTGACCTCAAACCAACACTAACATCAGAACATATTAACTCACTAATTACAAATTCAATTCCCTGTAAAAGTAGAAGCAGGTTATTGCTAAAAACAAAAATGAATGCTGCAGGTGGATCTCAGGTGCTGAAGTGTGGCTGTACCTTGTAAATACTATACATGCAGTTAAATCAAATGTGGTTAATGAATTCACATATGATGTTTTTACGTGGGCGGGTTTCCTCCGGGTACTCCAGTTTCCCACACCAACATCAAAACATGCTGCAGACAATTTCCCCAATACAGTAATTAGTATGTATATAATTCTAAACTAAGTGTATAGAGAAGCAATAATGTAGACTATCCAGAGGTTTGACAGACAGAGCAAGTTTTATTTGTCCTCATGGGAAAGTTGTTTAACAGCAATATCACCAGGCATTAAAAAACACACAACCAGGACATGGCCCTAGCTCAGTCGGGAGAGCTCATGCAAATATTCAGGAGACTCACTCAGGTCGTTGGCCCAATGTCGTTCTACTCTCTCACTCACTCTGTTTATAACAAAAGCCAATCCACTCTCATGGAACCCCTTAAAAGGGCCTTGAGTAAGGGCGCCACCATACAGCGATATACCTCCGTCCACCAGAGGGCAGACTCCAAAAGCGGAAATTTAAGGAGAAATAATGGCAACTTTACAAATGTAAAACTCATGTTTACATTTGGTACAACAGATGGCTCCGGTCTCTAAAACTAGGTTTTTACTACATGACAACTCTGGAGGGGGGTGAAGTTTTGATTAATACATCTATTTATGCTATTTGAAAACTATTCTTTTATTGTGCAGTAAAAGCCAAAAAGCCCAAATGTAACCGCCATTTTATTTCCCTTTGGTAAGAACAATATTGGTGAATAGGGGAGCAATGGGTGGAAGACGTTCATATTTTTACAATCATTGGTAATAGCAAGGTTTGACCGATTTTTAACATTTGTTTAACATTATATTCCACATCAAAGAACACTTTCACTAAAATTGTAAAAATGTACAATTTTTGTGTTATTATTGATTGGTTTTATTATTGATTGATTGGTTTATTGGTTGATTACACACAGCATTTTGCAAAACACAAAAGCCATATTAACATCTCTCTCAAAACAGAAAGACTTTAACTTATTGCATTGGAATAAGTTATAAGTATAAGTATATAAGTTATTTAGTGTAGAGCTTTAAACCTCCAAGTCTCCTTGGCTACTGTCTTTGATAATATAAAAATATCCAGTAACATTCATAATTATGCTTATATCAGTCATCTTATAGATACCATTCATCATTCTCCCATAAAAACTGTATGTAATAAATCAACACAGTGCTAGTTCTATGATGCTTATGGCTTATGACTTTATTGAAATATAGTGATTTAGGAATGAACTAATTACCTACATTAACTAAGAAGGTTCATGTTGACATTATTTATACAAAACCACACACATTTCATGATTAAAAGAGATAAAGATTAATGAAAAACAGAGCGATAAAGGACTATTGCTGAATTTGTCTCACATTGTGAACAGCAGGTGACCACTGAAGGTGCTGTGGTGGTTGTCATTATCATAGATTTTCTGATTGGCGGTGAGACGAACATACACAGCATCTCCAGCTTCTAGGATCAGAGTTACTCCATTGGAAGCACTGCCAAATCCTGTTTGCTGATGTTCATAGGCAGCAACAACAGTCACTCCATTCTTTACAAACACAACAGATGTGAGTTCGGGTCCATTGACACCAATGTAGAACTCAAAGTGGTAGGCTCCTTTCACCGGTGCAGTGAAAAAACCTAGAGGATATTTTAGACAGAGGTAGTATTAACATTAACATGAGCAGCAGGGCTATGCTCGATTACACCTCAGCTCATCTTTTTACCTGATAGTGGGCTGTAGGCGTTTCCGATGTTTGAGATGACATGTTTATAGACCAGAGTAGTGAGACTGCTAAATGGTCCAAGGGTTATTCGTCCTGCAGCCGACAAACTTGCTGAGAAAGCCACTTTTGGGACTGAGGAAAAGGAGAAACAAAGATGTGTTCATGAGGTACATTAATGATAGTTTCAAACATCACCCAGAATCTCCATTTGCTCTTTTTCAATATACCTACTTTGATAATGGCATTGAACATTTGTGTTGGCCATTGATTAGTTTCAGTGTGGAAAATATTTATAAGCTGTAATACAGTAATTGTGGGTTTGCATTAATCTGACGCTGAATTGAGAGCTAAAAGATAATTAAAAATACATTTAAATGAATATATTTTCTTCTTTATTTATTCCAATCAACGGCTTTTACTTTAACTTTTGGAACCTTTCCTGGACTGATACGTGGGACTGTTAATTCAGTTAATTATGACATCAGCATTTTTTTTTATTTAAGATTTTAATTAATTGCAGCTGCATTGAACAAAGTCTTTTCATGTTTTTTGGGGATATTTGACCTAGTTTGATGCTGTTCAAGTGCGCGTTTTGTTCTAAAAAATGGTTAAAAGCAAAGCAAACAAAGCAATTTTATGTTCAGTGTTTTTTATGGAAAATACTCCCTGTTTTTAACTGCTTTATCTTTTTTGTATAAGGTATATTGTCCACAGGCAACCCATAAAGAAAAATACTAAAAATTCCTGGGTATTCCAAATTAGATTAAATTGTTTATCTGCGCCTAAGGTGGTGGGAGGTGTTTCTGTTGCCCACTTGAAATGAACATCAGAATCCAAGAATCCTTTTGCAACATTTATTAAATCCCCAGCAGAGCAGGTTTTATGGTGTAGAAAATAGGTGAACAATGACAGGAGCAACAAAGGCCTCTAACACACTTTTGTGCCTGCATTAGGCTTCAGGCCTTGGTCACGTGATTAGGCGCTTGAATATGACACTTTAGCAGTAAATAAATAGGTCTATTACAGTCTAAGGGGCGCAGTGGCTCAGTGGTAGAGCGGTTGTCCTTCAACTGAAAGGTAGGTGGTTCGATACCCGCTCTCCCTACAGTTTATACTGCCATTGTGTCCTTGGACAAGTAAGTTAACCCACCTTGCCTCCAGTTTCTGCCTCCATGTTCTGTAACACAGGTAATTAGAAGCTTAATGTAAGTCGCTTTGGAAATAAAAGCGTCAGCTAAATAAATAAATGTGAATGTCTATCCATAAAGTGCTTTGTGCTGTACAAATATAAAGTGCACTGTGTCATTTAAGAAACACGTACCTTGGTTCTCTGTCTGAAGCTGCTCAATCTTAACTCTCTGTTCAGCCAGAGCAGCACTCATCTCTCTGAGCACAGCGTGGATGTCTGACAGACATGGGTGAGACTGGTCCGCGACATTCAAAGACTCAGGACTCTGTTTTCCATGTTCAGTCATCTCGGTATCCTGAAGTTCAGCTCCAGGCAGACGGCAGATCAGCAGCAACAGTGAAAAAGATCCAACGTGGTTCATTCTGACACTAACATTTGGTATATGTGTAAGAGTCATAGTACATAATACATATGTTTTAACATACATTGTTTTAATTTACTTGATAAATATGGTTAAAAACAGCTAAAATATATTAAGTCACCCACAATTTTTTTTTTATTTACATTGTCTGGAGTAAGCAAACAAGATGCTTTAACTGTGTAATGCAATACTTTGGAGTGTCACGAGGGGGCGCATCGATAACAGGAGAAAGGACTCAAAGAAGCAGAACTGAAGAATAAACCCTGCAGTCAAATGATGAACAAGACAAAGTCATCTGCCTCTTGTATTGTTTTCTCAGGGTTTACATTCTCACAAACACATGTATGTGTTTGATTGTAGAAGTGAGTTTGGTGGTGGTTAAAGAAGGCTGTGAGGCCGTGTGTATATCAGCCCCCCTCTCTGTCTGCCCCAGGTGTGAATGTGGTGAATGGAATGACAGGATGTAAAGCGCTTTGGGTTCCCAAGAAGGATACAGAAAAGCACTATTTAAATGCACATCAGTTACCACTACAATCTATTAATCACTATTAACACTTATATAACTACATATAATCACTACATTCACTCACATGAACCTGACTTCATATAATATGTAATATTTCATGTAATATTACTTGTTACTTGTAACAGTCTCTCTCTCTCTCGCTCTCGCTCTGTCTCTCTCTCTCTCTCTCTCTCTCTATCTATATATATATATATATATATATATACACACACACACACATGGACAAAAATGTTGGTACCTTTCGGTCAATGAAAGAAAAACTCACAATGGTCACAGAAAAAACTTTATTCTGACTAAAGTAATAATAAATAAAAATTATATGAATGTTAACCAATGAAAGTCAGACATTGCTTTTTAACCATGCCTCAACAGAATTATTTAAAAAAATAAACTCGTGGTACAGGCCTGGACAAAATTTATGGTACCCCTAGAAAAGACTGTAAATAATGTGACCAAATGGACATGTTAATTCAAGGTGTGTGCACTAATTAGCATCACAGGTGTGTACAATCTTGTAATCAGTCAGTGGGCCTATTTATAGGGCTTCAGGTAGTCACTGTGTTGTCTGGTGACATGGTGTGTACCACACTCAACATGGACCAGAGGAAGCGAAGGAAAGAGTTGTCGCAGGAGAATAGAAAAAAAAATTATAGACAAGCATGATAAAGGTAAAGGCTATAAGACCATCTCCAAGCAGCTAGATGTTCCTGTGACTACAGTTGCACATATTATTCAGAAATTTAAGATCCATGGGACTGTAGCCAACCTCCCTGGACGTGGCCGCAGGAGGAAAATTGATGACAAATCAAAGAGACGGATAATCCGAACATGGTAACATGGTAACAAAAGAGCCCAGAAAGACTTCTAAAGAGATCCAAGGTGAACTCCATGCTCAAGGAACATCAGTGTCAGATCGCACCATCCGTCGTTGTTTGAGCCAAAGTGGACTACATGGGAGACGACCAAGGAGGACACCATTGTTGAAAACAAATCATAAAAAAGCTAGACTGGAATATGCCAAACTACATGTTGACAAGCCACAAAGCTTCTGGGAGAATGTCCTATGGACAGATGAGACAAAAATGGAACTTTTTGCCAAGGTACATCAGCTCTATGTTCACAGATGGAAAAATGAAGCATATCAAGAAAAGAACACTGTCCCTACTGTCAAACATGGAGGAGGCTCTGTTATGTTCTGGGGCTGCTTTGCTGCATCTGGCACAGGGTGTCTTGAATCAGTGCAGGGTACAATGAAATCTGAAGACTATCAAGGGATTCTAGAGAGAAATGTGCTGGCCAGTGTCAGACAGCTTGGTCTCAGTCGCAGGTCATGGGTCTTGCAACAGGACAATGACCCAAAACACAGCTAAAATCACCCAAGAATGGTTAAGAGGAAAACATTGGACTATTCTAAAGTGGCCTTCTATGAGCCCTGACCTCAATCCTATTGAGCATCTTTGGAAGGAGCTGAAACATGCCGTCTGGAAAAGACACCCTTCAAACCGGAAACAACTGGAGCAGTTTGCTCATGAGGAGTGGGCCAAAATACCTGCTGAGAGGTGCAGAAGTCTCATTGACAGTTACAGGAATCGTCTGATTGCAGTGATAGCCTCAAAAGGTTGTGCAACAAAATACTAGAGAAAAATAAAATGTCTAATGTCACTTTAGCTTTAGCCTAAGAAATCAACCTTTTTAAAAAACATTGTTTTCTTAAGAAACATTTGGAATGGTAAGTAGATAGGTACAGTAGTTCATAAACAACTTATTACTTACCCTCGAGTAATGCACTGCAGTGAAGTTAGTTTGATGTTGGGCATTGGACAGAAATAACTCTGTGATCCTCTGTGGCTCTCACCGACAATGAACCAAGAGCTCAAGAGCAAGAACTAATAAAAGTTCAGGGGCTGTCCGTAAATTGTCTCAGTGTAGAAAGCCACACCTCAACTTCTAGGTCATGTGACTCACTGACCTCAAAACAAAGCTGAATATCACTTAATGATGTACGGAGCCCCTGATGTCCTACCTAACTGGTAGCTTAGCTCACTATATTTTCCAAATACCTGGTCCAACACTGCTCTTCACATGTACACCTGCTGTGTCCAGTGTTGAAGTTAAAAGGATGAACAGCCCTGGCCTCATTTCTCTCACACACAGGCCTACTGTAGGGACTGGTTTCAAAAGTTTAATGTTGTGAAAAAAAAAAAAAACAACAACTCTGATGTTATGATCAAACAGTTACTGAGTACTTGAGTAGTCTTTTAACCAAATCTTTTTTTTTACTTGGGTCATTTTTAAAATTACTTCTTTGTACTTCTAATTGAGTAAAATTACTTTGAAGTAACGCTTTTCTTACTTGAGTACAATTTTAGGATAATCTACCCACCTCTGGTTACAAGACAATGATGGAGAAACACAGAAGTGTATAAAAATGGTTTTGTGCCTCTGTTCAGTGTCAGACCATCAGGAAAATATATTTAAATATTGTGAAAGTATTAAACCTGCAATACAGGCTAAGAATCCCAGTTTCCTCCAAATATTATCTTGTTTGAATCAGAGAAATATTTTGTCATGATATAATTTTATTTGTACAGGAACATTGCACAACAATACATTAACAAAGACAAAGTCAAAAGGAAAGACAGGTTATAGCAAAAGTGCTTTTTTATACCTGTATTTTCTTGGCAGGTAGATGTTTTACAAATAGATGAAATAAATAAGAGTAATAGTTGTAAGTGGATAAATAGACCAGTCAATATACAGTATTTAATATAAACACACACACAACTGGAGACAAATCACAACAAATCACAAAACACATTCAGCCTATTTCTCTAATCTTGTTGTTCTGAACAAGAAAAATCCTAAAGTCCTGTTTGACACAATATCAAGAATTGTCTTTCCTTTAGCTCCTCATTTACCAGTCCACTCAAAATCTGACTGCAACAGGTTTTTACATTCCTTTGTGAATAAGGTACATGATATAAGAGCCTCTATAAACCCATCATCTGTAAACACATCTTGGGGTTTATCTCCTCAGTGCTCTTGGTCCACCTTCTTACCCGTCATTGAAAAGGATATTAAGGGTCTACTAAAAAAACATCATCAAGCCCTCTAGATGTAATGCCAACTCCACTGCTTTTAAATGTATTTGATTTAGTTGGTCCATATGTTGTTAAACTAATCAACCTTTCTCATTTAACTGGTTCTGTGCCCAGTTCTTTTAAACCAGCGGTCGTCAGCCCCATTCTGAAAAAGCCCAATTTGGATTCTTTTGAACCAAACAACTACAGACCAATCTCTAAATTGGCTTTTTTATCTAAAATCCTGGATAGAGTGGTGGTGGAGCAGCGTTTCTTAATGAAAAAAGTTTTATAGATAAATTTCAGTCAGGCTTCCAAAAATGTCATTCAACTGAGACTGCCCTGCTGAAGATATCACGTGACTGTCACGGTGTCCCTTGTTTCTCCTTTGTGTTGTTTTTCTTGTGTTCCGTGTTCTTGTGTTTAGTTGTGTGACTGAGACCGCCTTTCCCCTGTTCACAGCACCGTCTCCCACTTCAGGGGTGAGACCGAGCCAGGAACTGAGGAGCGACCGGCCGTATCTTCGCGGACCAAGAGGGGACTAAGAAAAGGAACCTGTACATCGCCATAAAAACGCTAAGTGAAGGGACGTGTCCTGATTAACCTGCATGCTGTGTGGCTTTATTGTGTTTTATAGTGTGGTCGTTTGATCCGACATTATTGTGTTTTATAATTAGTTTCTGCAGCGACGTACTGGGGCTTCGAAGTCCACTGGGACCGCTGGGAAGGCGGCAACACTCGGACTGGCCGGCCCTGCGGCACGGACTGGAGGGCGGGGACCACAACTAACAATATTCCTTTCAAAGACTGTTCCCTCTCACAAACCCCCGGACTCTACTCATATACTGCTCAATTAGCTTTGAGAGCCTTTTTGTTAGATTCTTTATATAGAATCCTGTTTTTACCTTGCGTTTTTATAGATTACAGCTCCACTTTTTATAGATTACAGCTTCGCCTTCAACACGGTCATCCCACACAAACTCACCCACAAACTGTCCACACTTGGTTTGCACCCCACCCTCTGTGACTGGCTCCTAGATTTCCTGACTGGCAGGCCTCAGTCTGTCAGGATTGGTAATAGGACTTCAGCCAGCACCATCACAAACATTGGTACTCCACAGGACTGTGTACTCAGCCCCATCCTCTACACCCTGTACACCTACGACTGTGTCGCCTCTCACAAGGACAACATCATCCTGAAGTTTGCTGACGACACCGCAGTGATAGGACGCATCGCTGGCGGTGACGAGGCAGCTTATAGGAGGGAGGTGGCCAGTCTGGTGTCATGGTGTGAAGACAACAACCTCACCCTCAACACGGACAAGACAAAGGAGATGATAGTGGACATGAGGAGGGAGAGGAGAACGCCTCAGCCACTATTCATCCGGGATCTTGAAGTGGAGAGGGTGAGCAACTTCAAATACTTGGGTGTCCACATCAATGAGGACCTCACTTGGACACCTCACATCACGCAGCTGGTCAAGAAGGCTCAACAGCGGCTGTATTTTCTGAGGAGGCTGAGGAAGTTTGGCATGTCGCCCAAGATCCTCAGCAACTTCAACAGCTGCACCATTGAGAGTGTCCTGACCAGCTGCATCACTGTGTGGTACGGCAGCACTTCTGTCATGGACCGCAAACGCCTGCAGAGAGTGGTGAAGACTGCGCAGAAGATCACCAGGACTCCACTACCCTCTCTGCAGAGCATCTACCACCGCAGAGTCCACAGAAGAGCTGCTTCCATCCTCAAAGACCCTCCCACCCCAACATGGTCTGTTCACACTTCTACCCTCAGGACGGAGGTACAGAAGTGTGAAATGCAGGACTTCCAGAATGAAGAACTCATTCTTTCCCTCTGCCATAAGACTCCTAAACAGCAGATAGGAGTCTACATTCACAATCACAACATTACATGAACAATTGTTTACCTACTGCACTACCTCACTTTACTTTACACCGTCACTTTACTTTACACTGTCACTTTACACCATCACAACTGCACTACCTCACTTTACTACTTTACTCCTTTTGCCCGCTTGTATTTTTTTGTATATTTGTATTTTTTTGTATACTTGCATTATTATTACTTGTATATTTGTCTTATTTTTTATTTTTACTTACTTGTGTGACATTTTACTGTGGACGACAAAGTAAGAATTTCATTGTACAGGGAAACATGCTTTCTGTCTGTACACATGACAATAAACACTTTGAATCTTTGAATCGTGTTTGTTTTTAATAAATTTGACTTTTAATTGTAAATTAAGCCCCACTTGTGTTTCTTTGTGGTACATTTTTGGTGATCAAAAAGAACCAGAAGCCGAAGGGCGGCGACATGACATTATGATGGCGGCTGACTCTGGGCAGTACTCTGTCTTGATCCTACTGGATTTATCGTCTGCTTTTGCAGGGTGTCCGCGGGGTTTTAAAAAGTATTAAAAAGGGATAAATCAAAATTGTCAAATTTAGGGCCATTAAAAGTGTTAAATGTGGTCTCAGAGGTATTATTTTTTTCCAAATTAGGTATTTTTTTCAGACTATCAGGTGTCCTATTCTAATTCTATCTGCGTTCGCGTTAGTTCGTTTAAATATGGGCTTTAGCATATCTGGGCACATAATCAAAGATCTGTCGTCTCCGTCTCAACGTATGTTTGATGCTGACGTCATATTCAGTGGTCGTTCGGCCTCTTCTCAGAACACTGCGCGCTCAAGGTAGGAGCAAGGAACACTTGCTTCAAGGTATATCTTCAACGACTGGACAACCATCGTCGTCTTCATGGGCAAATGAGAGTTTTCTAATAGTTCGGATAACGACCCAGCGTTTAAGGCCTGGCTCAAGCCTGTAGGGAATAACAGGCAGGCTTATTGTTCGGTGTGTAAAAAAAACATCAATGTCAACTGGATGGGAGCTAACGCACTTCAGTCGCATATGCAATCCACTAAACATAAAAATGGAATGCGTGCTCAGAGAAAGCAGTTAATTCGACCAATTTCAGCTGTCTGCGCGGCTGCACCTCCACCACCACCGCCGCAAATTAGTGCCACTGTAGGCCTACTGGCCAACGCTACGGCTCCAGCAACGTCTGACCTCCGGGTGGTCATGGGCGCCACACCAACACTGCGCGCGGAGGCTCTGTGGTGTCTGAACACTGCAGTTAATCACCACTCATTGAACTCCAATGAAGGAATTTCGGAGCTGTTTAAAGAAATGTTTCCCGACTCTGACATTATGAAGTCATTCACGTGTGGTAAAGACAAAACCGGGTACATCATCAGATTTGGATTAGCATCGTTCTTCAAAAAACAGCTTGTGGATGGCATCAACAAGGCTGGGCCATTCGTGTTGATGTTTGATGAGAGCCTAAATCAGGTGTCAAATAAAAAACAACTATCCATTCTCTCCATTGCACATTTTATGTAGTTTTTTTTTTTTTTTATTTACTAAGTGAAATAAATGTGCAATATGTTGTCAACATCAGTCTCTAAATCTATTCTTTTTTGTATGTTATATATGTCAAAATCTGTGTAAATAATAGAAAGGTCGCTGATTAACACTTGCAATTCAGTGCCGTGATGGTTTTAAAAAATATTCTGAAGGTAGTAAAAAAGGTATTAAAAAGTAGTAAATTTAACTTAAGGATTGCTGTATATACCCTGGCTGCAGACAGAGAACCAAGGTAAACAGCAACACTTTTGTAAAAACTGATCTTATGATTGTCTGAACTGTCCATGTCACTTTTAGGACAAGCAGCTAAACTAGAAAAGCAGACCAACAAAGTGGAAACACTGAAGCAACAACTACAAGGTGATGAGAGTCACTTATTTGTCTACACATAACAGGCAGGGGCGCAACTACCCAGTGCTAAAGGGGTATGCAGCATCAATTTTGGCGCCATAAATTGACAAGCATTAACGTTATGATCAGATTCCAATAAAGTAACAAAAAGAAGGAAAAGAATCAAAATTTTTATAACAAAAAAAGTATATATTTTTTTTAAAATACCATCGCTTCGGCGCCCCGAAGGTTCTGCGCCCCTATGCGCCGCATATGGTGCATACCCCCTTTTAGCGCCACTTAGACTATCCGATCATTTTTTTTCCTCGTTCTAAAAAATATTATATATATATTATATATATATATATATATAATATTATATATATATATATATATATATATAATATAATATATATATAATATTCTTATCCAGAAGCTATCACTTGGAGAGTTTTCATCATTTGAGTATGTGTCATTCAAAATGGAGTTGAGGTTTTCTCCATCCATTTTATATGTAGTTCTTTACAAACCACCCCAACAATGTCATGATTTTATTAATGAGTTTACTGAAATGCTTTCGGTTATTTGCACAGAATTTGAACAAATAGTCATATCAGGTAATTTTAATGTGCATTATAATGTTTGTGACAGAAATGCCAAAGAACTTTCTACTATTCTTGATAATTTTGGTCTTTGTCAGCATGTTAATGAGCCGACCCATAACAGAGGTCACACTCTGGACCTGGTCATTACAAAAGGTGTTTATATTTCAGATGTCACTGTGATTGATGTTGCTCTATCTGATCATTCATGTGTCTTTTTTCATCTGTCCATAATTCCAAAAGTTGCTGTTGGGCCTACTGTTGTAAAAAAGAGATACATTAACGATAACTCCAGGACACAGTTTATGGAGGCAATCAGGTTTGAAAATGCCTCATCAGGTCAAGTTGATGATTTGTTGAATTGTTATACTTCAGGTGTTTTAAATGTTATGGACACCATTGCTCCTGTTAAGGTTAAAGTGATCAGGACGAGGCAGAAGGCTTCATGGAGCAATGCTCACTCTGTCAGGGCACAGAAAAGGGAATGCCGAAAAGCCGAAAGAAAATGGCGTAAATCAAAACTTTTAATTCATTATGAAGTATACAAAGAAAATGTGCATGTTTTCAGTCAAACTTTGCAAAAAGAAAGATAAATATTCTTCTCAGAGATCATCAACAACAATAGTAACAACCTGCGTGTCCTGTTTGCTACAGTGAACAGATTAACAAACCCTCCAGCTCCATTTCCACCAGAATTAGTTTCCACCACTAAATGCAATGAGTTTGCATTGTTTTTCAACGACAAAGTTCAAGGCATTAAACATGCGATACAGTCCAAAGGGCATAAAACAACACTGCAGCCACCTAGGAGACACTTGGTTGGTTTAACACATTTATACCCATTAATGACAGAACAATTGAAAAAACTGTCTCCAGCCTGAGTTCATCCACCTGCTGCCTCGATGTTTTACCCACTAGATTTCTAAAATCAGTACTAAGCAGTTTGTTACCACAACTCACTGATATAGTCAATAATTCCTTACAGTCTGGAACATTTCCAAGGGCCTTAAAAACTGCTGTCATTAAGCCTCTCCTAAAGAAGAGCAGTCTTGATGCTACAGTGCTCAACAACTATCGGCCCATATCAAACCTGCCACTTTTAGGGAAAGTCATCGAAAAAGTTGTCTATCAGCAACTTAATGACTTTCTATTACTTAACAACTGCTTTGATCCTTTTTAGTCAAGATTCAGGCCCCATCACAGCACTGAGACTGCACTTATCAAAGTCACAAATGACATCCGTATGAACACTGACGCAGGCAAAGGCTGTGTCTTAGTTCTGTTGGACTTGAGTGCTGTGTTTGATACAGTGGACCATGAAATCCTGACACAAATATTAGAGGAATGGATAGGCATCTCTGGAACTGCCCTTAAATGGTTTCAGTCCTATCTTGAAGACAGGAAGTACCTTGTTTCGGTTGGTAACTGTGTGTCAAACCAAATGGCCCTGACATGTGGGGTTCCACAGGGGTCTATCTTGGGACCTCTATTATTCAATCTCTACATGCTTCCTTTAGGCCAGTTAATACGCAGCTGTGACGTATCATACCATAATTATGCAGATGACACTCAGATTTACATTTCACTCACAGCAGGTGAAAATGGACCAATCCATTCACTGTGTCACTGCATCTGTTCGATGCAGTGACACAGTGACACGTGGATGCAAAATAATTTTCTCCAACTGAACAGAAACAAGACTGAACTAATCATCTTTGGGCCACAGAAACAAAGAGAAAGTGTCAGCAGTCACCTCGCGTCTCTTTCTCTAAAATGTAAAAAGGTTAGAAATCTAGGGGTCATCATGGACTCAGACTTGAATTTCCACAGTCACATTAAGTCAATTACATCATCTGCATTTTATCACCTTAAAAACATTTCACAGAGTTAAAGGGATGATGTCTCAACCAGACTTAGAGAAACTTATCCATGCTTTTGTCTCCAGCAGGTTAGATTACTGTAACGGCCTGCTCACTGGTCTCTCAAAACCAGGGTTAAGACAGCTGCAGCTTATTCAGAACGCGGCTGCTTGGGTTCTAACCAAAACCAGGAAGTACAACCACATTACGCCAGTTTTAAAATCTCTGCACTGGCTTCCTGTTGCTCAGAGAATAGACTTTAAAACAGTACTTCTGGTTTACAAGTCTCTAAATGGTTTAGCACCAGAATATATCTCTGACATGCTAGTTACTTATGAACCTCCTCGGACTCTGAGAACATCTGGGACAGGCCTTCTGCTCGTGCCCAGAGTTAGAACTAAACAGGGTGATGCAGCGTTTAAGTTTCATGCAGCAAAAACCTGGAACAGCCTCCCAGATGAAGTAAAACAAGCCTCAACTTTAACAATGTTCAAGGGGAGGTCAAAAACCTTCCTCTTTAGCTCCGCCTACACTACAACCTAAAGTGTTTGTTTTTTCTTTAATTTGCACTCTTCTTTTTAAAATGTTTTTAATTTTTTCTTATGTTTCTTAATATAAATCTTGTAAATTGTCTTTTATTCCTGTAAAGCACTTTGAGTTACCCAGTGTATGAATTGTGCTATATAAATAAAATTGCCTTGCCTTGCCTACACGGAGAAGAAGACTTTGAGCATGCGCATAACCTTGCGCGCTGCAGCCGACACGTGTGATGACATCATCGTTTCACAATATATACGAATTGGCTGTACACACGAAACCGCACGGGTGTCGTTTTAAGATTTATGCACTTTAGGACCCGGTTTCAAAAAATAGCGGATTCAGTCTCCCAAAACGCCTGATCCGTGTGGACGAAACGCCAATACAATAAAAAATGTATACGTATACAGTGATACGCGTCTCCGTGTGGACGGGCTCTTAAAGTCGGCAACAACGCTTTGGAGACTTGTGAGAGAAATACAGTTTATGTTAGAAATGAATGACCGCTAATTGCTGTTGTTGTTATTTTGCTTTGAGCGTAAATTTTTATTTAACATTTTCAGGGAAAATTGCTCATATCTTTTTTTTTTTGTTTTTACCAACAAACTCTGTTTCTCTGTTTCTCAGTGAGACAAGTGGCTTTCTCAGCCTCTTTGTGGGTTTCAGGCAGTAATACTATTGGACCATTCAACGCTCACACTCCTCTGGTCTTCAGACATGTCGTCTCAAACATTGGAAATGCCTACAACTCAAACACAGGTGAATGAACTCACAGATGTAACAGAACATTGCTCTGCTGCTCGTGGTGATGTTAACACTGTGTCTGTTCAAAATATCCTTCAGGGATTTTCACTGCACCAGCTTATGGACATGCTTCAGAAGGTTCAGGAGCTGTGTTGGTGAAGAACAGAGAACATATTTTTATGGGATATGAACACCAGACATCAGGATTTGGCAAATCTGCCAATGGAGCCATACTGCTCCTAGAGGCTGGGGATGTTGTGTTTTTGAATCTGTGGCAAAATAATAGAATCTTTGATGACGAGAATCACCACAGCACGTTCAGTGGTCATCTGCTGTTCACCATGTGATCACAAAGATTGTTTTTATTGGTCCATTTTACCTTCTATATTTTAATTGGTTTATGCACTGTATGTTCACATCATTAAGCCCTTTCACTCAGGTTACTCAGAGACTTCCTTAAATCAAAATCCCTTATTTTTATCTTGAACTATTCAAATATATTATAAAAGATGACAAATAACAGGCATGTGTTTGGATGGTGGGAGGAAGCCGGAGCCTCAGTAACACAGGGACGACCTGCAGGAGTGTCAGCCAATCAGCCTCCATCTCATTATTTACTTATATTATTAAGCTTAAAATGCATTACTGACTATATTGACATGACATACTTTAAATGAGTCAATGCTCAGTTTGAGTTTGAGCCAGTTTGTTCTGTGTTGCATGAATGTTGTCTTGTCTTTATTGTCTTCTCTTCTTTTTTGTTTTAATTGTAATTGGAAGTACATAAATCCTCAACTGGTTCTACTTTTCTTATTAATAGCTTTTATATTTAGCACAAGCAGCTGAACTCAACAGCATTAAGAAGAGGTCAAATGTTACAGAAAACCTATTGGATGAGGAAGGCCCTATAATTAGCTCTAGTGAGCAGGTCATTTGGGTAGTTTCTGTTGTCATTATGATTTAAAAAGAGTAAACACAATTGTTTGACAATAAATGGCTTCACCCAACCACTGACCCTGAGTGAAAGAAAAAATTTTGTTTTAACATTCATATTTTCTGAAAACTGGCAAAGAAATCTCACATGTAGAATAGGGACACAAATGCTAATAAGGAGGCGGGAGAAGATCATTAATTGAAAGCAAAGTATACTCTACATACTATTTATTCATTCATTCATTCATTCATTTTCTACCGCTTAGTTCCGTTAGGGGTTGCAGGTGAGTGGAGCCTATCCCAGCAGGTTTTGGCCTAAAGCGGGGTAGCGTGGAGTCGCAGGGCTGACATTTAGACATAGACAGTAACAGACAACCATTCACTCTCACATTCATTCTTTAGGGACACTTTAGAATTGCCTATTGACCTATACATGTCTACTTATTACTGAGATGAAAAATACCAACTAGTACTTCTTGTGTCCATCAAAATGCTTACTAGTACTAGTGGGCTCCAAAACATCAACTAGGAGTGTAAGGGATACTTTTGGTGTCCACTGGTACGACTAGTAAACACATTCAAGATCTCTATATCTCACTATTAGTAAGCATTTTGGCAGTTAGTAGTAGTTAAATGTTTTAACGTCTACTAGTACTAGTGGAATGCAAACAGGCGGGAAAACATTTCTGGTTGGTCGATTTAGAAAATGTCTACTTACAGGCCCAATAGAAGGATTCAATTAAAAATCTTCTCCTGCCTCCTTATAGGCAACTTTGTGCCCAAAAAAACATGTGAG
The DNA here is from genome assembly GCA_024416835.2 of Perccottus glenii. NCBI lineage: Eukaryota > Metazoa > Chordata > Actinopteri > Gobiiformes > Odontobutidae > Perccottus > Perccottus glenii. The sequence continues at coordinate 7,800,157 of CM044555.2, read as the reverse complement.
CTGTACGGACCTTAACAAAACAAAGCAGTGTATTGAAACATATGCAACTAAAGTTCAAGAGACATTCCCCAGCAGCTTCTGGGACAGGGTGTATAATCATATGCAACATAGACATATGCACATCTGCACCAGAGCACACTCTTCTTTCAGTAAACATTGCATTGAAGTTATATGATTTTGGACTTTTGAGAAACATTCACTCTGTGACTCACTGAGCCTGATCTTGGAGCAACAGAAGCTACAACTAATTGAAAGCAGCTGACTCTGGGTCTCGGGACAGTTGCAACATTGTTTGGGGATGATTGCAACATGTTACAAAACAATATATTCCAGTGTAAATAAAAGGATTATTACGAAAAATGTATGTGATAATAATACCACAGTGTTATTTATTATTCAGCTTTGATCAGATGACAATTATTATGATTTGTCTATTGTAGATGTGTAGGCCTTATGTGCAGATGTCAAAGATTCAAATTTATATAAAATACAGTAGGCTTTCAGTGACTTAAAAATAATGGAACAATTTATAAGGCAATTAACTTTTATTTTGTCTATAGTCAATATATGCATTCATTATGAAAAATTGACTTTTGAGAAAACCATTGTGGAAAAACTGATATGTGTTTAGAGTTCCAGGGTCACAGCCCGGGTTCCCTCTGTCTGGGACCCTCTTTTTCTCTAAAAATACTGAAAAGAAAAAGACAAATATATGTTTTTAGATAATTAGACTATTCACTGTATCCTCCTCTGCACATACACATAGTTCCACAAATGCATAGACACAGATGCATGCACGCACACACTCACTACCCAAGTGAGCAGGTCATTTGGGTAGTTTCTGTTTTCATTATGATTTAAAAAGAGTAAACACAATTGTTTGACAATAAATGGCTTCACCCAACCACTAACCCTGAGTGAAAGAAAAAATTTTGTTTTAACATTTATATTTTCTGAAAACTGGCAAAGAAATCTCACATGTAGAATAGGGACACAAATGCTAATAAGGAGATGGGAGAGGATCATTAATTGAAAGTAAAGTATACTCTACATACAATGGCAAGCCCTTTTAACATCTTATTTGTGGGAGATTTAAACCATGCAACATCTGCTGAAGGTCCCCTGGTCCTGGTTCAAACAGTGGGGAGATAGTTTTTTTGCAGTGGTTGGTCTTAAACTCTAACTCTGCCCATTGAGTTATGTTCCATCACTGACCTGCCTCTGTTTAAAGCCAAACTTAAGACCCACTTATTTATAATGACTTTTGGCACTTAGTGGCCCGCAGACCTGTCTCTCCGTGCGACCAAGCAGACGGCCCGTTCCATCAGCCGGTCCATGGCTGCAATGGTCGCCGCGGAGCACCATCTTTGGCTGAACCTCACCTGCTTCAAGAAGAAGGACTGTTCTTTCCTCCTTGATGCCTCCATCTCGCCATCCAGCTGTTTTGGCGATGCAGTTGATGGTTTTGGGAGGTGAAGCACTATGAGGAGGTTTTCGCGAGTCAGAACCTTCAGCCACCCAGTCTCAATCAATTCCGGCTTCACTAAGGCATGGTGTCTAGAAGAAGAGTGTAGCGAGTCATGCCCCCGCTCATAGGGACTGGGGACAGCTCGTTGCGCTGCTCAATACGCCCAGAGGAGCCCGGACCTGCGGACCATTATCTCTGCAAAAAAGAAGTCCTGAGATTGGTGCGCCCAGGACCATGGGGGCTAGTCCTAGGCAAGATCTTCCAAGAATATGGAACCAGAATATGGTTCTCGGACCTAGTGTCCCTCCTAGACAGCTTGCCGTGGGCGATCAAGAGAGAGCTTTTTTCTCAGGTGCAGGGGACAGTGTTTTATCCCAGGCCCAAGCTCTGGAATCTTGATGTCTGGCCCCTGAGGGGAACCAATTGAGAAATGCTGGACTTACAGCTAAAAATACATACATTTTTCGCCGGGCTTGAATTTTGGGGCCATTAAATTTGACTTTTAGTTGTACGTTTACTGGGTCAAATTGAGGATAATTTTGCAGAAAAATTATAATAAAAAAAAATATAACTCGAGCAAAAACGACAAGAAAAAACGCTGTCTATTGAACACACATGTTTAGCTCAATTTGCCTAAGTTTGGTGTCTGTGGAATGAAGCAGCTATTTTCTGTTGTTTTTTAAAAGAGAGGTGTATTCATATATTCAATTTTAAAATGGTGGCCTTCCCGTTGGCTTTTTTGTGCATAAGACCATGCAGGATGTGTGTACCAAGTTTCATTTGCCTACGAGAAACTAAAATTTTCACTTCCAATTGACCTTTTCCACATATTTGGGGCATTGCAACACATTTATAGATAGGGGGTGGTTGTCATTGGCTTTTATGTTCGTCATGACATAAGAGATGTGTGTACCAAATTCCATGTCTCTATGACAAACTAAATTCTTGGGTCCCATCATAACTTTGTAGGGGGCGCTGGAGAGCCATTTCTAAAGATAACCCTTTTATTTACATATCTTTGTGTTCAGGTGATGAATGTGCACAAACGTCTATTTGAGTCCAACTTGATCCGAGAAGGCGTTTGAGAGTTAAGGGATATTTTAATTTCACAAAAATGGCCACCTCGTTACAGGCTTGCCACACCCATACCCGATAAGATATCAACAACAAAGTCACAACTTTGGTTGGCACATGTGTCTAGATGATATTTACGAAATCTGGTGCCATTTAGATTAAAACACAAGTTGAGTTGCATCTTTTTGCGCGAGGGGTGCGATTTAGGTGGCCACGCGTTTCACCCCACATGGCGGACTTCCTGTTGAGTTTAGGGTGTTTTCTGTTTGCCCTGAGGTGTCCTGTGGATGTACCAAATTCTGTATTTCTACATTGGAAAAATTTACTTTCACTTTCCTTAGGCCCAATGTATTTTGACTTTTCTAGGGGTCGCCACTGAGTCATTTTTCATATATTTTTTTTTTTTTCGGGGGCTTCAAATTCATAAATTTTTCGCCAGCCTTGAATGTTGGGACCAATAAAAAAGACTTTTTGTGCATGTTTACTGGGTCAAATTGAGGCTCATTTTGCAGAAAAAGGACAAAAAATAAATAAATAACTCGAGAAAAAACAATAGGCCCTCCCGGTCATCACCGGCTCGGGCCTAAACAATAAAAAAAAAAGAAAAAGAAAAAATAACTCGAGCAAAAACAATAGGCCCTCCCGGTCATCACCGGCTCGGGCCTAAAAAACATGACCTTAATAATTAGAATAGTTGTGAATGTACATTAACGTCTGCTCATCTGTTTCCACATAAGGATAAAAGTTGGTCTCTTTAGTTTTTGCTGTCTGCCCGGGGCCAAACTACGCTCGAACAGATAAAGGTTTCTCTGACTGAACAGAGAGCTAAGATCGAGCAGCTGCAGACAGGTAAGCTTTATGTCTGAGTGAGCAGAAGAAGCAATTTATTAATAAATGCTAGGCCAACCTGTGACCTGTGGCTATTTTTAGTCCAAACAGCTAAATTAGGAGAAAAAGAAGAGCAGACAATTTGATTAGCCTAAACACACTGAAGTAACATGTTGTGAAACATCTTTTACAGAATGATTTTGACATTTGTCAAACTTCAGATTTATTTGGAACTATAGTGTACTAAAGCAACATGTAGAACTTCAATACCAAAGGGGGTTCTGAACTCCTCCCACCTGCTCTTTCTTATCAATCAGAAAGGTTTATCATTTATCAACTTAAACCTAATAAAAATAAAAGAGAGGGGAAGAAAGACAGAAAAAGAAATGCATTAAACCTACATTTTTCACTGACTGAGTAGCCCTGAGCATAAAAGCCTCAAGGAGCTGTTGTGAAAGAGAGCACTAAAGCCTGTTTTTGATTCATTTTAGGAAAAGCTTCTTTCACAAGCTCCCTGGGTTATGGACAGAGTGAGCACACACTTGTACTCACCCCTGCATCTGCCTCAGATTAGGGACATGTTTTTTTTCCGTTTGAGTGACTGAATTTTTTAACTCGGGTTGAAACGGCAAACTAACGCGGTGCCACTTCAAAATAGAATTTGAGCGTGACAGCGGCAGCACCACCACAGGCCAACCCACCAGCTGAGTTAAAAGAGGTTTTAAGCCGTGATTGATCTTATTTATACAACTCATTTTGAAACTATGTCAAATACTGTTTTTCCATTGCTATTTGCAAATAATATCAATCTTTTTATCTAAAAAAAAAAAATCTATCAACACTTTAACTATGATCTTTACAATTATTGAACATTGTTTAAAGCTAATCAATTATCATTAAATGTAAACAAAGTCTAGTTTAATCTTATTTGCAAGAAATAGGAAATTTAAAAGTATTAAATGAATAATGAAGCATGTTTTTAGTTGTCTGGATTAAACATATTGGATATGTTTGCTAAAGAGTCACTAAATATCTCGAAATCCTGAGGAAAATTTCACATTTCAATTCAATTTTACTTTAAAATTAATCCCCAAGGGCAAATTTGTTCACAATTTATGTTTTTAAGATTATAGTTTGATTTATATTTATCTTATTGTAATATTGTTTTGAGGACTAGGTCCTTTCCCAAAAAAACAAATTATTCCTTTTACAGAAACCGTTTGTTAGGGCAACATTTTCCAAACATGATGCTCCAACTGCATTTCTTTTCTTTAAATTACACAGTAACAGTTGCACAGTTATTAAACTCGTCAGGCTTCAAATTTACATCTGCCTTTATATAAAACATCACAGGAACAGTTTTCTATCAGGTATAGCTCTCCTGTGGAACTAAAATGTTGGTTTTATGGACTCACATTTGACATTATTAATGTGTAAAGAAAAGCTCAGAAATGTGTTGTCATGTTGATCACATGACATGACATGATTTTGTTTTGTGTATTTGTAAATTGATTTCTTAAGTTTGTTCAAGAGTGTTGATTTTCTTACATTATATATATTTTTTATTTTAATTAATTAATTAAAATGAATAAATTAATTAATAAAAGCCCTGCTACCTGGGATGAAACTGCTTGCGTATTAAAATGCTCTACAATAAACAGTAATTCATAAATTAGAATTTTACAAAACATTGTTCGGGGTTTAAACCATATTAGCCAATTCCTTAGGTGCTAAAATTTAAATCTAATTTGGAATACCCAGGAATTTTTTGTATTTTTCTTTTTGGGTTGGCAGTGGACAATACACCTTATGCAAAAAAAGATAAAGCTGTTAATTGCCTTATAAATTTTTCCATTATTCCTAAGTCACTGAAAGCCTACTGTATTTTATATCAATTTGAATCTTTGACATCTGCACATAAGGCCTACTCATCTACAATAGACAAATCATAATAATTGTTATCTGATCAAAGCTGATAAATAAATAACACTGTAGTATTATTATCACATACATTTTTGGTAATAATCCTTTTATTTACACTGAAATATATTGTTTTCGTAACATTTTGCAATCATCCCCAAACAATGTTGCGACTGTCCCGAGACCCAGAGTCAGCTGCTTTCAATTAGTTGTAGCTTCTCTTGCTCCAAGATCAGGCTCAGTGAGTCACAGAGTGAATGTTTGTCAAAAGTCCAAAATCATATTACTTCACTGCAATGTTTAATCCAAGAAGAGTGTGCTCTGGTGCAGATGTGCATCTGTCTATGTTGCACATGATTATACACCCTGTCCCAGAAGCTGCTGAGGTATGTCTCTTGAACTTTAGCTGCATATGTGTTTCAATACACTGCTTTGTTTTGTTAAGTCTTCTATTCCCTTTGGATTCTAACTGGCTCACACTCCAGTGGTCTACAGTACACAGCAGTAATGAAGCAGTAGAAGAAAGAACAATATTTTGTTGAGGTCATATGAGATAGAGGCAGGGAGGGGAGTCAGATGTGGGGGGAGGGACTGGTTTCAGGTCAGGGGTGATGGACATGTTTATGAAAAGCTGCTGATAAATGATGTTGATTTTGGACTGGAAATAAGTGAAAGAAGTAAGAGATATTTTCCAATGGTTCTAGGAGCTTGTTTATAGTAACAACAGAGTCCGGGGGTTGGAGAAGCCAGAGTAAATGACACCAGAGTAGAACGCACAGGTATGGTTTGTGTAGATTTGTGTCTACTGTGAGTTTGTGAAGTTCACCTGCTCTGTCTCTCTTCAGAGCCTTTACTTATGGAAGGCCACTTGTTCTAATATTGCCAATACCAGTATTTTCTTTGCTGGTAAGCCTATATGTCCACAAGTGGACTATAATTAGCTCTAGAAGACTTACTGTTCAGGTCAAAAATGTGTACTAGTAGATGCCAAATTCCTCACAAGTAGTACTAGTGCAGACATTTTTAGCCTTTTTACTGCTCCTAAAAGGTGTTATTTTTAGTACTAATGGGCTTTAACATGTACACTACTAGTACTAGTAGACACTTTTTGGGCTTATTAGTAGTACTATGAGGCCCGTACAGCTCACATGTTTATTTGGGCACAAAGGAGCCTATAGGCAGGAGAAGATTATTAATTGAACCCTTCTATTGGGCCTGTAAGTAGACTTTCTGTATTGACCAATCAGAATTGTTTTCCTGCCTGCTTGCATTCCACTAGTACTAGTAGTTGTTAAAACATCTACCTACTAATAACTGCCAAAATGCTTACTATTAGTGCCAGAGATGCAGTGGCTCAGGGGTAGAGCGGTTATCCCTCAACCTAAAGGTTGGTGGTTCAATTCCCGCTCTCCCCAAAGTTCATACTGTGTTCCAGCTGTAACACTGGTGAATTTAAGCTTAATGTAAGTCGCTTTGGATAAAAGTGTCAGTTAAATGAAATAAGTATTTGTCTGCAGGCACCAATAATGTCGAGAAAAATGTATTATGTAGTACTAGTGGGTATTTTTCATCTCAGTAATAAGTAGAAATGTATAGGTCAATTGGAAACTCTAAAGTCCCCAGAGAATAAATGTGAGAGTGAATGGTTGTCTGTCACTGTGTATGTCTAAATGTCAGCCCTGTGACTCCACGATAACCCGTTTCAGGCCCAAACCTGCTGAGATAGGCTCCAGTCACCTGCGACCCCTAATGGGACTAAGCAGTAGGAAATGAATGAATAGTATGTATGTTTAGTCATTTTAGCTGATGCTTTACATTAAGGTTCCAGTCACCAGTGTTACAGCTGGAACACCACTGGAGGCAAAGTGGGTTAAGTGTCTTGCCCAAGGACACAACAACAGTATGAACTGTGAGGAGAGCGGGAATCGAACGACCTACCTTCCGGTTGAAGGACGACTGCTCTACCACTGAGCCCCTACATGTGAGTACTAGTACTACCAGTAAGTCAAAAATGTCTCGTACTCATGTAGGCCACCACTATTTTTATTTTTTTTTTTTTTTTGGGCCACCACTATTAGTAGACCTCCTGCAACAATTAGCAGCACTAGTATGGCTAAAAAAAATAGTGGGGAATTAATATTGTTGTGCTCATAAGTACATACCTCGGCAGAAATTGTAATTTTTTTTGGCCAGTTTTCAGAAAATATAAATGTTAAAACAATTTTTTTTTCTTTCACTCAGGGTCAGTGGTTGGGTGAAGCCATTTATTGTCAAACAATTGTGTTTACTCTTTTTAAATCATAATGACAACAGAAACTTCCCAAATGACCTGCTCACTAGAGCTAATTATAGAGCCTTCCTCATCCAATAGGTTTTCTGTAACATTTGACCTCTTCTTAATGCTGTTAAGTTCAGCTGCTTGTGCTAAATATAAAAGCTATTAATAAGAAAAGTAGAACCTGTTGAGGATTTATGTACTTCCAATTACATTTAAAACAAAAAAGAAGAGAAGAAGATAAAGACAACATTCATGCAACACAGAACAAACTGGCTCAAACTCAAACTGAGCACTAACTCATTTAAAGTATGCCATGTCAATATAGTCAGTAATGCATTTTAACTTAATAATATTTAAGAAAAAAACTGATTAAGTTATCACTATGTTTGTGGTTTGTGTCACAAAAACAAATCAAAGTAAATAGTGAGGTGGAGGCTGATTGGCTGACACTCCTGCAGGTCCTCCCTGTGTTATTGAGACTCCGGCTTCCTCCCACCATCCAAACACATGCCTGTTAGGTGTCATCTTTTATAATATATTTGAATAGTTTAAGATAACAATCAGGGATTTTGATTTAAGGAAGTATCTCAGTAATCTGAGTTAAAGGGTTAATAATTTAAATATACAGTACATAAACCAAATATTTAGAAGGTAAAATGGACCAATAAAAACAATCTTTGTGATCACATGGTGAACAGCAGATGGCCACTGAACGTGCTGTGGTGATTCTCGTCATCAAAGATTCTTGTATTTTTCCACAGATTCAAAAATACAATATCCCCAGCCTCTAGGAGCAGTGTGGCTCCATTGGCAGATTTGCCATAACCTGATGTCTGGTGTTCATATGACAAAAATATTTTCTCCGTTTTTCACCAACATAGCTCCTGAAGGATGTGAAGCATGTCCATGAGCCCCGATGTAAAACTCAAAGTGATAGGCTCCTTTAACTGGTGCAGTAAAAAACCCTGAAGGATGTTTTGAACAAACACAGTGTTAACATCACCACGAGCAGCAGAGCAATGTTCTGTTACATCTGTGAGTTCATTCACCTGTGTTTGAGTTGTAGGCATTTCCAATGTTTGAGACGACATGTCTGAAGACCAGAGGAGTGTGAGTGTTGAATGGTCCAATAGTTTCAGAGCCTGAAGCCACCAAAGAGGCTGAGAAAGCCACTTGTTTCACTGAGAAACAGAGAAACAGTTTGTTCGTAAAGACAAAAAAAAAAGATATGAGCAATTTTCCCTGAAAATGTTACATACATGTTTACGCTAAAAGCCACATAACAACAATTAGTGGTCATTCATTTCTCACATAAACTTTCTCTCACAAGTCTCCAAAGCACTGCGCAACAGGCCTTAGCAAATAATGTTTATGTAAATGAATAAATGACTCTCATCACCTTGTAGTTGTTGCTTCAGTGTTTCCACTTCATTGGTCTTCTTTTCCATCTCTTTCAGTTTAGCTGCTTGTGCTAAAAGTGACATGGACAGTTCAGACAATCATAAGATTAGTTTTCACTGAAGTGTTGCTGTTTACCTTGGTTCTCTGTCTGCAGCAGCTCGATCCTAACTCTCTGTACAGCCAGAGCAGCGCTCATCTCTCTGAGCACAGCGTGGATGTCTGACAGACAGGACTGACGTTGGTCTGGCACATTCAAAGACTCAGGACTCTGTTTTCCATGTTCAGTCCTCTCGGTATCCTGAAGTTCAGCTCCGGGCAGACAGCAGATCAGCAGCAACAGTGAAAAAAGTCCAATGCGTTTCATTCTGACACTTTAACATTTAAAAAAAATCCTGGTCACTTTTATATCCGACAAATAGTCCAAAGGTCTATGAGTTGTGTATTTATTACTGAACCAATTTATTAAAACAAGATACCCCTGTAAAGAAAATGCAACCTTATATCATCTAGCCGTACTATGGAGGATTTGAATGGATTTGTGCAAAATAGATTGTAGGATGTGGTATAAACACGTACATTTTAAATAAAAATACATTTTATTATTGTTTGAAAACATTAAAGTCAGGTTTATGTGGGATAAAAACAAACCATTTGATTAATCATAATGATAAAGACCCTATTTATAACTAGCTTCTGTGAACTCCATCCTGGCAGCTTTGGTAACACTGATCTAATAGAACTGTTATTTCTGAATGACAACAGCCTTTAGCTAAAAGAAATAGAACACCCTCCTTCAGTCAGAAGTAGGCCTATTGCATAAATATCTTATTTCTTACCTATAATGTCTTCGGGTAATGCACTGCAGTGAAGTTAGTTCGATGTTGGGCATTGGACAGAGATAACTGTTATCCTCTGTGGCTCTCACCAACAATGAACCAGATCTTGGAGCAAGAGAAGTGGCTAGAACAAATTGAAAGCATCAGTCTCAGTTACATTTAGGGACCGTCAGTAATTTTATCCACTGTAAAAAGCCAGACATTCCAGACATGACCTCAAACCAATGCTGAATGTCACTTTTAGATGAGTGCAATCAGACACAGTTTTTATTGGGTTTTACTCATAAGTCTGAGGGGCTCAGTTTGAGTTAAGGAAGATATATTATAAGCAAAGTAGTGATATTCAGCTTTTGTTTGAGGTCAGTGCAGCAATTTACTGACGGTTCCTAAGTTTTAAGTGAGGGTTTGAGACTGATGTTTTCAATTAGTTCTAGCCGCTTGCAGCTGCTCCAAGGTCATGTTCAGTGTCTGACTGGAGAGAGGCTTAGCGGAGGGAACGTCTGACCAATGTCCAACATCCAACTCACTTCACTGCGGTGTTTAATGTTTTCATGATGTCTTAACAGCTGTTTGTGTATGTCTCTTACTGTCAATTACTGGCAGGAGAGTTGCCAGCAATGTACTGTTTATTCACAGTACTGCTACTGTTATCATCTTAACAGTAAGTTACTGTTTTGCTGGAATACCGTACAACTGTTATATTCACATTCATTTACTGTTCATTTTTTTACAATACTACTGTAGACTTGTCAGTACGTTACTGTTATTTTACAGTTATACCATGTTCTGCAATCAGTACTTAACTGTTTATTTTACAGTTGTGATATGTTCTACTGGCAGTAGACCAGATTACCTGGAAAATAGAAAATGAATAAATGATCAAATTAAATGAAAGTTAAAGTTTGGAAGTGTATTGCCATTAGTGGCTCCTACAAAGGCAATTGGGGAAAATAATATGACACTGGGTCCTTGATAAGTTCAGAGAGGAATCATGCGTATTTGACAAAGTGTAACCCTAACCTTCAAAACAAGAAGTCAAGTTATAAGTCAGGTGTGTTGTATGCAAATAAAATCTTTAGAAAGTGGCTTAGACTATACACTATATAAAACAAGAAAAAAATTCAAGTAGTAGAGTTTATATTCAGCTTAAACTCTATTTCAAAATTCATCCAGTTAATGGTTTCTGAGCATCAATTGTCAAAATTAAAACAAACTGAACATACAAGGATATTTACATGTGGCGGTGCAAGTAGGGTGATGTATGGTCTAACAGAAAAAAGATGGAATGAATTCAACTACGCCACCTGGGGGTTTGAACCAGGAACTATGGTACGCATCGGAAGTTGTGGAAAGAAAAAAGGACACACTGGTCAATATCTGATTTAAAAAAGGACAGAGACGCGTGTCACAAATCAAAAACCAAATAATTTATTAAAATAGATTTAAAATGATTACTCAAGAAACCTGAAAAGTAGAACAAAACCAATTACCAAAAAATACTTTTATTTCATAAGACTATACTAAAACTAAATGAGTTGTTAAAACAGTCCCAATTCTAAAATGGTTAAAGAAATACAGAGAATTTTAAAAAGGTTAAACAAAAAGCTAGCTAGCTGGGGCTGCCGGTGGTAAGCAGACTACTTTAAAAAAAAAAGGAGGTGCCCAGGGGTGCCACTGCAGAAAACCCAGCAGCAGAAGAGCACCATTTTAAAACAGGTGCTTTAAATAGTTTCCTAATGAGAGGGGTTGGCCAAAGGTGGAGCTAGGAGGAGTACCTCGGGTGCCCTGGGACTTTACACCACTACATACAATATGTGCACTTGATTAAAGTACTCACAAAAGCAGTGGTGGACAGTAACGAAGTAAATGTAATTCGTTACTGTACTTAAGTAGTTTTTTCCAGTATCTGTACTTTACTAAGTATTTCCATTCGGAGATACTTTTTACTTTAACTTCACTACATTTCAAAGTCAAATATCTTACTTTTTACTTAATTACATTTTGCAAAATTAGTCGTTCCTTGTGTTGCCATTAAAAACTTTAGTAGAAGAAGACCTCACAGACGCGTCTCAGTGGGAGTGTCAGGACCGGCTCAATAGAAGCCTCATTCTCTACACGCTGATAAACATGAAAATAACAAATAAAAAAGAACACCTGTGATGAAGCTTTGGTATTAGTAATGGCTGACTCTGATTCTGAGGGAGAACATCTACCTTTTAGAGTCTTTTCAGCCGAGTGAAAGTGAGAATGAGCGAGAGTGAGAGTGCGTGTGTAACTTGGACAGCGGCACCGCTGCTCGTGCCTTTCTCAGTGTCTCTCATAAAGCACACGCTGTTTTTCCCACATTTTGCCAAACATCAGTGAAAGAAACGGGAGGAAACTAGTCGCTCTGGCCGCGGTAGTGAAGGGGATGTTGGGAAGGGAAGCAGTGAGCGCGTAGCACCTGCAGCTTTACCTTTAGCACCTGCACATTTACCTTTAGCACCTGCAGCTTTACCTTTAGCACAGGTGATAGAAGCCGGGGCGGGTGTACTGCCATGGCCGCAGTAGTGACAGGGAGTTTGGGAATAATGTAGCTTCTATTGACAGCTGTTTGGGACAAATACGTGGTGGTCATCCTGACACTTTACCCAGTAGAGGAGGGAGAGGCAGCGATCGTAATAAAAGTGATGGCTGTGTGCTGTGCTTTATGAGAGGTCCCACACTCTAAAAAACTACTAACAATGCCACATGGATTGATAAGAAAAGATAAAGCAACTGCAACCACACACCTACAGTACATGTGTATATTTCTCATAACTATTTGCATACGTTTTACTAGTGATGGTATAATAGAAGTTGTAGTTATTCTTTATTTTGCTAACGTTGCTTTTAAAAATTACTGTTATATATTTTTTTTTTCAGAATAAGAAAAAAAACTATTATAATATGTTCATTAGTGTGTATGTACTGTAAATAACATAGCCGCCAATATATAATGTCATGGTATGCAAATTATATGCAAACTAGATGCTTAACATTTATTTACTTATATACTTTGGCTTATACCTGACATTTTTCTACTTTAGAGTAGGACTCTATCTCTTATCATTTTCAAACCACAGCCTTTTGAAATTTGGATCTCAAAAATCTGTATTTTTTAAATAAACCCTGGCGCCTAAAGGGGGCAAGAGGCTGACAAAAATTATAAGGGCATTATAGACTTAATAAATGATAGTACTTGGATACTTAAGAACATTTGAAGGCAAATACTTTTGTACTTTTACTCAAGTGAAAATTAAAAGGGAGTACTTTTACTTTTACTGAAGTAATATTTTACCTAGTGTATCTGTACTTTAACTCAAGTACTTGATTTGTGTACTTCGTCCACCACTGCTTCAGAGGTATTATCCAATTATATAGCCTTTTTAAGTTGATTATCGTGTGTGTTAAAAAACAGCTCCTGGCATGTCAGTAGGTCAAAAATGAGTTTTTAGCTTAATACTATTTGAGATGAGAAACTGATAAGGTTATCACTGTTTGTGGTTTTGTCACAAAATGAAATCAAAAGTAAATAATGAGATGGAGGCTGATTGGCTGACACTCCTGCAGGTCCTCCCTGTGTTACTGAGGCTCCAGCTTCCTCCTTCATTCTGGGTAAAAATTAGAAGTAGGCCTACTGCACAAATATCTTATTACTTACCTAAAATGTCTTTGAGTAATGGCCTGCAGTGAAGTTAGTTTGATGTTGGGCATTGGACAGAGATAACTGTTATCCTCTGTGGGTCTCACCGACAATGAACCAGATCTTGGAGCAAGAGAAGTGGCTAGCCTGCTACAAATATAAGGCATCAGTCTCAAAGTTAACTTTTAGGGACCGTCAGTAAATTGTCCCACCAGACATTAACTTGTAGGTCATGTGACTCACTGACCTCAAACCAACACTAACATATCCTCCGGGTACTCCAGTCTCCCACACACAAACAGAACAGATGTGAGTTCGGGTCCATTGACACAGATGTAGAACTCAAAGTGGTAGGCTCCTTTCACTGGTGCAGTGAAAAAACCTGGAGGATAGTTTAGACAGAGGTAGTATTAATATTAACATGAGCAGCAGGGCTATGCTCGATTACACCTCAGCTCATCTTTTTACCTGATAGTGGGCTGTAGGCGTTTCCGATGTTTGAGATGACATGTTTATAGACCAGAGTAGTGAGACTGCTAAATGGTCCAAGGGTTATTGCTCCTGCAGCCGACAAACTTGCTGAGAAAGCCACTTTTGGGACTGAGGAAAAGGAGAAACAAAGATGTGTTCATGAGGTACATTAATGATAGTTTCAAACATCACCCAGAATCTCCATTTGCTCTTTTACAATACTTTGATAATGGCATTGAACATTTTTGTTGGCCATTGATTAGTTTCAGTCTGGAAAATATTTATAAGCTGTAATACAGTAATTGTGGGATTGCATTAATCTGACGCTGAATTGAGAGCTAAAAGATAATTAAAAATACACTCAAATTAATATATTTTCTTCTTTATTTATTCCAATCAACGGCTTTTAGAACCTTTCCTGGACTGAAACTCAAGTGACCCTTTTGTTTTAAAAAATGGTTAAAAGCAAAGCAAACAAATGAAAAGGAAAATGCTGCATGTACTCCCTGTTTTTAACTGCTTTATCTTTTTTTGCATAAGGTATATTGTCCATTGCCAACCCAAAAAGAAAAATACAAAAAATTCCTGGGTATTCCAAATTAGATTTGATTTTTTGCGCCTAAGGTGGTGGGAGGTGTTTCTGTTGCCCACTTGTAATTAACATCAGAATCCAAGAATCCCTTTGCAACATTTATTAAATCCCCAGCAGAGCAGGTTTTATGGTGTAGAAAATAGGTGAACAATGACAGGAGCAACAAAGGGCTCTAACACACTTTTGTGCCTGCATTAGGCTTCAGGCCTTGGTCACGTGATTAGGCGCTTGAATATGACACTTTAGCAGTAAATAAATAGGTCTATTACAGTCTAAGGGACGCAGTGGCTCAGTGGAAGAGCGATAGTCCTACAACTGAAAGGTAGGTGGTTCGATACCCGCTCTCCCTACAGTTTATACTGCCATTGTGTCCTTGAACAGTTAACCCACCTTGCCTCCATTTTCTGCCTCCATGTTCTGTAACACAGGTAATTAGAAGCTTAATGTAAGTCGCTTTGGAAATAAAAGTGTCAGCTAAATAAATAAATGTAAATGTCAATCCATAAAGTGCTTTGTGCTGTGCAAATATAAAGTGCACTGTGTCATTTAAGAAACACTTACCTTGGTTCTCTGTCTGAAGCTGCTCAATCTTAACTCTCTGTTCAGCCAGAGCAGCGCTCATCTCTCTGAGCACAGCGTGGATGTCTGACAGACAGGGCTGAGACTGGTCCGGGACATTCAAAGACTTGGGACTTTGTTTTCCATGTTCAGTCTCGGTATTCTGAAGTTCACCTCTGGGCAGACGGCAGATCAGCAGCAACAGTGAAAAAGATCCAACGTCGTTCATTCTGACACAAACAATTGGTATATGTGTAAGGCTCATAGTAATAATACATTGTGTTAATATACTTGATAAATATGGTTAAAAACAGCTAAAATATATTAAGTCACCCACTGTTTTTATTTTATGTACATTGTCTGGAGTAAGCAAACAAGATGCTTTAACTGTGTAATGCAATACTTTGGAGTGTCACGAGGGGGCGCACCGATAACAGGAGAAAGGACTCCAAGAAGCTGAACTGAAGAATAAACCCTGCAGTCAAATGATGAACAAGACAAAGTCATCTGCCTCTTGTATTGTTTTCTCAGGGTTTACATTCTCACAAACACATGAATGTGTTTGATTGTAGAAGTGAGTTTGGTGGTGGTTAAAGAAGGCTGTGAGCCCCCCCTCTCTGTCTGCCCCAGGTGTGAATGGGGTGAATGGAAAGACATGATGTAAAGCGCTTTGGGTAACACATCCAACAATCTATTTTGTACAAATCTTGTCGGCGCTTCACTTTCACCTCTATTAAAATCCTAGACAATTTTTAGGCGAAATAATACTGGATCTTAAGGTCACATTTTCTTTACAGGGGTGTCTTGTATAAATAAATTGGTTCATTATGTGAGACTAAAAGGGTCTACACACCTCATAGACCTTTGGACAAACTATCTGTCTGATAAAAATGACTAGTTTCTGTGAACTCCCTCCTGCAGCTTTGGTAAGATATCATTGTAACTGATCTGGTAGGACTATTATTTCTGAATGAAAACACTCTCCTGTCACTTTAGCTTTAGCCTAAGAAATCAACCTTATTAAAAACATTGTTTTCTTAATAAACATTTGGAATTGTAAGTAGAAAATAGTGTGTTTATCTGAAAACTATTCTTTTATTGTGCAGTAAGCCAAAAAGCCCAAATGTAACCGCCATTTTATTTTCCTTTGATAAGAACAATTATTGGTCAATAGGGGAGCAATGGGTGGAAGACGTCCATATTTTTACAATCATTGGTAATAGCAAGGTTTGACCTATTTTTATTACATTAGGCTATATTCCACAACAAAGAACACTTTCACCAAAATTGTAAAAATGTACGATTTTTGTATTATTATTGATAGGTATTTATTATTGATTGGTTTAAAAACAGAAGACTTTAACTCATTGCATTGGAATGCACTTTATCAATAAGGAAGAGCCAGTGGATATAACACAGTATGCAACAGGTTTGCGTGTTCTCCTTGTGTCACAGAAATCCTGCTGAAGGTTATTGCTCCTGCAGCCGAGAACTTAACTTCCAAACTTACGGAGAAAGCCACTTTTGGGACTGAGGAAAAGGAGAAACAATGATGTGTTCATGAGGTACATTAATGATAGTTTCAACATAGATCAAAGGTACAGTTGGTGTACTATTTAAAATGTTAAATATCATTTTGGTGTGACACAAACGGGCCATAGCTGATGTATCCTTTAGATGGTGCTCTGCTTTCTTTCAGAGTTTGACATGGATGACCGAGAATCTCCATTTGCTCTTTTTCAATATACCTACTTTGATAATGGCATTGAACATTTTTGTTGGCCATTTATTAGTTTTAGTTATTAGTTTTGTCTAGAAAAGATTTATAAGCTGTAAAAATTGTGGGATTGCATTAGTCTGATGCTGAATTAACTTTGTTCCCCCATTGTTGTAGTTTTTATTTAATTTTTATGGTGTTTTAACAATGTTCTTCATGAAATCTCAATATTTGCTCGTATCAAATGTTGGATCCTTCTTAACTCAGCACCAGTTTCCAACAGTAAACTGGAGTTAATCAGTCATTTATTTTAAGATAAAAATAAAAGTACAACTGTATAAACAAAATTTGGTAGAGGGTGTTAATAATCAGACAAATACATTACCTCTCATCAATAAACAATCAACCATTCCAGTAATTCAGAAGTGAAGGTCAAAGTTACTGTGTTATAAACTAAGTTAAAACTAAAGCAGTCTCTTGTTTTGGCTTATCTAAAGTTGTTGCGTTATGGCTTACTGAAAGATTAACCCTGTAGTTCACTGGTGGAAATCTTTTGGCCCTAAGTATACATTTTTTATTAATTCCTAATCAGTAAAACTTTCCTTTAGAACTGGGCTCACATGAAAAAGTACACCAGCCCCTGACAGACTGAGCTTCACTGTGTCACTGAGCTGCACTGAACTTATCACTTCTGTAATTCTCATAGAGTTTTACAGAAGCCAATCAAACATAACATTTATAAAGAGAAGTTAATAAACCCAGTGTGTGTCCCTCTTACGCACACTACTGTCTCACAGACTGGTGTTTGCCCTACTGTCCAGAGTCAGTGTTTCTTGCTCTGACCATGTGGAAACACTATATTTGAACATGTTTATAAAATTTAAATATAAAGTTGTCTAGTTAATCAGGCTGTAACAGATTCTAGTAATCTTGTATAAAGCCAGGGTCTTTAGACATCAGGATATGGCAGCTCTGCCAATGGAGACACACTGCATTATTTATTCAATATTAATAAGTCTGTGATCTATAAGGAACACTATCTGATTTTGTGATTTATTCAAAGAATGTAGTTAAAGCTTAAATAATCATGTACAGTTGTGCTCATATGTTTATGAGTTTATAAACTATTAATTTTTCAAAGAATAAGAATGTTAACACAAAACTTTTGTGGACCGGAAGGCAGTGGTGGACGAAGTACACAAACCAAGTAGTTGAGTTAAAGTACAGATACACTAGGTAAAATATTACTTCAGTAAAATCCAAAGTACTCCCTTTTAACTTTCACTTGAGTAAAAGTACAAAAGTATTTGCCTTCAAATGTACTTAAGTATCCAAGTACTATCATTTATTAAGGCTATAATGCCCTTATAATTTTTGTCAGCCTCTTGCCCCCTTTAGGCGCCAGGGTTTATTTAAAAAAAAATACAGATTTTTGAGATCCAAATTTCAAAAGGCTGTGGTTTGAAAATGATAAGAGATAGAGTCCTACTCTAAAGTAGAAAAATGTCAGGTATAAGCCAAAGTATATAAGTAAATACATTTTAAGCATCTAATTTGCATATAATTTGCATACCATGACATTATATATTGGCGGTTATGTTATTTACAGTACATACACACTAATGAACATATTATAATAGTTTTTTTTTCTTATTCTGAAAAAAAAAATATATATATAACAGTAATTTGTAAAAGCAACATTACCAAAATAAAGAATAACTACAACTTCTAATATACCATAACTAGTAAAATGTATGCAAATAGTTATGAGAAATATACACATGTACTGTATGTGTGTGGTTGCAGTTGCTTTATCTTTTCTTATCCATCCATGTGGCATAGTTAGTACTTTTTTAGAGTGTGGAACCTCTCATAAAGCACAGCACACAGCCATCACTTTTATTACGATCACTGCTTTGATTAGTGCATTCTCGCTGACTATGTTTACCCCTGCCTCTCCCTCCTCTACTGGGTAAAGTGTCAGGATGACCAACACGTATTTGTCCTAAACAGCTGTCAATAGAAGCCGCATTATTAGATTAGATTAGATTAGATTAGATTCAACTTTATTGTCATTACACAAGTACAGGTACAAGGCAACGAAATGCAGTTTAGGTCTAACCAGAAGTGCAATAGCAGCAAGTGCAGGATATATACAGTGGTTGCATACGTGCAGGATATGGAGATGTACAGGATTTACAGGTAATATGTACAATGAATATAAATATACAGATGGTTATTACTATAACAGGTGAGTGTGTGCCATAAATATAATTACAGGTGTCTCTTTCTATAAACAGCATTTACAGGTGAATATGTACTATAAATGTAAATGTAATATACAGATGTCTCCAACTATAAACAGAATTTTACAGGTAGATGTACACAATTGTATGTTAGCTTAAGGTAAGCAGTAGATTTAAGGTAGTGCAAATTATTCCCAAACTCCCTGTCACTACCGCGGCCACGGCAGTACACCCCGGCTTCTATCACCTGTGCTAAAGGTAAAGCTGCAGGTGCTAAAGGTAAAGCTGCAGGTGCTAAAGGTAAAGCTGCAGGTGCTAAAGGTAAAGCTGCAGGTGCCAAAGGTAAAGCTGCAGGTGCTAAAGGTAAAGCTGCTAAAGGTAAAGCTGCAGGTGCTACGCGCTCATGGCTTCCCTTCCCAACATCCCCTTTACTACCGCGGCCAGAGCGACTAGTTTTCCTCCCGTTTCTTTCACTGATGTTTGGCAAAATGTGGGAAAAACAGCGTGTGCTTTATGAGAGACACTGAGAAAGGCACGAGCAGCGCGCTGTCCAAGTTACACGCACTCACTCATTCTCACTTTCACTCGGCTGAAAAGACTCTAAAGGTAGATGTCCTCCCTCAGAATCAGAGTCAGCCATTACTAATACCAAAGCTTCATTACAGGTGTATTTTTTATTTGTCATTTTCATGTTTATCAGCTCGCGTGTAGAGAATTAGGCTTCTATTGAGCCGGTCCTGACACTCCCACTGAGACGCGTCTTTGAGGTCTTCTTCTACAAACATTTTTAATGGCAACACAAGGAACGACTAATTTTGCAAAATGTAATTGAGTAAAAAGTAAGATATTTGACATTGAATTGTAGTGAAGTTAAAGTAAAAAGTATCCCCGAATGGAAATACTTAGTAAAGTACAGATACTGGAAAAAACTACTTGAGTACATTAACGAATTACATTTACTTCGTTACTGTCCACCACTGCCGGAAGGTAAGCGGTTCAATTCCCGCTCTCCCCACAGTTCATACTGTCGTTGTGTCCTTGGGCAAGACACTTAACCCTCCTTGCCTGCAGTGGTGTTCCAGCTGTAACACTGGTGAATGGAACCTTAATGTAAGTTGCTTTGGATAAAAGCGTCTGCTAAATGACTAAATGAAAATATAAGACAAGGGATCTCTCCTGCTCATTGTTCAGTGAAACAATGGAAACAAAGAAATTGTTGAGGATAATTGAACAAGGAAAACAGATTCAGGAGCCTGACCAGTCTCAGCCCTGTCTGTCAGACATCCACGCTGTGCTCAGAGAGATGAGCGCTGCTCTGGCTGAACAGAGAGTTAGGATCGAGCAGCTGCAGATAGAGAACCAAGGTAAACAGCAACACTTTAGTAAAAACTGAACTTCTGGTTGCATGTCTGAACTGTTCATGTCACTTTCAGGACAAGCAGATAAACAGACAGTGGAAACACTGAAGCAACAACTACAAGGTGATGAGAGTCACTTGATTCATCTACACATAACAGGCATGTGTTTAAATGGTGAGTGGAAGCTGGACCCTCAGTAACACAGGGAGGACCTGCAGGAGTGTCAGCCAATAGGGCTCAACCTCACTATTTACTTTGATCTTTTACAAAGAATATAGAATTTCTTGCTGTGTTAAACCTTACTGTTTCTAATTTTACCTTTAGCACAAGCAGCTGAACTGAGCAGCATTAAGAAGAGTTCTGCTGTCACTGAAAACCAAGTGGAGGCTCTGATGAAAGACCGAGCAGGTGAGGATAAATCGGGGGTCATTTTGGCTGTATTGTGTGTAATGTGACCTCTCCAAATTAAAATGACTGCTGTTATTGAACCCTTTGGAATTTAAATACAAGTGTGGGCTCTTTGTAAAGGTAACAACCTCTAGTTTCACCCACAACAGTCAGAATCTCTCTAAGTACTACTGATACAATTTTATACACTTTGGAACACACAGAGAAAATGATTTTTTGTGTTCTCGCCTGAAATATTTAGTGAAAATAAAGGTGTCAAAGGCTTCAGGAGGTAGTTGAGGACTAAAACACACTATGGCCCAAAATAATAACTTGATGACTGCTCACATTTCAAACTTGAAAAGAATATCTGTAAAAATGAATTTTTACACCAGTTTTTATGTTGGTAGGTCCATGCGTTTTATAGAGGGACCATAGTTTATCCAAGATTTATCCAAATTGGACACATTTGGAAAACGTATGAAAAAGTGCAATAAGTTCTGAATGCTTCAACCCACAGGCATCAATGAGGGCTCTACTGAAAGCTTACATCTAGAGGAATCTGTATTTACAAACATAATCACTATATTAGTTATGAAAATTAATATTCCATAATAATAACACAATAAAATGGACATATTTACATTAAAAATAGTCAAAATGAGTGTTATGGGCCAAAATATATATTTTGGAATAATATCCACACATAAAAATTATACTGCAAACTATATACATAGGTTATAAAACTGTTGGTCAGTGTTACAAAATATGTGTCAATGTTACAATATATGTGCAACATTGTCTCTTGTTGGCAGAAAGCACAAGAGCATGTCACGTGGAGCATTTTACTGGGGTTTTTCTCTTCTGTTACTGTTACTGCACCTCTGTGAAAGGAAATACAGGTGTTATATCTTGAGCTTTCACATCAGACCACATCTGCCCCTCCCCCCTCTAAACGCTGTCTTTTGACTGCTGCTCGTCCAAAATAGCAATAAAAAGAAATGCACATGCCTCCACTACATCCTCTAACAAGTATTTTATTATTTTTGTAAGTTTTGCCATAGTTTTTACGCAAAAACTCTGTAAAAGCACAATAAACATGCGCTGCGTCATATGACGCAAGCTCTCTCATGGAGCAGCAGTGTGTTTACGCTGAGAAGGAGAAGCCTCAGGCCAAAGGAAACCCCCACGTGTTTGACACCGTTAAACTCGGGAGATCATTGGCTATCCGTCTATCGTCATGATGACCATATACGGAGAACAAGGAACGTGCTAGAAGCGTTTACATGATGCGTAATGGCCGCAGAGTCTGTGCGCTCATAGGCGGATATGTAGGACCAGCCTGCTCAAAACTCATCACAATTGGCTGAAAAGGTGTCAATCGAAGGCTAACACTTCCTGTTAGCATTCTACTAGCTTTTTCCCGGTTTTAAAAGGACTTATGGCTTTTATTATCAAAGAAATGACAAAAAATGGCGCTGCTGATTTCAAGTTGGAAATACTTTGCTGCAGTTTTTGAGCGTTGGAGGATATAACATGTTTTGTGGACCTAATTATTTTACTGGATATTATTCCCTGGAGCTTTACGGACAGACAGAGCCCAAGCTTTCAGGATTTGGTGCGGTTTTCAGTCCAAAACAGCCAGCCAAGGTAGGAACAATCTAAACTAAACTTTGTGCTTGTCTGTAAAAAAGGCTTTGGTGTCGGCGCTGTGGTTGTAACGTGTTGAAATGGTTTATATTGCTGGAAAGATGAGACTTTAAGCTTTAAATTGGTATATAGGTTGTTATGGTTTGTATGGTAAGGTATTAGTGCAAAAAAGGCGCTTTTTTGTAGCGTGTTTACGTGACGGTACCGGGACGTTGCTCTCTTGACAGGAGGTGGGATGTAAATGTATTTGCTTAAGCCTTAGGTCTAATGGAAACTAAGAAATAATTTTATTTGATTGACTGTCACTTTGCAAAGTCTTTATTGAGCATTTGTTCCTAAAACTCTGCTCAGATCACCTAAATTTTCTTGTTACTTCTTGTTTTTAATATGCATTTTTCTGTGAACCCAATGCAAGAGTTAAATAAAAGAAAACACTTCTACTTTTTCTAATTTTGGATTTATTACTTTTACCTTTAGCATTAAGAAGAGGTCAAATGTCACTGAAAACCAAGTGGAGGCTCTGATGAAAGACCGAGCAGGTGAGGATCAGTTAATGACAGGAAGTGGGAAGTAAAGGTATTTGCTTAAGCCTTAGATCTATTGAAAACTTTGTTCACTTTGTAAAGTCTTTATTGAGGATAAAGTTGAGCCCAAAACTCTACTTAGATCGCCACATTTTCATTGTTCTTGTCACTTCTTGGTTTTTATGTAACTTAACCCGATGCAGGGTTTTAATAAAAGTAAACACATATCCTCTGTTTTAG
The DNA here is from genome assembly GCA_024416835.2 of Perccottus glenii. Taxonomy (NCBI): domain Eukaryota; kingdom Metazoa; phylum Chordata; class Actinopteri; order Gobiiformes; family Odontobutidae; genus Perccottus; species Perccottus glenii. The sequence continues at coordinate 7,776,945 of CM044555.2, read as the reverse complement.
TCTTTACCAACAAGCTCTGTTTCTCTGTTTCTCTGTTTCTCAGTGAGACAAGTGGCTTTCTCAGCCTTTTTGTTGGATTCAGGCGGGGGAACTATTGGACCTTTCAACACTCACACTCCTCTAGTCTTCAGACGTGTCGTCTCAAACGTTGGAAATGCCTACAACTCAAACACAGGTGAATGAACTCACAGATGTAACAGAACATTGCTCTGCTGCTCGTGGTGATGTTAACACTGTGTTTGTTCAAAACATCCTTCAGGGGTTTTCACTGCACCAGTTAAAGGAGCCTACCACTTTGAGTTTTACATCGGGGCTCAGGGACATGCTTCACATCCTTCAGGAGCTATGTTGGTGAAGAACGGAGAACATATTTGACTCTCATTTGAACACCAGAAATCAGAATATGGCAGCTCTGCCAATGGAGCCACACTGCTCCTAGAGGCTGGGGATATTGTGTTTTTGAATCTGTGGCAAAATACAAGAATCTTTGGATGATAACGGGAGTCACCACAGCACGTTCAGTGGCCATTTGCTGTTCACCATGTGATAGAAGTTTGTTTTTATTGGTTCATTTTATTGGTCTGTCTACCTTTGATATTTTAATTCTTATAAATATAAAAAAAAATTTAATTCACAGTTGTATTGTTTGTACTGTTTGTACCACTGTTTGTATTTGACAGAATTATTCATTTTTATATTGATAAGCGTGTGTCCTTTATAAATAGAAGGCAGTATTATGAATGTAAAATGCTGACGTGTATCTGTTTTAGTAAGGGTCAAATAATGTATTTACAGACGCCATATCGAACACAACGACTGTCATTTATAAAGAGAAGTTAATAAACCCAGTGGAATTCTATAAACTATGAATATGTTCATGATACTTAAGTAGCTGATTAGCTTTATATAAAGTTGTCCAGTTTTAGACCTTTTAGTTTTAAAATCAGGATAATTTAAATCGAAAACTCTGTCCAGATATTTATAAACTGCTTTGTTGTAATATGACCTGAATGAATGAGAAGGGACAGATGTTAGTTTAGTATCTGTCCCCTCAAAGCCACCAGACCCCATCTCCAGTGAGCTCTGTACAGTTAATGTATTAACTGTACAGTTAATTCTTCTCGTAACAAAATTCCTTCCTCAGAGCATAGATAATAATAACAACATATATAACACTTTAAATATTGCACCGGATTTAAGGGGTCCATTCTGAGACAGGTTCTAAGACCTTTTTAAACCAGTACTCTCACTTTGAACACATGCATTTGCTTGTAATTGTTGCTATTGACCACAATCCAAAGGCAATATATTTTCAAACTATTTTTTTCTTTTCTTGTAACTGAAAGATGTGATTGCTTTCATCTGGATCAAAACATCACATGTCTCCTGCTTATATTACACAGTGGGTTATTTCAGTGGGCTACAACACAGAAAAGATTGACTTCAGTTAAAGGATGGAGAACACTATAGTCTTTGTTCTGCTGCTGTGGATCAGCTCTGTTTCCTGGACCTCGACAAATAAGACCCTTCAAGAAGGACTAAAGGGTCCTTACTGTCCAGCAGTCATTAGGTAGACAGTGAATAAAGATCAGCAATAGCACCTTACTAAATTAAAAACATAATTTAGTAAGTAACTGCAAGTAACCTTAAATCTAAAGTAAGTCATGTATTAATCGTCCTATACAATAAAAAAATATATTACTCTAAATAAATGGTGCAATACATTTCTTGTGTTGAATACATTTGTCACAGAGAACGTGTGAAAATTCACAAGATTGTCATCAACAGTTTTCATCAAGATACAAAACCTAGACAAATATTGATTTAATGTTATAGATAAAAACTTCTCTAACTGTATTGTGTGGAAGTGACTGATGAATGGAAATGATTGTCCTTATGCTTCTTGTATGAACACACTGACACACAAACTTACTTATCGAAAAATGTCCCATCTGTGTCAAACAAATAAAAAGATTTATTTTGTAATATTAACAAACTAAAGGAAGGAGATTTAAACAAAAATAATAATAACACAAAAGTGAATCTGGGATATTGTGGTAATGAATAATTGTAATTTAACTGTACTTCCATTTTAGTCCATGCTTAAATCTATTTTTATTGTTATACTTTAATAGAATAGGAAATGATGCCCCCCTTCAGCCACACCAAAGAGTTTTACTGTGGCACAATTTTTAATAAAAAAAAAAAATACTCAGAGACAAATGACTACCACCAGAGAACAACAGCTGTTACGACCTGGCTCAACAGTCGTAACAAAAAGTGAGACATAGTTTGAAGGCAGAAAATAACTGGTTTATTATTTATTCATTAGAAAAATAATAATAGATTTCATTAATATTACATTACAAGTTCCACAAGGAGTGTAAAACAGTATAAAACAGTCCCAGTAAGCGAAGAGCAATTAAAATAGTCTAAATGGATTAAGTGCTTTTTTAAAGAACACTATCTGATTTTGTGATTTATTCAAAGAATGTAGTTTAAGCTTAAATAATCATTTACAGTTGTGCTCATACGTTTATGAGTTTATAAACTATTCATTTTTTAAAGGATATGAATGATAACACAAAACTTTTGTGTTATCACAACGTTACACCCAGTGTTGTGCCTGAACGCATTCCTTGAACGATAGTTCATGAACTTGTTCATATTTTGGGCGAACGTGAACTGAACGTGCTGTATTACTGCCTGATGAACGTTACTGTCAACTCGTTCAGTTTGGTGTCTGTGAACGGCACTCTCTCTCAGGTTAACATCGTTCAATAGCAGTGGCGGCTGGTGGTGATATTGGGCGGAGGGGCTGATAGATCCATTTTTATATTTACTAGCGCACACTATTGCAAACATATAATTTATTGATATATAGATATATTAGCCTAATAATGAACGTATATGTCTGATCAGAACATTGCTCTGCTATAATCAGTCAACAACACTCAGCTCCAGAATACACGGACTGTGGCCAGAAACAAATTACGCATCTACCACCACAACCACTCACATTATCACCGGTGTTTACTAAGTTTCATTCTATTAGCATTTGTAGCTCAAAGACAGATCAGATCACACTGAGTGTGAACAAGTTGAAGCTGTAACCCAGGGGGCGCAGTGGCTCAGTGGTAGAGCGGTCGTCCTTTAACCGTAAGGTAGGCGGTTTGATTCCCGCTCTCCCCACAATTCATACTGTTGTTGTGTCCTTGGGCAAGACACTTAACCCTCCTTGCCTCCAGTGACACAGCACTGGTGTATGAATGTGTGTGAATGTTGCTCTGGTGTATGAATGGTGTGTGAATGTTGGGACAACGGATAGAAATTAGCCTACGGCTACAATCTGGCATGTTTACATTCATGGGGTTGTGTCTCATGTATGTTCATTAACATGCACTGTCCCAATCAAATAAAAAAAAATAAAAAAACGTTACTCTGAAGCAGCTAAAGTGAATGTGTTTTAAACCCGTTGGCTGCGCACAAACTGTCGGAGATCAGCGTGCTCGCTCCGTGAGCTGAGCCTGACTTACGTAAGTGCCCTGACGCTGGGCAGAAGAGAGCCAAGCTACCGGAGACACCGACAGCTGCTAATCCGAAACACTACTACAGCCAACTGTCACAGTTACAATCAGGACAGAAGCACTATTCTTGACAACATAGCACGTTTTTGAAGCATGTAGCCTATCAACAAAAAAAATAAATAAACCCAGATCCACATAAATTAAAAGCACATTAACACTAAACAATAAATCAGTAATAGGCTACTCACCACGTTGACGTGTAATCGTCCTGTTGTGTCCAGGGTTACTGTCCCAGTCACTGCCTGAAAATACTGTAGAAATCCATCTTCTGTAGTCCCTTGGCTGAACGCGATTTACTCTCTTCTTATAATAGTCTTAGTCTTATAAAATCATCACAAATGTCACTGTCTACTTACATCCATTGCTAGCATCATTTAATTTCTATCAAACATACTTACTAGATAACGCTAACTACATTTACCGCCATGTCCTTTTAAACGTTTAGCTAGCCACGGCTTTCTAGTGTACCGTGTCCGAAAAGCCTCTAGTGTAAGACGCTTCCTTGTCTTTCACCTGCTGTCTGATGTTAATTTGTGGCTGGTCCGGTCCCATTTCTTTTATTTTTTGTTTTTCAGCCAGTGGTCTTCTTTCAAACGGAGTTTGAAGAAGAGATTGCACGGTTTCTTTCTCGTGTGATGTCGACGCCATTGTCAACTCGAATCTCACTGCCGCCGCCGCGGTTGGGTGTGGTCACGCACTGCCACGTGACCACACCCAACTCATGTTATTCTCCGATGGGCGCAGAGGCAAAGCGCCCATCGGAGAATTATTACTGCGCGTCACTGATTGGTTGAATTGATCATATTTAGTGACGTTTTATAGCATATCAGAGCTCCATTGGTTAGATAGTGAGGGCGCCCTTTCTCGGCGCCCCGAGCATAAAACTACCATAGACTGTAAAAAGAAAACTACACATTTAAGATGTTATGCGGCACATGATGAAGCTGGTAGACAAAAGACCCCTCCCCACCCTCTCCCTCATTCTAGTGTGAAAAACACGTACAGAAGAAAGTCATGTTTTTTTCAAACTGAATTTTTTTATTTATTTTTTTTTACTTGGTAGGAGGGGCGGCGCCCCAGCGCCCATAATAGATCAGCCGCTCCTGTTCAATAGGGTGCCAGATTTCTATAGAGCCTTCCAGGCAAAAACCAGGCTAAAGCACACCGTAAACGTGTCTTAATATGTAGCAGAAAAACACCAAATCTGGCAACACCAGCCACCAGTGTCGCACGCCGCCGCGTCATCAAAAAAAAAAAAAGCATGGAGGCGACAGCAGCATGTAGCAAGAAGGCGTATGATCATTTAGAAGGAATTTTTATGATGTTTATGACAAGAGAGTTGAGCCCATGGGTGACAGAGCCTTTGAAGCCACTGTGGAACGCACTCTGCCTGACCTCCTCAAGGCTCCACAGACTGTGCATGGTTTTAAAGATCACAGACTTATTAATATTGAATAAATAATGCAGTGTGTCTCCATTGGCAGAGCTGCCATATCCTGATGTCTAAAGACCCTGACTTTAGACAAGATTACTAGAATCTGTTACAGCCTGATTAACTGGACAACTTCATATTTAAATTTCATAAACATGTTCAAATTTACATTTACATTTACATTTACATTTAGTCATTTAGCAGACGCTTTTATCCAAAGCGACTTACAAGTGAGGATAACAATGGAAGCAATTTTAACAACACAAGGTACAAAAAGCATAAGTGCACAAAAAACTAGTCAGTTTAAACCCAGCGCAGTATATAATGCTAAGGATAAGAGAATTTTATTTATTTATTTTTTATAGAAAGGAATCGATAGAAAGGAAGTAGGACTCAGTGTTTGTCAGAGATGTGTTGACGGAAGAGATGTGTTTTCAGGTGTTTTTTAAAGATGGCTACAGAATCTGCTGATCTTGTAGCAGCAGGTAGATCATTCCACCAATGTGGAACAGATCCAGAGAAGGTACGTGAGAGTGATTTTGTACCTTTTTGGGACGGTACCACCAGACGTTGTTCATTTGCAGAGCGCAGGGATCTGGTAGGAACGTAGGTCTGTATTAGTGAGTGGAGATATGGGGGTGCAGAACCAGAGGTGGTCTTGTAGGCCAAGAGCATAGCTTTGAACTTGATGCGGGCGTCAACCGGGAGCCAGTGTAACCTAATGAATAGAGGAGATACGTGCGCTCTCTTCGGTTCATTAAAGACCACTCTTGCCGCTGCATTCTGGATCAGCTGCAGAGGTTTGGTTGTGCAGGCGGGAGTCCAGCCAGTAGGGCATTGCAATAGTCCAGTTTGGACAAGACAAGAGCCTGGACTAGAATTTGCGTGGAGTGCTCTGATAGGAAAGGTCTAATTTTTCTAATGTTGTAGAGGATGAATCTACAGGACCGGGTGGTGCTGGCGACATGACTTGTGAAGTTTAGCTGATCATCAATTACCACTCCCAGATTTCTGGCAGTGCTGGACGGTGTAATGGTTGATGGGCCTAGTTGAATGGAGAGGTTGTGGTGGGTCTTTGGATGGGCCGGAATCACAAGGAGTTCTGTTTTTGCAAGGTTCAGCTGCAGGTGATGGTCCTTCATCCAAAGTGAGATGTCGCTCAGACATGCCGAGACGAGCAGAGACCGTCGGATCGTCAGGATGAAATGACAGGTGGAGTTGAGTGTCATCTGCATAGCAGTGATAGGAAAAGCCATGCTTCTGGATGACAGAGCCAAGGGATGTCATGTATATGGAAAAGAGTAGCGGTCCGAGCACTGAGCCCTGTGGCACCCCTGTATTGAGATGTTGGGACTCAGAGACCTCATTTCTCCAGGATACTCTGAATGACCTATCCGAGAGGTAAGACTTGAACCATTGCAACGCCATTCCAGAGACACCCATCGCCCTGAGAGAAGACAGGAGGATGTGATGATTAACAGTGTCAAAAGCAGCAGACAGATCCAGTAAGATGAGTACAGATGACTTGGATGTTGCCTTTGCCAGTCTCAGAGCTTCGATGACTGAGAGCAGGGCAGTTTCGGTGGAATGACCGCTCTTGAACCCAGACTGGTTCTGGTCCAGGAGGTTGTTCCGTGTGAGAAAGGATGAGAGCTGAGTAAACACAACTCGCTCCAGAGCTTTGGCAATGAAGGGAAGGAGGGAAACCGGTCTGTAGTTTTCAAGCAGAGTAGGGTTAAGAGTGGGTTTCTTCAGTAGTGGTGTGATGCGGGCCTCTTTGAAAGCTGTGGGGAAAGACCCAGTGGAAAGAGATGAGTTGATGATGTGGGTGAGAGCGGGCACGACAGATGGAGAGATGGCCTGAAGGAGATGTGTGGGGATGGGATCCAGCAGGCAGGTAGTAGGGTGGTTAGAACTAATGACCTTGGAAACATCTGCTTCAGTTAGAGGAGAGAAGGAAGTGAGCAAACACATATCAGGGGTCTGAATGAGCTCGACAGGTGGTGGCGCAGAGAACTGACTGCTGATGGTGGTCGTTTTCTTTACAAAGAAAGACGCGAAATCATCAGCTGTTAGATCCGATGAAGGTGGGGGAGCAGGCGGACAAAGGAGGGCGGAAAAGGTTCTAAAGAGAGTGCGAGTCAGGTGAGTTGATTAACCTAGAATGGTAGTAGACAGTTTTTGCAGAGGTGACATCAGCGGAGAAAGTAGAGAGGAGAGACTGGTAGATAGAGAGGTTAGCAGGATCTTTAGACTTGCGCCATTTTCTCTCAGCTGACCGGAGGCTGGCGCGATGCTCGCGTAGAACATCGGGGGCAGACGAGGATGTACGGGCTGGTCTAGATGTAAGGGGGCATAAGTTGTCCAAACAGGATGTAAGCGTGGAGCACAGAGTGTCGGTGGCGGTGTTAGTGTTTAAAAGAGAGCTCCTCAGAAGAGGGGAGCGCAGAAGAGACAGCAGAGGAAAACGGGAGGGACTGAGTGTACGCAGGTTGCGTCGGAAAGTGACCAGCGGTAAAACAATTGCAGTGTCTGGAGAAGTTAGGTCAAGGTCGAGAGTAATGAAGAAATGATCGGAAGTGTGCAGTGGCGTGACCTGAGTGTGGCGAGTGGAGCAGTATCTTATGTAGATAAGATCTAGTTGGTTACCAGACTTGTGGGTTGCCGATGTGGAAACCTGCTTGAGGTCAAATGATGCAGTTAGGTTAATGAAGTTAGCAGCCTGTGGCTTTTCAAGGTGGATGTTGAAGTCTCCTAATACCACCAGAGGGGTGCCATCGTCAGGGAAGGATGAAAGAAGCGCATCCAACTCCTCCAAGAATATAGTGTTTCCACATGGTCAGAGCAAGAAACACTGACTCTGGACAGTAGGGCAAACACCAGTCTGTGAGACAATAGTGAGCATAAGAGGGACACACACTGGGTTTATTAACTTCTCTTTATAAATGTTATGTTTGATTGTCTTCTGTAAAACTCTATGAGAACTACAGAAGTGATAAGTTCAGTGGTGCAGCTCAGTGACACAGTGAAGCACAGTCTGTCAGGGGCTGGTGTACTTTTTCATGTCCAGTTCCAAAGAAAAGTTTTACTGATTAGGAATTCATAAAAAATGTATACTTAGGGCCAAAAGATTTCCACCAGTGAACTACAGGGTTAATCTTTCAGTAAGCCATAATGCAACTTTAGATAAGACAAAACAAGAGACTGCTTTAGTTTTAACTTAGTTTATAACACAGTAACTTTGACCTTCACTTCTGAATTACTGGAATGGCTGATTGTTTATTGATGATGATTGATTTATATTTGTATGATTATTGATTAACAGCCTTTCCCAAATTTTGTTTATACCAGTTATACTTTTATTTTTATCTTAAAATAAATGACTGATTAACTCCAGTTTACTGTTGGAAACTGGTGCTGAGAAGGATCCAACATTTGATACGAGAAAATATTGAGATTTCATGAAGAACATTGTTAAAATATACACAGTATGTTTGTAAGAAAAATCCTTACAACAATGGGGAAAGTAAAAAGAAATGCAGACGGTTTATTTGAGAACAACACGGGATGTACAGAAGCATAACTCAGACATAAGTTGCTGCAGGGAAAACACGGAAAGAAGAACTTAAATAGAGCTTACAGTAAATCTGCAGGATGAATGTAAAATGGTGACAGATGGATAAAGAAAAGAAGTCTTTATGACCCCTCACAGATATAGCTTCTTTTTGATACGTGGACAGATGTGGCCTGAGGTTCACATTACAAACCTTCACTAGTGTCTACGTTGGTTTAAAAAGCACTTTGCTGACCATTTACTTTAAAAATCAAAATGTCTTTGACTTTACACTTCAATAATTACAACAGACAACAGAGCGTTTAAAGTACCTTTACTTATTTGACTTTTGAGGTGTAATTACATTCGCCACCAGGGGGCACTGTTTATGCTTATTTGATAATTGTTGGCATTGAACAAGCCTAAACTCCAGCAGAATGCTGTCATGAGTTTACATGATTATATAAGCTTTAACTACATTCTTTGACCATTACTAAACCAGATACAAAGTGTTAAAACAGATTATGGTATTATCAGAATAAAATGATGCTATTAAACACAAAGTGATGATTGTGAATTAAAATGTTTTCATAATTTCAGATTTTAAATATACGAGCTGCATTGGATTAATGAAAAGAATGCAGTCTCACATGGTGAACAGCAGATGGCCATTAAACGTGTTGTGGTGATGGTCATTATCATAGAGTTTGTCATTTTGCAATAGACGCAGAAACACAACATCCCCAGCCTCTAGGAGCAGTGTGACTCCATTGCCAGAGCTTCCATATCCTGATGTCTGGTGTTCATATGCCATAAAAATATTTTCTGTGTTCTTCACCAACATAACTCCTGCGGCATGGTCCTTATCTCCAAATCCACCCATGTGAAACTCAAAGTGATAGGCTCCTTTAACTGGTGCAGTGAAAACCCCTGAAGGATGTTTTGAACAGACACAGTGTTAACATCACCACGAGCAGCAGAGCAATGTTCTGTTACATCTGTGAGTTCATTTACCTGTGTTTGAGTTGTAGGCATTTCCAATGTTTGAGACGACATGTCTGAAGACCAGAGGAGTGTGAGTGTTGAATGGTCCAATAGTTTCAGAGCCTGAAGGCACCAAAGCGGCTGAGAAAGCCACTTTCTTCACTGAAAAACAGAACTTGATAGTAAAGACTGAAAGTGAGAATAGACCATGTGTATAGTTCTTTCATTTAAATTAAATTTGGGCTCAAATGCTCCATTAAAAAGAGAATTTGCAAAAAAAACGGCTAACAAACATGCTAACAGCCCAAGCAAATACTTTTACATCCCATACTCCTGTCATTAACTGATCCTCACCTGCTCGGTCTGCTGTCAGAGCCTCCACTTGGTTTTCAGTGACAGCAGAACTCTTCTTAATGCTGCTCAGTTCAGCTGCTTGTGCTAAAGGTAAAAGGAGAAATAATAGTTGTTTTACACAGCAGGAATCCGTTATGTGTAGATGAACAAGTGACTCTCATCACCTTGTAGTTGTTGCTTTAGTGTTTCCATTTCATTGGTCTGCTTTTCTAGTTTAGCTGCTTGTCCTTAAAGTGACATTGACAGTTCAGACAATTCAGTGAACAAAAAAGTTAAGTTTTCACTGAAGTGTTTACCTTGGTTCTCTGTCTGCAGCTGCTCCATCCTAACCCTCTGTTCAGCCAGAGCAGCGCTCATCTCTCTGAGCACAGCGTGGATGTCTGACAGACAGGGCTGAGGCTGGACTGGCACATTCTCAGGACTCTGTTTTCCATCTTCAGTCATCTTAGTATCCTGAAGTTCAGCTCCGGGCAGACAGCAGATCAGCAGCAACAGTGAAAAAAGTCCAACGTGGTTCATTCTGACACTAACAATTAATATACGTGTAAGGCTCATAGTAATAATACATTGTTTTAATTTACTTGATAAATATGGTTAAAAACACCTAAAATATATTAATTCACCCCACTATTTTTTTTATTTTTTTATTTACATTGTCTGGAGTAAGCAAACAAGATGCTTTAACTGTGTAATGCAATACTTTGTAGTGTCACGAGGGGGCGCACCGATAACAGGAGAAAGGACTCCAAGAAGCAGAACTGAAGAATAAACCCTGCAGTCAAATGATGAACAAGACAAAGTCATCTGCCTCTTGTATTGTTTTCTCAGGGTTTACATTCTCACAAACACATGAATGTGTTTGATTGTAGAGATGAGTTTGGTGGTGGATAAAGAAGGCTGTGAGCCCCCCTCTCTGTCTGCCCCAGGTGTGAATGTGGTGAATGTAAAGCTCTTTGGTATTAATCACTATTAACACTATTATATAACTACATATAATCACTACAATCACACACATGAACCTGACCTCACTAAACAGATCTATCTATCTATTTTTATATTTATATATATATATATATATATATATATATAAATAAATATATATATTTATAGAGAGAGAGAGAGAGAGAGAGAGAGAGAGAATCTATTAATAATATTAGGGTTGTGTTTTTTCCACTCACAATTCTTATTGCAGTACACTGTAATATTAATAAAATATTTCTGATTCAAAGATTTCCTCAAAATCAACAGAAAATAAAATGTCTGTTTACATAAACGGACATGTCTTTACCACATCAAACAATCTATTTTGTTTGACAAATCTTGTCAACCTAGGATTCATCTTTAAAATTTCATCTTTTAAAATACTTAATAATTTTTAGGCTAAATAATACTGTATCTTAAGGTCACATTTTCTTTACAGGGGTGTCTTGTTTTAATAAATTGGTTCAGTATGTGAGACTAAAAAGGTCTACACACCTCATAGACCTTTGGACAAACTATCTGTCTGATAAAAATGACTAGTTTCTGTTAACTCCATCCTGCAGCTTTGGTAAGATATCATTGTAACTGATCTGGTAGGACTATTATTTCTGAATGAAAACACTCTCCTGTCACTTTAGCTATAGCCTAAGAAATCAACCTTATTAAAAAACATTGTTTTCTTAAGAAACATTTGGAATTGTAAGTAGAAAGGTACAGTAGTTCATAAACAACTTATTACTTACCCTCGAGTAATGCACTGCAGTGAAGTTAGTTTGATGTTGGGCATTAGACAGAAATAACTCTGTGATCCTCTGTGGCTCTCACCAACAATGAACCTAGAGCTCAGGAGCTAGAACTAATAAAAGCAGCCTTCTCAAAAGGCTTGGTTTAAATTTAGGGGCCGTCCGTAAATTGTCTCAGTGTAGAAAGCCACACCTCAACTTCTAGGTCATGTGACTAACTGACCTCAAAACAAAGCTGAATATCACTTAAAAATAGAACATTTGTGGAAATGCACAAGCTTGGAAGTCGACAGACTGCACTTGAAGAAGGTAATCATGTCACTAAATGATAAAATAAAACAGGCCAGATCTGCCTATTTTTCTAATCTTGTTGTTCTGAACAAGAAAAATCATCAAGTCCTGTTTGACACAATATCAAGAATTGTCTTTCCTTTAGCTCCTCATGTACCAGTCCACTCAAAATCTGACTGCAACAGGTTTTTACATTCCTTTGTGAATAAGGTACATGATATAAGAGCCAGTATAAACCCATCCTCTGTAAACACATCTTGGAGTTTATCTCCTCAGTGCTCTTGGTCCACCTTCTCACCTGTCACTGAAGAGGATATTAAGGGTCTACTAAAAAAGGTGAAACCATCATCAAGCCCTCTAGATGTAATGCCAACTTCGTTGCTTTTAAATGTATTTGATTTAGTTGGTCCATATGTTGTTAAACTAATCAACCTTTCTCTTTTAACTGGTTCTGTGCCCAGCTCTTTTAAACAAGCGGCCGTCAGCCCCATTCTGAAAAAGCCCAATTTGGATTCTTTTGAACAAAACAACTAGGCCAATCTCTAAATTGGCTTTTTTTATCTAAAATCCTGGCGAGAGTGGTGGCGGAGCAGCTGACAGTGTTTCTTAATGAAAATAATTTTATAGATAAATTTCAGTCAGGCTTCCGAAAATGTCATTCAACTGAGATTGCCCTGCTGAAGATATCGAGTGACATTATGATGGCGGCTGACTCTGGGCAGTACTCTGTCTTGATCCTACTGGATTTATCGTCTGCTTTTGATACTCTGGACCATAATGTATTGTTAAAGCGTCTGCAAAATGAAACGGGTTTCTCTGGATCAGTTCTAAAGTGGTTTTCCTCTTACCTGAGTGACAGATCATTTTGTGTCTCTATTAACAATATTCTGTCTGAAATGACCCCTCTGTCATATGGAGTTCCTCAGGGCTCAGTCCTAGGTCCTCTTCTGTCTTTATTGTACATACGCCCTCTTAGTGAAATAATTCATGGTTTTAAAAAATCTTATCTTATCACTTTTATGCCGATGACATTCAGTTGTACTGTTCTTTTAAAGACTCTGAGTTTCATAAACTTACTGATTTGTTGAACTGCTTGTCTTGCATAAAGAACTGGTTATACAATAACTACCTACAGCTGAATACAAAAAAAGACTGAAACTTTGATCTTTGCACCAGAGCAAAAAATACCTCAAATCAAACAACACCTTGGTTCCCTGGGTTCTTCCGTCCAGTCGAGCCTCAGAAACCTTGGTGTTCTGTTTGACCAATCTATGTCTCTGGACAGTCATTCTAGACAGTTGGTCAAAAACTGTTTTTATCATTTGAGAAACATTTCTAAATTGAGAGTGTTATTGTCTAAAGCTGACTTGGAGATGATTATTCATGCTTTTATCTCTTCTCGTCTTGATTATTGTAATTCTCTTTTTACTTGTTTTAACAAATTGTCTCTGAGTCGGCTACAAATGGTGCAAAATGCTGCAGCCAGGCTTTTAACTGGAACCAACAGAAGGGCTCACAATTCCCCGGTTTTATCCTCATTACATTGGCTTCCAGTCAAATTCAGAATTGATTTTAAAATTTTAGTCTTGACTTTTAGAGCTCTGCATGGACAGGCCCCCCAGTACATCATGACCTGCTGACCCCTTACTCCTCCTCCCGCGCTCTTTGATCTTCTGGTCAAAACCTTCTAACGGTCCCCAAAACCCATTTTAAAACTCGGGGAGACCGGTCTTTCCAGGCAGTCGCCCCCAGACTCTGGAACGCCCTGCCTCTGTCACTGCGAGTGGACGTTTCTGTTGATTCTTTTAAAAAGCAGCTGAAGACACTTTTATTTAAACAAGCTTTTAGTTGATTGGGCTTTTTATGTTTTTAATATTTTGTGGTTTTAATTTTTATTCTCATTGTTTTATTGTTCTTTTAGTGCATTTTGTAAAGCACTTTGTGATTTATATATGTGAATATATAAATAAATAAAATTTACTTACTTACTTACTTACTTACTATTATTTAAAATGTAAACCAAGATGGTGCCTTCCATTGTTCTTGTCTAGCTGTTTGAGGTTATTTGAAAGCTTAAAAAAAAAAGAAACTACATATACAAGTACAATTAGTTGTTAGCTTCAGTAGGCCCAGTGAGTCATGAAGTGAACGTTTGTAGAAAGAACATATTTTGTTGAGGTCATATGAGGAAGAGGCAGGGAGGAGAGTCAGATGTGGAGGAGGGACTGGTTTCAGGTCAGGGGTGATGGACATGTTTATGAAAAGCTGCTGGTGAATAATGTTGATTTTGGACTGGAAAATAAAAGAAAGTTAGGGTTTCTCTGTGATAAATAAGTGAGAGATATTTTCCAATGGTTTTAGGAGATAGTTTATGGTCGACAAAAACCCTCGTTCTAGAGATAAAGTTCAGCTCTCAAACCAGTTAAACTCAAAATTGAGTTTGGAGCACACTAGTACTAGTAAGCACTTAGATGCTCACTACTACAACTAGTCTGTATTTTTCATCTCAGCATTTGAGCCTCTTTTCTACGTACTCTGGTGATAGGGGACTCCATTACCCGCAATGTTAGACTTGAGACGCCAGCCATTGTCCACTGTTTACCGGGGGCCAGGGCTTCCGACATAGAGGCTAACCTTAGGGTGCTGACATCACACAGGAAGGGAGAGTTTCCCAGGACACATACTCGCACTACATACAAGCAGATAGTTATTCATGTCGGCACCAATAATGTGAGAATGAGGCAGTCTGAGGTAACCAAAGATAGCCTAGCTAGAACTTTTGAGCTAGGGAACAAGATGAGTCGGCATCAATTAATTGTCTCTGCCCCCCTCCCCGTAAGGGGTAGTGATGAACAGTATAGCAGACTAGTTTCCATGAACCGGTGGCTGGCCCCGCATTGTAGTCAGAAAGTTTATGGTTTTGTGGATAACTGGCCTACTTTCTGGGGCCGCCCAGGCCTGCTGAGGGCAGACGGCCTGCTGAGGGCAGACGGCCTGCTGAGGGCAGATGGCCTGCATCCTACTGGACAAGGTGCTGCCATTTTGTCTAGTAATATAGACAGGTGCATTCAATGCATTTGACACAAGGAATCTCAGCAGGTCGCAGGAATTAGAGAACCTGCTATTGCGGGTCTGGAACTGGATAATGTAGCAGCTTTTAGTTGTCTGGTTAGGCCGTATCAATCCAATGTCTACTGCCCAAATCTATTAGATATGGTAAATTTATTTAGTCCTCAAACACATCTGAAAACTCACAGAGTCAGTGACCCAAAAGCATCATGTCCTCATGTTACTATCGCTCCACTGGACCAGCCCTCAAATGCAGGCTCTACGTCAAGACTGAAGATTGGTCTCCTGAATGTGTGGTCTCTATCCTCCAAAGCACTCTTAATTAATGATCTTATTACTTCTCATTGCTTGGATTTACTATGTCTTTGTGAAACTTGGCTTAGGCCCAATTTTTTTCTGCCACTAAATGAAGCCTCTCCCCCTGATTATGCATATGCACAGGTAGGTCGCACGTCGAAGCAGGGTGGTGGTGTTGCAGCCATGCATAAAGCTGCATTTTGCTTTACAAGTTCATCATCACAGACAAAATTTAACTCATTCGAAGTGTTACTCATCAAACATATTCCTTCTCAAATTAACGGAAGGAAGCCATTTTATTTAGCTGTAGTCTATCGCCCTCCGGGTCCCTACTCTTCTTTCTTGGATGAGTTAGGAGTTTTCCTCTCGGACTTAATAACCCACACTGATAACATCCTTCTAGATGGTGACTTTAATATTCATCTAAATAAGGAGTGTGATCCTCTGGCCAAAGCATTTCAATCACTGCTTACAACCCTGTCTTTCAACCAGTTTGTTCATGAGCCCACACACATTAGTGGAAACTATCTGGATCTTGTTTTGGCTCGGGGAATAGATGTTTCCCATCTCTTCGTCTCCTCTCTTTCATCTGCTGTTTCAGATCACTCACTGGTGGAATTTGAGATTAGTTATAGACTCCCCTCAAATTCTGACTATTGCGTAGTGTCTACACAGAATTTTAGCGCGGCTGCAATGGAAATGTTTGCCACATGGCTGACAGATGTTCTTCCTAATTTAACTCCACCTGGAAACTCAATAGAAGCCTACACAAAGGAGGTAAATGCAACCCTCTCGGCCATCACTGACTCAGTGGCACCCCTCAGGACAAAGCCCAGACCAACCAGACGACCTACACCATGGTATAACGAGGAAACCCGGGCTTTAAAACAGGCCTGCAGGAGTTTTGAACGCATATGGCGCAAGTAAAAAACTAATATAAATTATCAAAAGTGGTGTTTGTGTGTAAACACCTATAAGCACGCCCTCAGCACTGCAAAGATGGCTTATTTCTCATCTCTAATCAGAGAAAACCGGCAAAACCCCAGGTTTCTATTTGGGACAGTTGCTAAACTAATCCAACCAAGAACAACTGAACAAAGACTCCTCTCCCTTTAGTGCACAAGACTTTTTAGATTTCTTTAAACATAAAATTGAAGATATCAGGGATAATATTTTGGTTTTGTCTTCCTCAGCTCCGGGTCCCATTCACTTGGATCCACTGACCTCTTGTCTCTCAGTCTTAGATCCTTTATCCCTCGATGAGCTGACAAAGGTGGTTTCTTCATGTAAAGCAACTACGTGCCTTCTGGATATCCTGCCAGAAAAACAGCTTAAAGAACTGTGGCCCTATGTAGGGCAAATTATGTTAAACATTATAAACTTGTCCCTGTCTACTGGCACCGTTCCTTCCCTCTTCAAACAGGCTGTGGTCAAACCCCTACTCAAAAAACCTACTCTGGATCCTGGATGCCTAAATAATTACCGTCCTGTCTCCAATTTACCTTTTCTATCTAAAGTCCTCGAAAAAGTTGTGTTAAAACAATTTACTCTATATATATCGGAAAATGACCTCCTCGAGCCGTTTCAGTCTGCATTTAGGGCCTCTTATTCCACTGAAACAGCTTTAGTTAAAGTGACTAACGATCTCCTCCTTCAGATTGACGAGGACTCATCGGCTCTACTGTTATTGCTAGATCTCAGCGCTGCATTTGATACGATTGATCATGCAGTGCTAATCAACAGACTAAAGAATGTGTTTGGCATCTCTGGCTCTGCTCTTGCTTGGTTAGAATCCTATCTGTGTGATAGGTCTCATTTTGTCTCTTTTAATAAATCCTTCTCCTCCACGGCACCAGTGATATTCGGTGTGCCACAAGGGTCTGAGCTTGGTCCCATACTTTTTTCACTATATGTTACACCATTGGGACAAATCATCAGAAGTTATGGAGTAAACTTCCACTGTTATGCCGATGATACACAGCTGTATCTACCAAAAAAAGCGAATAATACTACTGACATCAAGCGTCTTGAGGCCTGCCTCGTTTCAATTAAAACATGGATGTCTAAAAACTTCCTCCATTTGAACTCGGATAAAACAGAGCTCTTGTTAATTGGTCCTGCCAGTCATCGGCACAAGTTCAACAATCTTACTGTCTCGATCAACAATTGTGTGTTGGAGCACGGCAACACTGTGAGGAACCTTGGTGTCATTTTTGACCCCACACTATCACTGCAGCAGCACATTAGTGAGGTCACTAAACTGGGCTTTTTTCACTTGAGGAATATCTCAAAAATTCACTCCTGCCTCTCTTTAGCTGATGCTGAAATTCTCATTCATGCATTTGTCACATCCAGGCTGGACTACTGCAATGCGTTATTCTCTGGACTGCCGAGGAAAAGTCACATACTACAAATGGTCCAAAATACAGTCGCCAGACTTTTAACAAAGACCAAGAAGTTTGATCACATTACTCCGGTCCTGGCTTCATTACATTGGCTTCCTATTCATGTTAGAGCAGATTTCAAAGTTCTCCTGTTAACATATAAAATCCTTTGTGGATGCGCGCCCTCTTACCTATCTGACCTCATCACCTGGTATACTCCAGCTCGTACCCTTTGCTCTCAGGACGCTGGCCTCCTTCTACTTCCTCGAGTAAAGAAGAAGTCTGCTGGCTACAGAGCCTTTTCTTATAGAGCCCCATTTTTATGGAATGGGCTCCCGGTGGAAGTGCGGCGAGCTGACTCTGTTAAAGTTTTCAAAAGCAAACTAAAAAAATACTTATTTCACCAAATGTATGGAGACTGATTGATCATAGGTATACGTTTACACTGGTTGTAGCTGTAGGTACACGTTTACACTGGTTGTAGCTGTAGATACACACTAAACCACTCATACTATCATCACATCTACCTATTACAGTTTGTTTTTTTCTCTTTTCTCCCTTCTCCTAGGGTGGACGCAAACCTCTGACCTGCTGGGTGATGTGAGCACCGCCTGTGCTCCAGTGTGAGGGCCCCACCCCATCTGTCATCTACATTGATGTTGGCTGCGGCCCCATCCACTATTGCACACTCAGAGTGGACACTGGACACTGCCAATATAAATGTTTTTATTTGTGAATATGTTTGTGTATTTCTATGTATTTTTCAACTGTCCTGGACACATTCCTGCCCTGATGGAGGGTCTAAGGACAGGGGATGTTGTCTAGTGCAGTCTGTGAAGCCCTTTGAGGCGACTGTTGTTGATATATTGGGCTATACAAAAATAAATGTCTTGTCTTGTCTAGACAAAATTGATGGTACCCCTAGAAAAGACTGTAAATAATGTGACCAAATGGACATGTTAATTCAAGGTGTGTGCACTAATTAGCATCACAGGTGTGTACAATCTTGTAATCAGTCAGTGGGCCTATTTATAGGGCTTAAGGTAGTCACTGTGTTGTCTGGTGACATGGTGTGTACCACACTCAACATGGACCAGAGGAAGCGAAGGAAAGAGTTGTCGCTGGAGAATAGAAAGAAAATTATAGACAAGCATGATAAAGGTAAAGGCTATAAGACCATCTCCAAGCAGCTAGATGTTCCTGTGACTACAGTTGCACATATTTTTCAGAAATTTAAGATCCATGGGACTGTAGCCAACCTCCCTGGACGTGGCCGCAGGAGGAAAATTGATGACAAATCAAAGAGACGGATAATCCGAATGGTAACAAAAGAGCCCAGAAAGACTTCTAAAGAGATCCAAGGTGAACTCCATGCTCAAGGAACATCAGTGTCAGATCGCACCATCCGTCGTTGTTTGAGCCAAAGTGGACTACATGGGAGACGACCAAGGAGGACACCATTATTGAAAACAAATCATAAAAAAGCTAGACTGGAATATGCCAAACTACATGTTGACAAGCCACAAAGCTTCTGGGAGAATGTCCTATGGACAGATGAGACAAAAATGGAACTTTTTGCCAAGGCACATCAGCTCTATGTTCAAAGACGGAAAAATGAAGCATATCAGGAAAAGAACACTGTCCCTACTGTCAAACATGGAGGAGGCTCTGTTCTGGGGCTGCTTTGCTGCATCTGGCACAGGGTGTATTGAATCTGTGCAGGGTACAATGAAATCTAAAGACTTTCAAGGGATTCTAGAGAGAAATGTGCTGGCCAGTGTCAGACAGCTTGGTCTCAGTCGCAGGTCATGGGTCTTGCAACAGGACAATGACCCAAAACACACAGCTAAAAACACCCAAGAATGGTTAAGAGGAAAACATTGGACTATTCTAAAGTGGCCTTCTATGAGCCCTGACCTCAATCCTATTGAGCATCTTTGGAAGGAGCTGAAACATGCCGTCTGGAAAAGACACCCTTCAAACCGGAATCAACTGGAGCAGTTTGCTCATGAGGAGTGGGCTAAAATACCTGCTG
The DNA here is from genome assembly GCA_024416835.2 of Perccottus glenii. Lineage (NCBI taxonomy): Eukaryota > Metazoa > Chordata > Actinopteri > Gobiiformes > Odontobutidae > Perccottus > Perccottus glenii. The sequence goes on along the minus strand of CM044555.2, from coordinate 7,757,235 downwards.
AGAGGTGCAGAAGTCTCATTGACAGTTACAGGAGTCGTCTGATTGCAGTGATAGCCTCAAAAGGTTGTGCAACTAAATATTAAGTTAGGGGTACCAACAGTTTTGTCTAGGCCTGTTCCATGAGTTTATTTTTTTAAATAATTCCATTGAAGCATGGTTGAAAAGCAATGTATGACTTTCATTGGTTAACATTCATCGAATTTTTATTTATTATTACTTTTGTCAGAATAAAGTTTTTTCTGTGACCATTGTGAGTTTTTCTTTCATTGACCGAAGGGTACCAACAATTTTGTCCACGTGTGTATTGTGCCTTTATCATTATTGTTTATTACTACAATCTGTTTTATCAGAAATGTGAATGTGCTTTTAGATGAGGACTTTAGACTTTACATTATTTGAGACTAGAATATGTTAATTGAAGCCCACATTTTTAATAAAATAGAAAATGGCGCCACCTTCAAAGGGTTTATTGATTAAGAATGAATAAAAATGAATACACCAGTAAACTACAGGGTTATGTTGCCACTAAACTCATAAAGCACCTTCAGATAAGACAAGAGACTGCTTCAGATTTAAATTTGGTTATAACTCAGTAACATTGACCTTCACTTCTGAATTACTGCAATTGCAATTCTTATTGTTTTCTGCTTCCTCTAAACATTTTCCAAATGCCATTTCATTTGCTTCCTTAATTGCGCGCCACCTGATACTCTTGAGGTGGAAGGATGAGTTCCCTCCTACACATGACCAGTGGATTGCAGATCTCCTGAGATTTTTACATATGGAAAAAAATTAGATGTACAATGGCAGGCTCGACTGCAAAATTTTACAAGGCATGGCAGCCAAGTCTTGAAATACATTGAAACGTTTATAATGAGCGCCTTACCGTGACCTGAGAACCAAATCACTGCATTGTGTTGTGTTGCTGTGGACTTTGTGAATTTTATTTTTATCTATATATATTTTTTAAATTCTATTGAATTCTCTGTTAGTTATGTTTTGCTTCATTTATTAGATTAGATTAGATTCAACTTTATTGTCATTACACAAGTACAGGTACAAGGCAACGAAATGCAGTTTAGGTCTAACCAGAAGTGCAATAGCAGTAAAGTGCAGGATATATACAATGGTTGCGTACGTGCAGGATATGGAGATGTACAGGATTTACAGGTAATATGTACAGTGAATATAAATATACAGATGGTTATTACTATAAAAGGTGAGTGTGTGCCATAAATATAATTACAGGTGTCTCTTCTCTATAAACAGCATTTACAGGTGAATATGTACTCTAAATGTAGTGTAATACACGCGCACACAAGACACACACATACACACACTCACTCACTCACATACACACACACATACACACACAACCATACACACATACACACACAAACATACACACATACACACACATACACACATGCTCACATACACATACACATACACACACAGCCATACACACAGGGGAATTAAACCGGGAGAGCTATACACACAGACACTCACATACACACATACACACACAACCATACACACATACACACACACAAACATACACACATACACACACATACACACATACTCACACATACACACACAACCATACACACATACACCCAGGGGAATTAGACCGGGAGAGCTATACACACACTCACTCACATACACACACGAACACACACTCACACACACACACACACACACACACACACACACACACACACACACACACACACACACATACACACACTCGCATACACACATACACACACATCCATACACACAGGGGAATTAAACCGGGAGAGCTATACACACAGACACTCACATACCCACATACACACACATACACACATACACACACACACTAACTCACATACACATACTCTTGCATACTCACACACACACACACACACACAAACACACACTCACATACACACTCACATGCACACCTACTCACACATACACACATTCACTCACACACACTCACATACACACACTCACACACAAGCACACACACACACATACACACACTCACATACACACATACTCACACACACATATACACATACACACACACACACACACACACACACACAAACAAACATTCACACACACACACACACACACACACGTGATATACAGATGTCTCTAACTATAAACAGAATTTTACAGGTAGGTGTATACAATTGTATGTTAGCTTAAGGTAAGCAGTAGATTTAAGGTAGTGCAAACAGTGAAATGTAAACAGTTGGTACTGTATGAACAGTTGGTAGCAAAGGTGCGGTAGTGCAAGGGATGGTGGGATGGTGGGGGATGAGAGGAGAGTGGGATGGTGGTGGGGGGGTAGAAGAGTCTATGAGGGTAGTGGGATGGTGGGGGTGAGAGGAGAGTCTGTGAGGGGAGTGGCATGGTGGGGGGTGAGAGAGGAGTCTGTGAGAGGTGTGGGGTCAGCAAGGGTTAGAGTTCAGTAAAGACACAGCTCTGGGGAAGAAACTGTTCTTTAGTCGGCTGGTTCGAGTCCGGAGGCTCCTGAAATGCCTGCCGGAGGGGAGGAGGGAGAACAGTCTGTGGGCTGGGTGAGAGGAGTCCTTAAGGATGCTGCGAGCTCGACGCAGACAGCGTTTCCTCTGGATGTTTTCGATGGCAGGAAGTGGAGTCCCTGTGATGCGTTGGGCAGTTTTCACCACCCGCTGCAATGCCTTGCGCTCCGCGACAGAGCAGCACCCATACCACACTGTGACACAGTTCGTCAGGATGCTTTCTATCGCGCAGCGGTAGAAGTTCACCAGGATGGCTGAGGAGAGCTGGTTCTTCCTCAGTGTCCTCAGGAAGAAGAGGCGCTGGTGAGCCTTCTTGACCAGGCTGGAGGTGTTGGTTGTCCAGGTCATGTCAGCCGAGATGTGGGTCCCCAGGAACTTGAAGCTGGAGACACGCTCGACGTCCATTCCATTGATGTGGATGGTGTCGTGTGTGCCTCTAGACTCTTTCCTGAAGTCCACGATGAGCTCTTTCGTTTTGGTGGTGTTGAGGAGCAGGTTATTTTTGTTGCACCTGTGGACAGGTGCTGGATCTCTTCCCTGTAGGCAGTCTCATCGTTGTTGCTGATGAGACCAATCACTGTAGTGTCGTCTGCAAACTTGACGATGGCGTTGGATCCAAACACAGGCTTGCAGTCAGAGGTGAAGAGGGAGTAGAGAAATGGGCTTAGCACACAGCCCTGTGGTACACCAGTGTTAAGTGTGATGGATGTGGAGCAGGTGGATCCAGATCGGACATTCTGGGGTCTGTTGGTCAGGAAGTCCAGAATCCAGTTGCAGAGTGAGGTATTGATGCCCAAGTCTTCAAGTTTGGCTATTAACTTGGTCGGGATGATAGTGTTGAATGCTGAGCTTAAGTCAACAAACAGCATACGTGCATAAGAGTTCTTATTGTCCAGGTGGGTGAGCACAGAGTGCAGTGCCATAGCAACTGCATCCTCTGTGCTCCTATTGCTGCGGTAAGCAAACTGATGCGGGTCCAATGTGGGTGGTATGGAGTCTTTTAGGTGTTCCAGGATCAGCCGCTCAAAGCACTTCATGATGATGGGTGTGAGTGCTACAGGGCGGTAGTCGTTGGGGCACCTTGGACTAGAGTGTTTTGGCACTGGCACAATGGAAGTGCATTTGAAGCATGTTGGTACAGCTGCTTGGGCAAGAGACAGGTTGAAAATGTCTGTAAAAACCCCAGCGAGCTGCTCCGCACATGCCCTGAGAACACGACCAGGGATGTTGTCTGGTCCAGCAGCCTTGTGTGTGCTGATCCGGCTCAGTGCCTTGCAGACATCAGTGGATGAGAGTGTTAGTAGAGGGTGGTCAACTGAGGGTTTGAGCTTGGTTGCAGTTTCTCTGTTGTCTCTTTCAAAGCGAGCATAAAAGTCATTTAGCTCATTCAGGAAGTTGACATCGGTGGCTGCAGGGGTGGAGTGGGTGGGTTTGTAGTCACTGATGGCCTGGATGCCCTGCCACATGCGTCGAGGGTCAGAGTTGGAGAAGTGTCCCTCTATCTTCAGCTTGTAGCAGTGCTTGGCCTTTTTGATGCCCCTCTTCAGGTTTGCTCTGGATGTGCTGTATGTTGTATGTTGCGTGTCTTCAACAGGAGTCGCACTTCCTGATTCATCCATGGCTTCTGATTTGGGTATGTGGTGATCTGTTTCTGGGTTGTAACACTGTCAATGGTGGTATTAATATAATCCAATACAGAGGAGGTGTAGCAGTCAATGTCTGTGTGAGCACCACTGGTGGCTTGGGAAGCAAACATACTCCAGTCTGTGTGTAGAAACTTTTCCTGGAGTGTGAAATCTACTCCCACAGGCCACACCTTGATGGTCTTCACTGATGGCTTCACACGGTTGATGAGGGGTGTATATTTGGGAGTGAGGAACAGAGATATGTGATCTGATTGTCCCAGGTGGGGGAGGGGTGTCGCCACGTAAGCTCCAGCCATGTTTGTGTAGACATGGTCTAGGGTTTTGTTCCCTCTGGTGTGGCAGGAAACATTCTGATGAAATTTGGGTAGCACAGTCTTTAAGTTAGAGTGATTAAAATCACCCGCAACAATAAACGCTGCTTCCGGGTGAATAGTCTGTTGTTTACTGATGGCTGCATAAAGTTCTATCATAGCAAGCTTGGCATCAGCGTCCGGGGGAATATAAGCTGCAGTTATAATGGTGGAAGTGAACTCCCGCGGCAGATAGAACGGTCTACATTTAACCATGAGAAACTCTAGGTTAGCTGAACAATGGCTCCCAACAACAGCAGAGTTTGTGCACCAAGCTTTGTTAATATAAATACACAATCCGCCTCCCCTTGTCTTACCGGATCCATCTGTTGTTCTGTCCGCGGCATGTGATGTCCCGTGAGCTCAATAGCAGAGTCTGGTATTCCACTATTTAACCACGTCTCCGTGAAGATAAGGACGTTACAGTTCAGAAGTCTTTTGCTGTGTGTCATGTTGAGTCGAATCTCATCCATTTTGTTCACTAGCGATCGTACATTGGCAAGGAAGATACTGGGTAAAGAGAGCCGGTGAGGTGTTAGCTTTAGCCTAGCTCTAAGTCCTCCGCGTCTACCCCGTCTCTGTTTACGTTCTCGACGCCGCCTGCGAGCACTTCCGCCCGGCCGGGAAGAATGAGCTGCCACGGGCGTCCTAGTGATTTCAGGAGGGAGTCGAAGGTTGTCCATAAAACCGTCGGAAAATTGCAAACCAATATCCAAAAGCTCACTCCGGGTGTACGATGTAAAGGCACAACTGTTCTGCACGAACAGACCCGAGATAAGCAAGAGTAATACCGCAAAATTGCAGAAACTGGAGAGAACCCGAGCCTCGCGATGTACTCGCGCCGCCATCTTGGATCTAAGATAATACTTATTAACTCTTAATTATGTTTCTATTTTATTGTTCTTATGCTTTGTTATGTTGGGGTGGTTGTTCGAGGGAATAAAATTGAACAGCGAATGTCATATTTGAGACATTGTAACTGAATAATGTGCTGTTAAAAATTTGTTGAAAAAATTATTGTTGCTCTACTTTTTTTTAGTAAAAATACAATAATATCCACATGCCTTATTTTTTACCTTTTGTTGGTTTAATGGATGACTGAGAATATCCACAGACATCTGCTCTTTTTCAATAGATTTTGATAATGACATTAAACTTATTTTTTTTTTATTTTTTGTTTCATTGTATTACATACATCAATATTAGTTTGGGATTGTGGGGTTTGAATAGGATTTCAAGAACAGAACTAATGTGAGCTAAGTGAACCAATTAGAGAAATCACAGATGTAACAATTCCAGTTGTCAACAAACCACAGCATACACCAGCATGGCTATTGGGAGAGAAGTTGTTGTGCCTTTATAAAACATATCCAGGTCTTTAAGAACAGAAGTAAGCGCAGTATCAAACAATCACTCCGATGCGGCAGACATCTTGACTGTTTTGATTGAAAAAACTCTATATGACACAAAACAAAATCCCACTTCCCTCCTTACGATTGGCCCTGTAAGAAAGAGTCGGAGTAGAATGCAGAGCAGATTGGACAATCCCAGCCCAATTTCTCGGTGTATACAATACAACGAGAAAGCGGTCTGGCTGGCTGTGTGTCTTTAGGCAGAGAGAGAATAGGAAAGGCAGGAGTTTAGGACTGAACGTAGGGACTTTGAATGTTAGTACAATGACAGGTAAAGGTAGAGAACTGGTAGATATGATGCAGAGGAGGAAAATCGACATTCTGTGTGTCCAGGAGACAAGGTTGAAAGGAAGAAGGCTAGAAGAATTGGAGCAGGGTATAAACTCTTCTATCTTTGTGTGGACAGGAGGAGAAATGTAGTAGGAGTGATCCTGAAGGTGGAGTTTGCGAAGAATGTTCTGTAAGTAAAGAAAGAGTCAGGTAGGTTGACGAGTCTGAAGCTGGAAACTGAAGGTGTGATGTTGAACATTGTTAGTGCATATGCTCCACAAATAGGTTGTGAGCAAGACGATAAAGACAGATTCTGGAGCAAGTTTGAAGAAATGATGCAGAGTGTTCCCAGAGGTGAGAGAGTGGTGATAGGGGCAGACTTTATATGCAAATGTTAGTGAAGGGAAAATTGAGGATGAGGAAGAGATTGGCAGGTTTGGACTTCAAGGAAGAAACCCAAAGGACAGAGGTTGGTAGACTTTGCTAAAAGTATGGAGATGGCTGTGGTGAACAAGAACTTTCAGTAGAGGCAGGAACACAGGGTGACATAAGAGTGGTGACCTACCCCTGACCCTCCAAATAAAGGGGTAAGGGGTGGGGCTAAGATTATAGATTTGGGACACACACTTGTAGGGGCACAGAAGTATAATAGGCCGGTAATATAAGGTTTATAATTATAACATATAACATAACCTATATACAATTCTTTATAATATAGACTATATATTGTAGAATCTCATATAGCCTACTTTACTGTATATGATATTTTAATACATAACATAATATTACAATATTATCTAATAATGCAGCACATCTATCATCATCATAAAGCAAATAAACAGTTTTTGTGAGTATTTTGACTTGAATCTTGCTTTGAACAGTCTCAGCTGCTGTTTGCTCATTCCCTGTCACAGACACAAGACACTGGAGGATGTTATTACGACAACAAAAAACAACTGTACGTTTACAACATATCAATTTAAATTCACGGAAAAATTAATTAGCAAATAAAAAGTTCCAAACGTTTGGCAAATTCATGTGGCCTGTTCATGTGAGACTAACACAAGCAAACAAATATTTTTACTAAAACTTTTTGAGGAGAAAACAGATCAGTGCATAAACAAGTTCAAGATTAAAGGAACATAAAATAGCAATGTCGTAATCTTTCTTTTTGTCCAAATTAGTTACAATTTGCGTGTCTCTCGCAGCCACAGAACTGGCAAATGCACGGCATTATGGGAAATTATCTTACCCCTTTGATTCAAGTGTGGTCCTCCAAAATCTCCACTTGGAGGGGTGTAGCCCTTCCCCTTGATCGAGTATTGGGACACTACTTTGTTTCTAGTGAATGTGTAAAAACAAAGGCTAAGAGGTAGAATTGGGCTTTAGTCCACTGTCTATGTTATGTTTTGGGGCGGCAGTGGCTCAGTGGTAGAGCAATCGTCCTTCAACCGGAAGGTAGGCGGTTCAATTCCCGCTCTCTCCACAGTTTATACTGTTGTTGTGTCTTTGGGCAAGACACTTAACCCACCTTGCCTACAGTGGTGTTCCAGCTGTAACACTGGGGAGTGGAACCTTAATGTAAGTCGCCTTGAATGAAAGCGTCAACTGTAAATGTAACACTCGTGAATGTAAGTCACTTTGGATAAAAGCGTCTGCTAAATGACTAAATGTAATGTTTTCAAAATTTAGCAAAACATAATGTCAAAGATCCGGTCTGGGACACTTTTTGCCGCAACCATAACATTCAATCTTCTGTACTGTAGACGAGGACGCGTTTTCAGAGCTACGCCACAGACCTCTTTCTCTGCGCAACTAAGCAGACGCCCGTGCTATTGGCCGCTCCATGCTTTGGTTGCGATGGCAAAGGAAATCTGCAAATCTGCAAAGGAAAGGCATCTGTGCCTCAACCTCATGGGCATCAAGGAGAAGGACCGCGCCTTCCTCCTTGATGCACCCATCTCGCCTTCCGGTCTTTTTGGCAGCGCGGTGGACTCCGTCGCCACTAAGTTCCGTGAGGTAAAACGCTACGAGAAGGCGTTTGTGAGGTTCCTCCCTTGCCGTGCTCAGCAGTCGTGACCATCAGCCACCCAGTCCCGACCAGGTCCGGCTCCTTCCAGAAAAGTGTGCCACCCTCAGGAGCCCGCTGTTTTTTCTCCGCCGCTGGCGTTTCGGGGAGCAGTGGTCTCCAGCGCATGTGTTCGGTCGTCTCCTACCATGGATCAGGTCGGCGGGTGTCTTACATCCCCCCCGCAAAACGACGAGCCAAAACTAGAGTCCCTTTCGGAGAAACTGGCAGCATGGATGCTCCTGCCAAATATCTCCCCGTGGGTAATGAGGACTGTGGCCAAAGGCTACAGAATTCACCTATAGTTTGCCTGTCGTCCTCCACGTTTCAATGGCGTGGTCTCCACTTCCGTGAAACCGGGACAAGTGCATTGACACAGGAACTGCAGGTTCTGCTGGACAAAGGGGCTATAGAACGTGTTCTCCCACCAGACACACAATCTGGGTTTTACAGACAGTATTTTCTAGTTCGGAAAAAAGACCTTTTTTAGACCTTTGCGGGTTAAACTGCTACCTCAAAGCTTTAAAATTCAAATTTCTCACAATGAAGATTATTGTGTCCCAGATCCGATTAGTCAACTGGTTTGTCACCATCGATCTAAAGGAGGCATATTTTCACGTAGAAATCCTGCCACAGCACAGAAAGTTCCTAAAGTTCGCTTTTGGGGGCGAAGCGTAGCAGTATCGGGTTTGGCCCGGCCTTGTCACCCCATATACAAAATGCATGAATGCAGCCTTGGCTTCTCTGCGACTCCAGGGCATCCACATTTTGAATTACATAGACGATTGGCTTATATTAGTCTCAGGAGCTAGCGCTTCGACATTGGGATGTCGTCCTAGCTCGTCTCAAATCTCTAAGGTTGAGGCTCAGCGCCAAGTAGAGTGTTCTCTCTGCCGCACAGAGTACAACATATCTAGGGGTTGTTTGGGACTCAACCGAGATGCAGGCACATCTTTCTCCTGCACGTGTCGTGTCCATTCTAACTACCCTGAAGGCTATCAGGCTAGGCCAAGAAGTGACTGTGCACTTCTTCAAAGATTATTGTGTCTCATGGCATCTGCATCTACGGTGATACATTTGGGCCTTCTGCACATGAGACCGTTTCAGCTGTGGCTCAGAGCCAGGGGGTTTCATCCAAGGGCCAATCCCCTGAAGCAAATAAGGGTTACGCGCCGAGAGCTTCGTACCCTATCTATGTGGTTCAGACCCCTGGTTCTCACTTTGGGTCCCACTCTAGGTCCATGTTGTCGTCGCATAATCCTAATGACAGATGCATCCCTCACGGGCTGGGGCGCGGTCTTAGATGCCCGTCCAGTCCAAGGGATATGGAGAGGTTATCTTCTCGAAGGGCACATAAACTGCCTCAAAATGAAGGCTGTATTTATGGCCCTGATACTTCCTCCAGCTACCATGTCCTAGTGCAAGTAGACACCACGGCGGTGGTCTCTTAAGTAAATTGTCAGGATGGACTGCGTTCGTGCCACTGGAACAAGCAGGTTCTGCTTTGGGCTCAGGACAAGGTCCTGTCCCTCAGGGCGATAATTATCCCTGGGCACATGAAGGAGGGAGCAGATTTATTGTCCAGACAGGCTGCGACACACGGGGACTGGAAACTCTACCCCGAGGTAGTGAGCCAAATCTGGGAAAGACGAAGCAGAGGTGGAGCTCTTTGCTTCACAGCAGACAGCACACTGTCCCCTCTACTTCTCTCTGACTTCTCCAGCTCCCCTGGGTCTGGATGCAATGGCCCAGATGTGGCCCAGACTGCGCCGTGATGCGTTTTCCCCCATAGGCTATGCTCCCGGGAGTCCTGACACAGGTCCGTCAACACGGGTCGAGCCTCGATTCCGATCAGGAGGGATCTCCTTTCTCAGGCATAGGGGACAGTGTTTCATCCCTGGCCCAAGCTCTGGAACCTTCACGTTTGGCCCCTAAGGGGGACCAATTAAGAGAAGTTGGGCTCCCAGCCCCTGAGAGACTATTTGGAGTGCTAGGTCTCCCTCTACTAGGAGAGCCTATGCCTGCAAATGGCGTGTCTTGAAATGCTACACACCATGCAGACCCATGTCACTGCCAGATCGTTTCAATGTTGAAGTGTCTGCAGGACAAACTGTCATTGGGCACTAATCCTAGCACACGCAGTGTATTTGTGGCTGCTATTTCGGCTTACCACACCCTGATTGACCGGGTCTCGATAGAGAGACACCTTCTAGCTACCCGCTACATGCGAGGGGCCAAGCGGTTGAGGCCGCCCACTAGAGCTACAGTTTCTTTCTGGGACCTAGCTATAGTGCTTGAAGGCTTAGTAAGCACTCGTTCTGAACCGCTAGAGTCAGAGACTGTCAAGCTTCTGACTCTAAAGAGGTTTTTTCTGGCAGCGTTTACATCTCTTAAGAGGATTGGGGATTTGCAGGCTCTGTCAGTTTGCCATCCTGCCTAGACTTTGCCCCTGAGCTGGTCAAAGCCATTTTGCACCCTCACCCTAATTATCTTCCATTCTCGACCCTAAATCCAGTCATTCTTGAAGCCTTCTGTCCTCCGCCATTTACAACACCGGAGCAGGAGAGGCTTAACTTACTGCGTCCAGACATATGTCCACTAGCCAGTGGTGTAAGTCCGAACAGCTTTTTATATGCTACGGGGGCTGCAAGCTAGGGGCTGCAGCCACCAGACAGACTATATCACTTTGGGTGAGGGATGCCATTGACCTTGCCTATGAGGTGCACCTCTAAACTTCGCCCATAGGTGTAAGGACTCATAATACTAGAGGGCTTCAACAGCTCTAGCAAAGGTGCAGAGATTTTAAAACTGGACTGATGTGGTTGTACTTCCTGGTTTTGGTTAGAACCCGAGCAGCTGCGTTCTGAATAAGCTGCAGCTTAATTATGTTGTGAGGAAGGAACAATGTTACGAGAAGAAAAGGGAGTGATTTTAACTGAGGAAAAAAAGCCTCTTTGTGTTGAGTTACTGATCATGTTGTATATTTGTTCTGAGTAAATGTTTAATGAAAGCCTTTCTAAAAATCAAGTCATTGTACAACCAGGAAGTTAAAATGTAGGTCAAATTCTGTGTCGGTGAGGAGAGAACAGGAAGTCATAACCTAATTTTGTGGCACACAGATACACAGACATAAGGGCATACAGAGTCCACAGAGAGCAGGGACACACAAAGTTCACAGAGGACAGGGACACACAGAGTTTACAGAGGACAGGGACACACAGAGTTTACAGAGGACAGGGACACACAGAGTTTACAGGGGACAGGGACACAGTTCACAGAGGACAGGGACACACAGAGTTCACAGAGTCTAGACAGGACAAGACATTTATTTTTGTATAGTCCAATATCACAACAATAGCCGCCTCAAAGGGCCTAACAGACTGCACTAGACAACATCCCCTGTCCTTAGACCCTCCATCAGGGTAAGGAAATACTCCCAAAAAGCTGGGAAAAAAGAGAAACCTCAGGGAGAACCACAGAAGGAGGGATCCACTCCCAGGATGGACAGACCGTGCAGGAATGTGTCCAGGACAGTTGAAAAATACATTGAAATACAAACAACATATTCACAAATAAAAACACTTATACTGCCAGTGTCCAGTGTCCACTCTGAGTGTGCAACAGTGGATGGGGCCGCAGCCAACATCAAGGTAGATAACAGATGGGGTGGGGGCCCTCACACTGGAGCACAGGCGGGGGGTGGGGGTACACATCGGGTACACATCACCCAACAGGTCAGAGGTTTGCGTCCAGCCTAGGAGGAGGGAGAAAAGAAAAACTGTAATAGGCAGATGTGATAATAATATGAGCGGTTTAGTGTGTATCTACAGCTACAACCAGCGGAAACGATGATCAATCAGTCTCCATACGTTTGGTGAAAGAACTATGTTTTGAGTTTGCTTTTGTAAACTTCAACAGAGTCAGCTCGCTGCACTTCCACAGGGAGCCCATTCCATAAAAATGGGGCTCTATAAGAAAAGGCTCTGTAGCCAGCAGACTTCTTCTTTACTCAAGGAAGTTGAAGGAGGCCAGAGTCCTGAGAGCGAAGGGTACGAGCTGGAGTATACCGGGTGATGAGGTCAGATAGGTAAGAGGGCGCACGTCCACAAAGGATTGTATATGTTAACAGGAGAACTTGAGAATTAGCTCTAACATGAATAGGAAGCCAGTGTAATGAAGCCAGGACCGGAGTAATGTGATCAAACTTCCTGGTCTTTGTTAAAAGTCTGGCAGCTGTGTTTTGGACCATTTGTCTGTGAGTACCTTGGCAGTCCAGAGAATAAGGCATAGCAATAGTCCAGCCCGGATGTGACAAATGCATGAATGAGAATTTCAACCCTAACCCTTCATGAGTGAATTTTTTGAGATATTCCTCAAGTGAAAAAAGCCCAGTTTAGTGACCTCACTAATGTGCTGCTGCAGTGAGGTGTGTGGTGTGTAGTGTGGGGTCAAAAATGACACCAAGGACAATTGTGTGTTGGAGCACGGCAACACTGTGAGGACAGTGTTGCCGTGCTCCAACACACAATTGTTGATGGAGACAGTAAGATTGTTGAACTTGTGACGATTACTGGCAGGACCAATTAACAAGAGCTCTGTTTTATCTGAGTTCAAATGGACGAGGTTTTGAGACATCCATGTTTTAAACAAGGCAGGTCTCTAAACGCTTGATGTCAGTAGTATTATTCGCTTTTATTGGTAGATACAGCTGTGTATCATCGGCATAACAGTGGAAGTTTACTTTATAACTTCTGATGATTTGTCCCAATGGTGTAACATATAGTGAAAAAAGTATGGGACCAAGCACAGATCCTTGTGGCACACCGACTTTCTGCCGTGGAGGAGAAGAATTTATTAAAAGAGACAAAATGAGACCTATCACGCAGATAGGATTCTAGCCAAGCAAGAGCAGAACCAGAGATGCCAAACACATCTTTTAGTCTGTTGATTAGCACTGCATGATCAATCTTAACAAATGCAGCGCTGAGATCTAGCAATAACAGTGTGTACACAATTTGTCGTAGAGTGCATGTGTGTTTACGTCATGAGTATGAAGGAATCAAAATTACCTTCATATTCAGGCCGTTCTTTAAACTCCCACCAGCCTCTCCCATCGGCACAGAAGTCTGATTTTAAGAATCAGACTCACTAACAGGCAGGCCGTCCAAATCGTTCACTGGACATTAAAACAACAGGGAGATTTGACCGCCATACATAAGCCTAAGGTAAGTCCTCTACCCAAATCCTCAATAGGTTGGACTGTCTTAAAGTATAGCGCTCCCTGGAGGGGACACACACTCGGGGCCCAATTTCACAGACGGAGCTGTTTTAGGGTTAGACCAGGGTTTAACTAACCGACTTGCAATTGGGCCTGGCATCTGCCTACAGCAGGGGTACGCAATACGTCGATCGCAAGGTAGTTTTGGTAGATCGCATGACATAAAAAAAAAAAGATTATTACCAATTGACGCTTAGGTCACTGCGCATGTGCAAACAACGGCGCTAAGTACAGCAAAACTAACTAACTTTACCAACTTCTCTAACCTCTAACTTTTAAACCTAGTTTTTTTTTCTCTTAAACTTAAAAAAGGGTATAAAAATGAGTGGGGTAGCTGGACCAAGTAAGAAGACAAAAACTTATCGATTTCATACGGAATGGGAGGAGGACTTTTTTTACAATGACGTTTTCAAAGTGCGTTTGCCTCATCTGTCAGCAGCTACTGTCCAGACTATGCATCCCTGGCTGATTCAATTCATTGCAAGTCATCAGCATAAACTCAGGTAATGAAAAAAATTGTACATAGTCAGTGCTTTAAGTGGGCCAGTACACACTGGTACTCAGTACCGCCACTTCCAAATATAGCTCTTGAGCATACCGCCACTTCACCGTGCGCCCAGAACGTGCTTTTAGCGTACCGGACATCTGTTTTAAGCTTGCGCTGCCGCTTTCCAGAGCGCCCTTCATAATGCACAATTCCTAATTCGTCCCACCGAGAGCAGAGACTACATTACCCATACAACCTTGTGTTTTACAATTGAAAAGCGCATGCCTCGCTCTTGCCGCTGTCAGTGTCAACAACTCAACGTGGCTGGAGAGGGTGTGTGAAACGTGCACACTCGGCTCGGTAAAAATACAAATACAGTGAACCACACTTAATATGCTCTCCTGTCCTCAGACTCTGAGCATTAAAAGAACACGGTCAGAATCAGATGACTCGCTGGCTGACACCCTAGCTATTGTTCTATGGTTATGTTATGTTTTATAATTTACTTTATGTACGTTTTGTTAAAAAAAATTCAGTACCCTTTTGCACATTTTATTTATGTTTTGTAGCTCTTTTTAGCTCAAGCAAATCCACAAACTAATAAAAGGATTTTTTTTAAGGTCGTCTGTTGACTGCTGTATATAAAACCCCTTCAATATAGTTGTTACCTCAAGGGATGAGGGGAATCATCAAAAATATATAGGCTATAATAGAGTACCGGCACCTCTTTTGGTCCACTTAAAGCACTGTACATAGTTAATAATGTTGTGTTGTGCAGTATTATGATTTGCAAGGTACATCAACATACATTGTACATATATAGAATCCTTAATATATTTGTAAATAAATACAATATATGTTTTGCATTGTTGTAGTGGGTAGATCATTTTGACTTGGTCATTTTATAAGTGCTGAAAAAGGTTGAGCACCCCTGACTTAGGGCCAAAAGATTCCCACCAGTGAACTACAGGGTTTACTCTTCAAGTAAACCATAACGCAACTTCAGATAAGACAAAACAAGAGACTGCTTTATTTTTTAACTTTACACAGTAACTTTGACCTTCTCTCCTAAATTACTCATTATTTATTGATGATGATTGATTGATATTTGTCTGATTATTAACAGCCTTTCCCAAATTTTGTTTATACCAGTTATACTTTTATTTTAATCTTGAAATAAATGACTGATTAACTCCAGTTTACTGTTGGAAACTGGTGCTGAGATAAGAAGGATTCAACATTTGATATGAGCAAGTATTGAGATTTCATAAAGAACATTGTTAAAACATCACAAAAAAAAAAAAAAAAATACAACAATGGGGAACAAAGTAAAAAGAAATGCAGACGGCTTATTTGAGAACAACACGGGATGTACAAATGCATAACTCAGACATAAAATGCGTCAGGGAAAACACGGAAAGATACACTTAAATGGAGCTTACAGTAAATCTGCAGGATGAATGTAAAATGGTGACAGGTGGATAAAGAAAAGAAGTCTTTATGACCCCTCACAGATATAGCTTCTTTTTGATACGTGGACAGATGTGGCCAGTAGCGGTTTTAGGCACGGGCGAACCGGGCAGCCACCCGGGGCGTCATTTTTTTGTGACACATTGGGAGAGGCAGCACGAGCAGATTAATAAAATAAATAAATAAATAAATAAAAAATCCTCTGCGTCGCGAAGCGGTTTTTCATCATTTATATCATTTCACTGTGTGTGGAATTGGCTAATTGGCGCTCCCTGCAGCTGCCGGCGCCCCTGCTTGCTGAAAATGTACCATGCACAGAAGCTGTGTGTTGTGAGAGAAGTGTAGTGGGTGGGGTGGGGCGAGTGGCGCAAGCGAAATTTCACCTCTGGGTCTCTCTCAAATGGAACGGACAGCCTATTGTTCCTGCAAATGAAACTAGGTAATACAAAACAATTATGCGGTCATGATTGATTGATTTTGATTTTGATTTAATGACCACACAGCCAAGCTGGTGGAATTTGTTTTCAGTACAGCTCTTTGGTACAGGTTCCAGCATTACATTAAACAAACAATAAACATATAAAATAAAATAACATACATATACATACATACATACAGATAATGTATAAGGAGTCGTGCTTAAACCACAGTCCTCAGCGTTCAGAGTTCAAAATGTTTATTGCTATTGGGATGAAACTGTTTTTGAAGCGAGTTGTTCTGGAGGCGATTGTCCTGTAACGCCTCCCAGAGGGCAGTAGCTGGAAGGCGTAGTGTGCAGGGTGGGTGATATCAGAAATGATTTTGTGGGCTCTGTGTAGTGTCCGTTTGTGGTAGAGTGATTCAAGGGATGGTAGGGGTGAACCAATAACTTTAAATGCTCTGTTGATGATGCGCTGTAGTTTCTTCCGGGAAAGTGTGTCAAGACTGCCAAACCAAACTGTGATGGATGTGGTGAGGATGCTTTCAACGATGGCCGTATAGAAGCGAAGCAGGAGATGAGACCTTACTCTGAACTTCTTGAGCTGTCGGAGATGGAAAAGTCTTTGCTGGGCTTTTTTGTAGATAAGATCTGAGTTGATTTTCCATTTGAGGTTGTTGCTGATATGGGTCCCAAGGAATTTGTATGTATCAATGATGGAGATGGGTTCACCTTCAATGAGCTCTGGAGTTTTGGGGGATGGCTGACGTCTTAGGTCGACGATGAGTTCTTTTGTTTTCGATGTATTGAGTAGGAGATCTTGGTCTGTACACCAGGTCACTACTTGGTTGATCTGTGCACGGTATTCGGTTTCTTGGTTGTTGATGATGAATCCTATGATGGTTGTGTCGTCCGCATATTTGTATAGGCCAACAGAGCTATGGTGTGATGTGAGCTGGTTTGTGTAGAGAGAGAATAGCCATGGTGAGAGAACACAACCTTGAAGTGCGCCTGTACTGTGGAACAGAGGGGAGGATGTATAATTGTTAATCCTTACCCTCTGTTGCCTGTTCCAGAGAAAACTGTGAATCCAGTGACAGATGCATGGGTCGATATTCATGTCCAGTAATATATTAAAAAGTTTGGCCAGGTTTATTGTATTGAATGCAGAACTAAAATCCATAAATAGGATGCGGGCATATGTATTTGCGGACTCAAGGTGGTTCAGTATGTGATGAATTGCTAAGTTGACGGTGTCCTCAACTGACCTGTTGGCTCTGTATGCAAATTGGAATGGGTCCATGAGGGGGGTGGTGACAGTTTTTAGGTGATTGAGTATGATGCGCTCAAATGATTTCATGACTGCTGATGTCAAGGCAATAGGTCTGTAATCATTGAGGCAGGAGATGGTCTTGGTCTTAGGAACTGGAATGATAATGGATTCTTTGAAGCACTTGGGTACTAAGTTTTGACAGAGGGAGGTATTGAAAATGTCAGCGAAGACCCCAGCCAGTTCTGCAGCGCAGTGGTGGAGAACAGTGGAGCTGATGTTATCTCTGGGTTTCTGCAGGTATCTTCAAATTAAATTTAATGCCTTTTTAATGCCTTTTAATGCCATTTTTAAAATTTTTAATGCCATACACGACCCATGACTAACCACGGATATTTTATATACGGATATAATCGTTTTATTTTAAATAGACATGTTGCAAATTATTAATTGCAACCATCCAGTTTGATGATGATGAAATGATGAAATTATATAACTCAGAACTGAATTAGAAATGGCTCAGGAGGCAGCTTAATCAATTTATTTGGAGATATTTCAAAATTAGCAAAAAGAGAATTATTGTATTTATAATTTTATCATTACAAAAACAGCTCTTCAATAAGCTCAACTTTTTAAATGCTGGAACTTAATGTATTCAAAGTAAATACATGTAAGCAAGAGCTAAAGAAATTGCATTTACTTTTAATTGTCATTTACTGAAGTATGGGGCAAGTCCAAATTTTAAAATGTAGCTGGTTTTGTAGCTGAAACAACTCAGAAACACCTTCATTGGACGCGTAAGAGTGGTGATGGACACCTGTGTACAGACACCAGAGCACCTCCGCCTGCAAAGTCGCATTCGAGCCAAACGTTGATCGAATGTCGCTCGATTTTGATGTGCTAATGTTAGCTGCTCCACAAACGGTGGTGACAGCATCATTTGCCGTCGTAACGTTATTACTTGTAGATTTGTCGGTCACGGCAAAGTAACTAGACATAGTAGTTTGCTGTTTTGCTCTTACTGCGGATTTGTGGCCGTCACACTGCATATGGGATTTTACGGCGCCAATTCCCATTGTCCCCAACTTAAATGCTTTTCTGCAAACACCGCAAAATCCTTCATCATTTTTACCACTAACAGGCTGCAACTATGTCTTAAAGTTTTCGTTTTCCAGCCACTTCAGTTGGAATTTTCACTTTCCCATTATCCTCAGACCTCGTCCACCGCTGTACAAAATGCCCGCCGCCCGCGTCACCTCCGTATCACGGCACTTTTGATCTGGCCGAAACCAATTACCAAACTGGTTCCGTGTGTTTATCACACTAACGTACATTTTGCGAAAGCAAATAAAATGATTAATTATGAAGGCTATATTCAAAGAAATTGATATAAAATTCTCTTCAAAACTATAAAAAAAATTTAATGCCTGTAGGAATCAAATTTAATGCGTTTTAATGCCTTTTAAGGCCTTAATTTTTGCAAAATCCATTTAATGACTTTTAATGCTTTTTAATGCCCCGCGGAAACCCTGTATCTGGACCGGGGGCTTTATTCCTCTTAAGTCCCCTGAAGATGCTCCTCACCTCCTCCTTGTGAATGGTAAAAGGGGGGGAGGGGAGGAGGTCGGGAGGAGATGGTGGTGTAGCCGGTACCTGCTCAAACCTCCCAGTGTATCAGAGAGCTGATCATCGCCGTCAGGTATGGGGGTGGGTTTCTTTTTTATAATTTGTCATGTTTTGAAGTTTTTTCCAGATAAAACGTGTATCATTGGTGGTGATTTGTTCTTCTAGTTTAGTAGCATAATTGGATTTGGCTCTTCTTATTGCTGATCTCAGTTTGTATTTGGAAGCCATATATTGTTCTTTATTTCCTGATAAATGAGCTGCATTTTTCTCCTTTCTTAACTGTTTAATATCTTTGTTAAACCACGGTTTGTTGTTATTGTTGTATTTGATTTTTTTGGTTGGTATGCATAGGTCCACACAGTAATTTACATATGACGTTATCATGTCGGTGACGTCATGGAGATCACCTGCAGCATGGAAAACTTCCCAGTCTGTGCACGCGAAACAACCACAAAGTTTGTCGATGGCCTCTGGGGACCAGCACCGGACAAATTTTGATGGTGACTTGGAGGATTTAAGTTTTTGTCTGTATTGTGGAATTAGCAGCAGCATTGCGTGGTCGGACCTGCCCAGCGGAGCCCTTGGGAATGCACGGTAAGCCTCTTTGATAGTAATATAGCAGTGGTCCAGCGCGTGGTCCCTCTGCTAGGGCAAGCTACCTGCTGATGGTAGCCGGGGAGCTCAGACGACAGATTGGTCTGGTTAAAGTCCCCGAGGACAATGACTGCTGCGTCCGAGTGTGTATTTTCCACTGAGGAGACGTAGTTGGCTAACTCGGCTATGGTGGTGATAGCGTTAGCCTCAGGTGGAATGTACACACAGATCAAGATTACTGACGTGAACTCCCGTGGGAGAAATGATGGTCTGCATTTAACAGTGAGGTATTCAAGGTGAGGTGAGCATACATGGGTGAGTTCTGAAGAATTTGTACACCAGCGTTCATTGATCATTATGCAAATACCACCGCCTTTAGACTTGTGCGATAGTTTGGGTGATCTATCGGCACGGTGTAATGTGAAACCTGGAAGTGTTACTGCTTGGTCCGGTACTGATTGATCCAGCCAGGTCAGGCAGATGGCAGAGCATTCACTGTAGTCTTTGTTAGTTTGTAACATAAGTTTAAGCTCATCCATTTTGTGCCGGAGGGATCGAACGTTTGACAGCAAGAGGGCTGGGAGCGGTGGCCGGTGAGGGCGTCTCCTGAAGAAGAAGAAGAAGAAGTTTTATTAATATAGCGCCTTTCCGTAGCTCAAGGTCGCTTTACATTTCACAAATACAGTACAGACAAACATTTACATACACATCACATGAAACATATAGTTGTAATAACCCAAAATGTTTGTTAAATAGATATGTTTTTAACTGAGACTTAAATGCATCCACAGATGAGATGTTTCGTAAAGTAAGAGGCAACGCGTTCCATAGTTTAGGAGCATTTAAACTAAAAGACCTTCCACCAACAGTAGACAGACGGAAACGTGGGGTGGATAACAGACCGAGTTCGAGACAGGGCGGTAGGGGGAGAGTAGATCATACAGATATTGGGGAGCAAGACCATTTAATGCTTTGAATGTTAGAAGCAATACTTTAAAATGTTTACGTGATGCTACAGGTAGCCAGTGAAGGTCATGAAGCAGAGGAGTAATGTGAGCAGAGCGCCTAGTGGAGGTGAGAACTCTTGCTGCTGAGTTTTGAACATACTGTAATCTAGCGATGAGTTTTTTTTGGAAGACCAAGAAATAAGGCATTGCAATAGTCCAGACGTGAAGTGATTAATGCGTGAATTAAGGTTTCAGTATCAGCAATAAAACCTAGCAAAGGTTCCTGAGCGACGGCCTTTTTTGGTCGTCAGCCATGGTGTTGAGTGGTTTGATATGTTTAACTCCCGTAATTTCTCCAGCAAGGATGTAGATGGACCCAGATCACTGTGAGAAGTGTATCTGAGGTTTAGGAGCTCCGATTGAGTGTACTGGATTAGGCATGACACTTCACAAACAAATAACGCAGATATTAAAATGATAGACAGAACACTGTTTGTACTGTGGCAACCCTCACGGCCGCCATCTTGCTAACCGGTCATCAAGGTGAATTGGTTTAGTCTTGACTTCTGGTCGTGAGTGACAGTTGGGGGGATGGGCAATCTGTTGATTGTCGAGTGCCAAAAAAACAGAGATGGAGAAGAAAAGGTCAAAGCCATCAGGTGCCCAATTTGGAAAAAAAAAGAAAAGAAGAAGAGGAGAAACGAGCAAAAGATAAAGGTATGCAGCTATGTTCTCTCTCTCTGTATTATTACAGTATCCATTTCATGAATGAAGAGCTAATGTTAATTGGTGGTGGGTATAACTCTTTGTTAGTCTTTTTGCTAATGATGCTTGCTATGCTTATACAACAATAATTTGGTTTCAACTCATTCACGAGATCTAATTTATAATATTGTGCTTTGCAATAAAACTGTTACAAGTTCAGTTATCATTTCCATCTGTTGGTTTAACGTTAGGCCCTGTAAATAACCAACGGCATTTTCAAATCTGTAGGTTAAAGACAAACATTTGCTATGTAGCTATTTGCTACACAGTATGCTAAGTATAGTTTTACAAGTCATAACTAAAAGTGTGTCATGCATAGAATTTGAGGCAGTAACCAAAGAGCTAATGGTTCCTCCATGAAGGTTAGATTAATATACAAATTAAAATATCCTGAAACCCAAAAAGTTTTTTAATGATTAAAAAATTTAAATCCCATTGTTTTTGCCTATACATATAATTTAAAGTCATTTAATTTTTTAAACAACTGAGTCCCAGTGATCATAGCATAACATGAATAAAATTTCATTCAAAAATTCAAATTTTTTTTTTTACCATTTGTTTCTATGCTCTAAACAATGTGATGACATAGGGAAAAAAATTTCAATGTAGAACCGCCACTGGATGTGGCTTGAGGTTCACATTACAAACCTTCACTAGGGTCTAAGTTAATTTAAAAAGCACTTTGCTGACCATTTACTTTAAACATTTAAATTGTCTTTGACTTTACACTTTAATAACTACAACAGACAACATAGTGTTAAAAGTACCTTTACTTATTTGACTTTTGAGGTTTCATTCGCCACCAGGGGGCAGTGTTTATGCTCATTTGATAATTGTTGAAAGTGAACAAGCCTAAACTCCAGCAAAATGCTGTCATGAGTTTACATGATTATATAAGCTTTAACTACATTCTTTGACCATTAATAAATCAGATACAAAGTGTTGAAACAGATTATGGTATCATCAGAATAAAATGATGCTATTAAACCCAAAGTGATGACTGTAAATTAAAATATTTTCATAATTTCAGATTTAAAATATACGAGCTACATTGAAATAATCAAAAAGAATGCAGTATCACATGAGGATCAGTTAATGACAGGAAGTGGGAAGTAAAGGTATTTGCTTAAGCATTAGATCTATTGAAAACTTTGTTCACTTTGTAAAGTCTTTATTGAGGATAAAGTTGAGCCCAAAACTCTACTTAGATCGCCACATTTTCATTGTTCTTGTCACTTCTTGTTTTTATGTAGCTTAACCCATTTGCAGGGTTTTAATAAAAGTAAACACATATCCTCTGTTTTAGGCTTTACCAACAAGCTCTGTTTCTCTGTTTCTCAGTGAAACAAGTGACTTTCTCAGCCTCTTTGTTGGCTTCAGGCACACAAACTGTTGGACCATTCAACACTCGCACTCCTCTGGTCTTCAGACATGTCGTCTCAAACATTGGAAATGCCTACAACTCAAACACAGATGAATGAACTCACAGATGTAACAGAACATTGCTCTGCTGCTCGTGGTGATGTTAACACTGTGTTTGTTCAAAACATCCTTCAGGGGTTTTCACTGCACCAGTTAAAGGAGCCTACCACTTTGAGTTTTACATCGGGGCTCAGGAACATGCTTCACATCCTTCATCAGCTATGTTGGTGAAGAACGGAGAACTTATTTGTCTCTCATTTGAACACCAGAAATCAGAATATGGCAGCTCTGCCAATGGAGCCACACTGCTCTTAGAGGTGGGGATATTGTGTTTTTGAATCTGTGGCAAAATACAAGAATCTTTGGATGATAACGGGAGTCACCACAGCACGTTCAGTGGCCATCTGCTGTTCACCATGTGATATAAGATTGTTTTTATTGGTTCATTTTATTGGTCTGTCTACCTTTGATATTTTAATTCTTATAAATATAAAAATAATTTTAATTTACAGTTGTATTATTTGTACTGTTTGTATTTGACAGAATTATTCATTTTTATTTTGATAAGTGTGTGTCCTTTATAAACAGAAGGCAGTATTATGAATGTAAAATGCTGACGTGTATCTGATTTAGTAAGGGTCAAATAATGTATTTACAGACGCCATATCGAACACAACGACTGTCATTTATAAAGAGAAGTTAATAAACCCAGTGGAATTCTATAAACTAAGAATATGTAGCTGATTAGCTTTATATAAAGTTGTCCAGTTTTAGACCTTTTAGTTTTAAAATCAGGATAATTTAAATGTAAACCTCTGTCCAGATATTTATAAACTGCTTTGTTGTAATATGACCTGAATGAATGAGAAGGGACAGATGTTAGTTTAGTATCTGTCCCCTCAAAGCCACCACACCCCATCTCCAGTGAGCTCTGTACAGTTAATACAATACTCCACAATGAGTTGATTTTTAGAAAGTCTGGCTTTCATTAAACATTTACTAAGAACAAATTAACAACATGATCAGTAACTAACAAAAAACAGTCAACACAAAGAGGCTTTTGTCTGGTTTTTTTTTTTCCTCAGTTAAAATCACTCCCTTTTCTTCTCGTAACAACATTCCTTCCATCCATCCATCCATCCATCTTCTACCGCTTATCCGGGGCCGAGTCACGGGGGCAGCAGTCTAAGCAGAGACGCCCAGACTTCCCTCTCCAGACACTTCCTCTAACTTTTCCGGGGGGATACTGAGGAGTTCCCAGGCCAGCCGAGAGACATAGTCCCTCCAGCGTGTCCTAGGTCTTCCCCGGGGTCTCCTCCCGGTGGGACATGCCCGAAACACCTCCCTAGGGAGGCGTCCAGGAGGCATCCGAAACAGATGCCCGAGCCACCTCAGCTGGCTCCTCTCGATGTGGAGGAGCAGCGGCTCTACTTTGAGCTCCTCCCGAGTGACCGAGCTCCTCACCTTATCTCTAAGGGAGCGCCCGGCCACCCTGCGGAGAAAGCCCATTTCGGCCACTTGTATCCGGGATCTTGTTCTTTCGGTCATGACCCAAAGCTCATGACCATAGGTGAAGTAAGGCAGCGTAGATTGACCCGGTAAATCGAGAGCTTTGCCTTACAGCTCAGCTCCTTCTTCACCACGACCGGTACATCGACCGCATCACTGCAGAAGCTGCACCGATCCGTCTGTCAATCTCACGTTCCCTCCTTCCCTCACTCGTGAACAACACCCCAAGATACTTAAACTCCTCCACTTGAGGCAGGAGCTCTCCACCAACCTGAAGGGGACAAGCCACCCTTTTCCGACTGAGAACCATGGTCTCAGACTTGGAGTCTTGATCCTCATCCCAGCCGCTTCACACTCGGCTGCAAACCGTCCCAGTGCACACTGAAGGTCCTGGCTTGATGGAGCCAACAGGACAACATCATCTGCAAAAAGCAGAGACGAGATCCTGTGGTCCCCAACCCAGGCTCCCTCCGGCCCCTGGCTGCGCCTAGAAATCCTGTCCATAAAGATAATGAACAGGACCGGTGACAAAGGGCAGCCCTGCCGGAGTCCAACATGCACTGGGAACAGGTCTGACTTACTGCCGGCAATGCGAACCAAGCTCCTGCTCCGGTCGTACAGGGACCGGACAGCCCTTAGCAAAGGGCCCTGGACTCCATACTCCCAGAGCACCCCCCACAGGGCGTCATGAGGGACACAGTCGAATGCCTTCTCCAGATCCACAAAACACATGTGGACTGGTTGGGCAAACTCCCATAAACCCTCCAGCTCCCTGGAGAGGGTATAGAGCTGGTCCAGTGTTCCACGACCAGGACGAAAACCGCATTGTTCCTCCTGAATCCGAGGTTCAACTATCGGTCGCATTCTCCTCTCCAGTACCCTGGCATAGACTTTCCCGGAGAGGCTGAGGAGTGTGATCCCTCTGTAGTTGGAACACACCCTACACAACATTCCTTCCTCACAGCATAAATAATAATAACAACATATATAACACTTAAAACATTGCACCGGATTTAAGGGGTCCATTCTGAGACAGGTTCTAAGACCTTTTTAAACCAGTACTCTCACTTTGAACACATGCATTTGCTTGTAATTGTTGCTATTGACCACAATCCAAAGGCAATATATTTTCAAACTATTTTTTTCTTTTCTTGTAACTGAAAGATGTGATTGCTTTCATCTGGATCAAAACATCCAGATGAAATTGTTTCAGGGCCTATGGTTTTTGCTCGGATTTTTTTTTTTTTTTTTTTTTATTGTCGACCTATGATCCTAAATTTGACCCAGTGAACATGCACGAAAAGTCATTTTTATTGGTCCCAGCCTTCAAGCCCGGCGAAAAATTTATGTATTTGAAGTCGCCGAAAAAAAAATACGAAAAATGACTCAGTGGCGACCCCTACAAAAGTCAAAATACATTGGGCCTATGGAAAGTGAAAGTAACTTTTTTCCAACATAGAAAAATTAAACTTGGTACATCTATAGGACATCTCAGGGCAAACAGAAAAGTCAATGACAGCCACACCCTAAACTCAACAGGAAGTCCGCCATGTGGGGTGAAACGTGCGGTCACTAAAATCGCACCCCTTGCACAAAAAGATGCAAATCATTGTATTTTAATCTAAATGGCCCCAAATTTGGTAAGTATCATCTACACACGTGTGCCAACCAAAGTTGTGACTTTGTTTTTGATATCTTATCGGGTATGGGTGTGGCAAGCCTGTAACGAGGTGGCCATTTTTGTGAAAATAAAATGTCTCTTAACTCTCAAACGCCTTCTCAGATCGAGTTGGACCCAAAAAGGCGTTTGTGCACATTCATGACCTGAACACAAAGATATGTAAATAAAAGGGTTATCTTTTGACATGGCTCTCCAGCGCCCCCTACAAACTTATAATGGGACCCAAGAATTTAGTTTGTTATAGAGACATGAAATTTGGTACACACATCTCTTATGTCATGACGAGCATAAAAGCCAATGACAACCACCCCCTATCTATAAATGTGTTGCCATAGCAACGTCCCAAATATGTGGAAAAAGTCAATGGGAAGTGAAATTTTTAGTTTGTTGTAGTGCGGTCCTGCGCTGATCAGCTCGCTGGTTTGTTAACATCCATCTTTAATGAGTCTCTTGCCACATCGGTGGTTCCCACCTCATTCAAAAAATCGACCATCATCCCTGTACCAAAAAACAATAAACCCTCTTGTCTGAATGACTATCGTCCAGTTGCCCTCACATCAATAGTCATGAAGGTCTTTGAGGGACTGGTTAAAAACGTCATCTGCTCCTCCATCCCGGATACTTTGGACCCTCTTCAGTTTGCTTATCGCACAAACAGATCCACAGATGATGCCATCTCTCACATCCTGTACTCTTCTCTCTCACACATTGACAGCAATAACAGGAACTATGTAAGGCTGCTATTTATTGACTATAGCTCAGCTTTTAATACTATTGTCCCCATTAAGCTAGCCTCCTAACTCATAGACCTCGGACTGAATTCATCACTCTGCGACTGGATCCTTGATTTCCTCACCGGCAGACCTCAAGTGGTGAAACTAGGCCAGTATACACCTCCAGCTCCATCACCCTGAACGTAGGAGCCCCACAGGGCTGTGTCCTGAGTCCTGTGATACTGTGGTTCTGGGCCTCATTCACAACAATAATGAGACCGCATACTTGGATGAGGTAGAGAAATTAACATCATGGTGCCAGGACAACTGTCTCTCTCTGAATGTGAGCAAAACTAAAGAACTGATTGTAGACTTCAGGAAGACGCAGCAGCAGCCCTACACTCCTCTTATGATAAGCGGGACCCCTGTGGAGAGGGTGAGTAGCTTCAAGTACCTTGGTGTAAACATCTCTGAGGACCTGACTTGGACTACTCACACTCAAACACAGGTAAATAAAGCCAGGCAAAGACTGTACTATCTGCGACAGCTGAGGAAATTCAGGGTCTCACCAGCAATCCTGAAAACTTTCTATTCTGGAGCTATAGAAAGTGTATTGACTCAATGTATCTCAGGGCGTACTCACACTAGGCACGGTTGCCATGAACCGGGCCAGAGGACGATTGTCCCCCCTCCCCACTCCCCCTCTGGCCTGCACTCACATAGGCTTTCAGCATTCGTGCCGAGCACGCCACGTCATTATGGTGCGACGGTTTCGGGATAAACAGGAAGAGCGGCGCTCTCTGAACACAACGGAGTCCATCGCTCTGTTTTATTTGTGGATAATTTTGTGTCGTTTGGTACACGGTGGTCCACAGCCCTCTCACAGCCTGTTGTTAAACAGATTTGTCGCCTTAGTGGCGCGAAAATTTTCACGTAATCGTGCTGCTCGTATGAGGAGGTTTGCAAGGTACCAGCTGAAGTGCAGCAAGGACTTCGCAGCTTTGATTACGGTCTACAGTTCCGTGACATCGACATGGTAAGAATTAATATAATGAAATGTCATTGAATACAATTGAAAAGTGTATTGTGAAATTTGAAATACAATATGTGTATAATGTTTTTTTGTAATTACGACAGTAGCGTTCTAAAGGTAATAATCATGTAACTTAATATAATTTGCTGGTTAATATTAGCTACATTCTTGTATTAAGACACCGTATTCAACGGGACACATAACTGTTATGTATGCACTGGAGTAGTAGTTTGTTGTTTATTTAATTTCACTTCAAAGTGCTGTAAGGTAATTGTGTATGCATAAACTATATACAGTTAACAATATTTTTCCATTCTGCTGCAGGACCATATGGATTCTGCAGAGATCTGCTGTGTGGTGGCAGCATGTTCTCAGCAGCTGGACAGACTGTGAGTGGAAGGCTAATTTCAGAATGAGAAGGACATCATTCTTGCAGTTGTGCAACAGCCTGCAGCCGCACCTTCAAAGACAGACCACTTCATTCAGAAAACCAGTGCCCTTGGACCAACGTGTTGCAATATGCATATGGAGACTGGCCACAAATGTAGAGTTCAGAACCATCTCCCATTTATTTGGGATTGGTCAGCACTTCTCATAAAAACAAAAAAAAACAGTATTTCGCATAACACAACCATATGCAGTGGTGAAACAAAATAGGCTACCTTGTGTGTGTGGTGTATAATTTATGGAAGTGTGTGGTATATATTGTAGAGGTTCGAGGTCGAATTATAAAGTGTAGAGGTTTGAGGTAGTGTTAGGTTAAAGTGCATAGTAAATATATGCTACGGTATATTAAACAACTTCTGAAAGCAAATAAGAGTATTAACAACAACAACAGCCTCATCCTGGCTTCAAATACCCGCACAGAAGACGTTAGATTCATGAGTTTGTTTGGACAAGACCTCAGTCCCATATGCCTGAGAGAAACCTGCCCTGGTGCATAGACACTGCAAGACTGGGTGTTACATGATGAAATGTTATGATTAAAATACATTTTTCATTTACATTTTCACTTCACTTTTTCTCCAACACATAATAGCAAAGAATAATCATGAACTGAATTGTCAACTTTGTCAATTCTTTTAACATGCCAAGGGGAATGAATGTATTGTAATGACTTTACTGTAGCCCAATGATAAAGATGTAATATGTTGTCATTAAAGTACACTTTTAAACCAAGGAGAACAGGCACAGATGATTTACACTTTGGAAGCAAAAGTTAAATTTACAACTTAGGTAAAGCCTAAATCAAGTCTAAGTGCATTACCACATTGCAACATGCATAAAATGAACGGTCTGCAGACTAGCATTTAGAGAAAATAACAGGTATGTACATTAAGAATCCAAAGAGTGACATTTCCCTGTCGTGAAAAACACTAGTATTGCCAGAATCAAAAGAGAGTGTAGACTTGAGTTTTCCACACCAGACTAGTGTAAATGTCAGCACAGCTATAAATAATCCACTCAAGTACAGATTCAAGTTGTTTTGGAGCGTCGCAAAACCGTGACGTCACGCGTCTTGTTCCATGCTCCAGCACGGTTGGCGCTCACACTACATGCGAACCGCGCCCGAGCCCAACTAACCGTGCTCTGGCCCACCTCTTCCAAGCGGGCCAGGGGCGGCTAATCGAGCCGCGCCCGGGCACGGTTCGGAGCACTCACACTAGTCAAACGAACCGCGCTATGGTGGTCAAACGCGCTCGGGCACGGTTCAAACTGGCTAGTGTGAGTAGGCCCTCAGTGTGGTATGGGAACAGCTCCAGTCAAGACTGCAAAGCCCTGCAGAGAATTGTGCGCTTAGCTGAGCGCATTTCAGGGTCTGCTCTCTCCTCTCTGCAGGACATCTACCACAAACGCTGCAGAAGTAGAGCTGCAAAAATCATCAAAGACTCCACCCACCCCAGTAATCATATTTTCACTTTGCTGCCATCTGGTAAGCGCTACCGTAGCCTGATGGCAAAAACTGAGAGACTCAGGAGGAGTTTCTTCCCCCAGGCCATCAGGCTCTTGAACTCTAAACCAGCTTCTTAACATCCTCATGCATTTGAACAGGTTTTAGATGGATTTGAACAGGTTTTAGATGGATTTGAACCAGGGCTGGATTGGTAATCTGGCATACCGGGCAAATGCCTGGTGGGCCGACGCACTTGGGGGCCGGTCCATATAATATGAATTTTTTTTTTTTTTTTTAATTGGCCAATGGCCGGCCCATAAAGCAGGGACAGCGGCCCATTGGTTCATTTTTCATACTGACACTGGGCTGGCCCAATCATCTCTTAACAGACTCCACCCCTCCTCCTCTGTTTCTTGTGTCAGAGGCAGTTAGCGGCTCAGAGCCAGAAATCAGAAACAAAAGTGCAAGGGGGGTGCGGAGAAGTTGCGGGCCAAAAAAATAACAATGCTAG
Organism: Perccottus glenii; assembly: GCA_024416835.2. NCBI lineage: Eukaryota > Metazoa > Chordata > Actinopteri > Gobiiformes > Odontobutidae > Perccottus > Perccottus glenii. The sequence goes on along the minus strand of CM044555.2, from coordinate 7,727,331 downwards.
AGGTTGATGCCTCAACATGTGCAAAAATAACAGACATGTTTAGTGCTGTAGCTTCAGTATCCAAGCCTACAGTACCTGACGACATTTTGCAGAAACATGGAGAGTGTAATTGAAACGGTAAGCATGTTAGCTACATGATTAACAGGGAGGGAGTGTTAATCAGGGCGGGTGCAGGACGAAAGTGTGTGTGTGTGTGTGTCTGGTTGGGCCACGACGAAGATGATGATTTACCTAAATTAATGAATATTATAATAAGACAACTTAATCGTTGTTGCCATTATATAGTCTGTCAGATTGTCACCCACTGCACTAGCCACTCAGTCAGCTAAAGTCAAATAACACAGCATAAGCTATTTTGCATTGTTTTTGTAGATAGGTTAGCAGAGTTAACTTATTCAATTGCAACTTTGGCTGACTATTTTAATGTTAACCCTTTAATACCTATAATGGCCGTACGGCCCTTCTCTAGAAAAACTTAAATGATGCCATTTGATTATTTTAATTATTACTCAGAATGGCTGCGTCAAAGCGCCCAGGACGAGTAACGCATGCTATTTGGGGATTAAAACCCGCCTTGCATTTTGAAAGCTGTATATTTTTGTTTAGCTGTATATTCAACAGTAGATATTTGCTCATGTTTCTAATGAATTTCCAACATCATTAATATGCAATATTTACAGTGAGTGAATAATATGAATATCATATATTTTTAGGACGTTTTGTGTGAGTAATTTGGTAGTATAGGTTGGTTTTCTTTTTTTTTTTTTAAGGGGAGTATCTCAACAATGAGAGGGAAATCTTGTTTGGTGTCATATTAAAGAGGGGTTTGTGCTCTTTAAAACAAAGTAGCCTATACTTGCAATTGTAAACTAGTTTTTCTGCTGTCTGGTTCATTGGAAAAAAAACATTTCTTTTTAGAATTAGCAGTATTCTACATCCACATTATATTGGGTTTTAAAGGGTTAACTAGCTTTTATAACATGGAGCACTTGGTCCATCTAGAAATCCTGCTCTTCAAGAATACAGGACTATATACCGTATTTTTCGCACCATAAGACGCACTTTTTCTTCACCAAATAGTGGGAGGAAAAGTGCCTGCGTCTTATGGTCAGAATACCATATATTACGGTATTCGGACCATATCTTTTTCCCTCACCCGCTGCCGCTCTGAAACTCAACTCATGGTCCGAGTTGCAGAGCGGCAGCGAGTCCCCCGGGACCTTCCGTGTGCCTGGAAACTGCATCATCCCTCCCCCGCCCCGTGTCCAGGCTTCTCAGTAGTCCACTGAGATACTGGCAGAGTGGCAGCGGGCCCCCTGTCGCCTTGCCTTACCGTAGTGGCAGCGCGGCAGCGGGTCCTCCCTCACCATCCTTACGGAAGCCGATATGTGCAGGAAGGCGCAATGCTGCTGTACTGTGTCACCGCCGTATGCTATTGGAGGATAGCATGTAGTAGGCGGTGTTACAGGACACAGCAGTGCGCATGCCCTTCACTCCAGTCATATAATTCAAATATTATTCTGTTATACTTTATTAAATATTTTATTACACTATTTGGTTCAGAATATTTTTTTTCCTATTTTTCTCCTCTAAAAACCAGGTGCGTCTTATGGTCGGGTGCGTCTTATGGTGCGAAAAATACGGTAACCAAAATGGATCCTTACTAAGTGTACTTTTAATAACTCTTCCAAATAATTGTGATCCTCTCTCTCTCTGTCCTTATGTATAGTCAAGCCAGGTTGAGTTAGCAGTGGAGGAGAGAGACAGGGAGGAACCTTTGATCACCAGGGAGTCTGTCAAGAGAGAGTGAGTACACTGGTCCACTTGCACTGGTACACTGGTCCATGGCACTTAGTTCTCAGCTTTGTAGGGGTTTTTGGAATGGAACAGTAGATATGCATATCTACAGGGACCGCAAGGATGGTTTACTAGTTGGTTGTGTCTGACCGATTGTGGTGGGCCGGTCTGAGTAAAAATGCCAGGGCCTTTTTTTTGTCCCAGTCCAGCCCTGATTTGAACAGGTAATAGTTGGATTTGAACAGGTTTTTAGTTGGATTTGAACAGGTTTTTAGCTGGATTTGAACAGGTTTTAGTTGGATTTGAACAGGTTTTAGATGGATTTGAACAGGTTTTAGTTGGATTTGAACAGGTTTTAGATGGATGTGAACAGGTTTTAGATGGATTTGAACAGGTAATAGTTGGATTTGAACAGGTTTTTAGTTGGATTTGTACAGGTTTTAGTTGGATTTGAACAGGTTTTAGATGGATTTGGGCAGGTTTTAGTTGGATTTGAACAGGTTTTAGTTGGATTTAAATAGGTTTTTAGTTGGATTTGTACAGGTTTTAGTTGGATTTGAACAGGTTTTAGTTGGATTTGAACAGGTTTTAGATGGATTTGAACAGGTTTTAGTCGGATTTGAACAGGCAATAGTTGGATTTGAACAGGTTTTAGTTGGATTTGAACAGGTTTTAGTTGTATTTGAACAGGTTTTAGTTGAATTTGAACAGGTTTTAGATGGATTTGAACAGGTTTTAGTTGGATTTGAACAGGCAATAGTTGGATTTGAACAGGTTTTAGTTGGATTTGAACAGGTTTTAGTTGGATTTGAACAGGTTTTAGTTGGATTTGAACAGGTTTTAGTTGGATTTGAACAGGTTTTAGATGGATTTGAACAGGTTTTAGTTGGATTTGAACAGGTTTTATTTTGGATTTGAACAGGTCTTAGTTGGATTTGATCGGGTTTTAATTGGATTTGAACAGATAATAGTTGGATTTGAACAGGTTTTTAGCTGGATTTGAACAGGTTTTAGTTGGATTTGAACAGGTTTTAGTTGGATTTGAACAGGTTTTAGTTGGATTTGAACAGGATTTAGATGGATGTGAACAGGTTTTAGATGGATTTGAACAGGTAATAGTTGGATTTGAACAGGTTTTTAGCTGGATTTGAACAGGTTTTAGTTGGATTTGTACAGGTTTTAGTTGGATTTGAACAGGTTTTAGATGGATTTGGGCAGGTTTTAGTTGGATTTAAACAGGTTTTAGTTGGATTTAAACAGGTTTTTAGTTGGATTTGTACAGGTTTTAGTTGGATTTGAACAGGTTTTAGTTGGATTTGAACAGGTTTTAGTTGGATTTGAACAGGTTTTAGTTGGATTTGAACAGGTTTTTAGTTGGATTTGAACAGGTTTTAGTTGGATTTGAACAGGTTTTATTTTGGATTTGAACAGGTCTTAGTTGGATTTGATCGGGTTTTAATTGGATTTGAACAGGTAATAGTTGGATTTGAACAGGTAATAGTTGGATTTGAACAGGTAATAGTTGGATCTGAACAGGTTTTAGATGGATCTGAACAGGTTTTAGTTGGATTTGATCAGGTTTTAGAAGGATTTGATCAGGTTTTAGATGGATTTGAACAGGTAATAGTTGGATTTGAACAGGTAATAGTTGGATTTGAACAGGTTTTAGATGGATTTGAACAGGTTTTAGTTGGATTTGATCAGGTTTTGGAAGGATTTGATCAGGTTTTAGATGGATTTGAACAGGTTTAAATTGGATTTGAACAGGTTTTAGTTGGATCTGAGCAGGTTTTTAGTTGGATTTGAAAAGGCTTTAGTTGGATTTGAACAGGTTTAAGTTGGATTTGAACAGGTTTTAGTTGGATTTGAAAAGGCTTTAGTTGGATTTGAAAAGGCTTTAGTTGGATTTGAACAGGTTTAAGTTGGATTTGAACAGGTTTTAGTTGGATCTGAGCAGGTTTTTAGTTGGATTTGAAAAGGCTTTAGTTGGATTTGAACAGGTTTAAGTTGGATTTGAACAGGTTTTAGTTGGATCTCTAAACCAGCTTCTTAACATCCTCATGCCTCTACTTAATGTTCACCTTATCTCTTTATTTTTATTCACTACCTCACATTGACACAGTGTCACCCTGTTTTGCACATTTGCTTCTTGCACCTTCCTGTGTATCTTAATATTTAAGACCACAGCTAAATGCATATATGCACATTGTACATCCCTGTACATTTTAATATTTAAGTCTACAGTTTACATTCATGTACATTATTTTGCGATCTAGATTTAATCCCACAATACACATTTTTTATATTCTATTCTTATATATATATATATATATATATATATATATATATATATATATATATATATATTATTGTTTACTTTTATCTCATTCTTATATAGCTATATTCATGCATATTTTCATCTGTGTTGTTTTCTTAAATAATTGCACTGTCCATGGAGCGGACCTGACTCACATTTCACTGCTGGTTATATATGCTGTATATAATTTTGTATGTGACGAATAAAAATCTTGAATCTTGAATCTTGAAACATCACATGTCTCCAGCTCATATTACACAGTGGGTTATTTCAGTGAGCTAGAACACAGAAAAGATTGACATCAGTTAAAGGATGGAGAACACTATAGTCTTTGTTCTGCTGCTGTGGATCAGCTCTGTTTCCTGGACCTCGACAAAAAAGACCCTTCAAGACGGACTAAAGGGTCCTTACTGTCCAGCAATCATTAGGTAGACAGTGAATAAAGATCAGCAATAGCACCTTACTAAATTAAAAACATAATTTAGTAAGGGGGGGATGGGGGAGGGTAGTTTTTCTTATAAATTGCAAACTGCAAGTAACCTTAAATCTAAAGTAAGTCATGTATTAATCCTCCTATACAATAAAAAATATATTACTCTAAATAAATGGTGCAATACATTTCTTGTGTTTAATACATTTGTCACAGAGAACGTGTGAAAATTCATAAGATTGTCATCAACAGTTTTCATCAAGATACAAAACCTAGACTGTAAATGCAGCCGTTTCGAGTTTATTTTGAAATGAGTACATGCTTTTATTTTGACATGTCGAAAACCGGAAGTAGCGTCTGTTAGCGACGGAAAGTTCAGTAAATGAAACTCAGGCCAAAGCTCACATGTAGCGGTGATGTTATCTGCTATTTTTTGTTTCTTCATTAATACTCGATGCTTGATAGTGTTTACCTCAACTGTGTGTAAGCTGAAAAAATCCTATATTGTTGACTGTGAAGATTGCTTCTGGGAAATGACTCTGCCGTTGGTTGAGAAGCAGGCTAAAGTGGTCAGTATTACTCTGTATTCTCTATTAGCATTAACAACAGTGCTAAGCCATGCTATTTATGTAACGTTTGCAGTATTTGATGCTGTCTTTTATTTTGTCTATCTGAACTTTTAGTTCTACGGTGTTAATAAACATCTGTAAATGGAACCGGAGTCTCGCATTCAATCAATTGGCGGCATAGTTATGGATTTAATGTTGTAGATAAAAACCTCTCTAACTGTATTGTGTGGAAGTGACTGATGAATGGAAATGATTGTCCTTATGCTTCTTGTATGAACACACTGACACAAAAACTTACTTATCGAAAAATGTCCCGTCTGTGTCAAACAAATAAAAAGATTTATTTTGTAATATTAACCAACTAAAGGATGGAGATTTTAAAAAATAATAACACAAAAGTGAATCATTGTGGTAATGAATAATTGTAATTTAACTGTACTTCCACTATTATACTTTAATAGAATAGGAAATCAGCCACACCAAAGAGTTTTACTGTGGCGCAATTTTTAATAAAAAAAATAAATACTCAGAGACAAATGATTACCACCAGAGAACAACAGCTGTTACGACCTGGCTCAACAGTCCTAACAAAAAGTGAGACATAGTTTGAAGACTGAAAATAACTGGTTTATTATTTATTTATTAGAAAAATAATAATACATTTTATTTATATTACATCTCAAAGTGCCATAAGGAGTGTAAAACAGTCCCAGTAAGCAAAGAGCAATTAAGTGCTTTTTTAAAGAACACTATCTGATTTTGTGATTTATTCAAAGAATGTAGTTAAAGCTTAAATAATCATTTACAGTTGTGCTCATACGTTTATGAGTTTATAAACTATTCATTTTTTAAAGGATATGAATGATAACACAAAACTTTTGTGTTATCACAACGTTACACCCAGTGTTGTGCCTGAACGCATTCATTGAACGATAGTTCATGAACTTGTTCATATTTTGGGCGAACGTGAACTGAACGTGCTGTATTACTGCCTGATGAACGTTACTGTCAACTCGTTCAGTTTGGTGTCTGTGAACGGAACGCTCTCTCAGGTTAACATCGTTCAATAGGGTGCCAGATTTCTATAGAGCCTTCCAGGCAAAAACCCGGCTAAAGCACACCGTAAACGTGCCTTAATATGTAGCAGAAAAACACCAAATCTGGCAACACCAGCCACCAGTGTCGCACCGCCGTCCGCCGCATGCGTGACGCGTCATCAAAAAAAAGCATGGAGGCGACAGCAGCATGTAGCAAGAAGGCGTATGATCAGTTAGAAGGAATTTTATGATGTTTATGACAAGAGAGTTGAGCCCATGGGTGACAGGGCCTTTGAAGCCACTGTGGAACGCACTCTGCCTGACCTCCTCAAGGCTCCACAGACTGTGCATGGTTTTAAAGATCACAGACTTATTAATATTGAATAAATAATGCAGTGTGTCTCAGCAGAGCTGCCATATCCTGATGTCTAAAGACCCTGACTTTAGACAAGATTACTAGAATCTGTTACAGCCTGATTAACTGGACAACTTCATATTTAAATTTCATAAACATGTTCAAATATAGTGTTTCCACATGGTCAGAGCAAGAAACACTGACTCTGGACAGTAGGGCAAACACCAGTCTGTGAGACAATAGTGAGCATAAGAGGGACACACACTGGATTTATTAACTTCTCTTTATAAATGTTATGTTTGATTGTCTTCTGTAAAACTCTGAGAACTACAGAAGTGATAAGTTCAGTGCAGCTCAGTGACACAGTGAAGCACAGTCTGTCAGGGGCTGGTGTACTTTTTCATGTCCAGTTCCAAAGAAAAGTTTTACTGATTAGGAATTCATAAAAAATGTATACTTAGGGCCAAAAGATTTCCACCAGTGAACTACAGGGTTAATCTTCCAGTAAGCCATAACACAACTTCAGATAAGACAAAACAAGAGACTGCTTTAGTTTTAACTTTACACAGTAACTTTGACCTTCTCTCCTGAATTACTGGAATGGCTGATTGTTTATTGATGATGATTGATTTATATTTGTATGATTATTGATTAACAGCCTTTCCCAAATTTTGTTTATACCAGTTATACTTTTATTTTTATCTTAAAATAAATGACTGATTAACTCCAGTTTACTGTTGGAAACTGGTGCTGAGAAGGATCCAACATTTGATACAAGCAAATATTGAGATTTCATGAAGAACATTGTTAAAATATACACAGTATGTTTGTAAGAAAAATCCTTACAACAATGGGGAAAGTAAAAAGAAATGCAGACGGTTTATTTGAGAACACGGGATGTACAGAAGCATAACTCAGACATAAGTTGCTGCAGGGAAAACACGGAAAGAAGAACTTAAATGGAGCTTACAGTAAATCTGCAGGATGAATGTAAAATGGTGACAGATGGATAAAGAAAAGAAGTCTTTATGACCCCTCACAGATATAGCTTCTTTTTGATACGTGGACAGATGTGGCCTGAGGTTCACATTACAAACCTTCACTAGTGTCTAAGTTGGTTTAAAAAGCACTTTGCTGACCATTTACTTTAAAAATCAAAATGTCTTTGACTTTACACTTACAATAATTACAACAGACAACATAGCGTTTAAAGTACCTTTACTTATTTGACTTTTGAGGTGTAATTACATTCGCCACCAAGGGGCACTGTTTATGCTCATTTGATAATTGTTGGAGACACCGAGATCCCAAACTGGCAGATGGCTTGCCAGTTCACCAGCCACAACCACCAGAGGGCGCATTTTTGGCTTGCCACTTTTAAAAGTGGCAGACCACTTTTAAAAGTGGCAAGCCAAGTCTTTGATGGTTTATGATGACTGATATGCCATGGTTCTAGCCTCTACTAAAAAAAAGTCCGGCCACTTTTGTTAAAACGGCTGCTCGGACTTTGGCCACGTATCCTAATGCATATGCGACTTTATTCAACAGGTCAGAGAAAAATAGGCTATTTATATTATTAAAAATGCACACATGTAATTGAAATAGAAAAAGCGTTTTGACAGCTGTTAGACATGTTTGTGAACATATGATCGAAGCCGTAAATCGTTAATTATGTGCTCATTTATACAATTATGTGTTTGGTACATTACTGTTAGCCTAGCCACATAGCCAGACTAGTAAATGAGCACCGAGTGATTTTTGGAGTTAGAATGCAAATGACCACAAATTATTTGTCATTCATGTTAATATAGTAATTTGTAAGTTTTTAAACAATGTGCTATTTACGTTTTAGGAGAAATAAAGAAGTGAAAAACATGATTCTATTGTGGTCTCTTTTTAATGCCACCTCATTTTGGATGCCTTTTTAATCAGAGGTCAGGTCACTTTCTAAAAGACAATATTTAAATACAATGGCTTCTTATAGTTTATTCTTATAAGTATGCAGTTTTATAACATAAATCTTTCAATGGCATAGTATTTACATACATTGTGCTCTACTTGGTTCAAACACTTCTCTATATTCACCAAAAGAGAGCGACAAAGACTTTATTTACAACTCCATGTATCAATGCTGTTCTGGGCTGTAGTCCTGCAGACAGATCCCTTGACGAATTGGTCGTTTTGACAAGGCCAGTGCCTTAGGTTTAGATTTAAATATATTACACTATTAAAAAATAATTATAAACTCCTCACTGGTAAAAACTTTGATAAATTAACTCATCCAAAGTAATACTTTGGGCGGCAGTAGCTCAGTGGGTAGAGTGGTCGTCTTTCAACCGGAAGGTAGGCGGTTCGATTCCCACTCTCCCCACAGTTCATACTGTCGTTGTGTCCTTGGGCAAGACACTTAACCCAACTTGCCTCCAGTGACTGTAACACTGGTAATTACATTAGAACAATGTAAGTCGCTTTGGATAAAAGCGTCAGCTAAATGAGTAAATGTAATACACCATAACATATTTCCAACAATTTGCAGCTAAACAAAAAAAAAGGTGTTTTAAAATCTGGTTGGCCATTGACATTGGTAGTAGACTGGACGGATGGCCTGTTTTCATAACGGCTAAAACCTTGGCCTGCCAGTTAGAAAAGTGTTCGTCCACTTTTAAAAGTGGCAGACCACATTTGAAAGTGGCCAACCACTTTTAAAACTGGCATGCCAGTGCACAGTTCACAACCACCAAAAGTGACTGGCCAAAAAAAGCTCCCTCTGTTTGTTGTGGCCTGTGCACTGGCCTGCCACTTTAAAAGTGGCAGGCCAAGTGGTTGGCCACTATTAAAAGTGTTTTTATTTTTACTTAACAAACTTATGAATACATTTTATTTATTTTAGATCAGTACATTGAGCAACTAGGTTCATCAACTAGGTAAATCAGCAACTAGGGCTTTCAATTTATTTTATAACTTATCTTTATCTTATATAGTGTAAGATATTGAAATTGCAATCATTACTGCATCCTAATGTAAACCTACAGCAATGGTTTTATCTAAACTGTTGGACTCCGAGCAGCCGTTTTAACAAAAGTGTCCGGACTGTTTTTCGTAGAGGCTAGAACCATGGCCGCCAGTCATCATAAACCATCAAAGACTTGGCTTGCCACTTTTAAAAGTGGCAGACGACTTGGCTTGCCACTTTTAAAAGTGGTAAGCCAAAAATGTGCCCTCTGGTGGTTGTGGCTGGTGAACTGGCAAGCCATCTGCCAGTTTGGGATCTCGGTGCTGCTGAATTGTTGGCAGTGAACAAGCCTAAACTCTGGCAGAATGCTGTCATGAGTTTACATGATTATATAAGCTTTAACTACATTCTTTGACCATTACTAAATCAGATACAAAGTGTTAAAACAGATTATGGTATTTTCAAAATAAAATGATGCTATTAAACACAAAGTGATGATTGTGAATTAAAATGTTTTCATAATTTCAGATTTAAAATATACGAGCTGCATTGGATTAATGAAAAGAATGCAGTCTCACATGGTGAACAGCAGATGGCCATTAAACGTGTTGTGGTGATGGTCATTATCATAGAGTTTTGTATTTTGCCACAGACGCAGAAACACAACATCCCCAGCCTCTAGGAGCAGTGTGACTCCATTGCCAGAGCTTCCATATCCTGATGTCTGGTGTTCATATGCCATAAAAATATTTTCTGTGTTCTTCACCAACATAACTCCTGCGGCATGGTCATTTTCTCCCATTCCACCCATGTGAAACTCAAAGTGGTAGGCTCCTTTAACTGGTGCAGTGAAAAACCCTGAAGGATGTTTTGAACAGACACAGTGTTAGCATCACCACGAGCAGAAGAGCAATGTTCTGTTACATCTGTGAGTTCATTTACCTGTGTTTGAGTTGTAGGCATTTCCAATGTTTGAGACGACATGTCTGAAGAGCAGAGGAGTGTGAGTGTTGAATGGTCCAATAGTTATATCGCCTGAAGGCACCAAAGCGGCTGAGAAAGCCACTTTCTTCACTGAGAAACAGAAAAACAGAACTTTATAGTAAAGACTGAAAGTGAGAATAGACCATGTGTATAGTTCTTTCATTTAAATTAAATTTGGGCTCAAATGCTCCAAGAGAATTTGCAAAAAAAACGGCTAACAAACATGCTAACAGCCCAAGCAAATACTTTTACATCCCATACTCCTGTCATTAACTGATCCTCACCTGCTCGGTCTGCTGTCAGAGCCTCCACTTGGTTTTCAGTGACAGCAGAACTCTTCTTAATGCTGCTCAGTTCAGCTGCTTGTGCTAAAGGTAAAAGGAGAAATAATAGTTGTTTTACACAGCAGGAATCTGTTATGTGTAGATGAACAAGTGACTCTCATCACCTTGTAGTTGTTGCTTTAGTGTTTCCATTTCATTGGTCTGCTTTTCTAGTTTAGCTGCTTGTCCTTAAAGTGACATTGACAGTTCAGACAATTCAGTAAACAAAAAAGTTAAGTTTTCACTGAAGTGTTTACCTTGGTTCTCTGTCTGCAGCTGCTCGATCCTAACCCTCTGTTCAGCCAGAGCAGCGCTCATCTCTCTGAGCACAGCGTGGATGTCTGACAGACAGGGCTGAGGCTGGACTGGCACATTCTCAGGACTCCATTTTCCATGTTCAGTCATCTTGGTATCCTGAAGTTCAGCTCCGGGCAGACGGCAGATCAGCAGCAACAGTGAAAAAAGTCCAACGTGGTTTATTCTGACACTAACAATTAGTATACGTGTAAGGCTCATAGTAATAATACATTGTTTTAATTTACTTGATAAATATGGTTAAAAACAGCTAAAATATATTAATTCACCCCACTATATATATATTTTTTTTTTTTACATTGTCTGGAGTAAGCAAACAAGATGCTTTAACTGTGTAATGCAATACTTTGGAGTGTCACAAGGGGGCGCACCGATAACAAGAGAAAGGACTCCAAGAAGGAGAACTGAAGAATAAACCCTGCAGTCAAACGATGAACAAGACAAAGTCATCTGTCTCTTGTATTGTTTTCTCAGGGTTTACATTCTCACAAACACATGAATGTGTTTGATTGTAGAAGTGAGTTTGGTGGTGGTTAAAGAAGGCTGTGAGCGCTGTGTGTATATCAGCCCCCCTCTCTGTCTGCCCCAGGTGTGAATGGGGTGAATGGAATGACATGATGTAAAGCGTTTTGATATTAATCACTATTTACACTATTATATAACTACATATAATCACTACAATCACACACATGAACCTGACCTCACTAAACAGATCTATCTATCTATTTTTATATTTATTATATATATATATATATATATACATGGGACGGAGTGGCTCAGTGGTAGAGCAGTCGTCCTATAACCGGAAGGTTGGCGGTTCGATTCCCGCTCTGCCCTTTTTACTTTCGTTGTGTCCTTGGGCAAGACACTTGACCCACCTTGCCTCCAGTGTCTGTAGCACTGGTGTATGAATGTGTGTGTGACTGTAGAGGTGTGTTTGGTGGTGGTAGGAGAAGGTTGAGCGTTGTTTGTATGTGAGCCCCCATCTCTGTCTGCCCCAGGGGTGAATGTGTGTGAATGGGGTGAGTGGAAGCACAATGTAAAGCGCTTTGGGTGCCCGAGCAGGGTGCAAAAAAGCGCTATATAAATGCATGCCATTTACTATATGTATATCTATCTATATATCTATATATATAGATATATAGATAGATATAGATATATAGATATAGAGAGAGAATCTATTAATAATATTAGGGTTGTGTTTTTTCCACTCACAATTCATATTGCAATACATTGTAATATGAATAAAATATTCCTGATTCAAAGATTTCCTCAAAATCAACAGAAAATAAAATGTCTGTTTACATAAATGGACATGTCTTTACCACATCAAACAATCTATTTTGTACAAATCTTGTCAACCTAGGATTCATCTTTAAAATGTCATCTTTTAAAATACTTAATAATGTTTAGGCTAAATAATACTGTATCTTGAGGTCACATTTTCTTTACAAGGGTGTCTTGTTTTAATAAATTGGTTCAGTATGTGAGACTAAAAAGGTCTACATGTTGCACCCCTGAAAATAGGGAGAAAGAATCACGAGAGTGATTTACAGACGTTTCTCTCTTGCAGGAGTTTAATGCAATTCCCCAATCAATTTAACAGTATTTTACATTGTACATATTTATACTGTCCAGATGTCAAACATTGGGTAACATTATATAATGAACTAAATAACGTGTCTGCCTTGCTAGTTTACGCATCTAAACACGTTTCCAACTAAGCAAATAACAACAGAACACTCTTCTATCTTTTGTAACATTATCACCACGTTGCTCGCATGAGCACAAGATGGCAGAGGGCAAGTTCACAAGGCACAGAAAAACGTGAGGTCTAAGTTATCAAAACACACAAATAGCATTTCTTTAGCTTCTTTAAACAAGACTAAGCTTACAGTAAACTGTCTTAACAATGTACAGATGACAAGGAAATAACATTGGGTGACCTTTACCTGAAAATAGGGAGAAAGAATCACGAGAGTGATTTTGAGACGTTTCTCTCTTGCAGGAGTTTAATGCAATGAGGAGAAACGCGCGAAATCACCCTGGTGGTGGGTGAAAGGCATTACCAATCAATCAAACGAAAAATTCAGGCTTACTAGCTGATTGCTGATTGCACAATTCTCTCAATAACAAAAAGAACATCAGCACAACATGAAATACAAACATTCCAACAAACTTACAACCACATTTATATTGTTTGTTAGGCTTATGTAAATGATTTATTACAAACCCTTCTTACCATTCACTGATCTCAATCAGTGTCTTATTCAGCATTAAATCTATTAATAAACTGCATCACTATAGAGAGGATTTGAACATGGTGTTAGGGCATATAGTACCATTCTCACCTATTACATACACACCTCATAGACCTTTGGACAAACTATCTGTCTGATAAAAATGACTAGTTTCTGTGAACTCCATCCTGCAGCTTTGGTGAGATATCATTGTAACTGATCTGGTAGGACTATTATTTCTAAATGAAAACACTCTCCTGTCACTTTAGCTTTAGCCTAAGAAATCAACCTTATTAAAAAACATTGTTTTCTTAAGAAACATTTGGAATTGTAAGTAGAAAAGTACAGTAGTTCATAAACAACTTATTACTTACCCTCGAGTAATGCACTGCAGTGAAGTTAGTTTGATGTTGGGCATTAGACAGAAATAACTCTGTGATCTCTGTGGCTCTCACCAACAATGAACCTAGAGCTCAGGAGCTAGAACTAATAAAAGCAGCTGCAAGGTTCAGAGGTGGAGTTCACATTTCATGTTGGAAAGTTGTAATGCTTATTATTTAATATGATTTATATTTGAGTTAATATACTAGAAGTATATTTACAATGTTCAGTCAGTTAATTATTTACACCTTTATGTGTTTACATAGTTAATGCAGTAAGGATATTCTGCTGAATCTGCCTATTTGATTCACTCACGTTTATCTCAGTCTAAGTCCTTGCTTCTGATTGGTTAGCAACGTCACGTGAACGGCTGTGTTGGAAGGAAGTGTTGTTGTTGTGACGGTGTTGATTAAACGTGCCGTTTGAGGAAGTCTTCTGTCTCCATTCTGCTGTTTATTATCATAAAGAGTGATCTACCACCACATACCGAACCCTCACGTTACATTTGGTGGCAGCGGTGGTGTTATTTTGGTGGGTTTTGCACATTTGGTGAGTTTTATTCCTACGACCTGTGGATGCGGTGTGACGGTGTGACGGATCAACTGGCGAAGCCGGTTGTCTGGCGACATGCAGATGTTTTTTGTGGGCGTTCCTCTCTAGGACCCCACTTTTACAAACCAGGAAATATAGGTATTATTTCGTCTTAAATTACATTGATGTGATTCTTTTTACAGCGGGCATGTCTATAATGATGTCTCTTTTAGTGTCGATGAGAAAGAACGAACGTAGACGGCTCTGATTCGAGAGCGGTTTGTGGATTATAACTCGATGTAAACAGAACAGCGCTGTCACCAGTTGATCCAGACGAGCTCCGTTTAACTTGTGTAACATGAGAAACAGCCTTTAAATCAAGAAATACTACAGAAGAAATACTACAGAAGGAACACTGGCGTGGACATGGTGCTTGTGCTGTGCAACTTCTTTAAAACCTCGTAACTGAGTTACCTGCAATAATCGCAATATAATATGGTTCAGTCCAATGAGAATAAAACAGTTGAGGCTACTCTTACTGTTATTATGTGAGCTCTTGTCTCTGGTCAGCGCTGAGTCGTACTGACAACTAAAGCTGTCTTTAAAAAGTAGTTTGTCCCATGTCTTTATGACGGACTCTGCTTTATGTTGTATGTTTGTCTCATGTACTGGTGAGCTGAAGGAAACGTTCCACTTTGGTAAAGTTCTATTCTATTTTGTTCATTACGTGCACTATAATTAAGCACAAACTCATATAAATAGATGACCTTAGAGAATAAATAAATAAATAAATAGTATAAAAATGTAGCTTATGTCTCTCTCTGAAATAATAAAACATTCTTCTTCATAGTTTGTAAAACCCCATAATGATGAATGTTTGCTTCTGTTATGTTTCTTCCCTTGACCTTTGACATTAGAGCCTTTGGTATTGTTCACTTGTGAGGTCTGTGGTGGATGTAAGAACTTCCACAGGCCTTAGACATTATAAGTTTACATTTGTTCTTTACAATGAACCTAAAGAAAAATACATTTATCCATTAGTTCTCTTTAAAAAGGCAACTCCACAACATTAAACTGTCTCTGACTGTTCACAGGACATTTATACATTTAATAGTGACACTTTAAAGGCTGGAAACAGAAATGACTATAAAACCAATATTTATGACAATGTCAATATGAACCATATAAAAACCATTGTTATAAAAACTTTTCAAAAGGTTTATTGAAGAGAAATGACAACAGAAAACCTCCATTACATGTATTTATTTGGTTTAACAATGTAGACTGCATAACACCAATAAAAATAATCCCAGATCAGTCTGTGTGTGTCCAACTGCAGAATATTAAGGTTCACGTGAATGGTTCTCAGGACGTCTTATAAAAGGGACACTTCCAAACCTTCAGGACACTCTCAGGACACTCTCAGGACACTGTCAGGACTCTGTCAGGACTCTGTCGGGACACTGTCGGGACACTGTCAGGACACTGTCAGGACAGTAGATGCCAGAAGAAGTCCTGCTGTAGCAGCAAGTGACCATCACACTTTAAACCACTTGGGTCTTGTAGATGAGAGCAGTCATTTGATAGATGTCGTAGGCTACTTGGCCGAGACAAAGCACAGTGACAAACTGTAGAGAAAAACGGTTTCTATTTACGTAGAAAATGCGCTCTCCAAGAGTCAGTATGCCGCTTGTTCTAAACACAACGTTTACGTAAAGTATGGAAGAGCAAACCCTTAAGAAGCCCAACGACATGCAAACAATTCTACTTGAACAGCTCTGTTTTTACTGTTAACCCATCACCAAGCTCACACAAAAGTCTAAAACAAGTTGAATTGTCACAGGTTAACTTGGGACTTAGCCACAAGACAAACTGACCTCAGTGCTCTGCTCTCTCCAACTACTGAGCCAAATTTAATTAACCTTTAACCTTGTGCCAAAAGTACATTGTTCGATTACAAATCAGATTAACAGCGATAAGCAGTTTTACATAATCAACTATGTTACAGGTACATGTGTTTTGAACAGGCATCGACACAGCCACCTTTCCCCAGTTCACCTGAGCCAGTTGAATTTGCACAAAAAGATTAAACTAGACAGTTGTCTAAATCCCTGTTTGCTGTGAAGGGCTCTCTTTTTTTTCTCCCAAACATACCTTTGTCACTGTGGTTCATAAACACTAGAATTTATACATAAAAAAAAAAAGAAAAAAAGAAAAGAAAAATTCCAGGAAATAAATTTGGCAGAAACAAGTTTATTGCCAGATCAGTGAAAATGATTTGTGTTTTGCAGATTGAATACTAAAATAAAAGAGTTACACATTTAAAAATATTTTAGTCATCTGTCAAACCTACAGTTAGACAATGTAAGGTGCATTTACATAAAGTAGGCTATGTCCAGAAGAAAAGGCAAATGACAGGTAGAACAAAAAGAGTCAACACACACACACACACACACACACACACACACACACACACACACACACACACACACACACACACACACACACACACACACACACACTACTGTCTACAGGACAGTTTATGTGGATAGTTTAAGACTTAAGTGTTTAAATGTGCTTTGTTTGACAGCAGCTGAAAGGAAATCATTGTTAAATAACATGTAGAAAATGTTGTGTTTGACTTTTTATTGTACTTTAGACAAGAAATTACCAAAATATGTTTAAAAAAAAAAAGTACAGAAAGACCTGAACACATATGAAAGAATGAATGAATGCTATTAAAAAGATACAGTATTGGTTTACATGTTGCAGTTGTGTCTACATTTGATTTATGCCCTGTGTGAATGTTAAGCCCTGTAATATTTGTTAAAGGTAGTTCAGAGAGTAGGGGCTCTTGTGACTGAAAGGTAGTTTGAAATTCAAACCTCTGGAAAGGTTGAATTCATTTTAATGTCACATTTGTGTCACAGTGTGTTCCTTCTTATTTACTGACAATGAGAGCATCAGTCAAAAGCAGCAGGTTGATACTTTTACAAACAGGTTGTGGGAGAAGCAAGTAAAGCTGAAGCTTCCAAGAAAGTACAGCTGTACTCTGTAACTGTAGTGTAGACTGGACATGATCTGAAATGAGAATTTAAAAACATACTTTTATTATGTTTAGCCTACAATACAACATAGTTGTTGAAGTCACAGTGAAACTGTTGACTGAAAAAAATAAAATAAAAGACGTTAAAAATGTAACTGTTAAGGCTACGGCTAAGCTATTCTGTGACAAACAGAGAAACTAAAGCGTAATCGCGTTTTTAATGGCCATGATTACGTACATACATAACAGCACATGTTAAAACAAAGTCATTGTAGTAAAACTTCACGATTGTAAAGTCAAGTCAAAAGCAGCTGTCGATGCATCACAAGTTAACCTGAGAGTTCACCTAACGCTATCTATTACAGACGACTCTGTCTAATCTCAAACTTACTTTACTGCAGTGTACGCTTTCCAACAATACTTAATCTTTGATCAATTATATTGTTGGTGGAATCCACGTCCTTCGGACCAAAAAATGTACCATTATCACGAACATTACTCATGCGACTTAGTGAGTATGTGTTTTGAACAGGCATCTCTCTAGACACCTACACTTTGTTTTGTTGTTGTTGCAGCTGCACAGTGCCGCCAGATAACCTTACTCCAGTTGATCCGTCACAGCGGCCATTTTCTTTTTTTGTGTCTGCTATCTGGATTTGACACTTTTTGAGAGCAGTGGATTACCTAAAAACTAGTGTGGAGATATTAAGGGACTATTGAGGTATTTGTTTAATTATTTAATTTTTTCCACTTTACGTGTTTTTTTGAGTTTTGGGACTGGACGTTTTGTCGCCATGTCAGCTGATGAAAGTGAAACTGGGCTGCAGTCTTCTCCCACACGACAACGGCGCGATGTAGTGATGGGAAGTTCAGTTCATTTTACTGACTCAGTTCTTTAAGTCTCGTTCAGCAAAATGAACGAATCTTTTTTCAAGTCATTTCGTTCATTTCGTTCATTTCAGCAGAATCTAATTAAAATGTTGCATATTACAATTTTTAATACATTTAGTACTTTTGGAATAAAAACTATAATAACTATAAGCTAATGCATTTATGGCCAAACTTTGAAAAATAAATTATAAATTAATTGCAGCTTACTTCAGGCAGAGAGTTCAACTCGCCTCTTAATCCAAATAGTTTTTTTCCTTTGTCACTTCATATTTAGCTTAGCATTAATTCCGTCAACATGTCTGGTCTGGGCCGTGACAGCCTTATGTAGCTGTAGCTAATACATCCGTCCGTCCGGAAACAGAAAGGACTCATTCATCTCCCGAGTCGTTCCTTCGTTCGTTCGTTCGTTCGTTCGTTCGTTCGTTCACCAAGTCCCAGCCCCATAGAGAAAGAGTATGCAGTTACCGGAAACAGAAAGGAACTGTTCATCTCGAGTCGTTGTTCGTTTCGCTCGTTCACCGGAAACAGAAAGGAACGAACGAACGAACGACTCGGGAGATGAACAGTTCCTTTCTGTTTCCTGTAACTGCATACTCTTTCTCTATGGGGCTGGGACTTGGTGAACGACTAACGAAACGAACAACGACTCGGGAGATGAATGAGTCCTTTCTGTTTCCTGTATATGTGGTGCAATGCGCATGCGCGGGTCTACACAAAAATGAACGACTCGCTCTCTGAGATGACTAGTCGTTCCCGAGTCATATTAAAGACTCGTTCAAAAAGAACGAATCGTTCATGAACGACTCATCACTAGCGCGATGCTAATTCTACATCAACAGGTGCTGTTTCTCTAGCCACATGTGCTGTCTCCAGTGCCCTAACAATTGATCTTCCACCTGCTTTTAAAGGAGATGGGACTGAATCATTCACAAGTTGGTCTCGACGTTTTGAAGTGGCAGTGCAGGCTATGAGTTCAACTGATACAGATCTGTATACGGTGATGGCTTCCGTCCTCCCTACTCGCCTAGCAGATGCTGCATTTCTGTATTGGGACAGCCTTCCTTCTTCTATCCAGAAGGACTATGATTCAGTAAAGGAAAGACTCAGGGATGTTTTTGGACCAATATACTCCCTGCCATTCTTCCAGACACATGTGAATGCTCGACCTCGTCGACCAGGTGAAAGTTTGGATGTGTACAGTGCTGACATCACTCGTCTTGTATTAGAAGCCTTTCCTAACTATGAAATTTCGCCGCTTTGTTGCTGGCTTGGACCCAAATCTTCAGTCAAAAGTCCATGAGATGGGTGCGGAGGATCTTGAGGATGCCCTGCGTATCGCCAGCCGCTGTGAGAGGGCACGTGCAGCGCTCCAACTGACAACTGTAGGGTCTCCACACTCTCAGTCTTCAGAGCAGGTAGCTATGGTTCGTCCTAAATCTACTGATGATAAGCTTCTGCATGCAGTTGAGCAGCTGACTCTTACTGTCAACAGCTTACAAAGTGAAGTACACCTATTGAGAGAGAAACACAGCTACCTGGCTCAGCGTCTGGACTCCCAAACTGAAAGGTTTTCCTCTGACGATGCTCGATACAGTGCACGCAGTGTCTCTCCACAACCCTATTATAACAGACAACACCGCAGAGACAATTACTCACCTGATCCGTATCCTGGTCGTGATCCAGGGTCCTGCTATGACTGTTGTCCTCCTTCCCCTGTTACTCAGAGAGACCGTCAATGCAAGAGTTAAATAAAAGAAAACACCTCTACTTTTTCTAATTTTGGATTTATTACTTTTACCTTTAGCATTAAGAAGAGGTCAAATGTCACTGAAAACCAAGTGGAGGCTCTGATGAAAGACCGAGCAGGTGAGGATCAGTTAATGACAGGAAGTGGGAAGTAAAGGTATTTGCTTAAGCCTTAGATCCATTGAAAACTTTGTTCACTTTGTAAAGTCTTTATTGAGGATAAAGTTGAGCCATAAACTCTACTCAGATTGCCACATTTTCATTTTTCTTGTCACTTCTTGGTTTTTATGTAACTTAACCCGATGCAGGGTTCTTATAAAAGTAAACACATATGGTTCATCCTCTGTTTTAGTCTTTACCAACAAGCTCTGTTTCTCAGTGAAACAAGTGGCTTTCTCAGCCTCTTTGTTGGCTTCAGGCGAGGAAACTATTGGACCATTCAACACTCACACTCCTCTGGTCTTCAGACATGTGTTCTCAAACATTGGAAATGCCTACAACTCAAACACAGGTGAATGAACTCACAGATGTAACAGAACATTGCTCTGCTGCTCGTGATGATGTTAACACTGTGTCTGTTCAAAACATCCTTCAGGGTTTTTTACTGCACCAGTTAAAGGAGCCTACCACTTTGAGTTTTACATCGGGGCTCATGGACATGCTTCACATCCTTCAGAAGCTATGTTGGTGAAGAACGGAGAACATATTTGACTCTCATTTGAACACCAGAAATCAGAATATGGCAGCTCTGCCAATGGAGCCACACTGCTCCTAAAGGCTGGGGATATTGTGTTTTTGAATCTGTGGCAAAATACAAGAATCTTGGGATGATAACGGGAGTCACCACAGCATGTTCAGTGGTCATCTGCTGTTCACCATGTGATATAAGATTGTTTTTATTGGTTCATTTTATTGGTCTGTCTTCCTTTTGATATTTTAATTCTTATAAATATAAAAATAATTTTAATTCACAGTTGTATTATTTGTACTGTGTGTACCACTGTTTGTATTTGACAGAATTATTCATTTTTATTTTGATAAGCGTGTGTCCTTTATAAACAGAAGGCAGTATTATGAATGTAAAATGCTGACGTGTATCTGATTTAGTAAGGGTCAAATAATGTATTTACAGACGCCATATCGAACACAACGACTGTCATTTATAAAGAGAAGTTAATAAACCCAGTGGAATTCTATAAACTATGAATATGTTCATGATACTTAAGTAGCTGATTAGCTTTATATAAAGTTGTCCAGTTTTAGACCTTTTAGTTTTAAAATCAGGATAATTTAAATCTAAAACTCTGTCCAGATATTTATAAACTGCTTTGTTGTAATATGACCTGAATGAATGAGAAGGGACAGATGTTAGTTTAGTATCTGTCCCCTCAAAGCCACCACACCCCATCTCCAGTGAGCTCTGTACAGTTAATACATTACTCCACAATGAGTTGATTTTTAGAAAGTCTGGCTTTCATTAAACATTTACTCAGAACAAATAAACAACATGATCAGTAACTAACAAAAAACTGTCAACACAAAGAGGCTTTTATCTTTTTTTTTTTCCTCAGTTAAAATCACTCCTTTTTCTTCTCGTAACAACATTCCTTCCTCACAGCATAAATAATAATAACAACATATATAACACTTAAAATATTGCACCGGATTTAAGGGGTCCATTCTGAGAGAGGTTCTAAGACCTTGGGGGAGGGTAGTTGTTCTTATAAATTGCAAACTGCAAGTAACCTTAAATCTAAAGTAAGTCATGTATTAATCGTCCTATACAATAAAAAAATATATTACTCTAAATAAATGGTGCAATACATTTCTTGTGTTGAATACATTTGTCACAGAGAACGTGTGAAAATTCATAAGATTGTCATCAACAGTTTTCATCAAGATACAAAACCTAGACAAATATTGATTTAATGTTATAGATAAAAACTTCTCTAACTGTATTGTGTGGAAGTGACTGATGAATGGAAATGATTGTCCCTATGCTTCTTGTATGAACACACTGACACACAAACTTACTTATTGAAAAATGTCCCATCTGTGTCAAACAAATAAAAAGATTTATTTTGTAATATTAACAAACTAAAGGAAGGAGATTTAAACAAAAAAATAACAAAAGTGAATCTGGGATATTGTGGTAATGAATAATTGTAATTTAACTGTACATCCATTTTAGTCCATGCTTAAATCTATTTTTATTGTTATACTTTAATAGAATAGGAAATGATATGCCAGCCACACCAAAGAGTTTTACTGTGGCACAATTTTTAATAATAAAAATAAAAAAAAATACTCAGAGACAAATGACTACCACCAGAGAACAACAGCTGTTACGACCTGGCTCAACAGTCGTAACAAAAAGTGAGACATAGTTTGAAGGCAGAAAATAACTGGTTTATTATTTATTCATTAGAAAAATAATAATAGATTTTATTAATATTACATCACAAGTTCCACAAGGAGTGTAAAACAGTATAAAACAGTCCCAGTAAGCAAAGAGCAATTAAAATAGTCTAAATGGATTAAGTGCTTTTTTAAAGAACACTATCTGATTTTGTGATTTATTCAAAGAATGTAGTTAAAGCTTAAATAATCATTTACAGTTGTGCTCATACGTTTATGAGTTTATAAACTATTCATTTTTTAAAGGATATGAATGATAACACAAAACTTTTGTGTTATCACAACGTTACACCCAGTGTTGTGCCTGAACGCATTCATTGAACGATAGTTCATGAACTTGTTCATATTTTGGGCGAATGTGAACTGAACGTGCTGTATTACTGCCTGATGAACGTTACTGTCAACTCGTTCAGTTTGGTGTCTGTGAACGGAACGCTCTCTCAGGTTAACATCGTTCAATAGGGTGCCAGATTTAGAGCCTTCCAGGCAAAAACCAGGCTAAAGCACACCGTAAACGTGCCTTAATATGTAGCAGAAAAACACCAAATCTGGCAACACCAGCCACCAGAGTCGCACCGCCGTCCGCCGCGTGCGTGACGCGTCATCAAAAAAAAAAAAAAGCATGGAGGCGACAGCAGCATGTAGCAAGAAGGCGTATGATCATTTAGAAGGAATTTTATGATGTTTATGACAAGAGAGTTGAGCCCATGAGTGACAGGGCCTTTGAAGCCACTGCTCTTTGTGGAACGCACTCTGCCTGACCTCCTCAAGGCTCCACAGACTGTGCATGGTTTTAAAGATCACAGAATATTGAATAAATAATGCAGTGTGTCTCCATTGGCAGAGCTGCCATATCCTGATGTCTAAAGACCCTGACTTTAGACAAGATTACTAGAATCTGTTACAGCCTGATTAACTGGACAACTTCATATTTAAATTTCATAAACATGTTCAAATATAGTGTTTCCACATGGTCAGAGCAAGAAACACTGACTCTGGACAGTAGGGCAAACACCAGTCTGTGAGACAATGGTGAGCATAAGAGGGACACACACTGGATTTATTAACTTCTCTTTATAAATGTTATGTTTGATTGTCTTCTGTAAAACTCTGAGAACTACAGAAGTGATAAGTTCAGTGCAGCTCAGTGACACAGTGAAGCACAGTCTGTCAGGGGCTGGTGTACTTTTTCATGTCCAGTTCCAAAGAAAAGTTTTACTGATTAGGAATTCATAAAAAATGTATACTTAGGGCCAAAAGATTTCCACCAGTGAACTACAGGGTTAATCTTTCAGTAAGCCATAACGCAACTTTAGATAAGACAAAACAAGAGACTGCTTTAGTTTTAACTTTACACAGTAACTTTGACCTTCTCTCCTGAATTACTGGAATGGCTGATTGTTTATTGATGATGATTGATTTATATTTGTATGATTATTGATTAACAGCCTTTCCCAAATTTTGTTTATACCAGTTATACTTTTATTTTTATCTTAAAATAAATGACTGATTAACTCCAGTTTACTGTTGGAAACTGGTGCTGAGAAGGATCCAACATTTGATACGAGCAAATATTGAGATTTCATGAAGAACATTGTTAAAATATACACAGTATGTTTGTAAGAAAAATCCTTAAAACAATGGGGAAAGTAAAAAGAAATGCAGACGGTTTATTTGAGAACAACACGGGATGTAAAGAAGCATAACTCAGACATAAGTTGCTGCAGGGAAAACACGGAAAGAAGAACTTAAATGGAGCTTACAGTAAATCTGCAGGATGAATGTAAAATGGTGACAGGTGGATAAAGAAAAGAAGTCTTTATGACCCCTCACAGATATAGCTTCTTTTTGATACGTGGACAGATGTGTCCTGAGGTTCACATTACAAACCTTCACTAGTGTCTAAGTTGGTTTAAAAAGCACTTTGCTGACCATTTACTTTAAAAATCAAAATGTCTTTGACTTTACACTTTAATAATTACAACAGACAACATAGCGTTTAAAGTACCTTTACTTATTTGACTTTTGAGGTGTAATTACATTCGCCACCAAGGGGCACTGTTTATGCTCATTTGATAATTGTTGGAGACACCGAGATCCCAAACTGGCAAGCCATCTGCCAGTTTGGGATCTCGGCGCTGCTGAGTTGTTGGCAGTGAACAAGCCTAAACTCCAGCAGAATGCTGTCATGAGTTTACATGATTATATAAGCTTTAACTACATTCTTTGACCATTACTAAATCAGATACAAAGTGTTGAAACAGATTATGGTATCACCAGAATAACATGATGCTATTAAACACAAAGTGATGATTGTGAATTAAAATGATTTCATAATTTCAGATTTAAAATATACGAGCTGCATTGGATTAATGAAAAGAATGCAGTCTCACATGGTGAACAGCAGATGGCCATTAAACGTGTTGTGGTGATGGTCATTATCATAGATTGTTGTATTTTGCCACAGACGCAGAAACACAACATCCCCAGCCTCTAGGAGCAGTGTGACTCCATTGCCAGAGCTTCCATATCCTGATGTCTGGTGTTCATATGCCATAAAAATATTTTCTGTGTTCTTCACCAACATAACTCCTGAGGCATCAGTATGTCCAACTCCACCCATGTAAAAGTCAAATTGATAGGCTCCTTTAACTGGTGCAGTGAAAAAACCTGAAGGATGTTTTGAACAGACAAAGTGTTAACATCACCACAAGCAGCAGAGCAATGTTCTGTTACATCTGTGAGTTCATTCACCTGTGTTTGAGTTGTAGGCATTTCCAATGTTTGAGACGACATGTCTGAAGACCAGAGGAGTGTGAGTGTTGAATGGTCCAATAGTTATCTCGCCTGAAGGCACCAAAGTGGCTGAGAAAGCCACTTTCTTCACTGAAAAACAGAAAAACAGTACTTGATAGTAAAGACTGAAAGTGAGAATAGACCATGTGTAAAGTTCTTTTATTAAAATTAAATTTGGGCTCAAATGCTCCATTAAAAAGAGAATTTGCAAAGACACGGCTAACAAACATGCTAACAGCCCAAGCAAATACTTTTACATCCCATACTCCTGTCATTAACTGATCCTCACCTGCTCGGTCTGCTGTCAGAGCCTCCACTTGGTTTTCAGTGACAGCTAAACTCTTCTTAATGCTGCTCAGTTCAGCTGCTTGTGCTAAAGGTAAAAGGAGAAACAGTAGTCGTTTTACACAGCAAGAATTTCTCTCTCTCTCTCTCTCTCTCTCTCTCTATATATATATATATATATATATATATATATATATACATCTACATTAGTGATGAGTCGTTCATGAACGATTCGTTCTTTTTGAACGAGTCTTTAATATGACATGCACATTGCGCCACATCTCATACAGGAAACAGAAAGGAGTCATTCATCTCTCCAGTTGTTCGTTCGTTCGTTCGTTCACCAAGTCCCAGCCCCATAGAGAAAGAGTATGCAGTTACCGGAAACAGAAAGGAATCGTTCATCTCCCGAGTCTCTGAGTCGTTCATTCAAGTCCCGTAGGCTGAACGCAGAAACAGAAGGATTCGTTCATCTCGAGTCAGTCTTCAGGTCTGAGTTTTGTTCTTTTGTCACGTGACCGTTTCTGTTCAGTCTCTCGCAACATCATTACACTCGTATTATTGACTATATTGTATTATGTTTAGGAATTATTATAAAATTATCAAAATATTTCTGCAATAAACATTATCTGAAAATTAAAAAAAGTTCCATTTGTTCCTGTCAGTCTATTTTTAGTGTTAAATGTTAGTGCCACTTTGTTTTTTTTATTATTATCTAAGCTGTTATAAACTATAAAATTACCTAAGATTAGAATCCACTGTAAAGTCTTAATCTTTGCTTTATCAGTAATTTCCCCGGATAAGAAAAATATAAAGATACAATTTGAGGCCAGAAACCTATCACGTAACTGTAAAAGTAAAAAAATAAAAAAATTGCGTTTGTTTATACAGTTATGTGAAATAGATGTATGTATTAACTTATTTCTGTATCTAATGCGTGACAAAAGAACGAGACTCAGACCCGAAGACTGACTCATGAAATGAACGAATCCTTCTGTTTCTGCGTTCAGCCTACGGGGACTTGAATGAACGACTCAGAGACTCGGGAGATGAACAATTACTTTCTGTTTCCGGACGGACGGATGTATTAGCTACAGCTACATGAGGCTGTCACGGCCCAGACCAGACATGTTGATGGAACTAATGCTAAGCTAAATATGAAGTGACAAAGGAAAAAACAATTTGGATTAAGAGGTGAGTTGAACTCTCTGCCTGAAGTAAGCTGCAATGAATTTATAATTTCTTTTTCATAAGTTTTGCATTAGCTTATATTATTATTATAGTTTTTATTCCAAATACTAAATTGAAAAATTTAACATGTAACATTTTCTATCTATCTATCTATCTATCTATCTATCTATCTATCTATCTATCTATCTATCTATCTATCTATCTATCTATCTATCTATCTATCTATCTATCTATCTTTATCTCTTTATATCTCTCTCTCTCTCTCTCTCTCTTTCTCTCTCTCTCTCTCTCTCTCTCTCTCTCTCTCTCTGTATATATATATATATATATATATATATATATATATATATAATAAAATCAAAGTAAATAGTGCGGTGGAGGCTGATTGGCTGACACTCCTGCAGGTCCTCCCTGTGTTACTGAGGGTCCAACTTCCTCCCACCATCCAAACACATGCCTGTTGTGTGTAGATGAACAAGTGACTCTCATCACCTTGTAGATGTTGCTTTAGTGTTTCCATTTCATTGGTCTGCTTTTCTAGTTTAGCTGCTTGTCCTTAAAGTGACATTGACAGTTCAGACAGTTCAGTGAACAAAAAAGTTAAATTTTCACTAAAGTGTTTACCTTGGTTCTCTGTCTGCAGCTGCTCCATCCTAACTCTCTGTTCAGCCAGAGCAGCGCTCATCTCTCTGAGCACAGCGTGGATGTCTGACAGACAGGGCTGACACTGGATTGCCACATTCTCAGGACTCTGTTTTCCATGTTCAGTCTCGGTATTCTGAAGTTCAGCTCCAGGCAGACAGCAGATCAGCAGCATCAGTGAAAAAAGTCCAACGTGGTTCATTCTGACACTAACAATTGGTATATGTGTAAGGCTCATAGTAATAATACATTGTTTTAATTTACTTGATAAATATGGTTAAAAACAGCTAAAATATATTAATTCACCCCACTATTTTTTATTTTTTTTTATTTACATTGTCTGGAGTTAGCAAACAAGATGCTTTAACTGTGTAATGCAATACTTTGGAGTGTCACAAGGGGGCGCACCGATAACAAGAGAAAGGACTCCAAGAAGCAGAACTGAAGAATAAACCCTGCAGTCAAACGATGAACAAGACAAAGTCATCTGTCTCTTGTATTGTTTTCTCAGGGTTTACATTCTCACAAACACATGAATGTGTTTGATTGTAGAAGTGAGTTTGGTGGTGGTTAAAGAAAGCTGTGAGCGCCGTGTGTATATCAGCCCCCCTCTCTGTCTGCCCCAGGTGTGAATGTGGTGAATGGAATGACAGGATGTAAAGCTCTTTGGTATTAATCACTATTAACACTATTATATAACTACATATAATCACTACAATCACACACATGAACCTGACCTCACTAAACAGATCTATCTATCTATTTTTATATTTATATTTATTATATATATATATATATATATATATATATACATGGGACGGAGTGGCTCAGTGGTAGAGCAGTCGTCCTATAACCGGAAGGTTGGCGGTTCGATTCCCGCTCTGCCCTGTTCATACTTTCGTTGTGTCCTTGGGCAAGACACTTAATCCACCTTGCCTCCAGTGTCTGTAGCACTGGTGTATGAATGTGTGTGTGACTGTAGAGGTGTGTTTGGTGGTGGTAGGAGAAGGTTGAGCGTTGTTTGTATGTGAGCCCCCATCTCTGTCTGCCCCAGGGGTGAATGTGTGTGAATGGGGTGAGTGGAAGCACAATGTAAAGCGCTTTGGGTGCCCGAGAAAGGTGCAAAAAAGCGCTATATAAATGCATGTCATTTACCATTTACCATATATATATATATATATATATATATATATAACCACGGGGACCCAGGTTCGAATCCCCCTCGGGGTGCTATCCAGTGTGGGTCCTTAGGCAAGACCCTTCGCGCTACTGCCTACCTCATAATGATGAGAGACAATAAATGCTATGAGAAGCCGGCTCAGACGTCGCCCGGCCAAACAAGGTCTGCGTCAGGTGTTGGGGAACCAGAGCAACTTGATGACAAATGGGCTACTACCCTACCACATCCATCACTGAAACCAATGAGCTGCTATACAACTCCGCAGCAGTGATCCTTGAGATGCTTGGCTATAAGAGAAACAGTACCCACCATGGAAACGAAGGCTGGAGGCTAAGATCAAGCAGACACGTAGAGAAGTAAGCCAACTGACAGAGGCCAAGAAAGGTGCAATGAGAAAACAGGTAGTACAACCAGATGCCCATACCTGAAGCACTTGAAACTGCCAAACAAAGGCTCCAAGCCTTGGCCAGCCGCCTAAAGAGGTACACAAGAGAGAACAAAGCCAGAAGAATAAACCGGCTGTTCGCAACTAAACCTGCAAAAGTGTACGCTCAATGGCAGGGTAATAACAGCAGAGCAGAGTTTCCAAGGCTGGAAACTGAACAATACTGGAAAAGTATATGGGAGAGGGAGGCATCACACAACAGCGATGCACAGTGGCTGGTGGCTCTGAGAGAGGACCACAGCAACCTCCCTGAACAGAATCCAGTTACCATCACAGCGGCAGACATCCAAGAAAGACTCTCAGGTATGAAAAACTGGACAGCACCGGGCCCTGACAGGATCCACACCTACTGGCTAAAGAAGCTCACTGCACTCCACGAGCGCCTTGCAGCGCAAATGAACCAGCTGCTAAGGGATGGGACGCACCCTGAATGGCTTACCAAGGGCGTACATAATCCTGATCCTGAAGGATCCCACAAAGGGTACAGTCCCATCCAACTATCGGCCAATAACCTGTCTCTCCACAACATGGAAGCTCATGTCAGGCATAATTGCGGCTAAGATAAGTGGGCACATGGATCAATACATGAGCAAAGCACAGAAGGGCATCGGCAAAGAAACCAGAGGAGCTAAACACCAACTCCTGGTTGACAGAACAGTCACCCAAGACTGCAGAACCCGACACACCAACCTGTGCACTGCCTGGATTGATTACAAGAAAGCATATGACTCAATGCCACACACATGGATCACTGAATGCTTGGAGATGTACAACATCAACAGGACTCTAAGAGACTTCATTGCAAACTCAATGAGGCTGTGGAAAACCACCCTTGAGGCCAATGGCAAGCCACTTGCACAAGTATCCATCAAATGTGGCATATACCAAGGAGATGCTCTATCCCCACTGCTGTTCTGCATAGGCCTGAACCCCTCAGCCAAATAATCGACAAGACTGGCTATGGATACCGACTCAGGAATAGGGCCACCATCAGTCACCTCCTCTACATGGATGACATCAAGCTATACGCTAAGAGTGAGCGGGACATCGACTCACTGATCCACACCACCAGGATCTACAGCTCTGACATTGGGATGTCATTCGGGCTTGAGAAGTGTAGTCGAATGGTGACGAAGAGAGGGAAGGTAGTCCACACAGAAGGGTCTCACTCCCAGAAGGAACAATAGCAGACATTGAGGATGGTTACAAGTACCTTGGAATACCACAGGCAAATGGCAACCTCGAAGAGGTAACAAGGAAAACAGCAACTGCCAAATACCTCCAACGAGTAAGGCAAGTCCTAAGAAGTCAGCTCAATGGCAAGAACAAGGCACGGGCAATAAACAGCTACGCCCTGCCAGTGATCAGATACCCTGCGGGAATAATAAGGTGGCCAAAGGAAGAGATACAGATCACAGACGTTAAGACACGAAAGCTCCTCACCATGCATGGAGGGTTCCACCCCAAATCCAGCACCCTGAGACTGTACGCTAGCCGTAAAGAAGGCGGCCGTGGACTAGTGAGTGAGAGCCACTATCCAGGATGAAACATCCAAGATCCACAAGTACATCAAAGATAAGGCCCCAACAGATGACATGCTCAGTGAATGTCTCAGGCAATGGGGAACAGAGGAAGAGGAGCTGGAGGAGGGACCATCATGGGAGGACAAACCCCTACATGGGATGTACCACCGAACATAACTGAAGTGGCTGATATCAAGAAATCCTACCAATGGCTAGAACGGGCCGGACTGAAGGACAGCACAGAGGCACTCATCATGGCTGCACAGGAGCAGGCCTTGAGCACCAGAGCAATAGAGGCCCAAATCTACCACACCAGACAAGACCCAAGGTGTAGGCTGTGCAAACAGGCCCTGAGACAATCCAACACTTAACTGCAGGGTGTAAGATGCTGGCAGGAAAGCATACATGGAGCGCCATAACCAAGTGGCTGGCATAGTGTACAGGAACATCTGTACGGAGTATGGACTGGAAACCCCGAGGTCAAAGTGGGAAACACCCCCAAAGGTGGTAGAGAATGACCGAGCCAAGATCCTGTGGGACTTCCAGATTCAGACTGACAGAATGGTAATGGCGAACCAACCAGACATTGTGGTGGTGGACAAACAGCAGAGGAAGGCCGTTGTGGTTGACGTTGCAATACCAAGTGATTGCAACATCAGGAAAAAGGAACATGAGAAACTAGAGAAATACCAAGGCCTCAGAGAAGAGCTGGAAAAGG
Source organism: Perccottus glenii (assembly GCA_024416835.2). Classification (NCBI taxonomy): domain Eukaryota; kingdom Metazoa; phylum Chordata; class Actinopteri; order Gobiiformes; family Odontobutidae; genus Perccottus; species Perccottus glenii. The sequence goes on along the minus strand of CM044555.2, from coordinate 7,696,218 downwards.
CTTGGAAGGTGAAGGCGACAGTGGTGCCTGTGGTCATCGGAGCACTCGGGGCAGTAACCCCCAAACTGGAAGAGTGGCTACAGCAGATCCCTGGAAGAACACCAGACATCTCGGTCCAGAAAAGTGCAGTTCTAGGAACAGCAAAGATACTGCGCAGAACCCTCAAGCTCCCAGGCCTCTGGTAGAGGACCCGAGCTCGAAGGATGAGAGACCACCCGCGGAGGGTGAAGGACAAAGTTTTTTTTTTTTTTTTATATATATATTTATAGAGAGAGAGAAAATCTATTAATAATATTAGGGTTGTGTTTTTTCCACTCACAATTTTTCAAGATTTCCTCAAAATCAACAGAAAATAAAATGTCTGTTTATATAAACGGACATGTCTTTACCACATCAAACAATCTATTTTGTACAAATCTTGTCAACCTAGGATTTATCTTTCAAATTTCTTCTTTTAAAATACGTAATAATTTTTAGGCTAAATAATACTGTATCTTAAGGTCACATTTTCTTTACAAGGGTGTCTTGTTTTAATAAATTGGTTCAGTATGTGAGACTAAAAAGGTCTACACACCTCATTGACCTTTGGACAAACTATCTGTCTGATAAAAATGACTAGTTTCTGTGAACTCCATCCTGCAGCTTTGGTAAGATATCATTGTAACTGATTTGGTAGGACTATTATTTCTGATTGAAAACACTCTCCTGTCATTTTAGCTTTAGCCTAAGAAATCAACCTTATTAAAAAACATTGTTTTCTTAAGAAACATTTGCAATTGTAAGTAGAAAAGTACAGTAGTTCATAAACAACTTATTACTTACCCTCGAGTAATGCACTGCAGTGAAGTTAGTTTGATGTTGGGCATTGGACAGAAATAACTCTGTGATCCTCTGTGGCTCTCACCAACAATGAACCTAGAGCTCAGGAGCTAGAACTAATAAAAGCAGCCTTCTCAAAAGACTCGGTTTAAATTTAGGGGCCGTCCGTAAATTGTCTCAGTGTAGAAAGCCACACCTTAACTTCTAGGTCATGTGACTCACTGACCTCAAAACAAAGCTGAATATCACTTAAAGATGTACGAAGCCCCTGATGTCCTACATAACTGGTAGCTTAGCTCACTATATTTTCCAAATACCTTGTCCAACACTGCTCTTCACGTGTACACCTGCTGTGTCCAGTGTTGAAGTGAAAAGGATAAACATCCCTGGCCTCATTTCTCTCACACACAGGCCTACTGTAGGGACTGGTTTCAAAAGTTTAATGTTGTGAAAAAAATAACAAGTCTGATGTTATGATCAAACAGTTACTCAGTACTTGAGTAGTCTTTCAACCAAATCTTTTTTTTACTTGAGTCATTTTTAAAATTACTTCTTTTTACTTCTACTTAAGTAAAATCATTTTGAAGTAACGCTGCTCTTACTTAAGTACAATTATAGAATACTCTACCCACCTCTGGTTACAAGACAATGGTGGAGAAACAATTGGTTTTGTGCCTCTGTTCAGTGTCAGACCATCAGGAAAATATATTTAAATATTGTGAAAGTATTAAACCTACAATACAGGCTAATAATCACTGTTTACTCCAAATATTATCTTGTTTGAACCAGAGAAGTAATTAGTTGTTAGCTTCAGTAGGCTCAGTGAGTCACGAAGTGAATGTTTGTAGAAAGAACATATTTTGTTGAGGTCATATGAGGAAGAGGCAGGGAGGAGAGTCAGATGTGGAGGAGGGACTGGTTTCAGGTCAGGGGTGATGACATGTTTATGAAAAGCTGCTGGTGAATAATGTTGATTTTGGACTGGAAAATAAAAGAAAGTTAGGGTTTCTCTGTGATAAATAAGTGAGAGATATTTTCCAATGGTTTTAGCTTGTTTAAAAAACCCTCCTTCTAGAGATAAAGCCCAGCTATCATACCTTGGAATCAAGAGCTGAAACGTCTTCACTTTTGAAAAAAAAAATTCATCAAGACAACCGATCAGGATGACTGAGAACCTCAACAGACATCTGCATTCTACTAATTGACAAAATGCTTACCAGTAGGACTAGAGCTGTTAAATGTGTGGACAGCAAAAGGCTCAAATACACTCGTAGATGTTGTTTTGGAGCACACTAGTACTAGTAAGCACTTGGATGCACACTACTACAACTAGTCTGTACTTTTTATCTAATCATTTGAGCCTCTTTTCTACATGTCAGCTGTCCGGACCTTACTATACTCTTATAAAAATGTGTTTACTAGTTCTGGTGTGTCTATTTCGTGTGTGACTTGTTGTAGCCTACTCATGTAGGTCAGCACTACTAGACCTAACAATTAGGAGCATAGTTATTCTAAAAAAAATGTGCATTAATACTAGTGAGGGATTTGTTATCTACTAGTACTAGTTGCTTTTTTGACCTTACTAGTAAGACTAGAGCTAATTATAGGGCCTTCTTTATTCATTGAGTCCTTTAAGCTTTAAGAAATTAAAGGTCTTCATTTTAACCTGAGCAAGTGTCTTCTTTTCTTCAATTGTCTTATTTTAAAATAAATCTACATAGTCCTTTTAGATTATTTGAATTAACCTTTAACCTTTCTGGCTTAGGCTTCAGCAACATATTTGATTACCTTCATCCTTGACTGTAAGGAAATAACTAAATATAACAATAACTAATCCACATAACTGCTTACTTTTTAATAATATAACTTAAAAACTCATAAACCTAAACCTGATAAAAACAAAAGAGAAGGAAAAAATTTCTGAAAAGCTAATTCATTAGTGAACCTATATTTTTCACTCCATGTCTAATGGTAACCTCCACAGCTTTTTTCTGCTACGTCATCTACAATATTATCATTCTCCATCATCTTTAGCACATCTGGCTGAGTAGCCCTGAGCATAAAAGCCTCCAGGTGATGTTGTGAAAGAGAGCACATAACCCTGCTTTTTAGACTGTGTTATGGACAGAGTGAGAACAAACTTGTACAGCCCCTGTTGCATCTGTCAGAATGTCGGATCGCCTCAGATTATGGCCAAGGTTTTTCCTGTTTGAGACACTGATTTATTGAACTGGGGTTGAGAAGCCGAACTAACAGGAGCACAGCAATGGCCCCACAGAGATCCAGACAAGTGCCTCACCAATATGATCTATTTCAGGTGAGCTTTTATAATAAGCTGCTACTACTGTAGAGTTATATTCATTAAAATGAAACGCATATAGGAAGCCTATCCCAAAACCTGGTTTGTTAAATGAAAGTAGAGCTGTGAAGGTGACATCAAAAATAAATCACAATATCAATAGAAATAAAAATATAATTATCCCTCTGCTCTGTTGATATTTGAAGTCCACTGCAGTTAAGGTTAAGAAAATCTTACTTCAGAGGTATTATCCAATTATATAGCCTATTTAAGTTGATTATCATGTGTGTTAAAAAAACAGCTCCTGGCATGTCAGTCGGTCAGAAATGAGTTTTGAGCTTAATAATATTTGAGATGAGAAACTGATTAGGTTATCACTATGTTTGTGGTTTGTGTCACAAAATGAAATCAAAGTAAATAGTGAGGTGGAGGCTGATTGGCTGACACTCCTGCAGGTCGTCCCTGTGTTACTGAGGCTCCAGCTTCCTCCCACCATCCAAACACATGCCTGTTATGTGTGTTCTTTGAATAAATATTAACAATAATGTGTGTTCTTTGAATAAATATTAACAATAAGGGATTTTGATTTAATGAAGCTGACATCTCTCTGAGTAAACGGAATTAAAGAGCAACAGTGAAAAAAGTTCAACGTGTTTCATTCTGACATTAAGAATCAAAAACTCCTTGTCATAAATAGGGTCTTCATTTTTATGATTATAATTTTTTTTATCACACATGAACCTGACTTTAGTGTTTGTCAAATGTTGGCCAACAATAATAAAATGTATTTTTCAATAAATGGACGTGTTTACACCACATTCTACAATCTATTTTGTACATCTAATAAAAATCCTCCATAGTAAGGTTAGATCATATCACAGGGTCACATTTTCTTTACTGGAAAACCTTATTGTTTTAATAAATTTGTTCAGTAATAAATTCACACCTCATTGACCTTTAGGTAAATTAACTCTGATGAAAATGACTAGTTTCTGTGAACTTCATCCTTTAGCTTTGGTATAATATCATTGTAACTGATCTGGTAGGACTATTAATTCTGAATGAAAGCACTCCTGTCACTTTAGCTTTAGCCTAAGAAAATACATTCTGGTTAAAAATTAGAAGCAGGCCTACTGCACAAATATCTTATTACTTACCTAAAATGTCTTTGAGTAATGCACTGAAGTGAAGTTAGTTTCACTGCTGTGATCCTCTGTGGGTCTCACCGACAATGAACCAGATCTTGGAGCAAGAGAAGTGGCTAGCCTGCTACAAATGAAAGGCATCAGTCTCAAAGTTAACTTTTAGGGACCGTCAGTAAATTGTCCAACCAGACATTAACTTGTAGGTCATGTGACTCACTGACCTCAAACCAACACTAACATATCCTCCGGGTACTCCAGTATCCCACACTAACATCAAAACATGCAGCAGACAATTAATTTCCCCAATACTGTAATTAGTATGTATATAATTTTCAACTAAGTGTATAGAGAAGCAATAATGTACACTATCTATTTTTGATTAATACGTCAGTTTATGCTAACTGAAAACTATTCTTTTATTGTGCAGTAAACTCCAAAAAGTTTATTGCCTTTATTGCCCTGTGGTGAGAACGTGGACGTGATGTTGTCACTAAAGTAAAAAAAACATCTAAAAACAAACCAACTTGACATTGGACTGAATGGATATAATCGTCTTGATGTAGACAGTTCCAGGTGAATCATCCAGCCAGGTATTCATCTGTAGTGCTTTTACAAATGCTCACCCTTAACCACCAAAATAAACAACATTTACATTTATTCATTTCGCAGACGCTTTTATCCAAAGCGACTTACATTACATTACCAGTGTTACAGTCACTGGAGGTAAGGTGGGTTAAGTGTCTTGCCCAAGGACACAACGACAGTACTGTGGGGAGAGCGGGAATCGAACCGCCTACCTTCCGGTTGAAAGACGACCGCTCTACCCACTGAGCTACTCCCGCCAAAACTTAAGATGAACTTAAGATGAACTGGGATGAACTGGGATAGGTTCAGGCAAAACTCAATGTCCAAGATCAACTATAAAATGTGAAACAAACAGATCAGAGACATAAAAAAACATACGTCAATTTTAAATCTAAGAATATATTCACAAACAGGCGCTGGTAAATCTTATTTAGTGTAGAGCTTTAAACCATCTCCTTGGCTACTGTCTTTGATAATACAAAAATATCCAGTAACATCCATAATTATGCTTATAAGTCATCTTATACATACCATTCATCATTCTCTCATAAAAACTGTAATAAATCAACACAGTGCTAGTTCTATGATGCTTAAAGCTTATACCTGCATTAACTGAGAATGTTCATGTTTGCATAAATTAAACAAAACCACACACATTTCATGATTAAAAGAGATAAAGATTAATGAAAAACAGAGCGATTAAGGACTATTGCTGAATTTGTCTCACATTGTGAACAGCAGGTGACCACTGAAGGTGCTGTGGTGGTTGTCATTATCATAGATTTTCTGATTGGAGGTGAGACGAACATACACAGCATCTCCAGCTTCTAGGATCAGAGTTACTCCATTGGAAGCACTGCCAAATCCTGTTTGCTGATGTTCATAGGCAGCAACAACATTCACTCCATTCTTTACAAACAGAACAGATGTGAGTTCAGGTCCAAAGACACCAATGTAGAACTCAAAGTGGTAGGCTCCTTTCACTGGTGCAGTGAAAAAACCTGGAGGATATTTTAGACAGAGGTAGTATTAACATTAACATGAGCAGCAGGGCTATGCTCGATTAAACGTCAGCTCATCTTCTTACCTGATAGTGGGTTGTAGGCGTTTCCGATGTTTGAGATGACATGTTTATAGACCAGAGTATGGGCCATAGCTGCTGAATCCTTTAGATGGTACTCTGCTTTCTTTAGTGGTTTGACCTTTTTCAATATACCTACTTTGATAATGGCATTTAACATTTTTGTTGGCCATTGCTTAGTTTTAGTCTGGAAAATATTTATAAGCTGTAATATTTGTGGGATTGCATTAGTCTGACGCTGAATTGAGAGCTAAAAGTTAATTATAAATACACTCAAATTAATATATTTTCTTCTTTATTTATTCCAATCAACGGCTTAAACGGCTCAAAAAATGAGATTGTTAATTCAGTTAATTATGACATCAGCAATTTCACATTTTTTATTTAAGATTTTAATTATTTGCAGCTGCATTAAACAAAGCTTTTTTGTGTTTTTTCGGGATATTTGAACCTTGTTTGATGCTGTTCAAGTGAGCCTTTTGTTCTAAAAAAAGGTCGAAAGCAAAGCAAACAAAGCAATGTTCAGTTGTTTGTATGGAAAATGCTGCATATACTCCCTGTTTTTAACTTTTATTTTGCCTATTGTCAGTAAATGCATTCATTATGCAAAATTGACTTTTGAGAAAACCATTGTGGAAAAACTGATATGTGTTTAGAGTTCCAGGGTCACAGCCCGGGCTCCCTCTGTCTGTGACCCTGTTTTTTTTCTGAAAATACTGAAGAGAAAGAGACAAATATATGTATGTTTTTAGATAATTAGACTATTCACTGTCTCCTCCTCTGCACAAACACATTACACACACAGTTCCACAAATGCATAGACACAGATGCATGTGCGCACACACACTTAAACCTCCTGTCCCTGCTCTAACCTGATGAACTGTATTATATTTAAGTAAAAACTAATGAAAATATAAAAAAATACTGTTGTGTGCTCTTTTTTTAAATTAATGATTTGTACGGGAACAGTGATAACCCCTCATGTGGCAGCTAAACAAGGTCACCTTTATACATGCTTAGATAAAAGTTAACATATCAATCGTTTAAACCATATTAGTTTGAGCTGAATCACTAAAATAGCGACAACAGTTTAACAAAAGCAAAGCTCCAGAAAAAAAAAAAGCTTTCAGACCTCAAAAAAAAGGTTAAGTAAAAGCATCTGTTGTTAATGTTGTACAGCTCCTTGTTCAACCTGTGGTTGTTCTAAGGTGCTATTTAAATAAAATATTGATTGATTGAATTTAGACAAAATGTGTGGCTGTGTAGTAATTAAATGAAAATGGAAAGTATACTAAATAACTATAATACAAACCCAAAATAGTCATGTCTAATTGTTTAAATGTATATGACTGTCAATTATATCATAAATGAACAAATAAATAACTAAAGAACATGAATAAAGTGCTAAATTAATTAATGAGACAAGGAATGTCTTTATTCTGAATTGTTTTCTTTGATCAGTTTCTTTAGAAGTGTAAACATGTTTACAAAGACATTAGCAGCTGTGTCTAAAGTGAGTTCAAATATTGTAAGTGTAAAATGATTGCGTGAATATCAGATACTCTAAACACACTTCTGTCATGACAACAGTAAACAGAGTCAGGAAAAGTCTGTTGATGGCAAAATGACTTTGAAATAAAACAACATGTGCATTCATTTTCTACCGCTTTGTCCCGTTAGGGGTCGCGAGTGACTGGAGCCAATCCCAGCAGCTTTGGGCCTCAGGCGGGGTACACCCTGGACAGTGGCCAGTTAGTCACAGGGCTAACATTTAGAGACAGACAGTGACAGACAACCATTCACTCTCACATTCATTTACTAGGGAAACTTTAGAGTTGCCAATTAACCTAAACATGCATGTGTTTGGACGGTGGGAGGAAGGCGGAGTACCCGGAGAAAACCCACGGTAACACGTGGAGGACATGCAGACTCCTCACAGAAAGACCGGAGTCGGCCAAGAATGTAATGATAATTTTACTGTTTTATGCAATCAACCATTTTATATTAACTGAGGTCTAAATGAGTAGGCTATATCTTGTGTAAAGTATAATAAAAGTATAATGTCACACAAGATAACATTTTGAGCTTCTGTTAGGACATCAGTGGCTCCGTACATCTTTAAGTGATATTCAGCTTTGTGGTCAGTGAGTCACATGACCTAGAAGTTGAGGTGTGGCTTTCTACACTGAGACAATTTACTGACGGACCCTAAATTTAAACCAAGCCTTTTGAGAAGGCTGCTTTTATTAGTTCTAGCTCCTGAGCTCTAGGTTCATTGTTGGTGAGAGCCACAGAGGATCACAGAGTTATTTCTGTCCAATGCCCAACATCAAACTAACTTCACTGCAGTGCATTACTCGAGGGTAAGTAATAAGTTGTTTATGAACTACTGTACCTTTCTTTGTATGTTTCCAAATGTTTCTTAAGAAAACAATGTTTTTTTTAATGAGATTGATGTATTTTCTTAGGGTAAAGCTAAAGTGACAGGAGAGTGTTTTCATTCAGAAATAATAGTCCTACCAGATCAGTTACAATGATATCTCACCAAAGCTGGATGGAGATCACAGAAACTAGTCATTTTTATCAGACATATAGTTTGTCCAAAGGTCAATGAGGTGTGTAGACCTTTTTAGTCTCACATACTGACCCAATTTATTAAAACAAGACACCCCTGTAAAAAAATGTGACCTTAAGATACAGTATTATTTAGCCTAAAAATTATCTAGGATTTTAATAGAGGTGAAAGGAAAAGCCTGTGCCGACACGATTTGTACAAAATAGATTGTAGGATGTGGTAAAGACATGTCCATTTATATAAACAGACATTTTATTTTTTGTTGTATTTAAGAAAATCTTTGAATCAGGAATATTTTATTCATATTACAGTGTATTGCAATAAGAATTGTGAGTGGAAAAAACACAACCCTAATAATGTTAATAGATGTGAACTTTAATACACAAACATATCAATCTATTGATCAGTCTATCTATCTTGTTTTAATAAACTTTTTCAGTAATAAATACACGCCTCATAGACCTCTGGGCAAATTATCTGTCGGATAAAAATTACCAGGTGTTTTTTAATGTTAAAGTGTCAGAATGAAACGCGTTGGACTTTTTTCACTGTTGCTGCTGATCTGCTGTCTGTGTGGAGCTGAACGTCACTGAACTTGGAAAACAGAGTCCTGTGTCTCTGAATGTGCCAGACCAGTCTCAGCCCTGTCTGTCAGACATCCACGCTGTGCTCAGAGAGATGAGCGCTGCTCTGGCCGAACAGAGAGTTAGGATCGAGCAGCTGCAGACAGAGAACCAAGGTAAACAGCAACACTTTTGTAAAAACTGATCTTATGATTGTCTGAACTGTCCATGTCACTTTTAGGACAAGCAGCTAAACTAGAAAAGCAGACCAATGAAGTGGAAACACTGAAGCTACAACTACAAGGTGATGAGAGTCACTTATTTGTCTACACATAACAGGCAGGGGCGCAACTACCCAGTGCTAGAGGGGTATGCAGCATCAATTTTGGCGCCCCCCCTTCCCCTACCAAGGTTAACAAATAAAAAAAACAGTCATAAATTGACAAGCATTAACGTTATGATCAGATTCCAATTAAGTAACAAAAAGAAGGAAAAGAATCTAAATTTTTATAACAAAAAAAAAATTATATATGTTTTTTTAAATACCATCGCTTTGGCGCCCGAAGGTTCTGCGCCCCTGTGCGCCGCATATGGTGCATACCCCCTTTTAGCGCCACTTAGACTACGTCCCTATCCGATCATTTTTTTTCCTCGTTCTAAAAAAAAAAATCCGTAAACACGGCATCGTCTCAAGAAATATCTGCGTACACACGAAACCACTGAAACCGACTGAAAACGGTGTAGTATATATGCCAGACCAGTATGGGGCGCTGTATTTCTGCCACAGATATACACTATACACGGAGAAGAAGACTTTGAGCATGCGCATAACCTTGCGCGCTGCAGCCGACACGTGATGTGATGACATCATCGTTGCACAAAATATACGGATTGGGTGTACACACGAAACTGCAAGGGTGTCGTTTTCAGATTTATCCACTTTAGGACCCGGTTTCAAAAAATAGCGGATTCAGTCTCCCAAAACGCCGGATCCGTGTGGACGAAACGCCAATACAATAAAAAATGTATACGTATACAGTGATACGCGTCTCCGTGTGGACGGGCTCTTAAAGTCGGCAACAGTGCTTTGGAGACTTGTGAGAGAAATACAGTTTATGTTAGAAATGAATGACCGCTAATTGCTGTTGTTGTTATTTTGCTTTGAGCGTAAATTTTTATGTAACATTTTCAGGGAAAATTGCTCATATCTTTTTTTTTGTCTTTACCAACAAACTCTGTTTCTCTGTTACTCAGTGAGACAAGTGGCTTTCTCAGCCTCTTTGTGGGTTTCCGGCAGTAATACTATTGGACCATTCAACGCTCACACTCCTCTGGTCTTCAGACATGTCGTCTCAAACATTGGAAATGCCTACAACTCAAACACAGGTGAATGAACTCACAGATGTAACAGAACATTGCTCTGCTGCTCGTGGTGATGTTAACACTGTGTCTGTTCAAAATATCCTTCAGGGGTTTTTACTGCACCAGTTAAAGGAGCCTATCACTTTGAGTTTTACATCGGGGCTTATGGACATGCTTCAGAAGGTTCAGGAGCTGTGTTGGTGAAGAACAGAGAACATATTTTTATGTCATTTGAACACCAGACATCAGGATTTGTTAAATCTGCCAATGGAGCCACACTGCTCCTAGAGGCTGGGGATATTGTGTTTTTGAATCTGTGGAAAAATTATATAATCTTTGATGACTACAATCACCACAGCACGTTCAGTGGTCATCTGCTTTTCACCATGTGATCACAAAGATTGTTTTTATTGGTCCATTTTACCTTCTATATTTTAATTGGTTTATGTACTGTATGTTCACATCATTAAGCCCTTTAATTCAGGTTACTCAGAGACTTCCTTAAATCAAAATCCCTTATTTTTATCTTGAACTATTCAAATATATTATAAAAGATGACAAATAACAGGCATGTGTTTGGATGGTAGTGATGGGCAATCCGGCTCTTTTTCATGAGCCGGCTCTTTTGGCTCACAAACGGTTCTTTAAATAATAAATGTTTTAACTATGACTTTGACTGCAATACGTGTAAAAACAGTTCTAATTCAATTATTAAATGAAATCATACTCACAATTTCTCACAATTTCTTTAAAAATGCATTCATTTGTTATAAAAAAAGAATACTATTAAACATTTGCATTAAGATTTTTTTGCCAATGCAATATCAATTCGGCCTTTTTTCGCTACAGACAGTGACTTTTGCATTAGCTGGTCCTTTATAGAAGACTGCTGTGGGTTGCGGAGTAGGCCTACTTGAGTGAATACATCTTTAACTGTGGAGGTGCTGGCTCCAGGTGCTCCACCACCTTCACTAGTTTCTCTGAAGCTCCTCTAGCTTCACAGTTCGGAGCACAGTTTGCATAAACCGGTGTAGGTTGTGCGTAGAACCGGCGCGTTCAGCCCTCCCTTCTAATATCATTGGCTGACACCTCGTGTATGATTGACAGGAATAGACAGTTGAAATGAATGAGGCTTAAATTATTATATTTTTGTGTTGTTCATTGAATTATTCTTTTTTTTACAAAAAATAAAATATTTCAATATTTTATTATTACATAATGGCTTAAATACTATCGGCTATATAAAAAAAAAAATAGAGTCGGCTCTTCAGATTTGTGAGCCGGCTCCCATCGTTCACTTAAAAGAGCCGGCTCTTAGAGCCGACTCACTCGCGAACGACCCATCACTATTGGATGGTGGGAGGAAGCCGGAGCCTCAGTAACACAGGGAGGACCTGCAGGAGTGTCAGCCAATCAGCCTCCACCTCACTATTTACTTTGATTTTATTTTGGGATACAAACCACAAACATAGTGATAACTTTTTTTTCTTAAATATTATTAAGTTAAAATGCATTACTGACTATATTGACATGACATACTTTAAATGAGTCAATGCTCAGTTTGAGTTTGAGCCAGTTTGTTCTGTGTTGCATGAATGTTGTCTTGTCTTTATCTTCTTCTCTTCTTTTTTGTTTTAAATGTAATTGGAAGTACATAAATCCTCAACAGGTTCTACTTTTCTTATTAATAGCTTTTATATTTAGCACAAGCAGCTGAACTTAACAGCATTAAGAAGAGGTCAAATGTTACAGAAAACCTATTGGATGAGGAAGGCCCTATAATTAGCTCTAGTGAGCAGGTCATTTGGGTAGTTTCTGTTTTCATTATGATTTAAAAAGAGTAAACACAATTGTTTGACAATAAATGGCTTCACCCAACCACTAACCCTGAGTGAAAGAAAAAAAATAGTTTTAACATTTATATTTTCTGAAAACTGGCAAAAAAATCTTACATGTAGAATAGGGACACAAATGCTAATAAGGAGACGGGAGAGGATCATTAATTGAAAGTAAAGTATACTCTACATACTATTTATTCATTCATTCATTCATTCATTTTCTACCGCTTAGTCACGTTAGGGGTTGCGGATGAGTGGAGCCTATCCCAGCAGGTTTTGGTCTAAAGCGGGGTAGCGTGGAGTCGCAGGGCTGACATTTAGACATAGACAGTAACAGACAACCATTCACTCTCACATTCATTCTTTAGGGACACTTTAGAATTGCCTATTGACCTATACATGTCTACTTATTACTGAGATGAAAAATACCAACTAGTACTTCTAGTGTCCATCAAAATGCTTACCAGTACTAGTAGGCTCCAAAACATCGACTAGGAGTGTAAGTGATACTTTTGGTGTCCACTGGTACGACTAGTAAACACATTCAAGATCTCTATATCTCACTTTTAGTAAGCATTTTGGCAGTTAATAGTAGTTAAATGTTTTAACGTCTACTAGTACTAGTGGAATGCAAACAGGCGGGAAAATAATTCTGATTGGTCGATTTAGAAAATGTCTACTTAAAGGCCCAATAGAAGGGTTCAATTAAAAATCTTCTCCTGCCTCCTTATAGGCCACTTTGTGCCCAAATAAACATGTGAGCTGTCCGGGCCTTAACAAAACAAAGCAGTGTATTGAAACATATGCAACTAAAGTTCAAGAGACATACCCCAGCAGCTTCTGGGACAGGGTGTATAATCATATGCAACATAGACATATGCACATCTGCACCAGAGCACACTCTTCTTTCATTAAACATCGCAGTGAAGTTATATGATTTTGGACTTTTGACAAACATTCACTCTGTGACTCACTGAGCCTGATCTTGGAGCAAGAGAAGCTACAACTAATTGAAAGCAGCTGACTCTGGGTCTCGGGACAGTTGCAACATTGTTTGGGGATGATTGCAAAATGTTACAAAAACAATATATTTCAGTGTAAATAAAAGGATTATTACCAAAAATGTATGTGATAATAATACCACAGTATTATTTATTTATCAGCTTTGATCAGATGACAATTATAGATTGGTCTACTGTAGTTGAGTAGTCCTTATGTGCAGATGTCAAAGATTCAAATTAATATAAAATACAGTAGGCTTTCAGTGACTTAAGAATAATGGAACAATTTATAAGGCAATTAACCTTTATTTTGCCTATTGTCAGTAAATGCATTCATTATGCAAAATTGACTTTTGAGAAAACCATTGTGGAATAACTGATATGTGTTTAGAGTTCCAGGGTCACAGCCCGGGTTCCCTCTGTCTGGGACCCTCTTTTTCTCTAAAAATACTGAAAAGAAAAAGACAAATATATGTTTTTAGATAATTAGACTATTCACTGTATCCTCCTCTGCACATACACATAGTTCCACAAATGCATAGACACAGATGCATGCACGCACGCACTTAAATCTCCTGTCCCTGCTCTAACCTGGTGAACTGTATTATATTTAAGTAAAAACTAGTGAAAATGTTTAAAAATACTGTTATGTTGTCTGTTTTTTTTATGTATTGTACGGGAACAGTGGCAACAAAACCTGTCAGCCATGATAACTCCTCATGTGGCAGCTAAACAAGGTGACCTTTATACATGCTAACGATATTAGCTAAAAGTTAACATATCAATCATTTAGACCATATTAGTTTGAGCTGAATCACTAAAATAGTGACAACAGTTTAACAAAAGCAAAGCTCAAGAAAAAAAAACTTGAAGACCTCAAATACATTTTTTTTTCCAATAAGTCTAAATAAATCCAAGAGCTCTTGAATCGGCTTGCTTTCTCTCTGCAAGGGGTGGGGGGGGCATGTGCTCATCTAACTAAGCACATGCAGTGTGATTGTCCTCAGTCTAGCTTGTTTCTAATTGGAGAATTGGAGAAAAATGACATGTTGCAGCTATCCCCGGTCTCCCCCACTTTGTGTGAACAAAATAGTTATATCGTTCAAACAAGATAATATTTGAAGCAAATTGGGATTATTAGCTTAGATACTTCCACAACATTTAAATAAATTATTCTGATGGTTTGACACTGAACGGAGGCACAAAACCATTTTCATACACTTCTGTGTTACTCCACCATTGTTTTGTAACCATGGCAACAATACAGAGGAAAGTCAGCAGCTGTTTCAACTTGAAACCACAAACATTGCTGTTGTCTGAAACTATGTCAGAACAACAATGGCCTTAAAAGTTCTTAATGCATCTCAAAACATTTTGGGAAAATTTACATCTATTTGGTCTGGACTTTTCCAACGGTGCATTTGAAGCTGCTGCTGCTCGTAGTAATTTTATATTAATGACATGTTTAGTGGTGCTCTATTTAACATTTTCCTGTTAAAACCAAGCGTCTCCCATAGAACCTCCTAAATGGTCCTCGCGTTAGGGCGCCGCCATATGGCGAAATACAGCAAAATAGTAAACAGTAAAAGCCGAAAAGCCCAGATGTAACAGCCATTTTATTGCCCTTCGTAATGACAATATTGGTTAATAGGGGACCAACGGGCGGATAACATCCATATTTTTACAATCTATGGTTAAAACTGAAAAATGAGTGAGGAGAATGAGTTCTTACGTGTCTATAATTCCTCGATTTGAATCAGTTATTCAACTTGATTTCTTAGACTAACAATATTAACTTTTTTTTTTTATCGCTAGAAATAGTTCAAAAAGTCTATGATGTTGCTGCAGCAGCCTTTTATTATAATCTATCAATGTTAACACAGACATGTTACACAAAGTTTCTTTTAAAAAGAGCTACATAAAAAAATGATTGTGTTGCTATTATCAAATGAAACAAATGTTGATATCACGTTTGTTCCCTTTCAAAAGCTACCCTCAATGCTGCATAGAAATAGCCTGGGTAACAGATTAGTTCTCTGTATAGAATTAACAGAGAACTAATCTGGTAATGCAACCGCAACAGCCTTCTTCACAGGGGCGGGATCGTGTCGTGACAATCAGGTGCCGGATAAGCCAATCGCACAAAGTGGACGTGATGACAACAATAATCAAACATTTTCACAATCCAGTTTAGAGTACGAAAAAAAATAATTTTTTTGAAAGAAAAGTTATTGGAGCTTTCAGTTGTTGCGGTTTCAAAGACATTTCCAGGTCACTTAAAACAAACAAGTCTGCCACGGCAAACTCTTCCTCCTTTTTTGCTTTGTTTTGGAATAGCTCCACAGCGTAGAGAGTGTGACGTTGCGCACTCCACGACTGTGATTGGTCCAGCTCTGCTTTAGCCGAGAGAAGGGATGGGCTTACGGAGCGTGCCCACAGCGGCGTAGCACCAAGTTTTGGGCCCTGGGTACAAACCATCTTGCTGGGCCCCCGTACCAAATACCATAGTGATACCAATGTATATGTATGTTTAGAAGGGCCCCCCCCCTCCGCCTCGGGCCCTGGGTACTCGGTACCCTTTTTCCCCCCAGTCCGACGCCCCTGCGTGCCCATAGTCACTTTCTTTCGCTCAGAAAAGAAGTGGGTACGGCTTTGCCAGGCTAGCATAGAAATACGCTATGGGGAACTGTTATAATAATTTTTATTATTATATTGTGCATATTGTTTATAGTTACTGAGTGCTCATAGTTCTTTACAGGTCATGTCAAATCATATCATGTCCTCCATGCTAGTCCAAGCATGGAGTATACATAACTAGATAGACATGGGTTCCCATGGTACTGCGGCGCCTGGAGCCTCGGAGGGGAGTGTATAGAAGATACAACTCCCACTGACAGCCCCCACTGCAGTGATATAAAATCTCATGTTTTGTTTACTTCTTTAAGCAAAACGCACTATGTACCTTTGATATATATCTGTGTATGTTTGCTTCATTCTTGCAAGAATAAAACCTGGCCTTTCGCTTTTATAATATAATCTGTCTCCGTGTCTCTCTGGTTAAATATAAGGATATAGAATTCTTATAACAGGAACATTCTTTGTGTGACCGGTTGTTAAGCAAGAAGCTCATCAGCCCCCTTGACCTCTGGTGTGCCACAGGGTTCCATTTTGGGCCCTGTTTCATTTTCTTTGTATATGTTGCCTTTAGGTGCAGTTATTTTAAAACATGATATGTCCTTTCATCTATACGCAGATGACCTGCAGGTTTACCTACTGAATGTCCCTGACAGTTTTGCATCAATCAACAGATGTTTAGATGATGTGGTTAGGGCAAGCTTTTTTCAGCTTTGCCTCCTTTCAAAAATGTAACCCTTCTTGAGTTGCGCTGACCTGGAGAAAGCTATCTATGCTTTTAGTTAGCTCCAGCATAGATACCTTCCATGCGCTCTCAATGAGGGATTTAACCAGACTGGTCTTCATCGTTTGCAGTTTGTGCAAAAGGCTGCTGCCCGTTTGCGAACAAACAGTCATAAACATGAGCACATTACACCTGTCCTGTACTCCCTGCAGTGGCTCCCTGTCCAGTTCAGAATCTATTTCAAAATCTTAATGTTTGTTTTTAATACAATCCATGGCCTTGCACCTTTTTTTTAACCATGCAACATCTGCTGAAGGTCCCCTGGTCCTGGTTCAAACAGGGGGGCGATAGTTTTTTTTTGCAGTGGTTGGTCCTAAACTCTGTAACTCTGCCCATTGAGTTATGTTCCATCACTGACCTGCCTCTGTTTAAAGCCAAACTTAAGACCCACTTATTTAGAATTACTTTTGGCACTTAGTGGCCCGCAGACCTGTCTCTCCATGCGACCAAGCAGACGGCCGGTTCCATCAGCCGGTCCATGGCTGCAATGGTCGCCGCAGAGCACCATCTGTGGCTGAACCTCACCTGCTTCAAGAAGAAGGACCGTTCTTTCCTCCTTGATGCCTCTATCTCGCCATCCAGCTGTTTTGGCGATGCAGTTGATGGTTTTGGGAGGTGAAGCACTATGAGGAGGTATTCGCGAGTCAGAACCTTCAGCCACCCAGTCTCAATCAATTCCGGCTTCACTAAGGTATGGTGTCTAGAAGAAGAGTGTAGCGTGTCATGCCCCCGCTCAGAAGGACTGGGGACAGCTCGTTGCGCTGCTCAATACGCCCAGAGGAGCCCGGACCTGCGGACCATTATCTCTGCAAAAAAGAAGTCCTGAGATTGGTGCGCCCAGGACCATGGGGGCTAGTCCTAGGCAAGATCTTCCAAGAATATAGAACCAGAATATGGTTCTCGGACCTAGTGTCCCTCCTAGACAGCTTGCCGTGGGCGATCAAGAGAGAGCTTCTTTCTCAGGTGCAGGGGACAGTGTTTTATCCCAGGCCAAAGCTCTGGAATCTTGATGTCTGGCCTCTGAGGGGAACCAATTGAGAAATGCTGGAATTACAGCTAAAAATACATACATTTTTCGCCGGGCTTGAATTTTGGGGCCATTAAATTAGACTTTTAGTTGTACGTTTACTGGGTCAAATTGTGGATAATTTTGCAGAAAAATTATAATAAAAAAAAAATATAACTCAAGCAAAAACGACAAGAAAAACGCTGTCTATTGAACACACATGTTTAGCTCAATTTGCCTAAGTTTGGTGTCTGTGGAATGAAGCAGCTATTTTCTGTTGTTTTTTAAAAGAGAGGTGTATTCTAAGGTGGTTCATATATTAAGTTTTAAAATGGCCGCCTTCCCGTGTGTGATAGGGTGTGGTCCCCATTGGCTTTTCTGTTCATAAGCCCATT
Organism: Perccottus glenii; assembly: GCA_024416835.2. Taxonomy (NCBI): domain Eukaryota; kingdom Metazoa; phylum Chordata; class Actinopteri; order Gobiiformes; family Odontobutidae; genus Perccottus; species Perccottus glenii. Next base: position 7,678,131 of record CM044555.2, on the reverse strand, counting down.
CTGGATGTGTGTACCAAGTTTCATTTGCCTACGACAAACTAAAATTTTCACTTCCAATTGACTTTTTCCACATATTTGGGACGTTGCTATGGCAACACATTTATAGATCGGGGGTGGTTGTCATTGGCTTTTATGTTCGTCATGACATAAGAGATGTGTGTACCAAATTCCATGTCTCTATGACAAACTAAATTCTTAGGTCACATTATAAGAAGGCGTTTGAGAGTTAAGAGACATTTTATTTTCACAAAAATGGCCACCTCGTTACAGGCTTGCCACACCCATACCCGATAAGATATCAACAACAAAGTCACAACTTTGGTTGGCACACGTGTCTAGATGATATTTACAAAATTTGGTGCCATTTAGATTAAAACACAATGAGTTGCATCTTTTTGCGCGAGGGGTGCGATTTAGATGGCCGCGCGTTTCACCAAACATTGCGGACTTCCTGTTGAGTTTAGGGGGTTTTCGGGGACTTCAAATTCATAAATATTTTGCCGGCCTTGAATGTTGGGACCAATAAAAAAGACTTTTCGTGCATGTTAAAAAGGACAAAAAATAAATAAATAAATAACTCGAGCAAAAACAATAGGCCCTCCCGGTCATCACCGGCTCGGGCCTAAAAAACATGACCTTAATAATTAGAATAGTTGTGAATGTACATTAACGTCTGCTCATCTGTTTCCACATAAGGATAAAAGTTGGTCTCTTTAGTTTTTGCTGTCTGCCCGGGGCCAAACTACGCTCGAACAGATAAAGGTTTCTCTGACTGAACAGAGAGCTAAGATCGAGCAGCTGCAGACTGGTAAGCTTTATGTCTGAGTGAGCAGAAGAAGTAATTTATTAATAAATGCTAGGCCAACCTGTGACCTGTGGCTATTTTTAGTCCAAACAGCTAAATTAGGAGAAATAGAAGAGCAGGCAATTTGATTAGCCTAAAGTAACACTGAAGTAACATGTTGTGAAACATCTTTTACAGAAGGATTTTGACATTTGTCAAACTTCAGATTTATTTGGAACTATAGTGTATAGTGTATAGTGTATCATGTATCAACTTAAACCTAATAAAAATAAAAGAGAGGGGAAGAAAGACAGAAAAACAAATGCATTAAACCTACATTTTTTACTGGCTGAGTAGCACTGAGCATAAAAGCCTCAAGGGCTGTTGTGAAAGAGAGCACTAAAGCCTGTTTTTGATTAATTTTAGGAAAAGCTTCTTTCACAAGCTCCCTGAGTGAGCACACACTTGTACACACCCCTGCATCTGCCTCAGATTAGGGACATGTTTTTTTTTTTCCGTTTGAGTGACTGAATTTTTTAACTCAGTTTGAAACGGCAAACTAACGCGGTGCCGCTTCAAAATAGAATAGGTGACAGCGTGACAGCTGCAGCACCACCACAGGCCAACCCACCAGCTGAGTTAAAAGACGTTTTAAGCCGTGATTGATCTTATTTATATAACTCATTTGTAAACTATGTCAAATACTGTTTTTCCATTGCTTTTCGCAGATAATACCAATCTTTTTATCTAAAAAAAAATCTATCAACACTAACTATGATCTTTACAATTATTGAACATTGTTTAAAGCTAATCAATTATCATTAAATGTAAACAAAGTCTAGTTTAATCTTATTTGCAAGAAATAGGAAATTTAAAAGTATTAAATGAATAATGAAGCATGTTTTTAGTTGTCTGGATTAAACATATTGGATATGTTTGCTAAAGAGTCACTAAATATCTCGAAATCCTGAGGAAAATTTGACATTTCAATTAAATTTTACTTTAAAATTAATCCCCAAGGGCAATTTTGTTCACAATTTATGTTTTTAAGATTATAGTTTGATTTATATTTATCTTATTGTAATATTGTTTTGAGGACTAGGTCCTTTCCCAAAAACAAATTATTCCTTTTACAGAAACAGTTTGTTAGGGCAACATTTTCCAAACATGATGCTCCAACTGCATCTCTTTTCTTTAAATTACACAGTAACAGTTGCACAGTTATTAAACTCGTCAGGCTTCAAATTTACATCTGCATTTATATAAAACATCACAGGAACAGTTTTCTATCAGGTATAGCTCTCCTGTGGAACTAAAATGTTGGTTTTATGGACTCACATTTGACATTATTAATGTGTAAAGAAAAGCGTGTTTTATATATAAACCTATAAGACTGATTTTCTTACATTATATTTTTTTATTTTAATTAATTATATAATTAAAATGAATAAATAAATTAATAAAAGCCCTACTACTTGGGATGAAACTGCTTGTGTATTAAAATGCTCTACAATAAACAGTAATTCATAAATTAGAATTTTACAAAACATTGTTCGGGGTTTAAACCATATTAGCCAATTTCTTAGGTGCTAAAATTTAAATCTAATTTGGAATACCCAGGAATTTTTTGTATTTTTCTTTTTGGGTTGGCAGTGGACAATACACCTTATGCAAAAAAGATAAAGCTGTTAATTGCCTTATAAATTTTTCCATTATTCCTAAGTCACTGAAAGCCTACTGTATTTTATATCAATTTGAATCTTTGACATCTGCACATAAGGCCTACACATCTACAATAGACAAATCATAATAATTGTTATCTGATCAAAGCTGATAAATAAATAACACTGTAGTATTATTATCACATACATTTTTGGTAATAATCCTTTTATTTACACTAAAATATATTGTTTTTGTAACATGTTGCAATTATCCCTAAACAATGTTGCAACTGTCCCGAGACCCAGGTTCAGCTGCTTTCAATTAGTTATAGCTTTTCTTGCTCCAAGATCAGGCTCAGTGAGTCACAGAGTGAATGTTTGTCAAAAGTCCAAAATCATAAAACTTCACTGCGATGTGTTATCTCCGACCAAACCAGACTTTTGGCTCCAGCCGGACAGGATGTAATCCTTTGAATTAAGGTTTGGCTATTAACAATCTCACAGGCGTGAGGAAAGGAATGCCATACTGCCATCCAGGGACGGTTTGGACGAACGCCGCTAAATTTTTCATCAAATTAATGATTGATCTTCTTTTCCTTTATTAGAAGAAAGGTTTTCAAGGGACATTGTGTTATTGTGTTTACGCCATTAAAAGTGTGTATCTAAGTATATTGTGTTATTGTGTTGATCTTCGAACGCAAAGTTTACAGTTAATAAAATGTTGAATGAATTTATGTGTGTTTCAGCATGCGTAAATATGCATTTTATCTGTATAACCCTGCAGTAACAATGTATTTGTATGCTCATGAGTTGTGTAAAGACTAAAATGCAATGCTATCTGAAAACTATTCTTTTATTGTGCAGTAAAAGCCAAAAAGCCCAAGTGTAACCGCCATTTTATTTCCCTTTGTTTAGAACAATTATTGGTGAATAGGGGAGCAATGGGTGGAAGACGTCCATATTTTTACAATCATTGGTAAAAGCAAGGTTTGGCCGATTTTTATTACATTATATTCCACAACAAAGAACATTTTCACCAAAATTGTAAAAATGTAAAATTTTTGTATTATTATTGATTGGTTTATTGGTTTATTACATACAGCATTTTGCAAAATGCAAAAACTTATTGCATTGGAATGCACTTTATCAATAAGGAAGAGCCAGTGGATATAACACAGTATGCAACAGGTTTGCGTGTTCTCATTGTGTCACAGAAATCCTGCTGAAGGACGTTATGGATGTGATGTTGTCACTGAAGTAAAAAAAAACATCTAAAAACAAACCAACTCGACATTGGACTGAATGGATATAATTGTCTTGATGTAGACAGTTCCAGGTGGTTCATCCAGCCAGGTATTCATCTGTAGTGCTTTTACAAATGGTTTCTGTGGAATCCTTAATTACCACCAAAATGAACAAGACTTAAGATGAACTGGGATAGGTTCAGGCAAAACTCAATTTCCAAGATCAACTTTAAAATGTGAAACAAACAGATTAGAGACATAAAAAAAAATCATACATCAATTTTGAGTCTAAGAATATATTCACAAACAGGCGCTGGTAAATCTTATTTAGTGTAGAGCTTTAAACCGTCTCCTTGGCTACTGTCTTTGATAATACAAAAATATCCAGTAACATCCATACTTATGCTTATAAGTCATCTTATACATATCGTTCATCATTCTCCCATAAAAACTGTTTGTAATAACTCAACACAATGCTAGTTCTATGATGCATAAAGATTATGACTTTATTGAAATATAGTGATTTAGGAATGAACTAATTACCTACATTAACTGAGAAGGTTCATGTTTGCATAATTTAAACAAAACCAAACACATTTGATGATTAAAAGAGATAAAGATTAATGAAAAACAGAGCGATAAAGGACTATTGCTGAATTTGTCTCACATTGTGAACAGCAGGTGACCACTGAAGGTGCTGTGGTGGTTGTCATCATCATAGATTTTCTGATTGGAGGTGATACGAACATACACAGCCTCTCCAGCTTCTAGGATCAAAGTTACTCCATTGGAAGCACTGCCAAATCCTGTTTGCTGATGTTCATAGGCAGAAGCAACAGTCACTTCATTCTTTACAAACAGAACAGATGTGAGT